>OW388294.1:32795865-35195865 GCA_936450465.1 Gibbula magus | reverse complement strand
CTAACTCTTTCAGGAACTCTTCCAGCACGATGGCACAGTAAACAGCATTCCAAGTCTTCAGAGACTGTTCCGGTCCATCGGTCTGCTCATCCGGGTCACGGTTGATGAACAGATAACCCCCACCTCCCGGAACCCGCTGCAGTTGTGTCCCTTTGTTGCCAAACAGTTTCCCCTTCTTTTCAGCCGGGGATCGGCGGAAGAGAAGGTCTCGGAGACTTTGGGACGGACTTCTTCTCTCTGTTAAGACATAATTATCAGCTTTATAAGCATCACTCAGTTTACAAATTCAGGTCAGGTGAGGTAAATAAAGATATAATTAGGTTTCTTTGTAAATCTGGGGTTCATTACTGATAATATCTTTAAAACTACATTTGGTGAGGCGCTTGACCTGTCTGTGGTGGGGCTAACAGCATGAGGATCCACTGAAGGATTCTATGATGGAACTAACAGGAGTTGGGAAAAATTAAAGCGGAAGAGAGAGCCGCCAAAATACATCATGTTAACTGCACGAGGAGGAGGAGAAGGAGAATGTGAGAAGTTACTTGTTTCGGGGGTTAGTCTGATGACTAACCCCCGAAACAAGTAACTTCTCACATTCTTCTGCTCCTGCGGTTAACTTCATGTGTTTTGGTGGCTCTCTCCTCCTCTTTGATAATATCTTTAACACTCTTGTATCTGGCAGTATCCATATGCCTTAACCGTCAAAACGAATTGAAAAGAAGCTGGCAAAAACATGAGCACTTACGCATTGAAGCACACAATTTCTTGCTGGACCTTAACCTACAATGGCCTTTACAATCAATTAAGCAGAAGCAAAAATATAATTAAGAAAGATTAGTTAACAATGCTACCTAAGAAATGTAAGTGAGATCATCACAGGGTTTAATGAACAGCTTTGAGGGATACATCATCAAACCCAAAAATATCACTGCTTACCCTTGCCAGGCACTTCTGCGATGGTAGCTGCTCTAACTGGCTTTGCCTGAGTTGACGGTGCCAAACTTGCCGGGACTGGACTCGAACCTGAACTGAAGAAACATTCCTCTCGGTGCATCAGATTCTTCCTGGCCCTGAGGATGAGCTGCTCAAAGTTGGACACAGTCCTTGCATAGTTGTCCACTTTCTGGCGTACAGAGGATAGCACCTGCAGAGAGGGATGAAGTGTAGCAGACCTTCTGCACAGTAGTACAAGATACAAGATACAAGATACAAGATATTTATTGTACAGAAAACACCCATTATGGGCAGTGTACAAAGAAGTTAACAAATGTTAATACATATTATAAATAAAATATATACAAGAGCATTAATATATCTCAGTGTGAGACAATTATATCAAACAATGCATATTATCGATTGTACAATAATTAACCAATGTGGCTTAATCTTATTGAATACATGTCATAAAGTACTTTACAAGTGATAGAAGCATGATGACTCTTGGGGTTTATAATTGATGAGAGGAGCTCTTTCCTTGAGACCCCAACGAGATTTATTCACGAGATTAAAGTTCTAAATGACAAGTTCAACTGTAGGACTTCACTCAATTCCATTGGCATCCAATGTAACAAAGCTTCTTATAATGATGATAATAATTCTTTAATTGCCCAAAATGGAATTTGTTTTACATCAGCTGCTGTAGAGCTTCAATAGTGTAAGGCAGCTTTGTGTTGCTGTGAGACATAACTGTACAGTACCTGCACCAGTGACTTGACGGTGGGCTGAAAGACGAGGTTGTGGTTGAGGAGGAAAGAGCGCAGTAAGGGCTGGGGGTAGGCGGCGAGTCGGGCCACGATGCCCGTCAGTAGCAGGTTCATGTAGAGCGAGTTCTGCATCATACTGTCCAGCTTGGAGAACACCGCCGCTAGGAAGGGACCTGCAACACAGAGAGAAGAGATTGATTAACTCTACAAATAATACAAACACATCTTGGGACATGAAAATTAATTCTACAATGAAAATACTACTTCTGAAAATGTTAAATGTGAATGAAGACATATATACATCTGTTGAACCTGAATGGGCTTAACGGTTGCATTTGTGATTTTTACTTTTAAGTATTGTGCTGCATTATGCTAAAGGAGAAAGCTGGATCATCTGACAATCCCAAATTTGACTGGATCCTTGTCTGGTAGTTGCTTCATTATAGTATAGAGTCTTATAGTGGGAATAGTGACCGGGCATACTTGGAACAATGAGGAGCTAAAGGGTATGCAGTGATTACAAAAGAAAAGTCATGGCACTTACCTATATTCGGCGGATTGTTAGAATAGCGTGCTGAGAACGACCTTGAAGCTGATGCTGCTGAAGGACTCCCGGCCAGACTGAAGGACAGCTCGATGTCTGTCCATCGACTCGGCGACAGCGTCGAGTCTGGGCTCGTCAACAAGCTTCGTTGTGGCAGCTCCTGGAGCACCTTCTGGGCATTAGATCGGTCCGGGGACGACAGAGTTATCTCCACATAGCTGGAGAGGTTGAGGCTACACGGAACCTCCACATTCGACCTGGAGCCATGAACACTACCTGACTTGCTGGAGTCCTGAACACTGGAGATATCTACAGAGCTGGTATTCAGAGACTGCGACAGGTTGGATAGCACCATTTCTAAACTGTTCAAATTGTCCTCTATAGATACTGTGGAAACATCCTGAGGAGAATCAATGTCTTCCAGATAGTGAAGGAAAGATTCCACACTGTCCAAAGAGGATAACATTTTTGAAAGACTAGGGTGAACGGTTTCATTATGAGAGTCTTTATTGCACTCAGCATCAGCCTCATCCTGATTGGCTAACTTCTCGCTGGCAGTTTCATGATTGGCTAACTTCTCGCTGGCAGTTTCATGATTGGTTAACTTCTCATTGGCAGGGTCTGAGTTCTGACAACTGTTGACGACAACTTCAACCGAAGGGGTTGAGGAGCTGCTGACATTACCATGTGAAAAGAGTCTCACATTGGGTGTCTTTACATCTTTGCTATCAGTACTGACGTCTGTCGAAGCTGCAGGAGTGCCTTCATCTCTAGTGTCAGTTTTCTCCAGTATAAAACAGTCGGGTGGAGGTGTTTCTCCGTTATAAGGCGCTGTCCAGTTTCGACAAGCTCTGGCGCACTTGGTGAGTCGGTACCTCGCATCGTGAAGATAGTCAAAGTAACTTGTCTCATAAACTTCTGATTTTGTTTCTTGGCTTGTTGGAGATGTTTGAGAATTACGTCTCAAAGCATCTGGCGGTGTTGTCCTGTTGAAAGTTTTATTGATAGATTTAAGATGAATTTAATCATCATTTACATAGTCTTCATATCATGAAGAGTTATAAAACAGAATGTATGAAAATAAAACAAGTTTTGAATGTTTTATTTGTATATGTAAGATCTTAGTTTTAATCAGTATAATGACTTTGATATTAGAGAGAATAGAGTGAAATGATAATTTCCCACCGAAGAGTTACACCCTTTAGACCAGTTATGATAAAGTTTTAGTACACGACAGAGTGGATTTCGAGATGCAAAAGACAGTGCAATGCAATATTGGTTAATAAGATGACGGTTAGTGTAATAGGTGATCATTTAAAGTTGTGCCACTATAAATATATACAAGAATAAATCTAAGCTATCAGTAAGAATCAGTAGAACATCTATCAACTCTCAAATACTTGTGTATATATACATGCTGTAGATTTTAATCTATAAGAACAACAGTGCATCTTATTGAAGTAATTGTCTATTTTACTTTCTCTCTCTAACTTTCAATTATCTTGAAAAAACTACCAAAGATTCTTTTTATGTCAATGACATATATAAAGAAACAGAAAGTATATGATATAGATATATCTCAAACTGAAAATAGTTGCAAACAAATCAAGACGAAAAGTTGCAAAACACAAATTTAACAAATTTGAAGAAGCCATTTTACAGAGATCTTAGCAAATCCATTCATTCAAGCCTATAATGATATATACTGGTATGAGTAAAATTCATTGTAGCATAATCAAAGGCTGATACAAATCAAATTTATTGAAAGTATGATATATGAAGCATAAATATAAGAAATAAGAGAAGAATATTATTGTGGTATGTAAAACGGATTCTAAACAGAAAACTGGGAAGTTTAATTACTTGGTTCAATAGGAGAGACAAGGTTTACTCAAAGCAGCAATGCTAAGCAAAACATTTTTTCTGAATAAAAACAAGAATTTAAGCCAAACAAATGTGATATATTACTCCTTAGTATCCTCAGATTTAAAGGTGAGGTGAGTTGGTGTTTAACTGCAATTTCAAGAGTATTTCACTTATATCGTGGCTGCTAGTATTATGGCAGGGAGAAAGCCCGCAGCGCCATGTGGCTATGCATTGCGGTGAAACCTGCGAGCATTGGCTGGAACTAGCGAACCATGGGTGGTACTACTCTGAAATTCAGTGTAGCATTGCACCCAAACCTTACTGCGTGTAGAACAGTTCTCTACTGCAGACAAAGTTGCCGTGCCCCTGGCAGGACTCGAACCCCAGTCCTCATGATCCGAAGCCGAACACGCTAACCACTGCGCTATCCCACCCCCCAGATTTAAAGGACTAACAACATTATTCCAGTAATCTACAAAGAGCGGGTCGAGACATTAATATCTAGAACAAAGCCCACAATTTTTAAATGAGAAACAATCTTAGTAATACCTACATATTAAATGTTAGTATGATGTTAGGTAACATTCAGTCCTGAACTTTGCGTATTATCAATTTTGACCTGAACTTCACAGAGATAAGATGATGCAGGCGTTGAAATTTGCAGTATTGGACATCTGATGAGGTAAACTTTGATTGGTTGAAAGGAACACTGTTCCTGGCATGAGGAACACGTTCTCATTCTGTGCGGTTTGTTCCACCTATTTCACGGGAACGTGTTCCGCATGCCAAGAACAGTGTTCGAAGCCACTCTTGTCAATGTGTGCATGTTTGTTCGGAACAAACTTCAGTTATCAAAAGAAGTAGAACTCTAGTAATTAATTTTGTCTGAACTGATGAAAGAGTAAGCATGTTGTGTAAGTTCACAATAAAGAAGTTGTAACCCAGAACAATTTGTTTCTCTTATGTATTTGACTTCTAAATGCCTGTTAAAGACTTGATTTTCTTTATTGTCTATAACTGCATGTATAAAACATCATTAAAGGTCACTAACTGTTATTTCGTTTTGAATAGGTAGTCAAAAATATAATATAAATAAAAGATATAGTTATGGTTATTGACAAACTTGCCTACATTATTTTCTATATATATCTAACTAGTAGTCACTACATAAAACAACTAACTGACCACTGTTCTATATTTAAAAATTTGCGCCATGGACAAAAAACGTAAATATGGACAACATGGCAACTAGAAGTTTCTAACCTTTCTCTGAGATCGTTGATCTACTACATAAAAGAACAAGAAGATATTGAGACTGTCTGACAGTGTTGTCGCTAGCACTTACGTCACGAGTTGTGAGTTGCTTCGCTGGGTTTTGTTGGATCGAGAGAAGAAGTCTCTGAAAGGCTTGTTGGACTTTGTGATTGTGTTAGGTGGGCTGGAGAGTAGACTCCTAGTTCTACCCGTTCTACTCGTTCTATCGTTTAGGGAGCTACAGACAGAATAAGTGCACAAGAACCACATGAGAGCACACTCAGACCACAGAATGAAATCATAACACACAAATACCAGTGTAGGAAGTAAGACCAGGCCGACAGTCCGTTACCTTGTTACTTCGGTTTGGGCTGGTATTTTTAGTTTTTTATCATCAAAATTCACAAAATCATTGTTTTGGACTGGTAAAGTTCCAGGCTTATTTCATACACTGTAGATATTTAATCCATGGACACCTTTGTCAGCTTTGCCTTTCTTTATAAACAAGATTAATTTGCTGAGTGTGAGTGAGGTTTTCCATAGCCTTTATTTACAGGGCTCAAAGGAAACTTTGACATGCATGGCTACAGATGACTAAAATTCAACAGGGAAAAAAAATACATTGGAGTTGAGTTATTTTGAGGGGAAATTTTTCAATATTTACTAGCCCAATGATAAGCATTCCAACTTTTTTGGGTTGGAGTTCTCAAATTTCACCAGCAAATGCTAATATCAAGTTGAAGCTCTTCAGCCTACCAGAGTGGTCTGTTCAAGTAGAATTATTTCAGTACAGACCATACAATGGCTATTCTCAGCATATACAACAGACTGATGTTTCTTAGAATAAATTCATTAAATCTTACTGCTCTATTTAAGATTTTAAGCCATAGGTCGAAGCATTGCAATATCTAAGCAGGCAGTATTATGATAAATTGTTATCCATTAGTAAATGGGAATTCCTTAAAAGACGCAAAATTATTTTTATATAATTGAGAAATTCATGAACATGCTTAACAAAGCTATCATTGGTAAAGTTTTAAAGGAACAAAATGCGATGAGCAAGGATTTCAGATTTCTAGTTTTGATTTAAATTTTCATTTCAAATTCAATTTAGACTAAATTCCAATTCACTTTAAATCTTATTTTATGTTTTCAAAGGCAAGCAAAGCAGACAAAGGTATCCAAGGAAGCTATAACAGACATTTTGACATTTGCTATCAAATAAAGCAGCCTTTATATGAAAAGGAAATCACAAGAAGTGCAGTGATTAGCTGCTTTTATTGTATTTCGCAAGAGCGAGTGCATGGCAGATACATGGTGTGGAGTGATGTTGAATCTGATCACTTGGTTCTGATACAAGTGTTATCAGCATAGAATAGATAAGAAATGTGAAAATGTCTGTTGAAAACATTGTTTAAATATTTATACACATATATATGTAAAAGATGCCTCAAACCATGCACTGATGAAAGATGGAATTAGATTTATGACACAAAAATATTGACGTCTAAACGACACAATCATTAATATCCCAAACCACTTCCTCAAAAATATTAAAATGCTTATCAATTTTTATAGACTGTGTTGAATAGATGGTCTGATGAAAATCTCCCAATTCTTAAACCGCCTACTCGCTTTGAGAAAAGGAAGGACATCTTATACAAGAAATATTCACATTACTATGAATAATTGACATTAGTATATTTAACACATTGACTACAAACTAACTCATGCATAAAAAACAAGGAGATATCTGATTATGGAAGAAAATCATGAAGAGACAATAAAAAGAAAAACATAAAATCAAGTTGTTATTATCTCCAGAGTGATTACCAAAATACTATTCATTCTGATATTGTACATATGCAGGTCTGGTGAACATGTGTGTATGAACTAATGTATGTATAATATATTATATGTAACACAGTAGGTACTTCTCATCTCTATAGAGGTGTAGCTACAGGGAGCAGACTAGCAGAGGGAAAAGCACGACAAATTCATGCCACACAATGCAGAAGCTAGCTCAACATAAGTCGGCTATAAAACATTATTGTCACTTATTGTGAATGTAATGCTGATATAATACATGTGACACAAAGACAGATGAATACTCTTGTATACAACATGTGACAATGCCTGAAAAGGGGGCAAATGTGGCAGATGCAATTTCGACCAAACAGATTGTGGCTATGACAGCTGCTACCCCTATAGATCATGTCTTGTTTTGGGTACATGTGTTTATTGGGTACATTTTGTTCAGCATACAATTTTATCAGATAATGTAGTCTGAAATCCTAAAGTCTCATGATCAATATTCATCATCTGATCATTTCCTCAGACATCAAATAAAATACCAAGGCACATATGACCCTGAAACAGGAATATGGTCACCTGGTTTCCGATATGGTCCTTGTGACATGTGTCCTTTGTGCCAATTGGCCTAGACTCTATGACATCAATTGCCTAATGTTTTCATGCATATTAAAGATCTACCTCATAAGGGATGGGAAGTCCACAACTACATGATCAGAGATATCTCTTAGGGGTTTAGACTCAACTGGCGACCTACCTGTTAGGGGGAGTCTTCTCTCTGATGTTGGGTCCCCCGGGGGATGAGTCGTTGATCTTGGGGGTGCAGCAGGAGGGTCTCAGGGTGAGGAACTTCTCAGCACTCTTACTGTACAGGTCAAGATCCTTGACCGACCGCCGCTGACTGACCATCACATGTGTACAGGGTATAAGGTACCTAGAGGTGCAAAATGTGGGAATATGTCACAAGAAGATAAACATGGGTTGGAAATAAAGTAAATGCAATTGTGAAACATAAATCTATGTCTAGCCACATCGGGCAGTCTTTACTTATGTTAACCTTATTTCCATTCGTTTATATGACCCTAAGATAACCAAGATCACTTACAACCTTTTACTTTGTGAAAGGACGCCCAGGCAAATTTATCATGTATCAACAGAAGTACAAAATCTTTCAATGTTACATTTATATCAAGGGTGAGAAGGTTGCAGAAGCATGTTGTTGTCATAATTCCTTCTCGCGTCGCAGGAGGTAAGAAACAGAAGCACAAAGTGTAATGTCTATTGTAAAGGATAAAGAGTAGGACTAACTTGAAGACCAGCTGCAGCATGACGTCCTCACAGTTGAGGCTGATCAGAGTCTTGAAGAGAGCCAGGGAGACCAGGGACAGCTGCAACAACAAGTCTCTCATAATAACCACATTTTTGCACTCATTTGTCTCAAAATTATTACTTTTAAAGGATAATTTTTGTTTTTGCACTCAATTGTCTCATAATAACTACAATTGCATAATCTTTGTTTTTGGACTCAATTGTCTCACAATAACTACATATCAGGGGTCGAAAATAACCTTTTCAATGCAGTAGCCATTTGGACTAGTGCATTTCTAAAAGTACTAGTCCTGACTTATTCCAGCTAGCCAATTACATCTCCATGATCATTTCACCTCAAATTTTAACTAGTCCTGTGGACTACCAGTTTTTACACTCTACTAGCCCAGGTTCTTTTTCACAAGCCATGGGCTACTGGACCAGTGCTAATTTTGAACCCTGCATATATATAATAATCTTTGTTTTTACACTCAATTCTTTCACAATAACTACATTTGTACTAAATCATCTTTGTTTTTGCACCCAATTGTTTCACAATAACGACATTTGTAGGATAATCTTCTTTTTTTTTGTACACAATGTTTCTGGACTCTCCATTGCTTATTTTATAGCAATGCAAGACAAATGCTGAGAAGAACTTGGAGGGATCTTGCGGGTAATTAACATTTGTAGGATAATCTTCCTTCTTCTTGCACACAATGTTTCTTGACTCACCATGCAGTATGATAGAGACAACCCTGAATGTTTTGTGCCAAAATTAAGAAGATTATCCAGCAAACATCGTTACTATCTTCACGATTTTGAAATGCTGATAAAACACATTAACAGAATTTCTGCTGAAATTAGCAGAAATATAGGCACCAACCATTATCTGTCCATGTGAACTTAGCACTACTTACCCTGGAGTTAGAGTTTATCCTCGTGACCAGGGAATCTAGGATGACAATTTCGTCATTCTTCTCCAATAAGATGAACTTTAAAAAGGCGCGGATTAATACAGGTTCAGTGATGCGGCGAAGAAATAGATCCAGGTAGGCTGTAGCTGTCATCACTTCCTCTCGGGAGTTCTGTTAACAACAAGAGTTATTTCCCTTGTTACAATGAAAACATCTAGAATACCTCCCATTATTGCTACAAAAAGGGTTATTCCCATTTTAGTGAAGTTAGGAATTTGGAGTTACTTTCCCTTTCATAATACAATTGCTCCCCCAGATTGTTTATAGTTATAATTTTTTTTCTTGGCTCTGACTTTATGTTCATGCATGAAAAAATGAGTAATATATACTAATATACCATATAATTTTCTGCTTTATCCTTTTGAACTAACAATTAACCATAATTTTTTAAACCCTAAAACCACAAACAACTAAAATCTACAACAAGTGTTCACAATCGTTATTGTCAGTCTTTGAAAACAAAAGTCTAATGAAATTTATATTTTGCAAGATGCATATATATTTGATACTGTCATGCGCATACAGTAGTTGATTCGTGAACAGTGAACTACATCACAATGTGCAGCAGATTCAAAATGTCTAACATCCAATATATTACGCACTAAAGGTAAATCATAACAAGGTTATAATGTTCACGATGCACTAAATCTACATCTCACAAACTTAGGTCACTTAAATGTTCACATATTATTTTCTTGTTGGTCTATTTTGAAAAGTTCAAAACATCAAACAGTTATGGAGCTTTTTAAACTATAAATGAGCAGGTTTTCATACAAATAAATAGAAGTTTTTACTAACCTCATACAAAATCAATGTTGAATTAAATAAAAATATCAGATCATACCATACCATACCAGTATTTGCTAATTCTAACATGGAAATGAAATATGTTTGACAGCCTATAAAATCAAAAGAAAACACCTTCCCACTAGCTAAATACTCTCTAAACAATGAAGAAATAACAACACTTATTTATCACATACTTTTCAAATCAGTATCATGAAGAATGAAAATGTAATTATTTAACTCTTTATGTTACTTATTGACGTATTATCATATTCATTTAAACAAATTAAGTTAGATCACGTCTAAACTTGAACTTACAAACTAATCTTGAAAAACAATGTCTCCAAATATCTAATAAAAGACATGTTAACAGTCGATCAGATCAGCAGGTGCTGTTGTGAGTGTTTGCTGTGGAGTCATTGACGCCTTGTCAAGTAAACATTGGCTTTGCTAAAATCCAATTTAAAATTGCATTTCTGATTTGTCTACTTATTTTGATCCCTCTTCCACTGTGATTGACTGATGAATGTGTTTAGGTTGAAGTCTCAATCAAGGTCATGTGCTAAGATGGATCATATCTAAATGAACATGGTGAACACAGTGTATGCTGAGAGTTGCAAGTTAGAATGTGACAAGCAGAAAGATTTGTTACAAAGAAAGATTTGGCAAACAATATTCATTTTCTCCTGAATTTCGTGTTTTCATCTTCTATCTGTGCTTTCAATATTGTCATGCAAAAATCATAGATATCTACCATGAATTAAAACTGAAATGAAATCAAATACAAGTCTGTATTCTTTCTTCACATTTTATTATCATTTAATTTCAAAACCAAGGCCATAACTGATTCGTGACTCTACTTTATTGGTTGACAAAAATCATTTTATGTTGATAAGGCAACATGAAAATTAAGGATTAAAGTTATAAACTGGTAATCTTACAAATACTTCAATATTTTAACAATGACTCTGAAAATCATTAAATCCTCTATATTCAATCAGGTAAAGAATAAACAGCTAGGAATCAAAATGTTTATCGGTAAGATACATTTATCTTGCTTATTTGTTGATAGTCATCCTTCTTGCTGGTTAACTTTTAAGAAACATTTTAGGCAATCGAAGAAACTATCCATAAGTACACAAGCACAAGCAACAGTTGCATCATGTTCCAGAAAATCATCTTAATAAGTTAGCAATATAAAGAGCGGGATCTAACTATTATACAGCTCACTGCTTCACTGTTTAAAGGATTGTACACTATCACCAAGGTTACGTCACTTGAAACACTAAGGTGACTTAGTACAATGTTACAAGATGCCACCAAGGTTAACCTTAGTTATTTTGTGCAACGACCCCCTGGTGTTGTTCCTAGTCAAATTGAGGGGGTAATTTTGCTAATTCTATCCTTATGTGACCCTTTGGCAATAGAATCCAGTATCTCCAAAATTTAAGGGACACCAAGCTGACAGTGTGCGCAAATATTCACAGGACCCCTCTTGGAACAACACTGCTATCAACACTGATATTCAGATTACAATCTTTCCTTTGAGAACGATCGCCCCCACCTCACAAAGGAGAAGCTTCATCAACAACAGTAGTAAAAGCAACTGAAGGTGCTAACAACAAGCAAAGAAAACCACAACATTATAGATAGGCATTCTCCACCCAGACTGTGGTGAGTTACTGACCGCGAACATTCCTGTATCAAGTAGAGGCAATGGGAGGCCCGGGATGTCCTGATTGACCAAGGAGTCACATTTATAGCAAACTAAGTTCTCATTGAAATATATGATAGAATTGACATGTGTGGTAGTGTGTGAAACAAAACATTTTCAGAGTGCCTTTGTGCCTCGTTACAGCGTTATATACAATATACAGTACTGATGTTAAAGCTCCACACTAGCAATGTTTTTCAAAAACATTTTTAGCAAATATTTTATCTTGCAAGATATTTCAATGACATTGTAGAAAAAACTGTTATCATAAACGAGGCTGCCATTCTCTAAACCGCTTTATTTCACACACTGCCTGTTATGAATAAATTGTTACGGTAATAATTAAAATGTATGACAAACTTGATTTCTAAGTTATGATCAAAATGTTAGTTTTCCAATCTTTAACTAAATTTAGTTTTTGTACAACTACTTTAAAAAAAACAAAGAGCTATAAAAGAAAACAATTTAATTGCAGAGAGTAAAATGTTTGCAAATAAAAATAATAGGATTTCAAGTTTGTAGGGAAAAAAAGGGCATTAGTAGAATTAATTCAGATGTAAAGTAACACACGGAATCCCATTGGCTAAAGAACAATCAACCTAGTAAAATAGTGTGAAGATATTAGGTTATCAATGTCTATTCTATATTGGTTTGTTGTCGAGATTGACCCACGTACCTGATGTAACGCAGGCCCGAGAACTGGCACAAGAAATCCATCGTATATGTACTTGATAAGTTGGTGCTTCACAACTGGGTGGCCAATCTGTGAAACAAAGACAAATAATTTTAGAATGCTACTGAAATCTTACTTTAGTTGCGTATTTCTATTTTACCCATTTTAGCCCTGTTGAGGAATATTCAGACCATCTAGCTCGCAGCCATAGTAGTAGTATTTTGGCTAAAGCACTAATGGGAACCCCTGCGGAATATTGCAGGCGAACCCAGTACCGTTTTTAGGAAATATATCATGTCAACATCGCAAAAACGGACTATATACGGGCGTTATATACAATTCCAGGTCGCGGCACCCATACACAAATTGATAATTCATTCACACTTTTTTGAATGAATTTTCAATGATTTTTCTTCTTTTCTTCTATTACTTTCGAAAGATTGTCTTTAATTAGGGCCTCATAATATCGTAAATTCGAAACGAGAATATTCGATTTATATATGAAATTGAAGATAAGCTTCACAATAACATAAGAATTATTAGAAAGCAACCTTTGGTTATAATTCTATAGCCATGTAAAGTTTGTCTTTATTTTCACCTATAAAAAACGTAAATACAGAGAACATTTATGATGCAGCATTAAAAACATGTACTTAAGTCGTTCATCACACTCTCCAAAAAAATCATAATCTTGAACCAATTGACAAATAAGCACAAGTCGACCCAAATTTAGTCATGTTATTTGACCTTTCCAATAAATGCTAACCTCGAACCATTTCTGATGTAAAAATTTTGATTAGTTTGTGTGTCGTACGGTTTTACATGCCTCTCAGAAAGGTTAGCTTGTATCTTTATTTCTGTGAGTAGATATGCATATTTTATATGGAATAAATGATCATTCTTTTCATGCAAGAAGTTGTGAAAAGCGCCGCTTGTTTCAAAATATATGAAGTGTGAAAATTACTTTTTCACGGCGCTTGCAGTGTCTTTATTTTTTTAGCACATTATATGGGATTGTAGGCAATTCTTTCCCTTTTGTTTTGGCGTAAATATATTTGAAAACAACCAATTGGTTCAGAAGATATGAAGTGCGCAAGTAAGGTGGAGTACCGTTTTCAAATCGGGCATGTGTAATTTCCCCATGTCAGCTGCGAGACACGAGTAGAAGCGACTAGACCCCCAGGGAGATTAGGCTTCAGAGCAAAGCCTGACAAAATTGGCCTTTTCTAAAGCTAATTATCGATCCGTTACGGGTCAACAATGCACATGCAATTTGGTGTGATTTTTTTTGGACATTTCGTCCTGACAATTGACAAAAGACTTGTTTTCATGGCGAACTACGAGGCATTGATGCAGAACTCATTATGTGTGAGTCACGGAGACATCACGCCTCGCGCCTTGCTATGGCATCTAGCATACATGGTAGAGAAAGGATTTATATTCTAAGTACGAGATCTGGGAATCGCGTAGGAATTGTCTATGGCCATCCCCGACCAATACGGGACCCGCAAGTTAAGGGCTAAACATTCACACTTCAAAGTTAAGGTTGGCAAACTTTTGAAAGTTGTTTTTAATCACTTATTTCAGGGTTGAAGGATACTTCCATACAGTCTATCTTCAGCCAATGGCCAGTCTCTGATTATTCCCTTTGTTAAAGAGTAGTGATTCCTGTAAAATTGCCAATCACAAGGTTTGGCACTAATTGATTAAACAGTAAAAGTGTTCATTCACCTAAACAAAAACTCTATGATAAAGTGTTCACTCAGCGCTTTTAACTGCCACTAGTTCAAATCCAAGTTGCGTCATACCTAGAGATGCTGTAAGATAGTGGTTGCTTTCTTGCCTGTTTAACATCAGTAATATGGATAGAGGAACATACTGTATGTTTATATCCTAACTCAGCGTTTCCACTGGTTCAATCCAAGTCTTGTCATACCTAGAGATGCTGTAAGATAATGTTTGTTTCCTTGCCTGATCATTATCAATAGAGATAGGGGAACATACTGTGGTTTACAGTGCTAGGTTTACAGTGTAAGGAACACTAATTAGCTAGGAAAATATCTGTACCAGCAGGTAAAGGGTTAACCAACCTGTACAACAGCATTACAGAACTCAAGCGAGTTGAGAAACATCTGCAAGTCAGGAGTGCGGGCAACATCTTCATCTGTCAACATGTACCAGTCATCGCTCGGCGGAGTTATCTTTCTTGGCAGTGAAGAATACAGTCCAGACAGACCTGTTGCTAACACCTGCATCAAGATATGAAATTTAACACGACATGTGTAATACATATAGAATTTGTTTGCGCTATAATTTTTGACAAGATATTACGTCATATGCCCAGGAAAACACAGAGTGATTAACAGAGAGCCAATTGAAAACCTACTGCAACACCAGCTAAAACACACCCTCCTCTTGATTAAGAAATTAACAACTTGTGAGACAGGTTCAAAGTACCCACTGATGGAGACTTGTTAGTTTGGAAAACTGCGGGAAAGTTGATGATGTAGTGGCTGGTAATACTAAGTTTATCTCAATAAATGAAAATTAAGGCTACCTCATAGGCCAGCAAAAGAATTTCTATATTTTTATCCTGCATTGACACAAGTTCCGTTAAATAATGGGGCCTACATTTTCTGGGTAAATATGACTACTTACTGGACAGAAGTCTGAGTCGGCGGTGTACTGGCCGATGTGGGGATGTTTGACAGACAGTGCCATTATGAGGAGGAGCGCGTCCCTCGCATTCTGACCAATAGGGCCCTCCTGGTGGATGAAAGGGATCAGGAGGGAGAATATGAGGAAGCGTGCTGGACCGTGGTCAGCATTGGTGTTGAAGAAGCTCTCCAGGATGACCGTCTGCTGCGAGATGCAGACGCAGATCTGGTGAAGCACCAGGACTGTCCTGTATTCAATGTCGTCTGATTTGATGCTTGGGTCAGTGCACGATGTCAGCAGCTTCATCAACGGTCGTATAACTGGCTTGTGAATCAACAACAACTGTTTTGATTGGTTGATGGCAAGTTCGAACATCCTTAGCTGCTCATATCTAAGTTTTCCCAGTCCTTCCTTCGTTGATATTGTCCATAAACAAAATTTTTCAAAAATATCTTTTTCAAGAAGGAAATGTAGAATCGGCCCAGGCATGCCGTCTATTCCTTCCTCCCCAACCAGGAGAGTTACCATGTGTTCAAAGTTGTGTAAAACTGTGTTGACGTCATCCATAGAGCCACTGCTGCCATCTTTCTTGTTCATGATGACGCTGAGCGCCTGTTGCCAATGGTTACGGAACACCTCCAGACATGTTTGGGGATCTGTATCTCGTCGGTCACGGTTTGATCCATGATCAGGTGAGCTGTTTGAGCGTGAGTCGGGGCGCCCGCCCCTAGATTTGAACCAACTCATTGTTGTGGTCATAGCGTGGTGTCTCCCTCATTCACATGCTGGGTTGGGGTAGCTCCCTCCCTCACCTTTAACAGAGATGGGGCATCAGATTAGTTGAATACATACAAAGTGGGACATCTTATTTCCAAAACATACTGAGGCATACAAATCATTGGATACCTTTGCAAAATATGACTGTAGCCTGGCAACATATGGCGTTACAACACAATGCTATGACATCATGTTCCAGTCATGACTAAATGCTGCATAAATGAGGCAACAGCTAGTCTAACACTTAGACTCTCAAAAAAGTATTTGATTAAATATTGAGATAATCCTTTACAGTATTTAACAAAATGATGATATTTTACGATTAAATACTTTTTTCAGAGTTTGAGTGTAAGACTAAGACAACAGCTTGTAGAATGCGTACAATTTTTGAAAAAACAAATCTCTTTATCTCATTTACTCAAGGATTAACAAACAACATTACAAAGTACTACTATATTTAATAATTTGACATTGGCACACATCTAATAATAACCTCTATATCTCCAAAGGTAATAGCTGCTACATGCTTTAATTCAATGTGTGTCACAGCTCTATGTACACACAATGACCAGCAGAGTCCCACCTTTGACAGTTTTATTGACAAGGTAACCCATCTGCCTCTGGTTGGTGAACCTATGAATACTGGACATGTGATACCAGACATCAAGGTGATCCCAGGACATCTTTAGAAGTAAACCATCTGGGTTCTTGACACTGACACCAACAACTTGAGGATCTGAGCTTACCATGATAATTAATGCAGTTTATTCGAAACTCTTTTTGCTTTCATTAACCTTCTAAAAGCATTTGCCAGCTGGTTGAGATGTTTTTTAAAGAACTAGACCAAACTCATTCCACATGATCAAATATGTACATGATCATGACATCCTGAAAACTCCAGTCGTCCAAGGGATATATAATAGCAGTATATAATATACATCTTACAGATAATTATAAGAGAAGTGGCACTTACTTGAGAGCACGTTTTAAAGTTATAGAAATAGCAATACATCCTCAATTGTCATATTGTCTGAAAGCTCAATTGTAGACATGCCTCAACTAAAACATACCCGGCTCTCTTTGGAAACCCAGCCCTGAGACTTCACACTTTCAGAGTAAATACTGTATCAAATATTCTGAGACACTAACATTCTACCTAGCCCATATAAAACTATTGCTTCCTGTATAAGGCAAATTGACCAAAGCATAAACACCAATATTGTGTTTGTATTAGCTACAGATTAAAAAACTTGTTTGGGGGAATTATTTTTTATTAAATTGATCGTTGAATTACCGGGTATTTAAGTAAGGAGCGACAGTGGAGGTTATATCGTGGAAGATGGGCTTGAGGTGTTGCCTACCGGTTTGGTGTGGACTGAGTGACGGTGGCGTGTACATTCCTTTATTTAATCATATGAATTATAATCAATCACGTTTTGCTCAACACATTGTAATAATTACCTTAGAAATCGTTTTCATCCAGGTTGTCAACTAATATAAATGACGGACACTGACCCCAGGATAACAATGTACTGTATGACTTGTTACTCCTCCCAGAGGGAAATGTACAACATAATTCTCATACGTCAATCTACTTGTAGATTCCACCCACTGCTCCCCATGCTGCAATCAATTGCATGAGGGACCATCTCAAATATCAACTTCTCACTTCCACAAACAGGGCTCTAAATATCCATTCGCTTATAAATAAATACAAATAAAAACATTCACCTAGTTTAATTGGCTTGGTACAATATCACAATTGGTCAATTTGTTACAAGCCAATAACTAAATGCTTATTTAGAAATAGAAATTGAAAATATTTGCATTGTTTATGACAGAATTAAGTCAGTGGAACAGTAATTGGTCATACATTATCAGGGACAATATCAAAACTTTAAATGTTGATTTTACAAGCATGACATTATGAATCACACAGAACAAAACACTTTAAAGGCGCTGTAGCACGTTTTTTGCAAATTTTATTTTTTCAAATTTCCCATTTATAATGATAGTTTATGTCATTTATATTTACTTTAGAGGGTAAAACATCTTATTACACAAACCAATTATCCGTAGTGGTAATAACGGTGTTGTGTATAATGCACAAAATACATGGCGGCCATTTTATTGTGAACACAATTTATTATTTCGAATGACAGAAACGATAGCCGTGGCTTTACGGAACCATGTACACTCATTTGTAACTTGACTTTCTGAAGAGAGAAGGCTGTTTTACTATTGGTGACATTATTTTTCAAATACATTTCATCGACTTATTTGAGCGAAAAAACGTGCTACAGCGCCTTTAACTTGATGTGCATTTGAATGTCAAAACTTTGAGAAAAGCTCTCATAGAATTATTAATGTTAATATTCCAAAAGCAAAACATATTTAAAAGAATTTCTATTTGATACCAATTTTTATCCAAAATACTGTAATACCAGAAACAAATTCAGATACATATTTTAAAAATAGTTGACAGAATGATATTGAAATCTTAATCATTAAATATAAATACAAAACATTGTTTAATTTATCACAATACTTTTGAGATAGTCCCTCACCTTCAGAAAATAGCCACTGGTCAATACCAGTTCAGGTGATAAACTTGGTTACTCAATGTCCATGGTTAATGGCAGGGAAACCTGACAATGTGATAATAGGGTTAACATACTGGTTTATCTGGGTGACCACTGTTCATTGCACACTGACCAGCTGATAACAGAATTAGCCAATAGTAGACTGTCTACCAGTCTCAGGATTCATTATCCTTTATTTCTAAATCAAACAGGGATACATACATAGGGTGGTAATGTAAGCGATCACTTTAGTAACATCTCTTTGTTTTTCAGTTGTAAATCATACTATTTCTTACATAGAACCAATCTTCTGACAATTTTGTCATATGTTCATTCTTAAAACTGAAAATTACTAAATGTTCTGAAAATTAACACATCCTTGGTTCATACAAAATTTTCAGCGATGGATCTCAGACTCCATGAAAAGTTTGTGTTTTTTTTGCATAATTTCAAGAAGGGGTGCACTCCACTGAAACTATAATCCTGCATCCGCCCCTCGTGGTTCATGACTTTGAAGATCCAACTAATGTAAACTTTTATCTTGCCTTGATTCTTATTCCTGTAAGTAATTCAGAAATATCATCTAGGTGTTTTCAATATAACAATATTTTAATATGCAATTGATTTGTAACAAGCTGTTGGTTGTGTTTATTCAGGACAGTAAACGTGCTGACAAATTATGCACCAATTACCATTTTACCTACTAAATCAATGTGTGCCAAACTATTTTGAGAAGCCAATTATAGGAATGACATCTACAGGGTTGTCAAAATGTGCCGGCGATTTTCAGGAAGAGCTGGAAATGATGGTAATTTTAATCAATACGGTTGGGAAGCGCTCTGCAGCTGAAAGGATATATTTAAGTGACAAGTGCAAGTCTAACTGATATGTGACGGTCACTACTGGACATCCAGGCTCCGCTGGACAAAGCATATGACAACCACGTGACAATGACAACAAGCTGACCATGTTTCTGTAACCCAGGTCATCCTTACGCAGGGTAGCTGAACATCAAGAAAGGCTGTATACCTGACAAATGGTTGACATGGCTTGTAAATCTCCCGTGGATAAGAGATAATATTCTTACAGGATCTAAAGGCAAACAATAGTCTTCTTAGGCTTGTAAGAAGAGATAAGCCCTGATTAGCTTTACTTATCTGACTCCTTGCATCTAGTGGCAGCATGAATTTTAGAATCCCCAGGAAATAAAGGACAAGTGAAAACGTCCTTGGACAAACTGTTATACTGTATTGTAATGGATGTGATTAAGAGTTCCTTCCAAATTAGATACCTCAATTACAAACTCAAGCAAGGAAATTACTGTAAAGCATTGCCATGAGCACTTTTGTTGTGTCTTAGTTTTAATATCTAAGTAACTGAGGTGGATGAATAAATTGTTTAACCCCTTCCCCCAAAAAAACCCATAGACATCACAACAAATCCAATTTCATCATTCTGTAATAGTGCCCATCCAAAGTGTTATCCTCATAAGCTCCCATCTTCAATCACCTTTCAGCTAACATTCAGCGTGTTTATTACCGGTAGTTTCATATGGTACTGTGCCCACTGTTGCAGAGACTGAATCTGTAAATCTCGGGACACAAACTTGCAAATATTACCAAGGTCTCATAAAAACATAACTTGCTGGCTGAGATACATGAGATACTACAATAAAGCTGCTGAGATATCGAAACTTGAAAAAAACTGTCTCAAGCAACAAACCTAAAATGATTTTATTTTGTCTCACCAAAAGAATACCACCAACAAAGCTTCATAGACATCTATCAAATGAAACTTACTTGTAGACATAGCTCTAAGAACTGCTGACATATTGAAACTGAAAATGTTTTAAACTCAAGCTGTAGAGTGTAAAAGCTACCCATCAGCTCAGGGTTTAAACATTTTCAAATATATACTTGCCCCAGGCCCATCCTCACCCAATAACAGTTTAACTAATCGGTAATTATTACACGAGACATATATCACTCTGAGGCATATTTTCTAACACAATTTCTGAATAAGCATATTTCATCATGTTATCAAGACATGCAGTGTAATAATAGCTCCACTTGTCTAACCCCAACCTGAACTTGTGATGATAACCCCTTATCATGCTGGGACCAATCTAAAAATATCAATGATACATGCCTTTGATTTCATCTAAAGAATGCATCATAGCGTCATAAACCTCACCTGTTCAGACTGTAATTAATCGGAACAGCTGCGTCAAATTATCTTTATTCCAAGTTGTAAAAACATGTACACTACCATTATATTGAATTTATGCTGGTCTGCTGCAATATATTCTTGTGACTGAATAACTTTGACAAATAAATTTATAATTATATAAATCAATCCTTAACCTGAGTAACTTGGAAGATTGAGGGATTGCCCATATTTTGCCAGCGGTCGATCAAAGAATTATTCCTTGAGTAACAAGTTGTAAAATCTTTAAATAAGTCACTAAGAGTGGTTTCACACTTATTGATTCAGAAGCCACAGTTACACAACCTAGCAAACGTTACGTTCTACTTCTACTTCTACTTCTCAATTATCATTCACAAACAAATGGTGGGGATGAAATCAATGAAAAACAGAATCAATTTCAAACAAGACTACCTTGTTCGTGATCCTCGACTACGTTTCAACTCTTCTGATGTGAAGTAAGTTTTGTTACAGATCCATGTGATCTAGTCTGACTCAATGTCTCCTGAATCACTTTTCTCAAAAAAATGACTCTACCCCTTGCATTATCTTCAGACTTAACCATAGTATATTCACCAAAATTGACTGAGATTATTTTTCTGAAAAAGAAAACATGTTCAGAGTTAAAAGTCAGTGAGAGACTGGAAGCGAGTCTAAGCTGAATCATTGTGTTACTGGGCTTCATCACTCTCTGTTATCGGACTCAGATAATGAATGTGTGAGAAGTCAGATAATTAACATGGTTGTGCTAATCTTACAGCTACTGTTACAAGCTACCACTGATTTGTATCTATAGGTGTACCCTGGTCCTAATAAATAACATAGAGAATACAAAATAAGAAGAGTTTGCCTTACCAATGAATGGTTAACAATAGGTAACAATTTAGAAATTACCTCACATGACTATGCATTGACAATGACAATGTTGTCAATGTTGAATGGTGTGACAGCGGGTAAACTTGTCTTTCTCCCAGTATATATAGCATAGAGAATACAATATACTTAAGGGAAGAGTTTGCCTAACCAATGAATGATTAATAATAGGTAACAAATTAGAAATTACCTCAAGTCCACGAGGTCTGCTGTCAATGCTGATGAACGATGTGATTGTTGTGTAGTGCAATATGTATTACTAATTAAATATGACATGTCTAAACAAAGGTATTTTTCAATTCGAGATCCTTGCAATGGTAAATGTATCAAACTTTTTCAAAATTACAGGAACACACCGGTCAGAAAATTTCCTCCTAGCCCTACACTAGAAAGAACACTTCACCTCTAGTCTACTAACATTGTTGCAGATTATTGCATATTACAAAGTGCTTAAAGGGGTAGGTAGTAGCACGTTTTTTCGCTGAAATAAGTTGATGAAATGTAATTTTGAAAAATAATGTTACCAATAGTAAAACACCCATCTCTCTTTGGAAAATCAAGTTAAAAATGAGTGTAAATGGTTTGGTAAAGCCATGGAAATTGTTTTTGTCATTCATAATAATAAAATGTGTTCACAATAAAATGGCCGCCATGCAATGTTTACCATATACGCAACATCGTTATTGCCACTACGGATAATTGGTTTGTGTATTAAGACATTTTACCCTCTAAAGTAAATTTAAATGGCATAAGCTATCATTATAAATGGGAAATTTGAAAAAATAAAATTTGCAAAAATCTGCTACTGCCCCTTTAACATTATGATTGTTATATTCAATAACATGATGTGTACCCCTTCAGAAAGTAACTAGAAGACCCTGAGCAAGTCTGGACCTAACTGGGTTTATCTTACTATCAGTGTGAAGGGCTAGCCACTGTTTATGCCTGCTTGACCTTACGTTGTGGAAGTATACCTGGACACTGGTCAGGCTGGCCTATGGCTACAGGGCAAATAACCAGGGGTTCTAGTAGTATAGTATTAAATAGTCCTGACAAACAAATCTGAAAAACATGCGAACTGACATCACATCTATTCTGATGTATCTCTGAATATTGCTCAATTACAGAGCTGAATCCAAAATGTAATATATAGACTTGCAAAACAATGGTAGATTTCATTGCAACAATTTTAGACTTGATTGAATATTGAATATGTTCTTGCTTCAGTGTATAAAAGAAAGACTAAGTTCAGTTTAGATTCAGGGTTTGCCATTCTAATTGATCGATTAACACCAGATTGGAACAACAGTTTACACCTTTGGTCCATGACCTTTTTTTTCTCTCTCTCCAAAATCACATAAGGATATTCCATAAAACACTAAATATAATTTGTTTCCACCTCATAACAATAACACAGTCAAAATGTATCCTGTCACAATAGGCTTAGATGAGTAATTCATATGTGAATGTTTATGAGTCATAAACAAAGGCTTTATTGTTTGTTCCTGTATAAAAGGTTCAAAATCAGGGGTTGGTAAAGGCAGGGGCTGTGCATCATTTTGCACATTGGATGAAAAAAAGGCCCATTAAAATTTTAAAAAGTTAACTATTGACACAAGGGAAATGGCCCATTGAGAATTCAGAAATGAGTAAAAACCTTGAAAATGTCACCTTGCTAAAGATGTCTTTCCCAATCCCTGCAAAAGTAAAATGGATTACGCAAAACAGACATTTCAAACCCAATTTCATTCAGCCAAGTCTCTAGCAATAACAGGATGTATGAGTCATATAAACAATTATCTAAATATTAACCATAAAATATGTCAATTCTTGCAATCTGGAGATAGGCATATAAACGTGCTGATTTCAGATGTAATAAAACATGTAATGATTGCTAACTGATTGCTAAGCAGTGAAATATGACTCATATCTCTCATTGATATCAAAGCCCTGAGCATGTGTTACAGCCTTTCTCATAACTCTTTGAATAGCTTTTTCCAAAACATTTTACCTTTTACCACTATGAGAGAACAGTGAAGAGTTTGTTCTTCCGACATGTAATAAAATATCCCTCAGACTGCATGTAGCTACAGTTACTTTACAGGAAGTCCTGACATCGCTGATGTACAGGGAAGTAATTCACTAAATAACTATACTTGAATTTTTTTTAATATCAGAAATGAAAATAAATCCATGAAGACATGCCTCACAATAAATCGTCATTCTTAAGGGGAAGAATGATATAAAAATTATTTAAAGTTCTGTGGATACGCTGTGTTATGTGTCAGATAGAAGGTATAATGGGCAATACCCCAATCTACCACATAACAAGAATTTAAAAGATATCACACAACAATTTTATAAATTAAAAGGGATTTTAATAAAATGTAGAATGAGCTAATTACATCAGTAGTAAATTCAACTATGTTCAATATATAAGAATACAAAAATGATCTGGCATACTAACAAATTATTGAGGCTAAACAATGTAAAATATAGTCACCGACAAGGTTTACCACCGACCTGGTGTACACAATCTCAATACCAACAAGTAATTGCCACTAACATGGCAATGTCCCCCGCCTCCAACGTTGAGTCATGTAAGACACGTTTTTTAAATGTGGTTCTTCTTATATTGCATTTCTGGTAAAAAATGTCATTATGACATCAAATGTGAAGATATTGGGTGCTAAGGTTCATGACAGCATTAACAAGAATGTGGTCACAGTGTTATGCACTAAAAGTGATGTCTGCATAATTCCCTAATGACAAATGTCATCAAATTTCAAGATAATGGATGCTAATATGGTTAATGGTTAATAACAAGTGCCTGAAAGCCGGTCAAAGTGCCGTGGTGACCTTGAAAATAAGGTCAAGGTCAGCAAAATCAACTGGTGTCTGCGTAATCCACTATTGTAGCCTGGCACTAATTTGAAAACTTTGGGTCCATCAGGTATTGATAAATCATGTTAACAAGAGTTCGAAAAGTGGTCAAAGTGCCATGGTGACCTTGAAAATAAGGTCAAGGTCATGCAATTCGACTGGTGTCTGCATAGTCGCCCATTGTAGGCTCGTACCAAAATTGAAGACACTGGGTCCATCAGGTAATGATATATCTTGTTAACAAGAGTTCGAAAAGTGGTCAAAGTGTTGTGGTGACCTTGAAAATAAGGTCATGGTCATGCAATGGTGTCTGCATAGTCACCAATTGTAGGCTGGTACCAAAATTGAAGACACTGGATGCAATGGTTCATGAGATATCGCGTAAATAGGAAATGTGACGTATGGACATACGGATGTACAGACGCCGCTGAATACATAGTCCCCCTTGCCGTGTTGCGGCGGGGGACAACAACAACTGATTCATAACCCAGAGCTACCGTATACCTTATAAAACTACCCAGTGAAGTCAACAAGCTGACACTTTGACCTATAAGATATACCGGTAAGCTAATCACTCAATTAAAAGAACATCACGGAAGCTAAGCTATAGCTGCAGTAGGTTCACTCTGAGTTAGAGTATAAGATTAAAATATACATGCATATTCATACACATAACAACTGCTTTGAAACTTTCTTCCAAAATGTAGATTTATTTTGAAAATTTACTATGACTCTCAGCCGATAATCTCAGATTTGATTTGATTTAAAAATAGCTTATCCAATGAAGAAAGCGATTTGGAACATGTTAGCTGTTTAGCATGCGCCCTTAGATGATCTCATTTTGACACTTAAGTCTAGTTAAGATTTGTTTGGCTTTAGGCCAGACAAAATTAATAACTTGGTTAACAGCATTTTTGTTGGCAAAAAGTCAGAAGGCAGTTGGCTAAAATCGAAAGAAGCAAATTTACTCTAGTATAGATGAAAAATGTTCAAGTAAGCAAACCACGGACAGAATTTATTTAGAAATGTCACAATTTTGCACTTTCATGTTTACTTTCAAAGGTAATATTTGGCTAAATTTTAATTGGGCGAGAAATTTTTATTCGGGAGTGATGGTGAATAGCTTTTCTTTTCAAATTGGTCCAAATCATGGTAGGAGCATCAGTAAACCAACAAACAAAATTTTCCCCTTACAGTAGGGCTGTGTATTGCCTCAATTTTTTTTATTGCGATACGTATTGCTGAACTGTAATGTATTGCAATACGTACCACAATATATTGCAAGATCCTCTGACAATGAGATATTTCTCTAGAAACCATTTTAATTAGTGCCAATGATATTGCAACATGCTAAATGAACTCTACATTCAAGATGTTTAAAAAGATCATTTGTAATACAGACCAACACACATTTTAGCACTTCAAAATAATGTTCTTAATAACTTAAGCCAGTAAATGTGCCTTTTATAAGATAAATGAATAAATTTGACTTAATATTTGTTGGTGCAATATATTGCGATATGAAAATCATATTGCAATACGTGTATTGCACATCTCTGTATTGCAATATATTGGTATTGCAATAATAGTGCACAGCCTTACCTTACAGGGAATAATCATCGAGGAATGAAGAGAAGTAAACTAATAATGAAAATAAGTGTATCCCCTGTAACCACTTCTGAATTTAGCCTTGCTCATAATGCAGAGAGGAAGCAATCATCTCAGATTTGGAGTACAACTCAGGAATATAAATACTGTATTCTATCGGGTATAAGACCAGAGGGTGAGGCAAAAAAACATGTTCAAAACATGGGGGTGGGCTTTTAGAAGGAAGAGACCCCAACTCAGATGAAAATTCATATTGGATACCCTCAGACAGTCAGAAAAGGTTTTATGTAGGTTTTTGACACTTAACTTAAAATGATATTATATATATATATAATGTGTGATCATGGAACATCTAGCAAAATTGGTGGTGTGCTATAACCTGAAAATAACCCCAACACGGACAGCCCTCTGAAAAGTAGGGGTGGTCTAAGGCTTGAGTGTGGTCTTATACCCAAGAAAAAATTTACTTTGAAAAGACCACCTACTAAAAACTTCAATGTCGGTTGAGATCAGGCAGAACTAATGATAAATGGGATAGGTAAAGATTCTCTACCCTTGGTAATTCACAAAATTGAGATTTAATTCACGTCATGAAGGTTGTAGATTATGTAACTCATAATGGTGTCAGATCGTGAAAGGTTACTCCCAATATTACTCACCACACCACTGCCTACACATGTGTATTATATTTACAAATACATGTGTACTGTTTATTTCTTGTGTCCATATCAATCATAAAAGAATCATAATTGACTTAACTGCCAAATTATAAAGGACACCACCCAATGCTACTAAAATTGTATGACCCAGATTGTTTATAATGATAACGCTATGGGGATACATCTCATTTAACTAATATATGTATTTTTTGCCAACAAATATGTTCGTAATTTTTATCATTCTCAAGAGTTGCAAAACTGTGTATGAATTACATATATCTTAATAAATTTCCTTATAATAAATAAAAATCTTCAAAAGATTTCTACAATGACAATTCATGATTTATTTTTGCTTAATTTGTTTTTACCCTGGACAATATTCATTATTGCAGCTGAAGTAGATACATTGTGTGTCAAGTGTCATGACACCATGAAGAAAGATTGTTCAAATTCCAAGAATCCTTTTCCCATGAAATACAAAGACTTTCATTATGAGATAGTTGCTGTAACCAGCTATGGGTCAATTGATCAATGTCAACATCTTCAAATATCTCAGCGAAAAGGAAACAAGTTAGAAGGTCAGTGAAAACATGTTGGATAATACTTGAAATGTGCTGAAATCCTAATCTTACAATTCCACTATGAAATCCACTCCAGAAATTCATAACAGGAAATAATTCAATTGAAAAGAACTATACTTGAATATAAACAGTTAACGGATGTACACCAGGAAAAAATAAAACCTTTGAAAAGACAACATATTTTGAACAGGAAGTTGTACTAGCTAAAGAGCAGAACTGTTACATGAAATACATAATGGAATGTTATTTATAATAGATCAACAGACTTCAATTATATTAATTTTAAATCACCATGTTAAGTTATTTAAAAAATAGTATACAGAGCTATCTAAGAATAAAATCAAACATATTATCTTACCAATTTAGTTCCAACACCCCAAAAGCAATTGAATTTGAATCAATGTATAGTGCTGGATATACAACTAACTGTTGTAACAAGCACTCTAGGAATGACCTTTAAAACAGTTTTGTGACAGGAATAGCTGGTAGCAACCAAGCATATTACTTAGTTAATTAACAGTACTCAGCATAATTAGTTCATGGCACCAAGACAACAGGAAACCACATCAGTAAAATGTTGTGATTAACTTTGCTCTGATTTTCTAAAGTGAGAATTGAACACATCTCACATGACAGTTGCCACTGATGTTAGGTAAGTTGATTCTGTAGCATTATCAAAATCTTATTCCGAAATATTGTTTTTTTTTATCATATATCTTTAAAAATTATTGTACATATAAGAATGATTACAATAATGAGGATACAAACATCACAGCAGAAAGGAGCACACAAATTATTACCCTGGTGTAAGGACCAACATTGCTCCTTTTTCATTCTCACCTTAATTAAGGCACTTTAAACGTTGTCTTTACTTCTATACCGGGTACCCGTACAGACGCACACTTTGAATAAAATCACTTGCCTAAACACAATTTTTACAATTCATGTCTATGATTATTTGTACCTCTGTGCTGTATTCCCGGTAATAATTTCGAATAAAAACTTGACAACTGAAGAATCGTAATTGATGGTTCTGACAGATATGACAAAATCATATGTTATTGGCTTCAAAAGGGGACTGAACTATCAATTTGTGATGATTGTGTAACATAACTCCCAAATTTTTCACAATTGAGTTTAATAAGAAACTTAATTCATAAATGACCTGCAAAGGAAAATATCTGAACATCCATTGAACTTTTGTGACCAGTGAAAAGGCATCAGAATATCAAATCAATATCACAATGGATTCTAAAAAATGCAAGAACACTGAATTGTTTTATCAGTAGAAGAATATTATTTAAGAATTTTCTGTCGCATCTAACTTTTTGGGGTTTATATAATAATGTCAAAAATGCAAACAGTATGTTGTATAACATTGCAAAAAACAATCACTTTATCATAATTACAGTAAGGTCTACATAGTGTTTGTTTCTACAAGGTATTCATGGATGGAGACTTATCATTATATTATTAGCAGAGCAAAATAAAATTGGCAGATATCCATGTCATTTTTTGGTCTACATGAACCATGCTATGATATTTAAACTGAAATTGAGCTAAAATGTATTGTATACCTATGAAAACAATAATAACAGGCTAACAAGAGTATATTTATGTTTGCCCGGGGCATGGGATAACATCAGGGAAGGATGGGGTAATAAATAAAGCTATAAACCTATTAAGCCAATTTGATCTCTCCAATGTCAAGCCTACTGTTAGCAGGATTATGGTTTTGCTTGCTTGCTGTAAGAGAAGGCAGATTTACACTAAAAGTTAACAAGAATTAGCAAAACATAAATTGACATTCACGTGTATGGACTGTTTAACCATTCTATTGACATATTCCATTCGAAACCAATCCACTGTCTAAACATTAACAGTGATAAACTGATAATACCATTTTAGTTATTATTTATAATAAATTGTTTAACCAAAGGTGTCAGGTAAAATTCTTCCAATGCATCTTTATTTATGCTTTGTGTTTATAATCAAATGATTTAAAAACTACAATTTCCAAAAACTAAACATAACACCAAGATTAAATGGAATATTTAGGGTGTTTTCAGAAATACTGTACTCAGTGATGCAGCCTATGTCAATTACGAAGTGATGTCTTTTGCATTTTCTATGACATGAAGCAATGACATTGGATTTGGTTTTTCATCACAAACCATAAACCATCATGATGAATGTTGTTAAAATTCAGGCACCAGACTCGAAATCGGCTACAAATCTAACTGTGATACATACAATAAATGGCGAATAGTCATTTATTTTCAAAAAGGTGATTTAAAGAATTGCTGATTGGAGATAATTTGGAAGTCTTACACTGTTTTTAAGTTAAATCTTCAGGTGTGTCAAACCTGTTTGTCGTTTCCACATCCACCAGTTGTTTGTTACAAGCCGTCCCGTAAACGATCAAAACAAGCAAAACCCCACCAACCTTTTTGATTAGGATATCTGTACTATCTTCGGGCTTGTGGTCGTTTTAAAAAGGCAACAGTAAACACACAAAATAATCTATAACGAAATATTTCTACCACCACGTCGGTAAAATCGCTCACCTGCCAGACCGATAGAGTAAGGTCAAGGTTGCGGGTGTATCTAAAAGCAGCTTGTTTAGGTTTCACTTAAAACGAAATTCGATTCATCGATAAATGTAATATCACGAATGGTTATATAAACATAACACATTCCAACAAATATGTTTTTATAAAAAGAGCATTCTTAAAAATGTATATTTTAATGTTTTTCGAGTTGAAATGTTTTCCGTGAAATGTTTTAGATGTAGGCTAATCTAACAAGTTTATAATCTTGATGAAAATACAAACATAAAATATATATGTTCATGGTTTAAATTGGTATAAATTTAAAACATTTTGAACACGAATTATTTTTTATTTACTTGCAAGTATATGATCGTTAGCTTAAAAACGAATATATATTTTAAAATGTCCATTAAATAATGCTGGAAATGCATGTGATTTTTTTTATTTCAAAGACAAAAACTACATGTACATGAATTTTGGAGGCGGCCTCAGCATAAGCGTTCTAAGCTTGTTGGCCAATTCCTTTCACAATATGTACACTTTTCAGTACTGTGAAATAAATATGTTTAAAACACGTGTATTTTGTAATTTTTAACATATTTTGTTTTTCATCTAAAAAAAAACCCCATACTCCTTAGAACATTTCATAACAACTTAATGACTTCTATTTTCACTTCACCTGGTTAAAGTATTTGATAATACCAAAAGGGTTGTAAATCTATTCTTTCATTCATCTGTGTACATAATCCTTTTTATTTCTTTCACTAAACAAAACTACTACCTTGATTACAAATTGTGACAATTCTATGAAATAAAGATTCTATAAAAAATTATTTCTCACAAAAGAAAATAACTACATTTACATAAAATATTACTAGAAATTCGTATAATGGGTTCTCTAAAATTGAGCAAAATCATTTGTAAATGAAGACATGGTTATACAAATTTCCAGAGAAGTGTCAAATTAATTTTTCATTTATTTAACTTTATGCAATTAAAAAGATACTTTGTGTAATGCAGAGGGCCGATATGTGTGTAGATAATTCTGTGCAGTTATTTTAACAATTCATTATTCGCATAAATGATCAAAACGAATTTATTCAATCATTAGGCCTATCATTATTATTTGTAAAAAATTATATTTGCCTACGGCAGTTAATATAAAACTCAGAGCACTTAAATTTTATTGGAGAAAACGTTCAGTGGTTTTAAAAGAGATTTTTATCTACATTTATTTGAAAGTAATTTGCTATGCGTGATAAATGTCATTGATATAAACAAGCAATCAATGAAATGATATTTCAACGTTAGTTGTGTATTCGATCACGCGATGTTGATTTGGTACTGAGAAATCAGTGAAGCGGAGTGAAGAAGAGTCCCTCCTCTTTTTCTGTGTATTACTCCGCAACAACTTCCGGTTCAATATGGCGACGAGTGAATTTTGTAGTGGTGACTCAACTATTATCTTACAAGATAAGTAATAAAAATGACTATCAGGCAGAAAAACGCTTGTATGTGCAGTTATAATGACCAAAGACATAAATCGATGTGTTGACGAAACCAACATAGGGGTGGATGTCCATTTGAATGGCTGCCCCTATCTGTCGGACCTGACACGAAGAACATGCCTAGTGAAAAGTCTGTTTGCCTTGAATGTGTGTGTACTTATTCTGTGTTGACATTGCGCTGGAAATCACGTAGTCATGATTTGATGAAAAGGGTATTTACGTGTCACGTGATTGACTTGACCAGTCTTCGGAATGGATGAACAAGCTCTGGATCAACTTTTAGAATGTTCCGTTTGTTTAGAGAGATTGGATCATACGAGCAAAGTTCTTCCTTGTCAACACACGTTCTGCAGGCGATGTCTGGAAGAGATTGTTAGTACCAAGAACGAACTGCGGTGTCCAGAATGTAGGACACTTGTCACAATCAGAGTTGAGGATCTTCCACCCAACATATTGCTCATTCGTCTCCTGGAAGGTCTAAAAACACAAGGACAGGTGCTTGGTCAAACATCGAACATTGACTCCTCCCCTCCCCAAAATGATGTTGAAACCTCCACAAGCAGCAACTTACAGCCGCGACAACAGCGACAGGTGCTGCTTTAGTTCAATAATTCTTAACACCATCACTACCTCATACAATATAATTCACATATGAAAATTTTATAAAATTGACAGATAAAACGCATAGGAAAATAAACTAATAGCAATGAATTACAAGCAAATCACTGTTAACCTTTGTAAGCTTCTGAATAGTTGCCATGATAATTAGATTATTCCTAACCTATTTCCTAATTTCATAGTGATGTTGTCTTGGCTCACATTGCCAAGTATCAGGTTTCTTAATTAGATTGTCTAGTAGGCCTATATTTCCTGTGTTCTTAGTTGTCATCTAACTTTTGATAATAACGTACATTTCACAGTAGCATATATATAAAATACATATTCTATGTACTTGTGTGCAGTGTATTCAAGAGAAACATGTCAAGTTTTGATTCTTGCTTGTAATGCTGCATCCCTCTAGAATTATGTACATGCCCAAGTAAGACCTCTATATCCATTTGTAGGGTAAAGCAACCTTGTCGAATATGTAATTATTAACACACTGCAAGATGACATTGGTCAGATACCATGTTATCATTAAAGGTACAGTTCAAACAGGATATGTTTATGGAAAGGAAACTGTAGAGTATAATCCTTTATGTATGCATATATTTATTGATACATGATTAATACATGATATTGTCCATGGTGTTTTATTGGTGTGCAAAGAAAACATCGATTATGATCAGAAGTAATGACAAGGCATACAAATGGGAAATATCCTATCTCTTCTATGATGACACTGAAAAAAGCCTCAATGCAATAATGAACACTTAGAGTTTCTTTGCAAGATTTTCTGGACTAAATATTTATTAGAACAGGAAGATTTTCTGGATAACAACTTCTTTAATGTGAAATACACAACGTTTTGGAGTATATACTCACTCCTTCATCATTCCAACAGATGAAGGAGTGAGTATATACTACGGAACGTCGTGTATTTTCACATTAAAGAAGTTGTTGTCCAGAAAATCTTCCTGTTCTTATGTATACAACTTCTAAATGCCCTTCAAAGACCTAAATATTTATGTTGAAAAGACTAAGCTGATTTGGATTGGGTAAAAAATGAACAGAGAAAATATTTGTAGGAATGGAAAATGGACTGTACACAAACCTAATTTATATTTTTTCTAATAGAATTTGATATCAGTCTTGACAATTGTCACAATATGACCAAACTGAACTGTATTAAAATATACAGAAAACTGAACTGGAAATGGCACTATGGGCATTAATAAACCATGTTTTGGTAGAATGTTGTTGTAGTTCATTACTACTTCTTAAACTTCAATTTATAAAAATGCATTTTGGAAAAAGCTGTTTCAAGAACATATTATTGTAGACATGAATATTACTTATAAGATTATTTCTAACAGTCATGATAAATTTGGGTAAGAGAATATTTCCCTATTGTTTTGACAATGATACTAGCAGTGAAGAACATTTAATGACAAAATCCATCTGGTACAACTACAATATTAAGATTGATAACAAAACTATTCATATCAACAATGACATAAAGATCAACATGTTTAATAGATGAAGATGGGATGCACATCCTGATTAGCTATAGAGCCAATGTCTTAGAAAGCTTTAGAAATCTTATATGATGCCATATTTATTACATTTAATGTACAGTCCACACATTTCAGTGTAACAAAGGTACATATTGTGCATATAAGTTAAAATATGTACCTTTGTTATACTGAAAAAACAGGGGAAAGAAGGTATATTTGTGACAATATGTTAATATTTATCCACTTTCATTTAAAAAGAAGTGATAAAGACCATTCTAAAAGGTTTGCTAACGACAGATTTATTTTTTTATATTCGAAACACTACATTCACAGCAGTAAAGAAGTTGACATTGTGACGATCCGTACCCTGTCCTAATCTTTTCAACATCTGCCAAATGCAATAAAAATGTGTTAATATTTGTGTATTTACAGAATGTACCTTCTGCAAAAGCACTCTACAATTATGAAGCTAAAGAAAGCGGGTATGTATCCTTGAAGAAAGAGCTAAACATTTCATTGCCAAGATATAATATTTGGTTTTTGGAACATTCTTGAATTTGTGATTTCTTGTTTTCAAATTTTTCAACATAATGTCATATATTTTTTAATTGTTTCTTATTCTGCGATATAAAAATGACATAGATAGTTTTCCCATTTGAAACATGCTGTTTCTTTTACTTATTGATGTATATTCATCAATATTATCATTTGTTTCTTTCTAGAGATTTATCGTTCAAGAAGAATGACATAGTGCTACTGCGAAAGCAGATAGATGAAAACTGGTTTCACGGAGAACTTAATGGACAACATGGATTTTTCCCAGTTAATTATGTCCAGGTAAATGAGCGAATAAAGTGTTTAAGGAACTGAAAAATGAGTCATTTCATTTTATGAACCACCTGAAATCATGGGTAACGGTTTTGATAACCATGATGCATTCCATTTTACACCATCTGTAACAAAATTACATCTCGTTGAATATTGCGGTATAAGTGGACTGAAGTGGTATTCAATTTATACACATACCAAAGGTTATATTGGTCCAATTTGTTATTTGTTCAAGATCCGCAGAAACAATGTGTTATGGTAAAACATTATTTCAAAAGGTATAGTTAACGTATAACAAAAAAAGTCTGATAATTCTATGTCAAAATTAATGCGGTTTTAATAGTGGGTGCCGAACTGTCTACTAAAGTGAATTACCTCCCTTTGCCAGGTGCTGCAACCCTTGCCCCAGCAGCCTCAATGTCAAGCATTATATGACTTTGATCTCAAGGATGAAAAGGAGAAGGACTGTCTCTCATTTCAAAAGGTGAGAATCCATAGCTTGTGATGTCCTCAAGTTTGACGTTATAGCATTGTCATCAAGTTTGACATTATAGCATTGTCATTACGTTTGACATTATAGCATTGTGTCATCAAGTATTGATCCAATGCAATACTACCCCGTCCTCCATAAGAGTATTTGTATCAGCATGGCTCAGACAAACCTGATCGTGTAACCACACTTTCAGGGATTGACTTGGGCCGCGATATCGCGATTTTATCGCACACACATTTTAAATATCTCATTCCACTTTGCTAAATGCGATTTTATATCGCATGATATTGAACGTGTTTTCATTTTTCACACTTCTTATCCTTATTTATTCTAAACTTCATTGAGTATTTAGTGACTCATGCGGGAAACCACAACGAGTAACCAAAAATGAAAACTTCCGGTAAATAAACTCATCGCCATTATTTACATGCTGTTACTATTGTGTGTTTCACCCCCTCCGCTTAATTCCTTTGCGTAAGCTCCTTGCATTGCTATAAGCAAGGCTTGTCATTCCCACATCGCTGTTAGGAGCTGACCGCGTTTACGAGGGTGGCAAAGGGAACAGCCATGTGCCATGTGGAAGTGTAATAAAACAAACATGAGTGTCGGCCTTTTTGACAGTGTCAAAATCAATTCGTATCGGCTTTCAAACATTTGGTATGCATCATAACTGCATGAAATAAAGTTTAAAAGTACTTAGGTGTTTATATTTCTCTCAATATAATGTATTTTCACTATTTTGCCTTGGTTACCTTGTGTCTATAAATAGATTTGTGTCGTTTGACAGCTACTGTGCAGCTGGTTGGTTTTTTAATTACCAATTTACCCTGGTAAGTTATTCACGGATATTAGTTGCCAAAATATTATAAAAATGAAATCTATATTCCTAATCTATGCTTCATTCAACATCTTATAGTTGGTATGATGATTATTTGTAAATTTAAAAGACATGTCAATTTTGCTAATTAAATAGCGATCACATTCACTTCACGTCTTTTGACATTCAATACAGCATTTGTATCTTTTTATGTTTGTTTTGACAAAGATGACTGCGGTTATTAACAATTAATATAAAATAGATAATAACCAGACCTCATGATTTTTTAAATTTAATTTGAATTGCTGAAAATATACTGTCACAGTAAATCAATTAATAATTAAAAAATGGCTCTACTTGTTATGTTGATCTATGAAAACTGTCTGATAATAATAGATCTTTTTTTAAATGGAAATGCAGAGTCACCAAATGGCTGACACAAATAATGACACTGTCAGTGTCAACATTAAGGTTTTATTATTGAAATAAATTACATAAAAGCAAACAGACACAGACAGTGTATTATAATAACTTATTTATAACTAAATACAAATAATGAGCTGGCCTTGAATGGAATGTCAACACTTTGACTCAGGAGCAATCTATTTTCAATGCAGGGGTTAGTAAGTGTGAACACTTGAATGCCCTTATGCCATCTCTTATGACTGATTTAAATAAGGCCAAAAATCTCACTAAAATTCAAAATATCTCACTCTTGTAAGTCAAATGAGATATTTATCTCACTGCTTTTTGAGTCCAGGAAAATCCCTGCACTTTGCCTCATATCACTGAAGTAATGTGTTGTCAGTCAATGAAATGTTGTGATTTCAAATTTTATTGGTCGACTCATCCGGGTGCTGCCGATATTGCTTGATTTAAAGTCATTTTATTGGCTGGTTATTTATAGTGTGATACGAAGTGAAATTTGGTTACACCGTCAGGGGATTGTTGGAGCCATGCAGGTACAAATGCACTGATGGAGCAGAATGGTACCGCCCTTGTGTCAGTACTCTCATAACTGATTGGTTTTTGCACTTTTTGCAGACTTTCTTCTTGTAATGAATAGTTGCTGTCTTGATATTAAGGGGAAATAATCTTTGAAAACATTTATAATCCTATCATGATTACACGTAATAATGAATATTGAATTCAAATATATATCTGTAATTGTAAGTATTGAATTTGTTTGCAGGATGAAATGATGACAGTTATAAGAAAAGTTGACGACAATTGGTTAGAAGGGAAGAAAGGTGACAAAATTGGCATTTTTCCTGTTACCTTTGTGAAGGTAAGATGTTTTACTTTTGTTTAGATTAGCAAGATAAACAAATCTGCTCAATATATAGTTGTTTAAGTCTGAACTTGAAAACTATTCGCCCTTAACATTTGTGAAATATGAATTGATTTCCTCTACTCTTTCTTGAATCAGTTTAGTTAACATGATTTTGTAAGCTAAGATAACTTTAAGAAAGTTTTATTTGAAAGCTTGAAATGAAACATTTCATCAAATATAGATCTATTCTGTACATCACTTCAGCTAAACGATGCTGCCAAGAGCCTTATCAACTCTAAAACAAGTGCCAGTATTCACCAGGGTAACAATGGCGGTATACCGACAGGGGCACGTAACTCTGATTCCTCTGACCGAACAAACTCAGCGGCAGAAAGTCACCGCGTCACATCACCTTCTGTTACCTCAATCAACTCATCTTTGTTGGCCTCTCATCCAACATCGCAACAAAAGAGACATTCATTCACTCTCACTACCACAAAGTCTCCTCCACCAAATCAGCATCAGCGGCGCTCGCTCGAGCTCAGCAATACCGGAGCATTTAGTATCCCCAGCACATCCGGCAGTGTTGTAGGTGGAACCTATCCCCCACCCCCCTTGGCCCAGTCGGTCGCTGTAGCAACAAGCTCCACATCCTCTACCTCTACCCCACGACCACCGCCACAGGTCAGTCTTATGCCGCAACCGTTTGACTAATGCTTTAATCAGTTCTTGCAAAATACACTTCATAGGTAGGTTTAAAATGATGATGATCAATGAGGTTTAGAGGAAGGCATTTTGTTGTTCACAGAAACTTATCAATTATCAGTCTTACAAATGAAATATGTTGATGCTGTTTCTAGAGAAAATTCTTAAAACTTGTTCATGTAACCATTTGACTATCCCATACATATTTTGCTGTTGTATCACTATTGTATCTATTATGTCAGAAATGTTTTTCATGAAATGAATCATGTTTGAATAACCATTCTCATGTATATCTAATCAAGAATTAAGGTTGTTTTTTCTCAATTAATAGTCCCTCTTTACCAGTCTGGTCTGATAAGTAGATCTAGATATATTGACAGTCTCCTATATTATCAATCCTTCACGTGAGTATGTTGCTCATATTTGGTCTTTCAGGCTGCAGAAAGCTCGTCTGCATCTAATACAGGAGGGGTTGCTGACAGTTCTATTCATTCAAGCGGACTAGCTTCTGTGTAAGGATGCATCTTCATAACACTTTACACAGTTATACTTATATCAAACAATATTTCGGGGGCTGAATTCCATGAAAACATTGTATAAAATGGAAGTTGTTGCGTCCTTCCTTGTTGTTCAACATAGAAATAAAGATCCCTGATAACTAGTTTGTGAAATTGTTTCTAAATATTTGCTATGAACTGATAGGAATGTCTATTAAGAAAATTTCACTTGGTCAAAAGTGGAAACCACAAATTTATTTATATTTATTAAGTTCAGGGCCCTTATTCTTCAAATGTTTGTAGCAATAAGAATTCTTTACTTTGATCCTACCCCATGTGTTAAGAATGGGTTTAAGACGTTTGTAGGGCTATGAACATTTTGAGAATATGGGCCCAGCTCATCAGGCCAAATGGGCTTTGTCATTAAATGATATCCAGCCATCATTATTTACATTGTGGAGGTTTCAACTATTAACATTGTTATACTTGGGAACACACTGTCTGCAGTAGTACAAATTCTTGTACTTTTTTCGGGAAAAGTCGCCAGTGAGATTCAAATGGGCCTCGAACTTGTCCCGAAAAAAGCACAAGAATTTGTTCTGTTGCAAATAGTGTGATCCCAAGTATAACAATGTTACATTTGTTAGCTATCTAAAAGGCATGTTTTTTTCTCAAGCTTCAACTACCGGTACTACAATCTCAGCAATTGCCTTGTTCTTCTCCACAGGTACGTGGCGGTTTACAACTACGTGCCCCAGAAGGAGGACGAGCTGGAACTAAGGAAGGGAGACTCGTACACTGTCTGTGAGAAGTGTCAGGATGGGTGGTTTAAAGGCCAGTGTCTCAAATCAGCAAACACAGGTGTCTTTCCAGGGAACTACGTTCAGCTGGTTCGGTGAGCAACAGAATCACATCACATTACAGTTAGACCCAGCATAGTTTCATTGTTTCTGACTGCACTTCCTAGATGTTGTAATGAATTCCACTGATCTCTTAGGCACATTATATGATTTCAACATAAATTATTTTCATTTTACATACCACTTCAATTGTCAAACTTTATATCATATATTTATATCATGCTTCTCTCTTCAACCATTTCCCTATTTCCCCTATCTCTTGCAGACATCAAAGTGCTTTCAAGCCTGTCAGTCCCAATGTAACGAACGTTCGAGCCCGAGCACCTCTCCCAGCCCCCACAGCCACACCTGAAGGGTCAGGGGTTACGCCCTTCGACCTCTCTCGCAGCACATCATCTAACCCCAGTTCAAGCCAGTCTGCACCCCCACCTCTTCTCCCTCGTGCACCAAAGATGGCTTCCTCCTCGTCATCATCATCGCCACCCTCAAACAGTCATTCCTCGAGGTCTTCTAAAGCTGTCATCACCGTCCCACCTCCTGGTTATAATTGTAGCTCTTCCAAGTCCAGCTCAAGTGGCCCCGCCCACTCAACTACCACAGTGCACCTGCCAAAAAGGGGAAGTCACTCTGCCTCGCCTAACTGGAGCTCATCAAGCCTGGCGGCCATGCACCATTCCATGTCTGCTTCCACGAACATCACACCACCCAATGTAGTGCTCGGAGCAACTGGGGACAGTCACCCCTCCCACTCCGGGAAAGAAAAGGTGAATAAACATTGTCAGTGTACAAGGGGACTCGCTCAAAGCAGTTAAAGTCAATTTATATGTTGCCAATGATGTATACCAGTGAGTACAAATTTAATTTCCCCCCAAAATGTTAATATCATTTTTGGATCTAATATATCCATTGTTTCACTACAGAAGGAAGGAAAGGCCTGCGATGATAGATGACTTTCACAAAGCAGTTAAATCACTAAAATTTGCAATGATATATATCACTGAGTACAAATTGAAATCACCCTGAAATATTAGTGTCAATTTGATAATTTTATATATTCATTGTTTCACCACAGAACGTGAGAAAGGTCTGTCATGATCACTATATGTGCAAGGTGATATTCACAAAGCAGTTTTCTTCAGTAAATCTGTTGACAATGGCAAAAATTGATCTCTCCTATAATGTTAGTATCATTTTTGCATCGGATATATTCATTGTTTCATTACAGAAGGAGAGAAAGGACCGCCATGATCGACACGAATCCTCAAAGGAGAGGAAAGATAAGGAGAAGAAGAGTCTAGTAAAGAGACTGGCCAGTAAGAGTAAAAAGTCCAAATCATCTGGAGAAGATGCTGAAAATGCTGCCTTGCTGGACGGTTCGGTCACGCATGTCAGGTACTGGGCTTCAACTTGACAGAGAGAGTTTAGAACAACTCTGAGAGTGTTACATATTTTCAAAATTGTAAAATAAAGACATAAACTACATTGGTTCCATTCTATAAAGTTTTGTTTTCTAGAAATATACCGTTGACTGATCTCACAATAACTTTTGCTGAGGGTAAATAAGAAAAAAACAATTAAATTTTTGTTTTTATTGTCATTTAAAAAATAAATTTATGAATTATAACTCCTGATTCTCCTAGTCCCTGTCCTGGTTATAAAAGGTTAGTAGACCAAGAGGATCCTTATTACTTGTTATCAAGATTTGGTCTAATGCTACATTTACTAACTGATAGTTGTGTCTTTGGGTCTCATTTTCTCTATACAAGTCTAACTATGATAATCTCCACCCATAGACATGACCTTGCACTTTGACATCACCTGATTCTTATTCTATTAATCAGAATGATAACACTGTCAGAGGACAGAATGCATCTAATATACCAACATCTCAGCATGGATGAAAGTCTTCAGCTTTGATATTAGCTGATTTCATTTACTTTGGGTAAAAGTAATTTATTGTTTTAAGAAATTGATGAACAGTACTGATATAAATAATATTAATACTTTTCTCCCCACAGATCTGGATCGTACCCGGAAAGTGCTGCTTGTTCGAGCGAGGGCAGTCACAAGAAGACCGGGTCCTTCGACTCATCCTCGCCCTCGCCCAGTGCAAAACCAAGTCGACCCAAACCACTTGCCAGAGAAAAGTAAGTGTCCAAGTTAGCCAAAATCTTGTATCAAAGTAGGGCCAAACATCACAGTTTACAACATCAGATATTACATCTTGGTCCAAATTGCTCTGAAGTTATTAATTAAGTCAAACAAAAGAACAATTACCTAAAAAAAATCCATGTGAGTGAAATCACTTTGTATTTTTGCCTAAATGCAACGGTGTATTTTCAACTTCAGTTATGCAAATATTGTAAATCGAATTCAAACAAAGGAATTGCAAATTAAATGAATTTCAAGTCTGAGGGGCACTTACATGTGGAATACATAAGAAAACTAGATTTTCTGGATAACAACTTCAGTATTGTTTAGATACATGACATGATACATTTCGGAGTGTATGCTCACTCCTTCACATTCCACCTGTGGAAGGAGTGAGCATATACTCCGAAATCTCCATATCTACACAATGTAGAATTTGTTATCGAGAAAAACTTGAATGAGTGAGTTATTGTTGAATGCCGGCCAGCAGTATCGCAGCCATTAGCAATGATAGAAAATCTTGTATTTTATATGAATTTCCTTATATTGAGTGTTTGTGTTTCAGGTACCGATGTATTGTGGCCTACCCACCTCAAACAGAACATGAGCTGGAACTTAAATCTGGGGACATAGTCTACGTTCACAAGAAGAGGGAAGATGGGTGGTATAAAGGAACACTCAGTAGAAGTGGAAAGACTGGACTTTTCCCTGGTAGCTTTGTAGAAAAATGTGAATAGCCCAACACTAACTGTGAACCTTTTTGGAAACCATACAAAATCTGTTGGAAGAAACAGATTGCGAAATGTTGTTTTATATGTGCTTCAGGAATGCCTTTGGTTTTCCTAGCCATAATGGACTCAGCTGCTTTGCCATTGGTTGCCAGTGGGTTGCCTTATGTAACCTGTATTGTGATTGGTTGAAACCTGTGTGGTATTCCTAGGCATATTGAACTAAGCTGCTTTGCCATTGGTTGCCATTGGGTTGCCTTCTGTAACCAGTATTGTGATTGGTGGGAGCCTGTATATACTGAAAGGCTGCAGCCAATTGGATGTTGTGGCCTTTCTTCTGACAGACAGTACTTATCATATCATCACCCATAGCCAGTAGCATCACACATCAACTCTGGGTTGACCTTTAACCCATGACCTGCTGGTTCAGGAATATTCCAACAAAGACAGACACGCTCCAAGAGGGTTTTTCTTGGGAGCAAAAAATATAATTTCAAGATGCACAAAAGAATAACATTGCTAAAATTACCTACATTGTTAAATGAATATTTGCATAAAATTGTTAAGCAAAGTAAAACTTAAAAAGGCAATGGTTAGATAAAGGGCAAGTATGCCTCACTAAAAATTACAGGATCAAAAACTGAAAGAATTGGAGTCAAAGATTCTCTTGTTTCTTGCTATATTGAAGCCTGAAGCTTGCTTCTATCTGAGACTGATCCTCAATGCATTTCATACAAGAAAGAGGAAGCTATGCTTGTTCATAGGGCTGCGATTGGGACAACTGGGCATTGAGTATATATCTGCATGCAGTTACCTGAATCAGAGCAGTGTACCTAAAAATAATCTAATGAATACTGATTGTCAGAAAATTCAAATAGGATTTTAGAGTAAATTTTTAAGAACACTGTCAAAGACATTGAAGTGCATTCATAGAATGACTTATATTTAGGGACAACAGTTTTCACCTCTCACATCATCTTCAGTTTAACAAAAGAAAACATATTATATATTGACTCGGTTGTTCAACTTAAATCTATAGAATAAGGCCTGTCCGACAAGTTCGTAACTTTTGTACTGGACTGGAAACATTTTTGAAGTTTTTATTATATTTTACCATTTGAATTGACAAAATAACACTTTTGGCCTCGTTAGTTTTCAAGCTTATTCATACTCTGAAATTGTTGTACTCCTTTCTTAAAACTGGACTTGATTACAGCTGTACATGACCACAGACACGAGTACCTCTCACAGTTCAATTGGTTTAAAGTGGATCCTCAATGATTTTCTTCTAACACAAAGAATAAGTTGAGTGATTCAGTCAGCGGGAATGTTTGGCTCTGATGAAATGGTTAAATGTAGCCATAGTTAGGAAATATTTTCACCTGTTCATGTCACTGTAATAATTCTTCACTTTCACGTAACATAATAGCACTGTACTGGAAACACTTGATGCTCACTCCTAGTTTGAAATGTAATGAATAGTGGAAAGGCAAACGGCACATTCCCTGAGTCACATAATAGTAGTTTTGTAATGGGTTTGGCATTTTAACATGTTGATTGCTATAATAGTGTTTAATTTATTGTAATATCAGAATTCTTCTTTGATCATTACCTAAGTATTATTTTTTCACACATCCACGCATGTAACTTCTTAATCACAAATTCACTTCGATGTATGAAAGATTTTCACATTAATTTTTTGTGACTTCACAAATATTTGAAAGAAATTCTATCAATAATATATCAATGAAAAAACCTTGAATTGCAAGTGGTTCATATATTATTTATTATTTGTCAAATAAATTGCAAGTTTCTATGTAAATACAAATGCAGGTCAGTGGTTAAGATATAAGCAATACTTCATAATGTTTGATAAGATTTCTCGTAAGAAGTGGTCAGTTTCATCAGTATGTTAATTGAATTTATTTTCAAAATGGATATTTTGCCCAGAACTTTTTAAATATATTTCTCGTCTAAACTATAGCAAATCACTCAGGCTTTGTACATGATAGCTTGCATGAGTTTGCCGATTGTAATCGTGTTTAGGTTTGCTCAAACTAAATAAGCTTCAGTGTATCGTACAGTTGCTCAAGATCAAATATAGTGTTCAGCATTTTGTTCCTAGTCCATAAGAATTGAAATTGACTTCATTCAATTGTCAATTTGTCTCAGTTTTAAAACTAATAAACTTACAGTCACTACATAATATTTAATTATCATTTCCATATGTAAGGTATGAGTGTAACATAAATTATTTCAAGAACTGTGCCAACTCTTTAATTTTGATGTATAACAGAAGAGTATCTTGTGATCATTTAACCCTTTTATTGGGCCGGCCTAATTCCAGGATTAATAATCTCGACGTTTGGAATTAATTTAGTATGACAAATATTAACCCATGAGCTGCTGATCTAGGAATAAATAGTGAAGTTGATTAATGTGAATCTGACAAATTCAGGGGCAGTTTAACGATTCTCTTGCTAATGGGTTACAGTTCTCCATGTACAAGTCTCGTCTCTTCACCCTGGTATATTATCCCTTTGTTAAGAAGTTCTCTTTGGCATTAGCTATTTCAGTAGATAAATGGTAAATTTGCTGTTAGAACAATTTGATGATGAAAAAAGCATGATTGATTTTGTATGATTTATGCAAGCCCTTTCTCAAATGTGAAGGTTTATCATTCTTCAGGTCAATTCAAATCCCAAAGTCCAACTTTTGTAAGTCGATATCTTTTTAAAATGTATTTTTGTCTGTCAAACCCACTGCCACTCAGTTTTGGCACTGCAAGGAGATATATCATCTTTATTAATTTTATTTTTTTCCTTCACCTTTATTAACTTTATTTTTTTCCTTCACATCTATTTTTTTTATCTTCTCTTTTTCTATCATTTCCTTAAGTGTTCAATATTTGTAATATTTCTGAAGAATGTTAAAGAACCTTTACGTTTGAATTTTGGCATATAACTGAACATTTTGTTTCTATACTCTGTCTCTGTTTTAAGGAAAATAGTACGCTCAATTACCACAATATGTTCTTATTTCACTTTCTTTCTCACTCATCCTCATTTGTCTTCTGTTCTCCATCCTCATTCATTCAAAAGTCCCAAATACTGTTATCTATTCAACAATGCTGGCTGTGAACATTGTTTAATTTCCAAATAATGGATTCGACCATAGATTATTGATTCTTTCAAACTGAAAACTTAAAATGAATTTTAAAAAAATAATGTTATTTTAATTAAATTTTTTTTTAAAAGGATCATAATTTATTATCGTTTTCAGTGATGATAGCGAAACATTAGTTACTGAAGGAAAATGACTCTTTTATGAATTCTATAATCTTTTGTTTGATGGAACTTACCATTTCAGAATTATTTTTTTTACAACAAATGAGTATTTTTTCTTTCACAGGGCCCTTATTCTTGAAACGTTGTAGCCTTAAGAATTCTTAACTTTTGTAACCCATGTGTTAAGAATGGGTTTAAGAAGTTTTGTAGGGCGATGATGTTCTGAGAATAAGAACCCAGGTGTTGTTTCAAATAACTGTATAGGGCATGAGAGGTATGCTATTTGTTGATTATGAATAATGCAATTTAATCTATTCCAGATGTTTAGGATATCTCTGTCATTCTCTCCCCACAGAGGTTACACCAATCAGTTCTTCCATCGTTACCTTTGTTGCATATTGAGCACTTTCTCAGCTAGAAATAGAATGCTGATTGGTTGAATCAAAAGCTAATTGTCCAATCAGCGACGTTGTTTCAAACTGAGCATTCTGTAACTGTCAAAAAGTTTTTTCTGTAGGATGCATACCGTATATATTGTTTACAAGACAGAATTCAGTCGCAGATGTAAAACAATTTAAAAATGGACAGAAATAAGGATTTTATCAGTATTGCAAAATTGAGGATATTGGAAACAACATGAAATATGGCCTATATGCAACAGAGGTTAGGAAAAATTGAGTGAAGTAACCTCTCTAGGGAGAATTCATGTCTGTAAGAAGTGTTGATTTAAGGATATAAGTTTTTATGCAGTTATAGTTATGTATGATCAGCATACTACCTGTTTATTCAACTCTAATGAACATGGTGCAAGATAGAATTTATCTAGAAATAGAGCTCCAGTTTGAAATCAGTCTATTGATTGACACGTAAGAGACCAGATTTTATATATGTCCATATTGAAGATTATGGGAATGTCTGACATTTCAGTTCAACATTTCTAAAAGTCTTCCAAGACTCTTTGAGCTTTATTAGGAAAAACTTGATCAAGTTCAGAAAGCAGAAAAGTGTGATGATGCTTTCAATATTTATGGTCCTTGACTTATCTTATATCGGTAGGAATGAACAAAATTACGTGGAACCAGTTCATTTTCGGTAATGACTTGAAATTTTCACTTTAACCTGCAGGGCCTAGCTTTTCTAAGCTCTCTTAGGACTAAGATAGTCCAAAGTGTCATACATTAACATTGGTTTATCATAAGGCTAAGAGAGCTTCGAAAATCTAGTTTTGAAAATATTATGGAATAGTCTGCTATCAACTTGTAGCCAATCCAAGAGTATACATTTGTAATGTAGTTGTGATTCCTGTTAATTAGCCTCTCAGAGTGGTCAGGCACTAAGTAAATAAGCTAGAACTTTAAGTTTGTAATTTCTATGCAACAAACATTGCCCTCAGAAGGGAGTGTGAAATGTAATTGCACAACTACTAAGTTTATCTGGAGTTCCTCGAGTACAAATTCTCTTCCCACAGAGGTTGGGTCAAAGATGAAATGTCCGACTGGCAAAAATTTGAATCTGCATCCCTGGGTTAATCCCTTCAGATTTCTGATCCTAACCTCTGCTCTACTTGGCCTGAATTTCTTGACTCCAGCCGGGGGGAAGTGGAACCTCTTACTGTATCCCTTCTTCTTAACCAATGAAAACTCATCTTTCAGCGGTCATGTCGACCAAGTGACTTCAAAGATCTAGGAATTTGACTCTAAATTTACTCTTCTTTATTTATCAGCATGTTTATGATCAATTGTTTTCACAAAGTCAAATAATATATTTCGAGGAAAACGCATTAAACGAGGAAATGTTTATCTTACGTTTATTTTATCAAACGTCACTTTCACAACAGCGTCGCTGATTGCACAACTAGATTCAATTGCAACCAATCAGGACACTCCATTTTCGCACCCAAATTCAGGCCATATAGAACAGAGATTAGGATCGGAAACCTGGAGGGAGTAACCCCTGTGGGAAGGGAATGTAAGAGAGCATGCAGGACCAATATGTAACATATCATTACCACACCAAAGGGAGTAAATCTACCAAAGTTCAACAATTTTGCTGGACATTCCTCATTGATCTTTATCTGATGAATTATTTCTTTTTCTTCACTTTTGAACTAAAAAGAAATTATTACCTTGTCTTCAATTAAACTTTAGTTAATAAATAATGTATACATTTACTGACTTAATGATTTCAATGAAGATTTGTTCATGTCTGCTGGCTCTTTGCCATCTTGTCTTCATTGCTGGATCAATTGAAGGTCTTGTTTCTTTGAAATATTAAAATATTTTTATTATTGTTTTTTTTTTTTAACTTCTGAATATTTCTGCAATATGTCTGTTGTTACTGATCATTTAAGAAAACATTTGTATCTTATGCTGCCCAATGTTAAGTTTTCATATTTTGAAGTAAATGTTTTTAAGATATTCATGAATCATGCACAAGATGTTTCACTCTCAAAATGTACTTAACTCCTTATCATATGACCATCTTAGAGAACACGATTTTTTTTTCTGAATTGTCACTCAGGTTGAATTTTGAGGGCTTTTGTATTTCATGATGTATTTTCCAATTTGAATTAATTCAATGATGCCCCATTCCATTCCTGGGCTCAGATTCCCAAAGCTCACTTTGCAGGAAGATAGGACTAAGTCATACTACATGGATGTCATTTATTTCTGTCTTTATGGTAAGAGAGCATTTGAATTCTTGGGCCTGTTATATTGTGATCCCTAAAGCCATTACTCATGTATTTTCCCTAGGGAGTGAAGTTTAGAAATTTAAATTGATAGCACTAATAGTAAGAAATGAGCAGACTTCAGGTTGTGTAAAGATTTATTTAAAAAATACATAATTATATTGTCACAGTCTGTGATTAGTAATTTTTACAAAACTTTGCAAAAGAAATCATGATGTGGGTCATATGCATATTATGGGTTAAACAAACTGAGGAAATATCTTATTAATCAAGTTCTTGTTCATCACTAGAATTGAAAATACTTGAAGAGTGGGGCTTTTTAAAAGTTAAAAAATAGATTTAGTGATATGTCAAAGCATGGACGCTGAGTGTTTTAAATGTGAATATATGCATTTATGTTACTCTTTGATGGAAAAAGGCAGATTTAGCATTTAATGTTCCAAAAGAGACACTCGAATAAATCTTTCAAAGCATTTTCGATCAAATATATTCATCATCTTCATGATTTAAAACCTTCATTCTTCTGTGGCCAGTGATACTATATATTTTTATGTGAAAATCAATTGAAATGTTTTCTTAATTTTCTCGAGTGAAATATCCTTGAGAGTTCAGTGTCTAAAAACGTTGACATTCTTTAATATCTGATGTGGTACTGGGCATGGATTAAGCTAGAACTCAATGCATGGTGAGAACCAATCTGAATTGTCATTGCTCTTTGAATTCCTATCATTGTCTTATTCTTATAAGTGAAAATATGAATGTTAGATAATTCCAAATACTTTTAGACTTGGAAACCTATTGTACTATTCTGTCAATATGGCGACTTGACATCTGGGAGTGTTTGCAATGATTAATTTCTACTTATGACTCGCCCTCAAGAAACTGGCATGTTTCAGTGGGCAGGTTAATATCCATTGCCATAGAGATATTCATAACTGTCGGAAAAATAAATACACAGTGAGAATGCACAGTTGGTTTTCTGTAATTTGTGCTGAAATGGTGTTTCAAGTGGAAAGAAGCAGGATGGCAGATCTGGTACATTCAGTCAGGTTTTCACATTGATGTACAACTGTGTCCTTATTCCAGTCAAGGTGTGTGCCTGGCACGACATTGCAAAACCACAAGTCAATCTTATTTCTATCGTATCTGACAAAACACTCTCAGCTCTCTGCATTATGTACCTCTTTGCATTAGGACCCGAGTATTGCTCCATAGAACTCCTTCTAAACCATACAGAAATTAGCATAAAATCATAATAAACCATCAATGGTCGGTGCAGAAAGAAGTAAGATATGTAATTTAAGGGTTAACCACCCATGATCAGTTCAGAAAGAAGCGGGAAGGTTAATACTAAATCATCAACAGTCAGTTCAGAAACGAGCAAGAAATGTTATGCTAAACCATCCACAGTCATTTCAGAAACGCGCAAGAAATGTTATGCTAAATCATCCACTGTTAGTTCAGTAACGAGCCAGACGTGTTAATGCTAAACCATCCACTTTTAGTTCAGAAACCAGCCAGAAATGTTATGTTAAACCACCCACAGTCAGTACAGAAAGTAGCTAGAAATGTTAAGCTAAACCACCAACAGTCAGTACAGAAAATCGCTCGAAATGTTAATGGTAAACAAACCAAGATCAGTACAGAAAGAAGCAAGACTTAATGCTACACCAATCTTGGTCAGTTCAGTCAGTTCAGAAAATCGCTAGAAATGTTAATGCTAAACCATCCACAGTCCGTTCAGAAAGTAGCTAGAAATGTTAATGCTAAACCATCCATTGTCAGTACAGAAAATCGCTAGAAATGTTAATGCTAAACCATCCATTGTCAGTACAGAAAATCGCTAGAAATGTTAATGCTAAACCATCCACTGTCAGTACAGAAAATCGCTAGAAATGTTAATGCTAAACCATCCACTGTCAGTACAGAACATCGCTAGGAATGTTAATGCTAAACCATCCACTGTCAGTACAGAACATCGCTAGAAATGTTAATGCTAAACCATCCACAGTCCGTTCAGAAAGTAGCTAGAAATGTTAATGCTAAACCATCCATTGTCAGTACAGAAAATCGCTAGAAATGTTAATGCTAAACCATCCACTGTCAGTACAGAAAATCGCTAGAAATGTTAATGCTAAACCATCCACTGTCAGTACAGAACATCGCTAGGAATGTTAATGCTAAACCATCCACTGTCAGTACAGAACATCGCTAGAAATGTTAATGCTAAACCATCCACAGTCCGTTCAGAAAGTAGCTAGAAATGTTAATGCTAAAGCATCCACTGTCAGTACAGAAACAAGCAAGAAATGTTAATGCTAAACCATCCACTGTTAGTTCAGAAACCAGCCAGAAATTTTAATGCTAAACCACCCACAGTCAGTACAGAAAATCGCTAGAAATGTTAATGCTAAACCATCCACTGTCAGTTCAGAAAATCGCTAGAAATGTTAATGGTAAACAAACAAAGATAAGTACAGAAAGAAGCAAAACATTTTAATGCTACACTAATCTTGGTCTGTACTGAAAGAAGCAAGAAATGTTTTTGCTACGCGAATCTTGGTCAGTACTGACAGAAACAAGAAATGTTTATGCTACACGAATCTTGGTCAGTACTGATAGAAACGAGAAATGTTTATGCTACACGAATCTTGGTCAGTACTGACAGAGACAAGAAATGTTAATGCTACACGAATCTTGGTCAGTACTGACAGAGACAAGAAATGTTAATGCTACACGAATCTTGGTCAGTACTGACAGAGACAAGAAATGTTAATGCTACACGAATCTTGGTCAGTACTGACAGAGACAAGAAATGTTAATGCTACACGAATCTTGGTCAGTACTGACAGAGACAAGAAATGTTAATGCTACACGAATCTTGGTCAGTACTGACAGAAACGAGAAATGTTTATGCTACACGAATCTTGGTCAGTACTGACAGAGACAAGAAATGTTAATGCTACACGAATCTTGGTCAGTACTGACATAAACGAGAAATGTTTATGCTACACGGATCTTGGTCAGTACTGATAGAAGCAAGAAATGTTAATGCTACACGAATCTTGGTCAGTACTGATAGAAGCAAGAAATGTTAATGCTACACGAATCTTGGTCAGTACTGAAAGAAGCAAGAAATGTTAATGCTACACGAATCTTGGTCAGTACTGACAGAGACAAGAAATGTTAATGCTACACGAATCTTGGTCAGTACTGACAGAGACAAGAAATGTTATTGCTACACGAATCTTGGTCAGTACTGACAGAGACAAGAAATGTTAATGCTACACGAATCTTGGTCAGTACTGACAGAGACAAGAAATGTTAATGCTACACGAATCTTGGTCAGTACTGACAGAGACAAGAATTGTTAATGCTACACGAATCTTGGTCAGTACTGATAGAAACGAGAAATGATTATGCTACATGCACAGTGATGTTCTTGGTTTACTCTGGCTAAAACCCAGAATCATCTGACAGAACAGAATGATTCGCCTTTTGATAAATAGTAGAACAAAAAAGTGACTCGTTGAATAACATTATTTTTATTTGGAAACGATGTTCATTCAGAAGAGATCCGGTAATGTTTGGAGTTAGGCTCAACAAGGGTTGTCCTTCTTCTTTTCTTTCAAATCCTGCATTTTCTCTTCTGTCTCGTAGGTTTCTTAAAAAGATGGATGTAATGTTGTATATATGACTATTTTTAAGATGCTCCCACAATGAATGTTAATCTAATTTAACCCTTAAAGGGGCAGTAGTACGTTTTTTCGCTGAAATAGGTTGATTAAAACTATTTGAAATATAATGTCACCAATAGTAAAACACCATTCTTCCTTCGGAAAATCAAGTTAAAAAATAAGTGTACATGGTTCCGTAATAATAAAATGTGTTCACAATAAAATGGCCGCCATGCAATTATTCAAGCTTTCGCAACATCGTTATTACCACTACGGATAATTGGTTTGCCTAATAAGATGTTTTACCCTCTAAAGTAAATACACATGACATACTATCATTATAAATGGGGAATTTGTAAAAAAACGTGCTGCTGCCCCTTTAAAGTATATAACACGTCTCAGATTGATTGCCTCCAATGTATCAATTTGAGCAAGAAGGAGTGTCTTTCACGGACTTTCAGGAAACTCTTTGAAAGATACACTCCCTTGAAATTGATTTCTACTCCAAATTGTAAAATCGTGATTAAACTATGATAGTTTAGGACAAAGTTTGTATTGTAAAACATAATATGATGGTTGAGCCATACTCTATTACTTAATACAAAGGTTATTATATGCGCCCAATATCGGCGTTCTACGTTTGCGCGGATCTGCATATCATTTGCGCGGAAAAAAGATGACGTTTGCGCGGAATGTTTTACTACACTTGGAATAAAGTGGCCATTTTTCATACCATGTATCGTATACAGTTGATAGAAATGTTTGGGGCAGCACTTAAATGTCCCATCGACATGTTGGTTTCAGAAAGCTACTGATACTTGTAGGAGGCCGATCATACAGTAGCCAAGCCATAAGCTATACAATCAGCCTTAACTAATTAGCTTATCCAATCTTCAGCAACGCGTGAGTGCATCCGCGCAAATGACATGCCAAGTCGCCGCGCAAATGATACAGGGTGATCAATCAAAAAACGCGCAAACGTAATGCGCCCGATAATATCTACCTTCCTTGCGTTTCTTGCGAGAGAAGAGGAGCAGATCAAACACCTCGATGATAGTCAGGATACTTCCGCCCAAACACAACCCAACACTTCCGCCGATATCACCTTGAAAAAACACAACATGTATCTAATCTCGACATAGTAAGTCGACATAGTATCGTCAGATGCGTTTTCATTGCAGTACATATACATTCAATTTCCCTTGACCTTTTAGTTGCTCCGCTTCATCCATGCATCAATTTTATTGTTTGATTGATTAGTTACCGAAATATAATGCAAAATAAAGATGCAAAATGCAAAAAATTATCTAAACACTCCCTCGAGGACTTTCGACAAACATTTGTTTGGTCCTTTGTTTTAAATGAAAAAGTGGGATACTGGGAAATGTGATAATTGATCTATGAGATCGAAATAGGTATCAGAATGAAAGGTTTGAAATTTATTCTCAAAGATGTAAGATGCTTTGTATCGATGTGCGGAGAATGAATACCAATTGAAAATACTAATGAATTGTAACCATCCTAAACATGGTGATTCCTCTGAGGAGAGTCACTAAATGCAGACCGAGAACCCGAGCTCGAATAGGAGCCGGGGGTAAGGATATTGCAGGAAATGGTGGGCCTGTACCGGGCTTGTTTTCGAGAAAAAATGTTACTGTATGGGGAATCAAGCACTTACAAACTAGTCCTTCGATGGAGTATGCGGCTGATTTGATCACTTCTTCAACGTTCAGGTCGTCAAAGTAGATGTCAACGTTCAGAATGTTATCTCTGAAATTGACAAAACCAACAACATATAGGATGAGATAATCTCCAACATGACAATAATATAAAGTAAGTATATAACTAATTTTACGTCTCTTAAGAATATTACCGTTTTTAAATTTGTCATCCCAACATTTTAGTTTGCCTTCTGTTACATTGAAATGTATGGAAATGTACTAAAAGGGAATAAAATATGACATGACTCCAAAAGGTTACATTGCCAGAAGACATATACGACACTGACATTGAGATGACTGACGTTACCGATAGAATGATGGCGACATGCTGGAGAGAAGACGTGGTCGGAGAAGGACATATTCGTCCACAGGCGACATTGCTTCCAGCTCCATCCTGAACCTTGAACTGTTACCGGCAGCCTCGGAGCATCGTGTCAACTCCGACATCAACATCACGTAATACTCCTTGATCTGTTGGAGACGTTTTGTGTTCTCTGTGCTGACGTCTTGGTCCAGCACGGTTTCGCTCCAAGCCAGCAGACTCTTTACGACGGCCTTCAACGAGTCCATACTCTGATACAGTGTGTTAATAAAACTTGAATGAGCTGAAAAACGTTTAAAGAAAATTTGAAGGAAATCATAGGCAAGGGTTGCCTCAAGACCCCATTCAAAGTCGGCAAAATCAAGGGAAGAGTTGTTGTTGAAGGAGTGGTTGAGACGATCTGAAAACTTTCTAAGCACTTTGGTGCGACTCCTAATGGACAAATTTGTAGATAGTTGTTGACCTGTTGCGACAGTTGGTGCATACTGCACTGGTGGTGAGTTTGGTGAGGTACCGTCGTAGCCTGGGGGAGTATTGCCATTGTCTGACATGCCTCCAGTGGTTGGCCCTGCAGGCATTGGTGGCAGCATATCGCCGGCATCATCAATCACCTTTTCCACCTCGTCTGCGAATCTATGAAGAATATGGTCCATCGAGGTTATCATCCTTCGAGCCTTGTCCGTGCTTGCCGCCATTTTGGCCAGGACGTCAGTATAGACAGGATCAACGTCGTTCAGCAGAGCCCAGGCTTGTATCTTGACCGCTTGATTAACTTGAACAAGACTCGGAGCTCTGACCTCACCGCGGAGCTGGGCCTCGGAGGCGGAGAGAGACAGAGTGTTGATGTGTTGCTGGGAGAGAGTGGTCTGGGACACTGTCTTGCTGTACAGCTCTGACTCACAGGGAGTCGGGCAGGAACACTGGCTGGTCAGTCCAGTCCTGTAGAACTCCCCTATGGTACAAAGATGAGTCATAAACACTAACACATAATGCCCCTATTTCACTACGAGCCGAATTGTCACGAATCATCACGAAAGAGATTTTTTTTACATTCGTGGACAATTCGTAATTAATTCTTGGAATTCGTAAATGATTCGTAGTAGATTCGGCAACATTCCTCCAATTCGTGGCATTCCTGAACAAATTTTGATTTGTCCAAACCTTTTCACGAATCAACTACGAATTTTAAATTCGTAATTTTGCTTCGTAAACTATTCGTACCTAATTCTTGTAGTTCGTTACATGTTCGTAAACAGTTCTTGGAAATTCGTGGTTCATAAGTTTGATGGTCTCACCCCGAAATACTTACGAATCATCTACGAATCATTTATGAATGTCCCGAATAAAGGAGGGAAATTCGTAGTGTATTAATTCGCAACTGTTTCTTAATTATTTCGTACAATCGTACATAATTCGTAAACAATTCGTAAATAATTCGAATCTGTATCGTAGCATTTCAACATGAAAAGCTACCAATTTTCGTAAACGTTTCATACAAGATAAATTGCAGTTCACGAATGTTGCCGATTGTTTACAGTCACCTAATTCGTAGCAATTCATGATAATTCGGCTCGTAGTGAAATAGGGGCATAACTTGCATGCATTGAATTCTGGGCTCCGTTCCATAACAGCGAGCGCTTATAATCGCTCATTGATTGCTCAATGTAGCGCTCATTCTCTCCTGAACGACACGGTGCAAAACCTCAAAGTTCGCTCGCTTTGCTACGTAGCGCTACATTGAGCAATCGCGTTCAAGAGAGGTTTAAAAGTAATCGCTAATTGAATGATGAATGATGAGCAATCTGAACCTCGTCATGCTTTCAAAAAGCACTAAGCGGATTGCAGTGACTATTAAAGGTAAGTGAGTTTAATGTTTAGAGTGGGAGTTTGTGTAAAACCTTCAGTAAAGGAAGCTAACGACTTGGTAGCAACAATGCTTGTACATATACACAAATATTATTAAATGGTACACTGATGAAATCAATCCGCTATTGTAAAACATCTCTGTTGAGTTATTTCATGGTATAGGTTCCCTCACACAGAACCTAAGATAACCTTAACCCATATATTATACTCACCCAGATACCCTCGCATCAGTGCTTATAGTCAGAGGATGGAACTAATGTTAATGTAAGAAAGTTATTTTGTGCAAAGACCATCTGAGAAATGCGTCGAAAATGAATCGTAATAATTTCAAACGACCTTTTGCATGTGTACTTTGACCAATTTGAGATTTACGTCAATGAGCATGAGACTAGTAGGACGTTTAGGTAATGGTGCAATGGTGTTGAGTGGATTTCGCCCTGTGCTTGAATAAGGTGTGAGTTAACGTTCAATGTGAGTTAACAATATTGGGTCTTGCCTTTTTTGTTTATAAACTATTAACAATGGTACATGCAGGACATGTCCGGGAACTTCATATTCCAAGAAGCGAAATATACACAGGCGCCAGACCCTAAATATAGACCTACGTATATATATCTACCTACCTATGTAACATATAAAGAAGGTATGACACTGTCCGCCATTTTGAATCCTGGCATAGGACCGGAAATGTAAACTTGGATCAGTCTACGAATGTTACAAGGCGTATTTGAGCCAGCAAACCAGTTCCGGTCCTATGCCAGGTTCAAAATGACCGACAGTGTCATACCTTCTTTATATGTTACATAGGTAGGTAGATATACGTAGGTGTATATTTAGGGTCTGGCGCCTGTGGAAATATACTTACGCTTGACTCGGTCTGCACACCGTAGATTGTCCAGGAGGCTGCATATAGGTGATTGACTCTTGTCTGCAGTAAAGGTCAATATGACATTGCAAGAACATAGAGTTTAGTTTAGTTTCTACGTTAAGTAGTTACATGTAGATTCGTTAAGTAAATGTTCAGGTTTATTTGTTTAAAGACAGTTGAAAAGGACTGTAAGATATATAAGATAGATGAATAAAGCAGCCGGTATACAAGGAAAAGTTGACATTACTCATTTCAAGTTGTGAACTATGCTCAATACAGTAAACAAGATCGAACAAGAACAAGACAGAAGATCGAACCTCTGAACCTCCAGTGGTGAGATTTGAATCAACCATATACAGCTGCATACCGAAAGTTTGTTACCTACTTGTGTATTTCAGTGCAACTATCATATAATTGGTACGTCTTTGAAGCATCGTATCTACGCGAAAACTAGACCGGTCACTTTGCATTTTTGCATTATAAGAAGACAGTTGAGTGAAACATAATCTGATTTGATACATCGTAAACAGTTACGGTTTTGACAGCTCTTTATGTGACCAATCTTTTCAATACTATAGTCTTTATTTACTTCTGTAAAAGATTCAGTAAGTGATCAACTTGGTCAAACAGACATCATATATTTCCTCTTATAACCTTTCAATGTATTTGAGATGAAATTGTTCTCATTTAGTCGATAAAAAAATCCTTTTATTCGAAATTAAGGAAATTTTAATTTTCAAAATTTGAAAAAAAATCCAATGCAAGTTGGGATAGTACACCTTACACTTAGTACAAATTAGTTGGAAGAGGTAATATTTTCTTCACTGTAATATTGTTACAACAAAATGTCTCTCAGAAGTATTATTAGGATCTGGCGGTTGTGGAACCAAAGTGGGAGATGAGAACGAAAGAAGTTCAAGACCGAAGAACACGCGTGAAAGAAGCCTTCCAGAGTCTAGAACAATTTGGCAAGTCTTAATTCCCTCTTAGTACTTTCTGTTACGAATCTCCCGGTGTAAGTGTTATAACGTCAAATTTCAGAATATATTTCGCGGCCTTTGTTGTATGTTATGGGTCTACTTACTTGGCATATACAAGTGGATACATCCACATTTCTTCATCACGTGACTGGTCAAGCAGTCCAGCTGACACCTGAGGGGCGAGTACCTCGTCCTGTTGGAGAAGTTGACCAATGGACGTGCACCACACGTGCCGTGAGGGAACGGCATGTCTTTGACCTTTAAAAGAGTACACCCTGTTTGATTGGAAATTGATATTGTCAGTGTCAATGCCAATTACATAACTTATATGAAATGTACACTAAAGATATGATTTTATTTTAACAATGATAAGAAATTCCAAACATTTTTTTTTTTATTTATTGGAAACATTTGTGGACGGTTTTGGTATATCACCGCATCGCCAAGATCTCAGATCATTTTTTTGTAAGGATGAGTTCTTGATGTTCTTTGTCCTTATAAGAAATGCTTCTATAATGGTTCACCTGTTGAAACGGTTCCCTTTATGGATACTTAATGACCACGCCCGTCATGAAAACCATGCCTAATCTTAAAAAAACGTATCCACTAAATTGTTTTTGAGATATAACGCCGACAAGCTTAGCATGGTTTCCATGCTGAACAGTCGATTACCATCGTAATAATCAATAATCATGTCAAGGTCACCAACAGCAACTGGGTCCTAATGTGCTCGGAGAATATTGATGAAGAATATGAAGAAAATCAGTCTGATTAAAATCGACCTTGTTCCGAGGACTAAAATTTGCAAAGTAATGCCGGTAGATGCACTATTTTGCAATTTTTATGCTTCGGAAAACCGTCAATTTTAATCAGACTGTGAAGAGAATCAAGTGAACTTCTCTTGAGAGTTCAGACTTTATATAGTGACCGTTCCCTCACTGTGGTGAACCAATGTTGAACATATATGAAACGCTAATATTTCTAAAAATACTTCAATTTGACGTTTGGGTCACAGGCACCAGACCCCAATTATTCATAAGTACCGCGGCCTGTCTATATAACAAATAAATAAGGTGGAACATGGTGGGCCATCTTCGATCCTGGGATAGGACTCGAAATGAACACTTTAAAAAGTCTGAGAATTTTTACAAAGCGTAGGCCTATTTGTGTCAGGAAATAAGTTAAACCATTTCCGGTCGAATGTCAGGAACCAAGATAATCAACCGCCTCCCATATTCCTTATATGTTCTTCTTTACAAGGAAAGGTAGATATACTTATATGTATATTAGGGTGTGGATACCGCCGAATATTGTAGTCCTATCTTCCGCCTGATTCATGGTAAACGCCCGATGGAGGATACAAATTCAACACATTCGTTTTCTGCTCAAGGCACGACTCTTTCTACTATGTTTCATAAGCACTATCGCAGGATTCTTTCCAAGCGATAAACACACTAATAACTCAAATATTCAACCTTTGTTTTCTTGATGCCAATAGTCGTCTTGGTGCCGACACTGACCCCGATGCCCATGATGTCAGCGAAAGCCTCGGTTTCATATCTTGGTGCGATTAGTATAACTGCACCCGCCGCCTCCCGCGATCTTCTCATGTAGTCGTACTGTTCCACCATCAAGGTCAAACTAAGTCCACCTTCATGACCTGTGGCAGGAGCAAATTACCAATGAATTATCAAGATAAATATTCAACATGTTATCGAATGTCAGTTTACGTCTTATAGTTATCGTATGAACGTCAAGGAATGACTTCGAGTTGGTTCAATCGCCCCCTACCTGCGAGATCTACGTCCAGCCCCTCATCCTCGTCCGTGTTGGCGAACTTGTAGCAGATCCCAAGGTCTGTCTTGACCACAGTGAAGTGGTCAGGTCCACACGGCTGTCCGCGCCATTTGCAGCTGTAAATGTTAAAATAAACCAAATTGTCAAATCAACAGGGACTTACATTGTCAAAAAAACGACGTGAAAGTATTTAAGGGTTAGGGTTGGGGAGGAGATCCAGCCCCTTATACTATAACAACTACCAGAACAAGGCGAAAGAAACCTCATGCCAGGACACAGGGGTGTGTATCGCTTAGAGATAGTGTTAGGGAGATATATATGCCTTCACGTCTTTCCAAGCAGTACTTGACCCTGTTATCCTGGACATCAGTTCACCTTCTGGCACGTTATCTTGCAGTATAGTCCAAGTTTGGGCAAAGACTTTCTTACTTATTTCATCAATGATACTCTAAACTTACCTTCTGAGACATAGATATCTTCATTAGGTTCACCCTTAATTCCTTTCTCCAGTTTTTAGCTAACCGGAAGTGGAACAAGTCTGATTAGTACCTACGCTGGCAATTTGAGCTAACCAATCACATTTGATTGCGAGTAACTTGGAATGCAATGTCGAGCTGCCCATGAACCCAATTGTACGGCTAATGATTGCAATGTGTTGCTTAATTATTATATTTTGTTAAACAAGGTAAATGGAGTCACCTTTTGATGAGAGTATGCTTATCGTGCGCCATTCTTTTCGAGAAATCTTTGTTTCCTGTATCTAAGAGGAACCCAGAATACTCCTGGATGACGTCATCTTTAAACTTCTTAGAGCCTCCAATCATCGCCTTGTGATATGACGTCATCGCTTCGTAGAAGGTCGGCGATTTCCGGTAGGAATGGGTCTCCTTGAACACTTCACTCGACCTAAATGTAACACTCCGTTAAATATTGTATACGAGCCAGTTCCATCAATTTTCCAAAATCAATTGTTTACAAAAGATTGTGAATGGCATATAATTACACATAACTGATTTAATCCATCGTTTCATCCCTCGAGTGAGTGGCGTAATCTACTCATAAACAAATTTACTGTGGAGGCTGTTTTCCCCAAAATTTGGATAGAATAATTATGACATTTTGACTTTTACTAAAAACTAAATCAGGTGAAGCAGAATAGACACATGATAACACATGATGACACATGAGACAAATGATCGATGTTTCCAAAACACCAGAGAATTATAAAACCAGGTGACTGCGCCAAAAGCAAGCAAAGTTAAAGTTTTGTTGTTGCTGTTGTTTGACAACTGTCAAAGAATTGCTTTTAAAGAATTAAGCAAATTAACCATAAAGATTCCATAATTGTGCATGCGCATTATTCAACAAATAGCTCTAACCACACTCCTACACAACTTCCTAATGCAAGGCATAACTCTTGCCAGTCTACATTACTGGCTGATTTAGGCCTTGCAGTATTTCCTTAAGATCTCTGTGCTTGGAAATTCGGGCCTACCATGCATTTCAGGTGCTACGATCTACTATATTGGTACAACAAAGCGAGGAAAATACTGTAAGGCTTAAATCAGCCAGTAATAGAGACTGGCAAGAGTTATGCCTTGCGTTTGAAGGTTAACTCCTACAACGAGTTCCTTAAATGTTCAGAACCTCTGGTAATATGAGCCATCGCCGGCTGTTCAACGCTTTCACCAGTACTTCATGGTAACTAAACATTTAAAGGCCAATTCCAGTGCGACTAGCTATTACCTGATGGGGTTCTGGTTGCAGACGACAACTGTCGGGAGGGGTACCTTGTCGTGGTAGGCGATGTGGGTGTCTAGGGTGGACGGGTAGTCCAGGAAGAACGCCACCCGCCCGTAGATGTTCCACCCCATCCAGCCCAGGGCACCTCCTATCACTATCAGCCATGTTAATCTAGAGGGACAAGATAACCATGTTATCATGTTATCGGGGTATTTACACACTTTTATTGATGCAAACAAATATCACACCCCATCTACCAAAGCACTCCATGTAATACTGTAATTTTGTTTATGTTATCACAGTATGTACAGCTTCTTCAAATCCACTAATGTACCATGTTAAAAGACTATATTTAGATATGTGGAAATATGTTTATAATTAATGATATATATTTTATAAATGTTATTGTCAAAAATTATATCAACGGTTAACATCTTTCATTATCAAAATGTATTGGTGGTTAAGGAAAGTTTTTTGCTTGTAAAATTTACTTTTTAAAAACCGACTATTTAATATTTTTATATAAACTTTGTGAAACATAGGGCAAGGTGCATCAAGGTAACTTGATGCTTGTATAGAAATTAACAAGGTCTGTAACCAAACCGTATATAATCCGGGTCCAGTTGTAATCCATCAACGATCAGCCTTTTTGTGCCTATGCCTAAAATTGTTTTGCAAATAACGTTTCAGGAATTAAAACTTATCTATTATCATGGCTGACATTAATATGGGTGACCATATTACCTTTTCTTCACGAGATTGACTCTAGCAGCGTTTGATGAGACATTATTTACTTCCTATTATGCTAAGGTTTTTTCAAATAATGATCTGCCTTTTAGTATTGACACTTCCGTTTGCGATATGAATGCTTAATTGGTCAATAGAGTTAAAACTGATGACTTATCATCTCATGCTGTTAACAGTTCGATCTAAACCATTTAGTGTTTGATGCACTAGTATTATGGGGTCATATTTGTCATTAGAAGTAGTATGGCAATTATAGAGCCTGAGAATGTGATTAATCACCAATTGAATATTACATAGCTTCAATACCGATAAGTACTTATTTGATTTTAACTGTGGTATTTTCTACTGAATTGCTCCCATTCCCGCACTTATACGTAATGCTTATTTATACTGCTTTCCAGTCACTAAAAGTCACATTAAGTAATACATGTCCAAAAGCATTAACACATAACGTAGAGAGTATGACAATGTGTGATGTACTTGACAAGATTAGCTAACAACAGGGACTTATCAGCGTTCATTTGTTCGGCATCTGTCTACTTAAAGGAGACAGTGGTTATGACACAACTGAGTGCGAAATGCTGAAATCGCCATTGAACATCCATTATTTTCCCACAGAGGTTACTCCCTTCAGATTTCCGATCCAAACCTAGGATCGAAAATCTGAAGGGAGTATATAACCTCTGTGGGAAGAGAATGTTGAACATTATAAAATAAAACATAAAACTACTTTTATCTGATACACATCTCTTTCAAGTCATCATTTCACTTTTACCAAAGCCACATTCATATAGTTTATGATCGCCGATTTTTTAGCAGTACACTGTCCAACTTACATGGCAATCTATCATTGTGGACTTCATCAGCTTTCATGGCATCACAATTGTTTAATGTCTCAGCGCCCATGGCTCAATGTATTAGAAATGCATGTCATGCATACCATTTCACTATCTAAATCAGAAGAGTGTGGAGTGTTAAATAGCTTAATCAATAGTCGTTGAAACTTATTTCTGTCGAGGGTCCGGTGGCTGAGTGGATAAGCTCTTGGGTAGGTCGGTGTTGGCGACATAGCGCCTGACTCTGAAAGGGTGGGTTCGAATCCCGCAATGAGCTCTACCCAAAAGCAACACCAACACCAATACAAGAATTTTATATTATTGACCCCAAATATAACCATGTTTGCATACCTAGATTTAAGAAAGATATTTGACGTATACGTTAGTTTCTTGTTTGAGATAGTATATGTTATATGCGACAACAGAACCGATGCAGGAAAATGCAGAGTTTATGTTGTAATACTTTGATTTCCATTTACATGAGTTCTATAAATAACCCTATTTATCAGAGATATTATAAAATGATGTGTGCTACTTGGTCTACCATTATCTTGGTAATTGCACAGTGACTAAATAGTCTTATAACACGTTTACCTTGCCTTCAATGTTTGATCAAGAACTTAAAAAGGGTATGTGTATACATGTATATACATAAGTCCTTGGTTTAATGTACTAGTTTTAGGACATGGTTGTTTAGGGAAGAGCTATAGCGTTGATATCTGTGTATTCATCGTCCAAATGTCATTACAGTGTTTGATGCTTCATGTTAGCAAACCGATTCCACTGTTCGGTGTCCGCAATGTTTAATGTACCACTGTCACTAGGTTATGTTTGTTCAGAGACTACATATATGCACAGTAAAACGAATGTTAAAACATTACAAAATGTACTGCGATTGGCCAGTAGTCGACAATGAATTGTTTGCATATAATTACTGATAGGTAATAGTACCACTTTGGTTTTTGGTTAATGTTTGTTTTATGTGTAGACAGGGGAAACAAAGTCTCAATAGGTTGCAATCTGAACGTTTCAATACAGACATATATGCACACTGTTGCAAACACACTTTAAACATATATTGATACACATATCCACTGTCATAACCTCAAGTTGTTTCAAACACACTTTAAACGTTAAATGGTACACATCTGTAGTGTCATAACCTAATCTAGTTACAAACACAATTTAAACATTAATTGATACACATGTATACTGTAATAACCTAAACTTGTTGCAAACACAATTTAAAATTCATTGGTACACATATATGTACTGTCATATATTGAGCTAGTTGCAAACACACTTTAAAGGTGCATCCATTGTGTTTCATAAAATTTTATTGGCTTTAATACGTTCCAACACACCATATATGTGCTGTTTACAATACAAACAATTTCACTTAGCTTGCATATTCATCCCCAATCGCCAAACATATCATAATTACTAGTTTCCAATTAAAATCGAGTAACATCATTATGCATGTGCAGAAACCGAAAGTGCACGTCCTATTTACATGCACAGTAGTTATGTGACCTATTGAACATTATCAACCCAAATTTATTATTTTGTCTGGTTTAAATAAGATTCCAAAATTACGTTTGACTCATTGGCGCGCGCCACATGCGGTGCATTGTCCGGTTTTCGATCAGAAATCGCTACTTGTACCTTCATATCGTTAATATACTAAGTCGTGTATCATTAAAATGGTTGTTTTCGGTAGCAGTTGGTACTTCTCGATAAAATAAGACCATTTATAACGTTTGTCATATTTGACCCCCAACAACAAAATGGATGTACCTTTAAACGTTAGTCGATATACATATACATCTCTGCGTGGAATAATCTCCCAACCAATCATAAAGAATACTTTGATAAATATGTTGAAGAAGGTGACGTTAATAAAGCGGCTGAAAGTTTTCATAGAACTATTGAAACATGTGCCATTAATTTGAGAAAACAGAAAAAATCCGGCTACACCAACTCTAAGGGAGACAACTGGTTTGACTAGGAATGCAAATCAGCACGAACGCTCGCCCGCCGACAACTTCGTGCGCTCCATGCCAGCAACGAGGAACGTGATCGTCGTCTCTATTCTGAATCAAGAAAATATTATAAAGACCTGTGTCGTGTAAAATCATTGAACTCATTTAGAAATTATGTGAATAAACTTGAAAGTGCTCTTTTATGTAAAAACAGTAAATTATTTTGGTCACATGTAAAATTTCGCCAACCAAGACGTTCTGTTAATATTACTGAGACTGAGTGGATGAATCACTTCGAACAACTTTTTCAGGGGACAGATATATCACCAAATGAACTTGATTTTTATCCATCCGTGAATGACTTTGTCTGTTCTATCTCTGACGACCTTATAAATAATACTATTGACAACGAAAATGACCTTGATAAAGATGTAACACAAGCTGAAATTCAACAGGCGATTTCCAGCATGAAGTCTGGGAAAACACCAGGATATAGTGGACTCCCAATTGAATTCTTTAAAAATGCCCCAATCTTATGTTTGAATATGCTGTGTAATCTGTATAATGTGGTTCTTTCAACTGGTATTTACCCGCAGCAATGGACACTTGGTGTAATTATCCCTATCCATAAGAAAGGTTCCCTCAGTGACCCCGCTAATTATAGACCAATTACTCTTTTGGAAATAAGTGGTAAAATATTCTCCAAAATACTTTGCAATAGACTTAACTGTTGGGCAAATGATGAGGATTTTATTACTCCAGAACAGGCTGGTTTTCGAAAAGCTTTTCAAACTACAGATAATGTTTTTGTGATTGACACTATTATTAACAAGTATCTATCTTTATATAAAGGAAGGTTATATTGTGCTTCTGTGGATCTTAAGGCTGCATTTGATTCTGTGTCTAGGGTATCACTTTTCTATAAGCTTTGGATAGGTAATGTTAAAGGAAGGACATTCAGATTAATTCGTAATATGTATGAGAATGTTAGATCGTGTGTCTCGCTTGAACAGGGCTGCACTTCATTCTTCGATTGTTTATTCGGTGTCCGCCAGGGTTGCCAGTTGTCCCCCTTCCTGTTCTCTTTTTATGTGAATGATCTTGTCAAGTTTTTAAGTGCAGATGGTCAAAGGTGTATTGATATTGGTATCTTGAATATGTTTATTCTTCTCTTCGCTGACGATATTATTTTATTTGATAGTACTGTTATTGGGCTCCAGAAAAGGTTAAATAAATTGGCATCTTATTGTGACAAGTGGCAATTGCGGATAAACTTGGATAAGACAAAGGTAATTGTTTTCCGTAAAGGCGGTAGGTTGAAAAAGTATGAAAAGTTTTCTTTGCACGGTAATGCCTTGGAGATTGTATCTACATATAAATATCTGGGAGTTCATTTGTCTAGTTCAGGTTCGTGGTATACTAGTCAAAAGGTATTATCTCAGCAGGCTTGGAAAGTTATCCTTATGTTAAAACAACGAATTCAGAATTTTGATAATTTACCTACTAATGTTCTCTTACACATTTTCGACATAAAAATTTTACCTATTTTACTCCACGGATCTGAGATAACGGGTTTCCACCCTTCACCAAATATAATGAATATTCATGATAAATTTTGCAAAATGATTCTTCATTTGAGAAGAAGTGTTCCCAATATCGTGGCGAGAGGTGAATTGGGTAGATTTTCACTTAAAGTTAATCAATATGTCAAAATTATAAAGTATTGGATAAGATTATTGTCCCAGAGTGATAATTTTATTCTTAAACATGTCTACTTGTATCAGTATAACCTTGCCGAAAGAGGAATTGATTGTTTGGCTTTTACAGTTAAAACATTACTTCTTCGATATGGTTTTGGAAATATATGGAATTCTCAATATTTGGAAAAAGGCAGTAAGTTCATAGCTGGGTTTAGACAACGGTGTGTCGACATTGATAATCAGTCGTATTCAGAGGCTATGGGTAAATTTTCAAGTTTAGAATTCTATAGAAGTATTAAAATCAATAATGTCTTCGAGCAGTATTTATCATGTGTAGATATTCAAGTTTATCGGATTTCGTTGTCGCAATTTCGTTGCTCAGGACATAGGCTCATGATATCAGAGGGTAGAAAGTGTAATATTCCAAGAAAGGAGAGATTATGTCCCTTGTGTATAATTCCTGTTGTAGAAGATGAATTGCATGTCTCACTTATTTGTCCATTCTACAACGATCTTAGACAATCTATATTACCTGAGTACTTCTGGAAATACCCCTCAGAAAGAAAGTGTGTCCAGTTATTTTCATCAACAAGCTCTGTTGTTTTAAAAAGTTTAGGTAAATATATTTTCCTAGCCCAGAAAAAGAGACAACAATTCCTTAACCTTTAACCTTTGACTGTATAATTTATAAATATCAAATGGAAATTGTAATGTTAGTTTCTATACAAGCTCCATGCGTTGCTCACATATATTTATATATGCCATGTATAATTGTATTATAGGCCGGTGGCCCCATTACCCGAATAAACCATCATCACTATATGTACTGTCTCCAATCTGAACTAGTGGCAAACACAGTTTAAACGTTAATTGATACACTTTTATACTGTCATATACCCTGAAACAGTTGCAAACACAATTTTCGTGTATTTGTTGAGATATACAGACAGAGGTTTCTATCTATTTGGGATGTTATTTACCATGAAGACTCACATATCTGTTAAAGTTGATGAGAGTAAATGTGTTTTTGTATATATGACTAATTGCTGGCGGGCATTTAAACATAGTAATAATATGTGATCAAGATTTCAGCTTTCGTGGCCTTTTGATTCTGGGGCAGATAATGAACATGGCAATAATATGTAATCATTTTTAAATATTAAAAAGTAACGTTCTTTTTGTTTTTGTCTTAATAAATAAATAAATAATATTTGAATTTTTAATGTAACATTTGGTATTTTGAAATAGTTCGTTTATCATTCAATAAGATTATGATGTTGATAATGTTGATGAAGGCAATACCACGATTTGAACAAAAGTTGTATGTGACTATACGTTGCGAGTCTTCCAGGAGAATTGCACAATTAATATCAAGATTTACATGTTCGTGTTTATGTTTATTTGCCCTGCGGTGTATTTTCAAATCGGTTTCAGTTCTGTTAAATGTGTATCTTTTATTGATGTGTTTAAATTTATAGACAACATGTTTGACAAATAAAATGATCCCATTTAGAGCATTATTGCCTGGTTTGGCTTTTACAATCATATAAAACTATATTAGTTATACTTTATAGTTTTATCAGATACACCCTGCTTCAGTATTTTAAACAGTAAGACTATATAATACCTTGTTTCACCAATATATTGTACTCTGTAAGACCCTACTCCACTGAGCTGGTTGAGGAAGAAGGCTTTGTAAACCCTCTTACACTCTGGCTTTAGATTATCTAACGATATTTTACGGACAACTAATTTGCTTTTCGCGTAACCAATTATTTTGACGTAATTTTTTTATAAGCAATCGGTTACTAAGTGGGATAAAACATGACCCGTGGGCATAATAAAAAAAAGTAAACCCTCCTCCGAGGGCATATCAAGGCGGGAATCCGGTTTACTTATCAATAGTCCCTATGGTTCATGTTTTATCCTATACACATAGATCAATGTAAAGGTAGAGAGTACACAGACCGTGAAATATCGTTGGCACGTCTTCTAGTTGTAGCACACGACATACGGCACGGGACATCGATGATAGGACTGTGATAATAATACCACAACTTCCCAATGCAAGGCATATCTCTTGCCAGTCTCCATTACTGGCTGATTTAGGCCTTGCAGTATTTCCTTAAGAAATCTGTGTTTAGAAATCCAGGCCCGCTATGCATTTCTGGTGCAGCGATTCACTATCTCGACACAACAAAGCGAGGGAAATACCACAAGGGTTAAATCAGCCAGTAATACAGACTGGCAAGAGTTATGCCTTGCGTTTGGAAGTTGATAATACCATTGATGATGATGATACTGACAATGACATTTGTAATGCTAAAGGATACCCTTGACGTTGATGATGTTGGTAATGATGATGATGATGATGATGATGATGATGATGATGATGATGATAATGACAACGACAATGCTAATGACGGTGAAACTCGATTTCTATGTTGACGATGAAGTATACGACACCGACAACGTTGCCTACCGTCTAGTCGCTGTAGCGTCCGGTCCCAGCAGGTACTTGACCCCCGAGATGCCGATGTTGTGGGCCACGTGATGCAAGGACGGCTGCTGCACCACCATACCGACACAGGTATATAAACTTCGATCGTCTCACTGGGATTGGGACAGAAGGATGTTTTCAGTATTTGCTTTTGAATACTTGTTTGAACAACCATTGAATCGTTATTTGAGCATATATTATTCTCATCATACATTCTCCTAACTGCAATAAGCGGTGGCTTTAATATTTTAAAAAATGTAACAATTGGTTCTGTAGCTCATTAGGCTTTAAAAATACGCAGAAGGGTTAATTACATCTACATCTACCTTATGCCCCAATCAGTTGAATCTAGGACCAATCATAACCCTAGAAACATTCGCGATCTCTCATTTTCCTATTCACGCACACAGCTTTCATGCTCACTTTGGAATAACTTTCCACTACACATACGAGAATCTCTTTCCATAAAAAAAACCTTTCAGTTCTATATGCCCAAACAAGTTTAAAGCACCAACATATTATTAATTTGGTAATCGAAAATTTAACATAATCCATACTTAATTGCGATATTCAAATAGCAGATTAAACGATGATTTAAATAAAATTGGTCTCGAAGATAATCCTGCTTGTAATTGTAAATTTGCTTGCGAACATTCTTATCATTATTTTATAGAATGTTTTTTATATTCTGATATCAGGCAACAACTTTTTCGAGATATCAATCGTATATGTTGAAATAGAGTAGAGAATTTAGACTTATTGTTAAATAGCAGCGCAGATCTTACCTACAATGGCAACATTCAGATTTAAGGAAGTTCAAAAGTACATATCTTTATCAGGAATATTCGACAATTAACCTGAATATAATATATCATTGTTAGTATTACTCTTTGTTCTGTCCTAATATGTTACTTGTCAATGTACCCTCTGTGCGAAGAGAATGCGAAATAGTTTGTAGGCCAAAATAAGGGCGACAGAGGTCACGCCCTAAACACGTATTTACCTCTACTTCGTTATTAGAAGTTAAAGCCCCAGAAAGCTGTACTCTTGTAAACAGACTCCTTAACCAATGGGGATTATCAGGCCCGTAGCAGAAAATTTGATGAAATAAAGAATAAAATAAAAATATAGTCACAAGTGAGGATTAAAGGATTCAGCTCATAAATGAATGAAAGTAATGAATAAAGCCACATTTCGATTGTAATTGCAAAGTCTAACATGTTTGTAGGATTATCGAGACCAAAATTTCCTGAAAATGGCATAATTTTCAAGAAAATCAAAATGGCGGCTTAACCACGTGACCTACCAACTCGCCATGATTTACTTTATTGCTTGCATGGTTATTGCGCATCTTTTAAAAAAGGTTGCAACTCTCTATCTGCATTTTGAATTATTTTCCTATGATAAATATGCACTGCAAATTGAAAGTGAAAATGGAAAAACCACATATTAATAGACCCCTACATTATATGTATCATGATTAAGATAAAACGGTGAATATTTTCATACTAAGGTGTGACATGGAACATGTTGTGCTTTAATTTCCACTTAAGTAGATGTAATCATAATTTGGATTGCATACATAATAAATGCGTTATGTTCTTCAGTTATGAAAATGGCGATGTTCTATGACCTGATATATAAACTATCACAGATACATGTTATTGTTCATAATAAATGACATCTCTAGTTTACATTGAGCTATTAAACATAACGGTATATTTTGTGGTTTACGATCGAAAATTCCCAAAATCACAAAATGTCAATTATTTGTTTCTTTGTCCAAATTGTGGCCAAACTATCAATTGTAACTGGAATTGTTAAGCTTATTATAACAAAGATATTGCAGTCACTAACTTTGACATGAGTCAGTTCGTTACAGAGTTATCCCTTTGAACATGAAGGCGAAAAGCAAACATTTAAAAAAGACCATATTCAAGGGCAGATAGTTTTAGTTCTAAGATTAAAATCAAAATTTTGGCTCCATTCTTTATTAACCATTTATTCAGCTTTCAGATGAGCTATCATACATAGCTGTATATGTTGCCGTGATTTCGAAGAAGATTTTTGAAGATGCATACCGTGAACGTTCACCAAATTTTAGGTGTTTGAAATAGCAAAAACTCTATTATTACGGCCGGAAACCGCTATCGGCCTCATCGACGGGGATGTTGGTGAAGGTTTTGTGAAGTTATCTTATTTAGTTTTTGAGCTATTGAGGTTTGAAGTTTGCACTTTTTTGCAAAATTGCCAGATTTCACGTACTCACTGTGACAAAAGTATTGCGAATTATAGCCTGTGATGAGATAGCCACTACAAATAATGCCACAGCTACATTATGTGCAAATAGCAGCTCTCTAGTGTTTATATCTTCAGAGGAGAAGGTTGTCAAAGGTGTATGGGGTCGGGAAATGTTCAAAAGTGCCAAAAAAACAATATACCTACGAATTCGTCATGATTTACTTTTCTGTTTGCGTTGTCAATTAATGCGCATTTTTAAACAAGTTGAAAGTCTCTAGATACATTTTGAAAAATGTTCCCATGTTAAAAATCGAATTTTACATTCGAACTGGACCTTTAATGGCTGTGCTGATTGAGCCCAAAATAGGGCTACCAGAATATAAAATATGGTTGTATTTGCATCAGCCGTTTTTGCGTAAAAGTGTGTCAAAGTTTCGGAGAATAATAAAACACGCCAATCTCAATAAAGATTCGGCACTTTAGTCCTGAACCCTTAACTATTTACTCACATCTCACCAGGCTTTATCTATTATACTTAAATAAATAATAATCTAATATTTTCTAAAATAACATATCAAAGTTAAACAAACTGCTGTTTATATTCCACATTGATACATTGAATGTGCAATTTGTATCCAATACTGGTTCGAATATAACAATGCAGGTCAGGTTTGAAGCATGCTAAGCGCCTTGTGTTTCAGTGTTTGAACATGGTTTGGATGTACCCTGTCTTGTATTGTCACTGTCAATATATTGATATTTTCAATCGTTAATAATCGTTGTCGAACGTTTCCTATTGATCTTTAAAGAAAATGATATGTGATTTCAGAACCTCGAAAGTATATCTGACTATTATCGATGATAAAAGGATTGGAATAGAAATACTGAAGCTCTGTACGATACGTGTCAACAGAGATTACCAATATGACAAAAGTTACATAAATAATATGTTTAATATGATAAGAAATAATTGAGACTTGTACACATGCGTTGGTCAAAGCATCTTGTCTTTTGGAATGAAATGTTGGTTCGGCTTTCTCAGATTTTAGAATACAAACAATATATTCAAGATTTTGAAGAAAAGTTAAAGAGAAGTTTTAAAAAATGTATAAAGGTGTTTGTTTTAATTTTAAATAATACCTATTGTATTTATATCATTGACAAAATATGAAAAATATTGGTAATAACATCAATTTACAAACTTAAATTTGCTATCTCATTTCTCTGACGCATTGTCAGACAACTCTTTATACTGGGGGTGCTTATTTTATTTTTGTTTTGCTGTGAATATTCACTGTCATACATCAAGCAAACAATCAAATTCCTTATTTTATGATTGCTTCAAATGGTTATTTTGTTACCAAGCACAAACTATTTCCTGAATTAATACAAAACACACACGATCAATCAGCGATACATCAAGTAGATCTATGTGTTCGTTATCAAATAAAAAAAGAAATAATCTATTACATTAATGATCAATGGTATTACTTGATACTCAAAGGATATTGGTGCATTAACTACGGTATGAATAAACGTTGCACTGAAAAAAGTATTTATTCGTAAAATATCAGACTTTTATTGAATATTGAAAAGGAGCCCTTTTGAAATTTCTCATAGGCTCCTTTGTAATATTTAATAAAATATTCATATTTCACTCATACTATAAGACTAGCGATACGCCAACTCGATGTACTCGTAATTTTAAGTTTAAAAAGCGGCATTAAACTAAAATCATACAAACTAAAGTTACGATGTTCATGATACTCACAAGGTATTGGTTATGGTCAGACAGCGCCGCGGTTGTGAGAGCGGTCTGCCAATCGCTGGTCTTTATACACATCGTTATTCGTTATTGATTGATAACGTTGGAAATACTGCTCCGTCTGTGGTTTGTCTAAAGTATTTAGCTGGGATATGTGACACTTCCGTTCTCTTACAGAAGCCTGACGTCACTGTATTTACATATTTATTAAAATTACCATATACATATTCCTCCGTTTATAAACAAAACCTTCTGCAATTTTTGAATTGTGTCCTTTCATGTAATTGTCTTTTGCTCGTATATACAGCAACAATAAAGAACTTATACACAACTGTTTATTCATTCTCTTCCACAGAGGTTACTCTGACAGAGGTCATTTCTTCCCAAGATTATGTATTAACTGCACTAAACTAGCGTCAGAACATACGCCTGCATGTACATAACGCCGTCTGACCGTGTGGAGAGGAAGCCAAAACGGGTTCGTATCCCATTACAGGCAGTTTTCTGTAACTTTTATACCTCGGAACAGGGTCGATTAAAATCTAGCAATTTCCTCTAGTGATGATCATGTGCAACCTGGGCCATTTTCAATAACTGTTTAAAAGTAATCGCTCAATGAACGATTGCTTTTAAACCTCTCTTGAACGCGATTGCTCAATGTAGCGCTATGTAGCAAAGGGAGCAAGCCTCTAGGCATCGCTCCGTGTCGTTCAGGAAGGAGTAAGCGCTCATTTGAGCGCTCAATTCGTTCAATTGAGCGATTATAATCGCTCACTGTTATGGAACAGACGACAGGTGAGTGGTATAGTTTTCCAGTGGTTACCGGTACGGACTGAATTCTAAGTTTGAAACAACGTGGTTATTGCATAACTCACTGCAACCCAACATGGCTTTCTATTTCTAGCCAAACAAGTGCTCCATTTTTTTCCAAAATAAAACGCAGTTCCAGTCTACACAACATAAAAATTAAAAATATATATAGCTATCAGTAGTATTCAGGTTGGCCTACTCTGTTATGAGTTATAACATTTTGGTTCTCAAATTGTTTTCTTATAAAGCATTAAAGGGGCAGTAGCACGTTTATTCCCCCAAATGAGTCGATGATAACGGATAACTGGTTTGTGTAATAAGATGTTTTACCCCCTAAAGTAAATATAAATGAAATAAACTATCATCATAAATGAGAAATTTGAAAAAATAAAATTATCAAAAAACGTGCAGTCAAATTAAACTCTGAAACGATAAATACTTATTGGGAACGTATATCTTCCTTTGAGCTATCAAAATAGTTACTCCTCTAGTTTCTAAGAGCAAACTTTAAATGGCCAACTTCCCCATCCATCTTCAACTAAGTTTTGTCGTATTTTCTTTTAATTTCTTGCACTAACATAGCGGCCATCCTCGGTTACCCATGGTTTTATATATGCTCCGTTACTCTCCACTATATCACAGTGGAGAGTAACGGAGCAAGTATAAAACCATGGGTAACCGAGGATGCATAAAGGTGCGCTGCTCCTGAATTGCATAGTATTCTCTGATTCGCTAGCACCGGATGGTAAAGGAAATGCGTCAAGGCTCAAATTAGCCAGTGAGGTGCGAATTATGCCTTGCGTAAGGAAGTTGAGAATGTATATGAAGTATCGCGAAGTATGCATTTATTGACTTCAGTTACCGGCGAATCAAATGGTATATTATTGACCTCGGAAAGTTATGTTCACCTCGGCTATCGAAAAACCATTTGTTTCACCTCAACTGAAGCCAACAATTGTATAAGATTTAATCATTACAAATTCAGTGTATGTATTTTGCGTTCAAAACGTATGTGTTATATTTTATCATTGTTTACAGTCCATTATACTTATATTGTTCATATCGATAATATAAGAAGGTTTCAACAATCTAAAAATCTTGACAAATGTTCATTACCATTCCATTACTCAAGAAGATATGTTCAAATATAATTATAGTCTTTGACGCAACTGGTAATTAAAAAAACAATACGTGTGACGTTGTCTTTTTTGTCAAGCTTTTTAAACGATAGATAAGCAAATAAATCATTAACTCTCATCATACAGTAAACAAACAATACAAGTCAGCAAACACGATTAGTCGAGGAAAACAAACAATAGAAATATACTTGGTTATACATGACAAACATGGCGCTGGTGTATATAGGGCTATATAATCACGTTCTATTGATCATGGCGTGTTATATCTTTCTCTAAACGATAGGCTAATGGATGTTAATAACATATGTATTGCTCAGTGTTTATGAGTGTTTATAAGCCTTGCTATTAAGTGAATTTAAAATAGACTTAGATAAGTGAAATTCATCAGCGACGATGATAAATTGCTGGATAGGTACGACAAACAATTGTGGACATACTAAAACTCAATACAAAATTGAGGTTCATACTGCGCATAAATATTTAAAAAAAAATACGGTTACGTTATTCACAGGTGAAATTTAGCGCAAATATGTTGCGCAACAGAGATGAACGACCAGTTTTCCCTATGTGTGGTCGTTAATAACTTCACCTGTGCGTTATTCCAAACTGATGAGCAGTAGACTAAAGCAGAGAACATAAAATATAATGGCTAAAGTAGTGTGAGGTTTGCCCCGAAAATCATATTGTGTACCTTAAATTTACTCCAGGTGATTTATCCCGTTGCCCATTTCATTACATGACTATTTTGCGGGTATATATTGCTATATTCATTGATTTGTGCATTTGATAATTAACTCGCATATAATCTAGCATTGTTAGTATTACTTTTTGTTATTTCCTAATATTTTACTTGTCTATATTTTTCTTTCTTTCTTGTAAATATGCAACATTTCTTTCTCGTATCTGTGTATATCATTGTACATATATTACGTTGTAATATTATATGTCAGCAATGTAAATAGGAGAGGGTTTCACTAAGTTGGATAACTTGTACCCAATCCTTTCAATTAAATAAAAAAAATATATGTTTCAATCAAAATTTGTGCATTGATCGAAAAGGCGATAAACTCAGGGCATGGCGGTAATATGAAGCGCTGCCTACATTGCACGGTAAGGAGTTTGGGGGAATTCCGGGGATTCCCCTCTGACGTCATTTATAGTGGACGACTTCCCGCCAACACCAACAAGTTGCATTCGATTTCATAGAGAAATAAGACCTAATTTTGTTATTATTTATTCAAAATGAGTCTTTGGGTTGATAAATACCGTCCTACGTCACTCGGGAAACTTGATTTCCATAAGGATCAAGCAGGGCATCTAAAAAAACTGGTACCTTATCGTCTTATTCATGACGGCTTTTTCTCAACTTAGAGTTAGACTTAGTTGAAGTTCAATTTCTTATTCAACTGTTGAGACAGTTTAGTATTAGTATTATGCATTTCAAATGAACTGAATTTTACTTGATGAATTGTAAAAGGGGATGTAGCTAATTGTTTATATCCCTGCACATCATATTTGGAATGCTGATTAATTAGACGCTTTTATTAAATAATGACACATTACTCAAAACTGAGGCGAGTGCAGTGGAGTGCATGGTTAGTGTGTTTGACTTAGGGTGACCGTTCAGATTCCTCTATAGCCCTGGACAACTGTTCTACATGCAGTAATGTTGTTTTTTTCCAATCATCAATGTTTTATATTCTACACTGTATTCAAACATAATACCGGCTGTGCATGGTTTGCTGTTTTCAACCGATGATCACAGGTTTTATGCAATGCATATAGCCACATTGGTGTTGCAGGCTTTCTCCCTGCAATAACACAAACAACAGTGACTCAACAAAAGCTCTAATTGAGAGAATGAAATGTTTTCACCCCTATGTAAATGTAATGTACTTGGTTGTGCAGGTACATGGTGGAGATTTCCCTCACCTTCTAGTGTACGGACCATCGGGCGCCGGCAAGAAGACGAGGATTATGTGTCTGTTGCGAGAGCTCTATGGCTCTGGAGTGGAAAAACTTCGAATTGAGCATAACACGTTCACAACACCGTCCAATAAGAAGATTGAAATCTCTACCATTTCCAGCAACTATCACATTGAAGTCAACCCCAGGTTTGTGCGTCTATAAGTTGATCTGCATTTTAACCAATTAAGAAAGATTGCCTCGGCTTGGCTACTGTTAATTTTGAACCTTGCATCCCAAGGTAAACAAGAGACTATTATTACAGTCAGGCCTCGATAATCCGAACGCTTCCGTTTTTCATCAAAAACGTTCGGATAGTGAAATGTTCGGATTACTAAGTACTGAGGACTACTAAACAGATTAGTTTGGTTACATTTCCCTACCGTTCGGAAACTGCGAGATTCGGATTATCGATGGCTGGATTATCGTGGCTTGACTGTATACATGTACAATAATGCTATTTTCAGTGTATTCTTAAAAATATATATGTAAATCTACAATCCTTCAGTTAAGTTACTAGTACTCTGTTTACATTAACTAGACACGTATATTTCATTGCTTGAACATCAATTTAAATCGACAATCTCTGATATTGCCCCAACTTTGAGCTTGAATGACAACTTTTCTGGATTTGATAATGATCTTCTGTTTAATTGACATTCTTAAAGGTACATCCATTCTGTTGTTGGGGGTCAAATGTGCCAAATGTTATAAATTGTCTTACTTTATCGAGAAGTACCAACTGTTACCGAAACATACCATTTTGATGATACTCGACTTAGTATATTGACGATATGAAGGTAAAAGTGCCGATTTCTGATCGAAAACCGGACAATGCACTGCGTGTGGCGCGCGCCAATGAGTCAAATGTAATTTTGGAATCTTATTTAAACCAGATAAAATAACAAATTTGGGTTGATAATGTTTAATAGGTCATATAACTACTGTTCATGTAAATAGAACAAGCACTTTCGGTTTCTGCACCTGCATAATTATGTTACTCGATTTTAATTGGAAACTAGTAATTATGATATATTTGGCGATTGGGGATGAATATGCAAGCTGAGTGATTTTATTTGTATTGTAAACAACACATATGGTGTGTTGGAACTTATTAAAGTCAAATAAAATCTTATGAAACACAATGGATGCACCTTTAAGTAACATATAGTCGATTGTATAAAATCAGTTTCACTTGTCTGCATTCTGTTCGCCGCAAATGGTAGCCATACTGCTGAAGCGGCGTTAAACAAGAACTTAGCCGGCTACTACATTCTGATGCTGATCATGTTGTGATGTTCATGTATATTTCAGTGACGTGGGTAACAGTGACAGGATCGTGATTCAGGAGATGATAAAAAACGTAGCTCAAGTCAATCAACTGGACTCATCCTCACAGAAAGACTTTAAAGGTAAGAGAATGAGAGAAATAAGACTAAAATTTACCCTTAACTCAACAAACATTATAAATTTACTCAAGTAACCTAATGAAGGTGTCTTTATGGACACAATCATAAAACGTTTGAGGGACTGCAAATCCACAGGTTGCTCATATGACCCTGTGACCTCCCTGCTGTTATTCTGTAGTTTAGCTTTATACAGAGAGCTGCATCATAAATTTCATCAGCATATGGTTGTTCTATGTAAAATGCTATAAATGTTTTGAACTTAGATTTACAGAAGTTTCCCTCCAAATTTAAATTTAAGTTACTAATTCCTTTTTAGCTCTGGGGAATTTGTAAAATAATTAATGTATATTGTATGTATGTAAATATTTGGAAAACCTTAAGATCGATAAATCATCCGCTGATACTTATCTAACAACTATTTGTAGTGGTGATCCTGACGGAGGTAGATCGACTGACGAAAGACGCGCAACACGCACTACGTCGAACAATGGAGAAGTACATGGCGACGTGTCGACTCATCCTCTGCTGTAACTCCACCAGTAAAGTCATCCCTGCCATCCGCAGTCGGTGTCTTGGTATCCGCGTCCCGGCTCCATCCATCGCTGAGGTTTGTACTGTGTGATAATACGTTTTTATATAATCATCACTGCCATCATATCAATGTTGAGTAATCAAATACTTGCTCTATATAATAACCTCATGGATGTGAAGATGTGTTATTATTACTTCATTATTGTCCCCCGCCGCAACGCGGAACGGGGGACTATGTATTCAGTGGCGTCCGTCCGTACGTACGTCACATTTCTTGTTTACGCGATATCTTATGAAGCGTTGCATCCAAAGTCTTCAAATTTCATGTCTGCCTACATTGTGGGAAGACGCAGACACCAGTCAATTTTGGTGACCTTGGTCTTATTTTCAAGGTCACCACGACACTTTGACCACTTTTTGAACTCTTTTTTACGCGATATCTCATGAAGCGTTGCATCCAAAGTCTTCAAATTTGGTTTCTGCCTACATTGTGGGAAGATGCAGACACCAGTCACTTTTGGTGACCTTGGCCTTATTTTCAAGGTCACCACGACACTTTGACCACTTTTTGAACTCTTGTTTACGCGATATCTCATGAAGCGTTGCATCCAAAGTCTTCAAATTTGGTTTCTGCCTACATTGTGGGAAGACGCAGACACCAGTCACTTTTGGTGAACTTGGCCTTATTTTCAAGGTCACCACGACACTTTGACCACTCTTTGAACTCTTGTTAAGGCGATATCTCATGAAACATTGCATCCAAAGTCTTCAAATTAGTTGTAAGCCTACATTGGGGAAAGACACAGACACCAGTTTATTTTGGTGACCTTGACCTTATTTTCACTTTGAGCCCTTTTCTAACTCTTGTTAACGCGATATATATCTTTACCAGTTGGACTCAAAGTCTTCAAATTTAGTGTCAGTCTACACTGGGGGATGACGCAGATACCAGGGGATTTTGGTGACCTTGACCTTATTTTCAAAGTCACTACAACACTTTGACCACTTTTCGAACTCTTGTTATCACCATTTATTATGATCGGTTGGACCAAATGTTTTCAAATTTGGTGTCAGTCTACATTGGAGGATGACGCGGACGCCAGTCGATTTGGTGACCTTGACCTTATTTTCAAGGTCACCACAACACTTTGACCACTTTTAGAACTCTTATTAACACGATATATCATGAACCCAAGTAGCTCCAATGATGTGTCTTACTAGCTCAATGTCACCGGCGGGGGACATTGCCATGTTAGTGGCAAACACTTGTTATTATTAAGTCAGTCATTTTTACTCATGAAAATGTTTATTATCATTATTATATTTCCTTTGTCTTCAGTCGTTAGCTCTGTATCTGACTTAGCGGTGATAAACCAGCTGATTGTGCCCCTTTTCTTTAAACTTATGTATACATTAAACATACAACTTGAAATTTTATAACTCGATAAACAAAGTGGATTTGCATGAGACTAGATTTCCCGTGATCTTTTAGTGTATGATAGGTAAAGGAACCATATATTTTACATTGAAGCTATCTTAGTGCACAGTGTACGCTTGCACAAGCTAGAGTTTTCTCAGTCCACATTCAGAACACAGAGTTACAATCTCCTTATACTAAGAACCCTAAGTGTATCCTTAACTTCCATTGTTTAATAAGGTAACATCAGTGATTTTCTATCATGAAAGGATTCCTTGTCCCATTTGCACAGAGTTCCCTAAGCCTAACTTAATCGTAACTCAATGTAACTTATTTGCTAAATGCACCCTCAATGCTAAGGTGGTTTTGTGAAGACGGGCCCTGGTCCATTCATATTTTGGTTTTGTGCTAAGCTTGTGTATGCCTATCCATGTTGCTTTCCATGTGCCTGTTTACACATACCTACCTGTACATAGACTTACATGGACTGACTTTTGGTCCTGTAATTCAGAGCACCTTTGATATGTTATACAGTTCAATGCCATTGAATTTCAAATCTTGCACAATTTGTTTGTATAGATCTGTCAGATCCTGCAGACGGTATGTAAGAAGGAGTGTATCAACCTGCCGCAGGAGCTGGCCCAGAGGATCGCGGAGACGAGCAACAGGAACCTGAGACGAGCTCTGCTCATGTGTGAAGCTTGTAAAGTGCAACAGTGAGTGTTATTTCTCTCCAGAGCCTAGATTTTCGAAGCTCTCTTAGTGCTAAGACCGTTGTAAGTACCATACATTAACATTGGCTTACGACTATCTTAGCACTAAGAGAGCTTCGAAAATCTAGGCCCAGTTTATTATGTGTGGTTCAGTAGGACGATTTTATCCATGTTACGTTTGAACAACCTTCTTCTAAAGTCATAACTGGAACCAGTCTCTGTCAGTGGCTAATTTTAGTTTCGCTGCATTTTGATACTTTCCATGCTAACTAACATGTACACTATGAAGTTCAGGTCCCACTCTGCTACCCTAGCACAGAAAAGTTAACGAAATGCAGCAAGACTAACATTACCTGTTGATCGATACTGGCACAAATTGTGACTCTCGAGGAAAATTGACATTTGAATATTTCGATTGATGATGAGGATATTAATAAACCTATTCAGGAATATATTTCTTTACATTGTGATTTACATAGTGCATTTTCATATTTTCATTTTTCTGAAAATTAATTTGCTTTGGTTTTCACAGAAATAAGTTGCATTTGTTAAGTAGTCTGTGTTACAGGTCAAGCCTCTACCTGAGAATCCAAGAATGGTTGCCGATCCTAGATATAGCTACGCTCTAATTACTCTATGATTATTATGATTCAGCTGCTACAGCGTTAAGCTATTTTACAATCAAACTGTACCACAGTGCCTTTTGATGTTTGGTTGAATCTTTGCACATCAGAATCTGAAGTGAATGATAACCGCATCATGTTACATGGTTTTGGTGAAAATTTTATCTCAATGTTTACAAAATTGTTTTTTCTTAAATTTGATTTATTGTTTATATGTTTGCCGCAGATTACCGCTGAGTGGAGACCAGGAAGTGACGGAACCGGACTGGGAACTCTACCTGAAGGAGACCGCCAATATGATCGTAGAACAACAGTCTCCCAAACGGTGAGCAAAACATGAACCCCTCACTTGCTGATCCATGAAATTTTAACTTTGTCTTTGGTTCTGGAATGTTTATGTGACAGTCATGTGGTATGAGTTCAGAGCATGCTATAAGAAATTCAGGTGTTTTATTGGTAAAAAGTCTGTACTTCTTTGGTCTGGGAAATGTTTCATCTTAAATGTTTAAATTATTGGGTATACCTTTAGAGATGGTTTGAAGATTATTAAATATGACATTGTTCACTCATGCCGCTGTTAAAGATGTAAAAAAATAAAAGGTTGACTTGCCTGATCAAAATGCAATGTATTGTTGAACAAGGAAATATGTGAAAAGACAGAAATCTTTGACACTGATGCCATATTAAATAATGATTTTGTTGTTTTGACAATGATTCAGACTTCTGGAGGTGAGAGGTCGCCTGTACGAGCTGCTCACCCACTGTATCCCTCCAGACATCATTATGAAGGTGAGTTGTCTCATGGTGGACATACAGGGTGTCAGGGATGTAGCCAAGTTGATAGAGTGTCCGCTCATCACCCAGGAGGTCTGGGTTCAATTCTCGGCTGCGTCATACCATAACACGTTAAAAGATGGGAGTTGTTGCTTCCTTGCTTGGCGCTCAGCATGATTAGGATAGAACAACGTTTGAACTAGTGCTGCACAGTGGCTGCAGGAGGCCAAGGCACAACAAGAATTTCCAAAATTTACATCGAATGAGGACAATCAAGTGTTATTATTATTATTATAAATCATTATAAAACACTACAATGCCTCTGTTTCATGGTGGACATACAGGTTATCATACAATTTGTGAACACTACAATGCCTCTGATCAGCTGCTTGTTCAAATAGATATTTGATCTCAAAAGTGTCTCTTGGAAATAGGGACCAGCATATTAAACTATAGAGCTAAGCTAACAATCAAACTTTTACAATATTCTTTTTCATAAAAGGATATAGAGTTGGAGTCCCATACGTCACACAAATATCAATGATATTATTTTATCTAGACATCCTGACTTTTGTTGAATTATCAATTTAATTGTAAGAGGTTCAATAAAGTGACATTAAAATGTGAACATATGCAGATATTAATAGGTCATTAAAAACTTGTAACAAGTATACATCTAAATGGGAGGTGTAATTTTTGGCTCCTGTACATGTATAAGGCCGCTCTATGATTTTCACTGAAAGCAAGTAATTGTCATCCATGCATAAATAAATATGTAATAGTTCTAATACATCTTTCTGCATTTCAGGGTCTATTACAAGCCGTGCTCTCGAACTGCGATGGACAACTGAAGACCGAGGTAGTTCAACATGCTGCCTATTACGAACATCGACTCCAAATGGGACAGAAGGCCATCTACCATCTTGAAGCTTTTGTCGCTAAATTCATGGCCATTTACAAACGCTTTCTCGAAGAAGGCATTGCAGACTTGTTCTGATTTAGCAATGTTAAAACAATGTCTAGATCAATCGGAGAAAATTTGAGCTGTGTACATAATTATGTGTTTTGTTTCCCTAATAAATGTGATAAATATGTTTGAATGGTTTTATTCTCCCACCACAACATGGTGCAGTGTCTGAATGTCCTGATTCTTGTTATTGTGTCCACTTATAAATCTTTGCATCCAATGTCCAGCATAGGTTGATTAATCTGATATAATTATCCTCGATGCAGTGTCCCTTTAATATGACTTGATCATCAAAACATTGCAACAAAAAAGCATTCTATCATTTTATTATCAACCATAATATACAAACTTAACATTAGCACTCATATGATTGTATTGGTTATACAAAACTTTGTGCATTGTTCACTTAACTAATACTATTACTAAAAGTATTTTGTTACATGATTGAATCTAACAAACTGACATCACTTTTTTGAACAGCGATCAACTTAAAAAAACATTCACATCATTCTTTGGTAATGAATAGTAACCGGTTTCAGAATGAGATTCACACAAAATGTAATAATCAAAGTAGTTTTAATCAGTTACAAGACGGTCATAAGTCTGTGAACAAATTACAAATCTGTTACTTGAACTGTTAATGCCTGGCATATTACATGATCATTATTGGTTAAAAATATGTGATTTGATCTGTTTATGATATGAAATACATGAATCTGATATAATAGCAGACCCTAAACCACCACATCAATAACAATTTGACAGAAAGCCTGCAGTCATGACGCCATGACATTTGTTTATTGTATTGAGATTAAAATCTCATCAAACAAGATAGAAATCCTGAAGTCTATGACTATGTCTTATCAAAAGTAGGGGCTGTAACTAATAGTTTGGACATAAAAATAACTTCATTTCCTAATGCAAGGCAGCATTAAAATTTTGATTAAAGTTGTAAACTACTTTCAAATACAACAAAATGAGGTCATTGTGACACATTCAAATTCTTAAAAACAGTTGAAGTAGGATCTGTATTCGTCAAACTGCAAAAGGTGAACACATTTCATGTGTTGGTGATAATACATAACAGCATACAAACATCTGGTAAAATCTACTCACACAGCCAACCTTCGAGGTCATGAAACAATGCCAGCCAACAGGCACCAAACCCTAAATATATGTATAAGTATATCTACCAATCTCTATAACATATAAAGAATGTGGGATGCGGTTGATATCTACCCATCTCTATAATATATAAAGAATGTGGGATGCGGTTGACCATCTGGAATCCTGACATGAACCCGGAAATGAGGCCGACTTTTGTTCTTGAAATAGAAGGTGCAAGCTGCACAGCAATGAAACATGTTCCACACACCCAGAACATTTTTCGGAGATACTCCTTTCACTTTGCAATTGTACCAACCTTTGATGAATCGAAAGATGCAGGCCAATGGTTAAACAGGTTTCCTTGCTCAAATGTTTTAAAAAATTCCCCTTCGTAGAGAGATCCAAGTTTCTATCCGGTCTCATGTCAGGATCCAAGATGGCTAACGTGTCCCACCTCCTTCATATGTTCTATAGGTTGGTAAACTTATACATATATTTAGAGTGTGGAGCCAGTGTGGTAACCATATACAAATATATCTTGGTACAGTTTCACAAAGCAGTCACAACACTTGATTGACGTGTCAATAAAATACAAAATAGAAATCTTCATCCCATTCAGAAGCTTCAAAATATTGTGTAAGGCATTGTCAGGTGCAGATAGGGGCTACAACTACTTTGTGAAACATACCAACACATCAGGAGACAGTCTATCTGATTTACAAACATCAAACAATAGAAACACAGTCAATATCTTTTGGTCATTTCTGAAAGGACAATTGCTTGTTATTACTCAACAACAAAATGTTAAGCACTTCCTTGAAGTTGATACGATTGTCTTTCAGAAAATCTCTAGTAATGCGTAGATAGTAGACAGGAATATTCCTGTTGTGCAATGATATGGGAAAAACTCTATCAGTATTTTTGTTAAAACTTAAGTGTCTTCCAAATGTTGAACCCCAAGATGGAATCCCACAATGTGCCATTTGACTCAAATCTCCCTGTTTTCACTCTGCTTCAATACAAAATACAAACAGTCAGCGAGCATTAACTCTTGACTTGCCTGTATCAGAAATGCAGTTCTTGATGGTACACTGTCTCTAGCAATGGCAACAGCAATAAATGCACTTCATGCTGATACACAAGTTGATATTGTCCTATCACCATCTTGGATTGTAGTTTAAGGATTGACGTTGGTAAACAGCAACAGTACTAGGTTCTGGATGTTGTCAATAGTTGCCAGTTAAGAGTTAACTTCAGTCGTAGGATAAGAAAATATGCTACCATCTTGAATATCTCAGTCTCTGAAATGCTATCGATGCAGACATTAATACCAAGCCCATCAGGAACTTTTCATTAACTTCAATTACAAGTGATAGTGCTGAAATCAGGCATTGAAATATTCCTGTGAAGACCGAGAGAGGAACAACTTGGTGTCAGCGAGGTTGGCGTGCTTGCGTTTCGGCTCATACCCAACATGGAGTTGTTTGGCGTGAGAGTTGTTGGACTTCCGTACCCGCTATCAACATCATCATCAAGTTTCTCGACGTCTTCTGGTCGCAGATAGAAGAGCACCTGTTCTGTTTTCGACTTCCCCTCTGGAGGTGTGAGGATTATCTTCTGAGGCAGAAATACAGGGTCTGAGGCTGGTCTTGCTGGAGCGAGACAAAGCTGGCCGAGGTTTTCACGGACATAGTCACTAAGATTTGGTGATGATTGAGATGGATTTAAACCATATTTTGGTTTCAGCCTGTTGGAATCTTTTTGTTCATCCTCATCTGAAAAAGAAAATATTTATATGAACAGAAAAGAAGTTTATTCATCTTCAGCAGATTCTTACCATGAAATACAAAATATACATAATTCTCTGACAAGATTTCTTCAGGCTGTTCAAGTCAATAAAAGTATGTGTAACATCTAAGCAAGACACCTCTCAATTTCAATTTCAAATGGAATCTTATTCTTCAAACAGGAGTAAAACTATCTTGAAGAATGACTAATAATCCACCTTTTGTTAAGAATCCTCATTAAATTGTAAGTGGTTAATAAAAGGGAGATAACTCTTACCCTTCCATTTCAAGAGTGCTGCTTTAGCATCCCACTCCTGCAGTTTGAACTTAGCATGTTCATTACCCTGAGCTGCAGCCTTGTTATACAGGTCCAGGGCACTCACTCGGTCCTGTGGAATACCTGTCGTGTAATGAAGATAAACAGACTTTAGAGATAGAAAGTAGATGTCAAGATTCTATGAAGAAGATTTAAATCTTTTACCCATTTCCCTAAGATCTTACGGGAAAGCTTATCCAGTGGCCGATCCTGGACAATTACCTTTGTTAATGAGTTGTGATTCCTGTAAATTATCCCCTCAGAATGATTTTTGAACAATTAAATTCAGCAAGTTAAGTGTTAATTACTGCCAAACCAGCCCGGTATAGTTGACTTCCAGGATAAAATAAATCAGGAGAATAATCCTACCGCGAAATTACTGCACAGCATATAAAGGGTTAATGTCATCAAGTTTCAAGATGCATACTGGGAACGATGGGCAAGAGACAGTTTTTGTTTATATATTTTTGAAAAATATTTTGGAATCTGACTCTATACCTGAAATTGAGTAATCAAATGGGAATAATGGACAAACTTATATCAATATCATGATCCTGTGTATTTGGATAGAGCATATGTTTAACATTGGACAAAGAAGTTCACATACCTCCAAGGCCATGTTCGTGGAAGACACCGAGATTGTACAGCGCACCGTCATGGCCACTGTTAGCTGACTGGGTGTAGAGATGAGCGGCTTTGCACTCATTGACCTCGACTCCCCATCCCTGCTCGTAGCAGATAGCAAGGAAATACTGTGCTTCCGAGTCCTGGTGAGAAGGAAGTGCAACTGATTATAGAATGTTATCTAAGATTTGGAGCTAAGAATATTGCCACTAACATAGAGCTAAAATAGCTGCACGTTAAATACATTAATATTTACTTAAGATTATGTCTATCTCAATTCAAGCTCAGAGACGAAGGCAGGTCCCCATTCAAAGATGAATCTGGCCATGAGGCGGTGAGGGGATCTGGGATTTAACACCACTTTCTAAAGTATTTCACTTATATCACGGCTGCTAGTATTTTTGCAGGGAGAAAGACCACAACACCCTTGTGCGAGCATCGGATGGAACTTGCTAACCATAGGTGCCATTGCACAGATATTCGGTGTAGCACGGCACTCAAACCTTTCTGCAAGTAGAACACTTCTTTACAGCAGCAGTTTATGAGCCCCTGGTGGGATTCGAACCCATGATCACTTAATCAGACGCCAAACGTGCTAACTACTGTGCCATTCCGTTCTTGTCTGGTGAGGTGAGTTTGGGTGTAATGCCTCTTTCAAGATTATTTCACTTATATCGCGGCTGCAAGTATTATGGCAGGTAGAAAGCCCGCAACGCCATGTGGCTATGCATTGCGGTGAAACCTGCGAGCATCGGCTGGAACTAGCGAAGCATGGGTGGTACTACCCGGTACGCTGAAATTCAGTGTAGCATTGCACTCAAACCTTACTGCGTGTAGAACAGTTCTCTACTGCAGACAAAGTTGCCGCGCCCCTGGCTGGATTCGAACCCCAGACCTCTTGATCGGAAGCCGACCGCGCTAACCACTGTGCTATCCCGCCCCCTCCTTGTCTGGCCATGACTGTATAAGTGTATTGCAATAGATGGAGACAAAGGTTAACTTAGTGTTAAAAGTTGTTTCTTGAAAGGAGCTTGTGAATGAAAACAAGGAACATCCTGTACATGTATTATTATGTTGATTCTATTGTGGAAGGTCAATTTCGGTTCAGTTCTGATTAGAAGAAGCAAAACAAGATATCTTATTTATGTGTAATAATTCAAACATGACATACGTGTTGCTCAGCTGCCTGAGTGAAGAACTGGAAAGCTCTCTCCATGTCCTGCTGTTCTTCCTCTGTGTAGTACACCCCCATGTAGGTCTGAGCCTGCAACACGTATTGACAATAGACACATGTGATCTGTCATCGGTTAAAACAATATGACAAGAGGTAACTCACTCAACTTTCTTTAATCAACCAAACAATAACTGAAAAGTCCAAGGACTTGCCTATTTTTTCACACTACTATCTAATAAATTGGTATGTATAGATGCAGTAATATTTTGCATATTATCATTTCAATCTGATCAATCACACCTTACTCCCTTTGATAATCAGTTTTGATTCATAAAAATCAGTCATGTAGGACCACATAGACACTTATCAATTCTGCAGGCATAGGGATAAACAATGAAGTTCAGCAAGATGGCTGATCAATGATCCTACCTCAGAGAGTCCGAAGTGTGCAGCCTTCTCCAGGAGATGAATGGCAAGCTGCGTGTCCTGTGCTACGCCCCCTTCGCCCTTCAGATGCAGCAAAGCCAGATTGTACAGCGCCTTCGCATGTCCCTCCTCTCCAGCAAGGCGGTAGTACTCCGCGGCCTGTAACAGGGAAATTGTCAACATGATTTCCACTTGAAAAGATCAGAATCTTTAGTCTTAGTAAATACAATGGTTTCATTGTTGAACCATGGTTATTAAATCATAATCCCCAACAGAGGCTTCCTTATTTTAACATAGTTATACAGCTCAGCACACAAAAAGTTAGTCTTTATATATGAACATGATGATGGTAGGTGTTGCGCTGTACCAGACAATTTCATGATAGCCTATCTTCGACCAGTGTCCAATCACTTGATCAACAAGTTTATAATTCCTGTAAATTGGCCTCATAGAATGGTTGGTACTAATTAATTCCGCAACTGAAGTGTTAAAAGGGTTCTCTCTTTATAAATGATGAGATCTTCAAATACCTAGATTATCTTGTCATTACAAATCAATGGAAGAATTTACATGAAAGGGTCAAATGACCAACCTTCTTCAAATCCATCTCCACGCCTTTCCCTGTCTCGAAGAGGAGGCCCAGATTGAAGTGTGCACTAGCGTGGCCGAGTTCGCTTGAATCCTCAAGATGTTTGACAGCCTCAGCCATGTTTCCTTCCTGAGCAAGACTAAGTCCGAGCACACTCTTCCCAAGAGCTGTGTACTTCTTGCAGATATTCTCGAACTCCTGCAGGAGTCCGTTAACTCCACTGTCCTCCTTTTTCTGTGGGATTCACAAGAGTGTCTTGTAAGAGATTGTATGTTTAATGATTCAAAATGTACGATTCTTTGCCATTATTCAAAAGAGTCAATGGTTAGATTTAAGGATTAATCACCAAAATAATTCCCTGAAAAAGTCACTGTCACAAAAGAGAAAATTGAATGTCCAGTGAGGTTATTGTTACATATTATATAGACATCTCTATCGGGACAATTTTGCACAAAGCAAAGGTATCATAAGAAATATTATCATTATTGATAATGGATGTCCTTAAGTCCAACTAAGTGAGTCCTTAAACCTCAGGACAATTTATCTTTACATAAACAAAAAAAATACAATCTAGGGGTTAACTCACTTTGGACTTCGAATACCCACTGGAACTCTTGTCCAGATAATTCACTCTCAGAGCAGAGTCTTTTTGATTGATATTCAACAAATAAACAAACATACCTCACTAGTCCTCTCTGTTATCTTCCTCGGTTGACTGTCGAGGACAGACTGCCTGGTTGTATGTCGGCCAGGGAGAGCGAAGGCCACTTGGTACAGAAGGCTTGGGCGTCTCGGGGGCGCAGGGAAACTTGTGTTGCTCGTTGAGCGGTGACGGATACACCCCTCGCTCCATCGGGGTCGCGATAGATGGATTCCAAGGATAACAGCTGCACCCTGGATGGTGGAATGAGAACATTGTATTGTAGTTGGATTTCTTATCCTTCTTTGAATTCCACATTCAAGGATTTAACAGTTCTCATTAATTTTCTCTTTATCTGAACATTTGATATTTATAATTTTTTATGCTTCATTTTGCTTTATAAAACTGTGACAAAAATATTATAAATATGTAATGTTTATCATTTTATGTAAATTGTGTTTCAGATGACTCATCAATCATCCACTTTTCTTGAAGTGATGAATGTAAAACAAGTAAAACAACTTAAATTGACAATTTAACACAATTTAACAACTTTTTGATATTGTTTAATAGTCAGTTTAAAAAAAAAGAAGTTTCCATTAAGTATAACAAAACATAAGATTTGAGCATTACTAACAATATAAATGTAAAATTAAAGTGCAATTCCAAATTCAAGTGAAAAATCTCTGACAACATACCCATGTGACAGCCTCTAGAGCAGAGTGGCGCCCGCACAGATAAAACCAGTTCTTGTTGACGTTCCACCATTCGTCTCCCCTGTCCGCCCCATCTCTCTCACCTTGATTTTCTGGCGGGCTGCAAGAAATCAAACTTCACGAATAAGGATCACTGAATTCATAGGTAAGTCTTTATTGTAAAGGTTCCTTACGCCTATCAAATAATGTGAGCTCATGAAACATGTTTTTTTAAGAACTTAAAATTAGGAAACATCAATCATGTCCATGAATAACAATTATTCTTTTTACTGAAAATATTTCAAAACCTTTTTAGATTTTGGAGTTGAAACCCCTTAACAGCATCACGTCAAATATTAAGCTTCCAAATCCAAAAATTCTTGAGATATACTCTGGACACAAAGTTAAAAAATTTGACCAATTTTTGTCAAAATTTCAAAAACTATTTGAACCTTGGAGTTGAAACCCCTAAAACAGTACCATATAGGTTACTTCCATACCAAATTTCAGTTGCCAAGTCATATAGAATTTGTGATATGCTCCGGAAACGGATTTCAGATGGACGCACGGATGGACATGCATTGTATGCAGGGGTATACAGTAACAAAGATTTATTATCTTAGTGAACTTAAAATTGCAGAAATACTAGAAAACACTTCATGATTAACATTCAATGTGTTCCAAATTTCTAGTCTGTGGATAACTTCTTGATATGACCTGTGATACTGCCCAAAGCACATTCTGATTCTTCAGAGTTCTAGACATACCTGCTTGCACAGCGCCGACTCCGCTCAAACCAGGAAGTACAGTTCGATGAGTACCCAGCATGCCCTGTTTCTGTCGTGTGCTCCGCTACTTGTTCTTCTTCCTTGCATATTCCTGCAGCTGCTCGCGGACCATGAAACTGTTGTCTTATTGCTGGAAGAAACACATAAATGTTGAAATATATTTTTCTATCTTTTTGTATTTGTATAAACATGTATGCATATGTTTAAATAGAATTTTTTTCAATTGAAACTTCCTAATGTAAATTATTAGCTCTGTACTGTAGCTCATCAAGATTTATTATCAAAGTTTGAAGATCTAAAGAAAAATACTGCATTTAAAAAAAGTTTGTCAAAATACCTTAAATGGCATTAAATAGTTTTATAGCAAAAAATCGCCTTTTTCCTAAATACCATGCAATAATCCCTTTCCTACGGTACCACCCCCCCATGATCCTATGCTCAATACACACTCTAGTATGCTATATTCAGGTCAAAGTATGAAAAGAAGCATGAAGTTAATGTGTTCAAGAATATAATATGAGACCATATTTCGCTCAATTTTGGTGCTACAGTCATAAAAATGGACATGTTTAAATGGTCAAAACAAGATTTTTTTTTGTTGAACTTGAAACCCCTGGCCTAGGTGCAAAGTACCAAAGTCCTCCTCACAAATTTTTAACTTTTGAGGTGAAGCTGTTTTGAGGAGGAGTCAAAACTGAAAAACTCTACAGATGACACTCTGACGTCTTATGGATGATGACCGATGGACAGATTGACGCCACCCGTTAGGCCTACAATTGGCTCATCTCATATTTTATAGCCTTCTTTTTTTATATGACCGTCAATTTTCTGATTGAAAAGCTCTTTAGTACAATGAACAGTCATTCACAACTGTGGGTCTATCCCAAGTTCTATTTTTAGAAAACCACAAATTGCGTCATACCCTCTTTTGTTATAAATAGGACATGACCTTCAAGGTGGTAATACAAGTAACCGGCGATCAGACGGAATAAACACGTAGGAAACGTATCATTTGAATCAAGCGAGTACCATATTACTTCTTGACGAACGTTTGATTATTGGAAGTCTAACAGTGATCAACTAAAAGACCTTTGTTTTGCAGGAATTCCTCGTTGTTTTGAACAGGAAAAGAGATAAAATATCCCTAATAAACAGATTTGCGAAGTGACAGTCCTACCTCTTGGAATTCCAGTAAATATCCTCCACATTATGTGTTAATGAATGTCGATATCGGTAAAATGTGTGATCAATGCCTGGATTTTCAACCAGGTCCAGTGGCGAGGACTGGCAGGCAAGTCGCCATCTTGCTAACATGTCACGTGACCGTACTCGGTATAATTCGACCATCTCCGGAACCAAGCACGTTCCCTTGAGCTGCAAATCTCTCAAAGAAATGCCTATCAACATTGGTAGGGAACTTAACTGGTTACAGAGAGTATTTTTGATGATTGCGACAGAATAATTGTTACATGTAACGGAGTCTTTGTCAATTGTCACAGCGTATTTTCATTATTGTACAGGGTTTTTGCAATGTGACATGGTGAAATGAAAATAATAGCTTTAATAGTTTCTGCATGGTTTCTGGTATTTTAGCGTATAACTTGCCACAAAAAGACATAATAATAATAATAAATAATAACTAGGATTGACGCGTCAATACTTAGGTCTTCAAGACTTCTGCTTGACCTTCAGCTCCTTGTTGGGTCGAAGAATGTTACCAATAATGTTTCTAACAAAACTTCTATGTGTAACATCTCATAATGTACTGAGAAAACCTCAAAAGATCATAAATTTAATTTTAAATCAAAATGGCGGGAAAACCGCTTGACCTACGAATTCGTCATGATTGACTTTGTTATTGTCCATCTTTTAAAAAAAGTTTCAAGTCTCTATGTCAATTTTGAAAATTTTCCCAATGTTAAAATTCGAAATCGTGATTTTCTGTCATTTTTCAGCCTTAACTGTGACCGGAAATGACTGTTCGCGAGCGATTTTATTATTGATTCCTAAAGACACTATATTGATCTAGAAGTCCTGAAAATTTCATGCAATTGTGAGATCGGGAAGTTGGAGTAATGTCCCCTTGAAGTAGGTCCCGTGTAAGAAGTCACCAAACTTTGAAAGGTCACTGTGGAAAAAGTAATAAGAGTTCGTTCTTGATAAAACACACCATGTATTCACCAATGCCTCAGCTGCATAATATATAAGTTTCAGCTTCGTCGTGCAAGTATCTTCAGAGAAGAAGATTGTCAAAGGTACATGGGGTCGGACACTTTTAAAAACTGACAAAAATCAAAATGGCGGCTAAACAACGTAATCTACGAACTCGTTGTGATTTACTTTTCTGCCCGCTTTGTAATTGCGCATCTTTTAAAAAAAATTGCAAGTCTCTAGCTGTATTTTGAATTTTTTTCCCATGTTAAAAATCGAAATTTAAAATCGAACTGGAGCTTTAATGAGGGCAAAATTCAAAATTCCGCTTCGATAGTGCACAAGTTCACATTAAATTGTACAATCGCTGAAAATTTCATGAACATCGCTCAAGCGGTTAATTCAGAACGCGACACACAAAACATTGCGGAAATAATAATAATAATAAGGATTCGCATAATAACAATACGTCTTCCAGACTATGTCTTGAAGACCTAATAATAATAAGTCCTCTTGTAAGGCGCCAAATATCCAATCAGCAAGTGATTGCTCAAGGCGCAATAATGTTATCTTTAATCATTTGTATTCTCTTTGACAAGCAAATTCACATCCTCGGTTACCCATGGTTTTATGCTCCGTTACTCTCCACTATATGGAGAGTAACGGAGCATATATAAAACCATGGGTAACCGAGAATGGCAAATCCAATGCATAGCTGTAATTAAATCCCAGACTGTAATTTAAGTAATGTTCATGAGAAATATGAGTTAATCAGTAATAATAATAACATACAACAATAAAAAAAATATAAAGTGAATGTCCTGCAAGATTGCCCGTAGAATTCCGTCACAATGATGTCTGTTAAAACTAAACGAACACATTTCATAAATGTCACATGTCTTTATCACTGGTAACGGAGAATATGTGATGGAAATATCATGGTAACGGAAATTTCTTGTTATGTTATTTTCAAATAGGAAAAATCAATACATCGCATGCACTGTTAATCAACATTTCGTTGGCAAAAACCTGATGTAATATCCATTCATCTTCTGTGTCTATATTGATATACCCCTCATCGATGATCGTACAAAATGGAACGTTTAACTTTTCGGCAAAATGTTAACTGAGATGTGGACAATCTTGTAGGCCTATTAAGATACAAATACAATGTATAAAACATACCAACATGTCACAGGCGCCAGACCCTAAATATATACCTACGTATATATATATTTACCTACCTATGCAACATATAAAGAAGGTATGACACTGTCGGTCATTTTGAACCCGGCATAGGACCGGTACTGGTTTGCTGGCTCAAATACGCCTTGTAACATTCGTAGACTGATCCAAGTTTACATTTCCGGTCCTATGCCAGGATTCAAAATGGCGGACAGTGTCATACCTTCTTTATATGTTACATAGGTAGGTAGATATACGTACATGTAGGTGTATATTTAGGGTCTTGTGCCTGTGCAACATGTTTTACAAAAATCCCTACCGACAAAGCCCAAAACATTGCTTACAAGAACGTAAACTCACAAAACATATTTCCAGAAATAGTTGACATTATCAGGGTGTCAATGTTGTTGATAACGATGATGTGATAGAGATTTCTAAGATGCCTAGCGGCTAGAACAATCGAAATAAAAGTACTTTATCAGACGATAAAGGTATTTATTATATGATTGCAGGTGAAATACCGGGATCTATCAATGAAAATAAATCGTGTTATCAGTCACTAGTGAAAATAACAATGGAACGTGTTATCAGTCACTAGTGACTGATATAACAATGACCTGACGTCATAAAACAATGCTCCGACGTCATGACACGTTCATGACGTCACATTGTTGCTGAGGCGACAGGCTCATTCTGGAGCCGACTTAACGTAAATGCAAGTCTATTTCGGTGATTATGCAAAGATTTGGTCATATAATAAATAGAAAATTTGTCTTTTCTTGACAAATACCATGTTTATCTCATCTCGTGAGGTAGAAAAGTTATATATTTTCACTCGTGGCTGCGCCACTCGTGAAAATATAACCTTTCTACCTCACTCGATGAGATAAACATGGTATTAGTCAAGAAAAGCCAAATATCCTCTAAAGTTTTGTGATGACGTAACAATTGAATGACGTTACCGCTCCCCTCGTAGTCACCTGTGCCCATGGTAACCCAACGAAAGAGGGCAGTTGAAAAGACCGTGTTTTTCTGCAAATGATAATGTCTTAAAACAACGGTAGCGTTGTTATAAAAATTATTGAAGGTATGTGTTCTTTTGTATCTGAATTAGTCTGACATTTTAAGCTACATTTGTACTTGAACCAAAACGACGAAATCCGCATTAGGCAACCCCAGGAACCACTATGACGTCACAACAGAACAATGACGTCATAGTCGCTGTTGTCGCACGGCTCGTCAGTTGGCCCTGATCATGGATTATTAATATTTAGGAAGTAAACTCTATTTTTCTTGCAAAATTACTCAAAGCAGAATGTTGTGTTATGGGTTATCTTAGAAAAGAAATAAAGTTCCCTGTACCCCAATGTGTTTTGTAATAAAGTATAGTTTTGCCCTGAACTATTATAACGTCAAAGGACTCGGACTACCGTCCTCGTACTTTAACTATAATAGTTCAGGGCAAAACTATACTTTATTACAAAACACATTGGGGTACAGGGAACTTTATTTCTTAATTCTAAGATGCCTAGCGGCTAGAACAATCGAAATAAAAGTACTTTATCAGACGATAAAGGTATAGTTTTTTTGTGATGACGTAACAATTGAATGACGTTTCCGCTCCCCTCGTAGTCACGTGTGCCCATGGTAACCCAACGAAAGAGGGCAGTTGAAAAGACCGTGTTTTTCTGGAAATGATAATGTCCTAAAACATCGGTAGCGTTGTTATGACAATTATTGAAGGAATGTGTTCTTTTGTATCCGAATTAGTCTTAAATTTTAAGCTACATTTGTACTTGAACCAAAACGACGAAATCCGCATTAGGCAACCTTAGGAACCACTATGACGTCACAACAGAACACTGACGTCATAGTCGCTGTTGTCGCACGGCTCGTCAGTTGGCCCTGATCATGGATTATTAATATTTAGGAAGTAAACTCTATTTTTCTTGCAAAATTACTCAAAGCAGAATGTTGTGTTATGGGTTATCTCAGAAAAGTAATAAAGTTCGCTGTACCCCAATGTGTTTTGTAATATGATTGCAGGTGAAATACCGGGATCTATCAATGAAAATAAACCGTGTCATCAGTCACTAGTGAAAATAACAATGGAACGTGTTATCAGTCACTAGTGACTGATATAACAATGACCTGACGTCATAAAACAATGCTCCGACGTCATCACACGTTCATGACGTCACATTGTTGCCGAGGCGACAGGCTCATTCTGGAGCCGACGTAACGTAAATGCAAGTCGATTTCCGTAAATATGCAAGGATTCGGTCATATAATAAATAGAAAATTTGTCTTTTCTTGACATATACCATGTTTATCTCATCTCGTGAGGTAGAAAAGTTATATATTTTCACTCGTGGCCGCGCCACTCGTGAAAATATAACCTTTCTACCTCACTCGATGAGATAAACATGGTATTAGTCAAGAAAAGACAAATATCCTCTAAATAGTTTTGCCCTGAACTATTATAACGTCAAAGTACTCGGACGGAACTTTATTTCTTAATTCTAAGATGCCTAGCGGCTAGAACAATCGAAATTAAAGTACTTTATTATATGACGAGCAGTGAAATACCTGGATTTATCAGTGAAATAAACTGTCTATCAAGCTACAGTGAAAATAACTTATATTTTCACTGCGAACGATGACTGATATAATTTGACGTCATAAAAACAATGGTCTCGTGCGGCGATTTGGCTAAATATGACGTCACAGTGTTACTGTGGTGACGGGCTGTTCCTTGCGGTCGCTTGGCGTGAAAACGACACTTTTCGGACGTAATTACAAGGATAATATCATATAATAAATAGAATATCCGTCAATTCTTGACAAATACCATGTTTATCTCATCTCGTGAGGTAGAAAAGTTATATATTTTCACTCGTGGCTGCGCCACTCGTGAAAATATAACCTTTCTACCTCACTCGATGAGATAAACATGGTATTAGTCAAGAAAAGACAGATACCCTCTATTTATCAGACGATAAAGGTATAGTTGTTGTGATGACGTAACAATTGAATGACGTTTCCGCTCCCCTCGTAGTCACGTGTGCCCATGGTAACCCAACGAAAGAGGGCAGTTGAAAAGACCGTGTTTTTCTGGAAATGATAATGTCCTAAAACATCGGTAGCGTTGTTATAACAATTATTGAAGGAATGTGTTCTTTGTATCCGAATTAGTCTTAAATTTTAAGCTTCATTTGTACTTGAACCAAAACGACGAAATCCGCATTAGGCAACCCCAGGAACCACTATGACGTCACAACTACCGTCCTCGTACTTTATTAAGAAATAGAAGACGAGTTGGCGTGCTTTATCGTTGAATAAAACATAGCAGGGAGCATAAAACACGAAGGGCGCAGCCCTGAGTGTTTTATGCTCTCTGCTATGTTTTATTCTACGATAAAGCACAACAAAGAGTCTTCTATTTCTTATATGAGATGCCCTTGAATATAGTTACTCTCTTTTCTATACAAACCGCGGAGATATAATGTTGTTTGCATAAACTATATTTTGAAAATATTAATGCCTCCCGTCGTAGAACACATTCTCTAGCATTGGACAATCAAAGTGACGTATAATATGACGTCATTTGCTAAGCGACGCTCTAACTGTCGTCTAAAATCACGAGCATGTTTTATTGTCTCATAAAGCACGCTGTCGGTCCCATTGACCGCCTGTGTTTTATTGCCGTAGGTATCTTATATACTATAATAGTTCAGAGCAAAACTATACTTTATTACAAAACACATTGGAGTTCAGCGAACTTTATTTCTTAAATAGGAGACATTTGTTTATGTGATCCATCAATTGTCATCTTCACAGAGGGGCCAGAAGAAATGATACAAAATCTGATGAAAATATATATCGTAAAGAGAAAATAGCAAAATTAAATTGCATTCATGGCAGTATGATTTTGTTTCAACCACACATGGGGTGCTGAAATTGCTATTTCAAAGGGTTTTCTTTTTACGTAATGTTTGATATTTAAGTTAAATGTTTTATGAAAGATGAAAATCATGTAAGTACAAGACGTTGTTGTCATTATGTTCCTTCTTGAACTTTAAAATCGATGCTGTATATATGGTGTCATAAAACAAACAAGAAAGACACATTTCATGCAATCTCCTGTTAGTCTAGGACTTTCATTTTCGCAGCAATTACATACATGGACTTGTTGTTGCTGTTTGTATGAACTAAGCACATTCGTATATGCATGACTATTATTATTATTTATTAGCATTGTGATGTTTATCGCCTTGAGCATGCTTTCGAGTGTGGATATGTGCGCTTTATAAATATTCACTATTAATATTAAATAAAATAGTTAAATAGTTGTCAGAGAGAACATTTTCTTATATTACATAGGACAACAGATTCTCTTGTCATCAGTTATCAATCCGGATGTAGTCTCACCCTCATATCCAGTAAGGGAAGAACTACGATTTACAATGACAGTGGTGATCTCATCACATCACATCATCTGTTGTCTCATATAGACGTTGGGTTTCTCGTAAGCGAACAAAAAGTCTTATCAAATGGCATTGAAGCAGTGGATTACATGTCGGCATGGAACTCTGACAAGGATAACACACCCACAAATGTTTGTTTTAAAGATGGAGTCAGTTCATACCTCTGTGAAATGCCCAAACAATAAGCTGTGTAGAGTGCAAGAGTCCGCATCAACTCAATGAAGGTGATTTGAAGTTAACTTTCGCCATTCTCCTCATATCTGGACATACCTGTGTGCCACAGCGGTCATGTATTGGAATAGCGAGGAGGATACTCATAATGATGATGTATCCTCAATTATGACGTTTAACAGAGTTGAGGATATCATCAGCTCCTCTCCTGTGCAGACAACACCAAGATAAAGCCACACGATACATTCATTAAACCTCGCCCTATCCTGTCCAGCTGAACGAGCGATATCTTCAGTTAACTTCAGTCAATGTGGATGAACCTATGATGCCATATTTCGCTCATCATAGCACTAATTAATTCATTAAAATAAAGCCTGTGAGATTAGGGTTCAAGGTATGATGCCTCAGTTCCCCACTGGTATAACTTGTGCAGTTCGAACCATACCAAGATGCAGGAACTGTACTGGACTTTGGATGTGGTTTCTGTAGTTCTTGATTGTGAATAAACTTCCACACAAAATGTACCATTTATATTTCGACAATTTCTTCACATATATGGCCTTTTTGGAAACTGTTGGATCAGGAAGAAGAAATGCTTGATAATTCATGTCAGGTATATAGACTAAGATCAACAAACCAAGTTTGACAAGTTCACCGGTCTGCTTAGTCTGTATATATTCAACACTCCTGACCCGTCTGTCGTAAATCATTCTTCTTTCGATTTTGCACGTTTCATCTGGCTGTCTGACAATATATAGTTCAGTCTTTTGTGTAGAAAAAGTACCCTTTTGTGCATGTCATTCCATTTGTGGGACGCTGATTTAATCATCAAATTGATAAGTAAAAAATATGTGCAGGGAAATTAACAACCTATAGTTCATTGCAAGCTATGAACTATATGCAAACACAATTACATGAACATCTGGAGTGTCATGCATATATGGGTTAATTAGATTCGAGATAAAGCTTTCTACAAAAAATACCAAATTAAGCAATTTCATGAAATAATGTTTGTATCGTATCTCTTCAAGCCTAGCATACATGGATTACAAAAACTGTTGTCTTATGTATAACACCTTATTTGCATTAATAGAACAAGCTGGAGAAATGGATGGCATTTCTATCTCTGTACAACTTGTGATTGCCGTGAAAATAACATTGCTAGTCCCTTATTTCTTGATATAGTAAAATTGCATCAAAACAGCAACACCCATGCCATGAGATTTTCGTATGAAGAAAAACAGTTCCGATGATCTTCTGCTTCCAGAAACAGGTTCAGGGAAACATGTTTAACCAATTCGTAGATCATATTGGACGAATCAAGCCAATTAACTTTCATTTTGTGATTTGAAATAATATGTGGCAATGTACAAATTGTCCGCTACATCAATTTTGTAATCACAAATTTTCTATGACACATTAGACAATTTCAAGGTAACTGATATCTACGTTTTATACTGATAAAACGCCGATTGCTTTATGATAACAGAGGATGAACCCTAATCGGAGCAACATGCATTGTTTATACAATTCTATACGCACCATTTACTTACAGAATACCGATAATTTATAAAAAATACTATGAAATTAATTTTGTGGCAATAACTGGCTTCACGACATTACATATATGCAGTGGTTATTTGGTCATCATAAATTTAGTTGTCACTTATGGATATATGTGTTAACGAACTGGTACTTCAAATCTATGATAACATTGAGATTGGTGAACTGACATCCTCGGTAACGCATGGTTTTATATATGCTCCGTTACTTTCCACTATATCACCCATGGGAAACCTTATCAGAAAAATCTGTACTCAAATTACCCGCCCTTGGCCAGCGTGACGAAGTCAGTAACCAAAGAAAATGCACAATGGGATAAGACGGAAATGGCCAAGGGAGATAACCGGTGACGGATGGCTAACACAATGGCCTCGTTTGCTTTGAAACGAAGTGATATGAATTGTCATTGGCTCGGAGGTCCAAGCTGCATAGCAGTTTGATTGGCTCACGCCGGCCAAGGGCGGGTAATTTGAGTACAGATTTTTCTGATAAGGCTTCCCATGGGTGATATAGTGGAGAGTAACGGAGCATATATAAAACCATGGGTAACCGAGTGGAGAGTAACGGAGCATATATAAAACCATGGGTAACCGAGGATGGTGAACTGATAGCACGGGTCAAAGTTGTGAAGCGACAGCTTCGGGCTTTCACCACTTGTGCGACTGCGCATGCTCAATTGTCGAATCATATGGTCTATATTCCGTAATTACTGTATATAAATACCATAATATTGATAGTTAATTAATTGGCCTATTTGCGAGCACAGGGGCTTGTATTAGGGGTGTAACAATACATCGAACTATCGATGCATCGCAATAGTTGGCTTGACAATAGTACTATATCGATAGTACATACAAAAACACTATCGCTATCGCAATAGTAAGGTTAACTATCTATACTATCGAAACTATTAAATTTCCCTTAATTATGAATGATTTGCACAAACCTCACTGCATTTGATTGAAGATTTTTGATTTTAGAATGTCAAAAGTGAACAACTAGAGATAGGAAATAGCAAAATGACAAAAATTCTTTTCATTTATGATTTCTTTACTGATTTTGGTTCCATAGTCCTTACATCAATTATACATTTCTACTAAAACCTATAAGAAATCTAGCTGATTATTGCGTATTTGTACCAAAAACACTATCGCAATAGTTATTGCAATAGTGAGTTACAATAGTCTATCGCTATCGCAATAGTAAGTGGCAATAGACTATCGCTATCGCAATAGTCTCTTAGGGTCAATAGTCACCCCTAGCTTGTATTGTCGAAAAACTAGCGATCAGAAAGCATTTGAAGTCGACGGACCAGCCCCTTTATACTATAATATGAAGTCGATTATACAGCCCCTTATACTACAATCGGCTGAATTGTCGCGATCGTCTTCATATGCTTTCTAATCACTAGTTTTTCGACAAAACAAGATCCTGTGATTACGAGTTTATCATCATAATGTATATGTGTTCATTTGTGATGATAAACATGCACATGTAAATATTTGTGTTACCTTTTTATTTCCATAAAAGATAACGGAAGAAGTATTTAGTCTTATTTGTGGAATATTCAGTTTAGTTTTTTTAAATTTCAACCATTTCAACCAACTGAAGCTGTTTAGATGATAAATATGTTTACACGTGTTTTTTTTAAAATGTAATAATTTATTTTAGATTGAAAGTTATCATGTCAGTTTTATGTAAATCAATGGAAGACCTCGTTGCAATACGTCCATTTCGGTAGTTTATATGTTTCTCGAGACAATACAGTAATTTATTTGTTGGTCTCTATGTTTCTTAATCGTCAATCAATAAGTTCATATTCTAAATCATTTTAGTGCAGATATTCCACTTGTAGTCTAAATGTATCATAAATGATGCTTCATATCTAATTATTTTGTTAAGAGCCACAGAAGCTCATCAGGTTTTATGCTTTATAATACAGACAACATTTTCCAGCTATATACGAGGGGCGTTCAATAAGTGTTGCAAGCGGGGCATTGGTGTTTACATAAACAGTGTCAGCTTATAGCAGGTGTTACTATAGTCAAAACATAACATTGACACATGTCAAAACAATTTCTAGACATAACAATTATTTAGATATAATAGCTGCGCTGATGTAGGGTCTCCATAATCATGGATTCTCTCAAACATGAACAACGCGCTGTGATCAAGTTCCTTACTAAAGAGGGATGCAAAGCTACAGAAATACATAATCGTATGTGTAATGTGATGGGTAAGGATGCTCCTAACTTTTTAACAGTTTGTCGCTGGTCTCTTCAGTTCAAGCGGGGCAGGGAGTCCTTAGACGATGACCCACGGTCAGGCAGGCCATCTGAAGTCACCCGACCGGAAGTTATTGCCGCTATCGAAAGACGAATTTTAGCTGACCGCCGTGTTAAAGTTTCTGAACTGTCTTTGGAATTCCAGATATCAGTTGGAAGTGTTGAAAAAATAATTCATGACCATCTTGGTATGTCCAAGGTATCTGCAAGATGGGTACCCAGAAACCTCACAGCACAAGATCGCCAGAAAAGAACCGAAAGTTGCATGGAGCTCCTGGATCGGTTTAATGCGGATGAAGCCAGGTTTTTGTCTCGTCTGGTGACAGGTGACGAAACCTGGATCCACCACTGGGACCCGGAAACTAAACTGGAATCCAAGCAATGGAAGCACCCGAGTGCACCGCCTCCCCTGAAGTTTCGCACTCAACCATCAGCTGGCAAGGTTATGGCGACAATTTTTTGGGATGCAAAAGGCATATTATTAATTGATTACTTGCCAACCAAAACTACAATGAATGGTCAATATTATGCCAACCTAATGCAAGAATTGCGAAAGACAATTCGACAGAAACGCCGTGGAATGTTGACACGTGGTGTTCTGATTTTACATGACAACGCTCCAGTCCACAAGTCAAGAGTTGCACAGGCCGCTATACGTGATTGTGGATTCGAACAGCTTAACCACCCACCCTACAGCCCAGACCTAGCCCCCAGTGACTACTTCCTGTTCAGAAACCTGAAATCCGCCCTACGTGGAAGGCACTTCCGGGATGACGAAGACGTCAGAGCTGCCACAGAGGCGTGGTTAGGGGGGCAATCGGAAGACTTCTACAAAAGCGGCATCAACAGTCTTAAAGAGAAATGGAATAAGTGTATTGAGGTGAAGGGTAACTATATTGAAAAATAAAAGTAAAAAATTGACTACGCGAGTTAGTTTTATATTGAAGTTGCAACACTTATTGAACGCCCCTCGTAGTTCACTTCACTGTTGTGTCAAATCAGGGACTCAATAAAAAGAGTTCCTGACAATATATACGTTCTAATCCAGGAAATAGTGTTCCTTAAGACACAAGTAGTTTTTAAGGGCGTAGCCCCTGTTGGCCTAAGAGGGGGCACATATATAACTGTACATGTATGTCTGTACATATATATTTCAGCGTTCTAGGGCTATTCGTTTTGAAGATGGAGATGAGAGTAAGTTATTAAGATGGCAACACCCGGCAATGATGTTGTCAATACCAGGTGACATGTACTTAAGCTACTCAGCAACTCACGTGCTCTTTCTGAATGTTAGTATGCATGATGAAGTAAAATGCTGTTATGATAAAACATAAAGTAACAGAAAAAAAATCAAATATCTTTGAAGTATAACCTTTGTCATAATATGTATTTATACAGTTCCATAAGTTTATTAACCACTTGTACAAAATGTACCGTCGTGATATTCAAAATTATGTAGACGGGGTTTGCAACACCAAGCACAACATTAATGGCATATCAATTGAAAATCTTCACAAATACAAGTGATAGGTTCACAATAGTCGACGCAATCCCATTTGTACCGCGATGTGTAGGCGATTACATAACGTTTATTTAAAGCAGTAGGCCTATGGGAATACCCGATAAATAGGTTTATGCGCAGTTGGAAATCCCAACATGACGTGTTGGGAGTGAGCGAATCAATTCTGTCCATTTGACTTAAAGAGCTCCGATCGACAACATCGAATGAACATTGGATCAGAGATGAAACTCGTTTACTTAATTTTGTTTATATTTTATATTTGCGGCCAATGTGTAACCGATCCGATATATTTCGATTGTTACAAGGACAAGTGTATACGCGGTTTACAGCATTGTGTTGATGCTGACAGGCGGTGTTTTCCATGTCAGGATATGACTCATGATTGTGGGACGGCTAACATGCCGAGGGACTGTGATAGTTTTTGTGCAGGTAATTGAAATTATACTTTAAATTGTATTGAAAGTAGTATATTTCACTGAGTTGTGTCCACAAATTGTGGGGAAATCAAAGGATATTTAACATTTCTCAATACCATGACTAAAGCGTGGAGTGAAGTAGAATTTTTAATTTTCATGATTGACATGATTGAAATATAATATTTCTACTTCATTAGGTGAGTTATGTGATATTCGAAAAGACCTGACAATTATTTTATTTATTCACGGCGTTCATTTAAAGTACTCTTTACAGTTGTGGAAATCTTCGTTATTTTGGGGACAAGAACACTACAATTAAGATTCGTGATGATGTCTCGGTACCTGAATGGTTAAGCTTTTGGGACATTCAGTGCTGGTAATAGTAGACCTAAACCTCTGTCGTCCGAATTCTCTCTATCAGGTAGAGCCTCTCGACCCATGACAGTAGGTCTATAGCTGCCCGTCCTGGGTCTCTGCGAGTTGGGGAAAAAGGACCAGGAGTTGTTATGCCAAATACAGCCTTTACCCAAATTTAACGTGGTAGTATTTTGCCACTCAAATATTTTAGTACTTATGTTGCACGAATCATACGTGTAAGTAAACTAGTGTGAAATGTAGTAAATGGGTTTTCGTATTCCTTTAGCGATAAATGCTCAGTTGAACAATATTGTAATCTATGAGGGCTTTCCAAGTCGATGTGTTTCTAAAATTAGAACTGGCCGCGTATTTGAAATCGCGATTAACAAACTGGCAACTCAACTGCGCCGCTTATTATCTGCTATCATGGCAAGTTGACGTCCTCTATTTTCATTGCGTATTTGAATGCATTTGAATGCATCCATTGTGATTCATAATTTTTTTATTTGACCTTAAAAGTAATCGCTAATAGAGCGATTACTTTGAAACCTCTCTTGAACACGGTCCAATTGTAGAACTTGGAATACGTTTATCTTTTTTATAATTTCAGGTTTAAAATTAGCAACAGTTCAGGACGATCTGAAATCAAGCAGCAACGAAAATCTCAGCCTCAAAGAAAATGTACAGCTTCTCAACCAGTCCCTTGACGCAACCTTAAAAGAATTGAAAAACTTAAAGTCAGCGAGTGAACATCTCCTTCGTGAAAACAACGAACTAAAGTTGACATTAAATACATCGAAAGAATTTGTTATCATATTACATCGGAACTACTCTAAAGAAACAGCTAAGTTGGAGTCTAACTTGAAAGGTGAGACTCCGGAAGGATGGTGTTAACAGTTTGGTAACCGCCATTATGTTCAATTGTTATCAAGTTATTAGTTGTTTTCTAAATATATGCATGTAAATACAATGGTTTTTCTTCTTAAATTATCTCCGAGACGTCATTGATATTATTAACAGAAAGGTTTAGGACCGTTATGTTTAATTTATTTTTTTATTTATGTAAGATAAAATTAGTTGATTAACAAACTTCTTTTCTAAACGTCCAAATGTTATTCTAACAAATATCTCACTGGCTTTTAATAATCTTTTCTTTTTCATGTTACAGAATGCCAGGATGATAAGGTCATTGTGATTGTTTTGATTGTGGTATCGGTGACATGCGCCATCTTGGTTGCCGTGATGGTGTACATGTGCGTACAGCGCAGGAAACACACAAGAGGTACTGTACATATTTTTTTCCATCTGTACGTCCACTGTATTCAGTCGACCTCAAACATTTACAATTCCAAGGCCGATAACTTTAATTTGTATAAATAGTTTCAGATTGTGTGCTGCAGTCTGATCGAAATCATTCCAAACTCCGACGCCTCTAACGCTCAATCTAATTTAAATCAGATCAAACCTAACGCTCGTATCATAGAGGTCATGTCAGGTGACCTTCACCACACCTTCACCACACCTTCACCCCATCTTCACCCCATCTTCACCCCACCTTCACCCCATCTTCACCCCATCTTCACCCCACCTTCACCTCATCTTCGACCCACCTTCACCCCACCTTCATCACACCTTCACCCCACCTTCACCACACCTTCACCCCGCCTTCACGCGAATAACAGACGAGCTCGAGGTTAGAAAATTTTCTGACCGACTAAAGTTGACACACGGAACACCACATTCATTTTCGCATATATCAAGTATTCTGATTGGTTGAAATTATTGAAGGTGAAAGTTCACAGTTAAGGTCACCTGACATGACCTCTGAGGGGTAGTGCTCAGATCGACGATTCAGTTACGAGTGTTACGTTCGATCCCATTTAAATGAGATTTCATAACACTATCATAGTACGTTTGACCGTTGCATGGACTTTCAGCAGCCGTCATCTGTGTCAAATAGCAGACAATTTATCTATGATTGGCATTCTGACTATAGCTACGCTATCATAGATCTTAGGAAAGGTTTTTCATAGGATGTTGTTTCAAATACCCATGTATCACTTAGTACTCTTTTATGACACCAATATGATCGTATGTCACTAAAGACTTGGAGCCAGGTTTGACTTGTGTGAGGAACCTTGACATAAACACCCACCTCGGAATACAACCAGTCCAGAAGGGGAAGGACACCCGACCTCAGAATACAACCAGTACAGAAGGGGAAGGACACCCGACCTCAGAATACAACCAGTACAGAAGGGGAAGGACACCCGACCTCAGAATACAACCAGTACAGAAGGGGAAGGACACCCGACCTCAGAATACAACCAGTCCAGAAGGGGAAGGACACCCGACCTCAGAATACAACCAGTACAGAAGGGGAAGGACACCCGACCTCAGAATACAACCAGTACAGAAGGGGAAGGACACCCGACCTCAGAATACAACCAGTACAGAAGGGGAAGGACACCCGACCTCAGAATACAACCAGTCCAGAAGGGGAAGGACATTGACTCCCGGAATTGTATTCGACAAAACTTTACTTATCATGTCCATGTGATTTAATTATATATACTAGAGTTATGATGATGATTGATGATAAGTATATATAACGACATGTATCTAAAATGATTATATCTTCTGCCTTCAGGAAAGAGATACTCGAGTGTTTCTAACAAGGAGGAAGAAACGGCAATGGTGGATAAACATCAAGATGAAGGTTCAGACAAGATGAAGAGAGCTCCATCAGCTGACAGTGCCGTTAACCTCTCTGATTCTTCAAGCCACATCACAACGGACGCAAGTGACAATGAATCATCCGGGGGACCTTCAGGGAACGACAAAAGTCTTGTTGGTAAAACGCGAGGGGAACCTGCAGTTGCGTACAAAAACCCTCAGCCCAACCAGCAGGCTGAACCGTCAGTGGGAAGATGTGGTGACATACCAGCTAAGTATACAATGGGAGAGAGCAACCTGAATGTGAATGCTGATAATGTGCAAGGAGAGGAGGAGGACAATTGTTTGAGACCGGACACGCCAGCTGTTCTAAAGGGCATTCCGCCATCAACCAGCCAGAATAATGGTATTCAGAACAAGTACATGTACTCTTGAGATGTGTCTTAATTAGTAAATTAATTACTTTGAGAATGAATGGCTTGTGCTAGATATATTGGTAAGAGTGAGGTATATTTTTGGAATAAGTGACAAATGCTGTATAATTTAATAGTGTGTGTTCATTTAGATTGCATTGACATTTAAAATTTTTATGAAAAAGTGATTTGAGAACAAGCCGATTTATGTCTGGTGTCCCCATTACTGCACCCTCAATTTACCTACACTATTTTGCGTCAAAAGGGGAAATGGTGGTTGGGTCTTGAATTAACACTTTGGATGATTTATTCCCTCAAATGTGAACTGAACTCATCAAATTTGTGTGTAAAAAAAAAGCAAAATATCTTAAAAAGAGATTTATTGATGAAAGTTTGGATATGTAACTGTTTAAGTATTAATTTTGTTTTCATGAAATACAGGGGTATAATGTAAATATTATAAAATGTAAGTTGACTATCCTCTTACGATTCAAACTGTAGCGATATCCATCTAATAATAACTGTTTCCACCTCTCTGTGATAATACATATTCAACTCTTCTTACATGTTCCATGTTGAAATCGTGTGGAAATTCTCACCTCCACTATTACAAAACCATAGCTTTTGCTCATTGTTCATATCGAATCGCAGTTTGCTCAGTAATTAACAAAGCCAGTTTGCTAATTGGGTGACCATGCAGTGACCAAGTGAAGTTGAAATGGGGTGTAGGTGAATTGAGAGAATGGTGTTCTATGTCTATTAAATAAGCATTTGTGATTTTATATAGATTGTGTAAAGTGAATTTTATATTTGTATTCATATCTTGTATTTGATACAATGGTAATAATACTTAAATGGCAATGACTTAGATTATATGACTTGATATCCATCCAAATAACATATCACATATATAATGTAAATAAAATGGAACAACAACTGAGCCTAATTTACTGTTACTAAAGGAGAAACAAGTTCCATGGATACACAGCTTCTTTATTTCAAGAGTGCGACGTGCAAGACCTCATGCCCTTGCTAAGTATAAGGAGTTACGCACACACAAGTGGCGTGTGAAATAATTGCATACGGAATGTATGATTCTTGAACAAAATATTGAAATTTGCTGAAAGGTAACTAAATGATACCTGTCAAATAGTCTTGAAACTGATAGATCTTTATTCGTTTTCGCATTTGAGGCGAATGCAGAAACACATTGGCGTGCTATAGGAACCATCATGTCCATTTTGGTTCATTGTTAAATGACCTTTATATTAAATCTAACATTCCTTACTGTGACCAATTTCAAATGTGCCTTTGTGGACCTTTACCGGGACTTCGTTTAAATGACACCAGGGCCGGGTTAAAGATAGGTTTCAAAGTAATCGCTCAATTAGCGATTACTTTTAAACCTCTCTTGAACGCGATTGCTCAATGTAGCGCTAGGTAGCAAGGTGAGCAAACTTCGAGGAATTTTCACTGTGTCGTTCAAGAGAGAAGAAGCGCTCATTTAGCGTTACATTGAGCGATCAATGAGCGCTACGAAGCGCTTCATTTTGTTGAACCGCCGGCTGACCACAGGAACTCGATATCGTCATGAAAATGTTGGTAAAATGTAGATAAAATGATATACAGTATATTTACAATTAGACTGTGAGATTAAGGTGTAAAGTTTAACTTACGTTTTACCTGCATGGACATTTGAATAGTTTATTTGTATATATGGTGTATATCTATTTACCTACGTTTTACCCACATTTTATGACGATATCTAGTTCCTGTGTCGCTGACCAAAACTACATCTCCGTGGTAATCGTTTAACTTGAAGCCTATCTACGACGATATGACGTGTAATTTATCCTGGAGATGGTTAAGTTCCTATGTATGGTTGTGACTATAATTATTACTATAAGAGACAGCTCATTATATCATGATGTGTGTGATAAGATGACATTTTTGAGCTGGAATTGTGATATTTGTTCAAGTTTGTAAACATTTGATAGTTGTTTTAGTAATAAAGTTTACAATTTAATATATTTGTATTTCATATATTTTTCAATTTATATAACAATTCATTTTTCTTTATTGTTGCTTTGTAGAAATCCAAAAAGTGAATCGTTTCATTTTCAACTTACATCTTCTTAAAAACCTGCCGAATATTCAATTGTTACATGTTTCTATTGGTACATAATTTTGTAAACATGAATGGTTTGTGGGAGATGTAAATTAATAATGTCACCGAAAGGCAGTCGGATTTAATGCACAGTGTAATGTATTGTCGAAAAACTAGCCATTAGAAAGCATATGAAGTCGACGATCCAGCCCATTATACTATAAAAAGTAAAGGGATGTAACGAGGTCAACAACCCATGTCTGTTTGAAAGTATATTTCAGAATGTGGGCATCATATTATCATTCATAATTATATACCACGTCAAAATTTTTTTTCTTTAAAATAAGCCATCAAACATAAACGTCGATCGGGTAATAACAACGATTTTTCAAAGCCTTAAATCAAAGCACATTGCTCATCTGAGCCACAAACTGGTAAAAAAATCGCTTGAATTATCAGCTTATAAAGTTACAGAGCCCAGTATTTGGTGCATGAGATCGCGCAGAAATAATAACATGAAGGGACACTGCAATTAACGCTGTACATACCGGAATACAATGAAGTTATTTTATATGGAATATTTATAAGATGAAAACACGGCTATATACACCTTCACTCTTAAAAATGAAAATGCTGAAAAATGACCTTGTATTATATAAATGTCATATGATCATACAATGCTTGTGTACTTTCGTGGTTGTTGAATAGAGAATAAAATGTTTAATAGAATTTATAACAATCTAAAAGTAAGCAGTCCACGCCAGAGGTCGTCTTGACGCGACGGCCTCAATCTATAAAACTAGCTGTAACGTTGTACATGAACGTCCCACGAGTCAAGCTAGTTTTAAATAGACTGCGACGGTCTGTGCCACTCCTTCTTGGGATGGTGGCCTTTGTTGTTAATTGTCGAGTTTTGTATTATTAGATACAGCTCACTGTATCATGACGTGTTAGTTGCACTCGATTTGCTAAACTAGGTTCTTTGCCACTCCGACGTCGCCTTTTTAGCTCCGATCAGGCCTGAAAGACCCATTCGTAATACAGCTTAACTTAACCCTTTAAAAAAATATCAGGAAAGGTCATGATTACCTTTTGCGAATTCGAATATTCTATTACCAATATGTTGACATACAGGAACTGTGCTTATACAAGATTTTGTTTCATGTTTCCAGAGAGATACTCTTTGTAGACTTAAATATATAAGCGACGACTTTACCACATGCTAACAGTTAGTTTAGATTGTCAAGAGTTAAAGATCAAATGAAGGTCAATCTACTACCTATTACTGCTGCCGTTTGGTATCCATGCAATTACCAATACTTTAGTAGAGAGTATGTTGAGAAGACTCGACTTTATCTTTACTCTTGAGGACTGGACACGGGAGGATGACATGTCACTCGATTGTTCAAAGATGATAATATACACACGAAATAATTGTTCATAAAACTTTTATTTGTTGAACCCTTATCACCACAATTAATATAGAATAAAACAATCATAATTACTATAGACATAAATTAAATAAATGTTTCTATAGAAAGGAAGCCATATGATAATAAATCATAATTCAATGAAGATTCACTAACATTGTTAACAAGTCTTAAAAGTGATCACAATACTTTGGTTTATTAATGATAACCAGGAACACATGAGTATAAACATTGATAGAACTGATAAAGTCGTACACTAACATCGGAGTTCATTCTAGGCACACATCAATCTAATCAATAAAGAGACATAGAAAATACTAATAATACTTTATTGTCCTCAATACATTGTAAATAGTAAATTTGTTTTGTGCATTTCGCACCCGGCAGCCACAGTGCAGCGCCAGTTCAAGCGTTGTTCTGTCCTTATAAGCAACAACTCCCATCTTTTAACGTCCGGGAATCGAACCCCGGGCTTACGGGTGAAGAGCGGACACTCTACCAACTGAGCTACATCCCCGGTGTACAGTGTAATACTATTTTATGAAGCAAGTTATATTTTTTAAAGAACACTGTTTTTTTCACATCCAACATATACAAATCACAGAATATAACGAAACGTTTGATTTGAAATACTGTCTGAAAAATGAAAAATGCATTACACCTGAACTTTACCACATCTTGAATCTATATCCTATCCTTTATTGCTATTCAAAAGAAGAATCACTTGTTACCTATTGAAACTGTCCGCTGGAAAGGCATCTCAAGTGAAAACAGAAATTGTACTCCACAACGATAGCGGATTCATTTTTAGAGACTGACAAAGACTGTGTGCATACTCATGATCTCATATCTTTCCTATATTTTGATAATTAGCCTTTGCCGAGATACACTGCTTATACCGGTCTAGGTATGTGTCTTACGGAATATTTATAAGATGAAAACAACTTTTACTTTTCAAATTGTTTCAAATTTTATTTCATTGATGAATATTTAAAATATTGCTGTTTTTGACTTCGTTTGTTATACTTGTCAACTGTTCATAATGTATATCACCTTGTTCCACATTAACGGTGTTAAATAAATAATGGAATTGATATAATCTAAAATAATCTAAAAGTAAGCATTCCACGTCAGAGATCGTCTTGACACGACGGCCTCAATCTATAAAACTAGCTGTAACGTCAGACACGAACGTCCCACGAGTCAAGCTAGTTTTAAATAGACTGCGACGGTCTGTGTCACTCCTTGGGATGGTGTCCTTTGTTGTTGTTGTCATGTTTTGTATTATTAGATACAGCTCACTGTACCATGTACCATGTACGTGTTAGTTGCAGTTACTTCGCAGTCTGATTAAAATTGACGGTTTTCCGAGGAAAACAAATTGCAAAATAGTGCATCTACCGGGATACAAACTCATATCGTTCATGGGATTCCACGCCAAACCGAGGAATCTACACAACCTGTTCGTATCCCGGTAGATGCATTATTTTGCAAATTTTATTCCTCGGAACAAGGTCGTTTTAATCAGACGGAGTTGCTTCGCTAAATTAGGCTCTTTGCCACCCTGCATATGACGTCGCCTGTTTGTAAACACGTTATATCGATGAAAGTTGTTACATGGCCGCAGTTCGGACTGGACAGTGTGGGTTCGAATCCCGTAAGAGACGCCACCAGTATTTGTGTGTGGTACTATTCCTGATAGTGTGTTCCCAAATATAACGACGTAAATTGTTTGCCAATCACAAATTTCGATTTGTCTATGCCATTCGTATTATAGTTTAAATTAACCCTTTAACAAAAATAAACCAGGAAAGGTCATGATGATGAATCTACATTAAATGATCAAATTCACACTTACCTATATGCTGACATACAGGAAATGTGCTTCTACAAGATTTTGTTTCGTAATCTCTGGGTCAGGGGTAAAACACTTTCCCCAAGAGATACTCTTCGGTGACTTATAAGCGACGAGTTTACCACATGCTGGCAGTTAGTTTACATAGTTTAGAGTTAAAGGTCAAGTGAGGATCAATCTACGATCTATTTCTGCTGAAGCTGTAGGTGTTTGGTATCCATACATGCAATTACCAAGTAGGAAGTATATGTTAAGAAAATTCGACTTTATCTTTACATTCGAGGGCTGGAAACTTGAGAATGGGGTATCACTCGATTGTTCAAAAGATAATAATATACACACGAAATAATTGTTCATAAAACTTTTATTTGTTGAACTCTTACATTTATTGGAAACATTATCACCACAATGAATATAGAATTAATAATTCTGATCACCAAATACATAAATGAAATAAATAAACATGTTTGTACAGAACGAAGACATTTGGTAATAAATCAAAATTCAATGAAGATTCACTGACATTCTTAGTCACAATATCAGTATTTATTAATGATAACCAAGAACATATGAGTTTAAATATTGATGTGACAACTGATAAACAACTGATGTAGATATATACAGTCATAACATATATATAACATAGAATTTCACTCTAGGCACACATTAATTCAACCAATAAAGGGACCTAAAGGAAATACTAAACGATGTACAGTGTAATACTATTTTTAAGAAGCGAGTTAAATTTTTTAAAGAACACTATTTTCAGCTGTTTTCACACACAACATATACACACTTACATAAAACATAACGAAATACTATCTGTTTAGATTTTGGCACAATGGACAAGTAATATAATTGGATATATACTACTCCTTGACAGAACCAACACTATGGCATTATCAATCATTACCATCTTTATTTACAAAATAACATTGCAAACAGCGTATTGTCGACGATAAGTCAGTGATTCATATAAGTCTAAGAAAGAAAAGTAAACATGTTTTTAAAATAAAAAGAGATAAAATGTTAGTAACATATATAGTCTTTTATTTTTTAGTCTTCTAAAAGTTTATATGGGATATATACATAAGAGAGATAATGGTTGAGAGTAGAAATTTTTGAAGATCACAGCACCTGAGACTAGATAATGCATTAAGCAGGGATGGAGATTTCAGTGTGTTTGGTGATGTGACAACAATGGCATTCCTCTTAATGTTGTATGTTACACTGGACAACGTAAATATAACAATTACAATGGTCAAACTCTCAGAGTAAAATATAACAAGTTACAAAAGGACCATTTGTATAAAAAATGATAATATAACATGAATTTCAGTGATTTGAATTGATTTTACCAACAATTCAACATATAAAACATTGAAAATCGATATACTAATTAATATCACATGGGGGAATTCGATATTATCACAGTATCGCTATAATGCCACATTTCTATGCAAGAGTAAGTTGTTGATATTTTCGTTGACTAAACAGTTCACGTGGAAGGGTAAGGCAAGGGTAAAATGTACAGTTTGCATTACGAGCTGCTCAGTCATTTTTCTTTCAATATCATAGTTTCTATTATTTACTTTCATTCAACAATTGAATTGTCACACATACATCATTCATGACGTTACATTAAGATTTGGAAAATAAAGAATATAGTTCAGTTATCCTTCTGCATTAAGACGGACATCCCACATAAATCATTCATGGAGGTAAATACAGAAAGAGCCTGTGATTTTTAGTTTGACAAATCAGGAATATAGTTAAAGGTGCATCCATTGTGGTCTCAAAAAAATATTTGGCTTTAATACGTTCCAAATTACCATTTGTGCTGCTTATAATACCAATAAATTCACTTGGTTTGCATATTCATCCCCAATCGCCATATATATCACAATTACTAGTTTTCAATAAATATCGAGTAACATCATTATGCATGTGCAGAAACCGAAATTGCACGTCCCATTTACATGAACGGTAGTAATGTGACCAATTAAACATTATCAACCTAAATTGGTAATTTTGTCTGTTATGAATAATTTAAGATTCCAAAATGACGTTTGACTCATTGGCGCGCGTCAATCGCGATGCATTGTCCGGTTTTCGATCAGAAATCACTACTTTACCTTCATATCGTCAATATGCTAAGTCGACTATCATCAAAATGGTAGTTTATCGATAACAGTTGGTACTTCTCGATAAAGTAACACCATTCATGTGACATATGTGACCCCCAAAAACACAATGGAAGTACCTTTGATTTATCCTTCTGCATCCAAGATGGCTTCGAGTATTGACATTGCATCTGGATCAACACAGCCGTTCGTCCTCCTGAATTCTATCGCTTTGTAAATCTCTTCTTTGCTGTACCCCATATCAACAACAGCTTGAAATGCGGGACTGTAATCAGTAATGCATGTGACTGAAGGGGAGTTGCATGCCCTTGCTGTGACGTCATCTGTGCAGTTACTGTCTTCCGCTGGACCATCTTCAAAGAGCTGTGAAGAATCCTCACTACATTGAGAGAGGGACGATGCTACGTCACCATCAACTACTACGTCATTTGCGTGATGACGACTCGAACTACAGTCGAAGAATGTTGACTGTTCATACTCTATCCTATTTCTCTCCATCCTTTCCCAGTCCTCAATTTCCTCTGTCATTGATGCTACGTCCAGTGTTTGGACAAACGGACAATACTGAGACCACTGTTTATGTGAACAAGGGGGATAATCGTCCGTGTCCCAATCTCGTAGAGTAACTCCGCAGTGGAAACATCGAGCTCTGTCGGCTGATCCGAAATAGAAGAAACCAGACCTGGCCATCATCTCAGGTTTCTGAGCAACGCATTTCAACGGCCAATGCTTAAAACTGTCCAGACGGGCTTGGTAATTGTCGTATTGAGGGTATTTGATGCTCATGATCTTCTTTGGTTTTGATGGAGCTTTTACTTGAGGAAATCTTCTGAGCATGAACTCGCAGTCTGGCGCGTACTTCTTGTGAGCCTGTACTGGATCTTCTGTCTCTTGCCAGTTGTACAGTCGGATACCACAGGACTCGCACTCTACCTTGTCTCCGATACCTGCAACAGAACATGAGAATTAGATATATAAAGAGTACATTTAGTTACAATAGAGTGTCAATCAGACCTAACCTAGCGCTTGTACCTTGTTAACTCTCTTGTTGTTATAGGCTGGTTACCTATCGATAATGTAATGGTTTTAGCCGATGAAATGTAGTGTTTTGAATATCGACGATCGTTCATCTATCCTTGAATTTAGTTTTTTCATAGGATGTTTATTTATAGTCATGAGAGAGCGTGTGGCCTCAGGGAATCAGGGAGTGTGGCAGTGGACACAAATACGCTGGTGGAACAGGATGCGCTCAGTTAATGGTACAATACAACATGGTCTCTGCCTTTAGTCAATCATTTATCATTGTGCATATATGCGTCCACAGCAAAACAATGAATACTTCGAAGGTGTCTGTGTGATAATGTCTACTGCCATGGGTCGAGAACATGAAATTGGAAGCACGAGTGTTTGCTATAATATTACATGTTTTATAGTTAACAAACAGGTCGTTAATTTGGGATTAATTTTGCATACACATTATTATTGAACTAAACATTTTTTCCATTACTTGTTCACAATGGAGGAGGCGCAATCTCTCTATTTTGAAATCCCATCCCAGCCATTTCTTCAGACAAAATCGACATAGAAAGCAGAAAATATGGTTAACACATTAACTACATGAATTTTAGTTTGTAGAAGTTTAAACCAAATTTTCATATAAAACTGAGATAATTGTCATTAAACTCGTTCCCCGGAATAATTTATTCTGAGAAATTAAGTATAAAATGGAGAACAACCACTAAAATTTGTCAGTCAGAAATTATTCCTTCGTGACAAATGTTAGAACGGCAATTTTAAGCGGAGAGCTCCTTTTTGCCTTTTACAAATATACGTTTCAAGGAGTTTTTAAAAAACAAAAATTCCAGTAATTGGGAATTCATTTTCAATATATATTTCAAAATAGATGTCAAATTTTTGGGGAAACAATTCCCGTTCATGTCATCGTTTGAAAATATATTTACAAAAGCCCGGGATGTTTCCAAAGAGAATTTTTTTTTACTGATTTTATATCCTGCTGAGCTGTGATGTTATCATTTTCATAAAGATAATGTGTTTAATTTGTTCAAAGTGATTGTTAGCATTTATGATAAATTTACTATTGATGTTCCGTTTATCATAACTTAGAAAAAATAATATTAATAACCCTGGAGACATTGAAGTATTTTACATATAACTAGTAATTTAAATTTAGTAATTTTACAATGAAGATAACCATCACCAGGGTTTTGAAACTTTCGTGATTATAACTGAGAAAATTTATATTTTCAAATGTTTGCCGTTCAGTCGAGACGATGAATAGAATATTTATTTCACCCATATTGTAAAAAAATAAGTCTTTGATTTCACTTTAAAATTAACCAATATTGTTTTTAAGTCCTTGATTTTACGAAAATGACTAAAGTCACATTTCTTTGAGAGAAAAGATAATTTAGTGACCACCAAAAGGGTACTTGCCAGTGAAGGAGAATCCAGCAGTCGCGAGATCAACTGGAGTTTTTGTTTGGCTTGTCCACGTTGAATATGTTTTCAAGCGATCTCGAACGTTGTCAATATCTGTGAGATCTATTTGATGCCGCTCTGATTGTGACTGGTGACACATGTTACCTGCGACATCTTGTTTGTTCTCCCCACCAGGATCACCTGCCATATTTCCCTTACCGACACTATCGTTAATAAACCAGTAGTATGTCTCTCTGTTGCATTACCTCACATGATAACGGCCTACGTGTACATATCGTCTTTATATCCTAAAAGAAATGCGTAATGATGTAATTTGGGTGCGATATTGGGGAAAACCCAGGGTCATACGGTACGGAGATACCGAGATTTTAGATATGACGTAGTCCTATAAGCTAAAAATAGATTACGGGTCGATCATGTGGCGCTCAGTGTTTGAACTTTATTTGGTTGGATTTCACATGAGATTAGCAATGCTCACACTTTGGTACGAACTTGAGTACAAACTGTAATCTAGTTTTGCTTCAGATCTAATTTTAAATTATGTAATATCCACGTCGGTCTCACAACATGTTGACATGATTAAACAGAGCACGTGACATTCTTTCGTCAGCTCCGATTGCGTTGTGCTTATAAATAGACTGGGGATTCCGCTCAGGGCGTATTGCGGATGTCCAAATGCAGATCAGCGTTAAGTCAATCCCAACAATAGTTCAACCAATGGTACGAAGTGTTTCATATTGTATACAAAGTAAACTGTTGTGTCTATTCATAACATATTTTATACTGCTGAAATAAGCCCATGGTCCTAATTAAAACACCTCCGTCGTCTTCGTTTTCGGAATGAAGTGAAATTACCCCGTCAGGATATGAAGGCCTATGACATTGTGACTTGAAATATTGATTTTGATCATGAAATAAAAGTCTAGTAGATCTAGTGGTTTAACCGAATACAATTCAATTTCCCTTCTTTCACTGGGGACTTACGTGTGTCTACTGACAGAGGTAATATATATTATAAGTAGTTTCCCCCAGCATAACGCAATGACGAATAATAGTGTGGTAAACATAAAATTCATCATGTACGTAAATAAGGTTTCAATTCATTAATGCTGTTAATATAATCCTTAATAACAAAAGCGTTTTGGTAAAAAATATCCATATCCGAAATATTTTTCACACTTAAGACATACAAACGCTCTGTCATCAGTATTGATTTTAAAAATTTAACAATAATCGAGAGAGAGAGAACTAAAAACAATACGTCTAGCTCATTGCTGAGGTTTTTTATCTCTCTTTTCATAATTTAACCTTTAGAACAAATGCAGAAAATAGTACGTTTTTGATTAAACGTAATTATTTATACTTACCTGTTGACTAGACCTACTTTGCCTTACCTCCCAGGGGTAATGCTATTTCAACCTTAATACAGACGAACTTGAAGAATGAATGAGGGGTGCGTAAAATCCCTTATCCAAGGGTCGGTAAGTCTAGATGGTCTCGTGACGTCACTACCGGTTCATATCACTCTCCGAAAGTCCCAAAGGCAAGACAGACCAAGTGGGGAGGATGGGAGGGCCTAGAGCGTAGGTCTAGTCAACAGGTAAGTATAAATAATTACGTTTAATCAAAAACGTACTATTATTTAAATACCTATCTGTTGACTAGACCTACTTTGCCTAGAATCCCACCGCAAGGAGGCGGGTCAGTAGATACATGGTAGTGACGAGACCAGCGACTAGCCCTGAGTGTAAGCTAACCTACGAGTCCTCCACCCTGTGGTGAGGACAAGGCACAGCCCGGGAGATACCATCTCTACCGCTAAGCGGATCGAAGAGACAACCCTGCCACTCAACTTCCGATCAACATACCGCCCCCCAAACCCCAACAGGGAGGGGGGGTCAAAACGAAGTTAAAGAAAAAACCAACAGACACGAGAGTAATCAATGTAAACCCTGTTTATTTACAATAAGTCCCAAACGCGTCTAAGAAGGATGACCCCTTCTTGGTCTGGTTGGGGGGACCACCTTCGTCTGCGCGAAGACCTGTGGACCCAGCCTAGAGATGCCTTCAAGATCAGCAGTGGAGACATCTCGCAGGTAATGGTTGGCGAAAACCTCTGATGAACGCCAAAAACACCCTGCCATGACATCCGAAACCGCGATGTTGCAGTGATACGCCATCGTGGCTGAAACTGCGCGGATCTCATGAGGATTGGAACGCGACGGCGGAGGCAAATCAGCGGCCTTGTACGCATCAATTACCGCCGATCTTAGATACACCCCCAACGCTCGCTTGTCTAGTTCCTTGGTGCTCCTGGGTGAGTGAGGCAAGAACAGACGACGCCTGCCATCCCTCAGCCTGCGGGTACGCTGCGTGTACACCCTTAAGGCTCTTACTGGACACAAAGAGAGATCCACCTCATCTGAGTCCGAACCCAGAGCTGGGATAGAGAACGTACGTCCCGCTTCATCCGCTGCTTGGTTCTTACAGACAAAATCAGGAGCCAACCCCAGCGAGGCGGAGCCCCCCTCCCTGACCTCAAAACGTAGCAGGTCCGCCTGCAACGCATGGATCTCTGAAATCCGCGCTGCAGAGGCCATGGCCACCAGAAAAATGACCTTGATGGTGAGAGGGAGGAGAGGCACGTCGGAGAGCGGTTCATACCTATCGGAGCGCAGGTGGTTGAGCACAATGGCTAAGTCCCATTCAGGTGGGCGAAGCCTGGACCTGCCGTCCACCGAACGGAAGGTCTTAATTAGGCCCTTGAGGACCGACACATCCAATCCTGGCGATCTCTTCCTGAGAACCGACAGGATGGCCGACATGTTGGTGTTAATTGACGACGCCTTAAGATGTCTAGTGTTGCGAAGGTACACCAAGTACTCCGCAACCTGAGGCACTGAAGCCTCTGCCGGAATGAAATCCCTCTGAGCACAGAACGAGGCGAAGGCCTGCCACTGGAAATCATAGAGCTTCCTAGTGGTTTTCCTATGCGAGGTAGCTATTGCGTTGGCGACGCACTTAGAGTATCCACTACTCCTTAACCCTCTTTTAATACAAGCCAAGCGTGAAGGGAGAACACCTGAGGGTTCTCGTGTAACCTTCCGCTTGGCCTGCTGATGAGCAGATCCCTCCGTATCTGAATCGGAACCGGTTCCTGCCGACAGAGCCGACGGAGAGGAACGAACCACGGCCGGGCTGGCCACCAAGGGGCGACCAGCAGGAGACGAAGAATCCGAGTTTCCCCTATCTTGGCTACAACTTGGGAGAGGATGGCCGGCGGCGGAAAAGCATAGGCGTCCATCCCCTCCCACCCTAACGAGAGCGCGTCTAAGCCCATCGCTAGCGGGTCTGGCACTGGGGAGATGTAGGTTTGCAATTGGTGGTTGAGACACGTCGCGAACAGATCTATCAGCGGGGTGCCGAACTGGAGACACAACCCCCTGAAAACCACCGGATTCAGTTGCCACTCCGTTGGGGGAGGGGCATCCGGACGTGACAACGCGTCCGCCAAGACGTTCTTGGCACCTGGAATGTGGACCGCTCGAATGTCCAGGTCCACCTCGTCCACCAACTCGAAGAGCTGGAGTGACACACGTAGCAGAGACTGTGCCTTGGTGGACCCCTGCTTGTTTATCGACCAAGCAGCCGCCGAACTGTCCGTGTGTACTAGCAGGCACTGGCCCCTCAAGGGGACCTGCCAGTGCTGAATGGCAAGACGTACTGCGTCCAACTCGAGGACGTTGATGTGTAGGTTCCGCTCTGATGGGGACCAAACTCCCGCCACCTGTTCGTGACTCATGTGCGCTCCCCACCCTTGGGTGGAGGCGTCTACAAACAGGTGAGCTGAGGGGGGGCGAGGACGAAGTGGAACGCCTGCGAACACACTCTCGTCTACCCGCCACCAAGCTAGGAACCGATGTAGGTCTGGGGTTAAGACTATGTCGTGACGACAACGCGTCTCCCTGATGTGGGGATTCAGGAACACCTGTAACGGGCGAAGGAACAACCTCCCCCTGCGGGTCAGGTCCTGAGCTGACGTTAATAACCCCAACACTCTTTGCCACTGACGTAGGGAGAGCGAGGCATCGAGCGCGCGATCCATAAGGCGATCGTAACGAGCCATCCGCTCCCTCGTGACGAAACCGCGGAACAGCCGGGTGTCTAGGATAGCCCCTAGGAACTTCAGACGAGTTGCCGGAACCAAGTCCGACTTCTCTAAGTTCACTAGCCACCCCAGACGACGGAACAGGTCCATCGTGAACCTGAGCTGCGCCTCGAGAACGACCGGGGAGCGGTCGTGAGCGATCCCATCGTCCAAGTACATTAGGAACTGAATGTCGCATTGGTGAAGGAATTGGACGATGGGCTGAGTCACCCGTGTGAATAACCAGGGGGCGGACGAGATCCCGAACGGGAGCACGCACCACTGAAAATGTCTGCCGTCCAGGATGAAGCGGAGGTACCTGCGGTCCCGATAGTGAATCGGCACGTGCAGGTACGCATCCTGTAGATCGAGAGACACCATGCAGTCTGAGCGCTCCAAGGACCGCATCACTGAGGGAAGCGTCAAGAGTCGAAAATATGGCGGCCGAACGAGGAAGGAGCGGTTGAACACCTTCAAATCGTGAATTAGCCGCCATTTTTTCGAGTTCCTTTTGGGTATTACGAACACTGGGGAGTAAAACCCCGGCGTTAGATGCGGGGTCAGGACCTCCTGCACCGCCCGTTTGGAGATTAATATCTCCACCTGTTCCAATGTCAATTTGAGCCGGTCCCCTGCTAAGGGACGCTCCATTGGAGTACAGGTGAGGGGCGGCGGAGACGAGACGGGAATGCGGAACCCCTGACCCAGAATCCGACACACGTAAGGGTCTAACCCTAACTGTACCCAGTTGCTGACAAAGTCTTGGAGGCGACCCCCCACCAAGCCCTCCGACACCGGAACGAGTGGAGGAGGGAGCAGCGGGGGTGACCACGAGTCACTTCCTCCACTTCTTTTGCGGGGTACGACCTCCGGCGCCAGGCCGGGGGGACTTGGGGGACTGACCCGTGGATCCACGGCCACGACCTCCCCGCCGAAAGTCCGTTTTCGCTTTCTTGGGGGAAGGTTGGCCACTGCCCTGGCCTTGCCCCTGACGAAAATTGGTCTGCGGACGCTTTGGTGTTGTTTGCCTCTGCGTGACGAGCCGATTAGTGAGGTCTTGCTGTTGGGCCTCCTGTCGTGCTCTCAAAACCTCCGGGATACGACCACCAAACAGAGTTTCAGCGTGAGCAGGGGCATGTCGAAGGAAGTTCTTATGATCTGGGTTGAGACCTGACCGGTAGAGGAAATTGTCTCTGCGAAGCACTGTTATACTCGATGAAATCCGCGACGCTGACAACATGATCTGCGCAAGGTCCGCAGCCACATCACCAAACGCTTTGAACAACACCGGGTCCCCCGCCTCCATGCCCGCCTGCTTAGCACAAGCCAGCATCGCCTGACATGTGAAAGCCACGTTGTTCCCCAAGCCTAACACTGAACGCGCCTCCCTGTCAAGATGAGAGAACTGTGCCTCAGACACGCGGTGAAGCAGGTTGGTGGTAAACAACCGGGACGCCCCCTGATCAAGGGGAGGCGGAACAAGCTGAAAAGGGACCGGATACAAGGGCAGACGCCGTCTGCGCTTGTCCGGCACCACCAAAGGCGGAAGCAAACGATTGGGCATCGCAGATGATACTACTTGCTCCATATCCTCGGTGGCCTCCAAAAGAAGCCTATGAGGTGGAAGGGCAAGACGCGCGGGAGGTACCTCGCCATCGGGGCCAAAGGAAGCCCTCCTGGCCGCCGACGTGCGCGGACCCGTCACGCTGACTTGGCTAAGTGGAACGTCCGCGAACGAAGCCACTTCGGATAGCATAGCTATTGCGTCAACCACTGGAGGATCCTCCGACGATCCCGTACCCTCCGCCTCCGTTTCTATACTGATGAACGGAGGGTTCGACACGTCCACGTAGCGGGTGTCACGTTCCGGTGAGTCCGGCGAGGAGTCACGTAAGGGTGACATCACCGTGACACGCCGCTCCGGGGTGCGAGGGGTACGCGAAGGAGTCGCGGGTGCGGAGGCCCTAGCGGACGAGGAACGCGCACCCTGAGGTACGTCATCCGCATAGGGCTCACACGATCGCGTAGTCGTAGTGTGAGTAGGTAAGTTCCGCGGACCCAAACGCGCATCGAGCAAGGAAGAGACCATATCCTTGACGGATGCCAGAAGGAGGGAAGGATCGACCTTGTCGAACCTAGCCTTCTTGGACTTCTTCTTCTTGCTCTTGGGCGTAGCGGGTCCGCCCACCTTAAGTCTAAGCGGAGACAACCGTTGGTCCGGCGAAGGAGGGGACAACGGGTGAGTCCGCGAACGAGAACCGGAACACGACGGCGGAGGGGGGGAGCGTAACTTCGACCCCCCAGCGGGTTCGGACAGGTCCGATTCCCTGTCGAATTCATCCGCCCGTTCCGTGAGGACAATGTCAACATCCTCCACCGGAGACGGATGACGAATGGGAGACACCTCCCTACGTTGAGCTGACGACGTACGCTTCTGTGACGCAGCCCTATCGGCCACCGACTTGCGTATGGCGGAAACGTACGCGTGGAACTCCGATTCGGAGAGAGGAGCGCACTCGTCGCAACGGTAATCCTCTTCGCAAAGGTCCTTGCACTTTCTGCATAACAAGTGCGGATCCTTAGAGGCGGACTTCCTGCCTCCGCAGTTCGTGCAGAAGGCGGAGTACATGGCGAACGGTAACGATAAAACGCGTAACGTAAGCGAAGGTAGAGACAGTCGAGTCACCTACACGGCGTCGCAACAAAAACTCTGAACTCGAAGAGCACAAAGTCAAAATCAAGTAACCACCCGCCAAGGTAAACAAAGACGAACAAGCCAAACCAAAAAATAGGCTAAACACTAACAAGATAATTCAATCTTTATTCACATAACATTCGTGCGTGAACCAAACCTTAAGTGACTGGCGTAGCGAGTCACTTGAACCAAAGTGAGTCACCCTAAGGGTGAGTCACGTATAATCGACCTAAGTCGAACCAAACCCTAAGCGACTGGCGTAGCGAGTCACTTGAACCAAAGTGAGTCACCCTAAGGGTGAGTCACGTATAATCGACCTAAGTCGAACCAAACCCTAAGTGACTGGCGTAGCGAGTCACTTGAACCAAAGTGAATCACCCTAAGGGTGAGTCACGTAGAATCGACCTAAGGCGAATGGTAGGCGAAAGCTAGCAACGGGCAACGCGAGTCACTGACGAGGAGTGTATCCACTGCTCCTTAACCAAGCTAGTGACTCACCTAAGGCGAACAACTAGCGAGCCAGTGACAGGCGAGGCGAGAAGCCAAGCGAGACGCGAAGCACTTGAGTACGGACCGCAGGCGAATGACAAGCGACAAGCGAATGACAAGCGAGGCGAGTCACCCGCGTAGGAGAGATACCACTGCTCCTTTACCTTACGCAAGTCAAACCCACAGTTTCCTAAGGTACAGACCGATAAGCGTAAGCCAAGCGAGAGCGAATGACAAACGAAGCAAGCCAAACGAATTAGGAGAGATACCACTACTCCTCTACGATACGCAAGACAAACACTTAACAGTTAGCACTAGAGTACAACCGACAGGCGTATGACAAGCGAATTAGGAGTGATTCCACTAGCTCCTTTACCGTACGCAAGTCAACAACCAACAGTTAACACTAAAGTACAGACCGAAAGCGCGTGACAAGCGAAAGCGAATGGCCAGCGAAGCGAGTCAAACGATTAGGAGAGATGCCACTACTCCTCTACCAGACGCAAGACAAACACCTAACAGTCAGCACTCGGAACGAATGGCGAATGACCAAGCGAAAGCGGATGACAAGCAAGCGAGTCACCCGCGTAGGAGAGATACCACTGCTCCTTTACCCTACGCAAGTCAAACACCCAACAGTCAGGTGAGAGAAAACAAAGAATCACGAGCTGCACGTGCGGCGCATGCAATCCACCTACTCCGGATGGTCGCTAGCTAGCACATGTCAACAAGGCCCCTTGAAATCTAACACCTACTTGAAAAACAGATTGTAAACACAACCTGCACTAACGAAGAACAACGTTGATGATATCTCTTGAACTAACAAGAGAAAAATAGCAAGTTAGCAACCCAAGTCGCTAAAACCCCAGTCACAGAACAAAACACGTCTGCCTTGCTCTGCAACTTTTAGGAGAGTGATATGAACCGGTAGTGACGTCACGAGACCATCTAGACTTACCGACCCTTGGATAAGGGATTTTACGCACCCCTCATTCATTCTTCAAGTTCGTCTGTATTAAGGTTGAAATAGCATTACCCCTGGGAGGTAAGGCAAAGTAGGTCTAGTCAACAGATAGGTATTTAAATAATGATAGTTTCAAACTACAACATACATGTATCTATTACCAATTAACCAGTGTTGACTCCTTTGGTTTCTTTATATTACCATATATCAATGACCACTTTCAAAAACAGCTGAATGTTCATTGCATTTTATTATGTTATCTGCTTTATAATTTTAAAAAGTGATTTGATAAATGTAATCATTCTTCGTTTACATAATTGACACACATCGCTTCATATCATATGCGCTCATGCATACGTCATGGCTTTGTATTAAAACTCGTTTTTTTGCATTGCCATACATACATTTTGTTTTAATAAACATTGTTTATTTCCATTTTTTTAAATTTCATTTTTATGCTGTCACTGTTTATTGTGTTTATGTAAATTCACATTACAAATGAACAGTTTCATTATTTACTATAAGGCGTGTGGTGTTTTTGCAGAATCCTTATACATTCAATACCAATGTAGGTGGAGTGTCCGGTCATGGTTAATAATAAATTTAAATGACACTTTTAATTACACTTCCTACTCACATCAGGCATTTTTTTAGAGTGTGAATGATATTTCACCAAAAAAACGTAACTTCAAAATGTACACTTGGCAAAAGTTAAGCACTCCAAGTGTGTTCACCAGAAAAGAAAGAAAAGCAAGGTGTCAGTAAAACATATCGCATAATATGCTAGAATCGTTACCTAGTAGTTACAGAAAGACAATTTCATTTACATAACATTTCACTACTTTTGTAAAATCCTGGTGTTTTGGTGTCCAAAAAACATTATTTCCAGAAGACTGATCATTCCTTTTGTACCCGTCTTTAGCAAAAGCTATTTATAACAGCCTTTAAAATATTTTTTTTGAGAATTGTTAAAAAATAGAATTTCAACAACCAGTCACTTTTTTTTGCACGATGGAAGATGTTTGTCAAATGAAACCTAAAGTGTATCGCGTGGTTTCGTCACGAGGACAATATTTATTTTTAGATAAACATCAGTACAATTACAACTTCAGTTGCAATTTCCTAAATGTCAACTTGAAATTAGTCAGAGAATGTATTTTTGGATGTCGAGAGAGATTAAGCCAGTCATATTAGCGTAACATATCCACGTTACATTACATTTACATTTCAATTTTAAATATAGGGAATGCTTAATGTTTCTCAAGGTGTATATGAATAATTATGATTGGTATAATTTGAAATCATTGGACTTATACCTTATATAAGTGGGCTACTTAGTTTTCCGTGATGTGATGTGATGAAACAGAAAAATGAATAACAGGATTGAGAATGGATTTGGTTAAAACTAGGTTTATTTAGCGTTTGCGGGACACCAAAGCAACCACGAAACGGAGGGTCTCGTCTTCCTATGTTCCGCCTTCTCCACAACCACAATAAATGGGATTTTTTCAATATAAATATACCACAAAAGACAATTGAACATCAAACTCAAGAAATTGTATTTACATCAAGTACCACTGAGATATCTTGACTATAGATGGGGTGAGTTCACATCATTTTGATCATCATTCTAGTCCGTAGAAACAAGTTTAACAAGAAAAAAGTGAGCATTGCTCACATACTCCCGCCATCCGCTATCCGTCAATTGAGAATTATAGATGTGAAGGTTACTATTTTTAAAAAACAGCTTCAAGCATCATAATATTGTCCAAAATAATTTAAGGAACTGACTTTGTTATTACAAAATTTCATTCACCCAGATGTAATATTTTTCAGGTAACTTATTTTTTCCCATTAGAGCATCACACCGGTAATTTGTACCAAGTTCAATTACAGATTCAAGGGCTTCATAACTCTGTAAAAAATAATATTTCGGAACTGGACTGTGAACTCGATGAAGAGTATCATCTGGACTACCTACATGTAAAATTTCATTCACCTAGATGTAATAGTTTCCGAGAAAACTTGTCCCCATTGGAGCATCACAGTTCTTTTGGTACTAAATTCAATTTCGGATTCAAGGGTCATACACCTCCGTAAAAAATAATATTTCGGAACTGGTTTTCAAACTCGATAAAGAGTATGGTCATGAGTACTCACAACCAAAATTTTATTCACCTAGGTTGAACAGTATCCGAAAAAACTTGTCCCCATTGAACACAATAAAACTAAGTCCAAAAAGTGACGTTTCCATGGAAACGACACCAAATTTAAATCTCAGAAAATTGAAAATTGTCTGTGCGCGATCGGAAGAACATGGTTAACAACTGTACAAAGTTTGGTTGATGTACCTTTGACGGTTTTTGAGAAAATTGACCGGACGGTCGGACGGACGGACGGAATGACCGCTATATACCCCCGCTTACTTCGTAGCGGGGGTATAATAATCACTGGGGTCACTTTACACACATTTCTTCATCACTGGAGTCACTACTAAGAAGTTTGGATCAAAAAGTATGATAACATTCGAACAAAAAGTGTCTCTTCGTGCTATGTTTCCACGGAAACTGGAAAAAATAGAGCCATGGGCTTTGAATATCAGCAGGAATTCACTGATTTATATATCTATGGTTGAATATCTAAGTTCTGATATCTAGGACATTGTTAACAAGCAAATAATAGGTTTTTAGGTCATGACCACTGTAACCCACATTTGAGGTCACAGGGTCACCAACTCGTTAATCTAGAATTCCCATTGGCCAAGGAGTTTGTACACTACATTTCAGCTGTTCAGAGCTTTTCATATTGAAGAGGAAGTTGAAAAGAGTTTTTAGGTCATAACCCTTGTGACCCATATTTGGGGTCATTTGGTTGCGAAATCTAGAATTTAGAATCCCCATTGCCCAAGGAGTCTGTACACAAAATTTCAGCTCCTTAGGGCTAGCGGTTCTGGAGTATAAGACGAAAAAGCGAAAAGTTTACAGACGGACACCATGCCATGGCATAAGCCCATCGGGCCTTTCAGGCCTGATAAGCTAAACATTAGATTCATGCAGGTCAAACCCAACAAAACTCATATGTACGGATTATGGTTGACCTGTGTGATCAGTTTGGTAAACTCGCATGTTCTCATAGATTCACTTGTAAGACTTTATCAGTGGCTAATATTACAAGAAAATGAAGTAGAAACATGAGAAAATGGGTATGAAACATACAACATGAAGTTCTACATATCACAGAGGTAATACGTAAAAAAAAACCTATCAAGTTCAAACTAATTCAATTCAAATTCCTTATTCGACATAAGTACAAATAATACACATTCTATGACAGATTGATTCCATTTCTAACATTTTAAACTATAGTGCTTCGCGAAGGAACTTGCGATATTTAACAAAATATTGTTCATAATGCATGGTAACAGTAAATTTATTCATATTAATCTTGTTAATTAGTCTCGAAAGTATTTATATACAAAGTCTGTACTATTACCAACATCCTGTGTAATGATATCAAACCAAAGCCATATATGAGAACAGTATATTATATATATATATATATATATATATATATATATATATATATTGAGTTGCACGAAGCATAAAACATATGACCAGGGCGAAATATTCTTCAAAATATATTGAAGCTGTTTAACACAAAATTGGTCTTAGAATATATTGAAGCTGTTTAACACAAAATTGGTCTTAGAATATATTGAAGCTGTTTAACACAAAATTGGTCTTAGTGACGTTTTGAACTAAAACATGTATTTCTCTTGAACAACATAATGCATTTGAAAATATAAGACCCAGATAATAAAGTACGTAGATTTCTTTAGTTGTTGGGTACCAAACATTCATTTTTCACTTTCTCTCAGCGTATCCCGTTACAAAACACTAATATTGCTGTCATATCTGACGTTCAATCTCCAGTTAACACTCAACTAAGCTTTCGTTGCAAACCTATAACACTGTTATCAAACATAACTCGTCTGCATAAACAACTACACTGTATCCAAAACGTCTTGACCATCACAGATAGACCTAATGTTTGAATCATGTAACATAGTTTCAAGTTTCATAGTTTACAATACAAAAAAATTCACTCAGCTTGCATATTTATTCCCAATCGCCAAATATATCATAATTACTAGTTTCCAATTAGAATCGAGTAACATCATTATGTATGTGCAGAAACCGAAACTACAAGTCCCATTTACATGCACAGTAGTTTTATGACCTATTAAACATTATTAACTTAAAGTTGGCATTTTGTCTGTTATAAATAAGATTCCAAAATTAGGTTTGACTCATTGACGCGCACGTCAAGCTGTGCATTGTTCAGTTTTTGATAATCACTACTTAAAATTTACCTTCATATTGTCAATATGCTAAGTCTACTATCATCAAAATGGTAGTTTTCGGTAACAGTCGGTACTTCTTGATAAAGTAACACAATTTAGAACATTTGGAATATGTGACCCCCAACAACACAATGGATGTACTTTTAATAGAAAACACCAGCATAGGTCTCTATTAATAGAGCCAAAAGCTTGTCTGAAGTCAGCAATCAGGCGATATCATCGACCATTAGTTTTTTTAAATAGATAGTTTCGTCCTAAATTATTTCAAACTTTCAAACTGCACACATCTTTTACACTACTAGGAGAGGCGCATTGCATAACTAGACGCGATTTTGTAAATTTTAAATTTGTTTATTTGAATTTCTTTATTTTGTACTTTTTTCTGAGATCTAAGCTTTTCCAATCGTTTATTTAAACACTATTTATCCGATTATTTATTCCACTTTGCGCAAACTTTCTACATTACTAGGAGGACTGCATAACCGAATTACAAGTGATTTTGTGCAATAGTCTTTTGTTGCAATCTTTTGTATGTTGATCTTAGTCGTATTTACAGATTTTAATTAGTGTCCGACCCATTGCAGAACAACTATTCGGCTAATTCTTTTCAAGTTTTAGATAAATCTTCTTGATATTTATGATATCAATAATTTCATAGTAAGCCCAAATATCAGTTATCATATGTGTTCATCCGCTTTGTTATAATTTGCAACCAAAAAGGAGAGTTATTTTGAAAAAAATGATCAGAGTGGGGCATAAGTCAGATATACCATTACTCCAAGTGCAGCGTTGAATACCCCTACAGTTTGAGTCGTGTAGCTTCCTCGGCCTCGGACACACCGCTGTAACGATGTCTAACGTTTAACAAGGAAAATGTGGGTCGTTCTGTGACAGTTACTCAAACTTTGGTGTTTTCACCAAGAGGCACTTTGGAGTACGACCGCTCTCCCTTCTTTTGTTTGGAGTCAGCTCTGACGATGTTGGTTGTTGTGTCCTCGAGTGGAATAAGTCGAGTTTCTGGCATGGTGAGAGACAGCAGAGCACAGGACAACATCGTCAAACCCACGATCAGGAAGGGTGCAAAAAGACTGTCTCCTCCCTGAAATCAAGATATCATGAAACAAGCGACATTGTCAGGATATCAAGGACGAAATAACTCGCTGATTGCAGTATATATCGACTGCTATACTGTGTCAGAACTACGATCAGAGATAAAGCAAGAATATGGCCATATATTGTGTGAACGATAGAATAAACTTTGAAAACTAGTGATGCTATTCGTTGTACCTCTTATCTGTCTATGTACTCACTACGATCATATAGGAAGCAAGAATATAGCCATATTTAAAGATCCTGCAGCTATTGCACATCAAAGCAGTACGGCTCACCCCTTGTTGAACCACGCCACATTATCACGACATATTATTTAACCAATAACGTATCTCCCACCATGCCCAAGCAGCATCATTGTGTGAACGATAGAATAAACAGGTGGTGGTATTCGCTATACTACAGTATCTATCTACGTACCCACTCTCTAATCAACTCACCATAGCAAATACATATGGAGACAGGATTCCCCCGATCCTTGATGTGGTACTTGAAGCGCCATATCCAATGTTTCTTTTAAATCAAAAGAAAGGAGTGTTAAACAAATTCAAACACTATGATTACAATTTAGTAAACTCAGTATTTTGTTCAAATTTGAAAATGTGAAAGACCCAAGGATAACCATTCTTTCACACAGAGAGATGCTTCTATCACAGTTCCAGCAGAAATGGATAACATTTGTGGTGATCTCATATCAATACCTAAAACATATAAACTTTATAACTATGTTGACAAATAAATTGCTCAAGGTATAAACATGTTTGGAGAAGAATTGTAAATAATACTGTTCATAATTATGAAGAGCAACTTTGTTTATCGATCGAACATGTCGTTTTATACGTTATTCATACTACACTATCTTATGTTTCGTGGCAACTAGCATATAAATACCCTGATTGTAAATATAACTTGCAATTCTGTTTCAAAATTTCCTCAAGAGGTAAAATATCAAAAGAATGCACTCTTTGCAATAATAACACTTTATGACTTTGTAAAAAAGACAAGTGAGGCTGGTGATCAGTGATGAATAATGAATCATGAGTTCTCCTTTCAAAGGCGCTGTAGCACGTTTTTTTGCAAATTTTATTTTTTCAAATTTCTCATTTATAATGATAGTTTATGTCATTTATATTTACTTTAGGGGGTGAAACATCTTATTACACAAACCAATTATCCGTAGTGGTAATAACGGTAATGCGTATAAAGCAAACATTGAATGGCGGCCGTTTTATTGTGAACACATTTTATTATTTCGAATGACAAAAAACAATTCCCATGGCTTTACGGAACCATGTACACTCATTTGTAACTTGATTTTCCGAAGAGAGAAGGGTGTTTTGCTATTGTTGACATTATTATAAAAATACATTTCATCGACTTATTTGAGCAAAAAAACGTGCTACAGCGCCTTTAACACAATGATGGAAGACGTGTAACGTGTAAACTGACTCCTCAAAGGCAACTGAGTGAGAGAGGTAGATTGCTTCGATTGGAGCAGTGTTATGATGTGGGGTGCCATATCACACACCGGTACGACCGACTTGGTGAACAAACATAATAAATATATTGATTCCCCCTATGCGTTTCCTTTTTTGAAGGTATGAGTTGATCATTCAACAATATTCTATCATCACAGCGTCACGGACGTAACACAAACTCTTCTCTCTTCAGGTAGAGTCGCGAAACGTTTTCATCTTGCGTGGGAAATTGACAATATGCATACTATCAAGTGTTTAAAACATCATATATCTTTAAATAATTCTGCAAATTTATGTTCTTGTTTTAAAAGTGTAATTCACTTAATGCACAATTGGTTGTGAGAGCAGTGTGTTCCACTGTTACCTGATTGGAGTAGGGTAGAGTTCTGTTACAATGATCTGTACTGTGCTCCACGCTGCATTCACACTCATTCTAGATATTATGGCTAGAGCTCTAATGAATGTCCCTCCTGTAACGTCATCTGCTGCAACTAGAAATAAGTAAAAGTAACGAGACCGACGTGTTAACCAGTTTGTGGAGTTAAACAAAAATGTTTTATATAGAAATAGTTCGTTTCCTATATTCGCTGTTTATCATACATAAATTCTCATCACCTCTCGTACTATTAACTTCTTGAACGGTCATCAATCAATGGTATAAATCATTGAACATTGTTTTCTTGTATTTTGTTTTTGATTGATTACGTCGAAAAAATGAATTTGAAACAACATTTGAAATGACTAAAGGATCACAAGGACCGATTTGAACCCTCTAAATTTTGTTAAATTACAGTTTTAACCATGAACAATTATTTGAATTTGTAAAATGTATTGAACCTGTTTGGTAAGAAAAATAAGGTAAGAACACTGTTTGAATACCGTTGAATTACACGCCTCATTTGGTTTTATCATATTATGATTTTCAATGTCAAACATCTTCGTACTCTAAAACTGAATAGTGCAGGTGTTTTGTCACCAGTCAAAGAATACTTCTTAGTGGTTTTAAATATATTTTTTTAAATCTTCAAAACATAATTAAGATAAAACACAACATATAAGACACATTCTATGTGATAATCAATAAATGTGCCTCATTCTGCACATATTTACAACATTTAAATATGGCAGGGGTCATGTCTGTGTAACATTTAACCGTTCACCAATTAATTCATTCAAGCATCTGTAGATAAGTGTTAGTATGTAGTGTCATATTTTGTCAATTTAGTACTCGTTTTGAAGAACATGATATTTAAAGTGCTGTCTTTAAATTACAGGGGCAGTAGTCCGTTTTTTCGCTGAAATAAGTCGATGAAACGTATTTGAAAGAAAAATAAACAATCATTATAAATGGGAAATTTGAAAAAAGAAAATTTGCAAAAAACGTGCTATACTGCCCCTTTTATATTACGTTCAGTACCAGTAGACGTGATGACAACCACAGCGAGAGCAGCACCAGATGAGAGAGAGAACATCATGAAGGCCGTCCATCTCCGCCCAATCCTTCAACATAGTTAGCACCAATATATATATCGTATTGAGGAAACATTTAAAACTTTCATCAGAGGTTACAATGTCTTCACTGTGTGAAATAACGAATTTTGACATTATGTTTCACTTACATGATGTTAGCATTGATGGGGAATTATGACTGTGACACTTGTTGACAAAGGTGATTCGATGATGTTGATTACTTTTCTCTTGAATACCATTTGTATAAATAAAGTTTGGCGGACTCCACTTTATCCATAATTAATCCATGGTGTTGAAACCAGAGAAGCCACTGCTCATTGACTCTCTCAGTCAATGCCGACGGACCGTTAAAAAAGATGTGGTTATTTGTCCAATAGACGACTAACGTGTGAAACGTGTACAACGCAGGCAACATGTCTTAAAACAAGGCCGGACACCGAAATTCACAAATAAATAAATTCAGGCATATACCGTATTTTCTCTTATAGACGCCTGAGGTCAGACTGTTTGAAAACAAATAGACGCCGGCCCTCGAATAGAAGCCGGGTTACAAGATGAGCAAAGTTTTTAAAAAATGCAATGCATATATGTTAAAGTATGCCTCTTGCAAAAAACATTGTTCCCATTCAATAACTAGATGAGGGTTTGCGGAACACCGCAAAAGCAGAGCAGCCCCAAAACTTAGGGTTTCGCCTTTCACTGTTCCGCCTTCTTGTCAGCATCAATAGAATGGGAATTTTAAAAATATTTTTTCCCATTATTCGCGTAATTTGAGCTTCAAGGTCACACCATCAATGCCATGTGGCTATACATTGCGGTGAAACGTGCGAGCAGCGGCTGGAGCTCGAGTTAGCGAACCATGGGTGGTACTACGCTGATTTTCAGTGTAGCATTGCACCCAATTGCAATGCATATATGTTAAAGTATGCCTCTTGCAAAAAACATTGTTCCCATTCAATAACTAGATGAGGGTTTGCGGAACACCGCAAAAGCAGAGCAGCCCCGAAACTTAGGGTCTCGCCTTTCGCTGTTCCGACTTCTTGTCAGCATCAATAAAATGGGAATTTTAAAAATAATTTGTTCCCCATTATTCGAGTAATTTTATTACTAACAAGTTGAATTATCACTGGTGCAAGTTTGTTCTAAAAACCTATTTCTGATTTCAAAACTGGATAATAGGATTAACATATTAACCAATAATCAAAATCAAAATCAATCTCATCATAGTGATGACATTGACCTTTGAGCTTCAAGGTCACACCATCAATGCCATGTGGCTATACATTGCGGTGAAACCTGCGAGCAGCGGCTGGAGCTCGAGTTAGCGAACCATGGGTGGTACTACGCTGATTTGCAGTGTAGCATTGCACCCAAACCTTACTGCGTGTAGAACAGTTCTCAGCTAGTTGCCGTGCCCCTGGCAGGATTCGAACCCCGGACCTCTTGACCCGAAGCCGAACGCGCTAACCACTGCGCTATCCCGCCCCGACACTATATTGAGATATCACGCTTACAATCGTTAACATATCTGCTTAGGATGACCTTTCCGACTTTTAATCTCTTATAAGGAGGGTTCTATCGGGGTAAGAAACGAAATTCGAGAGGATATCCCCGTTTTCATAGATATGCTACTAATACATAATTAAAAGACAGTCAAATTAAAATAAATTAATGAAGGTCGTATTTTGATGACTTTGTATTTCACAACTTGATAAACACAATCGCTGTTTGTTGAATAAGTAGTTGTCCCTAAGGTGACATGATCCCCCGCCGCAAATTAATACTTCAAAATTTAAAAATAATGTCAAGATCAGTAAAATCACCTGTCAAACATGTCGAAAAAGTCAAAACTCCACTTTGACCTTGAGAAAAATGTCAAGATCACCAAAATCTAATCAGCCCTTTGCATTATGTAAGATATGATGGATATCCCGCTGACAACCTTTACATGTACATTAACATGTCGAAAAATTCAAAGTTCCGCTGTGACCTTGAAAATAATGTCAAGGTCAACAAACTCTAATCAGCCTGTCGTCTTCCCTAGAAGGTGCATTGTGTAAGAAATGATGGAATTCGGGTGAATGGTTCTTGAGATATCCCGCTGACAAGCTTTACATGTACATTAACATGTCGAAAATTTCAAAGTTGTGCTGTGACCTTGAAAATAATGTCAAGGCCATCAAAATCTAATCAGCCCGTCGTCTTTCCTTGGAGAAGCTATGTGTAAAATATGAAGAGAATCCAGCGAATGGTTATTGAGACAAGGGTCAAATGACAAAGTCTCGTTGTGATCTTGAAATGAAGGTCAAGGTCACAAACCTCTGTAGGAACATTACTCTTCCTATGATGAACCCATATGCAAAATATGAAAAGATTCCAGTGAATTGTATTTGAGTTATTCCATTTCGTATGGACGTACGGACGGACACAGCCGAATTAAAAAAAAAACTGAAACATGAAGCATCGGCGATTCGAGTAGGGAAAACTTCGCTACAGCAAAACAACTAATTGTTTTATATTAGTTTTATGACATAAGTGTATGTCTTAAGTTATTAATAAGTTGTAGAATTAGGTACAATATAGCGTGTTTTCATTTCACATAATGCAACAAATCCAACATGGCGACAGAACCCTCCCTTTAAGTATAAAGCTTGTATCTTGCTCCCTTTTGAAATTGTATAGTTCATAATATTTATTACTTAGGAGGTGGGGAAATGTTGCTTACTTGTTTGCAATATAACCAGAGGCCAGAGTGATGGGAATTTCAATAACGCCGATCAAGAAGAGGTTGAGGTAGATATTTCCAGTGAGGCGACCAACACCAAACGCAATTCCATAATAGACAATGGACATGCAGATCCTGAAAGGACGAACCATTCAACAGCCTTCTCATTATACTCAGTAATTTAGAATTTCTGATTTGATGTCTGAAGTTTTGAGGGAAGCATTTCATGATGAGAACGGCTATCAAAATCTTTAAAAATGATGCATAAATCCACGAAGATATGGCATACTTCAACTCTATTCTGATTCGTCATAACGAAAATCCAATATTTTAGATATATTATACTCAAGAGAACTATCTATACTTTTTAAATTTTTTGATTGGTTAAATCTCAGAATTTAGGTGTCATACTTTGAGTTTACTGTACAGCTGCGTACCGAAAGTTTGTTCACCTACTTATATATTTTAGTGCAAATACCTGGGCCATGTTCAAGAGAGGTTTAAAAGTAATCGCTCAATTATCGATTACTTTTAAACCTCTCTTGAACGCGATTGCTCAATGTAGCGCTACGTAGCAAAGCGAGCAAACCTCGAGGAATCGCATCGTGTCGTTCAGGAGAGAATGCGCTACATTGAGCGCTACATTGAGCGATCAATGAGCAATTATAAGCGCTCGCTGTTATGGAACGGAGCCCATGTTATCTGGCAGGTCTTTGAAGCATCATATCAACGCTAAAACTAGATCGATCTTTTTGCATTTTTGCTTTAAAAACAGACAGTAGAATGTCTCATAACATAATCTGATTTCATATCTCATAGTAAACAGTAACATTTGTGGCAGCTCTTTGAAGTGACCAGGGGTCAGTCTTTTCAAAACTACATTTTTACATTTTACATTTTTTTCTTCAGTGAAATATTCAGTAAGTGATCAACTTGGTCTAACATACATCAAATATTTCCTCTTATACTCATTCAATATATTTGAGATGAATCTGATCTCATTTAGTCGATATGAAAACTTTTATTCGATTTTCAAAATGTTACCGGTTCTGTATTTGTCATTGATGAGTCATTGTTATGGTATGGTAATTTTATTGACGTAACAATGAATGTCAATTTACATGATATTTGCACTAAGATACAATCGTAAGTGAGCAAACTTGCAGTTCGCAGCTATATATTCTGGCATTGTGCCTACTACTTTAACTCTGACCAGATGTACTGCATGACGAGAGACTTCCAGCAGAGTGACCAGGGCCGGTAGATGTCCAGGTACGTATACTTCTGTCCAGACTGTCTGATGGCCCGTTCCTCCTCGGCCAGTTTTCTCAACAGTGCTTCTGTATTTGCAGGTTTTGTCCTCCTGTTGTAGCGAGCTATTCGGTCAACCACCTGTTCAGCCTCTCTGATCTTACCATGGACAGCCAACCAACGGAAGCTTTCAGGGGCGATGCTGTAAGAATATGTGGTCAAAATAGATTTGAAACAGAAAATTACCAAATAATTAAAATTCAATCTATTGGCCCTGTAGCTCGTAGGGTTTGTATGATGTATTTACCTAGGGTGAAGATATAATTTAGAAACACGATCCATTGGCCAAGGTGTCTTCTTTCAGCTTTTTAAGTCATCAATCTATAATGTATAATACTTATTTTATAGGGCCACTGGTTCTAGATAAGATGAAATAGCAAAACGTGTACGGGTAGATAGATGGACAGATGGATGCCGGATGGTAGCCAATCAGGTTATAAACGATTAAATCATTAAAACAAACATTGCTAGAAAGGGCATACTTTTAGGAACTATAGACCTATAAATAAAAAAAATAAAAAAATATAAATAAAACTCGAATGGTAATAGAAGCACAGCTACACTACAGTTATATTCCTACAACCCAATGGATCTTGATATTTACAATCACGTGGCTAGGAATGACGGATGAACAGGATGTTTAGGTTGCAATATGACCAAGTAGGCTAGGTTAAGAGGGTGTGGAGATTCACAACGTTTAGCATTTAAAGACTGGATATGGAAACTTGTAACTACATCTACATAACTACATGGAGGCAATCACATGGCTAAATAAAAGAAATCTGGACAGACTATGGCGACTCGCAACCTCATTACTAAAAGGAAAGACGGACAGACAATGGAGACTTAAAACAACGTGAGTAGAGAGGACTCCTAGAGAGGGTAAGCATACCTACAACCTCATGTCTAGTGAGTCCAGATGGAGAGGCTTTGTAGACTTGTAACTACATGGCTTAGAAGGGCTAATGAGCAGGATGTGGCTAGGAAGGGTACACAGAGAGGGTAAGCATACCTACAACCTCATGTCTAGTGAGTCCAGATGGAGAGGCTTTGTAGACTTGTAACTACATGGCTTAGAAGGTCTAATGAGCAGGATGTGGCTAGGAAGGGTACACAGAGAGGGTAAGCATACCTACAACCTCATGTCTAGTGAGTCCAGATGGAGAGGGTTGGTAGACTTGTAATTACATGGTTTAGAAGGTCTAATGAGCAGGAAGTGGCTAGGAAGGGTACACAGAGAGGGTAAGCATACCTACAACCTCATGTCTAGTGAGTCCAGATTGAGAGGCTTTGTAGACTTGTAATTACATGGTTTAGAAGGGCTAATGAGCAGGATGTGGCTAGGAAGGGTACACAGAGAGGGTAAGCATACCTACAACCTCATGTCTAGTGAGTCCAGATGGAGAGGGTTGGTAGACTTGTAATTACATGGTTTAGAAGGGCTAATGAACAGGATGTGGCTAGGAAGGGTACACAGAGAGGGTAAGCATACCTACAACCTCATGTCTAGTGAGTCCAGATGGAGAGGGTTGGTAGACTTGTAACTACATGGTTTAGAAGGGCTAATGAGCAGGATGTGGCTAGGAAGGGTACACAGAGAGGGTAAGCATACCTACAACCTCATGTCTAGTGAGTCCAGATGGAGAGGCTTTGTAGACTTGTAACTACATGGTTTAGAAGGGCTAATGAGCAGGATGTGGCTAGGAAGGGTACACAGAGAGGGTAAGCATACCTACAACCTCATGTCTAGTGAGTCCAGATGGAGAGGCTTTGTAGACTTGTAACTACATGGTTTAGAAGGGCTAATGAGCAGGATGTGGCTAGGAAGGGTACACAGAGAGGGTAAGCATACCTACAACCTCATGTCTAGTGAGTCCAGATGGAGAGGCTTTGTAGACTTGAAACTACATGGTTTAGAAGGGCTAATGAGCAGGATGTGGCTAGGAAGGGTACACAGAGAGGGTAAGCATACCTACAACCTCATGTCTAGTGAGTCCAGATGGAGAGGGTTGGTAGACTTGTAACTACATGGCTTAGAAGGGCTAATGAACAGGATGTGGCTAGGAAGGGTACACAGAGAGGGTAAGCATACCTACAACCTCATGTCTAGTGAGTCCAGATGGAAAGGGTTTGTAGACTTGTAATTACATGGTTTAGAAGGGCTAATGAGCAGGATGTGACTAGGAAGGGTACACAGAGTGGGTAAGCATACCTACAACCTCATGTCTAGTGAGTCCAGATGGAGAGGCTTTGTAGACTTGTAACTACATGGCTTAGAAGGGCTAATGAGCAGGATGTGGCTAGGAAGGGTACACAGAGAGGGTAAGCATACCTACAACCTCATGTCTAGTGAGTCCAGATGGAGAGGCTTTGTAGACTTGTAACTACATGGCTTAGAAGGGCTAATGAGCAGGATGTGGCTAGGAAGGGTACACAGAGAGGGTAAGCATACCTACAACCTCATGTCTAGTGAGTCCAGATTGAGAGGCTTTGTAGACTTGTAACTACATGGTTTAGAAGGTCTAATGAGCAGGGTGTGGCTAGGAAGGGTACACAGAGAGGGTAAGCATACCTACAACCTCATGTCTAGTGAGTCCAGATGGAGAGGCTTTGTAGACTTGTAACTACATGGCTTAGAAGGGCTAATGAACAGGATGTGGCTAGGAAGGGTACACAGAGAGGGTAAGCATACCTACAACCTCATGTCTAGTGAGTCCAGATGGAGAGGCTTTGTAGACTTGTAACTACATGGTTTAGAAGGGCTAATGAGCAGGATGTGGCTAGGAAGGGTACACAGAGAAGGTAAGCATACCTACAACCTCATGTCTAGTGAGTCCAGATGGAGAGGGTTTGTAGACTTGTAACTACATGGCTTAGAAGGGCTAATGAGCAGGATGTGGCTAGGAAGGGTACACAGAGAGGGTAAGCATACCTACAACCTCATGTCTAGTGAGTCCAGATGGAGAGGCTTTGTAGACTTGTAACTACATGGTTTAGAAGGGCTAATGAACAGGATGTGGCTAGGAAGGGTACACAGAGAGGGTAAGCATACCTACAACCTCATGTCTAGTGAGTCCAGATGGAGAGGGTTTGTAGACTTGTAACTACATGGTTTAGAAGGGCTAATGAACAGGATGTGGCTAGGAAGGGTACACAGGGAGGGTAAGCATACTTACAACCTCATGTCTAGTGAGTCCAGATTGAGAGGGTTGGTAGACTTGTAACTACATGGCTTAGAAGGGCTAATGAACAGGATGTGGCTAGGAAGGGTACACAGAGAGGGTAAGCATACCTACAACCTCATGTCTAGTGAGTCCAGATGGAGAGGGTTTGTAGACTTGTAACTACATGGTTTAGAAGGGCTAATGAACAGGATGTGGCTAGGAAGGGTACACAGAGAGGGTAAGCATACCTACAACCTCATGTCTAGTGAGTCCAGATGGAGAGGCTTTGTAGACTTGTAACTACATGGTTTAGAAGGGCTAATGAACAGGATGTGACTAGGAAGGGTACACAGAGAGGGTAAGCATACTTACAACCTCATGTCTAGTGAGTCCAGATGGAGAGGGTTTGTAGACTTGTAACTACATGGCTTAGAAGGGCTAATGAGCAGGATGTGGCTAGGAAGGGTACATAGAGAAGGTAAGCATACCTACAACCTCATGTCTAGTGAGTCCAGATGGAGAGGCTTTGTAGACTTGTAATTACATGGCTTAGAAGGGCTAATGAGCAGGATGTGGCTAGGAAGGGTACACAGAGAGGGTAAGCATACCTACAACCTCATGTCTAGTGAGTCCAGATGGAGAGGGTTTGTAGACTTGTAACTACATGGCTTAGAAGGGCTAATGAGCAGGATGTGGCTAGGAAGGGTACACAGAGAGGGTAAGCATACCTACAACCTCATGTCTAGTGAGTCCAGATGGAGAGGCTTTGTAGACTTGTAACTACATGGTTTAGAAGGGCTAATGAGCAGGATGTGGCTAGGAAGGGTACACAGAGAGGGTAAGCATACCTACAACCTCATGTCTAGTGAGTCCAGATGGAGAGGCTTTGTAGACTTGAAACTACATGGTTTAGAAGGGCTAATGAGCAGGATGTGGCTAGGAAGGGTACACAGAGAGGGTAAGCATACCTACAACCTCATGTCTAGTGAGTCCAGATGGAGAGGGTTGGAAGACTTGTAACTACATGGCTTAGAAGGGCTAATGAACAGGATGTGGCTAGGAAGGGTACACAGAGAGGGTAAGCATACCTACAACCTCATGTCTAGTGAGTCCAGATGGAAAGGGTTTGTAGACTTGTAATTACATGGTTTAGAAGGGCTAATGAGCAGGATGTGACTAGGAAGGGTACACAGAGTGGGTAAGCATACCTACAACCTCATGTCTAGTGAGTCCAGATGGAGAGGCTTTGTAGACTTGTAACTACATGGTTTAGAAGGGCTAATGAGCAGGATGTGGCTAGGAAGGGTACACAGAGAGGGTAAGCATACCTACAACCTCATGTCTAGTGAGTCCAGATGGAGAGGCTTTGTAGACTTGTAACTACATGGCTTAGAAGGGCTAATGAGCAGGATGTGGCTAGGAAGGGTACACAGAGAGGGTAAGCATACCTACAACCTCATGTCTAGTGAGTCCAGATTGAGAGGCTTTGTAGACTTGTAACTACATGGTTTAGAAGGTCTAATGAGCAGGGTGTGGCTAGGAAGGGTACACAGAGAGGGTAAGCATACCTACAACCTCATGTCTAGTGAGTCCAGATGGAGAGGCTTTGTAGACTTGTAACTACATGGCTTAGAAGGGCTAATGAACAGGATGTGGCTAGGAAGGGTACACAGAGAGGGTAAGCATACCTACAACCTCATGTCTAGTGAGTCCAGATGGAGAGGCTTTGTAGACTTGTAACTACATGGTTTAGAAGGGCTAATGAGCAGGATGTGGCTAGGAAGGGTACACAGAGAGGGTAAGCATACCTACAACCTCATGTCTAGTGAGTCCAGATGGAGAGGGTTTGTAGACTTGTAACTACATGGCTTAGAAGGGCTAATGAGCAGGATGTGGCTAGGAAGGGTACACAGAGAGGGTAAGCATACTTACAACCTCATGTCTAGTGAGTCCAGATGGAGAGGCTTTGTAGACTTGTAACTACATGGTTTAGAAGGGCTAATGAACAGGATGTGGCTAGGAAGGGTACACAGAGAGGGTAAGCATACCTACAACCTCATGTCTAGTGAGTCCAGATGGAGAGGGTTTGTAGACTTGTAACTACATGGTTTAGAAGGGCTAATGAACAGGATGTGGCTAGGAAGGGTACACAGAGAGGGTAAGCATACTTACAACCTCATGTCTAGTGAGTCCAGATTGAGAGGGTTGGTAGACTTGTAACTACATGGCTTAGAAGGGCTAATGAACAGGATGTGGCTAGGAAGGGTACACAGAGAGGGTAAGCATACCTACAACCTCATGTCTAGTGAGTCCAGATGGAGAGGGTTTGTAGACTTGTAACTACATGGCTTAGAAGGGCTAATGAGCAGGATGTGGCTAGGAAGGGTACACAGAGAGGGTAAGCATACCTACAACCTCATGTCTAGTGAGTCCAGATGGAGAGGGTTTGTAGACTTGTAACTACATGGTTTAGAAGGGCTAATGAACAGGATGTGGCTAGGAAGGGTACACAGAGAGGGTAAGCATACCTACAACCTCATGTCTAGTGAGTCCAGATGGAGAGGGTTTGTAGACTTGTAACTACATGGTTTAGAAGGGCTAATGAACAGGATGTGACTAGGAAGGGTACACAGAGAGGGTAAGCATACTTACAACCTCATGTCTAGTGAGTCCAGATGGAGAGGGTTTGTAGACTTGTAACTACATGGCTTAGAAGGGCTAATGAGCAGGATGTGGCTAGGAAGGGTACATAGAGAGGGTAAGCATACCTACAACCTCATGTCTAGTGAGTCCAGATGGAGAGGCTTTGTAGACTTGTAACTACATGGCTTAGAAGGGCTAATGAGCAGGATGTGGCTAGGAAGGGTACATAGAGAAGGTAAGCATACTTACAACCTCATGTCTAGTGAGTCCAGATGGAGAGGGTTTGTAGACTTGTAACTACATGGCTTAGAAGGGCTAATGAGCAGGATGTGGCTAGGAAGGGTACACAGAGAGGGTAAGCATACCTACAACCTCATGTCTAGTGAGTCCAGATGGAGAGGGTTGGTAGACTTGTAACTACATGGCTTAGAAGGGCTAATGAGCAGGATGTGGCTAGGAAGGGTACACAGAGAAGGTAAGCATACTTACAACCTCATGTCTAGTGAGTCCAGATGGAGAGGGTTTGTAGACTTGTAACTACATGGCTTAGAAGGGCTAATGAGCAGGATGTGGCTAGGAAGGGTATACAGAGAGGGTAAGCATACCTACAACCTCATGTCTAGTGAGTCCAGATGGAGAGGGTTGGTAGACGTGTAACTACATGGCTTAGAAGGTCTAATGAGCAGGATGTGGCTAGGAAGGGTACACAGAGAGGGTAAGCATACCTACAACCTCATGTCTAGTGAGTCCAGATTGAGAGGCTTTGTAGACTTGTAACTACATGGTTTAGAAGGTCTAATGAGCAGGATGTGGCTAGGAAGGGTACACAGAGAGGGTAAGCATACCTACAACCTCATGTCTAGTGAGTCCAGATGGAGAGGCTTTGTAGACTTGTAACTACATGGTTTAGAAGGGCTAATGAACAGGATGATGCTAGGAAGGGTACACAGAGAGGGTAAGCATACTTACAACCTCATGTCTAGTGAGTCCAGATTGAGAGGGTTGGTAGACTTGTAACTACATGGCTTAGAAGGTCTAATGAACAGGATGTGGCTAGGAAGGGTACACAGAGAGGGTAAGCATACCTACAACCTCATGTCTAGTTAGTCCAGATGGAGAGGGTTTGTAGACTTGTAACTACATGGCTTAGAAGGGCTAATGAGCAGGATGTGGCTAGGAAGGGTACACAGAGAGGGTAAGCATACCTACAACCTCATGTCTAGTGAGTCCAGATGGAGAGGGTTTGTAGACTTGTAACTACATGGTTTAGAAGGGCTAATGAACAGGATGTGGCTAGGAAGGGTACACAGAGAGGGTAAGCATACCTACAACCTCATGTCTAGTGAGTCCAGATGGAGAGGCTTTGTAGACTTGTAACTACATGGTTTAGAAGGGCTAATGAACAGGATGTGACTAGGAAGGGTACACAGAGAGGGTAAGCATACTTACAACCTCATGTCTAGTGAGTCCAGATGGAGAGGGTTTGTAGACTTGTAACTACATGGCTTAGAAGGGCTAATGAGCAGGATGTGTCTAGGAAGGGTACACAGAGAAGGTAAGCATACCTACAACCTCATGTCTAGTGAGTCCAGATGGAGAGGCTTTGTAGATTTGTAACTACATGGTTTAGAAGGGCTAATGAACAGGATGTGGCTAGGAAGGGTACACAGAGAGGGTAAGCATACCTACAACCTCATGTCTAGTGAGTCCAGATGGAGAGGCTTTGTAGACTTGTAACTACATGGTTTAGAAGGGCTAATGAACAGGATGTGACTAGGAAGGGTACACAGAGAGGGTAAGCATACTTACAACCTCATGTCTAGTGAGTCCAGATGGAGAGGGTTTGTAGACTTGTAACTACATGGCTTAGAAGGGCTAATGAGCAGGATGTGTCTAGGAAGGGTACACAGAGAGGGTAAGCATACCTACAACCTCATGTCTAGTGAGTCCAGATGGAGAGGCTTTGTAGATTTGTAACTACATGGCTTAGAAGGGCTAATGAGCAGGATGTGGCTAGGAAGGGTACACAGAGAGGGTAAGCATACCTACAACCTCATGTCTAGTGAGTCCAGATGGAGAGGGTTTGTAGACTTGTAACTACATGGCTTAGAAGGGCTAATGAGCAGGATGTGGCTAGGAAGGGTACACAGAGAGGGTAAGCATACCTACAACCTCATGTCTAGTGAGTCCAGATGGAGAGGGTTGGTAGACTTGTAACTACATGGCTTAGAAGGGCTAATGAGCAAGATGTGGCTAGGAAGGGTACACAGAGAGGGTAAGCATACTAACAACCTCATGTCTAGTGAGTCCAGATGGAGAGGCTTTGTAGACTTGTAACTACATGGCTTAGAAGGGCTAATGAGCAGGATGTGGCTAGGAAGGGTATACAGAGAGGGTAAGCATACCTACAACCTCATGTCTAGTGAGTCCAGATGGAGAGGGTTGGTAGACTTGTAACTACATGGCTTAGGAGGTCTAATGAGCAGGATGTGGCTAGGAAGGGTACACAGAGAGGGTAAGCATACCTACAACCTCATGTCTAGTGAGTCCAGATTGAGAGGCTTTGTAGACTTGTAACTACATGGTTTAGAAGGTCTAATGAGCAGGATGTGGCTAGGAAGGGTACACAGAGAGGGTAAGCATACCTACAACCTCATGTCTAGTGAGTCCAGATGGAGAGGCTTTGTAGACTTGTAACTACATGGTTTAGAAGGGCTAATGAACAGGATGATGCTAGGAAGGGTACACAGAGAGGGTAAGCATACTTACAACCTCATGTCTAGTGAGTCCAGATTGAGAGGGTTGGTAGACTTGTAACTACATGGCTTAGAAGGTCTAATGAACAGGATGTGGCTAGGAAGGGTACACAGAGAGGGTAAGCATACCTACAACCTCATGTCTAGTGAGTCCAGATGGAGAGGGTTTGTAGACTTGTAACTACATGGCTTAGAAGGGCTAATGAGCAGGATGTGGCTAGGAAGGGTACACAGAGAGGGTAAGCATACCTACAACCTCATGTCTAGTGAGTCCAGATGGAGAGGGTTTGTAGACTTGTAACTACATGGTTTAGAAGGGCTAATGAACAGGATGTGACTAGGAAGGGTACACAGAGAGGGTAAGCATACTTACAACCCCATGTCTAGTGAGTCCAGATTGAGAGGGTTTGTAGACTTGTAACTACATGGTTTAGAAGGGCTAATGAACAGGATGTGGCTAGGAAGGGTACACAGAGAGGGTAAGCATACCTACAACCTCATGTCTAGTGAGTCCAGATGGAGAGGGTTTGTAGACTTGTAATTACATGGCTTAGAAGGGCTAATGAACAGGATGTGGCTAGGAAGGGTACACAGAGAGGGTAAGCATACCTACAACCTCATGTCTAGTGAGTCCAGATGGAGAGGGTTTGTAGACTTGTAACTACATGGCTTAGAAGGGCTAATGAGCAGGATGTGGCTAGGAAGGGTACATAGAGAAGGTAAGCATACTTACAACCTCATGTCTAGTGAGTCCAGATGGAGAGGGTTTGTAGACTTGTAACTACATGGTTTAGAAGGGCTAATGAACAGGATGTGGCTAGGAAGGGTACACAGAGAGGGTAAGCATACCTACAACCTCATGTCTAGTGAGTCCAGATGGAGAGGCTTTGTAGACTTGTAACTACATGGTTTAGAAGGGCTAATGAACAGGATGTGACTAGGAAGGGTACACAGAGAGGGTAAGCATACTTACAACCTCATGTCTAGTGAGTCCAGATGGAGAGGGTTTGTAGACTTGTAACTACATGGCTTAGAAGGGCTAATGAGCAGGATGTGGCTAGGAAGGGTACACAGAGAAGGTAAGCATACCTACAACCTCATGTCTAGTGAGTCCAGATGGAGAGGCTTTGTAGATTTGTAACTACATGGCTTAGAAGGGCTAATGAGCAGGATGTGGCTAGGAAGGGTACACAGAGAGGGTAAGCATACTTACAACCTCATGTCTAGTGAGTCCAGATGGAGAGGGTTTGTAGACTTGTAACTACATGGCTTAGAAGGGCTAATGAGCAGGATGTGGCTAGGAAGGGTACACAGAGAGGGTAAGCATACCTACAACCTCATGTCTAGTGAGTCCAGATGGAGAGGGTTGGTAGACTTGTAACTACATGGCTTAGAAGGGCTAATGAGCAGGATGTGGCTAGGAAGGGTACACAGAGAAGGTAAGCATACTTACAACCTCATGTCTAGTGAGTCCAGATGGAGAGGGTTTGTAGACTTGTAACTACATGGCTTAGAAGGGCTAATGAGCAGGATGTGGCTAGGAAGGGTATACAGAGAGGGTAAGCATACCTACAACCTCATGTCTAGTGAGTCCAGATGGAGAGGGTTGGTAGACTTGTAACTACATGGCTTAGGAGGTCTAATGAGCAGGATGTGGCTAGGAAGGGTACACAGAGAGGGTAAGCATACCTACAACCTCATGTCTAGTGAGTCCAGATTGAGAGGCTTTGTAGACTTGTAACTACATGGTTTAGAAGGTCTAATGAGCAGGATGTGGCTAGGAAGGGTACACAGAGAGGGTAAGCATACCTACAACCTCATGTCTAGTGAGTCCAGATGGAGAGGCTTTGTAGACTTGTAACTACATGGTTTAGAAGGGCTAATGAACAGGATGATGCTAGGAAGGGTACACAGAGAGGGTAAGCATACTTACAACCTCATGTCTAGTGAGTCCAGATTGAGAGGGTTGGTAGACTTGTAACTACATGGCTTAGAAGGTCTAATGAACAGGATGTGGCTAGGAAGGGTACACAGAGAGGGTAAGCATACCTACAACCTCATGTCTAGTGAGTCCAGATGGAGAGGGTTTGTAGACTTGTAACTACATGGCTTAGAAGGGCTAATGAGCAGGATGTGGCTAGGAAGGGTACACAGAGAGGGTAAGCATACCTACAACCTCATGTCTAGTGAGTCCAGATGGAGAGGGTTTGTAGACTTGTAACTACATGGTTTAGAAGGGCTAATGAACAGGATGTGACTAGGAAGGGTACACAGAGAGGGTAAGCATACTTACAACCCCATGTCTAGTGAGTCCAGATTGAGAGGGTTTGTAGACTTGTAACTACATGGTTTAGAAGGGCTAATGAACAGGATGTGGCTAGGAAGGGTACACAGAGAGGGTAAGCATACCTACAACCTCATGTCTAGTGAGTCCAGATGGAGAGGGTTTGTAGACTTGTAACTACATGGCTTAGAAGGGCTAATGAGCAGGATGTGGCTAGGAAGGGTACATAGAGAAGGTAAGCATACTTACAACCTCATGTCTAGTGAGTCCAGATGGAGAGGGTTTGTAGACTTGTAACTACATGGTTTAGAAGGGCTAATGAACAGGATGTGGCTAGGAAGGGTACACAGAGAGGGTAAGCATACCTACAACCTCATGTCTAGTGAGTCCAGATGGAGAGGCTTTGTAGACTTGTAACTACATGGTTTAGAAGGGCTAATGAACAGGATGTGACTAGGAAGGGTACACAGAGAAGGTAAGCATACTTACAACCTCATGTCTAGTGAGTCCAGATGGAGAGGGTTTGTAGACTTGTAACTACATGGCTTAGAAGGGCTAATGAGCAGGATGTGTCTAGGAAGGGTACACAGAGAGGGTAAGCATACCTACAACCTCATGTCTAGTGAGTCCAGATGGAGAGGCTTTGTAGACTTGTAACTACATGGCTTAGAAGGGCTAATGAGCAGGATGTGGCTAGGAAGGGTACACAGAGAGGGTAAGCATACCTACAACCTCATGTCTAGTAAGTCCAGATGGAGAGGCTTTGTAGACTTGTAACTACATGGCTTAGAAGGGCTGATGAGCAGGATGTGGCTAGGAAGGGTACATAGAGAAGGTAAGCATACCTACAACCTCATGTCTAGTGAGTCCAGATGGAGAGGGTTTGTAGACTTGTAACTACATGGCTTAGAAGGGCTAATGAGCAGGATGTGGCTAGGAAGGGTACACAGAGAGGGTAAGCATACCTACAACCTCATGTCTAGTGAGTCCAGATGGAGAGGCTTTGTAGACTTGTAACTACATGGCTTAGAAGGGCTAATGAGCAGGATGTGGCTAGGAAGGGTACACAGAGAGGGTAAGCATACATACAACCTCATGTCTAGTGAGTCCAGATGGAGAGGGTTTGTAGACTTGTAACTACATGGTTTAGAAGGGCTAATGAGCAGGATGTGGCTAGGAAGGGTACACAGAGAGGGTAAGCATACCTACAACCTCATGTCTAGTAAGTCCAGATGGAGAGGCTTTGTAGACTTGTAACTACATGGCTTAGAAGGGCTGATGAGCAGGATGTGGCTAGGAAGGGTACACAGAGAGGGTAAGCATACCTACAACCTCATGTCTAGTGAGTCCAGATGGAGAGGGTTTGTAGACTTGTAACTACATGGCTTAGAAGGGCTAATGAGCAGGATGTGGCTAGGAAGGGTACATAGAGAAGGTAAGCATACCTACAACCTCATGTCTAGTGAGTCCAGATGGAGAGGCTTTGTAGACTTGTAACTACATGGCTTAGAAGGGCTAATGAGCAGGATGTGGCTAGGAAGGGTACACAGAGAGGGTAAGCATACCTACAACCTCATGTCTAGTGAGTCCAGATGGAGAGGGTTTGTAGACTTGTAACTACATGGTTTAGAAGGGCTAATGAACAGGATGTGGCTAGGAAGGGTACACAGAGAGGGTAAGCATACTTACAACCTCATGTCTAGTGAGTCCAGATTGAGAGGGTTGGTAGACTTGTAACTACATGGCTTAGAAGGGCTAATGAGCATGATGTGGCTAGGAAGGGTACACAGAGAGGGTAAGCATACCTACAACCTCATGTCTAGTGAGTCCAGATGGAGAGGCTTTGTAGACTTGTAACTACATGGCTTAGAAGGTCTAATGAACAGGATGTGGCTAGGAAGGGTACACAGAGAGGGTAAGCATACCTACAACCTCATGTCTAGTGAGTCCAGATTGAGAGGGTTGGTAGACTTGTAACTACATGGCTTAGAAGGGCTAATGAGCAGAATGTGGCTAGGACATGTAGAAGAATGCGTGTCAAGACTTACAACCACGTTGCTAGAAAGGGCACATGGATTGCAGCGAGTATTATATGGAGATCTGACCAGTGTGGCCGGAGCCAAGATGCCAGAGCCATGATAACCACCCCCAGCTGAAGGAAGGGAATAGTTCCTGTGATGGGGATCCACTTCTTGCCCAGAAACTCTGCCATGTAGGGATAATAAACAGATACTAGACCGCCGATCGCTAGTCCAATTGGGAACCTGCAAATATACAATTAACTACATAGGAACAACCACATTTCTATTTGAAATAGTCCAAATACTACCTTGTTCATCCCGCGTTTTGTTACCATATTTAATGTTTTGTAAAGTAGTACCATTAAAGTGTCACATTTTTCAAAACGTCAGATTTTATTTTGGATTGTAAAATCTCCAATAACTTATCAACTGTCATTAGTCAGGTATTTGCTCTTACTAATATATTTAGTCAATGTGTCATGAGAATATGATACCAAAGAAAATTAGAATTTTATAATATATAAACCCCTTCTATCTATTTCTTCATCCCAAAGTTCAAACACTTGAACCAAAGGCACAGATCACAATGACAGGTATGTTTCAGGACGAGTACGAACATGAACAGAAGATGATCGTTTATCACTGAAACTGAACAAATGCAATAAAAGGCGCTGTAGCACGTTATTTTAGCATATGATATTTTCTCAAATTTGTCATTTATCATTAATGTTAGATAAGAGGGTAAAGCATCTCATAAGCCTGATAAGTCGTATCCATAGAAACCAGTTACCCGTATGTGTAAAAAAGTGGTACGACGTATAACGCAACTGGTTTGTTGAACTGTTCAGTGTGAGAGGTAGATTTGTAGGTCTCGTGTGTTTCTGAGAGTTCAGACAGCAATATAGCATTCCATCATGGTGCAATATTTAAAACTCTACTCTGAGTATAGGAGTAATAAGTAGATCGGTCAGAATACTTGAAATACCTTTGAAGGCCATTTTAATGTGAACACATCAAAATAGCATCACAAAGGGAACTCGACTGGTATATATGGCTTAACCGAATCATGTACATTCGCTTTAGAACTTTTTTCATTGATTGAGGATTGTTATTTAGCCATTAATAATAGCGATTTTCCTTTTCGTGAAATCACTTTACTTTTGGAAGAAGTGTGCTACAGCGCCCTTAACGTAAAAAACCCCCAACAAATTGCATGATACTCGCACTTCGATGCACAAGTAAGCGGTTTAACTTTCGGGATGCAGTTGTAATTATAAATAAAGATGCATCGATTTGGAATTTGACTGAACATTGACGAAAGTAAATCAAAAGAATTTTACAAACCATCAATGAATCCATATGATCATACCTTAATGCCATAAACATCTGCCACGATACAGAAAATGCAGACAAAAAGGTGAAAACTCCATGAACTAGCACACATAGGAAATAAACTTTCTTTCGACCAATCAGATCCGAGGTCTGCCCAGCAAATAAACTGCCAACCAATACTCCACTCATCTGTACTGCTGCCATTGTTGAAATGAGAAATGCCTTGTCGCAGACCAAATTCCACTGAAATGTAACAAAACTTTAAATGTTTCTTCCTCTTTTTCTGTCAGAAAAAAAAATCAAAGTTCTATCCGAATCATATCTTGTCGTGTGATACCAAAACAAATGCTTAACAGTGAGAGTTGCAGTGTCTTGGCGTTCACCACTATAAATTAATAGGATAGTGCTATCATTGCACTATAATGTGGTTGCAAGTGACACTTTTTTTATTTAAAAACAATTGTATTGTATTTTTTAAAAACATTATTATTACCCTTTATTGCTGACAATTGCTTAATGCTGATACATATATAAACTACAAAAAAGTAAGTGCAGTCACCTCGCTAACAACCGTATGTTTCTCCGCACTATACACATTGGACGAACACTCAGATCCAGCAGGACAATACTTCAGCCGACCAGTTTTATTCAAACCATAAATAAAGGTTTTGTTGAATGCACCATCTTCCGATTGTGATCTATTGAAGCCCCATGCATCTGAGTAGGTTCCATTGGGGAAGTCCATCTGACACCACCAGTTCTTGGGAGCAACTCCGGCAAATGCCATCATCACCAAGCCCCAGCTATAGAGAACCTTTATACCGAGGATGATACAGATGGCAATGAGCTGGAAACGAGACATTCCACCCACAGACTCAAGGATTTCCCCTACATTCGACATTCTGGAGATATCTATTTGGAGATCTGGAGATGATTCAATTTTAGGATCTGAAAACAAGAAACAATATCGAAGATAAGAAAATTCTCAACAAGAGTGCTCCAAATAAGCAGTTCAAATGTAAGGTTAATTTAATGACCTTGCCCTATTAGAAATAAATAAGCATGTCAAATATTGAAGGCTTATTACAAATCAATAAAACAATTATGGCCATGTTTAAGTTTTTTCACAATATGGATCCTACATCAAGGTCAAGGTCAAAGGTTATAACTTCAGTGTGTGACATTGGAAACTTATCATTTTCAAATGCTGACGAATTAAACATTACTGCCAGTCTGAAATCGAAAGCTGAGCGCTCTAAATATAGGGCAATAACTGTGAATATAATAATCCGATGGTCCCAAAAAGTACATGCATATCTTCGATGTATATCCAAAGCATGCATAAAGTTTCAGAAATTTTAAAGATTGGTCAAAAGCTGTGGGATGAGTTGATTTCAGAACACAAGTACCGTGGGACGGGCGGACGGACAAACGGGCAACGCCACGACAATAACCCCCTTCGGTTTCACCCGGGGATTAAAAATCTAGATTAGCGTTCACAGAAAAATCAGAGCAGATCCGAAACTGAGGGTCTTGTCTTCCCATGTTATGTCTCCTCAACATCCATAATAAAATGGGCATTTGTTAAATAAAGAGACAATTGAATATTAAACTAAAGCAATTGCATGTATAACTAGAACCATCGATATATCATGAGTATCATTGGAGTGACTTCACACAATTTTGATTATTGGAGTAAGTAGAAACAAGTTGTATCATCAATGGGGTCACTCACGCGCACTTTAGCGCAAATATGTTGCGCAACAGAGATGAACGACCAGTTTTCCCTATGTGCGAATGAAGTGGGCAAAGGTTGTTAACTGAATGGCTATGAGCGGACAGTAGGCTGTGTTTACTGTAACACCTCACCGACCTGACAAGTTAGACCCTGGCTATTTGACAAACTTTCACTCTGTTTGTGCCACTATATCCAACTATACTGTAGTATGCATGACTTGTTATCAATAATAGAGTTTGTTTATTCTCTCCTCTCTCGCTTGTTCCGATCGAGTGATGGGCCTAGTTGACATGACCCCTCAATCATCTACTAACCATACTGCATGCTATTACAAACTTTGGAGACAGCATATGTTGTAAATAATTTAACTAAAGCAAGCAAACTATAATGTGCCCGACAAGCAATGAGAATTGCTGTGAGTGAGTTTAAACCTTAGAGAAAGGTACTGACATAATCATTATCTCCTTTCCTTAACATGATCTCAATATAAAACCTCGCTCCATCTATAGAGAGAGAGATTTATTCAGTAACGAGGCCACCGGCCTATTGTACATTGCATATAGTAGTCGAATACATGTTCACGGATGTTGAGGACATCGCAGTTGTTTACATAAAAAAAAAATTCGCTAAAGAATAAACTACATCAGGATTAAATGATGATCACAATCGGATATATTTATCATAACACGGAATTTCTGTGTAATAGTTAGGTAAAGTAGTTCGTAAATCATTGAAAAATGGACAGATCATACAGAAATGATATTCTGTCTCAAAGTCTTTCATCTCTAAAGAGTCCTAATTTTCTACCTTCTTCTATCATTAAGTTATTGAAAATCTAAATGTAGGCTTTATGATGCAGTTGCATAGGTTATTAAACATCAACGCTTACACATTATTCCATGTATAGTACAGACTGTCAAACAAGCAAAGGTTCCTGGATAACGTGGAATCTGTAACCGACTTGGGAATATGGGCTGCAGAAAATGGATTGGTAAATGATGCTGATGTAAATCTAATTAGAATAGAACTCATTGCAAATACCATCAGCTCTAGATAAAATGTCTCACCTCATCAACTACAACGATGGTTTAGCTGTCACATGTGTTCAAAGACATTTATCCAGAATAAGTCACTGCTCCGTCATGTGAGAACACTCCATGACAACCAGAGATTTCACTGTGAACGATGTGATAAATCCTATTCACGTCTGGACAATTATCAAAGAGACCATCAACTTCACAGGGACCACAACCTAAACGAGCAGGCTTTCACTCAGTTGATGAAAACTCCCCTCCCGCACGCTATGCCACATGCAACTGGTGTGGTCTCTATAAGAGAGTTATCGCCCTTAGTGAGAGAAAGACGTGTTTAGCTGGAGCGGAGTTTTAAATCGACAAAAATAACATCCATTTGCAATCAAAGGTATACAAATTTGACTAAACGATAGTATTACTAATTAAACTGTGAACAATCGATATTTGGACATATTTTAACGAAAATAAGTACTTTGAGAGACTAAAATTGAACACATCGTGACATTGAAAATGTGTGAATCTCTCATGGACTCGACTGGTTTTGTTGATGCTGTACTGTCCCAACAAAGTATGCTAGTCAATGCAGATGATGATTGTGAACCTAGTGCGGCAAAAGGGCAAGAAAATGTGAAAATGATGTTGTGACACGCGAATTTGTTTCGGCTATGAATGAACAGTTACTGACTGCGAACCAAAACATGCATCTTACTTTCTCTAAACAGCTTGTTGATATGGAAGTAAGAGTAACGCAGAAGTTATCAGAAACTTTAAAAGCTGAAACAAATCAAATCAGAAAAGAGTTTAACTCTCAAGTTGAAATATTAACAAATACGATTAAATCTGTGGAGGAAAAATGCAGAGGAAACATAAATACATGTGAAGATATCTAAACTATGGTAGATGAACGCTTGAAGACGATGGAGGAATCGGCAAATACTGCTAACAGTGCCAATGGTCAGTCCAAGTTTCAGGTTGTTGTGAAAAACCTCCCCATTAGTGGGAGAGAGACTGAGGATTCAAGTGTACTGACCAACAGCATAAATCAGATGATTCGTGATGGACTGAAGCTGTCCGATGTCCGGGCAGTAAAAGCTGACAGAAAACAGAGGAGTGACGGAAAGCCAGGAATCGTTATGGTAACCCTGGAGAATCAGCAGCAGAAGAGCAAGCATAATGTGTTCAGGTTCCATGGAAAACGTCTTGTCGTGCCTAAAAGTAAGGAATAGGATGTAGTGCGGTTAGGGTTCTGGAATGTTGGAGGATGGACGCAGAAGGATACTGCAAATAGGCAATTTAGGGAGAGTGTTGTTCGTGATATTGATAGTGATGTGTTCGGTGTGTGTGAAACGTTTCTGACAAAGGATTGTAGCTTGGAACTGGAAGGCTACACATGGTACGGCAAAAATAGGAGAAGTGAGCACAAGAAAGCAAAACGTGGACCAGGAGGAGTCGGTGTGTTCATCAAAAACACCCTATATAGTGAGTTTTCTGTTGATATTTTAGACTCTGAGGTTGAGAATGTAATGTGGATTAAATTAACATCGATCACAGACGGTTACTTTAGTATAGTAATTTGTGTTTGCTACCTACCTCCATCTTGCTCCTCGCGACCTAATGATGCTGAACTATTTTTTTAACATTTACTGGAAAAGTTGTATTGTTATCAGAATAAGGGATTAGTTTGTGTGTGTGGTGATTTTAACTCAAGAATGGGTGGTTGAAGTGATTTTATCCAGGGAGTAGACCAGAAAGAGAGGTTATTGATGAAAGAGAAAATGCATATGGCAACCTCTTTACAGATTTCCTGGTCACAAGTAATATGTGTATGATTAATGGACGTCTAGGGAAACAGGACTTTACATACATTAAAAATGGCTCATCTGTTGTAGACTATGTTGTGACTCCTCATGAGAACTTAAACGCATTTAGTGGTTTTAATGTCACAAGAATATCTAGCCTTATTGATGGATGTTACGTACCAGACTCTATGCCGGACCATTCTATACTTACCTGGGAGATCCAGACTCTTGTGTTACTAGCTGAAACTAGAGATAACGACCATGAATTTAGACCTTCCATACCTGTCGAAAGTTACTGTCGGGAGAAGCTTAACTCAACATTTCTACAAGGTGATAATCTTGTTCCAATAATAGAAGCAACCATCGAACGAATCGAACATAAACTTACTGTAAACAAAGATATCAATCAAGCTTATGGTGAATATTTAAACTTTATTTACCCGTAGCTGGATAAAGTTTCGAGAAACTCAAGTAGAAACCATTCTGTCAACAACTCTAAAACGTTTTATAAACCCTATTGGAATGATGAATTACAACAGAAATGGAACAGTGTCTGCTCTGCTGAAACGTCATGGTTAAAGTGCAAATCGTAACACGTTAAAACAGTATTATACCCAGGCAAGAAAATCGTTTGATAGGTTGCTAAGAAAATATAAAAGACAATACCAGTTGGATGAACAACAACGTTTACTTGATAAACATAACAACAAAGATTCTAGATCATTCTGGAAAACTATAGGCAAAATTGGTATATCTCAGGATCGTGGGTCTAATTATATACCATGGGAGGTGGAACAGGATGGTGCTATCATTACTGATCTCTATGTTGTGCTAAAACGTTGGGAACAAGATTATTCTCCACTCTTTGTCAACGATGAATCACCACGGTTCGACGCAGGTCACCTTGACCGGGTCACAGATGAACTTGACAACAACACTGTGACGTCAGAGTTCATGTTCGACACTACTGACCTAGATTATTCGATCACGCTCAACGAAGTCGAGAGAGCAGTTGCACGTGCAAAGTGCGGGAAAGCAACCGGCCCGGACTTGTTACCTGCCGAGTGCCTGAAGAACAGAACCTGTGTCAAGTTGCTCTTTACTATATTTACACATTGTTTTGAAAACAGCACTTGTACATTTGGTGGACAAGCGCCATTCAACCAATCAGCAAGCCTGATAGTAATCCACGTGATCCCTTGGGATATAGAGGCATACCACTTATCTCCATACCTTGCAAGTTATATTCTGATATACTATAGAACACATTTATAATCTACATTCAATAATTGAAAATAGAAAAATAAAAAAAAGTCAACGTTTGTGTGTTTTATTGACATCACCAAGGCTTTTGATAAAGTTGATCCTAACTGTCTTAGATATAAACTGAACAAGATTGGAAATAAGGTAAGATTCCTAGAAGCAGTTAACTCAATGTACGATAACACATGGTCACGTGTCAGACTCAACGATAGACATACAGAGTTGTTCCCTGTCCACTCTGGTGTGCGACAAGGATGTGTATTATCACACACTCTCTTTTCTATTTACATCAATGACTTAGTAGCAGAAATCAATAGTCTAAACTGTGGCATAGAAATAGATAGCTCTACTCAGTTCGTTGTTATACGCAGATGGCATCGCATTGATCGCTCCTAATGAGAATTGTTTTCAACAAATGTTAGATTGTGTACATAACTGGTGTTCGAGGTGGCGATTAACGGCTAGTTTGAAGAAAACTCAAGTGGTTCATTTCCGGACAAATGGACATGATAGATCAGACTTTGATTTCACTTTTGGAGAAGATAACATTAGCTACACTCACGCCTACAAGTATCTTGGAATATGGTTTCAGGAACATCTTGACCTAAATTTCACAGCTGGCGAAATAGCCAAATCAGCTAACCGTGCCCTTGGCGTTATCATCTGCAAATCTAAAGCAACTGGTGGAATGAAAGTTGATGTATTTAACACATTATGTGAAAATATTGTACAACCAATCCTGTCTTATGGAGCGGCCATATGGGGAACAAGACAATTTAATTGTATCAATGCCACTAACTGTTTGCCACTATCATGGCAATGTCCCCCACCGGTGACATTGAGTTAGTAAGACATATCATTGGAGCTACTTTATATATTGCATTACTGGTAAAAAGTGCCTTGATGATCAGCAAATTTTAAGACTTTGGGTGATTAGGTTCATGATATATCGTGTTAATAAGAGTTCTAATAGTGGTCAAAGTGTTGTGGTGACCTTGAAAATAAGGTCAAGGTCACCAAAATGTACTGGTGTGTGTGTCATCCCCCAATGTAGGCTGACACCAAATTTGAAGACTTTGGATGCAACACCTCATGAGATATCGCGTTAACAAGAGTTCAAAAAGTGGTCAAAGTGTAGAACTTGAAAATAAGGCCATGGTCACCAAATCGACTGGTGACTGCGTCATCCTCAAATTGTAGACTGACACAAAATTTGAAAACATTTGGTCCAACCGGTCATGATATATCGCGTAAGTAAGAGTTTGAAAAGTGGTCAAAGTGTTGTGGTGACCTTGAAAATAAGGTCATGGTCACCCAAATCAAGTGGTGTCTGTGTCTTTCCCCAATGTAGGCTGACAACTAATTTGAAGACTTTGGAAGCAATGTTTCATGAGATATCGCCTTAACAAGAGTTCAAAGAGTGGTCAAAGTGTCGTGGTGACCTTGAAAATAAAGCCACGGTCACCATAATTAACAGGTGTCTGCGTCGTCCCATAATGTAGGCAGACATCAAATTTGAAGACTTTGGATGCAACGCTTCATAAGATATAGCGTAAACAAGAAATGTGACGTACGGACGGACGCCGCTGAATACATATAGTTCCCCGATCCGCGTTGCGGCGGGGGACAACAAGGCATGTCGTTTCTTTCTAGGTGTTGGAAGAAAGTCTAATTAATTTAGCTATACGTGGAGATATGGGTTGGACTTCCACTTTCACTAAACAAAAAATAGAAATTATACGTCTGTAAAAGTGACAACGATAAAATCAACACATGGTCTCAAAAGTATCGTAAATCATGGACTAGCAGAATCAACTCTACAATCTTATCTTGGCAGCTACCTGTTCCTGACATAATGAATATCACTATAACTGACATGGAATTTGATAACACTGGTTGTTCCTATTAGATCAACGTGATTGGCTGGATGAACTGTGGAAAAGGACTTATAAATGGGAATAAGCTTCGAACATATCGTTTATATAAATATTCATTAAACACTGAAGCCAATTTAAAAACAGCTGTTAATCGAAGCGCCTTCGCCAAATTGAGATGTGGAACTCTACCTCTAGCAGTAGAAACTGGAAGATTCTCGCGCCCTATAGTACCTCTGTCAAACAGGACTTGTACCTTATGTGATACAAAGGTGGTTGAAGACGGAATGCAGTAACTTAACGCATAACCTATGGACCTATGCAGCATCCCTCCAACCACCCTTCCTTCACCAGCCACCCGTAAACCAGCTGTGCTTCCTTATGAACACTCCAATAGCGTGTAACTCCTTAGCCGCCCTGTAAATAAAATGATTAACGCCGAATGAATTTTATCCACATTTAGGGGTATATTGCTAAATTTTATTACAGATTTTATATTGTTGTTTCGTAATGTCTATTTTCACGTAATTACGTGTATGGTATGTATTGAAATGTATGTATTTGTATTTGTTATAGTTGTATTTGAATGTAGTGTCTTCGTTTGTGTACATGTGTGTGTGTATGTATGTTTTATTATGTATGTAAGTATGTATGTGTGTATGTGTGCGTGTGCGTGCGTATGTATATAAGTATGTGTATGTATGTATGTATGTATATGTGTATGTATGTATGCATGTATATATGTATGTGTGTATGTATGGGTGAATGTACATGTATATATATGTTCTGGTATGCATATGTGCTTATGTGCATGTGAGTGTGTCTGGCTGCGAATAAGCAAATTTAAACGTCTATTTATTGTTTTTATGCGTATGGTCGCTTTATCATATGATGTGTAAATGTGTGAATATTCATTAGTGTAAACTAACTTTTTATCTAATATATATATTTTGTTTTAATGTATCTTTAGTGTCTCGTAGGCTTTTAGGCCGGATGTTACTCTTAACAATGTCTTATGTCAATGTCTTTCGAACTGTAACATGTGATACTTTAATAACATAATTTTCTTCTTCTTCTTCTTCTCTATAGATGCTTTTTGCCCAATAAGCTCTTCTTTTTCTTCTTCTTCTTCTTCTTCTTCTTCTTCTTCTTCTTCTTCTTCTTCTTCTTCTCTATAGATGCTTGTTATACAGTAAGCTGTTCTGTGAAGGCTGTTCCCATTCAGGCCGGGAATGTATTTCTTGTCATCGCCCTTTGAGGGGTCGCTGAGGACAACAAAGGACCTGAAAGAGTTAATACCTTCAAACGACCTGAAAGCGTTTATACCTTCAAACAACCTGAAAGCGTTAATACCTTCAAACGACCTGAAAGCGTTAATACCTTCAAACAACCCGAAAGCGTTTATACCTTCAAACAACCTGAAAGCGTTAATACCTTCAAACAACCTGAAAGCGTTTATACCTTCAAACAACCTGAAAGCGTTTATACCTTCAAACAACCTGAAAGCGTTTATACCTTCAAACAACCTGAAAGCGTTTATACCTTCAAACAACCTGAAAGCGTTTATACCTTCAAACAACCTGAAAGCGTTAATACCTTCAAACGACCTGAAAGCGTTAATACGAATAAGAACGATTTTCCAAGAGTTCATCAGTAATGAACCTTAAACTTTTAATCACATGATCGTGCTCTCAACCAACCAACTTTCGGGAATCCGTGTAAACTTCAAAATAAGAAATTCTTCTCCGATAATGGCAAATGGACCAAAGCGTAAATCTACACTCATTGTCTTTTCTGTTCATACGTCAAACAAACCGACGCAGGGGCTTATATCTATCCTCCAGTGCAGCTAAATATATGGAGGATATAAAGTCATTTTCTTTCTGTCATTTTGAAGTGTCAATTCCATAGCGTAAGTGCGTGTGTACGTTTATCACTGACAATTTTCCGCTGTGTCAGATTCTGATTCTAGCAATGAGATCTTGCTTTGAACAAGTAGTTGTCACTAAGGTGACATGATCCCCGGCCGCAAATTAATACTTCAAAATTGAAAAATAATGTCAAGATCAGCAAAATCGACTGGGCCCTGAATTTTCCCTAAAAGTACCACTGATGTAAGATATGATGAGAATCCAATAAACAGTTCTTGTGATATTGATGCCCCTGACAAGCTTATCATGTCGACAAACTAAAAGTTCCACTGTGACCTTGAGAATAATGTCAAGGTCACCAAAATCTAATCAATCCTTTGTCTCCATTTGGAGAAGCTATGTATAAGATATTAAGAGAATCCAGTGAATGGTTCTTGAGATATCCGGCTGACAAGCTATACATGTACATTAACATGTCGAAAAATTCAGAGTTCCGTTGTGACCCACAATATGATAATGTATGATAATGTCAAGGTCACCAAAATCTAATCAGCCCTTTGTCTTCCCTAGGAAGTGCTTTGTGTAAGATATGATGAAATTCCGGTGAATGGTTCTTGAGACATCCCGCTGACAAAGCTATAAATGTACATTAACATGTCGCAAAACTTCAAACTTCCGCTGTGACCCATGAGAATATTGTCAAGGTCACCAAAATCTGATCAGCCCTTTGTCTTTCCTTTGAGAAGCTATAAGAAGGATATGACTTCAAGATAATCCAGTGAATGTTCTTGAGATATCTCGCTGACAAGGGTAAAATGACAAAGGCTCGCTGTGACCTTGAAATGAAGGTCAAGGTAACAAAACTCTGTAGGAACATTACTCCTTCCATGGTGAACCCTTATGCAAAACATAAAAAGAATCCAGTGAATAGTTCTTTGAGTTATTCCATTTCGTACGGACGGACGGATGCAGTCGAATACTATATCCCCGCCGCGGATAACAAGTTAGTCTAGTGATAATTAACGAAAATTTGTATGAAGGACAAGCGGATCTACCGAATGCTCGGCATCATCTTGCTAGCACCAACACATCTCGTTTCTATGTCTCACGTTTATCTTTTCCATTATTTAACAGTTGAAATGATATAATAGCAAACATTTATGATACTATCTAAAAATATGTTGATTCATTAAAGGTAAAACTTACGATGTAAAACGATGGCAAGTGTTTAACTCTCACCAAGTACTGAGCATAATGAAATTAACTTAACAATTTTAGGAAGGAGAAATACAAAAACTTACCGTGTTAAGGTTACTTTCGACAAATGCCGGGTGGGTTACGAAATCTTTTTCTCATCAATGTCATGTTTTTCACCAAACTATTTTATTTCATCAAAGTCAATTAAATAATAAGTTAGTTTTTCATCAATGATAGGTTTTCACCAAACTATTTTATTTCATCCAAGTCAGTTATTTTCATCAAAGTTAGTGTTTTAATCAACTAATTTCTCACAGCAAAATAATTGTTTCATTTGTCCTAGGTGGCAATTATCCTAGGTGGCTTTTGTCCTGGGGGCATTTGTCCGGGTGGGTTATGTCCGGATGGTTTTTGTCCTTCTCCCGACCTTTTGCACTTTGGACATTTCGTTGGCTATTTGCACTGACCAATACATGATATGCTCACTAATGGCAAAGAATGGAATACACTACCAATTTAATTTTATTTCGTTAAAAACAATCGTGTCACTGTGCTCATAACATCAAAGGATTGTCATCTCGTCTAACCTCAGACCCTATACCTGTTATGTAACAACGTCCTACCAATTCGGTAAATTGAGACACATTTTCACACTATACCCATGTTTAACCACAACTCACTTTAGAGTGCTTTTATCTTCTTTAACCCCTTTTAAAAATCATAAAATCCATTTTTTATTTGTTGTTTTAGTCTCTGTCTTATTTTTTTCACCCCGTCAGTGAAAAGACTTTGACGTTAAAGCTGACGAAAGAAGTGTTTTAAGACAGTCATCATCAGCTATACCCATAATGCACGCCCCTTGTACATTCGGAGTTGTATAGGTGTTAAACGGACACACATGGTGAGTTGATCAACATTCTATAGTTCAATACTTTCATTTGAAAATGAGAGGAAAACTTATTCAATATTTTTTGGATTTGATTAAAACAGTATTTTATTTCCAAAAACATATGAATTGACCACCCAAAATAACATGCAATATAAAATGTAAGGAAAATGGATCAGCAATGATTGTTACATGACTGTAATGATGCTTTCGTTTTCCCGAGAATCCAAGTTTCGTGGTAAATTTAAACTTAGTTTACAGGCGCCCCTAACGCATGGAATTAAAAATATGTGTTTGGAAAGAAACCACTCTTGGTTGGTACAAATTTCTTCCACAACTGAATTAAGTCTTCACTCGTGCAGTTGCGAAAAAATCCTTCCAACTTTCATGCACGAACGAAACTTGAACTTGAAACTTGAAATTTTAATCCGTCCGTCCGTCTGTCCGTCCGTAATCATTTCGTTTCCGGAGCAGAACTCGAAGACCATTTATCATATCATTCTGAAATTTCACATATGTATTACACATTTACTGCAGTGGTGCCTTTTGATATTTTCAGATTTTTATTTTTTTTTAGAAACTTGTTGAATTTGGACTTTGTTCAGAGACAGGTTCGTTTCCGGAGCACAGCTCCAAAACTGTTGATCATATCTTCCTGAAACTTTGCATGTGTATTACCCACTAACTGAAGTGGTGCCTTTTGATATTTTCAGATTTTTTCTGAAAAATATTTTTTTTTCTGTTTCGATAGAAACATGAGAGGGAGTTGGTTGTTGTTGATTTTGACTGCTTCTGATGCAGAAGTCTAAAACCCTTAACATACCTGAAACTCAGCTTCTGTAATACCCACTAACTGAAATACGGTAGTAGATACACAAGTATCTGTCAAAGATGTGTTTTACAAATTCTGTGGAACCGGTGGGATATGTCATCTTCTGATGACTCTTGTTCCTTTTTGTAAATTACCTAATCTTAATCTGATTGAAGATGAATACATGCATGCTCTTTTACTGTAAAGCCTACCCAGACATAAATACATTTCTTGGTAAATATTTGAAATACCCCGTATCACAATAAAGTTTTCTAAAACTGATGTCCTCAACTGATGTAAATGTTATAAATAATGTTTGCCTATTTCATATCATGCTTGGAAAATGAGAAATTCTGATGTTTTTTTTAGTAAAACTTATTTAATGGTATGTCTGTGTTACACTGAATAAAAAAAACCTGTCTGGAGTAAGTTATTGTAAATTTACACTATAGATTTAATGATAGCTCGAATAATTTTTCTAAAAACTGTAAACCAGTAACAATGGTGTTGAGCACTATAAGTTATGATGTACTTAGTTATAATGTTATTATTCTATTATCAATAATAAAAGGTCACCATGAGAAATATTCACGCAGTAGGCAAAAAAAGTATAGACCTCTTCAAACACAAAATCAAACACAACAAAGATGAAATAATAACGACGTTTATAATAGAATAAATTGCATGATCGTTTTTATATCTGTATTGTCAGACATTCATTTTAAAACAAAATAACCTAACACTCCACTCAAATGGGGAAAAAAACCAACCTAATCCCAAATCAACGATTGAATATCGAAAAAATTTCCAAAAACTTCTAAATTACTCCCTACAGACGCACAAATACACATTCTATAGGAAACTTACAATGTCAAAGGTAGTTATTATGTTTTAAACGAATTATTGAAGAAAATAGAAAAATCGCCTAAGGATTGCATTGCAACTAACTCTGTGTATGACGTCACATCCCTAAGGAACGCTATTCTGCATTGGCGGGGCCCCGGGGGCTGTTTTAGGACTGAGATAATTTGCAGGCGAATTTTACTCACTTTGAACGGCGATATCTTGGCAAGCAGATGACGCTTCGATATGAATAAACGTATCAACATCGAAAACCAGACGGGTTATGATTTATGATTATGAAATAGTCTGAATATTTACAACTTTGAATGATGCATCGCCGCACTGTTACATGATTAAACATATTATCATTTTCATGAAATGAAATCGGGATTGGCAAACAAGCAAACACTGCTTATGTGAACGCCGCTCCCGTACATAAAAGCAGATACGTACACATGAAAAGAATACACAAGCACATCAATATATCATCAGATGTGTTTATTCGTGAAGTTTAAAGGCCTCATGCCCAAAGAACATATCATTTACAGTATACAGAAACATACATAGTTCACCTGATGAATATATCAAACAGATTTAAGTGATATTCTGTACTATAAAGTAAAAAATATAAACTTTGACAATTGACATAATGTAGATTTACTTTGTGTTGACAAAAGATTAACAAACTTTATATGCGTTGGATTTTTATAATGATAACTAAGTATCTAAATACTTAATCCTCAAATGTGAATATGCATCACAAACCATTACAAAGTGATATTAATTTTCTATAATATCATGCATTAATCCTGATTTTGCACAATAAAAGCATTTTCTTTCTTCTTCATCTTCATTATGAGGTCTTTCTGTTTCTATACGAAGTTGATGACTGCTACAACGAAATCTGACGAAAGCCTGTTTAAAGATATTATTATATTTACAGTTTAAATAGAGTTCCATTGTTAAAGTTGTTTAAAAGGTAGAGTAGGTTCTTAATTTTGGTTTCTGAAGAATGTTAGTATGCCACTGCTGTGATCTACAGTCCTGTAAACGCTGTTTAAAATCTGAAAGAAATAATCCTACGTCCCCAACATCCTGAATTACCCATGTATATCCAAAGCTATATTGAAATAGAATCCGTTTTATGTGAGTTGTCCATGTAGTACGTCCTGCTTCATCCAATCCACACAGCATCAGGTAAGTTGTTTAGGAATGCGATTAAGGTCCATTGATAACAGTTTAGTCCAATATTTAACACTTTTTAAGATGGTATTAATGTGGATTAGTTGACGACGAGTTTCTCCTAAAACGGCAGCATTACTTGTACTTTTCGGCAGGGATAAAATACGCTTTAGGAAGGTTGTCTGTACTTTCTCTATTCTTTCATATTGTTGGTATCCCCAGATTTCTGCTCCATACGTAAGTATAGGAAGTACCATGGTATCAAACATCTTGATGGCAGTGTCTATGGGTAGTCCGCCTGATAAGTAATGGATTCTATAGATAAGACAGATCTTTTCCGCTTGCTGTGAAAGTAGAGTTGTAGTTTTAGTCCATATTAGTTTGGGGGTAAAGACGATTCCTAAATATTTGTGAAAAGAGACATTTTTAACTTCCCTTTCTTCATACGACCTTTTTTCGTAATTTCTCAGTCTTTCTCCGTTTCTGAAAACCATGATTTTAGATTTTGAAAGATTGAGCCGCATTCCCCATCTGGTACAACAGGTGCTGATACAGTTGATTCGCTGCTGTTGTCTGTCTGCTGCATTTGCCACGTCATCGGCGTAAAGTAGTGAGAACAAACTTGGTTCCGTTTCCCAGTTGAATATTCCTGGACGGTTGCAATTTCTAATTCCGCTACGAGTTCATTTATGAAAAGAGAAAATAAAGTTGGGCTTATCATACAACCTTGACGAGTTCCCACACAACAGTTGAAATAATCAGTTATACCAGAATGCGTTCGCACACACGATTTAAGTTTCGAGTACATGTCTCTAACAACCGCAATAAAGTTTCCATGGATTCCATAGCTGATAAGACGATACCATAATAAAGGATGATCCACACAGTCGAAGGCCTTCTTAAAGTCTATAAAGAAACAATACATTCTTCCTCCTGTAGAATTCCTCCAGGGAATTTCAAACTGTCGAAGGCTAAGTACGTGAATTTCAATATGGAAACAAAAGAATTAATTTATTGGTGAGTAGTCATTTGTACTTTGTTTGTAATGAATGAGTAATGAGAGGAATTGTCCATTGAGTATTTGGATCACCTTTAGTATCCCTCACCGGGATAAGCACGCGCCGAAGGCGCGTGCCCGCTACGCGAGAGAACGTGTAAGCACGTGTAAGAACAGTTTACTGCTACGCAGTAAACTGCTCGCGAAGCGAGCATGTATATATATAGAGAAGCGCGCGACAGCTAGCTGATGTCCGTTAGGAGACATTTTAGACCAAAAAAGAGGTCATTTTCGTGTTTATCGACAAAAGTTTAATTTAAAACTTCGTCTAAAAGACGAGAGTTTTAAACACAAATTTTTGTTTTACTCAAAAACATCTTTCAAATCGTCTGTAATTGAAAGGAAATCCCAATGACGTAGCTTCTCACTGATTGGTCAATTCAATCTCACGTGTGAATTTTCCAAATAAGGAATAGCTAGACTTGGGAATGTCGCTGGCCTGACGGTAAGATCCACGTTTGCGTAGGCTGATCTTAAACATGTATTTTTTGTTGTAGATCATAGATTACTGTATGGATGTTTGACAGACTTTATGTTAGGCCCTATATTTTGTAACCAACGGCGATCTTGTTTGCTTTTCAGCGAAGGAGAAATTACAATAATTATTACAACGGGATATCAATAAATGTTCAAAGGGAGTGATCGTGTCACAGCGTCCACTGTTGAAGTTTTATGAATTGTGTAAATTCTACATGTGATGTCCATGCACATGATATCACCAAATGCCAATTCCATTTTTGATTGTGAATAATATAAGTTTTGGACATCAATTTGATACGATTCACTACCCGAAAAGGTAAGTCAACAAGCTACGTGTTCATGTTTTCATTTATTAGATTCTCTACTCAACGCTTCAGTATTTCAGCAAACGTTAAAATCGTAAAATTATAAATCACAATAAGCACTTACTTACACTTTTTTATTATATATCTTGCTATGGTATTATCTGTAAGAAAGACACCCCAGAAGTGTTTTAACAAATTTTAAAATGTCCTAAATTTCGTCAGTTCGTCAAAAGGATAAGAATTATAAACTTAAGGTGTACCTAAGGGTTAAAATGTAGTCGAAATAATACTTAACTGACGACTGTCACAGAATGCTTGGATTCAATGTGAAGGTTATTATGAATTTGCATTACTTTTGCAACGCCAAGTTGCATGACAATGTCCAATGGCGGCCAAAAAAACGAGACACCGAACGAGATTTCAGTTCAAGCAGTTGATTCAAGGGAACTAACTGATGTGGATTAAAGCGTCCATAAAATGTTCCTGGAAATTCATTTCGATCCCAAATGGAAATCGGATTATCACGGTTCGGTATCGAAGAAAATTCGGACAATGTTTTTCTTACATATATATTAGGCCTAAATTTAAAGTACCCGAAGTTCTTGCATAAAAAAAACTAGGCTAATCACTAATGTTATTATATAATGATCTCGAGGGATCTAAGGGTTAAATAACATCATCAAACATTATCTAAGGGTTAAATTAAATTAAATCATCTGTATCCAAGGGTTAAATGAAATTATCGGGATGTGTCCAAGGGTTAACTAAGGGCCTAGACTACAATTACTAAATTTGAAGTGCGACATGTCAATCAGACGGGGAAAGCCCGATGTTTTGGCCTCCTGCAGTACGGTACACACACAAAAAAATCCAACGTTTTCTTTACATTCCATTTTAGGAAACCAGCACTAGCCCTAAACTTATGAATTGATATATCATGTGCTGGACGTAGGGTTGATTGGTATCCTAAGGGCTAATGGGGTCAGTACAGCAGCGACCGATCTTCCGTTTTTGTCAACAAACATGGCGTCATCGCCTCGACGGGAAAACAACGTCTGCGCATGTCCGATAGGTAAAATAATATTCTAGAACATAAATAATAAAGAACAAAAAAGCATGCCCTTATATGGTGAGGGATTCTAAAGTCAGGCCGAGTATTTAAATAGATAAACTGTTCCCTCCCTGTAATACGTGCGTTTGTTGGTGTCGTGAAATGGACCAACGAGAGAAGAGGTCGCCTTCCGTGCGAAACTGTTGACCTAGATACGTCACTGCCGTCTTATCGAAACGCCGTAATTATTGCCTGGCGTAATTAAAGTGATGTAGCTCTAATTGAGAAGGTGACATAGAGGTAGACTGATGTTGAAGATAGATAATGCATTAGGGAACACGTGTCAGGCGATACTTACCGATGGTGACGTTTAAAACAACATTTATATCGGAGTTCAAAATTCCGGTTGATAAGCCTTGTTATATATAGAGTGTATTACCTATATCTACCTTTATCTATTTTTCTTCCCCAGCCTGTGGTATATTGAAATTTCATTCATCATTTTATACCATTTACTGTTTCAGGAAGGGACGCCGCTTTCTACTTGATCCCTCTTCAAAAACCTCAGCAACAAGTTTGGTACAGTCGTCAGGCTGTGGGACACAACACCTTACAGAGAATGGTTCCTGATATTGCTAAGACCACGGGTCTACAGGGACATTATACCGGTTCCGGGTCAGTTCGTACCAAAACCGGTTCGTCCTTGGGTCAGTTCGCACCAGAACCAGTTCACCCAAATCAAATCAAAGGCTTCCTTGAATAAATATGTGATCACAACTGAGGGGTCTAATCACGGATGTGTCAATTTCATTCAAACTCTTAATTATTTCATGAAGTCTGCACAAACAAACAGAAACTCACCTACCTCAATTTTCGTAATCCGGTAAGTACGTACCAAATCTTCAAGCGGCTGATTAGATACGCAAACAATGTCATGTAATGTAAAAACATCTCTTTATTCATCTTTACTACATCTACAATTAGTCAAGCATCAACTATATCTATCATATTAAAACTGGGGCGAACCGACCCTGGGACGTACCGGTTTTGGTACGAACTGATCCGGAACCCTTTACAAACTTTATTACATCAAGCATCAACTGACCCGGAACCCTTTACAAACTTTATCACATCAAGCAACAACTATATCTATCATATTAAAACTGGGGCGAACCGACCCGGTCGAACCGACCCTGGGACGAACCGGTTTTGGTACGAACTGACCCGGAACCATTTTACCAAGTGAGATCAACTGCTGATACGACTATCTTCCAGGCTGGAGAAGACGAACAGCTGATAATGAAGCAAACTGGTCACCGCTCTGTTTCTGGTCAGTTACAGTACATTTACAGTCAGCACATATAGCACCTGTTTTTATTTCTTATTTTATTTAATTATGTGTCTTTGTACTTAAAATCTATATAAAAAAAACCCAGATATACTTTGTCCTTGCATTAGGATATGTTTAGCCATATTCAACACAATATACAACTCTATTTTACGTAGCTAGATAGTTTGCATTCGCAAATCTTAAGTTTATGATTAGTTTTGTCAAATGTCCTACACTTTCAGGCCAATATTTTCATTGTATACTTATTAGCGCTAAAAATTATAAATATATATTATACAGTCGTAAATATCATACCAAATACTTCCTTGTGACTATGTTAGTATTAACACTCCTAATTACCACAACAAACTAGTGACTGTTATGCTACCGTTCCAGGTGTGTGATCATACAAGCGAGAAAATGAGGAACAGATGAAGATGGTCAGCAACATTCTCACTAAGAAGCCGAAGACTGAAATGCGTTGCAAGTTGCAACCCAGACCCAAACCTTCCAATTCCAGGTGGATCATCTGAAGAAACATCTGGTGTGTATCGTCTTCTTGGTTCTAATATAATTGTAGATAATTTTGAACATTATATCATTAATGGCCAAGACAACTATACTGCTTTAAACCAATTGTGGCCTTGCCTGTCTCAAGATTCCGATGACTATGACTTTGTAATAAGTCGGAAAGCAAATGTGCGTTACAATGAAACTTAAATAATGCTCCTTTTATAATGGTTTTTACAAACATATCTGTCAATGAGCTATCTCTTCAAACAACAGTTTTACGTTTTCCAGATGACTCGAGCTATTCTGAAGAGAGTGCAAAAGGACGAAGGAAGTCACAACTACAGTTTCAATTCGTTAACTGCAATGTGCAAATATTGTAACTAATAACATTTTTTGAATTGTTCGGATTTTTTATTTAGAAAACGATTTCAGGAAAAAGACCACTGAAGTAGAGGCACAGGGTTGTCGAACCCGATATGCCAAGGGAAAAGTTATTCTCGAGGTGCGATACCGGGAATAAGGCGAGGCGGAGCCGAGCCTTGTTTCCGGTATCGCACCGAGAGAGGGTCAGGTAATCGCCCACGGGGGTTATATAACCAACCTCTGTGTGAGGTCGGTTATCCGATAATCAACCCATTGAGAGGTCGTTCACATAAGATTCTAACCTCTGATATTGACTTGATATTCATACCACGTGGTATATATATATATATATATATATATATATATATATATATATATATATATATATATATATATATATATATATATATATATATATATATATATATATATATATATATATATATATATATATATATGGTAGATTTATGAAACAAGAAAACGTTGAAGGCAAGTAATATTAATGGTAATGTATGCTCCAGCAAGGCACGGCACAAGTCAAAATGTTACATCAGTTCTAACTACATATTCAGTACACGTTTTGGGAACCGTTTAAATTCAAGTAGTGGTATTCACATAAGTATTTGCGTGTACATTCATATAATTCACATGATATATAGCAATGTGTAATGTTAAACATATTTGTTTCTGATGGAAGTAACTGCATATATTAAATATCATATGACATTAATATTACATGGAGCCATTTATCAATAAAACCATTGGACTGCATGGTTTTCAATCTGACTATGTATCTCATAAAAATATATTTTAATGTCCAATTGAGGATTTAAAAGTCAGATTATCCTTTTTTCAAGATAAAATAATAGGGTTTGTTCAACAGCTTCATATTTCCATTCTCCTAAAGATAAATTAATCTCCTTGGCGTTTTAGTCTTTTTCTAACAACCTTTCTAAGCTTGTATTAAATTGATTGGCGAACACAATGGCCATTGATTGTCTGCCCTTGAAGGACAAAGGTCAAGGTCCCGAGATATGGGCTATGGTCAGCCTTCTGATCGAATTTTGGAATCAGAAATATGTTTTAAGAACTCATATTTATAATTTCTGAATTATACCCCTGGGAATTCTTTTGACATGTTCACAATCAATAGCATATTCCTCCAAGGTTAAAAATGAAATGTCATTGTTGCAGTGTGCCAGAAGTATAGACTTTGTGTTCTGATATAAAATATATAAAATATATTGACATATGTTGATACGACTGAATTCTTTGATAGTCATATTTTTATCATGCATCAAGACTGCAAATGACACAATTTGATATTTTCCTCACCATCCAACTGTCAAACAAAATACCATTTTTCGGTAAGGTTGAATGTACTTATAACCATATGTTTTACAAAGAAATAAACACAATTATAGTTATCTTTTTTTTTCAAAACACACATGACCCTGTCAAGCTACCTACATATGTTTTTTCTCAACCATTGTGCAGCTCTGTTTACTTACTTCTGCAATGCGACACCCATGTTCTGCTAATTTAGACAAAGTAAAAACCCTTAAAGATTTCGACATTCGACGGTCTTTCTGATATGCAAACACCATTGTAAATAATAAAGTTTTAACCCCATGTATGAACATTTTCATTCAATGCGTGCAAACCTTTTAACTCGTGGATGTCTGAAATGCTGACAAGATTCAGTTTCGCATTCGTGCATCAACATGCCAATATTCATGCGAACTGTAAATAATTGACTTCTTAAACATGGATACACAGACCGAGGACCTACTATAGTACCATTTATGGCCATGCAGGCTTAGCCTTGCAATTGACCCAGCGCCGCTGTAACATCCGCCGAACTCACTGGCGTCACGTACGTCATATGTATGGATGAGTCCAGGGTTCCGTTCCATAACAGCGAGCGCTTATAATCGCTCATTCTCTCCTGGACGACATGGTGCAAAACCTCAAAGTTCGCTCGCTTTGCTACGTACCGCTACATTGAGCAATCGCGTTCAAGAGAGGTTTAAAAGTAATCGCTAATTGAGCGATTACTTTGAAACCTCACTTGAACATGTCCCAGGTTTCAACAATACAGGGTTGAAAGAATGTAAAGCTGTCCGACATCTGAGAGTGGCTCGGGTCAATGAGGAGTGCATATGGCCAATGATGGAGGTTATTTTCATGTGTGGAATGGAATGAATTGTAATGGTAAAACATTGTATATGGTGCTGGGCAAGATTTCAACCAGAGGATGTGCAGAAACATTCTTATAATAGAAAGGATGTTTTTCCTGATAGACGACAACGCACCTATTTATTGAGCTAAGGGAGTAGGCGAATTGATATATGTTCACTTGTTCATTTTGTTTAGGATTCAAACTCTAGTAATAAATTTTAAGGAGGTTCCTTACCATTGTTCCTCCGCACCTTCAGTTGTCAGATTCAGATAGAGATTTTACAAACGCTTCTACCAGAGCAGATCTCATCTGGCACTTCAGATGGGCCTTTTAGCCACATAGCCCTGTAGCCTTAGTGTACACTTTCAGTAACAGTGTTCGTTATGCACATTAGAAATTTAAATAACTGTCTGGAAATATGATAATAAAATCATTGTAATATAATTGTGAAATATAATATGTGTTTTATGGTAAAGAGCTATATTTTGTTATTTTGCTCTATAACCTAATTTAATGGGAAACGGTCGTGTATATTGAGTAAGAGTTATCTCCCTTGCAACTTTAAATTTACAGTTTCTCAGGGGTTTTCTTATTATTCAAGTTGGCCTGGATACATATGACTTTTTGGGTGAATTTTGTTGTTGAATTGTATTTCTATCAAACGGTGATTTTTTCCAGCAAATCTTGAGATTAATTTACATAAATATTAATGTTTAATATAAAATAATAAACATTTGTAAAAATTCAATTTTAGGTAAAAAGCTACTTGATAACAATATAATTGCATTTTCGTCTTGCATAAACGTGTAACCATAACCCTTCTATTAAAAAAGGCCATAATTATTAAATATGCTTGTTGTTTTATCATCATGATAGAGTGAAATGATAGTGAAAGATTTATTTTTTTGGCGCACCCCCACCTACATTGGGAGCTCATATTTAAAAAACGAGCACGGTGACCCCTAATTTTTATTACAAAAATGGATTTAGCATATGTTTTTTCACGTATATTGTAAAGTATTAGCACTTTCTTGAGATTTATTGAATTGGCAAGGAACCTCCTTAAATCAACGACTTGATTATCTTGTATTTGACATTTTAGGGGGTTCTGACAACCATTCTTAGCAATAGTGTATGTAATTCGAATATGTCTAATGCGAATGTATTATTTTTATCGTAAGATATATCTTTATAAAAAGAAAAAAAAGAATATGCAACGGGAATGACCTTGATCAAACCCTGACACGTTAATCTAACTGATCTGTTTCCAACAATAAAAATACTAAATTGACAATCCATACTTTAAGAAAGAACAGACATTATAGGGAGATAGTCAAAAGGGCCAAAGCAAAAAGTCAAAGATGCCCCCAAAAGGCCGGAGTTTTAATGATTTGATTGAAGTGTTACAGTATTAAAAATAATGATGACAATGTTTTGGTTTGTGTTTCATCTTTATCTGCGAGTGTTTTCTTTTTTTTGTTTTGATGTGCTTCATTTTATTATGTGAGCGTAAAGCGTAATGACTCATAATCCTCATAATCTTATCTCCCAGTAAGTATTTTATATTTTCTAAAACCATATTTCAAGTATCCTAATGTATATACCCTCTGTAAAATGTTAACACCTAAATGTGCCAAAAAACTGAAAAGTATGTCAAAAACATTTATCAAATGGATAATCAATAAGAATTTTTTCCACGAAAAGTGATAAGACAGTACTATCGCTTTAAGCATGCAGAGTTTGCTTTTCAAACATCAACGAACTGAAAAGAAAGACCCTCCGAATAAATTCAAATGCATAGCATATCTTACGATTGATATGAAACAACTCCCCTTTTGCTGAGGTTGCTTTTCTCTAAATTTGCTTAATACATAACTTAAAACTATTTGCAAGAAAAGAGATGATCGATTATCGAAAACATAGATTAAAATGTGTGAGGTAGATTTAGCTATAGACTTGAGCTCTCTGTTACGACTAATGGTGGAGTCTTGATATCACTATGATCTCAGGTGGCGGGTGGTGTCCTCCTGTCCCGGGTTCCGTTCCATAACAGCGAGAGCTTATAATCGCTCATTGATTGCTCAAAGTAGCGCTCAAGTAGCGCTCATTCTCTCTTGAACGACATGGTGCAAATTCCTCGAAGTTTGCTCGCCTTGCTACGTAGCGCTACATTGAGCAATCGCGTTCAAGAGAGGTTTAAAAGTAATCGCTAATTGAGTGATTACTTTAAAACCTCTCTTGAACATGGCCCTGGTTCGTTTCTCACTGAAAGATTTCTCCATAACGCTGCTGGAGCTGTTGTTTGAAGGTCCTCGGTGCATGCTTTGAAGGGTCCTGCGCTGCTTCCCAAAAGGATGGTTCTGCAGCAACTTCCAAACGCAAGGCATAACTCTTGCCAGTCTGCATTACTGGCTGATTTAACCCTTGCGGTATTTCCCTCGCTTTCTTGTGTCGAGGCAGTGAATCGCTGCACTGGAAATGCATAGCGGGCCTGGATTTCTAAATACAGATTTTTTAAGGAAATACTGCAAGGCCTAAATCAGCCAGGAATGGAGACTGGCAAGAGTTATGCCTTGCATTGGGAAGTTGGTTCTGCAGAGGCAGATGGAGCTGCTGCAGCTAGAACACAACGGTGGAAACAGGAGGGGTGTACATGTATGGACGTCTACAGAAGGTTTGCCCTCCGTTTCTGTCTACCTCGAGCTCCTTGTCGATCGACAGCAGCTGTTGTAATTTTAGGAACATTTTTAGTTGATGTGTAGACAAAATTTTTGTCGAGTTTTTAAATCTCAATTGACACATATTTATAGTTTGTAATTGATGCAAATTCGGCTTTCAGTAATTATATCGAGTGGATTTTTTAACAGAATGATACAGCAATTAAATGATTTTCTTGAGAAATGGCTCCATTTGATTGACATGTCATTTATTGTGTAACATATGGATTTTCTTTCCATCAGAAACAACCGTATATTAAAAATGCACATTGCTATATAGTAATTGAATTATATGAACTTATCTACTCATGTGAATACAGATAATTTATCTAATTTATAAAACGTTAATTGACTTAAACTGAAACGTTCCGAAAACATGTACTGCAGTTAGTACAGGGTTCCGTTCCATAACAGCGAGCGATTATAATCGCTCATTGATTGCTCAATGTAGCGCTAAGGTAGCGCTCAAGTAGCGCTCATTCTCTCTTGACCGACATGGTGCCAAGTCCTCGAGTAGCACTACATTCAGCAATCGCGTTCAAGAGAGGTTTAAAAGTAATCGCTAATTGAGCGATTACTTTTAAACCTCTCTTGAACGCGATTGCTCAATGTAGCAGGGCGAGCAAACTTAGAGGAATTTGCACTGTGTCGTTCAAGAGAGAAGAAGCGGTCATTGAGCGCTACATTGAGCGATCAATGAGCGCTACGAAGCGCTTCATTTTGTTGAACCGCCGGCTGGTGTAACATTCATCCTCGATAATCCAGCGCAATTGTTCCGATAAATCTACACACATGTGTAGATTTATCGGAACAATAGCGCTGGATTATCGAGGATGGTGTAACATTCAACAGTGCTACTTAGTATATCAAGCTTGCAAGTAAACAGACCTCCTCAAGGTAAAGTGATGACCTATAAAGCAGAAACAGGTTCTATGAATTGGTCAAATAATTGAGAGATAACAGTTACCTTGACCCATCAACTTTTATGCAAGAAAGCGGTTATTAAAGATTCATCCATTGTGTTTCATAAAATTTCATTTGGCTGAAATACGTGCCAACATTCAAAATGTGCTGATTTCAGTTCAAATAATTTCTCTCAACTTACAACTTAGTCCCCAATCGCGACCTATAACATAATTACTAATTTCTAATTAAAATTGAGCAACATCATTATACATGTACAGAAACCGAAACTACACGTCCAATTTATATGCACAGTAGTTATAAGACCTAATAAACATTTTATCCAGCCAAAGTTGTCTGTTTGTCAGGTGAAAATAAGTTTCCAAAATTACGTTTGACTAACTGACGCGCGCCACACGCTGTGCATTGTCCGGTTTTCGATGAGAAATCGATACGTTTACCTTTAAATCGTTCATGTACCGAGTCGACGATCATCAAAATGGCAACTTGCGCTAACTGTAACAATTGTCGAAAGATTAACATCATTTATAATATTTGGCATATGTGACCCACAACAACAAAATGGATGCACCTTAAACATACAGAATTTGTTTCTGCTTCTTCTTACCAGCCTATGTTTTATCATACTGCTCACATATTGCTAAGAATCAAATGTATTTACTTGACCCTCATGATGTTACATGGAGTCACTATATAAGGGTTTGTAACAATTGCCCACGCACATCTTCCATCGTCAGATTTCGCTCTCAGAACTTAAAAGCTTTGGTCAATTTTTCATCAACAGTGTGTTGTAAGAAACATTAAAAATCAAATTGCCTTTGGATACTAATAAAGAAAGGTAATGGCATTATGGTTGTGTGAAATAGTTTATGTTTTATAGTAAAACAAAATTCTGCTCTTCAACCTTATATAACTTAATAATGTCATAACAATTTAAATTTTCCACCGAAGAGTTATCTCCCTTTGCCAATACTTTTCATAAAAATTCATTTTCAGCATTAATTTTCTCGTAAAATAGATCCGTGACATACATATTTTTTATTTTCTATTATTCTTCAGTGGCGAGTTTTCCACAAGTCATATCATGTTTGAATTATTTTTCATTTATTTTTATTCTTGAACAGGACTTTTGAAGTTATTTCTGCAGAATCCATTGTTGACATTATATTTTATCATATAAGGTTAATGAAAAAAACATAAAAATTTTAGAAATCACTTTTCTATTCTAATAACATTCCATTCATGAAAACAACAATATAGCTCTGAATGATTATCATTATTTTTAAAAAAGTGACTTTAACCAAATAAAACAAGTTTGCCTTTTTTTAGACATTACCACAAAAAACACATCATTTTGCGCAAAAGAAGGTCCGTAACATACACTTTTTCTTTTTGAATCTCGAATAATACATATACAGCTTGCATCATGCAAATTGACAGCAATTTTTCATTTATTTTGATTATTGTTGGGAACCTCTTTAAGGTCTGTAGATAGCACTCTTATGGTTTAATAAAACAACCTTGTCAAACTCTTTTGATAGCCATTACACATCTATCCTCCTAGTGTGGATACACATTTTCTCTCAAACGCCGTAGTGTAGCCATTACAACAGCGCATTTTGTGCAACATAAGTTAACTCATTGCAGTATGACCGACTTTTAATATAAAAAGACAACCCACAGCTAAGTGCATTCACATTTATAGTATAACAGTTATGTATTACATCTGTCAAACGGAATCGTCCCTCAACATATTCTGAATTACATAAGAATATGCAATTAGTTTCGATGTCAAATTCGACAGTTACATCAAATTATCTTTTGACAGATTTGGATCAAAGTTGCAAGCACTCAGACTTAGTTATAACAACTTGATCATCTATGAAGTAGGAAGAGGTTCAGTGAACTGAGAAGGAACTTGGTAAGAGCGGTTACGTCTACCTTGGCATTATCTAAACTTTCCTTCAATAAAGAAGTTTTTACTCTGTAGAACTTGCTTCTGCTCGTTCTTACCAGTTTCTATTTTATCATTACATGCAGCTCATATATTATTAAAAATTAACTTTATTTATTTTATATTTGTTATAATTTCACGATGTGTAAAAATATCAAACTTTTATTTGGTAATGATAAGCATTGTGACAAAAGCATAAACGTTGATACAAAACAAATTGTATATGATAGCCTGTTATATATTCGCAAGGCAACGTGTTCTTGTGAACTTTACGATTCTATATCAAGAATGACACTGAGTAACGATGTTGCATCTGGATTAAGGCAACCTTCATTCCTTCTAACTTCAGCAGCCTTGTAAATGTGTCTTTCGGGATATCCCATTTCAACCAAAGCAACGAAAGCTGGACTCTTTGAAGTTAGAGGCGAATACGCTTTAGAGTTGTCTGCCCTAGATAATAGAGGTAGAGAGTTAGCTCCCGACGATGATAGCAGTTGAGAGTTATCCGCCCTTGATGATAGCATTTGAGAGTCATTTGGTGATAACGGTTGAGAGTTATCCGCCCTTGGTACCGTGTTACCGTCAGCGACAACGGTCCCGTTAGTACAAGATTCTCTTGAACCGCAGTTGGAAAACGTTAAATTATCATATTCTTTTCTGCATCTCTCCGTCCTTTCAAATTCCTTAATTTCCTCAGTCATGGCCTCAACATCCAGTGTTTGGACAAACGGACAATGCTGAGACCACTGTTTATGGGAGCAAGGGGGGTAATCGTCCGTGTCCCAATCTCGTAGAGTAACTCCGCAGTGGAAACATCGAGCTCTGTCTGCTGATCCGAAATAGAAGAATCCAGACCTGGCCATCATCTCCGGTTTCTGAGCAACACATTTCACAGGCCAGTCCTCAAAGCTATCCAGGCGACTTTGATAGCTTGAGTAATGTGGGTACTTCACGGCCAGAGGTTGTGTGGGTTTTCTTGGTGATTTAATATGAGGAAAGTTTGTGAGCATGAACTCGCAGTCCGGTGAATATTTCTTATGAGCTTGTAATGGATCTTCGGAAACCTTCCAGTTGAACAGTCGAATACCACAGCTCTCACACTGCACTTCGTCTCCGGTACCTGCAACAGAAACGAAGACTAGAATAGAGGGTCAGATATACAAGACCTAAATCAAGTTGATGTTCAATGAATAGTATTCAAAACTGACCAATTTCAATCCTAGCCTGGATGAAAAAAGGTCAAGAAAAAGAACCGCCTTTGATTTAAAAAAAAATATCCTAACTTACTAACAGCAATAAGATTGTCTGGCAGGTTTCATTTGTATCGTGAAACTGATCAACAAAGAAATATCGCAAGTAAGCGAACTATACTGCCAACATGACAAAATATGTCAAAGTTTGAACATATAGATGTACTCTTTAACACAATATGGGATGTTCAAATATTCCAAAAGTTTTTAATAAGCATCACGTAATCACGTAGAAAATCAAGTATTTAGTAGTATTTGTAGTATTTAATGAATTCACTACCTTGAAGTAGGAATTTATATGCACACTACACTTTAGATATGACGTAGTAACTCAAAATACACCACCTTTTAATTAGTTACTTCCGTATTCATCCCCCTTGAAGTAAGAATTCATATATTCACCTCACTTTAATAAGTGACTCGTATATACCTCCCCCCCTCCCTTCCCCTGTAAGTAGGAACAAATGTGTTCACAACCATTTAGCTTTTAACTCGTATATTTATTCAGTTTTATCTTGTATATTCACCACCTTTTAAGATATAAGTTATGCATTCGCCATCCTTGAAGTCAGATTGTACGTATCCATTACAATTTAGATAAGTAAGGACTTGAATATACCCCACCCTTTAAGTAGCAACAACTATAATCGCCGCCCTATAGATATAAACACATAGCATCACAATATAAACTAGTGAATTGCTTATTCACCACTTTAACTAGCCATCGCTTTACCTGAGTATATGAATCCGGAAGTAGCGAGCTGAAGGGCCGATTTTTTGCCATTCCAGTTAATGTATGTTTTCAATCGATGTTGTATGGTGTCAGTCTTATTAGGTCCAGGTGACAGCTTCTGACCACTAGGAGACAATAAACTACGTGAATATTCTGGCCGTTGACGGTTCGATGATAGAGCACTGAATGTATCTGCAGGATGTTGACAAGGAGAGAAGGAAGTGTGTAAATCTGCTGGTTGATGATCAGACGCAGTCAGGAGGCTGTTTGCTTCTTCATGTTGTTTACCAATAGAATATACGAATCTGCTTGTATCTTCATGACTGTTTCCAAATCGTCGAGTCGCCATATAGACTGGTCATCGTTCAGCTGTGGGCACCTGTTTATGTACTATATGGTGTCATCAGTAAACTGTTGAAATGTATACATAACTAAGAATACCAGTGTCACGTGATATGGACTATTCGAGACTCTGACTGCGCTTTATGGTGTATATCCGCGTGGAGAATGACGTCATACGTATAAATAAACTGTTCTCCATCATGTAAACAATCTATTGTGAATGTATATGCACCATAACGTCTGCATTTTTCATTGACCCGTTTTTTCTAATTCTTGAAATGTGTTAACACAACGAGGTACATGTCGGATGCTTCATAAGAATTTATTGCTTTTCTTGTTAGAAGTATTTTGTATTGTGTATTTTGAAGATAATAACTTGCTTTTTTAGGCTGAATTTCTAGACAAAATAAAATATAAATGGTATAGTTCAAAATGTAAATACCCGTCATTGGATCGATTAAATATGATAAATTTCATAAGCAAACTAATGTGCGATATTTTAAAAAAACATTGTAACATAAAAAGCGATCATATCTCGTCATAATCGACATTTGCTCTAATCACATGTTCCATTCGGGTACGTTTGCTGATCCATCTTTCTAATTAACAATTTTGTTTATATACATGCACGAACTGGTATTCTATATATTGAAAGTATTTGTATCAGAGTAATTAATGTACAGGTAATATATTGTTTTTATATTACATTTGACTCATAACATTCACGGGTACGTGTCAATATCTTTAAACTCTTATCGGTGACATGCGGTGTCAGCCTGAATACCACGTGTGTCTAAATATAGTCTAGGAAAACCCAACTAGTGTTCCCGGGTCTATTATTAATACATTTGCACCCAGGGTGTGTACACGTATTCGAAGCTCCTATAAAGTGCGTCGCAGATATCCCACCCCTCAAGTAACACCCCTTGAGTGTCGGCGCTGTGTTGAAGTCATTTTGAATTGTTAAACACATGAAGCCGCCCACGTATTCAGCAGGTGCTTTTGCTGGACATTGGATGAAACTAGAAATCACCATGGTAACCAACGTGGGGATTTTATTTCTTCTATTTTCTTATTTTACTCGCGTGACAGCATTTACGTGTTATAAGGACATATGCGTTCAAGGTATTCAGTACTGTGTTGATGAGAGGGAGAAATGTTTCTGGTGTAAGGATATACCGCACCTTTGTGGAACTCAAGATCTACCTATGCAATGTGATGCTTACTGCACAGGTGTGTATGCCATTATTCAATAGTTTACTTGCTACCGTTGAGTGCGGACTCACATACATTTATATTGTCCAGTCATCTGTTGGTGTCATTCAAAATCATTTCACAAATAGACTATTCGATGACTATTTACATTGAAATGGATCCTTTAATTATGTTGAACACGTTAAAGTTGCGGACACTTTCTTCTAACTCAAGTCATACTTCAATTTGAATGTTTCATTAAATGTACAATTCCGTCTTTAACGGACAGCATTTATTTGTGATATTCTATGCTCAATTGGTAGTCATCGCGCCGTTAAGAGACAGGATGACAAAGGCTTTTTTCTTGAGATGATAATTGAAACTATAATTTTATGGACGAGTAATATAGGTCGTTATTATACTATCAGAGTGACGAAACATAATTAAAAGGAAAAAAAAATAATATAACAACATAGAAATGAAAAAAAATAATGTTTTCGAATACTGAGTGGCTTTAGCAGACTAATGACGTCATCATAACGTGTATCTATAAATCATTGACATGCGAAGCACGTGTGACACTATATAAGGATACACATGTTCTTATTTATAACTGTCTGGAAAACCATCCCAGTAAACACTTTTTAATTACTTGTACATATGAATATTGATATGACAAAGTAGTGATGTGTCACTTTGTATGATACTCTTGTTCACTACGTATACATCAATCTCTGTCATAATCTAAATACATTTAGGTCGATTGTTTTGTGTTGTGTTATTACAGAAATTGATCCTTAGCGGTTATTATTCAGTGACTACTTAAAATTAAAATGGATCTTTTATTTATGTTGAACCAGTTGAACTCAAGTTATCCTCCAATTCGATAGCTCATTAAATGCACTTTTTCTTTTTGAAATTATGGATTATTTCGCTGCGACATTCATAACTTCTTTTAGATTTAGATACTTATTATTTGATTATTTATCAGGACTTGAAGCGACCAAACGAGAAGTTCAACTCAACGCGACCTTTGAAGAAACGTTAGAGAGGAGCGTTGGAGAAGGTACGTGACGTCATGGATTGAGTGATCAATTGGTAATCGCCGTGGATTGAGTGATCATTTTGTAATCATCGTGTCGTTGAGAGATAGGATGTTCTTGAGATTATCCACGAATCGATGTGCTTCTCTGTAATGTACACTATCGGCCAAAAGAAACGCCTACCAGATATCTTATCAGATTTCGTAAAAACTATAATGAACAGATAAGCAATATTATAACATTATGAAGTTGCGCCATTTCTGCATAATATATTAAACATTCAGAAGTTGTCATGTCACAGAAGAACGATACAACTGAAGTGTTCGGTTTTCGATCAGTGCTTGATCAAAAGAACATTTGAAACATAATTTGATACAACCACGAGAAACAATACAGGCACGCATTCGCATTAAAGTGGTGATCATGCTACAGATGTACATGTACGTGAGTACAGTACGCAAGTGAATCAACCGGAAATTGCGGTCTTCATTGGGCGTGGTTTTCATGAATGTTATTGACTCGAATCACAGTTTTTCCACGATTTCAAAGGACTTCAATGTTAATTATTGTTTCAGCATAACGTGGAGACCATCATCAATTATATTTCAGCAATTATTACATCTTTCGTTATAAGGAAATTCAAGTAGGCATTTCTTTTGGCCGACAGTTTATGTTTATACAATATCGTCATAGTATCTTCGAGTCCCGGTCAACATTCAAAATTTGTTTAAGTTCTGAATAAATTACTGAAAAAATTCTAAGAACACTATCACAAGCTATAATTGGTCCAATTCAGGTAAACAAAATCAAATGGTAGTTAAATTTTTTTAGCCCGTCTATACGTCTATATTACAATGGTTCTCTTGACCCAATAACACATCTTCAAATCATTAAATACAGGACTAAACATGATTATTTGATTTCAAGATTGGACAATTATTTTTAATTATTGTTTTCTGGATATATTTAACTAAAGGGTTGAGTGTAACGGTATATATATATATATATATATATGTATATTTGACGTATGTAACCATAATCGTTTACTCTATCCGCAGGACGAGGATACAAGATCAGCACCTTCACGATACTAGGAGTCGCTGCTTTCGTTTTCTTATGCATAGGAATCTACCTGTACAAACAAAGAAAGAAAACTTTGCCCAAAGGTAAGAATCCATTGCTACATGTAAATCCAGCGTTCACTTGACGAATGTACAAACCGCTTTCCTTTGAAATATTTATTATCACTAAAAATGTCTTCCAACAGAGTAAAGTTGATGAAATTGTTTTGTTGATATTTCAATAAAACCTTAACGTGGATAATGCATATTTTTTATCCATAATTTAAACAATTAAAATAATTATTTCTAGGTATCATAAACATTTTTTCTTATATCTCTATCCATGTTGGATGTATCAGTATCCTCAGTATCTGTATAAAACTTAATTAAACACTTTGAGCTGCATGTAAGCCGACATGAAAAAGGTATTTAATTGTCATTTGATTTAAACGTTTTGTTTCAGGAAATGACCCAGAAAAGGCAGAATTAATGCACAGCGAAAACAAGGTTGATAATATGTCCCAAACGGAATTCAGAAACGAATACAATAACACCGGTGATTTTACTGACGTTTCTCTTACTTCTAAAGCCAATCCGGAAACCGTTTCAAAGGAAAGTGGAGTTGATTCTCTTGCAACTGGCGATCACGAAGGCGACAACGACCAAATTGACCCACAAAATGGCGACCATGGTGACCGTGGTGACCAAGATAACAGCGACACGGAGTGGATGCTTGGTGCGAACAAAAGAGAAGAAGTAAAGACACGAGCTGAAGCTGGTAAGGGAATCGGTACAAGAAAAGAACTTGGGACTCAGGCAATGAACCCTACTAATGGGAAATATGATACCGTCGGTTTTGCACTCAATGGAGACCCATGTAGGATATATAAGGACATGGTGCGACCGACTGGAATTGCAACATCATAATGTTTTTTTCCCAGGTTTCTTACTTAATAAAATATATTTACCTTTTTCAATCATTTTCTGTTGTATTCATTTTTTAGAATTTGAAATGAGGAACGTTCGGACAAGATGACCAAGTTCCTATCGCAGTCATTTTTAGCTCATCAGGCTTGAAGGACAAGATGGGCTTAATGCATGGGCCGTTGTCCGACGTCCGTCCGTCAGGCACCGTCTTTTCACATGTTCGACTTTTCCTCCAGAACCGCTGCAACTCCAAAACTTAAATTTAATGTGGAGGTACCTTACACCTAGGGAATCCAAGCTTCGTCATTTGAACCTCGCCCCCATCAAGTATGGGCGTGCTAGGCATTGTTACCGAAAACTTTAAAACGACTTATTCTCCGAACAGTCAACACTTCTTTAAGAGGCATTTTAGAAGTATTAGATGTGAAGGAAACAGTTTTAAGAAAGGTACATCGCCAACTGTAAAAATCGGTTTTTGGATTATATCGATTTGTCAGTATTTCTGTTGGATTATACTACAGATTCTCCTTTAAGTTCATAAAATAACGGAAAAAGCAACTTGTTTCACACTGGGAGACATAACTTTCTTATATTTAACAACATTAATTTCATAAAGTGAAACCTGTACCAAGAAGTCAAACAGTGTTGTTTATCTGTGTACTATCTGCTATCAAATCGCTCAATTAGTCTTAAAATGCTTTTAATTAAAATGTGAATATTAATATTACTAGGCATTTATCAGTGCGCAATAATCAAAGTTACACCAACAGTATGTTCCTTTGTCCGTATGATTATTAGGTCAAATGCGAATCTGCTGTAAAATCTAACAAAGTTAGTGAAAATGCGATATGAGCAGTCGATAAAACAGATTGCGTTGCACAGATGAGTAAATTATTGGGTAGAGTATATGCAATTTTTAGAAGGCTACCTCACCTACTGTTAAAAAAAGTTGATATTTCCGACTTGGCATTTTCAGCGATTTCTAGGCCAAATTGACTATGTTTTCTGACAATGCGAATCTGCAGTAAAATCTAATAAAGTTAGTGAACATTCGATATGGACGGTCGATAGAACATTTGTTTTTGCACACATGAGTAAAGCTTAGGGCAGATATATGCATTTTTGAAAAAAATACCGTCTCTCACTTTAAAAGGAGGGTTCTATTGGGGTATTTTTTGTGGAAACGAAATTCAAGAGGATATCCCCGTTTACACAAATATGCTACTAATAAATGATTTAAACACAGTCAAGTTAAAATATATTAATAAAGGTAACATTTTGATGAATTTACATTTCACAATTTAATAAAGACAAGCGTACATTTGTTGAAAAATAAAAACAATGAGAACTGAAGCCATTCATCGGCGCAGCGAGTGGGGAAAAGTTTTCTACGGCATAACAGCAATTTGTTTATTAGTTTTGTGACACGCTATGTGTTACTATGTGAACCTCCTATCAGAGTATATCTTTTATTATTAAAATGTTGTAAAATTAGGTAAAATATAGCGTGTTTTCACGCACAAAATCCAATATGGCGGATTTTGCCGACAGAACGGTCCCTTTAAGAAAGTAAATGTTTTCGACTAAGCTTTTTATCTCATTTTTAGTCTAAATTGACTGTGCTTACCACTTTAAAGGCGAATCTGTGGTAACATATTAGTAAGTTAGTTAAGACTAACAGGAGATTAGTTGCAAGATGACGAGAAGAGAAGAGATGCAACTTATAGATTCGGAAGTGTGTAGTATTTGCTCGAACCATATAGAATCAATTCAAACTTCATAACTATGGCAAAGTAAAATGGTTTTGGAAAATACTGGAACTCTGGTTCTAAGAAAAGATCAAAATAAGTCTTTCACCAACAACTCAACATCAACGAAATAATGTCCCAATCAACAACATTATAATTCTCTGAAAATACATTATTTTCAATCACAGACTTTCTAAAATTAAGTATTCATCTTCTATAGTTCTTGCAAAAAGAGATATATAAATATTATACTTTGACCAAAGCTCTTATTGGTCTAGGAAAAGATCTGGTCAGCTTGTCATGTACTTTTTGAATGGTATTTTTATTTTACAACATCATTGATGTCACATGTATAAAATGCAACAAAAAAAGAAAAAAGGAAAAATAAAGAAATTATGTGTGTTCATCATGATTGATAATAACTAATAGTCTACTTTACCGGGGCTTCACGTATTTAGGGTCAGGACTTAATAACGGATTTTGCCTATTTTGATAAAGTAACATTTTATTTAAATTTAACCCCGGGGCTTAAAAAAGAAAGTTATCTAACAATACTGTTCATTTAAGTTAAAGTATTGGTCATATAATAGCAACTGACCGGAATGTGACAAATTCACAAAACACACATTTTTCTTGATATTACACACAAGATTTTGAGTATGGTAAAGCACAAACTTAAATAGTTTTTAGACCCTGGGATTCTTCATAAGATTGTGATCTTAAAATGAGTTCACACATTTTTAAGCCATTGGTAGTGAGATAGGATGATGGATTGATACTAAGTCTTGATGCATGGTTTTGAACTTTGGCTTTTTTTATGTGAATAAATATTACATCAAAACGCAAATAGTGCACTGCACTGGGACACGCAATCCACTTTTGTACTTATTCTACATAGTATTGCATATATTTCGATAGGCATATAGAAATGTTTTATTTTATCATACCTATTTAATTAATGGAGTTGGGAAATATTCTTCCAGTTCAACTTACAGAAACCCTAGTGAAACTTAATATATACACAAATATAGTTATGAAATAAATAAAGAAACAGAGAAAAGTGTAAAGTTAATAAAAAGAAAGGGCTATAATAATACTTAAATATGTTATTAAAATGCTAAAATAATAAATCTAGATGTTGGGAAGATCGTCACTACCAATATGTCCGGAGAGGATTGTCAGGGCTTTATTATCAAATATTCTACTACTATTTGTAAACGTTTGCCATCAGATGGTTGAATAAATTAATATCCAATTCGTAAATTAGTGATGAATAATTATGTATAGATGATGATAAATGTAACAATATAAGTATACATGTAATAAGATGGGTCAAATAGGCTTTGAACCATTTTAATTTCCCCTTGTTTGAGCCTATTTGTTAGATAACAGGACCTTAAATACGTGCAGTCCCGGTACTCAAGACGTCTCTCAGAAGGTCGCACAGACATAAACCTGTCCATTGGGGATGTAGCTCAGTTGGTAGAGTGTCCGCTCATCACCCGGAAGACCGGGGTTCGATTCCCGGTCGCGTCATACGTTAAAAGATGGGGAGTTGTTGCTGCCTTGCTTGACACTCAGCATTATAAGGACAGAACAACGTATTAACTGGCGCTGCACTGTGGCTGCCGGGTGAAGAATGCACAAATCTAATTTCCAATGTACATTGTATTGCGGACAATAAAGTGTTATTATTATTGCTGACATCGTATTGGCCATTTCTACTGTGGTGCCTGGGCCGTGTTCAAGAGAGGTTTCAAAGTAATCGCTCAATGAGCGATTACTTTTAAACCTCTCTTGAACGCGATTGCTCAATGTAGCGCTACGTAGCAACATGAGCAAGGCGAGCAAACTTCGAGGAATTTGCACTGTGTCGTTCAAGAGAGAATAAGCGCTACTTGAGCGCTACTTGAGCGCTACTTGAGCGCTACATTGAGCGATAAATGAACAATTTAAGCGCTCGCTGTTATGAAACGGAGCCCAGTTGTGATCCTTAAACAGCAGAGCCGTATATACTACACATACTAACTCTTACAAAGAAAATACCAAGAAAGTACAGAAGGTACCTCACCATTGAAACTCCTCTACTACGTGGCTCCTCAAGCTAAATACCTGTCGTCTCTATCTTAAACAATTAGAAATGTTCAAAGTATGCAATACTTGTTTCTTATGTTGATCTAAAGATAAGCTAATTCAAAACCAATTACAGTGACCCGAAATTTAAAAAAACATAGAATTTAATATACAAATAAATATTATGAAAGAAAAAGGGGTGTCACGATGCTATTTTTAATGATATAAAAAAATAAGATATGGTCACTATATAGTCCAACGGAACATAACTCCAAGCTTGACTGAATACAACGTAAATACATTTTTACAATTTAATCGATTAAAAATCATCCCTTCCGCAACCACGGTTTACCTCCTCAATAAGCCCTTCTGAAACCAAGGTTTAACCTCCTCAATTAGCACCTTCCGTAACCACGGTTTACCTCCTAAATTAGCCCTTCCGTAACCCAGGTTAAACCTCCTCAATTAGCCCTTCCGCAACCAAGGTTTAACCTCCTCAATTAGCCCTTCCGTAACCCATGTTTAACCTCCTCAATTAGCCCTTCCGTAACCCAGGTTTAACCCCCTCAATTAGCCCTTCTATAACCCAGGTTTAACGTCCTCAATTAGCCCTTCCGCAACCAAGGTTTAACCTCCTCAATTAGCCCTTCCGTAACCACGGTTTACCTCCTCAATTAGCCCTTCTGAAACCAAGGTTTAACCTCCTCAATTAGCCCTTCCGCAACCAAGGTTTAACCTCCTCAATTAGCCCTTCCGTAACCCAGGTTTAACCTCCTCAATTAGCCCTTCTATAACCATGGTTTAACCTCCTCAATTAGCCCTTCTGTAACCAAGGTTTAACCTCCTCAATTAGCCCTTCCGTTACCCAGGTTTAACCTCCTCAATAAGCCCTTCCGCAACCAAGGTTTAACCTCCTCAATTAGCCCTTCCGTAACCCAGGTTTAACCTCCTCAAATAGCCCTTCCGCAACCAAGGTTTAACCTCTTCAATTAGCCCTTCTGTAACCAAGGTTTAACCTCCTCAATTAGCCCTTTCGTAACCCAGGTTTAACCTGCTCAATTAGCCCTTCCGCAACCAAGGTTTAACCTCCTCAATTAGCCTCCTCAATTTGCCCTTCTGAAACCAAGGTGAAAACTCCTCAATTAGCCCTTCTGTAACCCAGATTTAACCTCCTCAATTAACCCTTCCGTAACCCAGGTTTAACCTCCTCAATTAGCTCTTCCGTAACCCAGGTTTAACCTCCTCAATTAGCCCTTCCGCAACCAAGGTTTTACCTCCTCAATTAGCCCTTCCGTAACCCAGGTTTAACCTCCTCAATTAGCCCTTCCGCAACCAAGGTTTAACCTCCTCAATTAGCCCTTCCGTAACCCAGGTTTTACCTCCTCAATTAGCCCTTCTATAACCATGGTTTAATCGCCTCAATTAGCCCTTCCGTTACCCAGGTTTAATCTCCTCAATTAGCCCTTTTGAAACCAAGGTTTAACCTCCTCAATTAGCCCTTCCGCAACCAAGGTTTAACCTCCTCAATTAGCCCTTCTGTAACCAAGGTTTAACCTCCTCAATTATCCCTTCTGTAACCAAGGTTTAACCTCCTCAATTAGCCCTTTTGTAACCAAGGATTAACCTCCTCAATTAGCCCTCCCGTAACCCAGGTTTAACCTCCTCAATTATCCCTTCCGCAACCAAGGTTTAACCTCCTCAATTAGCCCTTCTGAAACCAACGTTTGACCTCCTCAATTAGCCCTTCTGAAACCAAGGTGAAACCTCCTCAATTAGCCCTTCTTTAACCCAGATTTAACCTCCTCAATTAGCCCTTCCGCAACCCAGGTTTAACCTCCTCAATTAGCCCTTCCGTAACCCAGGTTTAACCTCCTCAATTAGCCCTTCCCGTCAAGGTTTTACCTCCTCAATTAGCCCTTCCGTAACCCAGGTTTAACCTCCTCAATTAGCCCTTCCGCAACCAAGGTTTAACCTCCTCAATTAGCCCTTCTGTAACCAAGGTTTAACCTCCTCAATTAGTCCTTCTGTAACCAAGGTTTAACCTCCTCAATTAGCCCTTCCGCAACCAAGGTTTAACCTCCTCAATTAGCCCTTCTGTAACCAAGGTTTAACCTCGTCAATTAGCCCTTCTGTAACCAAGGTTTAACCTCCTCAATTAGCCTTTCCGTAACCCAGGTTTAACCTCCTCAATTAGCCCTTCCGCAACCAAGGTTTAACCTCCTCAATTAGCCCTTCCGCAACCAAGGTTTAACCTCCTCAATTAGCCCTTCTGAAACCAAGGTTTAACCTCCTCAATTAGCCCTTCCGTAACCCAGGTTTAACCTCCTCAATTAGCCCTTCCGCAACCCAGGTTTAACCTCCTCAATTAGCCCTTCCGCAACCAAGGTTTAACCTCCTCAATAAGCCCTTCCGCAACCAAGGTTTAACCTCCTCAATTAGCCCTTCTGTAACCAAGGTTTAACCTCCTCAATTAGCCCTTCTGAAACCAAGGTGAAACCTTCTCAATTAGCCCATCCGTTACCCAGGTTTAACCTCCTCAATTATCCCTTCTGTAACCAAGATTTAACCCCTTCAATTAGCCCTTCTGTAACCAAGGTTTAACCTCCTCAATTAGCCCTTCCGCAACCAAGGTTTAACCTCCTCAATTAGCCCTTCCGTAACCCAGGTTTAACCTCCTCAATTAGCCCTTCTATAACCATGGTTTAACCTCCTCAATTAGCCCTTCTGTAACCAAGGTTTAACCTCCTCAATTAGCCCTTCCGTTACCCAGGTTTAACCTCCTCAAAAAGCCCTTCCGTAACCCAGGTTTAACCTCCTCAATTAGCCCTTCCCGTCAAGGTTTTACCTCCTCAAATAGCCCTTCCGCAACCAAGGTTTAACCTCCTCAATTAGCCCTTCCGCAACCAAGGTTTAACCTCCTCAATTAGCCCTTCTGTAACCAAGGTTTAACCTCCTCAATTAGTCCTTCTGTAACCAAGGTTTAACCTCCTCAATTAGCCCTTCCGCAACCAAGGTTTAACCTCCTCAATTAGCCCTTCTGTAACCAAGGTTTAACCTCCTCAATTAGCCCTTCTGTAACCAAGGTTTAACCTCCTCAATTAGCCTTTCCGTAACCCAGGTTTAACCTCCTCAATTAGCCCTTCCGCAACCAAGGTTTAACCTCCTCAATTAGCCCTTCCGCAACCAAGGTTTAACCTCCTCAATTAGCCCTTCTGAAACCAAGGTTTAACCTCCTCAATTAGCCCTTCCGTAACCCAGGTTTAACCTCCTCAATTAGCCCTTCCGCAACCCAGGTTTAACCTCCTCAATTAGCCCTTCCGCAACCAAGGTTTAACCTCCTCAATAAGCCCTTCCGCAACCAAGGTTTAACCTCCTCAATTAGCCCTTCTGTAACCAAGGTTTAACCTCCTCAATTAGCCCTTCTGAAACCAAGGTGAAACCTTCTCAATTAGCCCATCCGTTACCCAGGTTTAACCTCCTCAATTATCCCTTCTGTAACCAAGATTTAACCCCTTCAATTAGCCCTTCTGTAACCAAGGTGTAACCCCCTCAATTAGCCCTTCTGAAACCAGGGTAAAACCTCCTCCATTAGTCCATCCGTAAACCATGTTAAAACCATCTGCTGTTTTCTTTCAGAAATAAGAACAGATAATGTTTAGAAAATTGATATTTAGTTAACATATGTAGTTGTTCTGAAAACATTATAAAACGCCGAAAATTCAAATATCTGGTATTTTGAATGGAGACGTTTCTTTTGCATCTGAGCTTAAATATATGGAAACCAGTTGCGTTTGAATTATCATGACAATCAAGTTTGTTTTCAAAACAATTACATGTCGACCATATATTCACATCCGTGTTTGGAATATGATCTTTTATTACCCAAATGGTTGAAAATAACCGAGTTAATATTATTGATATGAACACATGTGCACATATCACGTTTGCTTAGCAACCATTCTTTCACCGCGACTTCCCGTCTGTGACGTCATAAAACGACTGTTCGTGACGTCACTGTAGCTTGTCGTCGCAAGAGAAGTGGGTCGTTTTCTGGCTAATATTACGTGATTCAAATGGCATAAAATACGTAATAAAGAAATTATTACACTCGAAAGTGTGTCATATGGCTTTTACAAAACAAATTAATGTATAACCCTCGCTCTCGCTCGGGCAATTAAAAAAATCACACTCATTTCGTAAAAGTCATACGACACACTTCCTCGGGTAATAACCTTTATATATCCTATAACGTGACAAACGTACTTTCGTAAAACTTTATCTATTCAAGTCAAGTACATATGTGCATGTCATCAATGTAGGTGATACGTGATTGCATAATGTACCTGTATGCATATGCAGATGATGTATAATCGCGCAGACGGACTATTTGAGTTCGTGTCGTTATAGAATACGTAATCTTAAAATCGCGTTATTCGGGATTTCTCCCCGATTCGCGATCTCATTTTTATTTCGTTTTCCTTTTTTTCTGATTTCGCTACTTCTTTTTTGAAATTTTAGCAAAATATTGAAATTATGCACGCAAAATATACAACTAATAAATAATACACAGACTGATTATGATAACCTAGGCAAATCAAAGAACCTTAATGAAATTTGTCGTGAAAAATTAGCAGAAAGTAATGCCAAGGTCCCGAGCGGTTTTGTCATATATACGTCGCGAGTTTATTGCTATAATGCTAGGGAATCAGATCATTATTTAAGTTACACACCAATGAAATAATCCTATTCTGATTTCAAACTTAAAACTTTATTCTATATGTAAATTGATTTGATGTATGACTTATAGGCTAAATAAAACAATGAACTCAGTTTCTCAGGCATCGACGCATCGCCTATGATAGTGCTCGTGAAAGCTCTTTATTGTCATTCAAAAAAATAAGAATTTGCTGCATCATTCTGCTAAACCCCAAAATCCATTTGACTGATTTGCAGGAAAGGGTGTGCTTCGTTTACATACTTCTAACACTTCCAAGCTATTTTTTTATGTCAAAAATTAAATGTACTCCTTCCTCGTCGCTATTTTTCCAACAAAAATATAAAGAAAGTCCTACCGCCCTCGTCACTTTTGAAAATATATGTGCCCGAGAAACTAATTTTTATGTGCATGTATTATGAGTACGTGCGTGTTTAAATGCCATGACCTGACGAAAATAACAAAATGTTCACTATACACCCCTGCTTGAAGCTTTTGAAATTAGATATTTGATTCCTTCCATAAAAGTAAATTTAAAGTGGCATCTATATTCAGTTTGATCAAATTTTAAACGTCCTTTGTTATCTTTAGTTGAACATCTCATAATTGATCATGATTACCAAGTAATATAACCAACCTGCGCAAATGGTGATTATGGCCTGAAACTTACAGCTGAAACGAAAGAAACAAAAGAAAACAGGGAAAGAGTGTGTGTATTACATGCATGTCAGAAAAAGGGGGATATGTGAGTCTACTTATCCCATGTCAAGAAACAAGGCAGGTGATATGTGAGTCTACTTATCCCATGTCAAGAAACAAGGCAGGTGGTATGTGAGTCTACTTATCCCATGTCAAGAAACAAGGCAGGTGATATGTGAGTCTACTAAACTCATGTCAAGAAACAAGGCAGGTGATATGTGAGTCTACTACTCGTAAACTCATGTCCAGAAACAAGGCAGGTGATATGTGAGTCTACTTATCCCATTACAAGAAACAAGGCAGGTGATATGAGAGTCTACTTATCCCATTATAAGAAACAAGGCAGGTGATATGTGAGTCTACTTATCCCATTACAAGAAAAAAGGCAGGTGATATGTGAGTCTACTTATCCCATTACAAGAAACAAGGCAGGTGATATGAGAGTCTACTTATCCCATTATAAGAAACAAGGCAGGTGATATGTGAGTCTACTTATCCCATTACAAGAAAAAAGGCAGGTGATATGTTAGTCTACTTATCCCATTATAAGAAACAAGGCAGGTGATATGTGAGTCTACTTATCCCATGTCAAAAAACAAGGCAGGTGATATGTGAGTCTACTTATCCCATTTCAAGAAACAAGGCAGGTGCTATGTTAGTCTACTTATCCCATGTCAAGAAACAAGGCAGGGGATATGTGAGTCTATTTATCCCATTACAAGAAACAAGGCAGGTGATATGAGAGTCTACTTATCCCATTATAAGAAACAAGGCAGGTGATATGTGAGTCTACTTATCCCATTACAAGAAAAAAGGCAGGTGATATGTTAGTCTACTTATCCCATTATAAGAAACAAGGCAGGTGATATGTGAGTCTACTTATCCCATGTCAAAAAACAAGGCAGGTGATATGTGAGTCTACTTATCCCATTTCAAGAAACAAGGCAGGTGCTATGTTAGTCTACTTATCCCATGTCAAGAAACAAGGCAGGGGATATGTGAGTCTATTTATCCCATTACAAGAAACAAGGCAGGTGATATGTGAGTCGACTTATCCCATGTCAAGAAACAAGGCAGGGGATATGTGAGTCTACTTATCCCATGTCAAGAAACAAGGCAGGTGATATGTGAGTCTACTTATCCTTTGTCAAGAAACAAGGCAGGTGATATCTGAGTCTACTTATCCTATGTCAAGAAACAAGACAGGGGATATGTGAGTCTACTTAAATCATGTCATGAAACAAGGCAGGTGATATGTGAGTCTACTTATCCCATGTCAAGAAACAAGGCAGGTGATATGTGAGTCTACTTATCCTATGTCAAGAAACAAGGCAGGTGATATCTGAGTCTACTTATCCTATGTCAAGAAACAAGACAGGGGATATGTGAGTCTACTTAAATCATGTCATGAAACAAGGCAGGTGATATGTGAGTCTACTTATCCCATGTCAAGAAACAAGGCAGGTGATATCTGAGTCTACTTATCCTATGTCAAGAAACAAGACAGGGGATATGTGAGTCTACTTAAATCATGTCAAGAAACAAGGCAGGTGATATGTGAGTCTACTTATCCCATTACAAGAAACAAGGCAGGTGATATGTGAGTCTACTTATCCCATGTCAAGAAACAAGGCAGGTGATATCTGAGTCTACTTATCCTATGTCAAGAAACAAGGCAGGTGATATGTGAGTCTACTTATCCCATGTCAAGAAACAAGGCAGGTGATATTTGAGTCTACTTATCTCATGTCAAGAAACAAGGCAGGTGATATCTGAGTCTACTTATCCTATGTCAAGAAACAAGACAGGGGATATGTGAGTCTACTTAAATCATGTCAAGAAAAAAGGCAGGTGATATTTGAGTCTACTTATCTCATGTCAAGAAACAAGGCAGGTGATATTTGAGTCTACTTATCCCATGTCAAGAAACAAGGCAGGTGATATGTGAGTCTACTTAAATCATGTCAAGAAACAAGGCAGGTGATATGTGAGTCTACTTATCCAATGTCAAGAAACAAGGCAGGTGATATGTGAGTCTACTTATCTCATTTCAAGAAACAAGGCAGGTGATAGCTGAGTCTACTTATCCCATGTCAAGAAACAAGGCAGGGGATATGTGAGTCTACTTATCCCATGTCAAGAAACAAGGCAGGTGATATGTGAGTCTACTTATCCTATGTCAAGAAACAAGGCAGGTGATATCTGAGTCTACTTATCCTATGTCAAGAAACAAGACAGGGGATATGTGAGTCTACTTAAATCATGTCAAGAAAAAAGGCAGGTGATATTTGAGTCTACTTATCTCATGTCAAGAAAAAAGGCAGGTGATATTTGAGTCTACTTATCTCATGTCAAGAAACAAGGCAGGTGATATTTGAGTCAACTTATCCCATGTCAAGAAACAAGGCACGTGATATGTGATCGAGACCTAGAAGTCTCGCTAACATTGAAATTCTCGAAAAACGTGCAATTTAGCATATGAAAGTCCAGTTGACATGATAATAATAATAAAAAAAAGTCTGAAATCGGGTGACAGAATTATCATAAACAAAAACAGAAACAGAGCGAAAGAGAGCCATCAAAACGTCGAAATCGGGGACGCCGAAGCCCCATTTTACTTAAAGCTATGTTGGTGTTAACCAGACTAGCCAGACCGTCCAAAAACACGAGAGCGAGAGTCACTACGCTTATTGAAGATCGGCACATGCACACACTTCATGTGCGGAACAGGTTCTTCAACATGACGTCAACGACGTCGACGCCGTATTGTCGCCATGACACCAGGAACATTGTGACAAGACCACTTCTGGCTGCTGATATCCGCACGTATCGACCGATTTGTCCGGTGAACATTGTGTCAACCGCATATTTTAGGCGAAATCAGTGAGACGTTAGCAACGATCTCGATCTATTCCATGCTGACGGTAAAGTTAGGTTGTACGAACGGTTAGCTACAGCGGGGCTCCGTTTCATAACAGCGAGCGCTTATAATCGATAATTGATCGCTCAATGTAGCGCATTCTCTCCTGAACGACACGGTGCGATTCCTCGAAGTTTGCTCGCTTTGCTACGTAGCGCTACATTGAGCAATCGCGTTCAAGAGAGGTTTAAAAGTAATCGCTCATTGAACGATTACTTTAAAACCTCTCTTGAACATGGCCCTGGTGTTCAAGAGGGCCATCCCATAGCACAGTTTCAACAAGCGTTCATACAAGAGGAGTAGTGTCTTATTCCCGATGACGTCATTAGACGTGTCACCCTTTGAATGAGAAGACTCTTCTTGCCTATATTAATTGATTAATGAGGTCATACGTAGAGATACCACTTTCATGGAAGTCAGACCAGAAAATTTCATCCTTTCAATAGGTATAAATTTCAAAATCTACCCCGTGTCGACAACGACTGAACACTTATAAATGTTAATATCACTCAATATGTGTGATATGCCTGGAATACAGGTTCAGTAATGGTATTAGATATTACAAACCATTGAAGTATTGTCCTTTGTTTTTATATTCCCATAAAAGTCGGTGTGTTCTTTCTCCTGAAACAATTCCGTCACGAAGCCACATCCGTTGTTTTATCCAAGGCCCTGGTTGGGCAGGTGGATTGTGAAACTCGACATTGTAGCCAGGGTGGATGTCATGACACACTATTATTACATCACAGAGAAAGCGGTTCTGTTGACGTCACGTGAAAGGTGCAACACTTTTATTGTTCAATGAATAAATTAGATATATGATTGACATGCATTTGGTGTATACAAAATATCTTTTGTCGATATATTTTAATAGAAAATCTGATAAATCGGAAATAACCCTAGCGCAACATCAAAAACTTTTTAAATTATTCACTTTAGATTTGATATCAAACGGTTATAAAGACATGTGTGCATGACATGTATACTCCCTTAAAAAGCCTTAAATTATATCATTGGCTTGCTATTGACTTGCTAGGATGTGATTCTTTAACTATTTCCATTTCCACTATTTTCCATCATTGGTACAAATTGTAAAAGCTTGAATGAAACGAACATTCCTAAATGTTTTTAGCATGTATATGTTATACACATTGTGACATTTTGGTAAATGTAAAGATTAATGAATTTACATGAACAAATACATGTATGGACAACGTTTTAAAACCTGATGTAAAGTGTTAACAATCTGTGGTCTACTGACCGAATTATAAATTAGTCATAAATGTACCGGGCGTATGGGTGAACGCTTAATTGCCTCCTGTATCTACTAAGTATTGTTGAACATTGCTACTATTCAGCCACTTGATGTCAAAGCTATCTATGGAGTATATGATGATTGGTATCACATTACCTACACCTGCCATATTGTCATTGCATCTGTATCACGCTATTGGTCCATGATACATTGTAGTATCGTATGTATTTGGAACAAATCTGCCTTATTAAAAAAAAGAAAAAAAGGATTCTGTTCTATCAAATTTCAAATTCACTCAAGTAGGCTCCTATCCGGTCTCAATTAATTGTTGTGACGTCAGAAACTTTTACATCGATTCGCATAGTTCTATATGTTCTATGTAATCGTTGATCATAAATCATAGGCTGAAGATGACGTCATTGCATAGAACACAGAAACAACAACCATCCCGTTTCAAAATCTACCTCTCACTCTGTCGGTCTCTACCTCTCACTCTGTCGGTCTCTACCTCTCACTCTGTCGGTCTCTACATCTCACTCTGTCGGTCTCTACATCTCACTCTGTCGGTCTCTACCTCTTACTCTGTCGGTCTCTACATCTCACTCTTTCGGTCTCTACCTCTCACTCTGTCTGTCTCTAAATCTCACTTTGTCGGTCTCTACCTCTCACTCTGTCGGTCTCTACCTCTTACTCTGTCGGTCTCTATATCTCACTCTGTTGGTTTCTTCCTCTTACTCTGTCGGTCTCTTCCTCTCCCTCTTTCGGTCTCTACATCTCACTCTGTCGGTCTCTACCTCTCACTCTGTCGGTCTCTTCCTCTCCCTCTTTCGGTCTCTACATCTCACTCTGTCGGTCTCTACATCTCACTCTGTCGGTCTCTACCTCTTACTCTGTCGGTCTCTACATCTCACTCTGTCGGTGTCTATCTCTCACTCTGTTGGTCTCTGCCTCTCATTATGTCGGTCTCTACATCTCACTCTGTCGGTCTCTACATCTCACTCTGTCGGTCTCTACATCTCACTTTGTCGGTCTCTACATCTCACCCTGTCGGTCTCTACCTCTTACTCTGTCGGTCTCTATATCTCACTATGTGGGTTTCTTCCTCTTACTCTGTCGGTCTCTCTTCGTCTCACTCTGTCGGTCTCTACCTCTTACTCTGTTCGCATCTACCTCTCACTCTGTCGGTCTCTACATCTCACTTTGTCTGTCTCTACATCTCACTCTGTCGGTCTCTACCTCTCACTCTGTCGGTCTCTTCCTCTCCCTCTTTCGGTCTCTACATCTCACTCTGTCGGTCTCTACCTCTCACTCTGTCGGTCTCTACCTCTCACTCTGTCGGTCTCTACCTCTCACTCTGTCGGTCTCTACATCTCACTCTGTCGGTCTCTACATCTCACTCTGTCGGTCTCTACCTCTTACTCTGTCGGTCTCTACATCTCACTCTTTCGGTCTCTACCTCTCACTCTGTCTGTCTCTAAATCTCACTTTGTCGGTCTCTACCTCTCACTCTGTCGGTCTCTACCTCTTACTCTGTCGGTCTCTATATCTCACTCTGTTGGTTTCTTCCTCTTACTCTGTCGGTCTCTTCCTCTCCCTCTTTCGGTCTCTACATCTCACTCTGTCGGTCTCTACCTCTCACTCTGTCGGTCTCTACCTCTCCCTCTTTCGGTCTCTACATCTCACTCTGTCGGTCTCTATATCTCACTCTGTCGGTCTCTACCTCTTACTCTGTCGGTCTCTACATCTCACTCTGTCGGTGTCTATCTCTCACTCTGTTGGTCTCTGCCTCTCATTATGTCGGTCTCTACATCTCACTCTGTCGGTCTCTACATCTCACTCTGTCGGTCTCTACATCTCACTTTGTCGGTCTCTACATCTCACCCTGTCGGTCTCTACCTCTTACTCTGTCGGTCTCTATATCTCACTATGTGGGTTTCTTCCTCTTACTCTATCGGTCTCTCTTCGTCTCACTCTGTCGGTCTCTACCTCTTACTCTGTTGGCATCTACCTCTCACTCTGTCGGTCTCTACATCTCACTTTGTCTGTCTCTACATCTCACTCTGTCGGTCTCTACCTCTCACTCTGTCGGTCTCTTCCTCTCCCTCTTTCGGTCTCTACATCTCCCTCTGTCGGTCTCTACCTCTCACTCTGTCGGTCTCTACCTCTCCCTCTGTCGGTCTCTACATCTCACTCTGTCGGTGTCTATCTCTCACTCTGTTGGTCTCTGCCTCTCATTATGTCGGTCTCTACATCTCACTCTGTCGGTCTCTACATCTCACTCTGTCGGTCTCTACATCTCACTTTGTCGGTCTCTACATCTCACCCTGTCGGTCTCTACCTCTTACTCTGTCGGTCTCTATATCTCACTGTGTGGGTTTCTTCCTCTTACTCTGTCGGTCTCTCTTCGTCTCACTCTGTCGGTCTCTACCTCTTACTCTGTTCGCATCTACCTCTCACTCTGTCGGTCTCTTCCTCTCCCTCTTTCGGTCTCTACATCTCACTCTGTCGGTCTCTACCTCTCACTCTGTCGGTCTCTACCTCTCCCTCTGTCGGTCTCTACATCTCACTCTGTCGGTGTCTATCTCTCACTCTGTTGGTCTCTGCCTCTCATTATGTCGGTCTCTACATCTCACTCTGTCGGTCTCTACCTCTCACTCTGTCGGTCTCTTCATCTCACTTTGTCGGTCTCTTCATCTCACCCTGTCGGTCTCTACCTCTTACTCTGTCGGTCTCTATATCTCACTATGAAGGTTTCTTCCTCTTACTCTGTCGGTCTCTACATCTCACTCTGTCGGTCTCTACCTCTTACTCTGTTGGCATCTACCTCTCACTCTGTCGGTCTCTACATCTCACTTTGTCGGTCTCTACATCTCACTCTGTCGGTCTCTACCTCTTACTCTGTTGGCATCTACCTCTCACTCTGTCGGTCTCTACATCTCACTCTGTCGGTCTCTACCTCTCACTCTGTCGGTCTCTACATCTCACTCTGTCGGTGTCTATCTCTCACTCTGTTGGTCTCTGCCTCTCATTATGTCGGTCTCTACATCTCACTCTGTCGGTCTCTACATCTCACTCTGTCGGTCTCTACATCTCACTTTGTCGGTCTCTACATCTCACCCTGTCGGTCTCTACCTCTTACTCTGTCGGTCTCTATATCTCACTATGTGGGTATCTTCCTCTTACTCTGTCGGTCTCTCTTCGTCTCACTCTGTCGGTCTCTACCTCTTACTCTGTTCGCATCTACCTCTCACTCTGTCGGTCTCTACATCTCACTTTGTCTGTCTCTACATCTCACTCTGTCGGTCTCTACCTCTCACTCTGTCGGTCTCTTCCTCTCCCTCTTTCGGTCTCTACATCTCACTCTGTCGGTCTCTACCTCTCACTCTGTCGGTCTCTACCTCTCCCTCTGTCGGTCTCTACATCTCACTCTGTCGGTGTCTATCTCTCACTCTGTTGGTCTCCGCCTCTCATTATGTCGGTCTCTACATCTCACTCTGTCGGTCTCTACCTCTCACTCTGTCGGTCTCTTCATCTCACTTTGTCGGTCTCTACATCTCACCCTGTCGGTCTCTACCTCTTACTCTGTCGGTCTCTATATCTCACTATGTAGGTTTCTTCCTCTTACTCTGTCGGTCTCTACATCTCACTCTGTCGGTCTCTACCTCTTACTCTGTTGGCATCTACCTCTCACTCTGTCGGTCTCTACATCTCACTTTGTCGGTCTCTACATCTCACTCTGTCGGTCTCTACCTCTTACTCTGTTGGCATCTACCTCTCACTCTGTCGGTCTCTACATCTCACTTTGTCTGTCTCTACATCTCACTCTGTCGGTCTCTACCTCTCACTCTGTCGGTCTCTACATCTCACTCTGTCGGTCTCTACCTCTCACTCTGTTGGTATCTACCTCTCACTCTGTCGGTCTCTACCTCTCACTCTGTCGGTCTCTACCTCTTACTCTGTCGGTATCTACATCTCACTCTGTCGGTCTCTACATCTCACTTCGTCGGTCTCTACATCTCACTCTGTCGGTGTCTACCTCTTACTCTGTCGGTCTCTATATCTCACTCTATCGGTCTCTACCCCTCACTCTGTGGGTTTCTTCCTCTTACTCTGTCGGTCTCTACCTCTCACTCTGTCGGTCTCTACCTCTTACTCTGTCGGTATCTACATCTCACTCTGTCGGTCTCTACATCTCACTTCGTCGGTCTCTACATCTCACTCTGTCGGTGTCTACCTCTTACTCTGTCGGTCTCTATATATCACTCTTTCGGTCTCTACCCCTCACTCTGTGGGTTTCTTCCTCTTACTCTGTCGGTCTCTACCTCTCACTCTGTCGGTCTCTACATCTCACTCTGTTGGTCTCTACCACTCACTATATCGGTCTCTATGGTACAGAATATGCATGCAGGAGGAAAGGAAGGTTTTACTATTTGTTTATAGAGATCTCAAAAGCTTTTGATTCGATAAGTCTGTCTGAAAAAGGCTAGTGTCTATGGAAAGTTATATGGTAAATCATCTGCTTGTGTCAAAACATCTCATGCCTTGAGTTATTTTGATTGCAATATTGGTACTAGAAAGGGCTGCATCTGTAGTTCTTACCTGTTTTTATTAATCATCTTACGGAAAGTGTGGAGCAATTTGATGCGATGGTGTATTCATTTCACTTGATTTTAATAATGTGTATGCTTTTCTGTTGTGGATTATGCTTCCTCAGTCGCAGAAGAAGTTTCATGGTCTTGACGTTTTGTCAATGTACGGATATAGAGGCTAACACTGAAAAGACCAAAATTATAGTTTTCAAGAATAGTGGTCCAGAAAGTCTTAGAAGTGGTTTCTGTGTGATCAAAGACTGGAAGTTGTCTCACACTTCAAGTATATAGGCCTTGTATTCACCCCTTGGCTACTTTGAACTACAACTCAGATACTCTAGCTGCTCAAGCCAATAAAGTCCTTTTGGCTATATATAGGTATAAAAAAGAGTCGATTAGTTATGTGTGTGGGTCTTTTAAAAATATTTGATGTTATGGTTAAACATATCCAATGCCACGGCTCAGAGATTTGGGGTGTTACTTACAGTAAAATCATTGAACAAATCAAGATTAAAACATGCAAATTTGTTTTTGAAAGGAAAGTAAAATACTTATTACAATATGGTTCATGGCAAATGTGGCAAATGTCCTCATTCAACTTACTTGTGTGACAAGGGCAATTCGTTTTGGTGTAGAATTTTAATTCTTCCAAGTTTTATATTATCTCATTATCATTTGGGTTTGGTTTTATTTGGATTTCTCGGGATATAGAAATGATATGGCTTACACTGTCGGCCAAAAGAAACGCCTACCAGATATATTTTCAGATTTCGTAAAAACTATAATGAGCACTTGAGCAATATATATATTATGAAGTTGCACCATTTCTGCATAATATATTCAAATTTCAGATGTTGTCACGTCACAAAAGAATGGCGTTTGTTGAAATGAGACAAATGAATTGTTCAGTTTTCGATCAGTACTTGATCAGAATGACATTTGAGACAGATTTTCATCCAACCACGAGCAACAATACAGGAACGCATTCGCATTACAGTGATGGCGACGTTACCGATGTACGTGGGTACGGTATTTTTTAAGCAGAGAAATTGATAAATTGATTTATTTATCAATTATTATTATTATTATTATTATTATTATTATTATTATTCGGAATCTAGAGTTTATCCAAACATCCAATTGCGTGTTGATGTTTCAACGGAGCCTATCTATCCACCGAGCTCCAAAATATCACAGAATTGAGGTCTGTACGTACATAAACTCAGTCTGATAAAGAATTATCTCACCACGCTTTATCTTGCTAGATTTTGAGAGAGTCTCAATCACACTTAATGTATTGCCATTCGTCAATTAGTTTACATAAGAACCATCATGCGACGGTCAGTTTCATCCGTTATCAGACACATGGTCCAATGTCTGAGCAAAGGTCATATGTACTTATGTATTTATACAAGTTCTGTAATGTTATATAAGCTATTGTAGATACATATACAGGAAAACCCAACTGAAGTGATACAGACGATATCGCAATGGGAGGAAAGTGTGCCGGAGTCAGTATTTTCCTTGGCGGATCTCTTCTCGTCTTCGGCTTATTGCTGCCGTATCTCTTCAACATAGTCATGAACGATGAAATGAGAAAGGTAAGTCTAACTGCTGGATCGTCATACAACTGGATATATAAGATATACAATACATTGAGCCTTAGTCCTCTGAATTAGTGAATATATTAGAGACAGAAATATTTCATCAAATACTGGAAGGGATGCGAGAGGGTTACATTTAATGAATATTCAAATTCTATTTTACATTGTGATGCTACCTCCTGGATTCAAATCCAGGATTTCCAGATCTAAATTCGAGCCCTTCTGCTTGATATATTCAGTAGATTGAATTATTTTTTCAGGAGATTGATTAAAATGATTACATGTATAATCTACAATACCAATTATTTTCAATAAGAGAGTGAGTATGTGAGTAATTGTTTAACGCCGCTTCGGCAGTATCGCAGTCATTAGCGGCGATTCAATAAAATAAGTGATTAGCAAACTTAGGTAACCGTCAAAGAACAGTTGCAAGATATCAAGATAAGGTAAATCGCATGGTTTTAAATCGAGAAAAGAAAAGGTTTTACAATGGTGTTCATACGTTGATTGGTAGTTTCATAATATTCGAAAAGAATTGGAAAGCATGTGTGAGCTCAGGATGATCATGCTTTATATATAGTTCAAACATGTTGACTGATCAATTCATTTAAATAATAATTTATATATTTGTTTTTGACATATATAATCCAATAACAACAGTCGTGTTGCTGGCTATATATTTTTTAGATAGATTTTTTCTATATATCTTTATGATGTCAAATTGATGAACACATAAAAGTCAGTGTTCATACGGGATATACAATGTAGAGGTTATCATGAGATTGTGTTTTGGGTTTGTCAAGCGAGCTAAATACATAGTGTTTATTCGTAATGAAGGATATTTACCATCCCAAAACACACGAGCATGATAACTTCTTTATCATACAATGTCATTATTCATTCTTTTGGCGTAAAACAGCTTGAAAACATACATTTTAATGTTGAACTTTTCTTTATACCCCCATTTCCCTGAGCTTCGAGTCGTTTCCGACCGAAAATAGTCAGTAAGTCGTCAGTGAGTTGTCAGTGACTCGTAATTAGGTGTGTCTGAATCCCCTGAAGTTGGCTTGAATCGTATATGAGTCTTTAAGAGTTGTGATGTCAAATTTAGTCGGGACAGGGTTTTTGAACATGTTCAAAAATTCACTCCCGACTTTTCAGTTGGGCGTTGCTCGTACTTTTCGACCGGAAATCCCAGAAATTCGATGAAGTCGTATTCAGTCGTAATCTAGTCGTAAGTTGCTCGTATCTGATTCTTATTGGCTCGTATTACGTCGTCTTTACTCGTATCCAGTCATATTGAGTCGTGGTGGTCGCGTGTGAGTCGGTAATAGGTTTTCCCCCAAAATACTTGCCGACTGACTCCCGACTAATGCCAACTTACGTACGACTAACCAATACTCAAAGACGACCAGTGACGACCCGTTCACGAAACACGACAATAAGGCCAAATAACTCGTTTGTGTTTCTTATGTGTCATGTCATGAGTTGGTCGTGAATGAATCCTTGTCAGAGTCGAGGTGGCGGATTAGTGTTGGCAGTTAGTCGTAAGTAACTCGTAGAAATATCAAATTAAATTTGACAATTTCACCCCAAATGTTCCCCGACTCATGCCGACAAAGTCGTAGCCGAAAAGTTAGGAAGAGTCGGGAATAGTCGTGAAGACTTTTGGAAGTCGTAGCTCAGTAATATGGGGGTATTAACTACTGATATACCTCGAACTTTGCTTAGGGTAGTGACAAGTTCGGCATTTACTCACGGTAGTATGGCATTAACATCTTAACATAACAAGGCGCAAAATTGATTACGGTAGTGAACAATTTGCTCACGGTAGTAACATTTGCGTATGTACATAAGTCTAGTGTATAGCCTGTCAGTGACTCAGTGTAAGTCTAGTGTATGACCTGTCAGTGACTCAGTGTTAGTCTAGTGTATGGCCTGTCAGTGACTCAGTGTAAGTCTAGTGTATGGCCTGTCAGTGACTCAGTGTAAGTCTAGTGTATGGCCTATCAGTGACTCAGTGTAAGTCGAGTGTATGGCCTGTCAGTGACTCAGTGTAAGACAAGTGTATGGCCTGTCAGTGACTCAGTGTAAGTCTAGTGTATGACCTGTCAGTGACTCAGTGTTAGTCTAGTGTATGGCCTGTCAGTGACTCAGTGTAAGTCTAGTGTATGGCCTGTCAGTGACTCAGTGTAAGTCTAGTGTATGGCCTATCAGTGACTCAGTGTAAGTCGAGTGTATGGCCTGTCAGTGACTCAGTGTAAGACAAGTGTATGGCCTGTCAGTGACTCATTGTAAGTCGAATGTATGGCCTTTCAGTGACTCAGTGTAAGTCTAGTGTATGGCCTATCCGTGACTCAGTGTAAGTCTAGTGTATGGCCTGTCAGTGACTCAGTGTAAGTCTAGTGTATGGCGTGTCAGTGACTCAGTGTAAGTCTAGTGTATGGCCTGTCAGTGACTCAGTGTAAGTCTAGTGTATGGCCTGTCAGTGACGCAGTGTAAGTCTAGTCTATGGTCTGTCAGTGACGCAGTGTAAGTCTAGTCTATGGCCTGTCAGTGACTCAGTGTAAGTCTAGTGTATGGCCTGTCAGTGACTCAGTGTAAGTCTAGTGTATGGCCTGTCAGTGACTCAGTGTAAGTCTTGTGTATGGCATGTCAGTGACTCAGTGTAAGTCTAGTGTATGGCCTGTCAGTGACTCAGTGTAAGTCTAGTGTATGGCCTGTCAGTGACTCAGTGTAAGTATAGTGTTTGGCCTGTCAGTGACTCAGTGTAAGTCTAGTGTATGGCGTGTCAGTGACTCATTGTAAGTCTAGTGTATGGCCTGTCAGTGACTCAGTGTAAGTCGAGTGTATAGCCTATCAGTGATTCCGTGTAAGTCTAGTGTATGGTCTATCAGTAACTCAGTGTAAGTCTAGTGTATGGTCTGTCAGTGACTCAGTGTAAGTCTTGTGTATGGCCTGTCAGTGACTCATTGTAAGTCGAGTGTATGGCCTGTCAGTGACTCCGTGTAAGTCTAGTGTGTGGTCTATCAGTGACTCAGTGTCAGTTTAGTGTTTGGTCTGTCAGTGACGCAGTGTAAGTCTAGTCTATGGTCTGTCAGTGACGCAGTGTAAGTCTAGTCTATGGCCTGTCAGTGACTCAGTGTAAGTCTAGTGTATGGCCTGTCAGTGACTCAGTGTAAGTCTAGTCTATGGCCTGTCAGTGACTCAGTGTAAGTCTAGTCTATGGCCTGTCAGTGACTCAGTGTAAGTCTAGTCTATGGCCTGTCAGTGACTCAGTGTAAGTCTTGTGGTCGGCCTGTCAATGACTTAGTGTAAGTCTAGTGTATTGCCTGTCAGTGACTCAGTGTAAGTCTAGTGTATAGCCTATCAGTGACAATATAAATACACCGTGTCATGTTCACTATCAGTGTTGACGATAAAGGTTATCACAATCACAATGTAAAAGTACATGATAACCTACTGCTTCTGTCAGTATAACACCCCAGTTTGACCATTGTAGTCTAGTTAAACTGTTTCCTCATTTCACTATCTATACAAGGATCAATTATAAATCAGGGTATACAAATAATGAATTTAAGGAGATACAGAAACTCGGCCCAATTATCGCTCTATCAAGAACTAGCAATGAATCGCTTCATCTTCTTCGGTATGTTAAGAATCGAACCTCTATTCATAAGGTTTGTGTAATGGGTTGTCAACTATTTGTAATTGTGTTGCTTCATAATTTTTATGGAACATTTGATAACAAGGTTGCCTTTTAATAATCTAACTGTTTAACCTTCATGATACCTGCTCAGACATCTATGTTCACTCGTTCGCACAGCGTTGTTAAAGACCCGCTATGCTCTCATCAACAAATACTAATAATATGTCTTGAATTGAACAATGTATTGTACTCTGTAATCGCTCCCATGTCTTGAACAATATTCCAAATTCAATTCAACCAGCTAATTTAAGGAGGACTCAAGCGAATGTCAATCAATAGACATAGATTAATCAATGGTTTGGATTTTAATGACGCTTGTTGTAAATTTGTACAGAAGGGAATGGAGATAAATATCATGGTATGCTCGTTTGTTAACTTGTTATAACCGATAACTAAGTTTCTACCACCTATTCCTACTAAAAATATGAATTGTTATTTACATTAGCTCATTTTTGTGATAAATGTTCAAATTAACAAACTCTGTAAAACACTAGATTGCAACCAATGTATTCGTGGTCTATTTTAAAAAGACGTCTTTGGTTGAAGTCCACTCTTTGGCATTCTAGAAGTTGAGGTGATGAAGAACGAGGACAGATCTTTAAAAAAAAAAAAAAAAAAAAAAATTAAAAAAAAAAAAAAAAAAAAAATTAAAAAAAAAAAAAAAAAATATATAAAAAAAAAAAAAAAAAAAAAAAAAAAATAAATAAATAAATAAATAAATAAATAAATAAATAAATAAATAAATAAATAAATAAATAATGGCATTAGAACCATGTTGTAGATCGCCTACATAGAACAAAGAAGCTGTTATCCATGATGTTGTCCTCCTTCTTTTTCAAATTTACGAAATAAACTCTGTTCTATCCGCCTGACAATATTATGTATTCCAAACTTCAAAGATTTTTTTACTCAAGTACACAATATTTCAATACCAAAGAAAAGATTACGTTTTACAATTATATACTTTCATTTTAACATCAACATTCGAATTGAGAAATTCGTTCAGCATCATTGTTGTGTGCAAAAGTAAAGTTTACTAAAGAAGATAATACTGTTTTGATTATTTTATTACAGATAACAAGTATACTTTACTTTGTACATTTATCATTATAATCAGCTTCAATGACAAGATTATCAACATTAATTCAAGGTCAATGCCATACTCGTATTGTTTGTAGAATAAATATATCATAGCCTGTTTCAATAGATCACAAAACCTGCAGAGTGGATGTACTCACTCTAATAAACAAACACAATAAGTGGTCATATGAGTGGTCATATATATCAACTAATTCATTAAAAATACATGACAAAGACGAATAACTATATAGTAAAATATCAAAGATTTACTCACTCAGCACTAACATAATACTAATATAATATTATTTGTGACTTTTTTACCTTTGACTTTTTTCCTGTGACTTTTTTACCTGTGACTTTTTTACCTGTGACTTTTTACTGTGACGTTTTTACTGTGACTTTTTTTACTGTGACTTTTTTTACTGTGACTTTTTTCACTGTGACTTTTTTTACTGTGACTTTTTTTACTGTGATTTTTTTCCTACATTCATTGTGCTTTGAGTGTGTTATTTCTTTATTTTTGAGTCAATGCTGTACTCGCTAGTGAACTTGTTTCTACATGAAAAAATACCAAGATACGTGTTATAGACTAGCTCTTTTGTTTATCATTACAAGTAATTTCTCATCTTCTGACAGGACACATTCATTTTCTGAAAATAATTTTAATCTGTATTTACACTTAATTAGAATAATGTTTTTGAATATCTCAAATATCTTGAATATATCAATTAGCATCTGGAATATAGCTGCATCAGCAAATATAATAAAGGTCATATCATTTGTGTCACTACCATTAAATATACATGCACCACTCAAATGTTTGACAAGTTTTACTGGGTCTTACAAATTTATCAAGGTTTAAATAAATCCTAAACATATGCATACTTTAGATATTCTGAGGTAGTTTAAACTAAAACCGTATCTCACTCTATATCCTGTACATGTACAACGTTTGTGTGCAAATAAAACATAATAAACTAATTCAAAACTAATAAACTGTTTCAACTGTATACAGATAAATAATAACAATAAAACTTATCACAAATACTTACATTCTGAAGAGTGTACACCAAATGCTGATACAACTGGAGAATGACCTTCGATAAATCCAGATTTCAATTAAGAAATACAATTATGCAATGTTGTTCAGAGTATCAGTTAATTCAATACATAATTTTACGAACGGTCAAAGGCCAGAATGGTCTTATGAGTCATTACTATAGTGTGATTATGTATTGATGATTATGCGAACACCTTGCCCCTTGCTTCCCTATGGGTTTTATAGTACTTATGTCTGATTCCTTCTCGTGGAAATGGATGTCTTCCATAGTTCCAACACTAGCGTAATATATCCAGCTTCTTTTAGGGTGTTAAACAGTAGATGGTCAAATGAAATTCTGTGATGTATAGTCCTTCAGGTACATTTATGTATGATGTTCAAAGTGTTTAGTTCTTGTTAAAGCTCTTAGTTGGTTGTCCGGAATTGTTTTCCATTTGTCACTGTCAACGAATGCCAGATATATTTTCCTTCTTGGTATAAATACAGCGTTTATACTCTTCACAGCAAACAGACCTGACACTTAGTCGATGATGTAGCTTAGCTCTTTATCATGTTATTTATTACTGCTGCTGGATACATGCGGTTTCAAACCGACACGGCTGCATGCGTGTCACTGCAAACTCGCTAACGCTCAGTTACTTCTATGCATGGATATTATGATGCATGATAAGACACTAAAAGATCATTCTATTTACGTCTCAGGCGTATTGAAATGATATGCACGTTCGAAGACAATAAAATATTATTCAATAAAACATGGACAACCAATGAACAACAGCTTTTTTCTAGAAAATTGGTGCCATTGAGCATCTGTTAGGTGGATATTAGGCGCATTACAAATGTATTATTAAATCACCAGCCAAGATGTACTAGGGTATATGCAATTTCCAACCCACGGTACAGATGTACTAGGGTATATGCAATTTCAAACCCACAGTACAGTTGTGCTAACGCACTAAACCTAGCTATGCATGAGCAACGAAGCATATACTACGCTGTACGGGATAAATCTACAGGGAGGTTATAGGTCACTTGTCTTGCGCGTCTCGATATGTGTACCAGGTCCTTATAACCTGCTTGCGCAATGGAACTGTCACAGATATAATACAGTGTCGGCGTTGATTCCCGGTAGTGTCAACATGGGGGCTAAGTGTGCAATTGGAACTCTAATTGTCGGGGGAACAATTCTAGTCTTTGGATTAGTACTGCCAATAGCGTTCAACTCGATACTGAATGGGGAATTGGAAAAGGTAAGCATTTATATACGTAGGTTTTATTGTTTTTTTTTTTAAATGTGCGTAGGAACATATGTATGCATGTATATACAGACGGAGAGATACATGAACAGGCATACACTAGCATACGAGCACATGCAGACACACGCACTCGAAAACAGACACATACAATGAAAGTCGGGAAAAACAATCGAGAAGAGACACACACACACACATACGAAGACAGACACATGCAGACGGGAACGGACATTTACATAAGGAGACGGACACATACATAACAAAATAGACACTCGTGCACTGGATTTATATGCAGTAAGGAATTATCCCTTAAATTAATAACGTTTCCCCTTCTCGTTATTCTTCTTGTTTTCCCAATTCACAACTTTGAGAATTAATCATCCTCATAGTTTTCTCTTCCACTTACAAAAAAATTAAAATGACAGTTGTAAATCTATTTCTAACACGAATGAATGTAAACGTCATCCTTTATTTCACGATTAAACAGTTATCTCATGTTGTGGTTAAGGTGCGTGAACGTGTTACAAAATGTTGTATACATGTAATTCGTTATTTTAACATGAATCGTTCTTGGTGTAAACAAAACAATTTATTAGCAGGATTAGCTGTCAAAATGTTGAATTTAAAATAGAAATACCTTTATATTTAACAATGGCAGGATCTGTGAGATACAATTTTGAAGCGTTATTTATCGAGATAAAGACATTAACGATATGCTATACCTGAACCTCTCTTAGCGCTAAAACAATCCTAGCTTTCATACAGTAACATGAGCCAACGATTATTTTACTGCTGAAAGAGCTTTGAAAATCTATGTCCAGGCAATGTAACTGCAATTAATTGGGTCATACAGATTGTAAACTAATGCTTATATAACATCAGGTATTAGAATAACATGAGTCACCCCAATCGTCAATACAGCATTTACGAAGACATAATTTTACTAAGATGCCAAATACCCAAATGAGAGAGTATAGACTACAAGATATCACACACTGTCAGGTTCAGGGGGCATGTTAAGGGTATTGTTTACTTAAGGCGAATCTTGTACGAGTAGACTGACATCAAGTCTTTGTAAAGATGGACTATTTCATGTCTTTAGGTGACTTGAGTGAGTGAGTTATTGTTCAACGCCATTTTGGACAATATTGCAGCCATAAGCGACCACCGATGACTTGAAAAACACCTTCTAGTACCCACGAGACAGGAACTTGTAATTGTGGGCCACCAGGGTGGGACATCTGTACTATAACTATATCAATTATTCAGGAGCCCTGTTTACATCCTAGAACCTGGTTTATCAAGTCTAGATTTATAGTTATGTAAATGCAAACAAAGGAGTATAAGCAATGAATGTATTGAGAAAAGTATTTTGTATAATCTGGACTCCAGGGTCGCGTCGATGAAAAGAGAGTATCGTTGAAGGGACTGGGGCATACCTGTCAGAGATTCAACACACATACTGACCTCGGGTATTTACAAAAGAAGCACTGGCTTGTGACCGTGTGTTTACCCCAGTACGACCTGTTTGTGGGTAGCGAGAACGGGTAGCAGTCATCCTCACAATTCGCCAGGTCATTATGTGTCAGCCACATAACACGGTATAGTATTACATGGCCACTGATAGTTGGAGTCGAGGCTGATGGTTAACATTGAGGAAGAAGCAGACTAATACGCTTATTTTAAAAAGAAAAACACCCACACGGAGACTAATATAGTACATTCACAAATGCAATTGCAATTGCATCCTAAACAATGATGCGCATATTATGATTGCAACATCTACTTGACATATTTTACAAATATATCGCTATTGTTTACTTGCAGTAGGTTATGAGTGTGTGTATGGTTGTGTAAACAGCATCTCACATGGAACAATTCAAAATGTGCGTTTGTATTTTTCATTTGGATTTGATCAAAACTATAGTTCATGGTCAATATTTTATACATCTATCAAGTGATGAAATTATTCAATTAGATAAAAATAATACATTTTACATGTGTGTTTTGCATTTTTCTTTTGAAAGGTTTCCCGGTGTACATAAAGGAATTTATTGGACATGGACATGTATAAATCTTTAAGCCATTTCACAGTAGCTGTCGTTATATACTATATATATATATATATATATATATATATATATATATATATATATATATATATATATATATATATATATATATATATATATATACTACACTTGTGTAACACATGTGCACGTATACCGTAATAATATAGGTAATGGCTTGCAGGTGCGGCGTCGTATGGTCAGTAATACTTTTATGACGAAATGTTCGAGTCAGTTATTTCACTTGCTCTTTTAAACTATAGACAAAATAAGGCAATCGTTGCCGTTCAATATCACTTCCATGATATACCATGACATTAGTTTTATTCCATTCGTGAAGAATTTGCTATCAAATATCTTGTTTCATTAAAGTGGGAGATTTTTTACATTTGAACATTTAAATGCAAAGACACATTTTAGACAAAAGGGAATTTAACTAAAAAATTCAATTAAAAAGGAATAAAATAATTTGTTAAAGCAAATTAGTGTTCTTTTAAGGATCAGACGATTGCTTTATATGTATTTAAAGATTAGGACCACATTGTACATTGCCTTTTTGAGTTTAAACTGTCCTAGCCAATATCGCACCAGAAACATTTAGTCTGATTCGGATGAATAATGTTCAAACAAGGACTTTCATGGTTGGCGTTCATGTTTTCCAAAAAATGCGATACGCACTAGTAAAGTAATTCATAGATATATTGAAACCTTGAAAGTTGATTAATTGAGTTAAACCTCTTCTGTAGTTTTTTCTATACCATGCTCTCTCCACTCAAGTGTATATACTAGATTTTATTTCTAAATTCTGTTCTGTACATATGTATGACTTGTTGTAATTATCTGATGTTTTATGTATTATTAATCTTCGGATTTATATCTGGAGGAAATAAAGATATATTAATTAATTAATTCATTCATTCATTCATATATTCATTCATTCATTCATTGAAACCTTGAAAATTGATTAATTGAGTTAAACGTCTTTGGTAAATCAGCACAGTGCACAGTATGTGTTTTCAAATTGTAAATGACAGGCCTGTTATGAAAAACAATAAGATGTATCAACTGTATTTTCTGCGAGAAAATTCATCACCTTTAACAATAAATGTATCTCCAAGCGAGAGAGTCGAGAAGGGTATCGTAACGTAGCTGTGACTGAACTAAACTTCTATTTAAATCTCGTAGAGCATTTTAGCGACTTTGATGCGTCTCAAAATACCACGCGACTTGAATTTCCATTCTCAAGTGCCAATTATATGATAATTATTTATTTTTCAACGATCTTAATTATTGCAGTAGCTGGCATTACATACATACGAGTTGTTCTTGATAAAAGAACATCATTTATTACTACATGTAGGACTCTAATATTTCCACTCTAATTGACTTTATGTCCCTTTATTTTTTTCAGCCTGCATTCTCCAGCATCCTATATTACAATCAGAAAGAGAAAACTATATTCACAAATATTATTACAATAGGCCAAATATGTACAAACTGAATATTTTATTTAATTCTAATAAGCTAGGAACTTTAAGAAAACTCTCAATTTTTTGTGAAATCATTATGTCTTTGTTCAAAAAATAATTTTTATAATCATATGTACCTTTACTGAAAACAAATGCTGTACATACCTATTATATTGTATATTGTATCAATGTAGATATGTTTTATGTACCTCTTATGCTGCTGTTTGCAGCCTGAGTTCTTAAATAAAGTTCAGTTCAGTTCAGTTCATCAGCTGTACGTAATACATTTACATTTGCATATAATATGATACATTGATACATATATATACATGTAAAGGGTATGACTTATTTCTTGAATATTTTACAGAAGATTGAGAGTTTTCATAAAGTGTCTAGCTTAATAGTTTTAAATATTTCATTTTCAGTTTGTACATATTTGAGACTAAATTGTTCCCTTTCTAATTCTAATGGGACATATACACATATAATGAAATTCGTCACCAATATCATTCATTTATTTTACACAGAGGACATGTTCTATATTTACTGGGATTCGTCACAACCTCCCTGTCTTAATTGGAAGAAAATGATTACGATTTTGGTATAGTTAGTATTATACAGAACATTTAGGCATAGTTCAAAATGGACATAGTGTTTTTATATCATAAATAATTGTTTTGGAGGAGTTTTCAATTGCTGACATTCAATTTTGTTGAAAAATAGATTTTAATTTACTTTTAACTTAGCTTTAAGCTTTAGAAGTTTCCAAATAAAATGATGATTTCCTCCTATGTACACATCCACCATGTCAAGGAGATAAATAGACAATAGACAACACTATCTGATTAGAGTAATATAATGCTTTGGTCGCTTGCAAACGTTATATATACATGTGCAATATTACTCATCTGAAAATTATACGTCGTAACTAATAGAAAATTTGCTAATGATTCACGTGAGATTTTAGCAGAGTGTGCAAGACTTATATATGGTAAACAATAATTGTTTTAGTTTTGTTAGTCACTTCCTATCTGTCCGTATGGAAGGGCTGGTTGCTCGCCATCGCCGTTTACGGAGAAATGTGTCATACTAAATAAGTTGGGAAATATTATGCGGTCTCCATAATAATAAATAAAAACAACATGGAAAGTACAGAGAAATTCAACGTGGTGGGAGGAGATGTACATCAATGGAACTCAGTGGATTTCAAAGAGTTCCATACAAGTTGCTGTAAGATTAAACAAATTGTAGGGTTTAGGATAAGTCATTTTCTCACCACAGAGCATACTCCCTTCAGATTTCCGATCCTAACCTTTGGTAAATAAAGAAGACCAAATCAGAGACAAATACCAAAAACAGTTCATTTGTGTTATTTACATCAGACAAGACTCTTAAGAGTCAAATGCTTAGATCTTTGAAGTCACTCGGTCGACATGGCCGCAGAAAAGGAGTTTTCACTGGTTAAAAACAGGCATATAGTATGAGATTTCCCTTTCCCCGCTAGGGCATTTTGCTGGAGCATTGCAATTCAGGCGATATAGAACAGAGGTTAGGATCAGAAATCTGAAGGGATTAAGATAACCTTTTACCCTATAGAGAAGAAGGTCGACAATATACTGACCCACCTGTATAGCCAAGTATCGAATCATGGCTTGTCTGTTTGAAGTTGGAAAAACAACAATTTTTGAATGTATTCATGAGGTCTACGAAGTTCTGAACTGAACATTTGATGAACATATCAAATTCCTCCTGACGACGAACTAAATATAATTAGGCAAGGCTATTACATCAAATGGAACTAATTCCGCAGCCTCAATAGATGGGACATATATACCGATAATTGGACCAGAGATCAAAGCACATGATGGTATTTTTGGCAACGAATGGTATTCTCTGATTCTACAGAGACTGTATGACCACAATTAGTCCAGTCAATCTAAGATTTAACCTCAAACAAATTGCAAAAGAATTAATTTTGCGATACATATGTCCTGTGACAATGTCTAAATAATATATCAAAAGTCTAATAAAGTCGAAGGTGGGGAAACACTTAAAAAACTAAAAATAAATTTACCCCTATGTCAAAGATATAGTTTGACCCGTTTGGGCCGTCATAATGACGAAGGGAGACAACTCTGATCGAATTACTTATTTAGAGATGTGAACATCGAGTTCATATTGCCAGAGTTTTCGCAAATTCCAGGATTTTTCACCTATGCAGCATTTTGACGAGCGATCAATTGAACACTTGATGAATGAGTTCTTGCTTTTTTACATTACGTGAAATGTAAGACACTAATTATTCTTGTAAAAAAACCCAACCCATACATGTTCATAGAATATTCACAACGATAAAAAATACTTTTAATAATTAAACTGATCTATTATATCTTGTTGTGCCGTAGCTTCTCTTAAAAAAAACTAAGCTTAAAATGGAATGTTCTTAAAAACGAAAACATTACTATAATGATATGGTCAAGCATTGAATTTATAATGTTCAGAAACATTCAGTATCTTCTCGACTCCAAAAACTTACTAAATGTCCCTTTCAACAATAAGACAAAACAGACAGTGTTCCATAAGATGATAAAGTAGGAAGAATGTGCTTTTAATGATAGGTCAGGTGTTCAGATAAGGCTATTGACAACATATTCAGGTACAGTTATTTGTATATGTTCTTAGAGTGTCACGTCTGCATGGTCGTGATAACCAAACGTATTATGATATTTTAAAATACGAAAATGCTGTGCACATGCATATTAGATCGTTAGACGTGAGGAGGTTAATGTCACAAAACCTTCCTCTGCTTGTTAAAGTATATAAACGTCATTTTTTGTTCCTGGACTCTTTCAATATTTACTATTTTTGGCATGTTCAGAACGACTATAAGAAATGTATTTGTTTAAAATTATTTTAAATGGTGTTTATTAATTTTTTTTTTTACCCTTTGTGTTTATCATTAAGTAAAAACGTTTTACAAGCATGTTTATGTTGGCCTAATCTACAACGTTAATGTCAACCGGATGCATGATTTCCAACACGAAACCCATAAACGACACTATAAATGGGTGTTTATGCGGGTTTGTACAATAAAGATGCAATTGTATTTATGTCTTTCATATTGAGCAGTTTCTGCAAGTCATATGTTTACACCATTACTTTTATAAGTAATCGCTGAAGTGAAACAAACATCGTATAAATCGTGAATGTTCATTTAAAAACAGAATCGCGTGACCGACATTCTGTTAAAATGCTTTATTTTATTTGCCAAACATGCAATTTTCAGCATGATAAAGCCTTGACGTGGTGAGAAAATGTAAACTATCATACTTATTGCCCCTAATCAACAACACCAAATGGCATGGACTTGTAGTTTCTTTATCGGCAGCAATGATATAATTTTCCATACCCCCTTCTGCTATCCAAGCCATTAAATAAGTAAACAACACTAAAAGAGGGTTGTCGTAAGGTATACATTAAAGAATGGTTTCCAACATTGAAGTCTTGCAGCGAAGGAAAATATAAATGTAGAGTTGATACCGTGACTTACATGAATTGAGAAATGCATGTACATATGATTATAACAAGGAAAGATCGCATGAGAGTTCTCTAGGTTTTAGTGTTGGTTAACTGTATATAGATCTAAAAAATGCTGTGAAACCTCATGAACTTTAAGGTCTTATTTATCAATATTTGATAAGTCTGAGCACTAAAATCAAAGATGATTTTTAACCTGCATCATGCACTCTTGTACGTTACCCGAATTCTAAGCAAGCTGTAATTTCCAATATGGATACACGTGCCTTATGTACTCCCACCTCGATAGCCATTTTAGCTTATAATTAAACTGTTATCTGATATTCTAATATAATTTAATTATTAAGTTGCTTTATGTACAATTTATTTCAGCACTTACGGTACTTGCATGAAGTGTAATAGTTCGTGACGAAGGTATTCCAATAAGGTTAATCCGGACCCTTCAGGTTTTCACGATATTGAAAATGTGGTGACGTTTCTTTTGCGGTTGAAACGCTACTGCAATTTGGTGTAGCCGAACAAGTTGAGTGTAGATTGTGTTTTAAGAGTTAAGAATGTTGATTTCATGTACCAACAGCTAATGACCAATTTTGGTGACCTTGAGGATATATTCAACGTCATAATCACTGGAGAATGATTTGAAGAATTTAAAATATTGAATCATTCACCTTAGAACCACTCACAACCGGATGAACCACAAATTCCACGGCTCTAATTGTCAAAGTGTATGCACATAAACATAACTCTGTAGTGTAGTGTTGAGTTCCAAATGTAAGTTGTAGTTAACATAAAAAACTAGAATATTCAATTTGGATTAATCTATGACGCTGACATTAAACATTTTCATTGATGCATAGAGGATATTTGTCTGTTCTTGACTAATACCATGTTTCATTCATCAAGTGAGGTAGAAAGGTGCGCCACGAGTGAAAATATATAACCTTTCTACCTCACGAGATTAGATAAACATGGTATTTGTCAAGAAAAGACGAATGTTCTATTTATTATATGACCAAATTCTTGCATATTCATCGAAATCGACTTGCATATACGTTAAGTCGGCTCCAGAATGAGCCTGTCGCCTCAGCAACAAGGTGGGGTCATGAACGTGTGAAATGTGTGACTGTGGTAATGAAAGTAGCTGATGTGACCAAGGCTGGTGTCACTGTTAACTTGTAACGCGGTATAAAACTTGTCCTTCAGGTACCACGACATACGGGGTCCACTGCAGTTGTTGTTAAATCTTGTTTCAGGCACGACATGTTCAATGTATATAACTTGCACAAGGTGACTCAAATTAATGTGAAATTAATGTGATCTTTTATCAAGTCCTCGAGTCCCCAAAAAAGAACTCGAGTCCAGCTAAACCCGACTCGTACTCGAGTACTCGAGTACCCGTGGAAGCCCTAGTCACTAGTGACTGATAACACGTTCCATTGTTATTTTCACTAGTGACTGATAACATGGTTTATTTTTTATAATAGATCCCGGTATTTCACCTGCAATCATATAATAAATACCAACATTCTATCATACACATGAGAAACACAATAAAATAAAATAAGAAATTCCAAACCTTTTTTTCCATAGAAATATCAAATTTCGGATTTTTCTAAAACATTGACATGTTCTGTTTCTATCACCCTAGAGACTCCCGCTGGTGAACGGCTCATACGCCTTCAATATGTGGCGGACACTTCCGGTTCCGATGTTAATTCAAATCTACGTCTTCGACGTCGTTAACGCGGACGAGGTGATTGCCGGTATCGAAAAGCCGTTCCTGGCAGAGAAGGGACCTTATACGTACAGGTGAGAGGGGTTGGCATTATATTATTTATACAAAAAGGCGATTTTTATTAACAGTTTTAGAATGTATTATGGTGTAAGGAGGCGCTGCATTGCATGAGAATTCGTAGTCGTTGGTATGGTGTGGTATGGAATGGTGTGGTTTCGAATGGTGTGGTATCGGATGGTGTGGTATCGAATGGTATGGTATCGAATGGTGTGGTGTCGTATGGTGTGGTATCAAATGGTGTGGTATCAAATGTTGTGGTATCGTATGGTGTGGTATCGAATGGTGTGGTGTCGAATGGTGTGGTGTCGTATGGTGTGGTATCAAATGGTGTGGTATCAAATGGTGTGGTATCGTATGGTGTGGTATCGAATGGTGTGGTGTCGAATGGTGTGGTATCGAATGGTGTGGTATCGAATGGTGTGGTATCGAATGGTGTGGTATCGTATTGTGTGGTATCGTATGGTGTGGTATCGTATGGTGTGGTATCGTATGGTGTGGTATCGAATGGTGTGGTGTCGTATGGTGTGGTATCGAATGGTGTGGTATCGAATGGTGTGGTATCGAATGGTGTGGTATCGAATGGTGTGGTATCGAATGGTGTGGTATCGAATGGTGTGGTATCGTATGGTGTGGTATCGAATGGTGTGGTGTCGAATGGTGTGGTATCGAATGGTGTGGTATCGAATGGTGTGGTATCGTATTGTGTGGTATCGTATGGTGTGGTATCGTATGGTGTGGTTTTGTGTTTCAAAGCATGGCATGTTATCGTGTGGCATGGTGTGGTATAACATGGCATATTTGGTTTGGTCCCCTATAGTTTGATGTATGGCGTGGTATGGCATGGTGGGATGGATTAACTAATAACTATATAATTGATCGATAATCGAAATATAACATGATTTTTCACATATGTACTTGTAAATTAGTCACCTTTTTTTATCAAGGTGATGACATATGATATTATTATTAATAATATATATCATTATAATTAAAAATCAATATCCAATCTCCTTGCAGGTTGAAGAAGGAGAAGGTGAACCTCACCCACAACGAGAACATGACAGTCACGTACCGCCAGAAGACCTGGTACTATTTTGACAGGGAACTTTCTGTGGGAGACGAAACCGATAACTTCACAACCATCAACAATATACTACTTGTACGTATGTCATGTTATTAGAATATAACAGTGTCCATGATGTTTAATATATGCATGGTTATACAATCAAATTGAATCTGAAAACAGGTTAGGGTAGCAATGAAATCTTTACAAGGGGATGTATCGTTAAAGTAACTATTGAATGTCTATTGTGAACGATCTTTTGAACTCACAAATGTTACAATACATTATCATACGGCTTTATGGGTGTATTTGGGAAACAGTTACGATTTGGCATGCTTGAGATTTTTAAAGGTTTAATTATTTCTGTTTTCTATATTTCTCTAATTTAAAAAAACTGTATGGTCTGTAGGACTTCGTTGTTTTAGACAAGTAATTTATTACATACTTAACATACCATATGCCTTTTATTTCTGGATGAGAAAACAGCTTGCAAAATAGAAAACTTCATCATACACAATAACATCAATGAAGGGATGTTACCATAATGTATTTACATATTTTCATACAATAGTTGTGGTATTCAAAAGCATTTAAAAGAAAACGAAAAGAAAAGCGAGTAACACTAATGCAGCTATTATTGCGGTGAAACTGCAAACTGCAAACTTACAATGTGACAATGCATCTGTTTATTACATACTTAAAATATCTCTCCGCTGTTGACAAGTCCCTGGTGGGATTAAAACTCAAAATCTCATTATCGGAAGTCAAACGAAATACCTACATTTCATCTGATGAAGTAGTGAGCATATATCCCGCATTAAAGAAGTTGTTATCCAGAAAATCTTCCTGTTGTTATGTATGCCACATAAATGTCCTTCAAAGACTAAGTATCACCGTGTCTATATCTAGATGAGGTCCTAGTTCGTACATTGTTTACATAGGTCGGATTTCAAGTTCTCAAGATGTATTTCCGAGTTTTCTGAAGTGAAGCTTAAATTTAGCGTCGCAGCCGAAGTGTATTGATTATGCATGTCCACGTATATTCAATTGAACTCTCACGCTAACACCATGGATATGTATATTTTACGACTAATAAATGCATACTGCATATATTTATTTACAATAAATATGAATACTGTATGACTTGCAGTGTTTTCTCGCAAAGTATACAAGAAAAATAATCAAGTGTCACTGTTAAATAAAATTGTTGTACATTGTTATATTTAACACATATAAATGACCACTGAAATGAAGAATCATCTTATACATTATATTGCAGGGTTCGACCTACATGACGCGCTTCCAGTACCCGTTAGTGAAGGAGATGCTGAAACTAGCTCTGGATGTTAGTGGGTTTCGTCTATACGAAACGTACTCTATTAAAGACATCCTTTGGGGGTACGAGGACCCCCTTCTCAAGCTTGTAAAGGACGATGTTTTAGGACCTTTACATCTTGGATACCTGTTTGATGACCACTTCGGATTCTTTTACAAGGTAATGTGTATACGCACAAATATTTACCTCTGTCTGTTTTTCTCGGTTTCTAATTACCTCTGCCTGACTGTGTATCTGCTCAAGCTGTCTGCCTGTCTTTCTCTCTGTGTCATTCTGTCTATCTGTTTCTGTTTGTTTCTATCTATTTATGACTGTGTGTCTCGATTATCCCTCTCTCACTGTCGTTCTCTGTCTGCCTGTCTGTGTCTCTGTCTGTCTGTCTCTGTCTGTCTGTCTGTCTGTCTGTCTGTCTGTCTGTCTCTCTCTCTCTCTCTCTCTCTCTCTCTCTCTCTCCCTCTGTGTCTCTGTCTCTCTCTGTGTCTGTCTCTGTCTGTCTGTCACTCTCTCTCTCTCTCTCCCTCTGTGTCTCTGTCTCACCCTTGTGTCTATGTCTCTGTCTCTCTCTGTCTCACTCTCTCTGTCTCTCCCTCTGTGTCTATGTCTCTCTCTCTCTCTCTCTCTCACCCTTGTGTCTATGTCTCTGTCTCTCTCAGTCCGTCTCTCTGTTTCTCTCTCTGTCTCTCCCTCTGTGTGTCTCTGTCTGTCTCTCTCTCTCTCTCTCTCTCTCTCTCTCTCTGTCTCTCTCTCTCTCTCTCTCTCTCTCTCTCTCTCTCTCTGTCTGTCTGTCACTCTCTCTCTCTCTCTCCCTCTGTGTATCTGTCTCACCCTTGTGTCTATGTCTCTGTCTCTCTCTGTCTCACTCTCTGTCTCTCCCTCTGTGTCTATGTCTCTGTCTCTCTGTCTGTCTGTCTCTCTCCCTCCCTCTTTGTCTCTGTCTCACCCTTGTGTCTCTGTTTCTCTCTGTGTCTCTCTCTGTGTGTCTCTCTCTCTCCCTCTGTGTCTCTTGTCTCTCTCTCTCTCTCTCTCTCTCTCTCTCTCTCTCTCTCTGTATCTCTGTCTCTGTGTGTGTCTTCATCTCTCTGTCTCTGTCTATGTCTCTCCTATTCAAATTATATTCGTTATACGCCATAAAAAAGAACCACCCCAAGTTTCGATATTAAAACATGAGTTAAATGTGGTTTGCTTATTTGAGTACTTCATTCACCATTCACATACATTCACAAACATATTATTGATTTTTTCTGTATTTATGACAATGATTTTCATTAATTTTATTTTGATTTTGAGTGATTTGCGTTATGTATCGCAGTGGAACGGTTCAGACGACGGACAGTTTACGGTGTTTACTGGCGAGGGAGATCTCCAGAGGTTAAACCGAGTGGACACCTTCAACGGTTTAAGGTTTATATTTCTACCAATTATTCAAATTTCGAACATTTCATCAGATTCCTTTTCAAATTACACCGTTTGTTATCTTTTAATATTGCGTTCGTATAAACTATAATTTCATGTTCTTTGTACCCGAATATGTCTCTTTAAAATGTGAATTGATGATGTGAAAGCATAGTTTAGTCTAATAATAATAATAATAATAATAATAATAATAATGTTTATTTCCTCCAAAGTCTAACGTTAACAACATTTCCATTTACAGATTACCCTCGCATCACAATTTCGTCGTAATAAAAACACCAATTATCATGGATGTTGTTTTGTTTCAGTGAGGCGCCGTGTTGGACCACTCGATACGCTCGCATGTTGAATGGCACTGGTAATTTTAACATTTTATTTTCCTTTAAATATTACTACAACATTTTCATCGTGGAGATAGAACTAATTAAATGTTATGTTAATCGGTGGCTATATATATAATATGTTCAAATGTTCGTCATTGTGTCAGTTTATTCTGTATGTATGTGGTCAAATATGAAGACGTATTTTATGGGTATGCAATTTCCTTATTATGTATAGGCGCCGGTTCGACATATATTCTAATGTCGCTAACAAGCATGCAAGTGATAAATACGAAAATGTGCAGGGGATTATATACAAAATATGTATGTGTGATCTGGAGAATTTCAGTAGCTTTCCAATAGATGTGTTATTCATGCCAAGTCTCTCATTAGGAAAGGTAACATGACATTGCTTATCTTTCCAGATGGAACTTTTTTTGCTCCATTCCTGAAAAAGAATAAACTTTACTTTTTTTCACCAGATGCATGCCGGTAAGTACTTGTCGGTGGATTAAACTAACAAACACTCACAACCTTCTAACAATGAAACACGAAACAATTGCTGATCACCTATCTGCAATAGTACATATATTTATTATAGTACCAGTCAAGTGTAGGGTAGCACTGTATATTTAAACAGCTTATCAGTCCAGCCATCGGGACTTCGCTAAAACGAAGCCCACAACTGGTAGTTAATCTTATATTTAAACTACGCGGGAAAGACGACTTTCACATAGTGAATTCACACAAAGTGAAGCCAACAAAATTCGAAATGTCTTTAACATATCTATCTGTTTCTACAAAAAAGATGCCCCGTCGTTTTGAAATCTCCTTAACCAGGACAAATTGGAAAGTGAAATATTTTTTTCTTCTTTTTAGACGTATTACAGTAGTGATGTGACAACGAATTAACGTCCAAGAAAGAACATTATGCCGAAAGAAAATCAACATAGTTAAACATATTCAATAAAATTGTAACTTAATTCATTATTGCCAAACATGATGTCCAAAATATGTTTTTGAAAAGTGAAAAGCGAGTTCAGCGTCCCGTATCTGTTCTAACAGATATAGAACAATCTAAGCATCACACCCTTACGAGAATAATTGTAAAAAACCTATATCATTCAAATTCAAATCGACTCAGGCTTTCAGCAGTATTTTGTGTTAGGCTCTGTTGAAAATTTGGTATAGTTTCTTTTACCACTTATAGATTAGATTCAGTATCAATTTTGGATATACGTAATGATGGTCAGAGTATAACGGCCAAACCATTATTCAAGTTTCTGTTTTTAGGACTTTAGAAATGGAATTCCTGGAAGACAACACCGTGAAGGATATTTCCACCTACAGATACACCTTCCCAATGTCTATGTTAGAGAATGGCAGAGCTAACCCCGACAACGCGGGATTCTGTACACCGACTAGTGAATTCTGTATGCCGTCCGGCGTGCTTAATGTCTCGAGCTGTCGAGCCGGTAAGCAGCTTTTATAGAAGGACTCAATACTTAAAAAGTGTTTTAACGCCTTTGGTAATGGTGGATTCTGTACATCAACTTGTAAACTTTGTAAACTGTCCGACGTATTAAATCTTTCCAGATGTTACTCGGATTGGTAAGCATGCTTAAAGAAGGGTTCGAAATGTTTATTTAAAGTATCTTATATCAACGCAAATAACATTGTAGGATTCTGTACACAAAGTACAACACTTTGTTTGCCATTCAGCGTGCTTATCTCTAGGTATCGAACTCGTAAGCAAGCTTTATAGAAGGGCTCAACGCGTTTACAGTGTTTAGCGTCTCTACTAAACTATATTTTAAAATGTTCATAACGCAAACTTTAGGATGTTGTTACTAACAAATGCTCTACATTTGAACCAGGGTCATCTGCTATAATGTCTCTACCACATTTCCTTGGTGGTGGCCCGGAAGTCTTATCAGGGGTTGATGGCATCAATCCGGATCCGGAACAACACGCGTCATACCTGGATCTGGAACCGGTAAGTGTCATTACCTCTAGTCCTAGACCTCTTCTTCAAGTTCACAGAGCGCCAGTGTTCCGTATTCATCGATGGTTTACGGAGATCATGGTGAACATTGTGTTTATGTCCCCAAACTGGAGATTCCGGGGTTACATTGTTCTCGTCTTCCGGCTGTCATTCTGTTCTTCTGCTTTAACCTTTGGCAAAAACTTCAGATTGGTCAGCGATAGACCTTTGATACTAAACATATGTATCTCTTGGGATGAGACCTTTCAGATGAATATGTTTGACCTTGAGGCAGGAAGAACTTTTAGGAAACCTTAGTCTTTACAAGTATTTATGATTGGTCAGTGATGGACCTATGGTTCTTCACATGGTATCTCTTGGGATGACACCTTGCAGATGAGATCATATATTTGTTTAACCTTGTGACTTTCACACAGGGAGCATTTTAGCTCATCATGCCGATAAGCTCAGATGAGTTTATGGCATGAACCGTCATTTTTCGCTCGTCAACATTTCACATTGAAGACTTCTTCAGAACATCTTGGGATTCGTGTACCAAGGGGATTAAAGTTTGTACTATGGTTGGGTACTGGCAGAGAATATGTCCAATGGATTGTGTGTATTTGGGGTAGGGAGGTGGTTGAGTCGCTCTGTTGGTTGGGCCACAGTTAGGTACTACCTAAGGAACTACGCTGCATAGCTGCTAAGTTATTTTCAATAAATGAGAAGCTAATGGATTCGAGGTTGAACGTTGACTGTGATGTTAGTTTATGTTATAGTCTAATGGTCTGATGACCAAGATAAGAGCGCATGCAAAACAGAAATGAGAAACTGTCATTCGAAATGAAACCATCTAAGGGTTTAGATGGGTAATACATAGGAAACGAGCCAATGCTAATAACGAATACACGTACAGTACACGTACCATGCAAAAAAAGAGTTATACAATGTAGGCATTTCGATCAGTTCAAATCATCATTTATCAACATTTATATTTTCAGATAAGCGGGGTCCCTATGGAAGTTGCTATGAAACTCCAGATTGGAGTGTATGTCTCCAAGTTTGCTGATATCATGTAAGTAACCTTCGCTTACACGTCAGTCTACATTCTCACTCAACACAGGCTACCCGAGTCAGTTCTCCCTCAACCTTTGTTACATATTGGCATGGTTACATAGGCCATATATCAAGCAAAATCCTCTTGCGCTGGAAATTCACAACACTGACGACATCCTTATATCTATCAAAGGAAATGTCTTCTATCATCTCCGACTAATTTCTGTTATAAGAATAATTCCACTTCACTTTTAACACGAGTAACGTTGAAAGTAATGACTTAAGTAACATCTGTATGATGACGCTACATCTGCAGACGCTATTGAAACTGAATGCATGTTTAGTGATGGTTCAGATACTAGACAATTAACAACTTCATATATCTAGACATATTCTTGTTTTATAATTAATGTATTCAAACACATTTCGTGATTTTAAAATGTGTTATACATTGTCGTGATTATGATAATCATTCTTTTCTCCAGACAATTGAAGAATACAAAGACATATTTCCATCCGATTTTCTGGTTTAATGAGGCAAGTATATTATTGTCAAGTAAACATAGACGTTAAACTGTTTTTCTCTTTGGAGACACATTTTATGTCCAATGGGTCATGGGGTATGTTATGGAAACGAAATGCGAGGGGACTTTCCTGTTTATAAATACATGCTATTAATACAGAGTTAAACACAACCCAATTAAACATATTACTTACTTTAAGTAATAGTTTTGTGAGTTCAGATTTGAAATTTGACAGAGAATAACACGCAATGGCGTTTAACAAAAATCTGTGAGAAGTGAAGCCATTAGATCTACGAGTATGGGATGCCGTGCTTCGGCATGACAGGACATTGCTGATCAGTCTAACGATAACTATTGTGTAAATTAATCAACCAAAATATCTTATAAACACCCAATTGAAAAACTGGGTTTCGTTTTGTTGTTTTACTACTTAAAATGAACCTAGAAGTCGTGTTATTAATCAGACGACTGATCCTCTCATGAGTCTACGAGTTAAGACACAATATCGGAATGCATTGTTCGCAAACAAGTATGTAAATTGAATAAGAATTCTCTTCTCTCCAGACGACAGTTATGACGGACGACCTGGCCGCTAACCTCCGTGACGAGCTACTCCTGGTGGTGAAGATAGCGGCGGTCCTACAGTATCTCCTGCCCTGTCTGGGCGCAGTTGTATTCGTCGGTGCCATCGTGTATCTGGTACGAAGACGTATGAAGAGAAAAGTGAGTTCAATATTAATTCTTCTCCTATATGCTTGATGGGCAGTTTAATAAACGTTGGTCATCCTGCTCCATGAGGACATTTACATCAGCAAGGGGGTATTCTCGTGAAGTAAGATTTGAACCAGAAGTAAACACCCATGATGCTATGTGTTGTTTTAATAGTGTCGTTTTAAGGGATTCTAACAAAGGTGAGTGGCAATTATGAACTCAGTTCATGTTAGTCGATTAAGAAACGAATTGCGATTTAAATACAATATGATTTATTATTCGATTTCAGTGGTGAAATACGGCATTTATCGGTTAAAATAAAATGCATATTTTCACTGAGTGAAATAACATGTTATTCTACTCAGTGAAATAACACTTTCAATCGTATGACGTCATCGTAACAATAGGATGACGTCATAGGATGGCCGTGGAAAGGAAGGCGATTTCGGAGGCTCCGTTTATAAAAATGAACGTCATTTACCAACTATTTTCCTGGTTTTTTAAATCTAATAAATAGAACATTTGTCATGTCTCGTCGAATACCATGTATATCTCATCTCGTGAAGAAGAAATATTATATTTACACTCGTGGCTGCGCCACTCGTGAAAATATACATTTCTACTTCACTCGATGAGATATAGATGGTATTCGACGAAAAATGTCAAATATCCTCTATGATATATGTTGTAAATAAAGTAATTTGCGAAATAAGAGTATTTCAGTTGTGTATGACAAATAGAGCTGTCTCTGATTTAGTTGATTGTGTAAATAAATAAATGTATGAAACATATCAAGGATACTTCAAATTACATCGTTTCTGGGCTACATCTTGCTCCTTCCACAAGAAGTGTCATGAAGCTTCAGAAAAATTGTTTTGATTTTATGAAAACAATACACGTGACAACCATAGAGAGTGGATAGAATGTCAAGTGCATGTATTGATGATATGTGCGGACTTGTAGTTACCAATAATGAACGTGAATGTGCTGAATATAATATAACGAATAAACAGTCCTTTTCCATATACCTGACGACTTCCCACAGTGGACATTCATGATATATGTTCTATGTCGACATATCTTCCCATTATTTTATAAAACAAATTTTGTGTAATCACACTTATAAATTCATTTCTTTTATTTACAGAAAGACAGCGAAACGGACGAAAGGTCTCCGCTTTTAGATGATGGTAATGTAAACTAAACAATTGAACATTCTGACTGTTGCTTTATCCTGCTGGTTTCGGGATAGCGGTGTCAGGCAATATCATAAAGAGGGTGCAGAAGGAAAGAACAGAGAAGCTGAGACAAGGGAAAGAGGAGTAGAAAGAAGTTGTAGTTGAAGAGGTGGAAAGATCAAGTAAGAGAGAAAAGTAAGAGAGGAGGCAGATGGCGGAAGGAGTAGATGCAGAATGAGGAGAAGAATGTGGATGCCAGATTGCAGAAGGGGAGAAAGCGAAAGTAGGTGCAGAATGAGGAGAAGAATGAATGAGGATAACGCATTGCTGAAGGGGAGCAAGCGGAAGTAGGTGCAGAATGAGGAGAAGAATGAATGAGGATAACGCATTGCTGAAGGGGAGCAAGCGGAAGTAGGTGCAGAATGAGGAGAAGAATGAATGAGGATAACGCATTGCTGAAGGGGAGCAAGCGGAAGTAGTGCAGAATGAGGAGAAGAATGAATGAGGATAACTTATTGCAGAATAGAAAGAAGAGGAAGTAGGTGACGAAAGAGAATCGGAGAAGGGAGAGGGGGATGAGAAAGGAAAAGTGAAGAGGGTGAGTAGACAGAGTAGACGGGAGGAATGAAGAAGTAATGGTAAAGGAGACGGAGAAAGAAGTAATCAAAGAGGAAACGTAGGAGGAAGCGAATGAGAAAATGAGGAAGAAATGGATGAGGAGAATGAATGAAGAAAGATATAGCTTAGCTGATGAAAGAGAAAGAAGTGTGATGAAGTGTTTTTCTTGTCGATGGTAGTCTTGCTTTTAATGTCCAAGTGCAATATTAAAAGATATCGCCAGTGTATCGTTTATGCAGATGATGGTTTCTGCATCGTACAGTTGTCTCTCGTGATAATGTTTAGCAGAGAGCAGAATATTGTATTTATAATATCAGGGACCTTGTGAGGTAGGCGTGTAAACATGAGAAGTTTGAAGAGATGAATAGTTTCATTGAGTTTACAAAACTCTATTTTGATATTATGGACATGAAATTAACGTTGTAGAATTTACTCGTAGGCATATTGAATACAGTTTTAAAGAATCATACTAATATCAATAACCATGGTAAATAGAAGAATGTGCAATTAATGGATATAAGTAGAGAGAATGTTGGTAGAATCTGACCATGTTATACATCTTGACCAACATTGAAGTTGGTTTGTACATCAATTCAATATGATAATCTGACTTTCGGTGTTCACACACAAGTGAAACTATGATTTTTCTTTCTGTACATACAACTAGAACTTAAAGGGACATTCAATATGTCGTTCTAATCATAAATGTCAAACGTTTTAATTAATGTCATTTTATCGAGAAGTAATGACTGTCTCCTAAAATTACCATTTAATTGCCACTCGATTCAGCATAATGATGAATTAAACGTGAAAGTTGTTTATTTTTTCTAATCGAACACTAGACAATGCATAGTGCGAGTCATTATAATTATGAAATTATGAAAACTTATCTATAACAGACAGAAAAATGTGGTTTGGCAATGTTTTTGGGTTCTACAATTACTGTGTGGGTAAATGGAACGTGTTGTTTTGGTTGTTGCACAGGCTGTTGCTTGATTTTAATTGGAAACATGTATTTAACCATTGGGGATGGAAAAGCAAGTTGAGTGAAATTTTATTTAACTTGCATCAGCACATACGGCATGTTGGAACCTATCAACGCCGAATATAATTTGATGAAGGACATTGAATGTCCCTAGAGTTTAAGCCGAAGTTTGGTGGGTGCTTCAGTTATGTATGAAGGTGCAATAACGTGATTTTTTTGTTCATCTGGTGGTAAATATGTTGTTTCCTCAACACCGAGACTGAGCACGGTATATGCATGAGATTTACTTGACAACATTAGAAATACAAACTTATTATTTTCATTTGGAAAATATAGAACACTCATAACATTCGAAAGCATTATTTACACTTAAATATTACATTGTTTAAGTTCATATCTTGAGATTGTACATCGTTTTATGGTTGTACTTGTACTTGTATATGATATTATTTATACTTTTACACTTATGTTCAAATCATCAGTCTTCCTACACGGGCATTTTTACATGCAAAATACTCGTACGTGTTTTAAAATGAAAATGTGTAATGTTTTAAATAACTCACAACTTGATAAGGACCTAAGTGTTGATTCAGCAGAAAATTATGATGAGTCAACATATATTATAAATGCTTATTGTAGGCATTGGGCTTATGAAAGTGTGTTATTGTACATGTATGCCATGAAAACTGTCAAACCTTGCTATTGGGAGGTAGCAAACAATTATATGTAAATCGTTCTAGGGTATGTATATTTATTAGTGCCATGACCGCGATATTTAATTAAGTTATCCTTTCCCCACGCGCGTATGGTGAACATCAAACTGGCCAGAGTTAAAAGACTTAATACATTTTTTACTCGTAAATAACTTCATATTACAATTCAATATTTGAATAAAATTGTAAACTTGGTGATTCCTTAACTGACCGAACGAGTAATAGCGAGTTTTGCTACCTCTCATTGTAATGATGAGTAATGTGTTATTGTTCAATACGTTTGATGCAATTATATTACATGTGAGGGTAGGAAGTTAAGCTTGACATATTTCCACATAATGTTAAGGAATTTCATTGCAATGTATATGCACCCTTTGTCAAACACTTCAGCGAACCTCGATCAGTTTGACTTCAATCGATCTGCCATGCTCTCACTACGGAGGTCACTCAAGTCATTTCTTCCCATTTAACCTCTATTAAAAGAAGAGCACTTGACTAGAAACAGATAATCTTGATTTTGTGTCATCAAAGTAAGTTTGCAATGCGCGACGTTGTTTCAAATTGAGAAATATGAGTATTCTGTATGTTCCCGGACCTGTTGAGAAGACGAGTGACTAGCTTCACGTGTGGGATGCGCAAACATTTCTTTCAGACATAAGTCGCGGATGCAAAATGATTTTGGATTCTAAGGATAACATTCATGATACAATTTTTCACCGCCAGGAGATTTTATTGTAAGCGAGACACATCGCCCACTTGTAAGAGGTTACATGGGAAGAAAGTTACTTGAGTAACCTCTGTAAGAAGAGAAAGTTGACCCCCCCTCGCTATAGAAATACATGTTTTATATTGCATACGTTATAGTGTGATATATTTTTTATTCACCCGCAATGCCTTTCGTTAATAATTACGTTTATTGCATAATTTATTTATAACATATTTTCACAATGGTCATTCCCATATTTTATATATATATATATATATATATATATATATATATATATATATATATATATATATATATATATATATATATATATATATATATATATATATATATATATATCCCTGATGATACCAATGAAACATATGTTGGAGAAAAAAATGGCTCTGTGTTTTTTTGACTTTTGAATATTTGTAACTGTAACTTGTCAAACTTTTTAAAATGCTCTCTCTCTCTCTCTCTCTCTCTCTCTCTCTCTCTCTCTCTATATATATATATATCTCTCTCTCTCTCTCTCTCTCTATATATATATATATATATATATATATATATAGGAGAAGTGACACCTTGTTCTAAACAACTACTCCATAATATCACCAATAAAATGTCTATCCAAACGAAGAAAAACGTGTACAATTCTTTACTTTCATTTTGCAGTATAAACTTTGATAGCGTTTGCCATTCCAAAATGCATGTCATATAATTATGCTATCATGTTAACCTAATGCAATGGAAGTATAATTGTGTTTTTTTATGATAATTATTGATATATATTTTATAACAACTTATACATGCCAAAATGCCAATTATATATATAATATATATATTTATTCAGAAAAAGTGACATGTTCAAGTGTATTATTTTCAAACACATATTCGTTTGTAAATAATTTCTACTGTTTCATGATTCTACAAACGATGTATATACTTTTACTAGTATATGTGACCCTACTTGTATATAGTTCAATTTGACACAAACGAGTATACTTTATATTTCCTAGTGTCATCTGGTATCAACATCATGACTGGAATAAAGTTACAAACATCCTAGCTTTTGTGAGGTCGTCATTTTAATCAATGTTTGTAGCTATTTCGTGTCAGATAAGACGAGGGTGATATTTTACTGTGCCTAAATGCCTTTCATTGATAGTAACATGTGCATACGTTATATATCATGTTGTTTGTTACAAAACCAAGGCGCTCCTGCTGGCGGGAGAAATTAACCAGGTCTTTCTTTGATTCTCGGCAAATGACGTTTTCGTAAGAAAGGTCGAGATTGTAATTGAAAACGAACATTGCTCAATGTACATAACATTATCATAATTAATACAAAATAAATATTGATATTGGAGTTATTGTTTTTTCTCTATTATATCCCGGTGATGTAGTTGATGTATTGTTTTACAACGCTCCGGCAATACATGAATGTTCCAAAAGCACTTATTTAACATATTTCGAATCATAGGAGCATCCAGATATAACATACTCAATTGAAAGACATTTACATGTAATATCAAAAGTCATTGATTTGAAATGTATAATTTTGAAATAAACTCAGAATGAGCTGATTTTGATATTTGTTGATAGCTGTGCAGGATGGAAGAAAACTTTAGACATAATGGATTGAAATCTATGGTCCTCCTGCTCCATCAGGTCATTTGTCTAAGCAAGGCTACTTTAATCCCCTGATTCCATAAACAGGGAGGTGAGTTGGGGTTTAACACTACTTTCAAGAGTATTTCACTTATATCACAGCTGCTAGCATTATGGCGGGGAGAAAGCATGCAAAGCCAAGTGGCTATGTATTGGGGTGAAACCTGCAAGCAACAACAGATCTAGGGAACCATAGGTGGTACTGCACCGAGATTCAGTTTAGCATTTCACCCAAGCCTTACTGCGTGTAGAACAGTTCTCTATTGCAGAAAAAATTGCAGTGCCCCTGGCAGGATTCGAACCATGGACCTCTTGATCTGAAGCCAAAGGGCTAACTACTGCGCTATCCTGCCCCCTCTTGATTTAAAGTCATTCTATTGGCTGGTTATTTATAGCACAATACATAGGCTGCTTATCAGATCCAAGGAGAGATGAGGTGAGTTGAGTTGGTGTTTAACGCTGATATCAAGGGTATATCACTTATATCGTGGCTGCTAGTATTATGGCAGGGAGAAAGCCCGCAATGCCATGCTAGCATCGGCTGGAAATGGAGGGGAGAAGCCAGGTGGATTTCAATACCTTGATGAAGAAGGACCTTGAAAGAAATCAGTGAATATGACACGATCTTCAGGGGTTTGAATTATTAATCTTCCCAGAACAGTCATCTTATTATTAACTTCAGTTAATTTTGGTGAGGTTGATGACTTGTTCACAGACATTCTCTCTTCAGAGATAGAACCCATGATAGTAAACAGAAGACAAAGTCTCATAACTTAAGTTTAACTCTTAATTATTTCACTCTCCTTATGTACACAGTACTACATGTTTTCTTAAATCATATATGCAATCATCATATCACACAAACTACTAGCATTAATGACTATGGGTCACCATATGGTTACAATTTCATTTGTTAAAACATGAATAAATTGCTCTTGAAAATGTTTCTAATATTTTTGTCTCCCTTGAGAATAGACCTTGATTTTTAATAACATTTTTTTAATTATAATTCTAAAATATTTTGGCTGACAAAAAAAGGATAAAATTTTGAAGATTTTGTTCCATGTAATCATTGCAAAATGTTCCTCACATAATAATGTATTCATTTCATCCTGTAACATGTCATTTTCCTTTAAATCCTTATAAAAAATATTTTCAAAATTTATTATCAACATATCTTATCATTTAGCATTATTCATTCAGTAAATTACACTCAATGAGTTATATGAAAACAATGTAAGTATAAAGATCTTTGATACAGGAATAACACAAATTTCCTTTTCCTCTTTTTGCTGCAAACACTCTCTACTCGTCCAAATCATCTCCATATTTATTTTTGCCTGTCGCTGAAAGAAAGAAAATTTTGAAAATATAATGAATGCTAAGCAAATGAATTTCATATTTTATTTCATTTATAATTCTTTTGCAAAAAGGGACACTTGCAAAATGGCTGTATATGCAATCAGATTCCTCAAAGGTTTAATTTGCAGTATTCATGTAAATGAATAGTTGAGTTAATTGGAGCCTAACGATTCTGAGAAACCAATTTACCGGAACTACACCTTGTTAGCAAAGGTAACAATCCTTAATGGGGCAGTAGCACGTTTTTTTGTTCAAATAAGTTGATGAAATGTATTTGAAAAATAATTTAAACAATAGTAAAACATCCTTCTCTCTTCGGAAAATAATCTTTAAAATGAGTGTACATGTTTCGGTAAAGCCATGGGAATCGTTTTTGTAATACAAAATAATAAATTGTGTTCACAATAAAATGGCCGCCATGCAATTTTTGCTTTATACGCAACATAGTTTTTACCACTACAGATAATTGGTTTGTGTAATAAAATGTTTTACCCTCTAAAGTTAATAATTTAAATGACATAAACAATCATTATAAATGGGAAATTTTAAAAAATAAATTTTGCAAAAAACGTGCTACTGCCCCTTTAATTGCCACTAAATAAAAACAGGTTTCAGAAGATAAAGGTGAGACTGCATAAAAAAAATAGAGCCTCTGGCTCTGTAGCTCATCAGGTTTCATATATATTAACTGTTTCAAAATGTCAACTGCTTGGTGAGAGGTACAACAAATAGGAAGCACTGTAATTGGAGAAATAGGTCTTAAGGTCCTTATCCCTCTGACCTATCTTTGAGGCCAGAGATACAATCCCCTACAAATAAAGACACACTTGAAGATTTAATTGACCACTGTTCAGTGTTGTTTCCAAAAAATTACCTCCCTTTGAAGAGCACATAAAATTTCAAGATGAAAATAGTTTTTGAGGTCATGACCTCTGTGAGGTACGGATATTTGGGGTCATAGGATCACGAAATCTACAATTTTGAAACCCCATTAGCGAAGGAGTCTGCCCACGAATTTTCAACTCTCTAGACCTTTTGGAACTAGAGAAGAAGATGAAAATAGGTTTTTAACGATGTGACCCCTGTGACCCCATTTGGAGTCACAGGGTCACGAAATCGAAAAAGAGTAAAAGTTTATGGACGGATGGACAGACGCCGGACACCATGCCATGCCATGCCATGCGCCCTTTTTTTTAGGCCTGATGAGCTAAAAATTACACTAAAAAGCTGTCACGGGCCCAAATATATAATATATAATAATTTCACTGTTTCAATGTAGCCATAAAACAACACGGTAAGAATACGATACAATTAGGATGTACACAATACCCAGAGTTCAATATCAATCACTGAATTAAGATTGTGTTACCAAAGATAAAAGAATAAATGAAAAGAGTTTATCAAACACAACTTGCTATATGATCATTAAGCAGGTGCATTTCATATCCATATTGGCTTATTCTATTAGGTACTGAAAATGCTGGTAAGTTAATGACAACCCATTCCTAAATGACTTACTTCAACTTGTTATAGTTTTATCTCAGATCATCCTCAATAATCTAGGGTACAAGTTCCGATAAATATTCACACTGTGACACTATACTCTGCTTGGCTGATATTGTTATTGTCTCCCTTGGCTGGTATTTCATTCATTATGCTGTCTTTGCTGGAAAGTTGAGTGCCCAATCAAAAGATTGCTGTGACACACCTCTGTTAAAAAAGTTTGGAGCGACTTTGTGACGGATGTTTTCTTATTCACCAAAATGTGGAAAATATATTTGCATATTTCTCTATATTATTGAGAATAATCTGAGATTGACTTCCTAGCATATAACTGATGAGCAGATAAAAGGTTACCATTTTCTGTTTACACTGCGAACGTAAATAGTGTAACAAAGAAAACAGCATTGACAATCAGTCATATCAGGAGAAGGGAGGTAACTTATCATGGAGAAGCTGACTGATGCCAGGTTATAACAACATACAAGTGAAGATTAATTGACACTTTTGAAATATTTATAAATACAAAATCTCCACATTCATTGCACCTTCGTTTTCTTTCATAGCTTAAAAATTTGGCTCTTCATTATCTGCTAATTAACATAACTACCCTTAAAGAGCCATCAAGGATGTTGATAGACGTAACGGAAAATTGCTAAAAATCAATCATAATAAAAAACATACACTTAATATTTCGCAGATTTTTTCAATCGAAATTAAACAGATGAACCAACTAATAAGTAAAGGTGTTTTCCAATCTAAATAAACATCAAGTCTTTTACTTTCAAGCGCAAAGCATTGTGGTCTAACACACACACTGTAAACAAAAACATGAATATATATATCATAAACTTTAAGGCTTTCACAGAGGAGTGGTTACTCTGGGTTTGAAACTCTTCTTTCAAGAGTTTTCAGAGAAACAAATTTTATGAATACTCAAATAAATTGAAAGATATAATTTTTGGTGTATTTTTATTTATCATTTCACTATTCAAATTTGTTTAGTTCCTACAGATACTGAAATAAATGTTTCCCCCAACTAGATATTTTGTTTGAATTGTATAATCAATGAGAATATATATACGTTTTCAAAAATATATTTTGTCTTGGAAATACTAACATACTCGAAAGCTCTTTAAATCACTACAGAAATCCCTGAATGAATACCTGAACTACTGTTTTCTCTCTGCGGTCTGCGTCCCTGCCAGGGTGGTCTCCCCTGACTAAATTCCTGCTCACCAGAGGGAGCTGGTGGCGGCCATGGTCGCTGGTTGAACGGGCTTTCTTTAAGTCCTGACTTTTTGTCATACTCAATCCGATTCTGTTTCCTGAGGTCATCGTATGATTTATATTCCTGGCTGGTGTCTTCATTGCCTGAACCTAGTGGCATAAAGCCTGCAAGGAAATTACAATATAAACTTTAAGACTTTCACAGAGGAGTGGTTACTCTGGGTTTGAAACTCTTCTTTCAAGAGTTTTTAACTAACTGTAAATCCTAAATTAGACGCCTGCCTTGAAAAGACGCCTGGCTCGACAAGACGCCCTTGCACAAAGCTTTTTGAAAACAATAAACGCCTGCCTTAATTAAATGCTGAGTAAACAGAATTTAAAATCTACAATCACTGTTCCCTACCGTAGTGCCCGTCTTTAGAAGCCTTATTGCAAAATAATTGCCTGCCTTGAATAGAATCCTGTCTCAAATAAATGCTTATGGTACACAAAGTTAAGAAAAATAGAAGCTCGGTATATTGCAAAGACAAATACTGCAACACTAATCTGAAATAGGATATGAAGCGTGGATGATGGATCACTCATCACATTGAAGTTTGGGAACAAAAACAAGTGCACAAGGCTTCTTGTGTAATAGGGTCACTCCTAGCCTTATTGATGCACATTGAGTTTCATAGCCTTATCTAACTTAGCTGCAGACCTTGTGACAAGGCTTTCAACAAAGAAACCGGTACAAGAAAATGCACCAATGATTTGCACAAAGCGATAAGGGTGCTTTTAGCCTATAGTGTAAATTAAGGTGAAATCTCCTTGTAGTCTGATTCACATTGACTTTATTTCAAGGAATAACACCAACAAAGGCTCTCCAAAGGCTCCTGTCAGTCTGTCCACTCAGTCTGAACAAAATGGGAATGTTTGATAATTTTACCTTCTTTGTCAAGTGTTGGTCTTTTGCTGTCATCAAGGCCCTTTGGTATTTGAGTTGGGGTTTTATCCATGTCAAAGTCAGAGGTCCGCATTTCGTCTCTGACCGGGAGCGGGTCATTCTGTAGGGCAGGTAGCTCGGCAACATTTCCCCTGCAATATGCATTCACCTTTAAATTAAGATGATGTAGCACAATATTTTTACTCAAACAAACTGCTCTCACAAAAATATAAATAAGTGTTAGCAATGGCTAAATAATACTCATAAATCAATAAAAAGAATTCTAAAACGAATGTACATGGTTCGGTTAAGCTGTGTTCACATTAAAATGGCCACCCAAAGGTAGCTAAAGTGATCTGACTGATGAAGCGATATCTTAAGTTAACACTAAGAGTAGAGTTTTGAATACGGCAAAATGATGGAATGGTCAACCATATCACTGTTTGAAATCTCAAATTCGCATTAGACCTCAACAACTACCTGTGTAACCTCTCAAAATGAAGTGTTCCACACCACTGTCACTATATATTCTTCAAAAATGGATAGCCGTAATATGCACAAAAAAAGGTGCTACAGCGCCTTCAAGTTGTTGAATAAATTCAGGCAAAAATATCTCAGTAGCCAATTTACAGGAATGACAGCTGTAATGAAAATTTATAAAATCATAAGTTGAGTCATAAACTGTACAACATGGAATTTGTATCTTATTCATCTCTCACCTTATATTTGCAAAATAATATCTCAGAGTTTTACCTGCAGTATTCTGTCACAATAATTATTGGGTCATGTATATGAATACATTTATGTCTGTCAACATTAGTTTATTTAATCATTTCAATTATAACTGAACAAGGGGCAATGAAAAACGATTCTGACTTTTCGATGAAAACATTTTAAGCACATTAGTTTGGCTGAGTGTCAGTATTTCCAGCAACGAATGATGTTATTACTTCATGCGAAACAATATTTCACATTTCTTAAACAGTGATATATATCTTAAATAGGTAGGTGAAAAAACAGAAGTGTATGTAAATAGTGTAGTAAGGAAATGGATATTATCTGTAAAGACATCATTCTGCTCCATCAGGACATTAATATCCACAAGGCTACACCACTCCCCTGGTTGTCTGAGCAGCTTCACCTTGTACCACACTGTAAATAATCAGTCAATGAAAGACTTGAAGTCAAGCAATAGTGGCAGTGCCAAGAAAAGAAGACCGATGGACGACCATAAAACTTCAAACCATAATTTTTCATTGGCTGACAAAATACACTGTTGTTCCTAGAGGGGGTCCTGGGGACATCTGCCCAACTTTTTGGCTAGGTGTCCCTAAAAATTTGGAGAAGTAGGATACTTTTACCAAAGGGTCCCACTTGTTCAGAAATGGCCAAAATGACCCCCTCAGGAACAACAGTGAAAATACATTCTATATACAGTGATGAGTAACTATTGTTACAAGGCGAGAGCTAAACAGATGATCAGGGGATCGTAGAAGCCTTGCAGATACAAATACCCTCATGTAGCAGGATGTTAAGACATAGGTGTCAGGTTTAAGAAGAGATATAAGGGAGACAACTCACATATCTCGAGACTGATCGAAGGGCCCCTTTTTATTCATGGCCTGTGCAAGTCGACTGTTGGGGATTCTTTCCATGATTTTTTGTCGGCAAGTCCCCTGATAAGCCATTTTGCCAGCAATATAACCAACCAGCAAACCCCCTGAAGAATCATTACACAACAGATTTTACTACAAAAATACAAATATACATTCACATATTTTTCTGTATAATTTATAAAGACCTTTCCTTTAAAGGAACTATTCCTATTATATAAGAAGTCATAATTTGTTATAACCAAGGAAATGGATGAACAGGTTGTAAATCTATACAGAATATTATAAAATCGTTAGGAATATATACAATGATGCATTAAATTTAAGACTGTATTTTTTCTATACTAAATTAATTGAGAACTTTATACAAATTTAGAGAAGCAATCAATATTCATTAAATTGGTTGCTAAAATACACATACCTAAGTTTTTAAACAAGGCTCCATATTTTGGATGTGGTTTCAATACACCTGAAAAATATTTAAAAAATTTAAAATGATTTCCAATTTATCAACAACAGTACAAACAGACAATGATTTAATGAACCAATACATCCACCAATGCAGCTGTTTGTTCAATCCATTAATCTGGATCAGACATAGAAAAGAAGAAAATTAACAATGACTCAACAGTTCTGGTTAAAAGCATATTTAGCAGACCTCTTTTTTTACTCCATGTTTCATATGCATATTAGCAAGTAAAAACCTGATTCCTTTTAAGATCCTAATTTCCTTACCCGAATTAACGAGGTATTGAGTTCCTCCCATCATTGCAAGGCCGAAAGGCACACCTGACGAACAAAATATAATTTTAGGTAACATAAAAATGTTATTTTATTACCTAATATAAAATATAATGTTCAACTTGTCAAATACATGTTATATTATAAGACATGTATTTGACAAATTGAATACCGGTATTACATTTGCCACTGGCTCTGTAAGCTCATTAGAATTTGCAAGATTCATTATCTGATTATTATTATCTTCAACCAATGAACATTTTTGTCCCCAGCCACATCACTCCACCATATACACACCCCCACACTTTGCACCTGCACTAGGGGCTTGATATCCTAGCAGTCACGTACTCCCAACAAAATGTTACCTTTTTGGGTTCAACAGTTGCTGGAGAAGTTGTGAATGTGAAAAGTTTACCAACGATGTCAGTCCACAGAACAAAGAAAATAAGGTTCATCCACTACCAAAGGAATTTTCGGGAAAATAAGTATACAAATGACATACTTCAAAATTATAAAGATGGGAAATACCTGTCCAAAGTGATTATTTACCTTTACCATCTCTTCAAAAACCATTACTGCAACTTGCATACAAGTAATTGCTTGTTTACACAATTTCCTATTCTTTCATTCCCAGGTACCAATTTGAAATGAATCTCTTTCCTTTAATCTTATTCAAATTGGATTGGACCGATGAAGTTACATTAACTTGTTTTGTTAACATGTTAATAAACCAGTTCTTTATTTAATAAATAATCCAAATCATAATTTGATATTAGATGATTGTGCTCGCCTCAGTCTAGTTCATCTAGAAAAACTTGTATTCCGGCAAGGGCCTACATCGAGTTTATCAGTCGAAGGCCTTTTCTTTGACGCCACTTTCCGCACGAAAATCTTGCGGAACGGTTTATAGCATTTGAAGTCCAAAAAGAGAATGAAACCTCAATCGTTCAATGAAGTACACCATGGCTAGTGCGTATACGTCTAGTTATATGATGGACTAGCCTCGGTCAAGCTCCCCTACGCTGGGCTACGCTCCGCTGTTGGGAACAAAAGTTTACTGGAGATAGTCACAGCGAACATTACATTGTCTTAATTTGATATATATATTAACCACTCATTTGTATCTGTCAATTTTTCATTAACTAAGGTTGATCTGCAGATAAAAGTTGGGTCTATATAAAACGAGTACTTACATCGATACCAAAAACTTTCTCTATTGCATTCTCTGAGCACCGCCAACTCTTCACTGCTGAACGGTTGTCTCTGAATAGTGAAATTACATGTCTTAATTGTTTTATGACACAAATTCAAAATGTTTCGACCCAGGATAATTTCTCTTTAAAAACAGTCAAATATAAATTGCATCAATCTCCATCAGGGGCTAGTTTAAACAAGCATTGTTGCATTTCGTTGCGTACTCTGTGCCAGAGAGTTCCGATAACACAAGAAGGCCTTGGCCAAGGTGCACATAAAAGCTGATAAAATGCAGCAAGTCTAAATTAGCCAGAGATGGAGACTGACGGAAGGTAAGCTTTGAAGATCGAAGGTGGTCAAATGTAACGAAAGGACCTATCGAAGTCTTGAATGTCCAGTCTTATGTTCAAACTTCAAGATTAGAAATTTGTCAAAAGATTTCATAATCTGACCATTTCACCTGTTCATCGAAGCGTTGTTTACTTTTGTTAAAATTCGAATTATAATTTGTCACAGAAGTTAAGCCATATTTACTTCCTTATTAAATGTGACATGTTGATATTATTTGTATACCTGCTTTTGTTGGCCACGACCTTGTTGGTGTTGCTCTGAATTTGGGAACCCACCGGGCGCAGACATCTTGGATAGAGCACAGAATTTAGAGTTATCTGCCCTTGAACAGGTGTAAAGAAGCGCTCGTAAAATCAATTGTAAGGATGTTCTTTAACTTTTCTGTATATATATGATTATCGTTGGGATGCCAGTATTGTTCGCTTCAGATGATATAATGATTTATTTGAATTCCCGGTAAGTATAATTATATTTAAAAAGAAACCGTATGAATATGATGATCCTTACGATTCCAAATAAAGTGTAAAATTAAAAAAATAGAGCCATGGGCTCTGTAGCTCAACAGAATGTCATTGATTTATTATCTAAGGTTGAATATCTAAGTTATCTCAAGTAATACATTGTTAACAAGCAAAAAATAGGTTTTTAGATCATGACCCCTGTGACCCGTATTTGAAGTCACAGGGTAACCAATCCTACAATTAAGAATCACCTTTGACCAAAGAGTCTCTACACGACATTTTACCTTTCTTGAGCTTTACATACTTGAGATAAAGATGAAAATAGGTTTTTGGGTCGTGACCCGTGACCTAGATTGGGGTCACAGGGTCACAAAATCTACAATTTAGAATCTCCATTGACCAAGGAGTCTGTACACAACTTTTCAGCTCTCTAGACCTTTTGGAACTGGAGAAGAAGATGAAAATAGGTTTTTAAGGATGTGACCCCAGTGACCCCATTTGGGGTCACAGGGTCACAAAATCTTCAATTTAGAATCTCCATTGACCAAGGAGTCTGCACACAACTTTTCAGCTCTCTAGACCTTTTGGAACTTGAGAAGAAGATGATAACAGGGTTTTAAGGATGTGACCCCTGTGACCCCATTTGGGGTTACGAGGTCACGAAATCTACAATTTAGAGTCCCCATTACCCAAGGAGTCTGCACACAATTTTCAGCTCTCTAGACCTTTTGGAACTGGAGAAGAAGATGAAAATAGGTTTTTGGGTCGTGACCCGTGACCTAGATTGGGGTCACAGGGTCACAAAATCTACAATTTAGAATCTCCATTGACCAAGGAGTCTGTACACAACTTTTCAGCTCTCTAGACCTTTTGGAACTGGAGAAGAAGATGAAAATAGCTTTTTAAGGATGTGACACCAGTGACCCCATTTGGGGTCACAGGGTCACGAAATCTTCAATTTAGAATCCCCATTACCCAAGGAGTCTGCACACAACTTTTCAGCTCTCTAGACCTGTTGGAACTGGAGAAGATGATGAAAATAGGTTTTTAACGATGTGACCCCTGTGACCCCATTTGGGGTCACGGGGTCACAATATCTACAATTTAGAATCCCCATGAGCCAAGGAGTCTGTACACAACTTTTCAGCTCTCTAGACCTTTGGAACTGGAGATGAAGATGAAAATAGGTTTTTAACGACGTGACCCCTGTGACCCCATTTGGGGTCATGGGGTCATGAAATCTACAATTTACAATTCCCCATTACCCAAGGAGTCTGCACACAACTTTTCAGCTCTCTAGACCTTTTGGAACTGGAGAAGAAGATGAAAATAGGTTTTTAAGGATGTGACCCCTGTGACCCCATTTTGGGTCATGGGGTCACGAAATCTACAATTTAGAATCCCCATAACCCAAGGAGTCTGCTCACAACTTTTCAGCTCTCTAGACCTTTTGGAACTGGAGAAGAAGATGAAAATAGGTTTTTAAGGATGTGACCCCTGTGACCCCATTTGGGGTCATGGGGTCACGAAATCTACAATTTAGAATCCCCATTGGCCAAGGAGTCTGCACATAAAATTTCAGCTCTGTGGAGTCATTGGTTCTGGAGAAGAAGTCGAAATAGCGAAAAGTTTACGGACGGATGGACGGATGGATGGACGGACGCCGGACACCATGCCATGCCATAAGCCCATCGGGCCTTTCAGGCCTGATGAGCTAAAAAATCAAAAAAATCTTTGTTTATTCCCCATCAGCTGTTACATTACAGTATGAAAGAGATATTACAGAAAGGTTGTTGCAGGTGTATTTGTATCTAATACCCAGAGAGTAAAATAAGGTAATTCCTCTTCAACTAAAATGTTATGACGACAGCTTTAGCTAGGATATTTTACTTGACGTGGAATGCTACTATACTTGCACCTATCTTGGGGGGTGCACCCCTGTTTTGACTATGGTTTCAATGGTCATTTTACTTGGACCTCCCTTGCGCAACCCCACTTTGGATCCGCCAATGGACATGGTGACAGGATTCGCCAGTGATTGAGTACCAAAGAGTAAGGGTCCAAGTTTATCAACAGAAACAGCTTTATTGATGTGTTGTGCTGGGGTGTGGAACTCAATAATTTTGAGACAGTTACCTTGAAAATAACCCAAATATTCCATTTTCAAAGTTTTGTGGAACACATGAAGATCCTCCAGTGAAATATTTTATGCTACCTTGAACATAATGTCCTAATCACCCAAATCGACTCGGCCCTTAATCTCGAGAGAAGATTGGTGTAAAACATGAAGAGAATCCTGTTCTTCAGATGACACCAAGTCACAGGGGCTTGTATGTATTCTAATTGAAAGATTGTTCTATGAACGAATCTTTAATCTAGGAAACATTTTTTTCAGTAATATAAACCTTCTGTGCATAAATTCTGTGAGTAAATTGTCAGTCTTCTTTTGACCTTGAATGAAGAATCTTTCTCTCACTGTTTTGAACATGTGTCCAAAAACAAAATAATCCATTCAACAGTCAGTGTGATCCCAAATACAACAACTAATTGTTACAAATGTGACAATGTCCCCCGTCACAATCAAGAAATGAACTAAAGGATGATCACAGTTTCTACAGAGTAGTGAGCTTTTCATGTTTGATTCAAATGATATTATACCTGGCTAAGAACATATTAAAAACTGGTCAAAATCATTTGGCGTCTGCGTATTCTCCTAATGAAGACTGGTACCAAGTTGAAGACTCCAGTTACAGCGGTTCATGAGATAATGCGTTAACAAGAAACTGGACATACATACGGAGCTGAATACTATATTCCCTGCTTCCTGCTCAGTAATAATGTTATATTAAATACGTTGCTGTAAGCTCAATCATTACCCTTGTCTCAACATTGGTAATTCCTCCACAAGAGTTGGATAAAACAAGTTAAATGTTTCTCGGGGACACAAGTGACAAGGCCGTTTGTAAAATGACAAGGGTGGAACATTTGAATTTGGTAGGTGTACAAAACGTACATCTGATCCTGCTGACCCATATATGGTGGACACGTGGATTCTGGGGTTTAGCAAAACTGAGTCATGCTGCAAATTGTTAATTATTTTGTTTAATGACAATATCAATATGTCAAATTCACAAATAAAAGTGATGCGCTGATGCCTGAGACACATTTAGCCTAAGATATTCCAATTTGTACAGGTGCTGCCAAATACCATTTGCCAACTTCTCAATGACTTGCGGAAAGGGATTTTCAACTACAAGCTATTTTGAGGTGTCAAACTAGGGCAGATATGACATGTGTTTATGAACATCAACGTTATCAGTATTACATAAAATCAAAGTTTCTGTAAAGAAACGCAACACCTGTTACATGCTTGAAACAAAAAAGTTGCTATCCCAAACACTGATCATATTGGGCGCTACTAAGTTACCCAGTGTTTAGCATGTCGGGCTTTGGATCAAAAGGCCTGTGGTTCGAATCCCGCCAACAATTGATTGCTGGTTTAACCGCAATACAAAGCCACATGGTGTTGCAGCCTTTTTCTCTGCAATAATGCTAGCAGTATAAGTAGTATAAGTGAAATACAAAAGTCAATATTTGTGATAAGGTGAAATACTCTTGAAAGCGATGTCAAACCCCAAATGCCCACATCGACTTCAAGCTGAAGGTCTTTGCTGTGTAGAAAACTTGAAACACATCAAGGACTTTGTTTAAATCCATTGAAGGACTCTGGACATTGAGAAAATAAAACAACATTGACATAGTGAGATTTTTATTTTTCAAAATACTCTACCAGTTTTACCAATTTATTATAATTATTATTAATGAGTTTGAAAAATGATGCAATTCAGCGATGAAAGTATGGATTCTTTACAATGTTTTTCATATACCGTAGATAATTGTTGAGATTATGGAATTATAAAATACAAGACATAAATAACAATTGATACCATATGTACAAACATGACTAAAACAAGGTGATTTACAATAATAAAATGACAATAGCATTTTAAACATTGATCTAAAACAGCAAATGATAAGAAATTAAGCAATACAATAGTCATACTTGCGTAAAATGTACATTGATTTGATAACAGTAAAAGTGGTTGTTATTCATCATTTTTACAATCTGTTAATTTTGTAAACATGCAGATTGACATTGTTATGCAAAAGTGACCAATTAACTTACTAAATGCTGGGGACTTACTCTCAAGATAATTATTTTAATAGTGCTCGCACGTTAGTTGTTAACTTCTCTTACTGAAAATCTTCTCAAATTCAACATACATACAACCTGCACATACAGTTTAAATGCATACAGACAATATTCTATCCTCCACTTAAATACAGACAATCAGATCATACAATTCAAGTACTATGCATGATTTACTAAGCTGAGTGGAAAGTTGAATTGTTCGGATGCACTTGTAGAAACACGTCCACTAAAATGACGATATATTGATAGCACATTAATGTCTAGCTGAGATTTGTTCAAGGTTTCTTCTTCTTTGGCCGTCCGCGACCGTCAGGTGTTCCATCTGCCTTTCGCTTCTGACTCTGCTGCAAGACAAAATGTAATTGAGTTGTTGTATTCAGCCATCCTGGATCAATAGTAATCAATGTATAGAGCGCCAATAAGAAATACAAGCACATGAAGCACCTCCCTCAACCTTTACCTGTGGGTCCCGAAATATTCTGGCATAGAGGATCACTATCACATACTACTCCGTCAGTGTATTTGTATCTGCCACGCTTCTACAACACCCTGATATCCTGAGCCCTATAGCTTTTGTTTTACTGTAAGCTGGTTACTTAACGCTACATAGCATAGCATTACTTTTTCAGCAGATGAAATTTCGTGATTTGAACGTCGACGATGGTTCTCTCAATTATGGTACTGCCTCTCCTGCTTGAATGGAAGTTCTTTCATTGGCTGGCTATTAATAATTCAAATCCAAACCGACAGTATAGGGCTCAGGTAATCAAGGTATTGTAGTAGCATGGCGGACATTGATGAAGCAGGATGCTCCTTTACAGTGGCCAATCCTATCTTTCACTTTCTGTAAATGAGTTATGATTCTTTTTAAGTGGATCTTCAAAATGGTTTGGCACTTTCTTTGGTTAATTGAACAGCTAAAGTGTTAAAAATTGAAGGCATGGGCACTGACAACATCTTGAATAACAAGTTCACTGCTAAAATGTAACAAAGACAACCTTTGATAGAGGTTGTCTGTCCACAAGTCACTTCAGTTTTGATTAACACACCCTCAAGTGGTAACCAATTAGCATCCCATTATCTAACTTAGTCAAGTCAGTGAAAAATCCTGCATCAAATACTCATAAAATTTGGACTCATAAAAATTAAAACTGCGAGTCCCCTGGACTCAAAAGGTTTTTATCTAGTATTTGTTTACTCATTGAGGGACTCGCCTTTTATCTGCTTGGACTCACAGTAACTTGTGGTAGCGAGTCCCTGGACTCTTTATCGCATATTTGTAAATTTATCACTGCAAGTGCTTAATTTGCATGCATCTGTCAGATATGAACACTGTTATCAAGGTTTATATAAAAAAGTAATTGAAAGACAAATGGTTACTTTGGTCTCCAGTAAGTAAATGCATTTCTGCACCACTTATGATTAGAATACCAACCTTTGGAGTTCCTGTTTTTGGTCGTCCCTTTCTCTTCTCAGCCTTCTCTCGCTCCTCCAGCTCCATGTTTTCCCTCTCAATCAGTGTGATCAGCGTATTGCATCGCCTCTGTAACTCCTGAATAATTAGAAGAGAAATTGAGAAAATGTTCGTTACAATGTGGAAAATCTTTAAAACAATTTTATCCATTCATCTATCTATCTTGGTTTTTACAATATGTCTTTCAGAATCTAATTCATAACTGCTCAACAAACATCTATCATGCATTATAATGTTTTGCATCAGTAGTGCAGTAGGTAGCGGGTCAGTTTCATAATGTTTGCGTTAGAGCGGACAGAGCTCAGTTCTTAATATTACTGAACTGTTACTGATAATGTAATATACTGACCATTGCAGTTCTAGATTTGATGAACCAGTCAAAGCGGAACTGAGGTGCCTGCCTGACGGACTGACGCAGATCATCGTACACATTCTCCTTGTCGAAGCCAAGTTTGTGTAGCATACACACAAGGAAGCGATCTTCTTCCTCTGTGTAGTTCTTTCCCTTGTTGGTTCCGTATTGGATCCGCAACTGGTGGAATGGGGCTCGGTATCTCGCCATCTGAAATGAGTGATTAGAAATTAATATATTTTTTAAATGTAAAAATCACACATAGTCAAACAATTAGTTGAAAAAGTTAGTGGCATTAAACTATATTAGTGATTGATCAGTTGATAATACAAAGTCTTTCAAAGGCCAAAATTTCCATGACGGCAATAAAATCACTGAGAAAACAGGAATTATAATCACATATGTTCTGTTCTTGGTGTAAGGTCTAGTGTTTGTTTATTTTTACAATTTAGAAAGAATTTGTATTTTTAAATTTTTTTATAATTCATTGTCAACCAAATGGTGGTCCATGTGTCTGTATGTTTACAAAATAATACTGTACCATGCTGGGCCTTGCTGGCTCCTTCTATTTTATCAAGTATGATGTTGTTACATTTGGGATAACACTATCTTCAACAATACAAGTTCTCGTACTTTTTCGTGCCAAGTCGCTTTGTTCACTATCTAAATAGCATGTATTTCTAGTATAATTTTAAGTACCCATTACCTTAGCATCCAAAGCTTTCTTGATGCTGATTCTGCGTTGTATCCTGGCCTCTCCTCTCTCAATCTGCGCCATGATGCGCTCGATATCTTGCAGCTCGTTACATCGTTCCCAGAACACCGTCGAGTACGCCATTACTTCTTCTGGTGTTTTGCCCTCTACTTCTCGTGCTATACTCTCAATGTCATCTCGACCAAACTTCTCATTGGCCTTGATGAACTGTTGAAAGTCTCTCTTGGTCCAGTTTGTGAATCCCTATAGGTGAAAATTAAATCACTTTTAAAAGGATTTTTAATCTTTTAGGTACATTTAAATGATATTCCTTTGCAACATATTTCTTTCATTTAGAACAATGAGAGATATATCAAATAAGTATTTGATATATTTTAAACTGATAAATCATTTAAGAAAGCACTTCAAACGTTCAAGCAAACCTAATTTCATTGACTTCCATTTAGTATCAACTGATTATCTATAGCTCAATTTATTTTCCAATTAATTTCAACTACACTTGTACAACTTTGATTCTCTATGGATTGTAATGAATGATATGACAATATTATGCATTGATACAAAAACATGATAGCAGTATTGTTTTAGCCAACATTTTGGGTTTGTATAAGGCAATCAGTTTAGATTTATTTGAACGAACCTGTTTGAGTAGATCATCCTTCTCTCCAATTTCTTCTTCTCCAAGCTGCTCCGAATCGTCGATTCTCACCTGTTCCTCCTTGCGCACCTTGTCCGCATCGACCCCTAGGTCGGGGTTCTTTGGCACCTGAACAGCAAAAGTCGTACAGTGCTAACTGCTCACTTCTTTATATTTGTTAAAGTAGCAGGTTGTGAAAAGCAAGTTACGAAGGATTTATTACTTGACCCTCTTTTTGCAAAAAAAGAAAGTATTTACTGCTACTACTGTAATATTCCAGGAGAATCTAATATCTGATTATTCTCATTATTGCAGACTTAGCTTGAATTTATTTCATTAACAAAACACCTTCAACTAGATGAAAGGAATCATGGCTATCCGGTGTAATATTTTCAGAGATAACATGTTGAAGCATGTTGAAATCACAGATTAAGTACCATAAATTTGTCCAAAATATTTTTTCCGAAACTGCTTTTGAACTCAAAGAGTACCAAGTGATGTGTCACATTAAAATTTCATTCACCTTGGTAATAGTACAACCTGCTCACCTTGTAACCAATTGTTTTGCGGTAGTAGTAGATCTCCTTGTCTAAGATTTCAAAGAGTCTAGGAGGGAAGAACTGGAAATCTTGAATGTTGGGCTGCTTTGGTGGCCTGGGAGCCTGAAATGGTAGATTAGAATCAGCAAACTCTTCTTAGAATATAAACCGCTAAAATATTTAGCAGAATAAAAATAAATATAAGGTAGTGTATAAAACAAGGTTTGTATTTATAAACAGATTTCATGTAGGATTATATGATGCTGTATGGCCACTCTACATTTAAAGATAAAAGCTAATTTTGTCTAACACAAGTCAATAAATTATGAAATAATTGACGAGACTAAAAAACAATAGAAACTTACCTTCGGAGCTTTGGGTTCGCTGACCCTGAGAGCCTCCCTGAAGTATGCATCCACAGCATAGTTGGCTTTCCTCTCGCGCTTCGGGGGTTCGATCCAGTGTCCGATGCCCATCTTCTGTTTGTCTCTGTAGTCTTCTCCCTCAAACTTGTACACACTGTTCTCCGGGTTCTCCATTGTGAAGTTCCGTAGACTGCTCTCCCCGAGATGTTCGAACTTCTCCTTTATCTCCTCTGTCTGAAAAATTTAAGTGATTTGAATTGAATAATTTATTCTATATGGATCGAACAAAATTCTTACTCTTCTGGATATACTCCCTTGTCAAAATTCAAGAGACAATAATAAGAAACATTTTCAAAGGAAATCAATTAAATGTATACAGAACTGTTTCTCAAATATTTCTAAATGTCTTTGATGGTAATCTCATTTATCTTAACATAACTCACCTTTCGCTCTCCCTTCTCAATAATTGCCTCGATATCTTCATCTGTGATCTCGGAGTCCTTGGATGCGAAGACGTGACTAGCTCCATGTCTAATCATACTCAACACCTCGTCCTTACCAAGCTTGTTGGCTGACTGGTCCACAAGTCGTCCTGGGCAAACAAATACATATTTGAAAACATACATAACACTCCATATCAAATCTGACATTCACAACACAATTCAACCTCCTCAGTTAGGGTATTTTAATCTGTGAGACTAATACCCTTAGCGTGCAAGAAGGAAACTACAAGCAGGTTACGCATCGCTATTCATAGCATACATATTGTCAGCCAGGGTATTAAGTAGTCTTACTGATTAAAATACCTCGATGGAGCAAGATGATTGCAATTGAAATGTCAATACAACTTGACCTTGTATTTTATGATGGAAGCATTTGAGTGGCTTCATGATTCCTAATCAACGAATCATAGTCCTCTACAGAAACAAGTTTCGAAGCTCAAATGCACTGTTACATCTCTCATAGTGAGTGAGTTGTTGATTAGCGCCATGTAGCAGTTTTGCAGTGATACATCGCTTGTAACAGTCAGCATGTCGGACTCACCCTGCTGGATGACAATGTTGTCAAGTTTCAGCTTCATCTCTGCTTTCTCTACGATTCGTTCCTCCACCGTGTTCTCCGTGATGAAGCGGAACACCTTCACCTGCTTCTTCTGTCCGATACGATGGGCTCGATCCTAGAGAATACAAAATATTTATTCTTTCATTATCTCTCTGAAACAATTGTCATGATCTTGTTGAGAGCAGAGCTTGGTAACGAAAATGCACTAAAATAAGTGCCAACATTGTATTGTAGAAAAACATACATTTTATGCAAATATTTTCATATAAATATTGTAAATATTAAATTGTTTAATAACACAGATGAGACCATGGATATGAACATTAATTTCTTCAGAAACAGAATAACAGGTTGACTTTTAGTCTTTCGTTAAGATAATGCAACATTCAACTTGAGTAAACGAGTTATTGTTTAACGCCGGTTGGACAGTATTGCAACCGTTACCAACAAATATGTTTAGATATTGATTAAAAGATCACACGATGAAATGGTATAATCAGTCTGTTCTAAAATGTTCTCACCATAGCCTGTAGATCTACTTGGGGATTCCAGTCCGAGTCAAACAGTATGACGATGTCGGCGGTTGCCAAGTTGATCCCGAGACCACCAGCTCGTGTACTCAACATGAAGATGAATTTCTTACTGTCCGGCAAGTTGAAGTCGTTGATCGAGTTCTAGAACGGTTCAAAATGTTTGGTCATGTTAAAAGATGTCATGTAGATTGTTAAATTGGTTTCAATACAGCAAGGGTTCGACAAAGTTTAATGCATTGTTCAGATAACTTAACCTGTGGGATGAGGATAAAGTGGCCAGCAACACATGAAGTTGCTCAGGAACAGAATTTTTTAGTCACATGTTTTGGGGGTTAGACCCCCTTCATCGGACTTATAACAGATTTCAGAGCAACATCAAAGGAATTTGTATCAATCCTGTTTCATCCTATCGAGCTATCTTAAAAACATCAGAAAGAACACAACATAAAAATAAAAACCTTCCGAAATAGTGACAGGGAATATTGTTATCTGTCTTCTCACCTGCCGCTCCTCGTGTGGCGTGCTGCCGTCCAGTCGGCAGTAGTCGTGGTTTCTCCAGAAACAGAAATCTTCCAGGACATCAAGGATACGTGTCATCTGACTGAAGATCAACACTCGCGAACCTGAAATCCAACGCACCATTTTAGACTGTTAACATCAGCTTGATTTACTGGGTTTTTTTTCAAGTTCTTAGTAAGTGCTGATGTTTTCACATCTCATTGTTTTTATTTTTGATTGAATATATGCTATTGTCGATTTGTCAAACCTTAAGTCACCAAAATATGATCCTCAGTTATAAGTTTAAAGTTATTGTGTAATAATCATGTATCAATAGCAAATGTACAAACAGGAATGTCCCCTTGAATTTTGTTCCCACAACAAATACCCTGATAGAAGCTCCCATTTTAACAAATGTCACACCTTCTCTCTTTAGTTTGGGCAACATCTTGTCCAGGATGACCATTTTCCCGCTGTTCTCCACCAGGTGATAGTCAGTCGTGTAGGGGGGACCAGGTTCTGCTCCGTCAAAGAGGTAAGGGTGGTTGCAGCATTTCCTCAGCTGCATGAGAATGTTTAGAAGACGCATCTTGTCTGTTTTACCGGCGCCGTTCACAATGTCAATGTCTTTCATTAGAATCTTTGTGTACCTGAAGTGAACATAGCAAAGCGATTTGTGAGACAGTATGTTACAAGTTGATGAGTTGATGAGATTTATTTTAACAATCTTAAGTTATGACATCTGACAAGTCATTAAGAAAAACACCCCTTTCGGATATTAATTGACATAAAAATAGATGAGGTTGGGTTTAATACCACTTTATATAATTTGTTTAACTAATGTCACTTATACACTATATGTATTGTAGAGATCTTGCAAAAAGGAACTAGGCTTTCTTAAAACTAACCCAAATCACGAAAGTTTATAAAATCAGATTATGCTATGGAATCCCCCAAACTCCCCCTGCTAAACTCAACTTGCGCTTGTCTCTATCATTGGTAGTTTCACCCATGCTGTATTTTTCTGTGCCAGAGATTTCTGGTTGCACTACCAAGTTCAGGTAGAGCACTCTGCCACACTGGCACAGAAAAGCTGACAAAATACAGCAAGACCTGTTTAGCCAGGGATTGAGACTGAGCAAGTTTTTCCCTAGCAGGGGAAGTTGGAAGCTTGATTTTGGAATTCAATATTCACCATTCTCTCTGCATTTTGCTGAGACCGACAAAGATCTTTGTTTCCTTCTTGGGAAGCAGTCTCTTCTCCACCTCAGACTTGATTCTTCTCAACAAGAAGGGGCGCAACACCTGCGGAAAACACCTTGGTTATTTGTTGTGCAACTTGTAAACAAACTTCTCCATTGTTTCCAATGTTAAGAAACCATTGCAGAGAGATTAATTCTTTACACAACCCAGCCCAGAAACCCCAAGACTCTTCAAAGACAAATGTTTTTTCCCCCTAGGATCAGAATTCTTCTGCTTTTAAAAGGTTATTTCCACTATGTATTTTGACTTATTCACACTGGTGCTAGTTAAAATTAAGATTCATAAATTGCATATCAATAATATAGATACTTACATCATGCAATCTTGTAACAAGAGCGTTGTCTCCACCAAGACAGTCGTTTGCATTGAACCACGAATCAAAGTCCTGAAAAATAAGGTTACACAACAATAACTTTCTTGCACATTACTGATAATCCATAAAATCATTGTCAAGAACAGTTTTTTATTATTAATTGTATTATATATTATTTGGGTGTTACACTAAAACTTTTATTTCTAATGTATGAAAACAGTACAGTAAGCATCGTTACTTATTATGGTAGAGAGAAGTCCACTCACCTCCGACGAGTTGAAGACGTCAGGGAGCAGGAAGTTAAGTAGAGCCCACAGCTCGTGGAGATTGTTCTGTAGTGGGGTACCGGTGAGCAGGAGACGGTTCGCTGATTTGAACTCTCGAACAATTTCTGACAACTGAAATATGATATAACCTTGTGTGAATTTTATAATCCAAAATGTGTGTATATCAGAGTTGGCACAATTTGCCACTGGTGACAGGCCTTTTTGCAGGAAAATATCTAAGCAAACAAATTTCCAATAGTGGCAAAAACTAAAAACATGTTATTACAGTTTACATTAATTTTTTAGTATTAGTTTGACATGACTTTGTGTAAATATATTTCTGAGAGGGTCACCTTTCTGTGCAGTATTATGTTAAACTTTATAGGTTTTGTTGAATGTCACTTTACTAAAATTTGACAAAGGAATTATAACAAAGCAATATGTAAAATTGCAAAGTGTTTTAGGAACCTTTGATTTTTCATTCTTGATTCTGTGAGCTTCATCAATGACAAGGTAGCGCCAGTTGAATTTCTTGAAGACCGATTTTTCACGAATACACATCTCGTATGATGTTATAAGAACATCCCATTCTCCAGGCATCAGTGTGTCACGGATCAAAGCTGTCTGAAAAATATAGATAATAAAACATCACACATTCGCCAAATTTACTTGCAATATCAAGTTTTGAATGCTTCTAACAATATTGATGAAAAACTGTTGTGGTTCACAAAACTGCTACCTGAAAACCAATCTTTTACCATTTAAAAATTCTGAAGTATTATTGTTATTTTTGGTATCACACTAACTGCAATAGGACAAATTCTTGTACTCTCTTCAGAACTAGTTCCTTGTGGGATTCGAACCCATACACTCACAGTCTGGCACCAACTGCCACCTTGACCTCCTGACCGGCAGTTTCATTCTTAAATACTTTAAAACTCAGTTCATTAAATTTAGGTCTTTACTAGATACAGTTGTCCCTCGCCATAACGAGAGGTATGGGAGCCAAATACTTACAAATGCGTTATAGAGAATCAGCGGTAAAGCGAACCTGAGTGGGAAGGATACATTTCGTAGTATTAGATACATTTAATTTATATGTTGTTTTCAAATAAATATTTGTATTATATGACGAGCAGTGAAATACTGGGATTTATCAGTGAAAAAACTGTCTATCAGGCTACAGTGAAAATAACTTATATTTTCACTGCGAAGGGTGACTGATATAATTTGATGTCATAAAACAATGGTCTCACGCGGCGAATTGGCTTATGACGTCACAGTGTTACTGTGGTGGCGGGCTGTTCCTAGCGTCCGTTCGGCGTGAAAATGACTCTTTTCTGACTTAATTACATGGATAATATCATATAATAAATAGAATATCCTTCAATTCTTGACAAATACCATGTTTATCTCAACTCGTGAGGTAGAAAAGTTATATATTTTTACTCGTGGCTGAGCCTTTCTCCCTCACTCGATCAGATAAACATGGTATTAGTCTAGAAAAGATAGATATTCTCTATATATTTCATTTTGCAAATAAATATATGAGCTAACAGTAACTTTCTATTTTTCACTTGTGCAGTGAACACAGCTGAATGTCGTTATTTCAAAAGCCGATAGATGAAGCTTTCCACCATTATAAAAAATTGTTAATTGTGTTTTTCTATGCATATCTTCAAAAAATTTTTTTATTAATATTGTTTACAACTAGTTTAACTTAGTTTATATGAAGGGAAAATATTTAAATTTAAATTCCATACGATATCGGACAAGAAACCTTGCTTGGCTTTGGGCATGCGCAATAAATCTTGGTTATCAAAGCTCCTCACACCATTTTAATTAGAATTATAATCACTGAAGCGACTTCTAAATCTGTGTAAGCAGTACTGGCTTTGTGTAGATTTTATAACATGGCGAGTGGAATATTTACGATAGATCTGTTTATCAAAGTGGTCACAGTTGATAAATATTTGGATTCTCTTTTGAACACTATGTTTATATTTTAGAGGCCGTATGGCGACCACATGTCAACAATCAGCATCTGAAAAGTGAGTCGTATATGTGACAAACTAGAAAGCTGAAAGAAAACACTGGTTTATCAATGACAATATCAAATTCAGTTTAATAAAAAAATTTAAACAAATGTTCAGTCATGTTAAAATAAAGCTTGAATGCTACTAAGATATTTCATTTATTCAGCTGTAAAAACACAAGATCTTCGATTTGATATTCGAAGTCATATATACAGAATTGAATCTAAATATTGGGAGCCATTGATGACCCCACGTTACAAATGACTGTGGTACGTTAGGGCGTTAGAGCGAGGAACCACTGTATTAGAACCCAACCTTTTATCTTGAATTTGTTTAGCCCTTAGGCTTAGCATACAACATGTGGCAGGCTGAGCATTTTGACTCTTCCTGTAAACACATCTTCCTTTGTGTTGAGTACACATTTCTTACAAGTCAGTTTTTCATTGCTGATTGGATAGAAATAAGGATTGTACCTGTGTTAAAAATGTTCACCACTTGGTGGTGAAAGGTACAAATTGAAATACAAGGTGAAATTTCAGTGATTTTGCAGAGAAATAACTGTCCTCAATTAGACGAATACAAATCCTCTAGAGGCAAATATTGATGCAACGATGATGAAACTACATTTGACTTACTCGTTGGGCCTGGTCTCCTATGAGACAGACAACGCGAAGGGAAGGACACCATCTGTGAAACTCGTTCCTCCAGTTGTACAGAGTAGACTTGGGACAGATGACAAGATGGGGCGACGGGATGCTCCGATAATGCTTCATGTATCCAAGCAGGGAGATGGTTTGTAGTGTCTTACCCAAACCCTGGAGAGGAAGAAAGAAATATCAGTATTATTCAGGAACCAACAGGGATTGCAATCTATGAATAAAACTACAGTTAGGGCCAAAGAAACAGCTAAAATTAGCTGATCAGCTGAAATTGTCATCCCTGTAATTGAAAAAATTTAAAATGTTTTGTACAAGGCAGTGTCCAAAGTGTACCTATACAGTAAATCAGATAGATTTATGAAATCTGAAAGTGGGACAAGTTTGTCATTGAACCAATTATTTTTTCAACACAGTATCCAAACAAAATCGTATTGTGACGATTACGTCATAGACAAAGCTGTGATGAGTTTTTTCAAAAGAATGTACTTCAGGTAGTGCTTAATAAATACATGCTTTTTAAAAAAAAGAAAACAACAAAATATCTTGACAATGCTTACCATCTCATCAGCCAAGATTCCGTTTATACCGTTTTCATAAAGGGAGATCATCCAGTTCAGACCTCGTATTTGGTAGTCCCTCATTTCTCCACCCTTAATGTCTGGATAATAATAACAAAATATAGTGATTACTCACTAACATGGAAAATAAAGTTCAGGTCACCAAAATCAACTGGGCTCTGAATCTTCCCCAGAGGAACATTGGTGTAAGATATATAGGGAATTCAGGGAATTATCCTCGAGATATATTGCTGACAAGCTTAATATGAAAATTGAATGGTGAAAAGTTCTGCTGTGACCTTAAAGTAATATAAAGGACACAAAGATCTGAGTTTAGAAAAGATAACATTACTCACAAGATGGAGATTCCTCAAATCTTGTCATGATGCTGGTGGTTTTACGACTCTCTGAGAGAAGTTCTTCATCTTCCTCTTGCTCTGTTCGTCTGTGTCGATGACTGGAAGAACACAAAATAAATATAATTTCTTGAAACAAGACTGATAGATGAAAATAAAGGGAGTCAAATGAATGGAAAAGGCCTCTCAAAATCAAACAAAAAAGCACATGAATATCAACATGATTATCAAAATGGACCCCATGAATATTCTAGGTGCCACATATACATGGTTTAAAAGTCTTTAATTGTTTGCAAAAAGAGATTTATTGTTAAGAGGTGAGGTGAGTTGGGGTTTAACGCCTATTTCAAGATTATTTCACTAATATCACAGCTGCTAGTATTATGGTAGGGAGAAAGCCTGCAACGCCATGTGGCTATGCATTGCGGTGAAAGCTGCGAGCATCGGCTGGAACTAGCGAACCATGGGTGGTACTACGCTGAAATTCAGAGTAGCATTACACCCAAACCTTACTGCGTGTAGAACAGTTCTCTACTGCAGACAAAGTTGCTGTGCCCCTGGCGAGATTCGACCTCTTGATCAGAAGCCGAATGCGCAAACCACTGCGCTATCCCGCCCCCATATATGATTATCAAAATGGACCCCCTAAATAACATGGTTTAAAAATCTTTAAATGTTTGCGAAAGAGACTTCTTGTTAAGAAAACACACTTTAAATCAAAATATACTTTCAAATTTATTGTAAACAGGCTTACTCTCCAGCAGCTACAAGTTTTGCTTTTTCGTCCATTTTCTTCACTTTCGGTCGGCCAGGCTTCATCTTCAATGGACTTGTTGGGGCCAGAGCACCGGTTTTAGTACCAGTCGACATAAAGTGAGCAAACAGCTCCGTTTGTTGCAGTAAGAAATCAAAACGATTGCTTCTGTCATGGTGCTGGAAATTAGATATAATAATTATAAATGTAATATAAATACCAAAGATACATAAAAGGAAAGTTCTATCCCGAACTTCTCATTTCATTTGATAGAAACAAAATGATGCCATAAAAGTTAAAGGAAAATCCTACCTGAAAATTAACACTTAATTTAATAAAAAGAAGGTTTCTTAAATTTTTTTGTCAAATAAAAAGCAAGATCATTACTGTTGAATTTTTTTGATTTTAAAGAAAGGAAACCGGTTTGGCTGAAATACCATTAATTTGAAAGTTCAGATTTGGACATTTTGTCGATGACTAGGCCTATCATTTGTATGACAACTATTTGAATTACATTTCAAAGGAATATCTTCTTTAAAAACTTAAACTCACAATTTTTTCCTCAAATTCAGCATTATTTTCACCTTTCTTTGGAGGAGCTTTCAGCAAAACTGAGGGACCTGGCATAGGCTGTAAAAAAACATTCATGTTGGTTATGAATTATTTAATCATTGGTTTAATAATTTACATAAAATAACAGGAAATTAATGAACATAAACTAAGAAATCGTTCAGAACAGTTGACAATTTACATTCGAGTATCAATTAACATTGCAATAGATAGTATGGTGATCGAAAACCGAACAATCTTCAATATCTCTTTCACACAAAAGAAAGATATATGATAATATTTTTCGTGCACCAACTGGGGCAGAAATCACGTATAAAATCTCACGGATTGATCCATAGGCTCATCCTCAGGCCCGCTATCAACTTCAGGTTCTGATCCTGACATTTTCACTGATTTATTTGTTCACACTTTATAATGTTTTTCTTTCTCTTAGTGTCGTCCGTAAACCCGGCTTTTGGCGGGGGAAAGTGTGGTTCCAGAAATTCACGATCTCGTTCACTGCGAGATTTAAGAAAGATGGATTTTATGGATCAATAATTTCCAAAAACGTTATCGAATTAAATTATTAGATGGAATAATATGTATTCATTAAGAAATATGTATGTACTGTTTTCTATTTGTTATGTTGTAAATAAATAAAAATTACGGTCCTTTCCGGCAAGATTCGGAGCTGCCAAGGGAAGTAATCGATGGAAACTTACAGATTATTTTACGAACGCTTCAAAAGATGTTGTAGGCCTAACTGAATAAAGTTCGGCACTACTTCTATGATGCTAGAACAGCATTCAGATTATGTTTTAAATAGTCGATGAAGGTAATTATTTTTCTGATGAATAGAAGTGTTTTTATTTTAGTTCGTCATGGATGTACATGTGAATACAGTAAATGAGACACGAATTATAGTTGCCAACAACGATACAAAATAAACCATTCCTTAGACATCCAATATATTATGTTCAAAACTTTCAAGGATATAATTGTTGACATAATATATTAAAACGTGTCATGCTTGGTAATGACATAGTGAACTTGGGAAATTACCTGCCGTTTTGGTAAGACATGGAGTTCTTGGTTAATAAAACAAAATAAAAAATTAAATATGTTAATGTTGGTGTAGGTGAATTCGTAGGAGGATCCGGTTCGTAGGAGGATAATTCGGTGGATTCGTAGGAGGATTGAACGGGGGATTCGTAGGAGGATTTTTTTTATTATGTTGGACGATCGGCAATGTTAATTTTGAATATATATTGAGTTTGTTGTTTTAATAAATAAAGTAACCTGGCAAGTAAGACACGATTGGAAGATTAGCCGTTGTCGATGAAGATGAAAAAGGTGAGCAATTGACAATCAAAACATCTCACTACATACAAATACACCTTGTCTTAATCTGAGAAGACTTACTTATTTTATTTGCGTTATCATGTTAGACCGGTGTTACTAGTGGACAGATGCTTGACTTTGACTGTACACTCTCATGTCAAAACAGTCAGACGATGAACAAATAATTAACAATTAGCCTATCAATCAGTGTTGTTCTCAGATTAGTGTAATTAACACAGTAACTGGTGGATCATTGTCTAATTAGCCACTCCTGATTGCTTATATACATATTTAATTACAAGTTATTTCTGTGTAAATCCAACATTGTCTACATTTATGTTACTAGTGAAATCTTATTATGAACCTTAAATGATAAACTATTAAAATATATAAAATGTTGTTTACCTCTTTTTAAATAATGTCATATTCTTATATGTCATTGTATAAACCTGTATGTTCTCTATATCACCTGTGTGTGTGTAAATACTTACTCCAAAAGTATATTAAGCAATATTATTGAAAATATCCCGTTTATAAACTTGTTCAATTATTTACTATTCATTATACAACCCATTCCCATTATATCGAAATGAAATGACAAAAGCGTAATAAATTACTTAAATAACTTCAATATAATAATCCTCCTACGAATTCACCGAAATATCCTCCTACGAACTTGATCCTCCTACGAAATCATAACTCCTACGAACCGGTTCCTCCTACGAAATCACTGGTTCCCGTTAATGTAATTGAAGTGTTTAGATATATTATGTTATAAAAACTAACCATTGGGGATAAACTATTTCATCACAGTAATTAAAAACAATTAAATGTGTTTATGTAATATAAACCTAGCGACAATCCCTTAACGATCATATATTGGTTCACGAAGTCTGGACGCCATTTTTTAACCTTTTTATATCATTAAGTAATTATTAGTATAAATCTGTATCGATATATTTAAATTTGATTAAGTTAAGAAGTAATTCAATCTATGAACTCGATAGGTAATTTGAAAGCGCTAACATTGGATTCACAGATAGAGTGTTGTCAACATTTTTAAAACTTTAAATTTATCGTAATACCATTATGAGCTGAAATGTACAGAATTTTGAGTGTTGTACTGTTGTGGTAATGACCGAAAAAAATTTCATTACCGCAGCAACAGTTTCTGTTGTGACAATGATTATATTGTGGTAATTGCATTATTTTTTAAAATTCCACTTTTATGATCTTAAAAATTCACAAAAACAATTATTGAATTTTTCTTTCTCTTTTGTTAAACAAAATTAAAATCATCCACTTTGACTTTACAAACCTGTACATTTGCAAATGTTCATGATCGTATTATATAATTATTGCTGATAATATTAAAATCGTTTCTGCCAATTGCAGAGGCCTAGCAGATAAAAATAAACAGAAAGAAATCATGAAACTTTCGAAGAAAAAAGGTTTTTCAATAATATGCCTTCAAGATATTTATATTTCTAAGGACCATGAAAACGTTATGCGAAATGAATGGGGATTAAAAAATATACTTGCACCATATAAATACAATGCAAAAGGTGTTGCAATACTATTTAATAATGATATAGAAATTGATATCAATAAGTTTAGAATAGATGATACAGGTAATTACATAATTGCAGACTTGACTATTGATGATATTAGAATGAGATTCGTAAATGTATACGGACCCAATAAGGACGAATCCCATTTTTATTGTGATTTATTTGAATATATTGACACATTTGATAATCAATCTCTCGTTCTTTGTGGGATTGGAATTTACTACTAAATCCAAATGTTGATTTGGAAAATTATAAAAACGTAAATAACCCTAAAGCAAGAAATCTACTGTTGGAAAAATAGAATAATTCGATCTAATTGATGTGGAGAGGACTCTTAGCCCTGAAGTTGGGAACTATACCTGGTGGAAAATGAATTCAAGACAACAGGCCCGACTAGATTTGTTTCTGATTTCCTCTGATATGTTTAATATCACACACACAGCAAACATACTTCCAGGATCCAAATCTGACCACTCAGTTATTACATTAACTTTATCTAATAACCTTAATAAAGAAAGAGGAAAACTATATTGGAAGTTTAATACTTCACTGTTTCAGGATAAAGACTACGTTTATATGATTAATTAAATCAATTCTACTAGAAAATAAACAGGAATGCTTATGGCCAACATTCTGAGGAAGCTATTAGAAATATTCAGGATAAGGACTACAAATTTCAGATTAATTATTTTTAGAGACATTTCTTATGAAGGTCAGGGGGAAATCTATTTCATTTTCTTATATAAACAAGAAACTCAGCACCACTAAGAATTTGGATGAACAATATTGTCCATAGAGAATACTATTAGAGAAGACTTCCAAACTGTTAATGAAGAAATACTAAGTCACCTGGCTAAATGTAAAACTAAACTTGAAAAAAATCACAGAGGAATAAATAAGAGGAGTACAGGTTCGGCAATGAATTACTTAGTATGAAGAAGGGGAGAAACCCACTAAATATTTGTCATCTTGAAAATAGAAACTTCACGAATAAATTAATAAACATACTGACTACAGCCCATGGAGATGTAATTAATGATGGTAATCTGATACTAAATGAACAAGAAGAAACTGTATTCTAATCCTACAGAAGAAGATATGAACAATTCTGTACTACAAGACTTAAACACCCCGGTATTGCAATCTAGACTAGCTGAAGAATTGAAAACACTATTGATCTAGAAGAATTAACTAAAGCGACCAAAACAATGAAAAACAATAAAAGTCCTGGTATTGACGGTTTTCCAATTGAAACATTTGAAAAATGATTATTAACTTTAACTTGCAACAGAGGAGTTATAACATGCATACCAAAATTAAATAAATATAGAACATATTTGAAGAATTTGAAACATATCACTCTACTCAATTCATTTTACAAAATCATTAGCACTTGTATTCCAATAAGATTAAATTTAAAAAAAAGAATTTTTCATCTATTGTAACCAAACAGGATTTATTCCTGGAAGAAACATAAGTGAAAATACAAGGCAGCTATATGAATTCTCTTCGAAGCAAAGTTATGTAACAAACTTGGTATATTACTTTCAATTGATTTTGATACAGATATTAGACAAACTTGGTTTTGGACCTAACATGATTTCTTGGGTGAACGTACTTATTCAAAAATCAACCTCCCGTGTAATCAGTTCAAAATGCATGGGCACCTATCTTCCTTTCTTCAGAATGAGAGGGGCTGCCGACAAGGCGATCCCATCTCACCATACCTATTTCTTTTTGTGGCCGAAATATAGGATAATATGATTCGTCAAAATCCAAATATTAGGGGATTCACATTTAAAGGAATTGAAGACCAACTTGGATGATGACCCCCAACTCTTTTTGGATGGAATTAGAATAGTTTACGAGCGGCAATTAACACCCTGATGATTTCTATAACATTTCAGAACTCAATATGAATATCGATAAAGCTAAAGCTTTATGGATAGGTACACATGCAGACAGTGATGTAAGACTTTGTACTGATGTCAGTCAAGATTGGCATGTAGGTGACTTTGAAGTACTAGGAATAAAAATGAATGTGCATCAAGAAAACCTTTGGGTTATTAATACAAGGAAAAGGCTGAAACATATTAACTCAATTGTGGACATTTGTAACGATGATGGCTTTGTCAATTTTGACAATTTTAAACATATCTTTAATTTAGATAAAACAATTTCAGAATACAGTAAAATGGTTTTAAATATACCAACGACATGGAGGGACATCATCAAACAAATAAATAATAAATCCAAAAATATTTCTATTAATGCATATCTTATAAGCCTACTTGTTGACACAAAAGGCTCTAGATTTTTCTATGATAAGCTGATAAATACAAAGTTTAACAGAGTATTGCCAGTATGTTTTAAGTGGCAGAGTTTGTTACCGTTTGATATTTTCTTGAAGATGACCTTTACTAACTTGTACAAATGTACAAAGAACTCAAAGATTTTGAATTTTCAGTTTCGATTTTTCACCAGAATTATTTACACCAAGCGTGAGCTCTGTAGAACGACGTTAGTGGACGATATAAATTGTAGTTTTTGTAAAGTTGATGCTGAAGATATCTTCCATGTATATATTGATTGTCACTATGCCAACAGTCTCTGGAAAAAGCTTGAAGCAATGTTGAACCATTATGTCCCCAAGGGCATTTCATTGACAAAGCAAGTAATATTATTTGGCTTTCCTAGGACACAAGTTCTGTTGAATCATATTATTCTCATAGCAAATAATTTCATTCATATTCAAAGCATTAAACAGGAAAATATTACCTTTGAAAAACTTGAAAAAAAATTCATTTTCAACATAGAGAAATTTATTGCTAAGACATCCCAAACTTTGAATCTGTTTTGTAAAACATGGATGCCATTGATGCACATACTGGACACCGCTTAGAACAACTATATTGCTGATATTATATACCACCTATGCAAATACTTATACTTTTGTATATATGATTTTATGTATGTACTTCTACTTTTGTAAACATGCCAATGGATGAATAAAATATTTGAAAAGAAAACAACAACTAATGAATTATATGGAAGCAGGTATCTCTTTAATGTGAACAAATAAGAGTTTGTTTTTTTCAATGATCTGCTGATGTTCAAAACATATAATGGCAGGTTATAGACTTTGAAATTAAGAATTAAGGTTTCAAGTACCACAGATCAATAAATTAGAACTTTTTCATTAAAATAATTCTTTAAATTGAAAAGATGGTGCTTTACCCAGGACCCTAAAACATCCAAATTTGGTAGAATCAGGCTTGTAAAGAATTCAGATAATGGGGTTACTTCCCTTAGATCACCCTGATAACATAATGTGAAAATTCTACTATAACAGTACGTATGATTGAAAAGTATTTCTAGCGATGGGAATTTGGTGTCACACAATCTTTTTAGGAAGATACATAATTATAATGAAACAAGAAACAAAACAACAACAACATATCTTTTTAGAAACAACAACAGAAAAACGAAACAAGATGTGAAATTATCACAATATTGATGTACATTTAGCATCCTAACTTTCAATTCTGCAACTTTAAATATATCCTTTACGCTATACTATAATAAACGTTAATATATAGAGATTTTTAACTGAGGAAGTGTGGCATATGGCTTTTACGAAACGAATGTGATTTTTTGTATTGCCCGAGCGAGAGCGAGGGTTATACATAAATTCGCACGGGTTTCGTAAAAGTCACATGGCAGACTTTCGAGTGTAATAATTTCCTTATTCCATTCTATTCCATTTGATTCTCGTATACATAGTCGGGAGAAGTCATATCATAGTATGAAATGTTTTAGGGGTACAATCAATTGGTTGTTTAACGTTTTTTTAAAATATGATAACATGGAAGGTATAGTTCAGTATCATCTATATACACTGACCGTTAGAATGATAGTAAATATTATATACAAAAGGATCAGAATAAGTGGCTTACTTGAGATGGTCAAGAACAACTACATCAAAGTTCTTCATATCGCTGTATCTATACAAATATGGCAATGAGACAGCATCTGTAATCGCAGATTATACAGTCTACGGACAATGTACACACAAACCAAAACTTACCTACATAAAACAATGCATTTCGTGCAAAAGGAATCGCTGCAACATTATAATTGTCTGCCGCGTGTTTATCAAATATTATAATTGAAAGCAATGTGTACAATACTAAAACGCCTTTGCTTAGTAAATTTGAGGATAGAAATTACAAATCTGAATTATGTCGATGTCGAGGACAATCCTATGGTCATATTTACCATAATAAATACATGAATAAGCATAAACTACAAAATCAGATCGGACTTGGAGATTATAGGCTGGGGAGGTAATACCCATATCCATATTTCCTCCCCAGCCTGTGTGGAGAACTATAGTTTTGCCGTCAAACATGATCAAAATGAAATATACCAATATCACACCAGTGACCTACTCGGTAGATGATCATCAGTACGATAGTCGACAGTTAGAGTATTGTACTACCTCCACATCGCCATGACACCGTATTGGAAGATAGCGTTAGTAGGGAACTCAGACACTTGTAGTCATGAAGAAGCCCCAAAATGAGCTAAAACTCTTCGAGCTCCAATTAAGAAACCCATTCTGCCCCTGTTCATTAGGCACTAGACAACCAAACAAGGGCCGTGTTCAAGAGAGGTTTCAAAGTAATCGCTCAATGAGCGATTACTTTTAAACCTCTCTTGAACGCGATTGCTCAATGGAGCGCTACGCAGCAAGGCGAGCAAACTTCGAGGAATTTGCACTGTGTCGTTCAAGAGAGAATAAGCGCTACTTGAGCGCTACATTGAGCGATCAATGAGCAATTTAAGCGTTCGCTGTTACTGAACGGGGTCAAGGTAATACTTCTCTACATGTTCCAACATAGACAGGGCCGTGTTCAAGAGAGGTTTCAAAGTAATCGCTCAATTTATGCTCAATGTAGCGCTACGTAGCAAAGCGAGTGAACTTTGAGGTTTTGCACCGTGTCGTTCAGGAGAGAATGGGCGCTACTTGAGCGCTACATTGAGCAATCAATGAGCGATTATAAGCGCTCGCTGTTATGGAACAGGGCCAAGGTGTCGTCGACGGTAGTATGTAGGCGAAGTTGAGTTTCGTCATTTGATGCAGGTGAAATGTGACAAAGGTTTCGTTTATGAAAGTATATCCCCTTGGCTTTTTTGGGACATTTTATTTTGAGCACTCCATTGTTTATTTAATAATTTACCGAAATGTAGATGACGTTTAAGGATCACATGACGTTTTAATAAGATAAAGAATTACAATATTATTTTAACAAGTAATTCACTGATGGCGAACTTAATACCAAAGCGTCGGCTAATTAGGTAATGCGAAACAAAAGAAAACATTCTTGCATATCAGTCAAAGTAAGGGAGTGTCTTGAAATAGCAATCTAGTCTATCCCAGATGACCGATGACATTTGCTCTGACTGTGTGCTAGTCTGGTGAATATCTGAACGAGGAATGAAAAAGATTAACACGTCAACTAACTCAATTCAAGATCCCAAAATAACCTCTCCTGTCAGCCATCATGCCTTCAGACTTACATGATACTACCTAGTCTCTCTGTTTAATCAATTTCTTTACTAAGTTTTGAAACGTTTCACATTTTCATCTTCGTAACAATATTGTACGTATTGCGTTAAATATAACGTCTCAAGGCTAATCTAATGACACATGAATTATGCTGAAGGGACATGTCTTAAAATATATTTTCATTAAATCTATCTTATTATGGGGTAATTGATTCCCATCGTACATTAGCCTGATGAAGTTCTAAAACATATCACATGATTACGCTAATTAATCAATCAATCAATTCACTAAAGGCCCCAATATACACTTGTGGGCAAAAGAAAATATAGGTAGATCATCACAAGATTGTTTAATCAACGAGAGATGAAAACGACTGAAACGTTGTTACACCATGTCTCTTTATAAGCCAACTAACCTATTATTATTATTATTTTTGAAACATTATCTTTAATATTTCTGAAAAATAAGGCCTCTAAAAATCGTAATTATAAAATATCTTAACCAGGAGAGTGGACTATGGCTTTCCGGCTTGTTTTATGACATCCTACAGCAACGATGCGTCATTAATTTAAAGCAAAGATGGAACATTATGCCTTGTACTAACATATTTTACGTATTTAATAAAAATTCAAATTAATTACCAAAACATTAAATAAAAAAAACCTTGAAATTTCACTTTTTTGAAAATAAGGTATACTTCCTTTTGCCCTGGTGTGCAATCGTGGGATCATATATCATAACAAGGTTCATATCTTACTCCATCAGGGTATTTGTGTCTGCAAGGCAACTTGAATCCCCCGATTGTCTGATCAGATTTCGCCACGTATCGCGCTGTACATAACAAATGAAATGACTTCAACCCAGCAGTGTCTGGATGACGGATGAGTGACAGTAAAATGTCAACTCAAAACATGTCATTGTCTGACAAACTACATGCTATAAATAGCGATAAGTAACCAGGTAACGTTACGAGGCAAAATATATTGTTTATTACATGATCAGGTTTGAAATAGCCTCGAGGATACACATATCCTGATTTAGATGACGAGCTAACTAACCCTCGCTACTGTTTGGTTTATTCTAGTTGGCGATCAGTATTTCATTATTTTCTGACAACTTGGTTTTGATAACTACAATATGTACTCTACAATATAACAAGAAACATGTATCATACGTTTGATAAAAAAGATCTTGATCAAGAAATATAACCTCCTCTTTCATAAGGTGTACTCTTTATAATGCACATGTAACTATTTACAAGCACTATAGCAAAAGAACAATGTAAAGAAAACAAACAAATACACGAAACAAATATACAGTATTCTAGACTCATGAACAAAGAAACATCTCCATACAAAATACACGATAATTCAAACAACGAGCGATACACACCACTTTAACAGGGTTACAATTACATCATGTATTCAGAAGCCAAACAAACTAAATTAGAATTATGAAATTGTGATTACTTTCTTTTACAAAACAATAAACAGTATTTTTGCAACATTATTTCGTTTTTTACTCCGTTTAAACTGTTGTGACGTTCGTTAGTGTAGTTTCGGAGTTACATACATATAATAAAAACTAACATAATGCCAGGTAAAAAAACACCCGGATAGTACAAATAATACTTTCACATCCAGTGACAATATAACGTGTGCACCATATTTCAATTTATATCTTATTTAAACAGACTCTGATCGTTGCTTATTCTTGAAATTAAATGAACAACATGGCCTGTATGCTTTGCAAGCGAGTGTAATTATCAGTTGAATAGTTCGGTACACTTTAGATCTACAGGGGATATATGCAGAATCAAACACGTTTTCACAAAATTTCGTGACCTTTCATTGTAAACGTGATCTCGAGGATTTGATAGCATTGACATATGCATTCAATGATATTTGAATATGTTTTAACAGATGTCAAAGGGAAAACAAAAAGTCAATAACACGTGCTGCCAGCTGGTGCCTTAATGACTGCAGCCACTCTTCTCTCAAAAGCTTCTCTAATTGTTCTAAAGTTAAAAAAACGTATTTTATTTCAGTTATTTGCAACGTACTAATTGATTATTTTATAAAAACCTCGATATCAACACTTTGTCAATGCCACCTCTTTAGAAGACGGAGTGTAAGACAATAAATGTGTTATAGTTAGAGAACAAGGACGTTGAATTTCCATTTTCATTTATGGGTTGGATAGTAAGTCCTAGTTCTAGTGAGATGACAACTGAAACAGATTTCAGCTTCTGTTCTGTATTTGAAACTGGTTCAAGTGATGAATTGAATCTGTAGAATCAGGGACTCTATATATCTCTAATTAGAGAGTTCATAGTAGAATCTAGTAGTACATCCATATAAAAGTACACGGTGCAAGGAATATAACCCTATGAAGACCAAACCTCGAGAGTACAAGTATACGCTTCCTAATATTAAAATAGGGAAACCAGCTTGTACACAAGGATATCTAGAAGCAACTCCAAACACTGACATCTAAGTCATCAATAGCAGAGGGAGTGCCCAGTTCTGAATGATATTCCACGCCAGATTTTCAGTGTACAAAGAGTATTATTGGTGGATCTAACTAAGCCATCCAGAAGATGAAATATGAGTGAAAACAAGGGAGTTTGTATCCATTTGCACACATGGAAAACGGATAAATGCATATGAATATATTAAGTAGGAAGTAAGCATATATGAAGCATGTACACATTAACTCGTAACACTTGCTGAGATTAATCATTTCTTCAGCATGACAGGGTTATGCTTTTAATATCAAGAATACACTTCCGAAATTGGTAAGTGATCTTGAAATAGTCCTTTGCGCCCAGCCCATGACGTTTTAGTTGCGAGTTGTATCCACCTGTTCTCGTAATGGATGACCGTGTGCCCGCATTGAATCACTCTTCAATCGATGGTTGGATAAAGACAGTAATGGATTTGAGCATATTGTATGATTGAGTGATTGATAGGTTATTTCAACCCCTTCTCGTTTCTCTAGTTTCGATCTGATGTGTGCCACCTCGTTTTTCAGTTTGACAGGAATGCAAATAACTTGAATCGAAACCGGGCATTTTGGGGGTGGGATGGGATGGATTGAAGATCAACAATAAGTTTCAGTATTAAAGGGATTCGCTCCCCCATGAACATTGCAGGACTTTAGTAATCTCCTGAATTCGTGTACATGTGACGAGAAGGAAAACCTTTCATTCCGACAGTTGTGGGTATATGTGTTGACCGACAGTTGGGCCACACCCCAACAACGACGTTATTACGCATACAATTTAAACAGTTCTTCGGGATACCTACAGGGATAAGGCAAATTTCTGTCAGAAATCAGACTTAATGTTAAAGTTTACTACTGTATATGAAGTAATATATCAATAAATCTTGCAATTGTGAAACGATGAGATTCCAACGTCTTTGCCATTGGTGTGTGAAGATGTAAGGACATTTGGTTTAGTCATGGTAAAACAATGTTTTCTCTTAATTATGTTAATCTTTATCTGCATAAATATCACCGTCTAGGATAGGTCGTGACGTTTCGAACCAGTGGGACCAATCTTGTGAGCTATATGTGTAGATGAAAAAACGTTACAAAGATTAAATCAATATATCTTTACAGCAATAAAACCGAATTACTTGTTTATACTTCTATATAAAAATTACATAATGTGAATGAAAACTAATTGTAACTACGCACGTTGCGCGAATGATTGCGTAAAAAGTTTAATTAATATCACGATGAAATTAGCTGACGATTCTGCCTTTGCTTACGTATGACTTTCTAACTGAGACAGTGTTAATTGCTTTGTGACTCACCGTGAAGACAAATTGTATTGTTGATTTGGACATAGTAAATAATTAAAGGTATCTTATCACAGTTCAAGATTAGCATATACGGTTGGAATGCGTCATACTCAAGCTGTTTTCAGAACTTTAATGAACATGTTTTCTTCTTTTAATCATTGTTTCGTAAGGATCATGGAATTAATTTAGAGTTACTTTTTCAAAGATTGAACATGTCTACTTAAAGACACAATGTAGCCTAAGATACATTTATTCTCTTAATTATCACCAAAATACATCGAATGCAGATGTTGTGAAAATAGAGAATACTAAACGATGTTTAATAACATATTTATAAAACGAGTGACTGGTTTGGTATTTGACGAGCGATAGCGAGTCAGATACCGATACCATTCACGAGTTTCATAAATATGTTATTAAACGGAACCAAGTTTAGTATTTTATATAGTACTCACTGATTTAAACATCGATATCACCTTTTCCTACAGTGCTCTCTATTATTATAAAATGAAGGCCACCGTGATGCGAAGAGCGTCATCCCTGTTCAATACAGAAGACTGCTACTGATGCCTGCCATGTTGGCTTACTTCAGATATTGAGAGCTGCTGTAAACGAGAAGCCCCGTGGTAAGTTGAGATCTAGAATGCTGCTGTTGCATGAGAACACCTCATCTGACACCTCTCCACTGACAAGGGCTGCTGTTGCATGAAAACACCTCATCTGACACCTCTCCACTGACAAGGGCTGCTGTACATCAGTGTCGGCTTCCTTGTTCACTTTTAACGATTACGGAAACTTTAAATTAAAACCTCATTCAAGTTTGGCCACGTTTTATTTACAGCTACACGAGTTAAGAGCATGTCAAATGAAACGACTATTTACTTACTGAGATTTCTACACTTTTAGCTGTACATCACACAGGACAAACATAACCATTTACTTATAGGCTAACTGGATAATCATCTGTAATGATCTGTTAATGGCTGTTGTTCATCATTATTTTTCATGGTTATTAGAAATTAACTGCCTGCATACATACACCATTATTCACACAATCATTTTCAATTACATACAGCTAAAACTGATCGTTCAACCGAGAGCCTCTTGTCTCTTGTTTAAATACTTTAAGATGCAAAGCATGAACATAAGGATACGTCTTCGCGGATTTTGAACACACATATTACTGTAAGACGACGTCTCGCTATAATTTCTTACACTGTTATCAAGCAAACGTCACCTTTCTCATATATAAAGAAGTTGAAAATCCATGAAGATTCGTCCTTGATTTCATTCCTCTATCTCATTCCTCTATCTCCAGCCCCACATTTATCGCAAACTAAATAGATCCTTGGAAAACGCCATGACACGAATTTGAGAAAATCTCGTCGGATTGAGCAACTGATATTTCAAAACGAAAAGTGTGTTGTTAGCAAGGGGAGAGTTCGTCGTCTCTCCATGTTTGATTGGGTGTGGTGACTATAGAGCCTATAATGTCGGACCAGCAGGTCATAGGGTCAGTCAAGCCCGGGTCTGCTGAAGAGAACTGTTTCTACTCACACTTAGTCAAAGCTACAATGACATTCAAATGAGATACCAACCCCATAATAATGTACAGCCATCACACGCAGGTTTCACGGCAGTACATAACCACAGAGAAATGTATGGTTTTCTCCCTGCAACATCACACTAGCCGCTGTGTTGATGTAAGTGCATGTGAAATAAATCCAAAATGGCGTTTTGGTGTTGGCAAATATTAGGAGTCTCCCTTAAAGGGGCACTAGCAAGTTTTTTCGCTGAAATAAGTCTATGAAATGTATTTGAAAAATAATGTCACCAATAGTAAAACACCTATCTCTCTTCGGAAATTCAAGTTAAAAAATGAGTGTACACGGTTCCGTTAAACCATGGGAATGGTTTTGTCATTCAAAATAATAAATTGTGTTCACAATAAATGGCCGCCATGCAATTTTTGCATTATAGGCAACATCGCTATTATCACAGCGGATAATTGGTTTATGTAATAAAGTAAATATAAATGACATAAACTATCATTATAAATGGGAAATTTGAAAAAATAAAATTTGCAAAAAACGTGCTACTGCCCCTTGAATGAGTATGATGCAGGACTGTAAAATCACACTGAGATGGGGTTCAACCTGTTCTCTGAAGATTCGTCTCAGATAACAGCTAGTGCCTGTGTTTCGTCAGCTGATTGTCTGATTCTTCCCATCCTGATAAGTTAGTAGTAGGAGGAGACGGGGTTTTGTATTAAAGCTTATCTCTGTGATCTCTCATAGTTAAATCCCCATCAACCTGAGTTTTGTCTGACCTCTTCCTGACTGCATGCTTTGTCTATTGAAGCCTTCCTGAAATGTCTCATATGATTCCCCAAGTACTCAAGTCTTTCTTAAGTACATATGCATTTATAGAACAGATAGATCAGATAAAACAATCATCAATAAAGTTGGCAATATTCGCAATAAGCAATAAGTAGTTGAACGATGTAGCCAGTGAATGTTTTTTCTGTTGTTCTTCGATTATACAATTGACGTTGTATGGTTTGCGTTTGTCTGTATATTTTCTTCGCAAGTGTAAACATATACTGGTATTCGTCAACATTTACGCATCATTTAAACATTTAATAATTCAACTGATAAATAGGTTTATCAAAGTAAACATTTCTCTATTTAAGAAAAGTTTAATTTGCAGTTATTACTTGATAAGAATGTCATTGTTGACAAACTGACACTCCTGTTTAGTATGAACAAGTTCTGTGATGTTTTGATTGAATGTAGTTAGTAAGGTGAGACTGTTGAGATGACGTGGCGAACCTGGAGTCTACATTTGCATGGTGAGACCTGGTTCACCCAGAGATGAATGTACATGATGTAGATGAATTCCAATACTGGTACACAAAACCACTCATTGGGCTGTTCAATGAGAAACGTCTAGGGTGAGATAATGGTAGAGAATGGTTCAGCCTTTGGTTTCCGAGGATGTTGTCAGAGACTAAGAACTAAACTTTTGAAAACTTAAATTCGTCCTAAAAGATAAAACTTAATTTCATGATTGCCTGTCATGTTGTTAAAATGTGATGCTATATCATTGTATTGTATACTATTAATATTCTGTGATTTGTATATGTTTATTTTGTATACAGACCGTAAGCCTTAAATACAATATACTCGTTGACTTAAGGAGCAGTTTGAGCAGGATTGTGTAACGGGAAGGAATTTCCAGATTATTACATTTGTAAAAAATATATTCCTACACACTTGTTTGTTTTAAAAGGTGATATCAATTAAATTTAGCTTTCATAATGAACACTATTCTTTTGTATCTGAATCACCCATTACAACAATGCAAAAACATACTAGAATTTCTGCAAATTTATATTGGTCTAAATTAACATCATATACTATCAAGGAATACTAATTATACGTTATAGCATTCATGTTTATGTTATAAAGTATTTTTATCAGTTTACGAAAACGGGACAACATTGACTTAAGTTTAATTTTCGTTTACAATGTGATATAATCATATCGCATGTCTTTCCATTTTCTGACATGTTTTGTACTTATCTCCAGAAAACCGAAAAATCCTCACCTTGTGCATTGTATATGAGACTATGTACTATTTAGTTTTAAAAGTGATTGTGTCATTTTGGTAATCAACACAATTTTTAAAAACTGTAAACGACTTACCTTTTCGCAAAAGATGAGACGTAAAGCAATGAAACAGCGAACGTATCGCGTACCGAAAGTCATTTTTTCAGAAAAAGAAAATAGACAAAAAGGCGGTAGTCTCAATGAGTGAAACCTATCGTAAGTTTCGACAGCACAGTCACTAGATTTCCAGTATCACGCTCTCGCAATTTGAAACTAACGGCTTGTTCTATGTTTAGCAACGGATTCACTGTGAAACACTTTTGATAACATTGTTGTAAAACTGGTGATACATCGCCCAAATATATAAAGACATTGTTATACTTATACTTCTTCGCTTGGTCTTATACTTATAATGTGTTGAAATATTCAAAATTACACAGTTTGAAGTGCCAAAATGACACAGTCACTTTAAGTTTCTTGACAAGAAAACCCTACCAGGGACCAAGCAAAAAATGCAGCATAATAATATGTTGTTTGATGTCATTCCAGTTCCAAACAAGATAAAAGGATTATGTTCTATGCAATCGATAACCTCGCTGGTTGTACAGATTGTCCACCTGTAATGGGGTTCTTCGAAGCAACTTTGCATCTCATATTTCGTTTTCACACCTTGAACTACTTTTATTTCCATGGCCATGTCGTGACCTAGTTGCTGCAAATGTATTAGCACAGGATGTGTACTGTATAACAAATGTACGTCCCGCTCTACCTTGGCCTAGGATGTAAGTTCCGGTCCATGTTTGAAAGGTCAAGTTCAAGGACCATTATCCGTTCGTGGATTCATAACATTGTAGTAAAGTCCTTCGCAAAATTTTAAATACTTATACTTTCATGGTTGTTAGATTATTTTTGTAGATTCCCGTTGTTCTTTTGTTGTCCTTTTAAGAGTTTATATCGATCTTAATGTTAACTTAACTATACTGTGCATGTCATTTATAAGATACATAGTTGCGTTTGTAAAAATTCTGGGATTCATTGTTATACAACACTGAAATTTGCGGGTGTTGAACAAATTTAACTAGCTGAAAAGATTTTAGTTATTTGAAACTAATTCATATTTAGAGTTATTTGTGACCTATACGGGTGTACACAAGTTAGAAAATGACAATGACACCTGTCAATTTTGAGTAAGGAACACATATTAAGAGAAATAGAAAAATAAAATGTTCAGTCTGGCCGAATCTTGTTAACATGATGTATACGTTCGCGTACGCTGTTAACGGAATTAGTGCTCCCAAATATAACAAATATTTTAACTATTCGGTGTTCACTATCTGGCATGATTTTGTAATGCACTCGGCTTTGCGAGCTGCGCCACTTTTCATCTATCAGAGGGGTACTGAATACATAAGCATCTTAACTCATCGTTAATTGTCCAAGGTTTTGTCTAAGTCTCGGTGGCCGAATGGATTATCTGTTGGGGCAGTCACTTCTGGGGAGTGCTGCCTGGCTCTGATGGTGTGCATTTGAATACTCAAGGTATTACAAGAATGTGTACTATTGCAGATAGTGTCATCCCAAATATAACAGTGTTAGATGTTAGTTCTAAAATTCTTATGTTGACCGTGGGACCCAGGTCCCGATTTCTCTAAACAAGTTTTCTCTAATTAAGTTCTTACTCATATTTCCAAATGAGTTTCAATGTTTTACCAAAGTTAAGTTACTTACCTAACTGACTGAAATATTCTAACTTAAGTTGAGTCGAAAGACCTTGAAGAGTAAAAACATAGACTTAGATTTAAGTTTGTTTCCAGAAACCGGGGTCAGGACAATTTCAAGTCCTGCAATCTGAGGTGTAGTTAAGTGTCGTACATACACATAGGAATGGTGTTTCTCATAACTAATTTATTACGTCGAATTACGTCATATGAAGTTTCAGTTACCAAATTATCATAATTAGTAATCGACATGCCTGCGGCGTTAACGTTTTAATCAAAATCAAATCAATTGGTGTCACTATCACGATAAAACAAAACTATGAATTTCATATATTTCTAGATTCTCGTGTTAATATCAGTCACAACATGTCTTGCAGTCCAACAGGGCGTCTCACAACACAATCTAATGAGTTCACACATTTTAAAACAATTATACGACTAACACTGTACTTATTGAAAGTACCGATCATCATATATATATGTACTCAACATTACTATACTTAATACCTTCTATAATATACGTTTCTCTGTCAAAATGACGTTTTCAAAGTAATGGACAATAACATGAATAAGTTGGTTAATGCTAGACAAATGCTGGTGTTCCTCTCCCAATATTCAACCTCTTTACTGAAGTAAAACATGTTAACTATCACTAGGCATCGATCTTCCATGTCCTCTCACTTATGCGCCGCATCTATTTCCAGAAAACTTGGTTCGCTTTCATGTGGCCTTGGGTTCTTTAATCAACTAACCTAGCACACGAGATGAGTTGATCAACAGCTTTATATATAACTGGACCACAGTGACCTCAAATCGATAACCACTACTGTAAGTTATAGACAATAGTCAATACCTGTATACCCATATGGTTGAACATAACCGAGTTAATATTATTGATATGAGCACATGTGCACATATCACGTTTTCCTAGCAACCATTGTTTCAACGCGACCTCCCGTATGTCGTCGTCTGTGACGTCATAAAACGATCGTTTGTGACGTCACTGTAGCTGCCGTCGCAAGAGAAGTGGGCCGTTTCCTGGCTAGTTTACGCGAAGCAAATGGACTAGAATGGGTAATAAAGAAATTATTAACTTCGAAAGTGTGCCATATGAGTTTTTACGAAAATCGTGCAAATGTATGTATAACCCTCACTCTCTCTCGGGCAATTAAAAAAATCACACTCATTTCGTAAAAGTCATATGACTCACTTTCTCGGGTAATAATCTCTATTTATGGACCCGAAAAACAATACTGTTCAACAGGTATTGACTGAATTCACCAGTCCATAATTGTTTTATTATGTATGATATATGAAATACAATAAAAATGTAACAGCTGGGACTACGGTTAAATGACGTCACGATAACAATAACATGACGTCACTCAAGTCAATACGGTTTTTGGTCGGACTCTGGCTGGAGTCAATATCAGATTCTTTTATTCAGTATTTTGGCCTAAAGGCCTATAATACAAGTACAGTTGTTGCGATTATTTCACGTGGTGGGGACATCAATTTTCTTATATTGAACACATGTTTAAGGTAAAGTGCAAGAGATTTGATAACATCAATGTTTTTAGAGTTTAACGGATTGGAAGTAATTGTTTATCGTGTACAGGTGATGATACAAATTGTAAAGATCTGTTTCTTAAATCTAAATATTTCGTACAGTCAAATAATACATGGAATTCATCTTCAGCATTACCTGAATTACAGATTTTACAAATATATTCATCATTATCAAACAAATCTTCATTTCTTTTTCGAAAAGAATTAATTCTGAAGTCATGGAAACCAATTCTAAATTTACATAAGGCCTTTTTTAACGAGCTATCTTCTAAATTTCTAATATAAAATTCGGGCTACAATAAAGATTTATGGGAGGAATAATACTCTAAATATCTTGAGTTACTTATTGACATAGACCATTCATGGAAATAAATATCTTTAAGACGTTGTTTAAAATGAATTAAAAAAGCATTTTCATTTCCAACCTCTTTGGAAATCCATACATACTTTGCAAATAAATAACTTTGCCTCGGGTACCTATGTTAATCCATTCTGAGTAATTTTAACCAATATCTAACAACTCTTAATCCAGTAAGAACAAACAAATTACAGCGACCAGTTTCCCCATAGACATCATTATTCGAAGCAAATTTTCCCAAATTTAGATAACATTTTAAAAAAAATGCTTTTACTCTTTCTATATAATAAAAGTATTTCGTTCCCCAAATTTCTGACCCATATAAAAGAATTGGCAATACCTTAAAGTAAAAACATGGTAGAAGATGTTTTGAAAGAAATGAAGGAATTCTTTTTAAATAATTGGTACACAGATTGTGCAGCCTGTGATTCTTGCATAGCCAAACTCTTACAGGCTGTTGAGTCAATAAGCTTTCTGTCGACGGTCACGTGATCGCCTCTCGACCAATCAGATCGCTGAAAAAAAATAGGCTTACATAATAATGCCAACTAGATAAGAAAAACATTTCTGGATAATGAAAAGAAAAAGATATTGAACACGGTCTGGTCATACATGTAGTTCAAAACTACACACAACTGTCTCTATAGTACAGCAACATTGATGAGGAGTCGGATTCTCTCCCAAAATTATTAATTGAAATTGACATTTTGTTCTTCCAAATCCTTTTCGTTCAGACAACCGTCACACCTACAGTAGCATTACAGTATGGAACTTCAAGCACTACAGCGTATCAAGTTCGGTGAAGTTTATTGTGAATTGTGTGTATACACTAAACGCCAAAAGAAACGTTACCCCACTTCTTTTTTTAATAACTTTTTAAGTATAAAAGATATTTGAGAAATGAATGGTTCAAAAGAAAACTGAATAACGTAGCTTTATGATAATAACACGTTTTAAAATCCTGATGGATTCATATTGTGGCAAAATGCAGCTTGTTTAAGAAGTTTAAAATTGTCCGGTTTTCGACCAGGCTGGTAGTAACCACTAAATGTGATTTAGATGTCCAGAAGAAGTTTCTTTTGGCGTTTAGTGTATGTGTATATATATTCACATCTTCCATCATCTGAACAATGTATCTCATCACAAACGTGTTTCAGCAAGTGTTGGATGTTCAGGTAGATTTTGGATGTTTAAACGCATTAAAATGTACAGTATATCATATAGTGTCTTGGATTAGTTGTAAGTAATATTAACATGAAGGATAGTCCTAAACATGATTTATGTCCAAGCTAAGCTAACTTATATGTGTTATATGTGTTATATGTGTGTTTTATTATTTTCAATTTGTAATCAAGCGTATTTTGTATGGGTGAGGAACATCTTTGTTCATACATAGTAATTGGAAATAGTAGATGTTACATGCCTACTTTAAAAGGATTTTCATTAGGTTAACTATTTGTTCACCCATCACAGTTGACACAATTCAGTTCTTCCCAGGTTACCCTCGCTTCTTACAACATTCTCTATCGGCAAAAATCGTACCACCAAATCACTTCCTACTCTCTGTATTCATTAATTTATCTCTTACATTTACTTTGACTTCGACTGAAAAGGGCTTTTTACATAAGTAATTCGAATATGTCTGATATCAGGCATGCAGAAACTATTTTCTCGGTTTTCCTTGTTTATCATTTGTTAACAAACATAGCATTATAAGTTACCATTAGCAAATGGTCGCTGATTGTACCAGTAACTTTGAATGAAAGAATCCTCTAGCCACGAAGGTGTTCGACTTGAAACAGAGGTTTCTTGGAAAGGTATTGACTTCAGTAACCTCAGTGGAGAGAGAGACCTTAATGTTGAGTTGATTTGGAATTTTAACGTCGGTTGCAAGAGTAATTTCCTTATACATCCCTGGCTAGTGTAAGTAAGTAAGTTTCAAATTGAATCCAACCTGGATGGTATTAAAAACCTCAAAATAATAAAAGGTGATACTGCAAAATCAGGATAATGAGCGGCGTGTGTGAAGTCATTACAGGTTAGATACAATTCACATGATTATCAAGTACCAGTGTTATGATTATTCGTTAGGAATATCTGAGTTACCATTCCAAGACTACACCATACCTGCTTGATGAGCTGATGGAAGAGAACAAAGGAGTATCTTCCTAAGAAATAGCGTCATCTTCACTTTCTGGAGCAACCTTCTGACCGGGTTCACATGCTCTTTGTTACGGTTATTTCCACTTGTCCCTATAGTAGAAATCACCAAGCCATTAGGGATGCTGTGCTATCTAATCGAATTTTAAGTGGGAAGGGATCGCCTTTATGAAATGGATCAAATATATTTTTATTCACAATGTTTCCAAGTGTAAAGTGTTGAAGTAGTTCCATTGCCAGAGAGGTAATTGATTTTGCAGTACTTATTAACAGCTCTCCAACATTGACAAATATACTGTAATGGATCATCGTAAAATACTGAAAATGTAAGTACTAAATTCGGTCAAATGCCTTCAGTAATTATTCATAATGTACGGGAACATGTTTGTGAATAAAAGAAAATCAAATAGAAAATCAATTAATAATTACGATTGTATGAAAGTTACATTTTTCGCTTTGAAATGATAAAAAAAAATTTGATGGATAATACCAGACATGTAAAAGAATAAAATAAGGATTGAAAAAACTTTAAGCTGCACCAGAAGAAAAGATCTTAAGTAAAAAGTAGATTATATGTAATTTGATTGCTAACTGGTTCCCCAGAGCCATGTATGGTGGATAAGTGCATTTATACTTATATCGTCTCTCTTTGAACAAATTCCACTCATTTGATTTCGACAAATATATCAAGAAAATATACAATTTTAAGAAAGCCGTTAGCTTTCGTGTTGTTACCGGAAACCACCGGCTACAATGATTATTTTTAAAGGGGCATTAACACGTTTTTTCGCTGAAATATGTCGACGAAATGAATTTGAACAATAATGTTACCAATAGTAAAACACCCTTCTCTCAAGTTAAAAGCTTCCGTAAAGCCATGGAAATCGCTTTTGTCATTACAATGATAAAATGTGTTCACAATAAAATGGCCACCATGCAATTTTTGCTTTATACGCAACACCTTTATTGCCACTACGAATAATTGGTTTGTGTGATAAGATGTTTTATAATAATGATATAAAATTATCGAACATATCTGCAACTAACGAACATCAAGCTATGAACTAAGTGTATTTAAATGGTAAATTGCAGACAAAGACTTCGAGATTTTAGTATGAGAAAACGTTCCTGATGTTACCTCAGAAGTCAATGACTGCACTTCAAGGTGATGAAGTCATTACATGGTTGCTAACGCATGATGTTATCTCAGTTGCTACATGTCACATCACAAAGAGAATCCAATTCTCTCGCGAACAGTTAGCATTCCAAACTTTAGTTTCTGATGGAAACAAGCCTAAATCTTGACGCCATCAGTGTTATCAGTTCTCTGCTTTATAACTGGTTAAAATCATTATTTAGATTAACGTTCCTCTACACTCTGTTTAAGCACACTCAATTGTACATAAAAACCAAACGTTGCAAGTTTGACATGACCACTGCTGCAAATTATCACTTCAAAACTAACGAGAAACGAAATAGAGGTCATAGTTTGTACGAAGAAATTTCGTTCAGTTTAATTCTGAACTTGAAAACAATTGAATCTGCAAATAAGAAGAATAAACCAGTAAATAGTTTGTTAGATAGCTTGAGTTATTTAATTTCTCATGTACAGACAAGCGTATACATATGCGCTGTGCTAACTGCGCAGTTGGGGACGATAAGTATGTGTAAGGAACATTCAGGATATTACAGAATAATTTCATACTTTGATCAGGGTGTTGCTTGAGGTTATACTTGTATAATATTCATTTTAAAACGTGCGTGACGTTTCAAAAAGGCATTTGTTAGTATTTTAAGTTTTGAAAGTTGCATACTTGTAAGAAAAAGATTAAAATTTGTATTAATTGTTTTCTTCAAGTAAATGATCAAAGCCTGGCAAGAAGCTAAACTATCTCCATATTGTCATTGAGGATACAATTTAACGTTTTTTTTCATCACAATAAATAAAGGATTCCATATCTGTTATTGTTAGCTAATTAAAGCTCTTTTGGCAAATTGAGTACAGCTTTTCCTATGAATGATAAAACATCTTGTTCACAAGTAAAGGTTGGATATAGGCTTTGCACTCTGTCTTGCGTTTTTGCTTTTATTTTGAAACAGACACATTAATGTATAAGATAAGCTTAAGATAACTTATCATGATATAAATTATAGCCCTTAGCCAATAAGCTTTCATATCGAGATTAAAGTCGTCAAATAAATGAAGATTTTGTTTTTATTGTGTATAAAATTGATAACCGATCACACTATTTAAATCAGTGTCAATTACATATACAATGTATTATGTTGAACTATCTTTATTATATATTTATTAAGTATATTATTACATGGAATTTAGATTTACCTCAAATTAATTAAAAAGGCGTCTTTTTAAGAAAGATCACATTATACAGAAAATTATCCTAACGAAATAGAAACCTATGTAATATGTATTGACGTACATAAAAGAACATCAATTCTTCAAATAATAGTATTATCCCCTTGGATTGTCCCCTTTAATTTGGAAAAGAAAAGAGAAAGAGAGAACCATAGTAATAAATGCAGTGTCTTTCCCCGGATTCATTTCTGACGTTCATAACACGAGGATAATGACTGTTTTACGTTTTCGTTACATTGACTTCGGGATTTTCGATTTCTCAACCAGGAAACTATATGAATTTGTACTTTGTACTTTATATATATATATATATCATTGGTGATGGCAATATCAGATTTCTTGGAGTACAACACCTTTACTTAAAGGTTACCTAGGTGCCATTTGCTAACACACATTCCAAACATGAGCCTCGGTTAGTCTTTTAGAGACACTTCTGACCAATAACTGCGTATCTCTCATTTTGGACTTCCATTGTACACCTTTGACATCTGACATTACATTTTACCCTGAATAGCTGTAGACGTGTTGATAATAAATTCGTGCTAGAATATCATGCGAGTGTTGCAATGTTTTAATATCTATGTAAGTAGTCTGAGCAAAATATTAAATTCAGCCGAGTCTAGTAAATTATAGCAAGTCTAGATTACTCATCTCAGAAATTAAGGCACATTTTGCGCTCCATTATGTATACATATTTCAATTGTTTGTAAAATGGTGTTGGTAAGAACACAAATATTTCTGAGACTAAATGTTAGGCTAATTTGTGAATTGTGCTCCCTTTATTCGAATCCAGATTTAGCCTGGACTGTTCAGTGTGGCTGTATCATCACTTTGATCATAATACTCAAATGTTTTTTGGTTTCACAGTCGATGCTAATAAATGAATACGTCAGCGGATAATGTAACAATGAACTTACATGGCAGACACTAATATACAGTAACATCAATACTTGTGAACTTTTAAACCTGTTCTACAGATGATGTAATGGGATAACTTACAACACCAACACAGAGATAAATTCTCTTACAGATTTAAAGTTGCAAAGTCACATTTTTTTCATGTTAAGCTCAGATAACGATTTTGAACACTCGGAGGCACGCACAGACTAACAAAATAGGGCTCATATCAGGGGAATTTCCAAGCATAAACATAACCCAAAACACAGGAGTGCTTTTGGAAAAACAGCAGAGATTTATGTTGCTGAAATAAGAATATGAATGTTTTTCTCCAACAAAACATGCCATACGCACTGTGCTTTGAGGTCATTGATGATCACAATATGAAAGTTCTTGGGATATCGGAGTACGAGACATTTTTTTCAAAGAATCTAGGCGTTCATAAAGAATAACGTGGAACAAACGTTTGGAGTGCAACTTCAAGAGAGGAACTTCCAATTAACCAGGCATACAATGTATAAGTACAACTCTTACATCCAATGTACCTATTAACATAATATAAGCATAATTCTCATTATGATAATTTATTATCGCAAAACCATGTTGAAATAGTAACATAATGAATGTCCCTGTGCTCTTGTTGACATTGATCTCAGACAGAGTTTTACAAAGACGACGATAACCTACACGATATCTATTACCTTGAAGGTTGGGATATTGAAAGGCCATCACTTTAGGGGAAACCTAGAGAATAAAATCCATCTTCTAAATTCGATTCTGTTCTACTTAAAAATCGATTACGATGGACATCATCCCTAATGGTTTGGCGATTTTTCTCCTCCTGAGACAGGTGGAAATAACCCACAACAAAGATGGCGGGAATGAGGTTTTAATGATGTTCCAGAATTGGCTACTTTTAGATGGTAGTCTTTGTTCCATTTCGTGATCACTATACGTAGGAATGATTTAGTCTGGGTAGGAAAATACGATGTCTCTTATTAAAGTCTAATGATGATATAGCCAGGTGCATCTGATTCCTTGGTTATAGCAAAGCAACGTATGTGAGATGAACAGTTCATTTTATATATTGTTTACGCTATATTGCCCATTTTAACAAGATTGGAAGCCTAGCATTGCTTAAGAGCCTGTGTCTAGAGAAGAATAAAATAAGCAAAGTCGAATTGTAGCAGAGTATTGATCTCCAATATCTGTATATGCACAGTTGCGATTGGTAATACATGTCTAGCGTGTACAGTATACAGTTCCGAGCCTGTCCAACCTCTCCAACCGTCAGTCTGTGAAAACATGATCTTACTGACTAAGTGGTTCATGGCCACTTGACACTGAAATATAAAATAGACTTCAGCACAACAGTATAATGGCAAATCTGATAGCTTAACAGCGAAGGTAACATTTGGTAAAAGAATATATTGTGAACATGTCTTGCCCTTGTTTTGCAATGATTCAGGTTTACAAACAACTGAAGGGAGGAATTATTTTGTCAGTAGTTATCTTTCTAATGTGAGACGATGACGAGCTGGTAATCTTCCAAAAAAGGACATTATCCAGGTATAAGTAAATCCTTATCCTTGTTACGCTATTGTTAGCCACAATTGCTGTCTTTGTTTGTGGTTTTTGATCTTGTTTATGGTTTTGCCTGGTTAAATCAGTTTGTTTAAACTAGAAAATACTTGTTTATTTGGATATTGTTGACATAATTGAATCCACGCAAGAAAGTATTATTGAATGTTTTATTCAGATATTTCTTCTTGACAAATTTGACTTATAAATAGTGTGTGGAAAAGTTCAATTAATAGTTGAATCCATGCATGAACATTATCACTTAATGTTTTTTTTATTAAGATATTTTGTCAGGCATCTATTGCAACAACAAAGTTGACTATCCACATAATTTGTGTTTCTTCACGATTATGTACGTGACCCTTTATGGATGAAATCAATTATTATTAAAAACCATACAACTTTTAATTATTTTGATCCTGGTGACACTATTGTATTTTAAAAAAATCAACTGCGGAAAAGGAAAGTTTTATTCATAGTTAACGATAATTTGTAATGAAAGATAATTCACTTATAGCATTTGTGAAAAGGTATCTTTCCTTAGTGATTATAGTATTGTCTTATATATGCCAGCGGAGACATATCATTCCATAATGTTTTCATTTGACTATTCAAAAACTATTGTCATCAGATTTCTGGACACAATTAATCAACGCTATGTAGTTCCTTATGTGTTTTCTTGGATTTGGTCTTCTCTGTTTATCATTTGTTAACAAACATAGGGTTACAACTTACTTCAGCAAATAGTACTATTTATAGCGGTGTCAGTGATTGCTCAACTAACATTGATTGCAACCGATAAGGATCCTCCAGCCACGACGTCCCTCGACTGGGAATTGACTTGAGTAACCCTCTGTGAGGTGAAAATGAGCTTGAGGTGAGTTGATTTGAGGTGTCAGAGTCGGTTTCAAGAGTATTTATCTTATATTTCCCTGGCTTGTAAGAAAAAATGGTAACTGTTTGAAATTTAATTCAACCTTGATAGTATCAATAACCTCAAAATGATGAAACAGATGATACTACAGAACAAGGCCATCAGGAGAGAAGGATTTTCCTCCCGGCCCCACATATATGCAAAATTATGCCATGGAAACAGAAGATAAAGTTAAAACCACCAAAAGGCTCATCTACATGATATGAGGAGGTAGTATTCAAAATTTGGTTAGGTTTGGTCAATCAGTTTTTAAAACCCACTCCGGAAAGAAACTCTACCCTTCCAATGAACAAAGACTAACTTGTTACCATGGAAACAAACAAAAAAAGAGTTGGTAATGTTGAAACCATTACCATCTGCATGATATTGAAAGGCAGTATACCAAATTTGGTGAGGATTGGTTTAGTAGTCTTAGAGATTTGCTCCAGAAACAAGCCCTACCCTTCAAATAGAAAAAGTCAAAATTGTCACCATGGAAAATAAATAAACATGATATCGGGAGGCTGTATACCAAATTTGAGTACTTGAGTACGATGTGATCACGGACAGACAGACGGACGAAGGGACAGACGAACGTACACACAGACAGAGCAAACGAATATATCCCCCGATTTATATGCCGGTGGAAAATAAAGAACGGTGTGTGTTATTTATTGGAGCTTGTATGAAAACATTACATTCTAACAGTATTTGCAAAATACAAATACGCCATACCTTCTACGGTAAACATCGTTTCTGATAAACTCATTAAGTACCTGACACAGGGGGATGTTCTTCATATCATTAGCGTTTCCGGTTGCCCGATCACAAAGAGTTTCAAATGTTGGTCGAAATGATGTAACACTTTCTACACTTGTTATTCATCAAATGGGATTTGAATGATAAGCTGTACTGACGAGATTGACGTGATGTGTTTACTGTAGAGGAATAGTATGCAGATAATTGTGGTAATGTCTTCCCTGATGATATCAATATATCAACTTTAAGCAACCTTTTAGGGTACATGACACAAGTTGACAATTTGGTGTATTTGGTGTATTTCGGTTAAGGACACATTGGTTTTTGGAATTTGTTGAAAATATTGTATATGTAGTGAAAATTTCAATTTTGTTTAGCCTTGCAGGTAAAAACCTGTCAGGTCATTTATGTATTGGTAATAAATGTATGTCTTCAGAAGGAAATAGGAGTGACATTTGCGTGGCTCTCCGTGGCTCTCTGTCTCTGTCTCTGTCTGTCTGTCTGTCTGTCTGCCTCTCTCTCTCTCTCTCTCTCTCTCTCTCTCTCTCTCTCTCTCTCTCTCTCTCTCTCTCTCTCTTTCTCTCTCTCTCTTTCTCTCATTATGATTATGAGTACGACTCAACGAAATGATTAATTAACTTCTGCGAAATGTTAATGCTCTACATTGCAGTAACCAATTCTCTATAAATAAAAGCATTCAAAACAAAACATGTAGACCGACTGCATTACCCTTTCGGTACATAATTGGAGTGCCCTGCAGGGTGCACATGGTTATCCATTATCGGTGTTCCTCGTTAAGAACATCTGAGTTACCATTCCAAGACTACACTATTCCTGCGTGATGAGCTGATGGAAGAGAACAAAAGACTCTCTTCCATAGAAATAGCGTCATCTTCACTTTCTGGGACAACCTTCCAATCGGGTTCACAAGCTCTTTGTTATGGGTTATTTCCACTTGTCCTTATAATGGAAATCACCAAACCATTAGGGATGCTGTAATATCTAATCGAATTTTAAGTGGGAAGGGATCATGTTTATAAAATGGAAGAAATATATTTCTATTCATAACTTAACCAAGTGTAAAGTGTTGTATCAGTCTCATTACAAACGAAGTAATTGATATAGTGATGGTTATTAACAACATTGACAAAATATACATTAATGGTGTAATTAAGAAATACTAGAAATAAAAGTACTGAACTCCGTCAAATGCCTTTAGTAATTATTCACAATGAATGCAAACATGTGTCCAAACACAACCTGAATTCACAAAAGAAAATCCATTTACAATTACAATATTATAAAGTTTTATTTTGCTTCGAAAAGATAAATTACGTTTGATGGATAATAAATAAGTTATGTAAAAGTAAAAGAGTAAAATAAGGATTGAAAAATACTTAAGATGTACAAGATGGAAGAAATCTGTAACTAAAAATTAGATTGTTAACTTCATCCCCAGATACCTGTATGGTGGAAATGTGCATTTAAATATATCTTTAAACAAAATCCACTAATTGTGTTTTGACAAATATAGCAGGCAAATATAAAATTTAGGTTTTAATCAAGAAAGCCGTTTGATTTTAAGTTGATACTGAAAACCATCTGCGTTCTTATTTTCAAAACAACCTATTGGGTAAATATTTTAGCATATTCAAATGAAACTGATATAAGTTAAGCTTTTCTTTTAGCTTAACATTTAGATATAAAACACACTGGGCATTGATATCATTTATAAAACATGTTTGAAATGTACTAACGAACATAAAGTTATGAAGTAAGTGTATTGTTTTAACTGGTAAATTGCTGACAAAGACTTCGGGAATTTGGTATGAGAACACGTTCCTGATGTTACCTCAGAAGTCAATGACTGCACTTCAAGGTGATGAAGTCATTACATGGTTGCTAACACGTGATGTTATCTCAGTTGCTACATGTCACATCACAAAGAGAATAATTCTCTCGCGAACAGTTAACATTCCAACCTTTAGTTTCTGATGTTTTTCTGTTTTATAACTCAAACACTGTGTTGGATAAAATCATTATTAAGATTAATGCTTCTCTACACTCTGTTTTAGCACAATCAATGATCCCCGCTGCAGATTATCACTTCAAAATTAAAGAGAAACAAAGTAGAGGTCTTTTTTAATAGTTTGTGATAAGTATTCAACGTTATTCAGTTTAATTCTAAAACATATTGTCAAACCTCGCAATGAACTTGAAAATAATAAGCGCTTTCATCAAACTTTTGTATTCTTGGGATATGTTTCTGACAAGAGTATAATACCAAAATCTATTTGTGTCAAGATCACAAAAATCTACAGGAAGCTAACTCCCACTTTGGTGAAACTATCTGCAAATTATAAGAATAATCCAGTAAATGCGTTGTGCTAACCACAAAGAGGAGGATGATAAGTATCTGCAAGGGTAAATTCAGAATATTACAGAAATAATTTCATTCCTGGATCAGGATGATGCTTTTTTCAATTATGATTGGGTTTGTTACTGTGTAAATTTGAAAACATGCGTGACGTTTTTTTAGTATATTAATTTTTTGTTACATACAGGCTACTTCAAAAACCGTTAATTGATTCGACTTTATTTAAAACAAATCAAGGAAAGATAGAACTTTTGTAATTCCTGTGAAAAATGATTTCGCTTTGAAATGGAATAACGAATTGTGAGACAATGTATAAAAACTTCGATTAAAATTTTTGATTAATTGTTTTCGTCAAGTGACGATCTCCATAGCATCAATAGTACATATATTGTCCTGCAAAGTGATTATCATTTAGAATAAGTTTTAACGTTTTTTACCACACTAAATATATCAGAATTCCATATCTCACATGTATGTTATTGTTACCTAATTATAGATATATGGACAACTATTTCAGGGAGAGTTTTCCTATGAAAGATAAAGGTATCGTGCTCACTCTTAAAAGCATATGATTATTGCTTTTATTTTTAAAACATACAGATAAAAAATCTACTTAGCATGATTATTATTATTATTCTAATATGTTTAAGTAGGGTTTCCTGTTCGTTCAAATTGAAATTATGTTACTGATTGATTACTGAACATTGATAAACTGTATTGATTTCATTATTATTTTGAACTCTTGTTGAAGTATGTTATTATATGACATTTAGATTAACCTCACATTAATAAGGTAAAATCTATTCTAAGAAAGGTCGTATTTCAACCATTATACAGAAAATAATCAGAACGAACATTGCTCATTCATAAAATAGTGATCACCTTGGATTGACCCATTTAATTTGGAAAAGAAATTTATAATCAACTCCGATATTTAAATCGTGCTCAATTACAAATACAATGTATTATGTTGAAGTATATTATTATATGACATATATTTTTACCTTAAATTAATAAAATGAAATCGTAAGGTCGTATTTCACCTTGGATTGGCCCATTTATTTTTGAAAAAAAAGCAGCAAACAATACCATAGTTGTAATAAATGCATTTATTTGCCAGCGATTCATTTCTGACTTTCAAACACGAGGACAATGACTAACTGTATTATTTCTGATTTACGTTTTCTTTACAAAGCTTATTTCCATTATGAGTAAAAGTTTTGACTTCCGGATTTTCGATTTCTTAGCTTAACCAGGCAACTATATTAGTTTGTACTTGAACTTTTACTTTATAGTTACAGCACTATTGTCCATTGAAACTTACACGCGTTATTTCAAAACCTGTGCTCACTTTATTCGAATCCAGCTTTAGCCTGGACTCATCAGTGTGGGTGTGTAATAACTTTGATCATAATATTCAAATGGTTACTTGTTTCACAGTTGATGCTAATAAATGAATACGTCAATGAACTTACATGGCAGGCAATAAATTACAGTAACAACAATATTTATGGACTATTAAATCTGTTGTACAGATAAAGTGGGATAACTTATTTACACAACACCAACACAGAGGTAAATGCCCTTCTAGGTCTAAAGTTTCAAAGTCACATTGTTTTAAAAAAAACAGCAGGGGATTTATGTTGTTGAAATAGGAATGTGAATGTTTTTCTCCAACAAAATAAGACCTTTGAACTGTGTTTTCATGTCATTGATGATTGCAATATGTAAGTTCTTGAGTACAACACCTTTACTTAAAGGTAACCTAGGTGCCATTTGCTATAGCAAATTCCAAACATGAACCTCGGTTGGTTGGATTTAGAGACACCTTTGACCAATAACTGCGGTACCTCTCATTTTGGACTTCCATTGTACACCTTTTATTAAACATCGAAAAGAACATGGTTCCAATCTGACATTACTTTTTTCCCAGAATAGCTGTAGACGTTTCGTGTTAGAATGTCATGCGACAGTTGCAATGTTTTAATATCTATTTACTTGGTTCAATACAAAAAACCTCTTTGGGCCACATTGTCGATACCAGAAGTATCTACCTTCGCAACGGAAGCATTTGTTACCTGTAACCAGAGTCTGACTTAATATTCAACGTCAATTTACTTGATATTTGCACAACGATACACGTGTAGGTGATCAAACTTTCACTATGGAGCTGTAATAGTCAAGATGTTTGAACTAACTTCTTTTGACATGAAATTATGCTTTGATCATATTTATTACCTTTTTGTGATCAACAAATAAAACAAATCTTTGTTCAGCAATTGAACATAATAGAAGCATAATTCCCGAGCTCACCATACACAAACCATGTTATAATAGTAATATAATGAATGTCCCTGTGCTCCTGTTGTCATTGATCTCATACAGAGTTTTACAAAGACGACGATTACCTACACTGTATCTATTACCTTGAAGGTTGGGATATTGAAAGTCCATCACTTTGGTGGAAACCTAGTGAATAAAATCCATCTTCTAAATTCGATTCTGTCCTACTTAAAAATCGATTAGGATGGACATCATCCCTAATGGTTTGGCGCTTTTTCTCCTCCCGAGACAGGTGGAAATAACCCACAACAAAGATGGCGGGAATGAGGTTTTAATGATGTTCCAGAATTGGCTACTTTTAGATGGTAGTCTTTGTTCCATTTCGCGATCACTATACGTAGGAATGATCTAGTCTGGGTACGAAAATACGATGTCTCTTATTAAAGTCTAATGATGATATAGCCAGGTGCATCCGATTCCTTGGTTATAGCAAGACAACGGGTTTGAGGTGAACAGTTCATTTTATATATTGTTTACGCTATATTGCCCATTTTAACAAGATGGGAAGCCTAGCATTGCTTAAGAGCCTGTGTCTAGAGAAGAATAAAATAAGCAAAGTCGAATTGTAGCAGAGTATTGATCTCCAATATCTGTATATGCACAGTTGCGATTGGTACATACATGTCTAGCGTGTACAGTATACAGTTCCCAGCCTGTCCAACCTCTCCACCCGTCAGTCTATGAAAACATGATCTTACTGACTAAGTGGTTCATGGCCACTTGACACTGAAATATGAAATAGACTTCAGCACAACAGTATAATGGCAAATCTGATAGCTTAACAGCGAAGGTAACATTTGGTAAAAGAATATATTGTAAACATGTCTTGCCCTTGGTTTGCAATGATTCAGGTTTACAAACAACTGAAGGGAGGAATTTTTTTGTCAGTAGTTAATTTTCTAATGTGAGACGATGACGAGCTGGTAATCTTCCAAAAAAGGATATTATCCAGGAATAAGTAGATCCTTATCCTTGTTACGCTATTGTTAGCCACAATTGCTGTCTTTGTTTGTGGTTTTTGATCTTGTTTATGGTTTTGCCTGGTTAAATCAGTTTGTTTAAACTAGAAAATACTTGTTTATTTGGATATTGTTGACATAATTGAATCCACGCAAGAAAGTATTATTGTATGTTTTATTCAGATATTTCTTCTAGACACATTTGACTTATAAATAGTGTGTGGAAAAGTTCAATTAATAATTGAATCCATGCAAGAACATTATCACTTAATGTTTTTTTTATTAAGATATTTTGTCAGGCGTCTATTGCAACAACAAAGTTGACTATCCACATAATTTGTGTTTCTTCACGATTATGTACGTGACGCTTTATGGATGTAATCGATGATAATTAAAATTTATACAACTTTTAATTATTTTGATCCTGGTAACACTACTGTATTTTTTAAAAATCAACTGCGGAAAAGGAAAGTTTTAATTCATAGTTAACGATAATTTGTAATGAAAGATCATTCAATTATATCATTTGTGAAAAGGTATTTTTCCTTCGTGATTATAGTCTTGTCTTATATATGCCAGCGGGGGCATATAATTCCATAATGTTTTCATTTGACTATTCAAAAACTATTGTCATCAGATTTCTGGACACAATTAATCAACGCTATGTAGTTTCTTATGTGTTTTCATGGATTTGGTCTTCTCTGTTTATCATTTGTTAACAAACATAGGATTACAACCTACTTCAGCAAATAGTACTATTTATAGCGGTGTCAGTGATTGCTCAACTAACATTGATTGCAACCGATAAGGATCCTCCAGCCACGACGTCCCTCGACTTGGAATTGACTTGAGTAACCCTCTGTGAGGTGAAAATTAGCTTGAGGTGAGTTGATTTGAGGTGTCAGAGTCGGTTTCAAGAGTATTTATCTTATACTTCCCTGGCTTGTAAGAAAAGATGGTAACTGTTTAAAATTGAATTCAACCTGGATGGTATCAATAACCTCAAAATGATAAAACAGATGATACTACAGAACAAGGCCATCAGGAGAGAAACCTTATCCTTCCGGCCCCACATATATGCAAAATGTTGCCATGGAAACAGAAAAAAGATAAAGTTAAAAAAATTCAAACCACCAAAAGGCTCATCTACATGATATGAGGAGGTAGTATACAACATTTTGTTAGGTTTGGTCAATCAGTTTTAAAACCCGCTCCGGAATGAAACTCTACCCTTCCAATGAACAAAGACTTACTTGTTGCCATGGAAACAAAAAAATTTGAAACCATCACCATCTACATGCTATTGAGAGGCAGTATACCAAATTTGGTGAGGATTGGTTTAGTAGTTTTAGAGATCTGCTCTGGATACAAACCCTACCCTTCAAATAGACAAAGTCCATATTGTTACCATTGAAACAAAACAAAATATTGTTTTCCCCAAAAAGGTTGAAACCTCCAAAAGGCACATGCCATGGAAACAAAAAAATTTGAAACCATCACCATCTACATGATATTGGGAGGCAGTATAACAAATTTGGTGATGATTGGCCTAGTAGTCTTAGAGATTTGCTCAAGAAACAAGCCCTACCCTTCAAATAGAAAAAAAATCGAAATTGTCACCATGGAAAATAAATAAACATGATATGGGGAGGCTGTATACCAAATTTGAGTACTTGAGTACGACGTGATCACAGATAGACAGACGGACGGAGCGACAGACGTACGGACACACAGACGGAGCAAACGAATATTCCCCCCTATTTATATGCCGGGGGGAAAATAATGAACGGTATTTTTACAAGTATGATACATTTCTCTGCACATTTTAACAGCACATTTTTGATAAATTTCCTTGATTGGATTTATATTATAAATTTATCTTTAACTGCTCAAATAAATTAGTTCTTTGGTGTGTAATTTATTTATTGGAGCTTGTATGAAAACATTACATTCTAACAGTATTTGCAAAATACAAATACCCATACCTTCTACGGTAAACATCGTTTCTGATAAACTCATTAAGTACCTGACACAGGGGGGTGTTCTTCATATCATTAGCGTTTCTGGTTGTCCGATCACAAAGAGTTTCAAATGTTGGTCGAAATGATATAACACTTTCTGCACTTGTTATTCATCAACGGGGATTTGAATGATAAGCTGTATTGACGTAGAGATTGACGTGCTGTGTTTACTGTAGAGGAATAGTATGCAGCTAATTGTTGGAATGTCTTCCTTGATGATATCAATATATCACCATTAAGCAAGCTATAAGGGTACATGACACAAATTGGCAATTTGGTGTATTTGGTTTTTGAAATTAATTGAAAATATTGTATATCAAGTGAAAATTTAAAAAAGTGTTAGCCTTGCAGGTAAAATCCTGTCAGGTCATTTATGTATTGGTAATGAATGTATGTCTCCAGAAGGAAATAGGAGTGACATTTGCTCAAACTGCACACTCTCGTCTGTCAGTCGACTCGTGTCTGAGGTAAAATGCCACATCTATGTGTGTTTCTGTGTCTCTGTGTCCCTGAATGTCTCTCCGTGGCTCTGTCTCTGTCTCTCTGTCCCTGCGTATGTGTGTGTGTGTCTCACTGTCTCTGTCTCTCTCTTTGTCTGTCTGTCTGTCTCTCTCTGTCCCTCTGTCTGTCTCTGTCTCTCTCTCTCTCTCTCTCTCTCTCTCTCTCTCTCTCTCTCTCTCTCTCTCAATTCAACAGAAAAACTAGAACAATCCGTCCAAATATCTCATAGATTTAGACCTCCCATCGTAAGCTCCTTTGAGAAACTGGTGCAAAATTAATTGATTATGATTATGAGTACGACTCAACGAAATTATTAATTAACTTTTGCGAAATGTTAATGCTCTACATTGCAGTAACCAATTCTCTATAAATAAAAGCATTCAAAACAAAACATGTAGACCGACCCTTTCTGTACATAATCATGATTGGAGTGCCCATGCAGGGTGCACATGCTGATCAATTATCGGTGTTCCTCGTTAAGAACATCTGAGTTACCATTCTCAGACTACACCAGTCCTTTGTGATGAGCTGATGGAAGAGAACAAAAGAGTATCTTCCATAGAAATAGCGTCATCTTCACTTTCTGGGACAACCGTCCAATCGGGTTCACAAGCTCTTTGTTATGGGTTATTTCCACTTGTCCTTATAATGGAAATCACCAAACCATTAGGGATGCTGTAATATCTAATCGAATTTTAAGTGGGAAGGGATCATGTTTATAAAATGGAAGATATATATTTCTATTCATACTTGAACCAAGTGTAAAGTGTTGTATCAGTCTCATTACAAACGAGGTAATGATATAGTGATGGTTATTAACAACATTGACAATATATACAGTAATGGTGTAATTAAGAAATACTAGAAATAAAAGTACTGAACTCCGTCAAATGCCTTTAGTAATTATTCACAATGAATGCAAACATGTGTGCAAACAAAACCTGAATTCACAAAAGAAGATCCATTAACAATTACAATATTATAAAGTTTTATTTTACTTCGAAAAGATAAATTACGTTTGATGGATAATAAATAAGTGTGGTAAAAGTAAAAGAGTAAAATAAGGATTGAAAAATACTTAAAGATGTACAAGATGGAAGAAATCTGTAACTAAAAATAAGATTGTTAACTTCATCCCCAGATACCTGTATGGTGGAAATGTGCATTTAAATAATCTTTAAACAAAATCCACTAATTGTGTTTTGACAAATATAGCAGGCAAATATACAATTTAGGTTTTAATCAAGAAAGCCGTTTGATTTTAAGTTGATACTGAACACCATCTGCGTTCATACTTTCTTATTTTCAAAACAACCTATAGGGTAAATATTTTAGCATATTCAAAAGAAACTGATATAAGTTAAGCTTTTCTTTTAGCTTAACGTTTAGATATAAAATACACTGGGCACTGGTATCATTTATAAAACATGTTTGCAATGTACTAACGAACATAAAGTTATGAAGTAAGTGTATTGTTTTAACTAAATTGCTGACTTCGGGAATTTGATATGAGAAAACGTTCCTGATGTTACCTCAGAAGTCAATGACTGCACTTCAAGGTGATGAAGTCATTACATGGTTGCCAACGCATGATGTTATCTCAGTTGCTACATGTCACATCACAAAGAGAATCTAATTCTCTCGCGAACAGTTAGCATTCCAACCTATAGTTTCTGATGTTTTTCTGTTTTATAACTCAAACACTGTGTTGGATAAAATCATTATTAAGATTAATGCTCCTCTACACTCTGTTTTAGCACAATCAATTTTACATAAAAACAAAATTACAAGTAAGGTGGCATGATCCCCGCCGCAGATTATCACTTCAAAATTAAAGAGAAACAAAGTAGAGGTCTTTTTTAATAGTTTGTGATAAGTACTCAACGTTATTCAGTTTAATTCTAAAACATATTGTCAAAACTCGCAATGAACTTGAAAAAAATAAGCGCTTTCATCAAACTTTTGTATTCTTGGGATATGTTTCTGACAAGAGTATAATACCAAAATCTATTTATGTCAAGGTCACAAAAATCTACAGGAAGCTAACTCCCACTGGTGAAACTATCTGTAAATTGCAAGAATGATCCAGTAAATGCGTTGTGCTAACCACAAAGAGGAGGATGATAAGTATCTGCAAGGGTAAATTCAGAATATTACAGAAATAATTTCATTCCTGGATGAGGATGATGCTTTTTTCAATTATGATTGGGTTTGTTACTGTGTAAATTTGAAAACATGCGTGACGTTTTTTTAGTATATTAATTTGTTGTTACATACAGGCTACTTCAAAAACCGTTAATTGATTCGACTTTATTTAAAACAAATCAAGGAAAGATAGTACTTTTGTAATTCCTGTGAAAAATAATTTCGATTTGAAATGAAATAACGAATTGTGAGACAATGTATAAAAACTTCGATTAAAAATTTTGATTAATAGTTTTCGTCAAGTGACGATCTCCATAGCGTCAATAGTACATATATTGTCCTGCAAAGTGATTATCATTTAGAATAAGTTTTAACGTTTTTACCACACTAAATATATCAGAATTCCATATCTCACATGTATGTTATTGTTACCTAATTATAGATATATGGACAACTATTTCAGGGAGAGTTTTCCTATGAAAGATAAAGGTATCGTGCTCACTCTTAAAAGCATATGATTATTGCTTTTATTTTTAAAACATACAGATAAAAAACCTACTAAGCATGATTATTATTATTATTCTAATATGTTTAAGTAGGGTTTTCTGTTCGTTCAAATCGAAATTTTGTTACTGATTGATTACTGAACATTGATAAACTGTATTGATTTAATTATTATTTTAAACTCTTGTTGAAGTATGTTATTATTATGACATTTAGATTAACCTCAAATTAATAAGGTAAAATCTATTCTAAGAAAGGTCGTATTTCAATCATTATACAGAAAAGGATCACAAAGAACACTGCTCATTCATAAAATAGTGTGATCACCTTAGATTGACCCATTTAATTTGGAAAAGAAATTTATAATCAACTCCGATATTTAAATCGTGCTCAATTACAAATACAATGTATTATGTTGAAGTATATTATTGTATGACATTTAGATTTACCTCAAATTAATAAAATAAGATCGTAAGGTCGTATTTCACCTTGGATTGACCCATTAACTTTTGAAAAAAAAGCAGCAAACAATACCATAGTTGTAATAAATGCATTTACTTGCCAGCGATTCATTTCTGACTTTAAAAACACGAGGACAATGACTAACTGTATTATTTCTGATTTACGTTTTCTTTACAAAGCTTATTTCCATCATTTGTAAAGGTTTTGACTTCCGGATTTTCGATTTCTTAGCTTAACCAGAAAACTAAATTAGTTTGTACTTGAACTTTTACTTTATAGTTACAGCAGTATTGTCCATTGAAGCTTACACGCATTATTTCAAAACTTGTGCTCACTTTATTCAATAAATGAATACGTCAATGAACTTACATGGCAGACAATAAATTACAGTAACAACAATATTTATGGACTATTAAACCTGTTGTACAGATAAAATGGGATAACTTATTTACACAACACCAACGCAGAGGTAAATGCCCTTCCAGGTCTTAAGTTTCAAAGTCACATTGTTTTAAAAAAACAGCAGGGGATTTATGTGGCTGAAATAGGAATGTGAATGTTTTTCTTCAAAAAAATAAGACCTTTGAACTGTGTTTTCATGTCATTGATGATGGCAATATGAAATTTCTTGAGTACAAGACCTTTACTTAAAGGTAACCTAGGTGCCATTTGCTATAACAAATTCCAAACATGAACCTCGGTTGATTGGTTTAAGAGACACTTTTGACCAATAATTGCGGTACCTCTCATTTTGGACTTCCATTGTACACCTTTAATTAAACATCTGAAAGAACATGGTTCCAATCTGACATTACATTTTACCCTGAATAGCTGTAGATGTTTCGTGTTAGAATGTCATGCGACTGTTGCAATGTTTTAATATCTATTTACTTGGTTCAATAATGTGTATGTTACATTCAAAAGAAATGTATGTTCATAAAGTACAAAAAACCTCTTTGGGCCACATTGTCGATACCAGAAGTATCTACCTTCGCAACGGAATCAGATATAACCTGTAACCAGACTCTGACTTAATATTCCTTGATATTTGCACAAAGATACACGTGTAGGTGATCAAACTTTCAGTATGGAGCTGTAATAGTCAAGATGTTTTAACTAACTTGTTTTGACATGAAATTATGCTTTGATCATATTTATTACCTTTTTGTGATCAACAAATAAAACAAATCTTTGTTCAGCTCGAGCTCACCATACAAAAACCATGTTATAATAGTAATATAATGAATGTCCCTGTGCTCCTGTTGTCATTGATCTCAGACAGAGTTTTACAAAGACGACCTACCTACACGATATCTATTACCTTGAAGGTTGGGATATTGAAAGTCCATCACTTTGGTGGAAACCTAGAGAATAAAATCCATCTTCTTAATTCGATTCTGTTCTACTTAAAAATCGATTACGATGGACATCATCCTTAATGGTTTGGCGCTTTTTCTCCTCCTGAGACAGGTGGAAATAACCCACAACAAAGATGGCGGGAATGAGGTTTTAATGATGTTCCAGAATTGGCTACTTTTAGATGGTAGTCTTTGTTCCATTACGCGATCACTATACGTGGGAATGATCTAGTCTGGGTACAAAAATACGATGTCCCTTATTAAAGTCTAATGATGATATAGCCAGGTGCATCTGATTCCTTGGTTGTAGCAAAGCAACGTATGTGAGATGAACAGTTCATTTTATATATAATTTACGCTATATTGCTCATTTTAACAAGATGGGTAGCCTAGCATTGCTTAAGAGCATGCCTGTATGTAGAGAAGAATAAAAAAATCAATGTCGAATTTTATCAGTGTATCGACCTCAAACTGCAATGTGTACACATATGTATAACGTGTATAGTTTACAGTTTTCACCTGTCCGTCCGTCATACTGTGAAAACCTAATCTCACTGACTAAGTGGTTCATTGTCACTAGACGCTAGTATATAAATAATCTTCAGCACAACAGTATAATGGCAAATCTGATATCTATTAGCTTAACAGTGAGGGTCATATTTGGTAAATAATATTTATTACCCACATGGTACTTCGTAAAGGGGTTTCATAACAATATGTTTTGATACATATGTGTCATAACATTCTCAAATAATTTGATTGGCTAACGATGAACTTGCCCTGAACAATTTTATTCATTCATGAAACGAACGTGACTTCATTAGTGAAAGCACAACACGTCACATTATTTATCTCATTTTTCAGGTAATTCATGAAGTCGTACACATCACAATGTTTTATTTTAATGAATAATAAACGAGTATACCAATACTACAGCATGCAGAGCTAATAAGCACAATCATGAGTATGCAGCAAGAGATTTGGACTGCTCCCGCTCTTAGTGTTGGGAATGATAACGAAACAGCATTCGGGTTCGCATGCCGAAAACGCAATGTAATTTGTAGGGTACAAAGTATGAAGTTATTCTCACCAGACGAAAATAAGTCGAAAGGAAAAACATTCCAACAGTAATATTCATCTAAAACAATTAAGGAGGTGCTTTAGCACGATTTTCTTACTAAAATAAAGTGTTCTCACAGAAATAAAAATCAATGTTACCTAATGCTAAATAATACTCATAAATCAAATAGTTCTAAAACGAATGTACATGGTTCGGTTAATCGGTCATGTTACAGTGTTAACATTAAAATAGACGCGTGAAGGTAGTTAAAGTGATCTAACTGATGCAGCGATACCTAAACATTTAGAGTAGAGTTTTAATATGGTACAATGATTGAATGGTCAACGATATTGCTGTCTAAACAGAATATGCAATAAACGTACAGCGCCTTACGCCTTACGCCTTACGCCAACTTAACTCTCCTGTCCTCGAACAGGAGATTTTATGTTTCGTGCGTTTCATTCAGAGTTACTAGTGAAACTGGTTTCGCTATACCGAACAGCACGAATTAAAGAGGGTTGATTTTAATTTAATTTAATTAAATTTAATGTCAGAATATGATTAAAGATACATCCATTGTGTTTTTTGGGGTCGAATATGCCAAAAGTTATAAATGGTCTTATTTTATCAAGAAGTATCAACTGTTACCGAAAACTACCATTTTGATGATACTCGACTTAGTATATTGACAATATGAAGGTAAAAGTATCGATTTCTGATCGAAAATCGGACAATGCACCGCGTGTGGCGCGCGCCAATGAGTCAAACGTAAATTTGGAAACGTATTTAAACCATACAACATAACAAATTTGGGTTGATAATGTTCAACAGTTCATATAACTACTGTGCATATAAATTGGACGTGCACTTTCGGTTTCCACACATGCATAATGATTTTTCTCGATTTTAATTGGAAAGTAGTAATTATGATATGTTTGGCGATTGGGGATGAATATGCAAGCTGAGTGAATTTTTGTGTATTGTAAAGAGCACATGTGGTTTGTTGGAACATATTAAAGCTAAATAAAACTTTATGAAACACAATGGATGCACGTTTAACTTAGATGATGTGACTCGACTGTTCCCTTCCTTTATGGGGCAAAAAATATGTTTTAAAACAGAACTAGAAATACAATGTATTTGTGCATGTGATGCAATGTGATGTACCCGCTCCAACTTTCAATCATATTACCCTTAAGTTTCACTTATGCCAGAGACAATACAAAAAGACAACCAAAAAAGGTTAATCTATTAGAATAAATGAACTTGTTTCCATGTAGCATCTTAGTTCAAAATGTGTCCTTTTTCTGGCCTCTTTGTTAAAATTGTTTCAATGGAAACCAGAAAAAAATCAGAATAATTTAAGTAGCAAGGGCTGGCACAATTCCATATTTGAGTCTAAACACATACCAAGTTTGTTAAAACAAATATTTAATGATTTTTTTAGATATGGCCCGGAAACGAAAGGACGAAAAGACCGAAGGATGGAATAACGAACGGAGGCGAAAACATCAAAGATTTACGGGGGACATGATAGATAGTTTGAAACACAAGTTTTGGATAAATAACTCGTTCACTTTTCACATTAATTCTATGCCAAGACTCCAGACAAAACAAACTTATTTCACGAAAAGGGAAGCTCGTTAGATATATTATAAATAGTAAACATGTCCTGTCCTCAAAGGTGCATCCATTACGTTTCATAAACTTTTATTTGGTTTTAATACGTCCCAATATATCATATGTGCTGGTTTCAATACAAATAACTTCACTCAACTTGCATATTCACCCCCGATCGCCAAATATATCATAATGACATGTTTCCAATTAAAAATTTAAAACACCCCCACATCATTATGCATGTGCAGAAACGAAACAACTCCAATTTAATTTACATGCACAGTAGTTATGTGACCTATTTATCTACCCAAATTTGTCTTTTTGTCTGTTGCAAATAAGATTCCAAAATTACGTTTGACTAATTAGCGCGCGATGCATTGTCCGGTTTTTGATCAGAAATCACTACTTTTACGTTCATATCGTCAATATGCTAAGTTGACTCTCATCAAAATGGTAGTTTTCGGTAACAGTCATTACTTCTCGATAAAATAACACCATTTATAACGTTTGAAATATGTGACCCCAAACAACACAATGGATGTAGCTTTAAGGTTTGCAATGATTCAGGTTTACAAACAAGTGAAGGGAGGAATGTTTTTGTCAGTAGTTATCTTGCTAATGTGAGACGTTGATGAGCTGGTAATCTTCCAAAACAAGACATTATCCAGGAATAAGTAGATACTTGTCCTTGTTACGCTATTGTTAGCCACAATTGCTGTCCTGGTGATCTCGTTTGTGGTTTTTCCTGGTTAAATCAGTTTGTTTAAACTAGAACATAATTTATAATTTGAAATTTGGATTTGAATTGTTGACATTGTTGAATCCATGCAAGAAACGTATAATTGTATGTTTTTTAGATATCTTTTCAGGTAAATTGGACTTATAAATAGTATGAGAAAATTTCTTTCAAATTTCAAATATTTCTCCATGTTAGCAATTTGCCCCCGTAATGAACTAGCATCGCGCTGTCGAATTGATGTATGCCTAACTAGCAAATCAAATTGTTATAACAAAAAGACAGATATTATTTAAACGTGAAACTGTATTCACATAATGGCAATGTAATGGTACTCTAATATCTTTTACGCCAAACCAAGGACACGATTTCATGCATCGATATTGTGAATGAAGGCAGTAACGATTATATATGACCTCTTTATTCCAATGCTATGTATCACATGCTTGATAACGGGAGTTACATCCCACTTTATATCTTCTTGTCATGGGATACCTTTGTTCGTTCAGTAGATGTGTCAGACCATATACTTATATATTTCACACTTTACTGATCGCAATACCTGTACTTGACCCAATAAACTTAGATACGTTTCTCAATACACCACCTTTCTGTATACACATCCACTTTTCTGAATACACTTACGGTTTTCTCAATACATGTTCACAGTCGCACATAGCTAGGAGATTCAACAAAGATTAAAGTATTTTGTCTTGAATGTATATACAAAACATCTCAAATATGAATAAGTAATTTTTGTTATGAAACATTACGAAATCGAACATGGAACCCTTCGTTTATTATCGCAGCGCTCATATCCATTATACAGAGCTGTTTGTCAATAAGAACGCTGCCTTCTCCTCTAGACGGGAAAATCAAGAAACGCACTTGAGGATCGTGCGAACAACCTGACCACGTTAGAACAAATGCACGTGCATTCACGGGAAGAACATAGCAACGCCTTGTACGTCGTCTACCAAGGTGTCGCACGTGAAATGTACAACGATCAAATCGCGTAACATGATAGATGGGGCGCAGCGCTTCGGAAAAGGCCCCCTCGTCAATCTGTCGGCGTATCAACTCATACACTCGAAAGCTATAGGCATAACTATCACTACTGCGTGTAATCGGCGACATCTTCCGCACGCATCGGGCCATATATGCACTTTTAGAAAATGCATACTGACCCTTGGGACAACTAGACGGGATTTCTGAGACAGGAAGTAAAACGACTATTAAGCTATGGTGTAGACCAATCAAATGCGCTTTTACAAATCACGCACAGACACGTTGGGTGAACGTTTCTTCTTTTAATTTGAATCACTCGTACTACGCTGATTACGCTCGGTCAATTAGTGATAAAACTAAATCACAACGTGTGGGTTAATGACACAAACCACAATTTATTCAAGATCTGATAACAGCTCTCTTGTTTAATGTTTCCATTGTTAAGTTAAAATCCGTTTTGAAACTTATATTATGCAAATGAGCTTAACATCCGAGATGAAAAATCCCATAGTATTATAAGCAATTTGTAAAGCTGTCGGTGCCTTACCAACTTTTGGATCGATTGGGTTAGTAACGTTTGTGATGTGTAGTGATTGGTCAATAGAGGGGACGTAACTCTCTTTGGACGATAGGTGGCACTGACCCTGTCTCAGAAATCCCTTCGAGTTGTCGCAAGGGTCAGTTTGCATTTTCTAAAAGTGCATATATGACCCAATGCGTGCGGAAGATGAATCGGCGAGGATTAAATAATGTTTTCAATGTTTAATTAAGTTGATCGTGTTTACTCTAATGGAGTTTTTAAAATCAACTGACCATATGCAGCAACGCATGTGTAATATGAGTGAGTATATGGTATATTGTAAACTATTATTTGTTACATATCTATGAAAAATAACGAAAATAATGATACACCATTCACTCATAACTTGAAATTTGTTTGTATGATTCCTTAGTAAGTGTAACAGGAATATCTTCTCGATAACAACTTCTTGCGAAAATACAAGACGTTTAGGAGTATAACCTCACTCATTCATATACATACTCCGAAACGTGTATTTTCGCATTAAAGAAGTTGTTATCCAGAAAATCTTTTCCTGTTCTTTTGTATGCCACTTCTAAATGCCCTTCAAAGACCTTAGTAATTGTAGTCTTTTCTTAAAAGTCAGCAGCTGCATATCGTTTAAAGGGGCAGTAGCACGTTTTTTTTCGCTTGAATAAGTTGATGAAATGTATTTGAAAAATGATGTCACCAATAGTAAAACAGCCTTCTCTGTTCGGAAAATCAAGTTAAAAATGAGTTAACGTGGTTTTGTAAACCCGTGGGAATCATTTTTGTAATTCAAAAATAATAAATTGTGTTCACAATAAAATGGCCGCCATGCAATGTTTGCTTTATATGCAACATCGTTATTGCCACTACGGATAATTGGTTTGTGTAATAAGATGTTTTAACCTCTAAAGTTATTTAACTGACATAAACTATCATTATCAATGGGAAATTTGAAAAAATAAATTTTGCAAAAAACGTGCTACTGCCCCTTTAATATATTCATTTTAACTATTGAAACGATGGTCACCAGATACCAGTACATAAATCACGTGTATATCTATTAAACAATCTTGGTGTGTCATTACTAAATGTCTGATAACGAGTCGACATTAACCAGTGGTTGAGAATCATTCTTCAGGGAATTAATCAATGCAATGTAGTTCTTTGCGTTTAACTGGAACATCTAAAGAAATGCCACTGGGATATCAACAATACATTTATCTTGTAGATAGAGGAGTCAGTTTTATCTTTTTACGACTATCGGCAATTACCAGTGTAGAGTTTCTTTTAATATGTAAGATAAGCTTTCTATATAGTTATTTTGAGCTTAGGGAGACAACTTAAAATGTCTTAACATTTGTTCTAAATTTGTTTTTATTTTAAACGAAATAAATTGCATTAGTGATTTTTTTTATCAAGGGTGTTGAGAAAATATATCCTATAACTCAACATACCAATGAAACACTCGCTTGAATCATGAATTATCAAGACAACATGTTTTGTCATGACCAAGGACATTGCATATCTATATATATGCAAGCATTAAACTCAATAATTAAATGCCTTCACACTAATGTTATGTTATGGTAATAGTGACGAAAATGACATTATAATAATTGTTATGACGTTGCTAACTTGCACACCACCCCCTCAGTGTAAGGTGATTAACTTAATACAGTGTGTGTAGATATCGGGAAAGTGAGATTTTGTGAAACTACGTCGTGGAACAGATTATAACAAGTGTACGGAGGATTCCGTGGATATTTTCGCAAATGCATTTTTTTACCGGTAAATGCCAATAACGACACAATTGTAATTAGTAAGATACCCGGGATGTCTCCTCTGACCTCAGGAAAAATCCTTACTTCTTAAAAAATTCTCGCAGCAATTACCTGTTGAATTTATGGCTGGTTTATGTCCATGATGTTACAGGATATTTTGTATTTCTATGAGTATTGACATCACACACCGTTTCTAAGAATAGTGATGTCCTGGCCAGTTTAATCTTCTTCAATTTGATGGCATCATGGTACAAAATAACCACTATAATTATGACATATCCGTAAGGGATTAAAACAGGTGCCGTTTGGTCTGGTGTAGAAGACCTGTAGAAGCCATTGATAGACACAAACATAAAGCAAAGTAATAAAGTAATAACGGAAGTCAAGAACAAGTGAGGTTACATACACAAATGTGATCAACATTGTTATACAGCAGACATTATGAAAATTGAAATAAGAACACTATTACTCAGATAATTAACACTGTTAATGAAAATAAAAAGGAATTGAATATTTGCAACCAAAAAACCCCAACAAATATAAAGTAACTGTAAATGCATACATTTGATTCTCTCCAGGATACAACTTTTTGAGTATGACAAAGGCCATGCAGTATTCTCAAGTTAATTTTCTTGTTTGATATCTTCGACATTTCTTTGAGAAATCATTTTTTTACTTTAAACAATATTTTATATGTCAGTATGAGTATGCCATACGTATTCAACATGTCAATTATTTTACATTTATGTGACTATTAGCAACCATGTCTAAAACGCAGTAATAATGCTACAATTGCTAATGACACCGTCTAGACCGTAATTCCTGTTCTTCCGTGATATCCTTTCATACACGGAGTAGTATTACTAGTAAGTATCAGTTCATGTTAGGTTTCATGGTGGTGCATCTCCGATCGAACCCTTTGTTATATATCCATGTTATCTTTAAGATATGAAATGAACAGAATTTAGTTGGTGACAGACTTGTCTTCGGACCAAGGTCATAACTTGCGCCAGTCTTTATCACTGGCTTATCTGAACTTTGCTGTATTTCTTCATCTTTTCAGTGCCAGTTTATCAGCGTGTTGACGTGGATATAGTCCAAGCTTAAATCTCATTACACCCGGGGAAACAAACTAGGCAAATTTGAATCTTGCTGTATTCTTCACCTTTTCTGTGCCAGTTTATCAGCTTGTTGACGTGCATAAAGTCTAAGCATAAATCTTACACCCGGGGACCAAAACTGTCACGGTAATCACCTATATGACACTCATTCAACTGCAAGCTGTGCTTTACATAGGCGCGGCCATGTTGTTTAAATGAAACAGCGTCGCCTATAGACTTGAGCAGGAGAGAAGGGGGAAGTTACACGCCTACAGGCAGCACAATAATGACATATATCTTTTTTTTTGTAAATAAATTCGTTGTCGATAATTGTGTTATTCCTGTACATGTCCAGAAGTTAATCCGTCGTTATTGATTCTAAGATTTATTTTCCATTGTCTTATGTATGATGAAGCTCGTTTTGTGATAGGATGATTGTCAAACATCCTTTCTTGTATTACATGACTACATCGATCTCTTTATAATTTGGCATGACAGTCAAACATATATCATGATAGAACAAAAGCTCTGAATTTGTATGGCAATTTGCACATCCTGATCTGGGTACAGATGAATTCATGGTCAGCGAGGGGTGAACATGTGTCCCGGACACAAGCACGACGCAGGATTCCTGTTTCCTGGTCCGGGACGATAAATATCAAGCTGCATGCTTACAGCTCCTCTCATACGGTCAACAATAAACTGGGGGACACCAGGGGACAAATCTGAATGATATGACCGTGGCGGGCTTTCTCCCTGCCATAATAGTAGCAACCGCGATATAAGTGAAATACTCTTGAAAGCGGCGTTAAACCCCAACTCACCTCACCTGAATGATATGACAACGACGCGTTGTTCAAACTTGAATATGATATTTTGTGAACATGGGTGATTTGTTAGATACGTTCTCTTTATTTTAGAATGTGCTTCGTCATACAGTAAATGTAAATATGTACAACGAAAAAGAAAAACCAGCAATGATGTCGCATTAAATGTTTACGCCGCTTTCAAGAGTAATTCACTTATAACACGGCTGCTAGTATTTTTGCAGGCAGAAAGTTCGCAACACCGGTGTGATTATGTATTGCAGTGAAATATGCGAGCATTGGTTGGAACGAGAGATCCATGGGTGGTACCTCGTTGATATTGCCACTGCACCCAAACCTTACTGCATGTAGAACAGTTATCTGCAGCAGACACCATTGCCGGGGGTCTCATTACAGCAAGCTCTGTTCATAGCGTTCAAGCAATGAGGACAGACGTCACTACTGGAAGAAGCTGGTCCAACTACAGTAGCCAAGTAACAATTTAAACATCCAACACCAAATAGGAAGTATTATAACACAATTTTAAATGTTTGTCTGTCAAAGTTTACATAAGCTCATTGTTCAACCGATTCTAAATTGTTATCTCATATGATTTTGTCTGTTACGTTAGCTATTCAGATTCAGAGTGTTCCAGGGGTGATATAGCGGAGAGTAACGGAATATATATATAACCCTGGGTAACCGAGGATTATATGTAATAGGACCTTTGGCGTCTGTGTCCGTCAATCTCGAAGTGCTGACATTGAATATACATTCACTTTGGTCATTCATTGGAAATACAAAGGTGGACTTGTTGGGACTTTGTGACTCCTGTTAGAGAGGATTTCAGAAAACTGAATTCACTTTCGAAGTACACCTCAAATCGCACGCACCACATAATTTGATCGCATTAGGCATGGCATGTATGGTACTGACCACAATAACACGTGCTTGGAGAATGAAGTCTCAATGACAACATGCACGTGCAAATGTTTTCTTTCGACTATCTTCATTCTGCAGGTTTCTCTTGTCACGCATTACTGATGGTGATAGTTATATTGACGTGTTTCTATATGTTTTTTTTTCAAATTCGCCAAATATTGGCATTTTACCTGTTAAATGACATTATATTGTGAGTATATCAGCAACCTGTGACGTATATATATTTGTGTATGTGTTCCTTGATTATATGAATCAAGCAAAACTATTTAGTTGGAAAAAGCAGTTTTTCCAATATCAGTAGGAACTACGCATAACTACAAAAACTTGCGCTTCCATGTCCGTCACAGGACAAAAAGTGGTGGCATCCGATTCTCCCAAAAATTGGCGGATTCCGAAGAATCCAGAAGAATCCGGAAGGATCCGGCAAGCGGATTCCGTCACTTTTTGTACTGTGCGTGAGTATAACAGGACTACTCAAAAACTTTGTTGCTCTTTTGATTTTGTTTACTTGCTTTGCGCTTGAAAATAAAAGACTCGATCAATATTTAGACTGGATATTAGTAATAATAAACTAATTATCTTTCATTGAGATAGAATTATTTTAGAAATATTCCTCCATTTTTATCAACATACTCAATCCCAATGGCTCTTTAAGACATCATAAGAGATCACTGAGGGCAGTTACATCAATCAAGTCCATACTCTGAAGAATTTAGTAACAATTGTAACATATAATGTCTCTCTAGCCATGCTAAGTTCTCTATCCAGATGGTGTAATAAAAGGACATATTCATGGCTTGAGACCACCACTGGTGAGATCGTTCTCGTCTCCATACATCTTCTCTCCCACGACATACCCGGAACCAAAATAATAGTGTTTGACAAAGTATTGTAAATATCTCCTCCGTTTTTGTATGAGCAGCTTTCTCAATGACATTGTCTCAAGTGATGATAAGTCTGTTAATCTAATTACGAGATTTTGTTTTCTTATACCTGGCGAAAACAACATGTGAACATGATGTCAATTTATACTTTTACTTAAATTATATGTGAGTATATATACTCATGAAAGTAAATTGCTTATGTAAGTAAATTGTGGCAATGTGAAAGAGGCTGTAGTTTGTTTTTATCAAGTGAATATGCCTGATGGCAAACTAATCAAATTAACATTGCATTTCAGTCTGTTAGCTAACGCCATGCAGATCAAACTGGTGTTTATACAGCCGTATGAACCTGCTACCCAAAAGAAATGAATTCTGGGCATTCGCTTACACGAGCAGATCGCTGAAGAGCATATTTGTCATGATTATGTACAACAACTTACAATCAAACTACGGGAGGCTCGACGAAATAGGTTCATATGGTATATAAATGGATACGCATATACATCCTGTAACGTATTTATATAAGAGCTAGCTCCATCACGAATGTATGTGGGTTTATACGCAGTTAAACTGGATTCACATTATCTTAACAGACAGAAATGTCAGTGTCAGAGTATCCTATCGCATTAATTTACACTAGGGATGTCCACAAAGAGATTAAACACATCATATTTTTTATTTTTAAAAATTAATTTCAACCTTTGACATTCATATTGCACAGCTTAACTGTCTTACTGAGTGGTATCGTACAAAACTATCATGACTTCAGAGATTGCCCTGACTAGAACAACGAGTTAACTCTACAGATGACAGATGTACAAGATACGAGACCGATACGAGCTCCAGACATGTACCTGTTTGTCTCGGACTGAAATTGGCGTATACGTTAATAAGAACGGATATGTTGTTTAACATTGTTACATTTGGCAACACAACATATGCAATAGTACAAAGTAGTGTCCGAGTTCTTTGCGGGATTATAATCACACCCTAAGAGTCAGGCACCAAATTCAAGAACTGACTTGACCAACGTACAGCTTATGCACTCGGCAACCGAGACCTTATGAGATGGGACGATGAAATCAAATATTTTAGAATTCGTTTATTTTTTCAAAATAGCAAGTTTATTATGTCTTTTATCCAAACATTTTTTTTGACTGATTTGGTATATTTAAATTAAGCGCTCGCTTTCAACGAATAAACTCCGAATCCTTTCAGATACATTTCAATCACATACGGGGATGTATAGCAAATCTATATTTTGAAAATTAATGACGATGGAAAGAGAAACAAAATTAAATTAAGCACTTTTTAATAAAAAACGGCATTTTTAACATCGTGTTTCGCATGTTCAACAGGATTTTTCACTAACACACATAATTTAGATATTGCTAAAACTTTAATATGATGTGCGCAGTTAAGTGAACAAAGGAATTCAGAAATAATAATTGGGGGTCACGGAACGTTTTTCATCACGTTAACGTCATTTTTTAGATTACCTACATAAACGTAAAAACCTGAGGTCACTGCAGTTTTGATGATTTCAAGTGTAACTTTGACGACCTACCGTGTAATCATTATTGAACATATTATCAACGTAAGAGTGCACAGTGAAAGAATCAGTTGATTATACCATGCCAGGCCATTTAAATTCGTCACTAACTTAAGATACGCATGTAATTCGAATAACACACGTGGTAACATAGTTACCGTTTATATAGGTGACGGTAACGTTATGCGGCATGTCGTAAAATGACCGTTATAAAGGCGTTACGGTAAATGTAAGCGCTCCCCGTTAGTGTACAGATAAGTATATGCCCAAAACAACGAAATCCATATATTTTGAGACTTATTCACAACAATAAATTGTTGTCGCTAAATGTTCGATTTCTAGGTCCTATCTATCCTTAAAAACACGATATCCAAAAACCGGTAGATTTATATGTATTAGAAATATATTGAATTCCATTTAGGTAAACAGGGTTTGAATCCCGCAAGGACTCGTCCCAAAAAAGTACAAGAATGTTACATCTGCTCACTATCTAATTGACTTGTTTTTATTAAAGATACGTGGTTTTATCAACGATTGGAATAAACATAGAAATGTATTTTAACGAATTTAGATGTCTTGACTTTGTCAAGGCTGATTTTGAGTTTGAACATAGACAATGACTTTGCAGCGAGTCTAGAGACATACATGTACATGTAGACCTGGTACTGGCAAGATTACCAGCTGTCAATATAAATATAAAGTTCAAAAGGAGGAAATGTAAGATTGAACTATTCAATACTTTCCGGATAACACTTGGGCTCCGTTCAATGACAGCGAGCGCTTAAATTGCTCAATGTAGCGCTCAAGTAGCGCTCAAGTAGCGCTCAAGTAGCGCTCATTCTCTCTTGAACGACACAGTCAAATACCTCGAAGTTTGCTCGCCTTGCTACGTAGCGCTACATTGAGCAATCGCGTTCAAGAGAGGTTTAAAAGTAATCACTAATGGTCCATGGAGCAATTACTTTGAAACCTCTCTTGAACACGGCCCTGATGTCGTATGTTGAAACAGTACTAGATTTAAAAACATTTGTGCACGTGGTTAATTGAATATAAACAAGAAACGTACATAGTTGATGCATATTTAACACAGTATCCTTTCAAACTTAGCATACACCACTTCAGTTAAAGTCATACTGACTATGAATAAGAAGTATAATGACTTCTCAGTGTTAGATGTAATGTTATCATCTGAACTGGATCTAATTATGTCAATGTGGGACGACTGTTACCTACAGGCCTTGCGTTATTGATTTCTCTTTTCATACAACGTTCGTGTTTATTTTCTTGTCAACAACAGATTTGCTGTACAACCGTAGGCATACTGTCACTCACTGACTCTCGGAACAAGCACAGGTTTAATGATTTCAATTAATGAACCTCAAGCTATGAACATTCCGTGTAATATGTTTTCCAATTCCTCGAAGCTGCGTGAAGCGGAGTTTGACAGAGACTTGATGGACAGCTAAAGGCGTGCTTCACAGTCGGTCTCCATTCAGTCTATTGATCTTAAGGAGGGAGAGACGTACAGGCCCTCCCCGCGCGTGTCAATCAAGCCTGATATAAACATCAGCTCGAGAGGATCCCCAGACTCCAGCCCCCTGCATGAGGAGGCGCGATGGGAGGCAGACAGGCTGGGCGGTGCTTCTGCGCTCATTGCTTTACCCACGTGACCCTACGGCTATGTATTTCTGCGCCTTCACGGCTATAAACTCACAAAGCATCTTGGCAGTTACACGATTCTGATAATTTCATTATGCTGCAGTCGAAAGTTCTTAGCCTTTATCAGGCAACTTAATCACGCTAGCGCATAGAGCAACATCGCTGCTTCGGATTGGTTCAGCACATTTTAGTTTCTTTGAAAACTCTGGCTTGACGGTGTCTCTGGATTAACCACTGTTTATCTGTCAGGGATATTATTTAAGGAATATAAATTCCTGATATCGTGGATTTCTTTAAATTCCATAAACTGTTAAAATGATTGAATAGCAAGAGAAGAGCTTTACAGAACGTTCTTGACGTCGAGACGTGGACTCGAACCATGACGTCGGTGACGTTCAACTGCTCCGACGGAGCGTCGGCTTCAGCCACCTTCTGTAACGTTACTTCAACAATGTACCAGACTTTCACAGAGTCGTTTCTGAACGACTTCACAACGACTTCTGGAAATAACAGCAACGATACTACCATGACGTTTACACGACGTCAGATGCCCCGAGCCCTGGAGATGAAGGTGCAGATACCCCTGTACGTGATACTGTTTATACTATCAGTTGTGGGCAATGTGCTGGTGATTGTGACGCTCATCCAGAACAAGAAAATGAGAACAATTACGAACGTTTACCTCCTCAACTTATCTATCAGTGACCTCCTTCTGGCGGTCTTCTGTATGCCGTTCACACTCATTCCCATGCTGCTCAAAAACTTCGTCTTTGGAGAAACTATGTGTATAATCATCCGATATTTACAAGGTAAGGTTTCATTGGTTGTGAGATGGTTGACTATTCATTTTACTATTCAATTATACAATATTAATAAGAACTCATAACTCTCTAGTGTTTCATACGCGATTACGAATGTCATGGATACATCTCATGAATGAGCAAATAGTTTATTTCCTAGAAAGGTTTACGTATAAGAAGTAGTCACTTTGCAATATGATAGTGACGTTTATTAACTTATTAATATGGAAAATATGTGTGTGCATGTATGAATGTAGACGGACCTTTCTGGCAGACAGACAGACCATCTCAACATTCAAGCACACTGTTCATGTTCCCATACTAAATAAGTTAAGTTTATTCCTATCAAAACAACACAATTATACAACGAACAGTGTTTGACTTCCTGGTTAAATTATTATACCGTGTATTTATTTTTAATTATTTAGTTCATGAGCAACATGTTATTATAGAAACGGTAAGCTATGTCAGACACAATATGGCAATTTCCCTTGCTGAATTGAATGCACCAACGTCAGTATTTTATATTATCCAGTATACATCAATTCAATCACATGTAATAACATAATCACCACAATTGTATATATTATCCTAGTTGTAATGATGATGTAGAACTTAAACTTGCTTGATAACGGTGCTAGTATCTGCATCGAAACGTCGCACTGATAGCAATAAAAAAGTTGGCTATCCACAGAAGGTGTTCTCAGTCAGTATTTAACCCTCCCTTTTTACAATATTCTTATTGCTATCAAGTCAGATGATGTAACATCCGCTGGTTAAACAGGTTTATGTTTTTGATCAAATATAAGTTATGTCAAAGGAGAGGAACAGCATGCCATCGACAGGGGAAGCAAAGCATATGGTTCTGATACCGAATGGAATCTGAAACAGTCTCTAGTGTATAAAGCTGTACATGTAATCATAAACTTACAAGGATACGCCCTTCCAAGATCATAACTTTCTTAAGCTTTTGATTCATCGATTAATCGCGATGTTGTTAACAATTAACATGCAAGTCAATATTCTCGAATATTCATTTTATTGTTAAATTCTATTCTTAAATCGACTTAGAAAAAAACGAAAGTAAACCCGGCTGTTGCTCTTATAGAAGAGCGTTGCAAACAGAATCAATCTCTCACCCTATTAAGCTTAATTCATTTAAATACACCTTCCGGGTCCCATTGAAGCTGCAATAATGGAATGTACAGTGCAGCTCCCGCAGACATTATCCCGTTTTCGTGCAAGGCATTTATCACCTGGCAGTGGCCCTGTCAAACTTTACTTCATCGATTATCTTTCATCTGCTGCAGGTGAAATACTAATTAGATTGTGTACACACAACGCAGATGGAAGAGATCGTTATTCCCAGGACTATACAGCAATGTTACGTGTTTGACTATGTAAATAGTGTTGAATATCAATCCGTGCACAGATGTCGCTGGACTAAAACTTAGTCTATAAACTTTATTAATTACCCTGCCGTAATCCATGTGAGTTTATGTATTTAAGCTATTTAGATTGTCTAGACTTGCTGAATAAGTATGCATTTACTGTTCTTATTTTAGTTTAAGATGTTGCTTAAAGAGAGAGAGCTATAATATTATACATGTCTATACACCTAGTCTAACACTTAAAATTAAAACATTGAAAAAGAGCCTTTTTTTCGTACATTCTCCTTTTCAATATTTAATAAAATGGTAATATGTTAAGAATAAATACCTTTTTTCATAGTCTGAGTGTAAGACTACTATCATGACTACACCCCCTATACACACTTGTACGATATAAGCGATATAAATCCCAAACCGGTATTTGATAGTTCTTTTCGTTTTTATCAAGACATATTTATGAGTGCTACATATGACTGAATATTGAATAAATAAAAACAGAATAAAGCGGTGGTAAGTGATATGTTTATTGCGTTACAAGCTATTTTACAACATCGACACGTCACGTTAACGTCAAATTCTTACGCACTATGGGTGGGATGTGGTCTTTACACAAACACTACATTTGTACACAACGTTACACATTTGATTGGATATTAAACAAATATATTTAGAATATCTAGACGGAAGTTCATGCTATAAGTCCATTGTGTCTTTACGTGTTTTGTGAAACATTATTTCGATAATTATCAGTAAATAACTAGCATTTGGCATGGAAACAAAGAATTTGTCAGTTAATAATTGTTTATTTTGAATCAAATCACTTTATACAAGAGATGAAATGAAAGTCTTTATATAAGCACCCAACCAAGTTCCTCCATGTAAATCACGTAGATCCATTAGGACGATGTATCATCAAATTAACTTACTCGCCCACACCCCTACCAATGCAATCAGAATAACAGTAGGAAAATAAACTCTGGACAGCCTCAATGTAAATGTACTGTGTGAGTGGAGGTTCCATACGCTATCAGATTATAGCACCATTTCACAGGTGTAACTGGCATTTACCGTCTTCTGCTGGATGTCCATAGAGTGATAAAGTTCTCTTTGATCTGTTAGCCTGACCCCTGACCTCATTCAGCATGCCATCAACATCTGGTTGACATCAACGTAATTGTTATTCCGAGACAGTAATCGAACCAAGAAATGGACAATCGTCAGCAGTGTGAGTGTGAGACCGGAAAACATTACATCGTGGTAGTTCTTCACAGCTAAGACCAAATTTGAATTCCCTTGACAATGACCATGGCAAAGAAAGCTAGGAAGTTTTGAGCTAAAGGTTTTTGACAGACTGACAGAAGTTTATTTCGTAATATCGGCCTCATGGCCTATAATACAGTTACAAAATATAATAGATAAAAAGGTTATCTACCAACTTACCAGTTAATACGTAGTTTCATACGGGAGTGCTTCTTTTAATATGCTGGTAAATATCAAAAGTTTGTCAAATTATTTCCTCTATGAAAGATTAAGTTTTAATTCTCACCCCTACCCCCATCATTTCATTACTGTATATTTCGGTCAACTTTCTTTGGGGGATCACTTTTAGAAAGCTATTTAAGTCACTGTAAATCACAAACAATCCAAGAAAGCCTTGAATAAGTCGGCGTTAACATTTAATTATGAAGCCATCAAACTGTCCGTTTCATTTATATGTGGAGATCATTAACACACTATTTAACTACAAGTGGTGTTGGTTACTCAACCTGAACTCAACCTTAACACTTTCAAATTATTCCTGGGATTTAGCGTGGATTAAGTATCTCTTGTGGGCAATAAGGTAAATTGACCGTTTCTACTTTGTTCACGAAGGTGGATTACTGCGTCTAGCGGGAATAGTCGCTATTCATATATGTTCATCAGACCTAATTGGTTTTCTTTGTAGAAGCTATTTTGTGTTCTCATTGTATAGCAAATATCATTTCGATGTATTTTAATGATTATTATATGGACAAAAAATAAGTAGACATGCATATTCATTTTCAAACGAGAACTATATACACACTGACACCATGATATATGTGTATATTGAAATAAGAAACTATACCAGTAATCCTGGTCTTGTACAATGGTAGCACGAATGTTTCTCTTCAACTAAAACCATTGACTCGCATTCTATACTGTAATCTTCATTAGCACTTTCAGAGGTTATTCGGTTAACAATATATGTTTAATGCTGAAATTATCATTCCGTATGTTGTATCATCCGTATGGCGAATAATATAATGTAAACCGTGTCAAATAAAAAAATATGAACAATTTGATAAATGTATCGTATGAATTCATCCTTCATAACAGATCGGTTGAAACGTTCGTCATTAGGGCTTCATCACATTCTGTTTCCACATCCATGTTTGCAAAAGTAAATGTATAGGGAAACGAATTATGCATTATTTGCTTTCTTATCTTGGTTAACTGTACACGGAACACGATTTCTAGATAAACATCATCTGATTATATTAATTACACCCATTTACATTGTTTGTGGATTTAGAATTACTGTGGAAATATACAAAGATGTCACGAAACTGGTCATGCTGCTAGAATACATTTACTTGTATATTGTCTTAGCTTTTGGTCCATTTGCTTACTATTTAATGGACTTCATAAACACCGTCGATTTCCTGTTTTCACTAGTGATATGTACGCCGCTTAATCATCAACATTAAAGGAAACGAGATGATTCAATAGTATATGTTCTAATTTGACAGTTATTTGTGACTTTTGTTTGCAAAAAAGTTAAAGTTTTGAGTTGACAAATCTAGTATGAATTTCATTTTACTGTTACAGCAAAAACAAAGTTAAATACGCTACAGAGTAATTAGAATATCAGATCCATATCAGTTTCATCGGTACTATATATATATATATATATATATATATATATATATATATATATATATATATATATATATAAACTATTATATATACAAAAACAGATGTGAGATGTAGAGAAGTGTTCACAAATTAATAAAGATTACTTGAAACCAGCGATCTCGTCAAAACAGCAAGATTCCCAGCGAGTTTCAATCGTGGCACCATTACTTATCTTTCGCCCTGAACCAACAATCAATTGTGTGATATCTGTGTGGTGATATACTGTACCTACATACATGATGCATCGGTTGAGTCAGAAATGCAACTGAAATAGGTTATCTAAACTCACGTGCAAACCCACATTTTGAAAACAGTATAAAATGAAATATTGATGTCGGAGAAAGTAGATTTTGAATGTATTCATAATTTCATACATCAGAGTATGCTTCTTTTATTTTTACATCGGTTCAAATACACATGGGGTGCTAAAATCGCTTTTGAAAGATGTTTTTTGGCCCACAATATTTGGTATTTAAGTTTAAAACATATATCCTCGACATAAATAATCTTATTTGATTAAAATTTGTTGACGCGTCATTACTGTAGGACGTCACAAAACAAGTAAAAACTGGCTTTTTGAGGCTTCTATCTCGTCTAGTTAAGGAGATTCCAAAACGACCATTTCTTAAAACTTGTGTTTCTCAGAGTTATGAATAGATAATGTTTTGAAAATTCATATTTAGTATTGTTGGGTTCTGAAGACATGATGTAACGCTGTTTCAGTCGCATTTATCGCCCGTCGATTGAAATATCTTGTATTTTGTATGGGGACGTTTCCTTTGCACGTGAGTTTATAAAGGTTTCTATTGCAACGGTGTGTCATTGTGGAAATATTGAATGTCAATATTGGCACCGTAGGCTATAGAAGTAGTTTCTCTTTTATTCTAGCCTCAAATCTGTTATTTACAGACATATACGTCATAGAATTTATTGTTGAAAATATATTTTACGAAAACGTCTACGCAAATAGAAGATTAGAAAATTAAATAAACCCGAATACATGTTAATATGTACATATATTTAAAAAAGAAATATACCACAGTAGATATTGCTATATTCGTCACGCGTCAATGAGTTATCTGTATCACATGTGGTTTGGGTCAGGATGCCAATTGCAACATGTATTTTTGAAAACAAAATTTAATGTTAAAGCAAAGCATGTTGACATTTGGTATTTAAGAAATATATGTATTGTATATCAATGCATATTGATGTTTTTGGTATTGTTGGATTCTAAAGATAACCTTATCAAAACATACGTAATCTTAAAATGAAATGCATTACAGAGTATATGGTACACTTTCTAAGCAGCACTTAATAGTACTTCCGCTATTCATATAGCTGAGAAAGGGGAGATAACCTTAGATAACTGTTTCAGACTTAACAGATTGTCTTACCCCTTCTTCGCAATATAGCAGTCAATGTTTTAATGTGAAAGAAAAGAACATAATGAATGAACGGTAATCAAATCTGTGTAATATAGATGCAGCTTTGTCGTGTATTATATTACATTGGCCCATGGGAAATCCGCCCATGGGAAACCTGGCCCATGGGCGAAGTCTCGCCCATGGGAAATCTCGCCCATGGAAAAAAAAATTTCCTTTGCATGGGGGGAGTTCACAAATACCTAAAATATGTTACTGCTAGACCCATTATTAAAAATTAGAAAATAATTTTGTGTAACTCAAATTTTAACAACCTCTCGCCCATGGGCAGGCCCATGGGCGAACTTTCCCATGGGCATACCCATGGGCAAGGGGGTCTGTATCTCACGTACGGTGCGGGGTAGAAAGTTGGAATTTTCGTCAATATCTTAGTTAAAGTATAAAAATAGGTTTTTGATAGAATTTGAACTTCTCACTTATGTTATTTACGTTGGTCAATTATGGAATTTCGGGTTTCCATAATAAAATCGGGTCGCCTTATTATGAAAAGGTTACTTCTCAACGTTATCATCTTTGAGAGACAAAGGAAACTGTGCACAAAATATGCAATATGACAATGCAATATTCATTTGCCAGTATAACAGAAAGCACCTGCAACGTCAGCTTTTTACATCTGAAATTAAATCCCAGTGGTCCGACATAATTTCTAAAACACATCTTTGAAGAAATGATATGAGAAATTTATAAGAAATGAGTTCTGCTCCGGAAACAAACCTATTCTGAACGAAGTCCATATCCAACGAATTTCAATGAAACGAATGTTTTTGTCAGAAATTTGAAAATAATAAAAAAAAACCCATCACTTTGAACAGTTAGTTTGTAAAACACGTTGAAAGTTTGAGTTCAGCTCCGGATGATTACGGACGCACAGGACGACGACTATATCCCACGGTATATACCGGTGGGGTAAAATGAATAGACAGTGGACCCAATAGAATGGTAACTGCGCCCCGTTCAATAGCAGCGAGCGCTTAAATTGCTCAATGTAGCGCTCAATGTAGCGCTCAATGTAGCGCTCAATGAGCGCTCAATGAGCGCTTCTTCTCTCTTGAACGACACAGTGCAAATTACTCAAAGTTTGCTCGCCTTGCTACGTAGCGCTACATTGAGCAATCGCGTTCAAGATAGGTTTCAAAGTAATCGCTCTTTGGAACCTATCTTGAACACGGCACTGGTTTGAATCTTTGAATGACAAGAAGAATAGAGTTATAAATTACAACAATAATGGTAATTGTCAGCATTTTGTTATTGCTTTTCCTAGAATTCCAAAACACAACTCGGAGTCGTTTTGATATTGATGACCCTAAGTCTCTGGCGCAGATACCTAGGTTAAAAAGCTTTAACGAGATTGCGTGAACACTTGGGTGACAGGTCAATCTAACATCAATCTGAAGACGTACATGGTAAAACTACCAAATAGCCATCGGTCAAGCTAGTTCGCTAGGTCAGGGAAAACAGCCAGGCCAATACTCTCACAGACCTTTTGACTGGTTTAATCTTGTACAGTGAGACAGTAGCATATTTACATAATTATTTGCCTTCTAGTTACACCAAACCTAATTAAGAATCTTTCCAATAGCGTCTCAATGTGTTTCGAGTGCGACTCTTAGTTCTTGATTTGACTTATGCCTACTCATTGGAAAGAGCTATTTCCGTTGTCAGCCAAAGGTCACGTAATATTGCGTGGAATTTCATACCCTTTCTTCTTACTGTCTTTTAAATAACATTTCACTAATATGTTCACGTTCATGACTAAGACTAAGCTTAATGTTTGGCCTATCGTGTGCGTCTTATAAGAGATCTTTCAACGCATAACTGGAAACCACGCCTTTGTCAATCTCAGGAATAAAATAATAAACCGATGATAAAATATGACATGTGATTCCATTTACTCATATAAAATTGTAAGTAAAAACTCGCCTCTGACAATATTATCATTAAATATATTCTGAAATGAACGGAAGCCTAATCTAGTTCGAAACAACGCCCACATTTAATCAGTAACGTCAAACCGATATGAGAATAGCGCATAACAAAACATTATTAGTTGTCTGACTAAATTACTGAATACAGAGACAAAGATCGAATACAAGTATCTGACATAAGCAACAGTCTCTTGGTTCACGGTTTCTAATTCGGCCTAATCTGTTTACTCTCGACAGCAACTAACTGAATAACATATCTTACATAATACCCCTGTATTAACTTCGAAATCATGATTAAATCTTTAGAATTTATCCTTGGAAACATTCTTTGACGTCGAATAAGGAGGGTGGCAGCATCTCTCTTCCTGCATTCAGGACTACAGAGTCAATATACAAAACACACACGGTCTCCCCGAGCCATTGAGTAAGAGTCATTGTGTAATATCGTTTGAGTCACAAAATTGTGTTACTTTATCGAAGTGGTCTCTGTTATTATGTCCCGTTTTAATTAATGTTTTGATGATAGCCGACCCGTAAAGTGACATATATAAAATATAAGGGTACAAATGTTTTATTTCATAAAATGACTCAAGGGCGGATTTTTTTTTTCTGAAGAAAAGTCGGTGCAACTTTCAAACAAGTATGTAACAATGCAGTCTCATTAAAATATCAGATACGAAATATTGCAAGAACCAGGATACGAACTCGTACTGTTTTCTCTCCACACGGTTTCTATTATGCCCCATATAGGCGTATGGTCTGACGCTAGTTAGCCATCACGACAAAATTCATCTGTACGAGAAGCTAGGGTCACGAAAAATGAATGGCAAAGGTCCTACTGAAAATGAAATATTTAGCAAAAAATGCTATGACCAGTTTTCAGATACTTGTGTATCAAGTGTAAATAACATCATTACGTCTTAAAAATATATATGAAATAAATAATGACCCTACATTATCCTCGACTAAATTCGTCCAAAACATACGCTTTTTAAAAGTTCGACCTTATGGAAGATCTTTATGATATAATTGTCACAATATTTTAAAGCGTTTTATAGCACTCTGTCAATATTTAAGATCGAACTATTACAAGTTGATGAAAAGACACAATATAAAACTTTAATAAGTCAACTTAACTTTATTTGATATGCATTGCATATTAACAATATTTACATGAAAAATGAAATATACAATATGTACACTTAGTTAAAGCATTAATGTTACATTTGTCAGTGTGGTTTATTGTGAATATATCTGCACTAGACAATCCTATTGGACCGAAAATTGAAACTGAAGGTATATTGTCAAACGGTCACCACATTTATACTTAAGGTGTTTGTGTCAGTTGTTTAACGAATGTCATGTAAATATGAAAGTTAACTATTGTAATATATTCCTGTTAATCACATACCTATGTTGTTACTTAAATTACAGACATGTAAAGTGCATTCATAGTATTTATTCAAATCCCAAATCAATGATCGTGTCGGCTGTAGCTGAACAGTGTCAAGCGTTCACTTGTCGGAATATCGTCTTTCGAAATTCTTAAAGACTGGTTTAACAATTACCTAAGGAAAGCTTACTGAACCAACGTTCTCATTCGTATTTTTCATAGATTGTTAAATGTTCATGAAAACTTACCGTAAATGTTATAACAGCTTTTTAAAAAATGGACTGAAGTCCATGCTATATAGTGCTGTACACTCATTTTGATATTAAGTTACACAGGACAAAAAGTGGTTGAATCCGATTGCCGGATCCTTCCGGATTCTTTCGGATTCTCCAGGATCCGCCAAAATTTTGGGAATCCGGAATGATCCGGCAAATGGATTCCACCACTTTTCGTTCCGTGTTAGTTTCTCTGTGCAGTTTGTCCTTTCGGTTCGCTTGAAAGGTGTCTTACAATTACTTGATATGATAATGTCATACTGATGGAATAGGATGCTTGGTAGACACTTACTTTGATACATTATCTGTAACTGTATGCAGTGTTAATGGTATAATACTCGATGCTTGGTTTCCTGTTCATCTCACCTTTGGTTGCGGTAATATGTGTATTTCCTTTCAGTTCAATAAGTCGCAGAAGTTTTATATGCGTCTAACTAAACGCTAGTCGTAACTTTGATGAAAACATAACGTTCGCCAAATGAAAAGGAATTGAATAATAAGATATACGTCTGGTCCATTTTAACCCGGACGTAAAGGGCCGGTAACAACATTTGTCATAATAAGCAATCAAATGTTGGATGGGTCCATCCTTGGTCATCCGCAACTAAATATCATCCATTGGACTTTTCACCAGACACATTCAGGAAAGTATGCGCCCTTTAGTATTGTAATGAAATAATTAACCAATGAAAAGACAGATAAGATTGAAGTACGTGTCGTGGTATCGCGGTATTTAAAGCCATCGTATGCAGTCGTACTCAGGAACTGGGGTTTGAAAGAGCAACTTCTCACCTGAAAGTATGACCGAAAAGTGAGGATTACGAGTACATTTCTTCAATGCAAAACAATGTTGCAAGACGTTTCCTGAGAGAGTTAGGATTACGAGTACATTTCTTCAATGAAAACAATGTTGCAAGACGTTTCCTGAGAAATTTAGGATTACGAGTACATTTCTTCAATGCAAAACAATGTTGCAGGACGTTTCTTGAGAGATTTAGGATGACGAGTACATTTCTTCGATGCAAAACAATGTTGCAACACGTTTCCTGAGAGAGTAAGGATTAAGAGTACATTTCTTCAATGCAAAACAATGTTGCAAGACGTTTCCTGAGAGAGTTAAGATTACGAGTACATTTCTTCAATGCAAAACAATGTTGCAAGACGTTTCCTGAGAGAGTTAGGATTACGATTACATTTCTTCAATGCAAACAATGTTGCAAGACGTTTCCTGAGAGAGTTAGGATTACGATTACATTTCTTCAATGCAAAACAATGTTGCAAGACGTTTCCTGAGAGAGTTAAGATTACGAGTACATTTCTTCAATGCAAAACAATGTTGCAAGACGTTTCCTGAGAGAGTTAGGATTACGATTACATTTCTTCAAGGCAAAACAATGTTGCAAGACGTTTCCTGAGAGAGTTAGGATTACGATTACATTTCTTCAAGGCAAAACAATGTTGCAAGACGTTTCCTGAGAGAGTTAGGATTACGATTACATTTCTTCAATGCAAAACAATGTTGCAAGACGTTTCCTGAGAGAGTTAAGATTACGAGTACATTTCTTCAATGCAAAACAATGTTGCAAGACGTGTCCTGAGAGAGTTAGGATTACGATTACATTTCTTCAATGCAAAACAATGTTGCAAGACGTTTCCTGAGAGAGTTAGGATTACGAGTACATTTCTTCAATGCAAAACAATGTTGCAAGACGTTTCCTGAGAGAGTTAGGATTACGAGTACATTTCTTCAATGCAAAACAATGTTGCATGACGTTTCTTGAGAGGCTCACAGGTGCAAACAAGACTACTACATTTTTGGCTTACAGAAAGCAAGGGCGGGCAATATGTTTACGAGTTTCCTGCTGAAAAGTTGTATTGTTCATGAAAAGTCTAACCTTTTTTAACAACTATTTTGAAGATTCCCTAATCAGCTACCTCACATGCAAATATCATTTTACGTAAAGCGTAAATGAGTGTAAATATTGCACAGTCAGTTTATGTAATAGACATGAGTGCTGATATCATATAATCGATTGGTTAACATAACCGTCGAGAAGAATGGAGTTCCTTCACAGAAATCAGCATCTTCCCAAGCAAGGCCTAACTAGCGCCAGTCTCCAACTGGCTAATTTCGCCAGTTGGAGACTGGCGCTAGTTAGGCCTTGCGTGGAAAGATGAGAAATCAGTTGACAATGTCACACGAAATTGGATAAATTAAGGTTGGTATTGATGTTGCATATTTTCTCTTTGATTTGCGGGGACCGAGAACTATGGTCTAACGGTAACCAGGGTTACGTAGGAATACGCGTAGAATAACCTCTGCGTGGAAATAATAAAGTATGAGACGATTTGAAATAGGACAAAACCTCTAAACACTTAAAACTTAGCAACGGTTCAGTATCTATAGCTTTCAAATAGGACATTGTAAAACGCAGAGTGGACTAGTCTCAAATATCATGACATACTTATAGGACATCTGACGAGCTTCCCCTTTCATATCAAGTATAATTATGTCCCGAGTGAAATTATTTTGCTTTGTCTCGAGACTTGTCGAGAGACAAACCAAAATTATTTCACGAGGAGAACGAGTTATGTATCCTATGTATTACCAACATGTATTTCATACGATTTATTGTGTTTTAAAATATATTTCTGTTGTGCCTATAAAGGAACGAAACAGCGGAGTAATATCAACCCTGTTACAGCATCTATTATCTATAATATTGCGACGTTAAGTATTCACACTTTTAAAATCAAACCTTTCTATAATCCGTTATGTTCGGTCATGCTAATGGGAGCGTACGTAATATAACGTATCCCTGCTCGAGGACATGAGATGAGAGTTATCCGTCCTATAAATGACGTCATGTTATGGCGGCCACCATTCGCATGTTTCTCGTCGTCTGAATGTGTAACAAGCTAAACAACCTCATTAAATGTAAGTTTTAGATGAACATCGCCGTTGAAATGGCCTTCCTGTCGGTTATGTCTGCCTTGTGAGTATAAGTTCACTGTGCATCGTTACGGCCCCGTTATTTTCACCAAGATACTGAGCGTTTGGTGCAATGACATTCCCAACGGTAAGATTGAGAGCAAAAACTATTGCTACATTCTAAACTCTGTGCTTATTAGCTCTCCTCTAGCTCATCGTTAGCCAATCAAATTGCTTAAAGGTGTTATGACACATATGTGTCATAACAGATTGTTATGAAACCCATTTACGAAGTACCACGTGGGTAATACTTGTCATGTACTACTCACTCTCACAAAGTAGAAGAAGCTTATATTTTAGTGCAACGACAATTGACAGTCAATTTCGAAAACTGACAGCAACCTGAACTATGAAACAATTACATGTACAGTCAATGTTAACAGTTGTGTATGTTGTCATCCCATCGGCTTCGATCAATCAATATAATGTCAGTCCTCAATTAACCCATTCGCCTTGCAAAATACTTGTGGATGAGAATCGTGTCTCGAAATGATAGAAAAAACTAGATATGATGACTGCGATTACCGTTTAACACTTGACACAAGTTTAAAATATTAATATTATCTAAAAAGAAATGTTGAAAAGTAATCAATAAAGGAACCATCTATTTGCATAACAGCTTCCTGATGATCATCTCATTTCACTGCTGCATTGTACCACCTGTTTACATGTGACTACATGCAAGTTATTTTTTGTTAAACGACCGATTTCTTTGTGCTCTCTCAATTCCCAAGAAAGGTGAAGTAACCAGATAGAAAGAACCCATGCAAGTCGATGGAAACACTGCGAGTCTTTGATATCGATTGAAATAAAAGACCAAACTGACAGTGGCTTCCATTTCATGCTGATTTCAATATTGATGAAATAAACATGAAAGCAATCAACAAATATGGTCTGTCTTTATCTTGATGGGTGAAATTTACATATTATTCCAATGTATTTATTGCGGTTGTCTCACACAAAGGTCTTTTATTGGAAAGGTTCCATTGGAGTAAAACAGTTCCAAACGAAGTAGACAGTTATACAGAACGGAAATGTATCCAATATTCAATCGAGACGGTTCAGGAATCATGTTAGGGGGAAAACTTTAAAACATAATTAAAAACGAAAAGTTCAAGTTCAACTTCTCCAGTTCCATGTTTGGACAAACAGGCATTTAGACATGTTGATCAGCAAATAGGTGAGAAAACTTGCGATACGTTAGTGACAACATCAAGTTACTTAACTTACGTCATGTTGACACAAACAAGAATTCAGATATATTGATTGTGAAATAAGACAAAACTTGCGATACGCTAGTGACTACATCAAGTTACTTAATGTACGTCATGTTGACACAAACAAGAATTCAGATATATTGATTGTGAAATAAGACAAAACTTGCGATACGCTAGTGACTACATCAAGTTACTTAACGTATTTCATGTTTGCACAAACAAGAATTCAGATATATTGATTGTGAAATAAGACAAAACTTGCGATACGTTAGTGACTACATCAAGTTACTTAACGTACGTCATGTTGGCACAAACAAGCATTCAGATATATTGATTGTCAAATAAGACAAAACTTGCGATACGTTAGTGACTACATCAAGTTACTTAACGTACGTCATGTTGGCACAAACAAGAATTCAGATATATTGATTGTGAAATAAGACAAAACCTGCGATACGGTAGTGACAACATCAAAATACTTAACGTACGTCATGTTGGCACAAACAAGAATTCAGATATATTGATTATCAAGTATATTACAAAACTTGTGCTCCATTGAGTCGTAGTTTACTGTGTAGACGCATTCAACATAATGCATACAACTGTGTATTAATTTCAAATTGCATCTAGTTCGATAAAGGCGTCTGTAAGCTATTCGTCAAGCTATAAATGCCGCTGCACCATTAACCTCAAATAAATAATACAAGCAACTAATTTTATCTTCTATATTTGGATAATGAAGTCTTAATGAGAATTATACGCTGCATGTATTGGATTTTTTCACCAGCTGCGTATTACAGCACGACATCATTGATTGGGTCTATTCTGTAGCTATTGTGACGTAGTGAACCTATCTATACTTCCATCACGGGGTTAGTGAACTCACACGCATCAACATCTGCTGGAAATTTTGCGTCTTCAGTTGTGATCGATCCTTTTAGATGGAAGTTCAGTATCTTGTTATTTTGAGCCTTTCGTTCATCGTGATTTACTACTTAGGAATGTCATTGGCATGAGAAGATTAATGAAGAAATAATCTACTTAAACTATGTAATATGAGTCAACGGACAGTTAAAGGGCACAGTGTATGGTTATCTGAGCAGAACTGACAATACGAAGTTTTATAAATTAAAAATAAAGCCAGGGACCAAATGAACGCTTGGTTATAATGGTCTCATCCTTGAAACAATATGACAAATAATGCCAACAGATTCTAAACACTCACGAATGTACATCATGTACAACGACTTCAACATCACCAAGACGACGTTGTAATGAATAGCGACAATTTGAAATGTAACAGGTGTTTGGTTGTCAAAATTCGACCAAATTCGATTTCATGTTAACGTTTTATCAAACAGGTTAAAGCCACATTTCAATCATCAATAATTTGCTTGTGCATCGTTTCTAGCTGATACGACGTCGTGATGACTGGAGTAATATGACGCCGTTCTTCCTCTGGTACAGTCGCCAACGTCAGTCTGGCATTTGAGTGTCGCTGATATGGCAACAGTAGTTTCATAAGATGGCACTGTGTATCGGATACGTTTCAAAGGTTCCAACTGACCACAGGAGAAATATATGCTTTAAACATTAAACAAGTCTCTCTCTAGTAACACCTGCCGTGCATGGGGCGTTAAACTTTTGAAACCTGTTTCTATTATAGATGCATACGTTCGTTCTGAAACATTATGTTGTTATGAAGCGGACTTGTGTAGGTCAAAACGTCATACACCGTTGTTAGTAACTAATGATTGCATGTAATAACGTATCTCCTTATTATTTCAGGTGTATCAGTAGGAGTCAGCTGCTTCACCCTGGTAGCTATATCTATGGAGAGATACTTCGCTATCTGCCGACCTCTACACTCGCGCTCCTGGCAGACTCTCTCTCACGCCTACAAGGCTCTCGCTGTTTGCTGGATCTTGTCTCTGGTAGTGATGATACCTCTGGCCGTCTACCACCGCATCCTTCACCTACCCAAGATTGGCATCAACATCTGCAAGGAGGAGTGGGATGACAAGGTGTGGGAGAAAGTGTACACCATGATTCTCAACTTCATCCTCCTCATCCTCCCTGTCATCATCATGAGCATAGCCTACGGAATGATATCATACACTTTGTGGCTCGGTATCAAAATGGAGGAACAATCTGAAAAAGATAAAAGTGAGTATTTGATTACAAAGGTCCCTTTGATTAAACAAATAAAACATTTATTCATTGATTGTTTATGAAATAACACCATTTATAAATTTACTATTCATTAAAAAAGCGACTCAATGAAATAAAATATTTTCACTAGCAAATAATGTAAAGTGCGCCATTGCATGAAGTTAAGGAATGACGAGTCAATTCTCATCTTCCATGACTTCAACAATACATTGATGACATTGATGGGAATTAGCAAAAGCATCAAGGTATCGCAAATAAAATGGTATATTAGAAATAAATAAAATGCACATTTACATCCTAAAAAACAACTTTATTCAACAAATCAAAACAATTCACGATTTGCGAAGTAAAATAAGATTTAATTTATAATTCTTGATCTTTGTTTGCTTTCATATTATATATAAAGATCCTTATTTTAAATATAAAGTTGTTTATCAATATTGGTCTGCATTGTATAATTTCAAAATTTCCTTGTTTGCAGACAAGAAGGACAAGAACGGCTGTGTGACTGGCGGCGAGTATGTCCGAGGCAATGGAACTTCACATGGTGACCCCGAGTACACCATGTCGCTAGGGGGCGCTAAACGACCTTTCCGGAAGTTCGAGTTTAATCGCGCCATGAGACAGTCAAACAGCGAGAAAAGTCGAGCTGCCAAGAAACGAGTCATAAAAATGCTATTCGCCGTTGTGCTGGAGTTTTTCGTATGCTGGACGCCGAGTTACGTGATTACAACCTGGATAGTTTTCTCCCAAGAGAGCGCCAAACTTCATATATCGCCGATGACTAAATCTCTAATTCATTTGCTCTCTTACGTGTCTGCGTGCTGCAACCCGATAACGTACTGTTTCCTCAACAGGAACTTCCGCCAGGGCTTTCTGGCCGCCTTCCGGTGCGCTAGGCGGCGCTACGTGTATGCCAGACAGAATGAGCTGTCTTTTTCTGGAAACACGGCCTCGACGCGCACCGGGGCCACTCACATGGGCACATATGACAAGATTCACGACTCGGATGATATCTCAGAAAAAAGTTTCTGACGGTTACCAAGGAACAGGTTTCGTTGAGACGATGCCTGACGAGAATGCTAGACCTTCCGGCATGTTCCAGGGGTAACTACAGACAGACAGAAACACTTGTACCTCTCATTTGTGCACGACGGATTATGAAGGTTTCCAGCATCACTTGAGTGCTTATCTTGGTCAGTGATGAATTTTAGAATAAAACTAATGAAATAATATTCATGTAACTAAATCATTTCATCATCGGCCAGATTGTTGGCAAAGTGACTCTGTATGATGTGATAGGCCTATACACATTTCGTCATAGCGTGCCACAAAAAGTGTTGTGAACTCATATTTGAATATAGAGATGTATATTTGAAAACAACGGAGAGAGTGGTTGACTGTTAATGAATGGCATTGAGGTTTTGTAACATATATCAGACGACTTTCATACAGAGGGTTTTTGGTATTTTGTGGTTGCCTCCCCTGTGTAAAGATTGTATATACCAGATATATATTTGCACAGAGAATGTGATTCATCATCGTTTTCTATGTGTGCACATAAAACAGTACCATTTGTGTGGTTTTACGACTGTGCTGACACACAAATTTTGTCAGGAAACTTCAAAATATTCAGATATTAAGTTCTGCTAATATTTATAATGAAGTATTATCAATACCTATTTGTCGCAGGTTTGAGGGTCATTTCAGAAGCTGTGAAGACGGCACAGAAACTAGTTGAATCAATTGACAACTTCTTTATTGGGCGACGTGTCCTTAAGTCGCTGACGGGAAATTAATAACAAAATGTCTCAGGCCAACATTGTGAAGGAATTTAACCTGAGGATTTAAATGTATTATTTGCTTGAGTGGTGATAATTCTGACACTTAATTGGCCGTCACAACGTTATGTCGCAACTCTTGCAATAAGACTTTGTGAACCCATGCACACACACCTTTCTTCTGCAAATGTTAGTTTTGTATCTTGTCCCATTCTGTCAAGCGTTGAAAAAGAAGTAACGTCACTTTGATTGTACGTGTAATTGGTATATGTTCAAACATATTCTAGAAACAAACTGATGCATACATTTGTCTTCAAACTGCAGTTATCAATCAATTAATTAAAACACATTCTACTAAAATGGTTTCGAAGATCTTAAAGCTTTTGTCATGTAATGTTGCCTTAGGAGGTTAAACATCTTTGCATTTCTGTGCATGGCGTAACCCAGTTAATTGCCGTAAGTATATATCATCTTTGCCAAACAATCTGTGAAATGTCCAGACACTTTGGTCCAAAGGTGCGCTTTATTCAATCACTTTATATCTGATTATATCATGATTAAAAAAGGTTGTGCCAGAACTTATTTTGACGTCATATGATTGATCAGTAAAGGCTCTGGAAATCGTGTAAGATGATAGATTTTACTGTTCAACGTTGTGGACATTCTCTCCACTCAGAGGTTATTCAAGTAATGTCATCCCACTCAATTGATGATTGCTGCTTTATTTTCAAGAACACATTTTGAAATATAATTTCACTAACTTAACTAGTTTAAACGATATGTGCCATTGTGGCCATTGTGAAGGGGAGCAGGTTATCTCGGCGGTCACAGGAACAAGCCGAATGCTCAGTTTGAGGCAACATTGCTGATTCCGTTATGATTTTTGATTGCATGTTGAATTTGATTGTAACCATATTCTTTATCGTTCGTACAAGAAATCTGTCGCATTAGAACCAAGTTTAAGTTACGTGATATTACGTGAGTAACCTCCGTGGAAACATGTATCACCACCTATTGATAAAAGCGTGGATATGATACCAACTGTAATGTCACGTCCTTCACAATGGCAGGATATTGTGGAAAATATATGGTCAAAATGATATATCCTAGGGAAAACGCTTGATCTCACACCAGCGATATCTCTTGTGCAACAGTTTTCGGTGCTAAACTCATTTCGGCATTAAATATTGCTTTTCAGTTTGTTGCAATGTTAGCAAAAGTGGACACATTTTATCATTTTGATATCGCCCAATATCAGCTTTACATCGATAGGGGACACATATATTTGCTTTGAAAGATGGTGTATCTTTTCTGCCTAGGTCAACATGGGATTTTACCATAATTGTTATGAAGAATTGAGATTTGTCTGCTGAAACCAACATTGGTTTCCTGTTGTTATTTAGTCGCTTATGAAAATGAAACATATCGTATTTTGTAGAATGTATTGTTATGTTTTCATATTTTCTTTGTTGAAAGTTTTAAAAAAAAGAGTCAAACTTTTCCGAAATAATATGGATATATTTCCACTGAACATGTACAGAGCCTTAAAGGATTACTATTTTTTAAAAGAAAGATGTCTTTACCTATTTATGAAATTTCCAATGTATATGTATAATGTCGTCAATGTTCCCGAGTGAATAAAAATATTGTTTGTCTTTATTAGTTTATTATTTAGTGGAAAATGTGTTCATTCATAACATTCAACCAATGACATGAAAATACAATATGTACATATGAATAGACCATATGTTATCTCAATTCGAAACAGTAAGGAAAATATACAAGCCGTAATTAAACTTCTATACCGTTAACATTAATAAACATTTCAAAAATGTATACATTGTAAAGTACTATAGACACAGTAGTATTGTAATATCATCATCATGTATACAACAACCGACACTTTAGACATCATTACAATGACGCTTATGCATGGTGCTCTGTCATTTCACGGAATAATAGCATCACGCGAGAAGCCCTGCCGTTGTATGACGGTATTCTTAACGCGCAATATACGATACCACAAAGGGGTGTTCTCAGTGCGCATACAGATGTTCTTTTATGGTCATAAGTGGATTCTCTCCCAAGTAATGATACATTAACTTGATGAGATTTCATGAAACATAACCGCGACATGCTTCCCAATCATGGTACATGAACATGTTGGTTCATTCACAAATATTTTATGATTTCCTTCTTTTAGAAACATGTTGACATGTCGCAAGTAACAGTCATACAAGCGATCAGATGGTGCTCTGTACTGTGTCGTGACCTTTTCTGGGACCAATCACAGACCTTTGTCAACATCGAATTAACCAATAATTTCCGAGCCTCGTCGCTGGTTGGTTTGGGTGAAGGGTGACAAGAAATATAATAGTTTTTACGTTCGAACTCATTTTTATTGACGTAGTTCACTATTTTTCTTTGATGCTTATCAGTGAATTCGCTGGTAAGCTTTAGGTTATCAAATTAACTCATTTAGTTATTTGTGTCTCCAACGTCTCGAGTTAGTGAGAAAAATACACAATTCTTTTAAACTGTTCGTCGTTCAGAAGCCCAGGTCGGTATTTGTTTCCAACACTAAACTTCCTCCCTGTTCTTGATGTTCCAGACCTTGTTAGAGAAGACCTAGACCGCCTTTAGTGCTTCAAATATTAGTGTTCCATTACTAGGCAAGCTTCCCTTTGTTCTCATCGACACCAGCGTCTGGGTGGAAATGACTTGAATTGTATAGCGTGCTCTCCACTCCCCTCATGATACTCATGTCTGAATACTAGGGCAGCTGATTATCACTGCTGGGCTTCTTAAGGTCTAAACTACTCCTTCCGAGGGTGTGTCAGACCGTTACAGCTTTATCTTAAATATTTGATAGTCGAGACTGACTGATATAACCTAATGCCTAACTGCTATCAGACAAACAAACAAACAAACATGTTTTTCTGTAATAAATAATAACCATTAACTAAAGTCATTCTATAGCCCCGTTGAATCAAACAGAGTAGCTCAAGGATGCTTCACAAGGAAGAGAAACAAAAGCATTTATACAAATATACGAATAAGTTACTATGCTACTCAAACTATCAGGTGTGCTTGGTCGTACACCAGTGTCATTGGCGACTGAGATATGGGGTAAAGGGCTTATCTGTAAATGTCTTAGGACACTTTCAGCAAATGACTCTTGCAGAATATGACATTTATCCCTTAACACATCTATTACCTTACTGTTATATATTTCAAGATTGCTTTACTGGTTAGACGATCGATTTGACTTGCAGGAGAGTGAACGAACTTCACATGTTCATACAGTAGCTCTATTTCTAAAAATAAGATTAAACGAAAGGCGATGCATTTAATCATTACGTGTTTACTTTGAATTGCAAAGCTTTTGTTTTCTTGGAATACTTTTAAAAATAACAGCTTATTTTTTCTTATGTTTCTAACAGTTAAATGTTGGTACAGATGAACATTGGTACATACAAACTACACTCGTCAACAACTTTGTCATATTATCAAAATGAAACATATCAAATACCAATTGAATCTTAGCCAATGTGTGGCTGAAACCGGGAGATAGAATAAAGCTTCAAGACGCGTGGCATTTACAAATATATTCCCCGAAGACATATGAAATACTTTACCTACGTATAAATTGAAACCATCTTTGTATGAATCCAACTTCACAGCACATCGCTGTCTTGTAGGTTTTAAGGTCAACTTCATTGTAGATTGTATATATTTCTTCAAGGGCATTTAGAAGTTGGTACAGTAATGATAGACAAATATTATGGATAACGACTTCTTTATTTGTTTCACACGACACGATGACCGCCAAGAAGTAGCCCAGAAACGTCGTGTGAAACAAATAACGAAGTTGTTATCAATAATATTTGTCTCCCATTAATTCTTGAGTTGCAATGATTACCTTCCATATTACATAATAGCTACTACATTTTAAGCATAAGTACATACATACATATATGCATACATATTAATATTCATATTAATTGGATCCCACTTTCTGATATAAGTGCGGTCACTCTATTAACAATAAGACTAATAATACAATAATAATTAATACTAATTAAGACAATAATGGTTTAGTATTATTTCTTAATTTTGCTTTAAAAGTATTTTAAATATATTGCTGATGACCGGATATGGTTACCCGTTTTGCGAACAATTGGCTTACGGTGATTTTGAGATATTCATGCACATCACATCTAATTGTATTGTATGTACCTTGATGTCTGTAATATGTTTATAACTTGAATATCAATAGTCCGTTGGGTCCATGCAATCTGTGTCACCTTTCACCTAATAAAGAAGAAAAAAACATTTGCCAAAACGTCGTGTCTTCACAACTGAGGCGTTCTGTTGATGAAGTTCTTACCATCAAAAGTATATTCATGGTACCACACTACTTCATATTTGGGCAATTGACTGTCTATTATGCAACACATGTCAATAATTTAGACATGGATTCCACATGGCATGATCAAATATCGACATATCTAACCCCCGCTGCTAGATTTATGTCATTGTTGGCTTTATATCAAAGGTTTGTGTTTGATCTATGATATTTTCCTTGGCAATTTGTGAGCAATATATACAACTGTACATGCACGAGGAGAGAATCCCCATCTAATATGGTTATTTTAATATCGTCAATTTGTTTGACATGAAACACAAATATCACCTCCTTGATCCTTAACATGGAAACGCTGTCAAAGATACTCGCTTCAGTATGACTTGAAATAGTTATTATTGCTATAGAAACACCAATATCCACAATTGAATTTATCATGTCAATAAAATAACTTTCAAAGTATTTTCTATATGTTCTCCCCAGATGGTCAAATTAAAATGTATTCCAAACATACCTTAGATTCCGAGTAATCACTTTATTTGATTATGGCGCTTTACCTTAGCAAAGAATTCGGAAAATGCTTGTGTGGATACTTTGCAAGGTAATAACTACCGTTTAGTTGGGGTGCAAATACTCCCATCATTACTTGTAAACGTGATTGTTGCCAACAGCCATAAACTGTAACCTGGAGCTTCAACCTCAACGTTGCCTGACCTGGTTTGTAAGCTTGGTTCTTTGGAAATGAGTTTGTTGCGTTTGTGTGCATTGCTCCTAAAGGTTACAAACCTGGGTTTGAATCCATTTTGGAAATATTCAACAGTTTATGGTAACTTTCTTTTCATCTTCAGTTTAGAAATAGACCATGCAAATCCTGAATGGTACAGTTAAATTCCCATCTTGAGTAACGAGGACAAGTGAGATAAAAACACTGTGATACATGCTGAACTATCAAGTATGTACTAGTTTTCAAGTTTCAACTCTGTAGAGACAACTATCTTCACATCTCAACACTTTTTTACGGGGCATTAAAACAAATGAGCTGAGATGACTGAAGATAGATTTTTTGAGAGGAAACTTGTTTGTTCTGTGTCAGTTATTTAACCACAAATCTTTCTTCTCTAACACTCTTTGTGTGGTTTATCACAGATTGTTCAATTAACATGTTGCATTCCTGGAACCCAATGGCTTCGTTTGCAGCTTCATAACCTGAAAAGAACTTTGAAAATACTTTATGGTGTACTTCACTGTGTTCAGCTGTGTGTTACCTGCTAACTTTAGTTTCCTTATCTTTTCATCGTATATTAAGGAACATTGCCCGTCTAATGTACAGGGTCCACATGTTTTTCCGCGAGAATTGTAATGATTAATCAATTAAAATTCAATTAAAATTAGGAATTCATTATGTATAATTGATGCTCTTATCTGACACTATTGGTTTAAATTTCCTATAATACAAAAACAGTCTTCATTATGTATATTGTGAATCTGTATTGTGAATGCTATAAATTTGGTGTGACATACTATCCATGAGCTTAAACAATATAATAGATGTATGTTTAATTTGAAGTTAACAATTAATTGATGATGTCAAATGTCATGAAGTTTGATTATGATCTGATCAAACATGTTAGTGATTTTTCCGGATTGTTTATTGATGTCAAGTTCAAGTGTTTACTTTTATATTATAAACTCAATATAAAAACAATACATCGTGACCATGTCCTCTGTCGCAATGAAGAAAGGATGGACACATAGAGTTTCTACAGCATAGTACGGAACCGTAGAGGGGACATTTCCCGAGAATTTTTTTTTCAATATTAAGTCGTGGCCACGAGATAAGATGTCGTGGCCACGAGATAATAAGTCGTGGCCACGAGATAATAAGTCGTGGCCACGAGATAATATTTCGTGGCCACAAGATAATATTTCGTGGCCACAAGATAATAAGTCGTGGCCACGACATAATAAGTCGTGGCCACAAGATAATATTTCGTGGCCACGAGATAATAAGTCATGGCCACGAGATAAGATGTCGTGGCCACGAGATAATATGTAGTGGCCACGAGATAAGATGTCACAACTTCTTATCTCGTGGCCACGACATCTTATCTCGTGGCCACGAAATATTAACTCGTGGCCACGACTTAATATTGAAAAAATAATTCTCGAGAAATGTCCCCTCTACGGTTCCGTAGCATAGTGAGCTTTACATTGTTGATTCAATTGTTATTAAATCGGGCTAACAGTATTTTAAGAACACTGGTCAAAGTCTGGCAGTGACGTTGAAATTAGGTCAAGGTAATCCCATAAACTAAAAAACATAAATAAAGAGACTGGTCGTTAGTTGATACTATCTGTGGTGGAAGACATATATAATTAATTTTACATGAGACAAAATAGCGTTGGTAAACAAAAACAATAGAGGAAGTTAAACTCAATTTCCCCCCAAAGAATAGACCTTTTGTGACAGGGTAGAGTGGATATTTTAATTGAATCAGCAGTGAAAATATGGACTGAACCTGTGACGAGCTCAAACTCAAACTAGAAATAAAACCGTTATAGTGTCTTTAATCCATGCTTCCTATATAGGAAATATTTACCACTTGAGCGATAGTCATTAAGTTCATACTATTTATGTTCTGTAAACACAGCATCGGTTATGTCATTTCGTTGAATTTAGAAGTAAAATAATACCATTAATATTCCAAAATAATATATCACGGTTGAATATATGAAAAATTAACATGTACATGTTCATTATCTTCGTTACGGTTTGTTAAATTTCTGTACTGTTGCCTTGTCACTATATGTATATGCAATTGAGGCAAATGTCAACGTTCCATTATAAATCAACTCTGTATTTGTTAATGTCGTGCAGCTTGTTATTACAGTTAAACCTTTTATTCATATAAGCTGTTTGCTTCTCTCGATGGTAATACGGGTCTTTTGTGCCGTCTTTTTATCGGTGTTTGCCGAGCCCTCAGGATCACGTATAGACGGTGTCTGTATATACCGAGTCATTTTATTGACATGATTGTTTCGTCATTCATACAAGTTCATAAATGACATGATTCCGGTTGAGAGAATCTGAGACCTTCATGACACCACACCTCACTATGCTCCCTGGGACTAAGGTTTGTCATGTAAACCACATGACTTGACTTGTTGTTTACCGGGAGTGGTTTGTATATTATTTTTATATTTCTATATAATGCTTCTCTTCGTATAAGGAGCAACTAGCTTTATAAATATTACCGAAGGGAGACAGTAATGTATTGTTAATTAATAGACATTGTCAAGTGAGCCTATGAGTATTTTTTTTTATCACAATTTGTTGTTTGAATATAGTTTAACTTGTTATAGATTAAATGGCCTAAATGACTGGAAAAACATTGCCTAAATATGATTTGTTTGTTTAATTACATTCACATTCACATCGATTATAAGATAATACATGCAAACATACAGACTCGGAGAAGCTAAGCCCTTTAGAGTGAATCATTATTAGTTGAAAGTTGTTATTGCCCCTTGGTAAAATGAACGTCTTGTCACATAACGCATAAGTTGAAATGCTATTAATGTCCATGTAATGCCATACCACGCATTAGGTTTTAGACCTCAAGAAAAAATACATCAAATTGATTTGGGAATAAGATTTTAATTTGAATTAAAAAATATTTAAGTATTATGTTATATTTGCCCAAAGCTCTTTAATTATCTCTTGTAATGTTCGTGATCAACGTCATTTGCTCGTTATACATTTATGAAAAGATTATTCTTGCTAATAGCTCCATTTGAATTGTTTGCTTTCATCCCGAGGATACTTGAATTATTCATAGTCTTGCTGCAATGAAAGCGAAATTCTACAAGGGTCTCAATGTTGACTGGAAATGTGTCTCATACTTTTTCTTTATTTGAAAAAATATTTGAGTTGAGGTTCTTATTATTCCTCAGATAACAACGCTAGTCATTGTATTGGTGTTCAAAATACAATTACATTATCTAAATGACAACCTTAAAAAACGGTATGAACATCAATGCCAACTGTAAATTGCCAACTTATGTATAATGCTATGGTCTCTCTACGTACACCAACAACCTGCGAACAGAATAACACCTTTTATAGATTTACAATGTATACTTCCTATGTGTATAACATGATAAATGGAACATTGCAGCTGTAACACTCAAACCAGTAGGAAACCTATGAATATGTATACATGTGTACAAAGAGGCATAGATACATACATGGTGGCAAGTATGCATACAGACACACAACTAGAATAGGCACTTACATTCGACTTCATGTACTTAATGCGTGGTACCAGACAAAGTTGATAGTTAATACAACTGACCGATGACCTGCAACTCTGCCAATATTGCAATACATATAGCACTGGTCAAACTTTTGAAGCGACAGCTTAGGACCTTCAGCGAATATTGTGTGATTGCGCATACTCAGAATATTATTTGCCCAATTTGTTTCGTATTGGTCCTGATTTCTTTGTTGATCCAGTTTTAACGTATTTGCCAAGCTGTCGACTTAGTTACTTTTGACAGTAAATAATATATACACGCAGCGCGTTTGAATTTTAGTTAATAACATACAACCTGGGATGCGTGTGTTTCTCGTTTTGTACGATTTGTCACTCAGACGTTTACTATTGTACCCTGCTTGAGTCTAATAACGAAACCGATTATCAAATGTGCAGCTGCATACCGAAAGTTTGTTCACTTGCTTGGTTATTTCAGTGCAAATTTCATGTAATTTAGTTTGTCCTTGACGCATCGTATCACTGTGAAAATTAAACCGATCACTGTGCATTTTATTCATTATAAGAAGACAGTTAAATGTTCCATAACACTATTTAATCCATGGTCATGACGTCACTCTATTGTGTTAACAGTTGATTATTATTTAGGAATCTACTGGTCATTGACTGTCCCAGTCAGGAGGGGTGTTAGGTTAAGACATTTTCAGTAATGGTACATTTTTCGAGACTGATGTATTTTGTCTTTGTGTATAGGATAGCATCTTAAAATACCAGACAACTATAGACAAATTAATTTTTGTAATGCATGAACCTGGAATCAAACATGCGACCCTTCGCTTTGCAGTCAGCGCTTCTAACCACTAGGCCACAATACGCAGTTAGAAACCTTAGGATTGTTTGTCAGTAAGAATCCTGGGTTCTATTCAAGACTTGTAATGCACGGAAGGCATGAAAAGGCAGATTTTTAGCTGTCAATCTCATCGCGTGGAAGTTTTGCGCTGACGTGCGTGGAAGAATCCATTACATGAGGGTCGCAGCCACTTGTACCATATCCGATGAATGAGCACCGAAATTTGCAAAATAATTGATTTTGGTGTCCCATAATTGAAATTTATCGTTTCAAATGTAAAATGATCACATATGCACGTTTCGTGACGTCATACATGGATTAAGATGGAGAATGCATTCGGAGCAGCGGATTCGTTAAAAATAAACAACTCGCCCCTTCGGTGCTCGTTGATTATTTTTAACGAATCCACAGCTCCTCATGCATTCTCCATTACCTAATATTATACCTCATGGTAAAAAGTTACTCTTTTGACAGCTCTTTAAAGTGACGATGGGTCACTCTTTTCAAAGCTACAGTTTTTTCTTTTGTGAAATATTCAGTGAGTGATCAATTGGGTCAACCATACATCATATATTTCTTCTTGCACACATTCAATGTACGTACTTGTGATGAAATTGTTCTCGTTTTGTCGATATGAAAACTTTTGTTCGAAAATTAATGAAATCTTATTTGTCTGTCTATATCATTATGCCAAATTACAGGGTACGTTTACAGATGATTATGTAACTCATGGATATAAGATGATTCATTGTCATTGTATGTGATACAATTTTATTGACGTTACAATGAACGTCAAGTTACATGATGTTTGTACTAAGAAGAACACGTGTGTGAACAAACAATTTCGGTATGCATCTGTATCATGTAACACTAAAGCCAGATGTATTCTGCTAAATTAGTTTACTAGTAATTTTACTGTTTTATCCTATATTATATACTGTACTGTATTATACTCCTAATCCGTTGAAGGTGAACGTTTTGTTTATGGACAAATTAATGTGATAATCGTGTTCAAAAGACCCCATTTCAAAATCGAAAAGAAAACATCAAGACGAGTGACTGAAAAGAAAACGATCATACGTTAAATTAAACTGTTCAAAGAGTTTAATTTGTTTTTCGAAAGATAGTGACATTGACGAACGAGTGGGCTATGCAAGGTGATCCCTTGATTCAGGCTGTAATTAAAAGCGTAATGTCTTCAGTCACACAGTATTCTCGCTTGGTCACAATATAAACGAGTGATTACATTACATTAAAACATTATTAGATGTGACTAATAGTATCAAGTTAAGGAAGCTTTTAACAAAAAACTCAGAATCCCTAGTTACAAATTCACATCATGCTTTTTCATCTCACAAAAAGAAATCTTGATTAGATTGACCATCAATGACGAACCAAGTTGACTTCCACCGGTGTTACAAATACAAAACGATATGTCATATGTTAATTTCACGACAAGAATAAGTTGGAACTTCTCATGTTACAAAAATGGTTTTCGTTTTTAGATCTGGCATGTTATAAAATCCCACACAAGATACGCCATTGACAAATTATCTACGACAAAAGTGATAGAACAATATATTTCTAGATAAAGAAAACATAACCGAACAGTTGTACACGTTTATCATTACAAAACGCCCGTCTCTAATATTCTCCTTATATACGTTATTAATATAGTACTTGCCATAAAAGTTTTAACCAACAAAAGAGAAAAAAGACTATATGGCGGTAACGTATTTACGTGGGATGTGTGCTTACTCAGCACACAAGCTGAAGTACATTCACCCGCTGCTTATCACTGCTGTACTCACTTCGATCGTTAATCCGGCAACCAATTTTGTATTGCGTTGAAATTGAATTTGTTTAATATACCCAGCTTTTTCATAAAGTTTCAAATCAGAGGTTGATTTCCTGTAAAACAAGTAATTGTCACTAAGGTGAGATAATTCCCAGCCGTTAATAATTTTTTTAACATTAAACAAGATGTGTTTGTTAAACACGGATGCCCCCGAATATACCAAAGTTATGGCCAAGGTTAAAGTTTTCTGAATATTGTCCACTGCGGCAAGGTCAAGGTCACAAGGTCAAATATGATGACCTCATCTGAAAGGTCTCATCACAAGGAATGCACATGCCAAGTATGAAAACCGTAGCTCTGAGCCATCTAAAGTTATGGCCAAGGTTAAAGTTTACTGAAGATATCCACTGCGGCAAGGTCAAGGTCAAGGTCAAGGTCACAAGGTCAAATATGATGACCTCATCTGAAAGGTCCCATCACAAGGTATGCACATGCCAAGTATGAAAGCCCAAGCTCTGAGCAATCCAAAGTTATGGCCAAGGTTAAAGTTTTTGTGGACAAACAAACAGACAGATGGACGGACGGACGGACGGAGAGGTGAAAAACAATATACCCCCGGAATCTCCGATTCGGGGGCATAAAAAGTAAAGTTACGGTAATCAAAATGGACTGGGTCCTCCATCCTCCGCAGCAGAGCATTGGTGTCCGATGGGAGCCCAGTTAATTGTTCTTGAGATATCCTGCTGACAAGCTTAACATGCAAGTGCCCATGCTGAATTTCAAAAGTTGTCTGTAACCGTGGGAATAAAGACAAGGTCAGTAACCTCTAATCAGCTCTACATCTCCTCTCGGAGGAGTTTTCTGTATCGAGAGAAACCAATGAACGGTACTTAAAGGCGCTGAAGCACGGTTTTTGTATATTATGTTTTCTCACATTTACCATTTATTATTCAAGTTTATACAATATATTGCTTCATTAATGGGTAAAACATCGCATTACACGACCAGATAAGTCGTATACATAGAAAACGGTTATCCATATTCAAAGAAAATGTTACGACGTATAAAGTGACAGTGGTGTGCAACTCTTCAGTGTGAGAGGTAGAATTTCAGAGTTCAGACAGCGATATGTTTGACCATTCCATCACAGTACCATATTTACAACTCTACTCTGAGTGTTTAGGTATCGCTACATCAGTCAGATCACTTGAACTACCTTCGAGCGGCCATTTTTTGTGAACATCCTATTTATCATTATATAGTTCATTTGTATTATTTTCATCATAAATATTCGAAGGACATGTGCTAATAAGCAAAACCCTTTAGAGTATAATGCTTAGATCGGTGAAGTCACTTGGTCGACATAGCCGCTGTTAGATGGATTTTCATTGGTTAAGAAGCAGGGATACAATATGAGGTTCCCTTTACCCCGCTAGGGAATTTTGCTGGTGTCGGCGAATTCAGCCCAATATGACCAGAGGTTAGGATGAGAAATAAGTAGGGAAGAGGATGCATCTACACTGTACATATATACATGTCTTACTCACTCAGGTAGTGATCTTTCTTGGGTTGTATTGGAGTTTCAATTGGATTTATACCGACAGTCCTATTCACCCCATCGGTGAATATCTATATCCATATATATACCCTGCTGTCCCTACGTAAATATTAACGATTTCGCGCCCTTGTTGGGTATGCTTCAATTGGTGATATCACGTTAGAGTGGCAATAAGATTATATTTGTGATCTGCTCATTTAAATTTGACATAGTACCTGTTTCTCATTTTCTATCAAAGCTTAATAGAAATACCGTTTTCAATCCGTAATGCCGTTGGCTTATTGTTAATAATTCTGTAATAAACACTGCTATTCGCTTCTTATTCACTTTCTGACTGAACGATATTTTGATTATTCTAATACACGACTACATGTAGGTAGACAAAGTATAAAGGTAGAAAAGTTTCGCTATAACCAAATCTAATGAGCCCTTCAGCTTCCCTAGGAGAACATGTGTGGGAGATATAAAGAGAATCCAGTGAATGGTTCTTCTGATATCACTCTAACAAGAGTAAAATGGCAAAGTTAAATTGTGACTTTGAAATGAAGGTCAAGGTCGAAACATTATATGGGAACATTACTCTCTCTCAAGTGAAAAGTTCTTGAGTTATTCCTTTACATGCGTACGGACCATCATACTCTGGCAAAGCCTATATCAGTAACAGATTCAAACAGTACTTGTACATTTACCCATTGGAGAGATTACGGACAGTGCAAGTATCAGTCCTCATGATGTCGAATACAACTGGTAATCATGACCATTCGATCTATATTTATTTACATACGACTGGCCTTAATCAAAGTTATGCTATATAGATAATGTTATTATGTCAAAGGGGAGTTCGTATGATCATTCCTGTATGTAGTTATTGTTACTGTATCACATGCCCTTTTAATGATCAATTATAAGATTTAGCAGACAGTTTAACCTTTAGTTATAGGAACCATGCAAGTTCAGATTGCAATTTCATTACAAAATTTCTACCAAATAAGTTAGTGTATCAGAGTGATTGAAATATCCATTAGGTCTATTTGATGCTGGATTATTGACTCAGTGTTGACTATCTCCGTCCATATTGACATGTTAAGGAGAAACCACGGATATACCAGATATTGTGAACCCTGAGCGGAGGAAACATCACGATGACCCGAGGACATTCAGAGTAAAACTTATTTGTTCAACTTATCAAGCGTTTAAGCTGAAATACCATTTGAAACACAATACAATTTCGATATCACATCACAATGGTGCGTTACAATAGATCCCTTACAAGGTATTACCGAGTGCGTTGAAATCAAATGGCCGTTGATGGTCGCGAAAAGCTCGTGCATCCCACTTACTACTTTATTAATCCATTCACAGTCAGGTCTCTTTCTGGTCCTCTGGTATAGTGCTCGGTTTATGGTGCCAATGGATTCAGGTTCGAATCCCACCTAGCGTGGAATTCTAACTTCGAATAAATTTTCGATTTCATCTGATAAGAGCTGTGACTGAAATTGGTCTGAAGGTATTAATTGATCTTCAAAAACTTAAAAACTCAAATTAGTTTATTCCGGGGTTTACACTTCACATGCCGGGTATTTACAAGTTCCAGAGAATCAACTCGTTCCTTAGAAATTTAGGCCCAAAACAAAATATGCATAAAAAAGTATAGACTTCACCCAGTTGTTGATGCATGACACCTACATTGTTGAACCTACCTGCGTATTTTCTGCATAAGTAAAATATGTAAGACTGCTAGCACGAAATTCTTTAATCATAGATTTAGATATGACCACATCAAAAGATCATCAGTCAACGAATTTATTTTGACTGTTTTGACTCTACTAACGCCTAATCATTGGTTTAATTGTATATTTTATATACACTAAACGCCAAAGGATACGTTACCCCTCTTTGAATTTAAAAATCAGTTTTAGTCGTTTAACATGTGCCAAAGCCCCATTTAACAGTCGGAATGTATTTTAACCAAAACCTTATCTTAGAACTGCGACTTTGTCTTTAGAAGAGAAACATTACGAATCTCAGTATAGGGTCAGTGTGGGAAGAAAATAACGAATAAATCTCCTCCAAAACATAACTGACTTCATTGTTTATGATCAGAAATAGGACAATTGACCCCACCCATGAAACTATGGCGATAACATAACTATCAGTACATTGCAATATCTCTAATTTCAGCACGAAAGGCTCAACTTCTGGGTTGTTAAAACACAACAAACCAAGTTCCTCTGTGCACATAACTTTTTATTTAAATTCAAAGAGGGGTAACGTTTCTTTTGGCTTTTAGTGTACATTAGCCACTGTCATGTTACTCCGAGAATATCCGATAATTCACGTGAAGTGTTTAGAGGGTAACAAGGTCGTCTGATAAAAACGGCACTTATCGGTAAATACGCTATTGTGTAGATGGTTCTTGCGGTGGTACTGCGCCCAGGCTAAGCCTACATGGAGAGTTTCACAGGTCCTAAAATGCGAGTACTATGAGAGTACTATGACTGTACTATGAGAGTTCCCATTGCCTGGTATCGATGCTGAAGAAGTCTATTATTACAGTCTGGGTATTGACATGTTAATGAAGGCTCCCACATTTCCGTCAGTGTCAAAAAGGACACAAGCCGATGGAGTCGTACGAAACATAACAACTTGTAGATTTCCTGGGAAGCACATTTAGGGGAGTAATGTACTGCTTTAAAATTCTTTGAACTGTTATGGCACTCACGTTACAACATTGGAAGTAATGGCTCGATTCAGTGCACCCGTACGATGATTTGATTTGATTTGATGATTTCAATCGATGTGTATTCAGTTGATGTCTAAAGTTATTGTCACAGGATAATTAAAGAACTTGTTATTTCTCCAAGTTATGAATACTTATAAGATTAAACTTGAATTGGTTGAATATATGTCTGACAATGTAGTTCCCAATGATAATACCGGTATACATGTTCACTGCAAACACTGCAGACTATAGAGAACTCTGAGCCGAAGTATCAAAGCGACATATGACTAATCTATACCGATGACATCTATTACAAACATACAATACGTATTTGATACCTCTGATCTCTAATTAGAAACCTAATTTATTGTGAAATCTGATACATTAAAATATCATTTCTTTAGGCATAAGTATTTAATGAGAATTCATATAGTATATGCATGTACATGTATAGGGTTCCAACAGTTTCAAAGGACTATTATACGGTGAATGTAAACTATAAGCGTCGACAATGGTAGGGAGAAAGTAATAGGTGGATGATTTGCGCAAGTAGTCCACTGGTACAATCAATGATACAAATCAATACGGTCAGTTAGGATTTATCCCCTGCGTCAATCAACGGAAATGCGTGTTTGCTAGGCCAATCTCGCTTTGATCCTTCGGCTCGGGGTTCTCTATAGTCTGTTTGTAGGGAACATGTACTACTGAAGTTAAACCAAAAAACCCCCCAAAAAACCCAGATCAAATACAGTGAACGGAAATGTCGAATCATCGTGCTGTTATGATATGATACATACTTTGCAATTATGTATCTTTATCAAAATAGGTAAATGGGGAATGTGAATAAATTCTAATTGGTTATTGATATTATTGTTAACCATCTGAAACTCTGATTAGTGTAATGAGACCAGTCAGGGTAATGTTATATACAATAATCAGACACCAGATGTTATTTTGGTCGCTACAAGGAAACAGGAAGTGGATAAATTGTAATTTGTAAAAGCACTTGAAATTAAGATTTAAATGAATAAAATAATAATCGAACTTGATATTTCCCGCCTGAAAATCTTTATCAATCATTTTAAACACTCTTTTTGAGGAACTGAAAAACGTTTAGAAAGTTGACGGACAATGTAAGTTGTAATTTTTTGTATCTTTGTATAGGAGATTAAGTATTCTCCATTTAGTTGCAATCTAAACGAATGATTAGAATCGTCAAACATTATTGAGGCGTATCTTAAATCACTATGGGCATTTAATTAAATAATCAATAGCTAAAAGCCCCTGACTCATCAGCTAACAGCAATTAATCTACACATTGATAATGCTTGACTTGAACTGAAATGCAAGGCTATATATTACAGCTACATTTCAAGAAATGAACATGTTTGACTTTTTATTTTCACTGACAGGTTGAACTGGCACTGTAAAGAAAATATTACATTCCATGTGAAACATTTCAAAGACAAAGCATTGGCGTGAAGCATAAATGTCTGGCTGAAAAGAAGCATTATTGAATAATTACATGGAGGCGGTCTCAAAGGAACTCATCTAAAGATACCACGCTGGCGTGAATCATCAAAGTACTGAGTATTTGACAAGTGTAATTAGTAATTGTCGTCTCAAGTATTTTCGTCTCACTGTACAGACGTAAGACAAGATAATAAATAGATTTATTGTCTACAGATGTAATACGTATCCTATTTAATCAATATTTTAAGACCATTTTAGAGCACTCGATCTACATTATACTTTAAAAGAATAGAAACTGGTAAATATATTCACCACTTGGAAATGTACGTTTAAAGCCATCTTAAATTTGTATTTTGTACTGTTGTTTGGTAAAATGTATTACAATTCCAATGTCAATTTACATTAATCACTTAATCATTGGTTAAGAAGCAGGGATACAATATGAGGTTCCCTTTACCCCGCTAGGGAATTTTGCTGGTGTCGGCGAATTCAGCCCAATATGACCAGAGGTTAGGATGAGAAATAAGTAGGGAAGAGGATGCATCTACACTGTACATATATACATGTCTTACTCACTCAGGTAGTGATCTTTCTTGGGTTGTATTGGAGTTTCAATTGGATTTATACCGACAGTCCTATTCACCCCATCGGTGAATATCTATATCCATATATATACCCTGCTGTCCCTACGTAAATATTAACGATTTCGCGCCCTTGTTGGGTATGCTTCAATTGGTGATATCACGTTAGAGTGGCAATAAGATTATATTTGTGATCTGCTCATTTAAATTTGACATAGTACCTGTTTCTCATTTTCTATCAAAGCTTAATAGAAATACCGTTTTCAATCCGTAATGCCGTTGGCTTATTGTTAATAATTCTGTAATAAACACTGCTATTCGCTTCTTATTCACTTTCTGACTGAACGATATTTTGATTATTCTAATACACGACTACATGTAGGTAGACAAAGTATAAAGGTAGAAAAGTTTCGCTATAACCAAATCTAATGAGCCCTTCAGCTTCCCTAGGAGAACATGTGTGGGAGATATAAAGAGAATCCAGTGAATGGTTCTTCTGATATCACTCTAACAAGAGTAAAATGGCAAAGTTAAATTGTGACTTTGAAATGAAGGTCAAGGTCGAAACATTATATGGGAACATTACTCTCTCTCAAGTGAAAAGTTCTTGAGTTATTCCTTTACATGCGTACGGACCATCATACTCTGGCAAAGCCTATATCAGTAACAGATTCAAACAGTACTTGTACATTTACCCATTGGAGAGATTACGGACAGTGCAAGTATCAGTCCTCATGATGTCGAATACAACTGGTAATCATGACCATTCGATCTATATTTATTTACATACGACTGGCCTTAATCAAAGTTATGCTATATAGATAATGTTATTATGTCAAAGGGGAGTTCGTATGATCATTCCTGTATGTAGTTATTGTTACTGTATCACATGCCCTTTTAATGATCAATTATAAGATTTAGCAGACAGTTTAACCTTTAGTTATAGGAACCATGCAAGTTCAGATTGCAATTTCATTACAAAATTTCTACCAAATAAGTTAGTGTATCAGAGTGATTGAAATATCCATTAGGTCTATTTGATGCTGGATTATTGACTCAGTGTTGACTATCTCCGTCCATATTGACATGTTAAGGAGAAACCACGGATATACCAGATATTGTGAACCCTGAGCGGAGGAAACATCACGATGACCCGAGGACATTCAGAGTAAAACTTATTTGTTCAACTTATCAAGCGTTTAAGCTGAAATACCATTTGAAACACAATACAATTTCGATATCACATCACAATGGTGCGTTACAATAGATCCCTTACAAGGTATTACCGAGTGCGTTGAAATCAAATGGCCGTTGATGGTCGCGAAAAGCTCGTGCATCCCACTTACTACTTTATTAATCCATTCACAGTCAGGTCTCTTTCTGGTCCTCTGGTATAGTGCTCGGTTTATGGTGCCAATGGATTCAGGTTCGAATCCCACCTAGCGTGGAATTCTAACTTCGAATAAATTTTCGATTTCATCTGATAAGAGCTGTGACTGAAATTGGTCTGAAGGTATTAATTGATCTTCAAAAACTTAAAAACTCAAATTAGTTTATTCCGGGGTTTACACTTCACATGCCGGGTATTTACAAGTTCCAGAGAATCAACTCGTTCCTTAGAAATTTAGGCCCAAAACAAAATATGCATAAAAAAGTATAGACTTCACCCAGTTGTTGATGCATGACACCTACATTGTTGAACCTACCTGCGTATTTTCTGCATAAGTAAAATATGTAAGACTGCTAGCACGAAATTCTTTAATCATAGATTTAGATATGACCACATCAAAAGATCATCAGTCAACGAATTTATTTTGACTGTTTTGACTCTACTAACGCCTAATCATTGGTTTAATTGTATATTTTATATACACTAAACGCCAAAGGATACGTTACCCCTCTTTGAATTTAAAAATCAGTTTTAGTCGTTTAACATGTGCCAAAGCCCCATTTAACAGTCGGAATGTATTTTAACCAAAACCTTATCTTAGAACTGCGACTTTGTCTTTAGAAGAGAAACATTACGAATCTCAGTATAGGGTCAGTGTGGGAAGAAAATAACGAATAAATCTCCTCCAAAACATAACTGACTTCATTGTTTATGATCAGAAATAGGACAATTGACCCCACCCATGAAACTATGGCGATAACATAACTATCAGTACATTGCAATATCTCTAATTTCAGCACGAAAGGCTCAACTTCTGGGTTGTTAAAACACAACAAACCAAGTTCCTCTGTGCACATAACTTTTTATTTAAATTCAAAGAGGGGTAACGTTTCTTTTGGCTTTTAGTGTACATTAGCCACTGTCATGTTACTCCGAGAATATCCGATAATTCACGTGAAGTGTTTAGAGGGTAACAAGGTCGTCTGATAAAAACGGCACTTATCGGTAAATACGCTATTGTGTAGATGGTTCTTGCGGTGGTACTGCGCCCAGGCTAAGCCTACATGGAGAGTTTCACAGGTCCTAAAATGCGAGTACTATGAGAGTACTATGACTGTACTATGAGAGTTCCCATTGCCTGGTATCGATGCTGAAGAAGTCTATTATTACAGTCTGGGTATTGACATGTTAATGAAGGCTCCCACATTTCCGTCAGTGTCAAAAAGGACACAAGCCGATGGAGTCGTACGAAACATAACAACTTGTAGATTTCCTGGGAAGCACATTTAGGGGAGTAATGTACTGCTTTAAAATTCTTTGAACTGTTATGGCACTCACGTTACAACATTGGAAGTAATGGCTCGATTCAGTGCACCCGTACGATGATTTGATTTGATTTGATGATTTCAATCGATGTGTATTCAGTTGATGTCTAAAGTTATTGTCACAGGATAATTAAAGAACTTGTTATTTCTCCAAGTTATGAATACTTATAAGATTAAACTTGAATTGGTTGAATATATGTCTGACAATGTAGTTCCCAATGATAATACCGGTATACATGTTCACTGCAAACACTGCAGACTATAGAGAACTCTGAGCCGAAGTATCAAAGCGACATATGACTAATCTATACCGATGACATCTATTACAAACATACAATACGTATTTGATACCTCTGATCTCTAATTAGAAACCTAATTTATTGTGAAATCTGATACATTAAAATATCATTTCTTTAGGCATAAGTATTTAATGAGAATTCATATAGTATATGCATGTACATGTATAGGGTTCCAACAGTTTCAAAGGACTATTATACGGTGAATGTAAACTATAAGCGTCGACAATGGTAGGGAGAAAGTAATAGGTGGATGATTTGCGCAAGTAGTCCACTGGTACAATCAATGATACAAATCAATACGGTCAGTTAGGATTTATCCCCTGCGTCAATCAACGGAAATGCGTGTTTGCTAGGCCAATCTCGCTTTGATCCTTCGGCTCGGGGTTCTCTATAGTCTGTTTGTAGGGAACATGTACTACTGAAGTTAAACCAAAAAACCCCCCAAAAAACCCAGATCAAATACAGTGAACGGAAATGTCGAATCATCGTGCTGTTATGATATGATACATACTTTGCAATTATGTATCTTTATCAAAATAGGTAAATGGGGAATGTGAATAAATTCTAATTGGTTATTGATATTATTGTTAACCATCTGAAACTCTGATTAGTGTAATGAGACCAGTCAGGGTAATGTTATATACAATAATCAGACACCAGATGTTATTTTGGTCGCTACAAGGAAACAGGAAGTGGATAAATTGTAATTTGTAAAAGCACTTGAAATTAAGATTTAAATGAATAAAATAATAATCGAACTTGATATTTCCCGCCTGAAAATCTTTATCAATCATTTTAAACACTCTTTTTGAGGAACTGAAAAACGTTTAGAAAGTTGACGGACAATGTAAGTTGTAATTTTTTGTATCTTTGTATAGGAGATTAAGTATTCTCCATTTAGTTGCAATCTAAACGAATGATTAGAATCGTCAAACATTATTGAGGCGTATCTTAAATCACTATGGGCATTTAATTAAATAATCAATAGCTAAAAGCCCCTGACTCATCAGCTAACAGCAATTAATCTACACATTGATAATGCTTGACTTGAACTGAAATGCAAGGCTATATATTACAGCTACATTTCAAGAAATGAACATGTTTGACTTTTTATTTTCACTGACAGGTTGAACTGGCACTGTAAAGAAAATATTACATTCCATGTGAAACATTTCAAAGACAAAGCATTGGCGTGAAGCATAAATGTCTGGCTGAAAAGAAGCATTATTGAATAATTACATGGAGGCGGTCTCAAAGGAACTCATCTAAAGATACCACGCTGGCGTGAATCATCAAAGTACTGAGTATTTGACAAGTGTAATTAGTAATTGTCGTCTCAAGTATTTTCGTCTCACTGTACAGACGTAAGACAAGATAATAAATAGATTTATTGTCTACAGATGTAATACGTATCCTATTTAATCAATATTTTAAGACCATTTTAGAGCACTCGATCTACATTATACTTTAAAAGAATAGAAACTGGTAAATATATTCACCACTTGGAAATGTACGTTTAAAGCCATCTTAAATTTGTATTTTGTACTGTTGTTTGGTAAAATGTATTACAATTCCAATGTCAATTTACATTAATCACTTTTCAATTAAGTTGGAGGAGCAACAACGTTCAGATTAAACTTACAGTACACAAACAATCAACTAGTTCCAAGAATTTCTCTCACAGCGGTAATGTGTTGTTCAACTGTAGATTTAAAGGCCATAACCAAATTAATTCGAACTCGATGAAGGACATTTTCATAACAACCAAAACTTTATTCATCTAAGTATTTTAATTCCTAAGAACATTTCTCGTGATTGAACATTGTAGAATTACACAATGAGACATTTCCATGGAACAACAACCCCTAGCTAAAAGCTGCAAATGGGTCAGAAGAACTGAGAAGAAGTGAGAAGAACTCTGTTGTTGAGTTAGTTATATCATATATTGTATAACATGATGAATGAGTTAGTTATATCATATATTGTATATCAGGATGAATGAGTTAGTTATATCATATATTGTATATCAGGATGAATGAGTTAGTTATATCATATATTGTATATCAGGATGAATGAGTTAGTTATATCATATATTGTATATCAGGATGAATGAGTTAGTTATATCATATATTGTATATCAGGATGAATGAGTTAGTTATATCATATATTGTATATCAGGATGAATGAGTTAGTTATATCATATATTGTATAACATGATGAATGAGTTAGTTATATCATATATTGTATAACATGATGAATGAGTTAGTTATATCATATATTGTATAACATGATGAATGAGTTAGTTATATCATATATTGTATATCAGGTTGAATGAGTTAGTTATATCATATATTGTATAACATGATGAATGAGTTAGTTATATCATATATTGTATAACATGATGAATGAGTTAGTTATATCATATATTGTATAACATGATGAATGAGTTAGTTATATCATATATTGTATATCAGGTTGAATGAGTTAGTTATATCATATATTGTATAACATGATGAATGAGTTAGTTATATCATATATTGTATATCAGGATGAATGAGTTAGTTATATCATATATTGTATATCAGGATGAATGAGTTAGTTATATCATATATTGTATAACATGATGAATGAGTTAGTTATATCATATATTGTATAACATGATGAATGAGTTAGTTATATCATATATTGTATATCAGGTTGAATGAGTTAGTTATATCATATATTGTATAACATGATGAATGAGTTAGTTATATCATATATTGTATATCAGGATGAATGAGTTAGTTATATCATATATTGTATAACATGATGAATGAGTTAGTTATATCATATATTGTATAACATGATGAATGAGTTAGTTATATCATATATTGTATATCAGGTTGAATGAGTTAGTTATATCATATATTGTATAACATGATGAATGAGTTAGTTATATCATATATTGTATATCAGGATGAATGAGTTAGTTATATCATATATTGTATATCAGGATGAATGAGTTAGTTATATCATATATTGTATAACATGATGAATGAGTTAGTTATATCATATATTGTATAACATGATGAATGAGTTAGTTATATCATATATTGTATATCAGGATGAATGAGTTAGTTATATCATATATTGTATATCAGGATGAATGAGTTAGTTATATCATATATTGTATAACATGATGAATGAGTTAGTTATATCATATATTGTATAACATGATGAATGAGTTAGTTATATCATATATTGTATAACATGATGAATGAGTTAGTTATATCATATATTGTATATCAGGTTGAATGAGTTAGTTATATCATATATTGTATAACATGATGAATGAGTTAGTTATATCATATATTGTATATCAGGATGAATGAGTTAGTTATATCATATATTGTATATCAGGTTGAATGAGTTAGTTATATCATATATTGTATAACATGATGAATGAGTTAGTTATATCATATATTGTATATCAGGATGAATGAGTTAGTTATATCATATATTGTATATCAGGATGAATGAGTTAGTTATATCATATATTGTATATCAGGTTGAATGAGTTAGTTATATCATATATTGTATATCAGGTTGAATGAGTTAGTTATATCATATATTGTATAACATGATGAATGAGTTAGTTATATCATATATTGTATATCAGGTTGAATGAGTTAGTTATATCATATATTGTATATCAGGTTGAACGAGTTAGTTATATCATATATTGTATATCAGGTTGAATGAGTTAGTTATATCATATATTGTATATCAGGATGAATGAGTTAGTTATATCATATATTGTATATCAGGATGAATGAGTTAGTTATATCATATATTGTATATCAGGTTGAACGAGTTAGTTATATCATATATTGTATATCAGGTTGAATGAGTTAGTTATATCATATATTGTATAACATGATGAATGAGTTAGTTATATCATATATTGTATATCAGGATGAATGAGTTAGTTATATCATATATTGTATATCAGGTTGAATGAGTTAGTTATATCATATATTGTATAACATGATGAATGAGTTAGTTATATCATATATTGTATATCAGGATGAATGAGTTAGTTATATCATATATTGTATATCAGGATGAATGAGTTAGTTATATCATATATTGTATATCAGGTTGAATGAGTTAGTTATATCATATATTGTATATCAGGTTGAATGAGTTAGTTATATCATATATTGTATAACATGATGAATGAGTTAGTTATATCATATATTGTATATCAGGATGAATGAGTTAGTTATATCATATATTGTATATCAGGATGAATGAGTTAGTTATATCATATATTGTATAACATGATGAATGAGTTAGTTATATCATATATTGTATAACATGATGAATGAGTTAGTTATATCATATATTGTATATCAGGTTGAATGAGTTAGTTATATCATATATTGTATAACATGATGAATGAGTTAGTTATATCATATATTGTATATCAGGATGAATGAGTTAGTTATATCATATATTGTATAACATGATGAATGAGTTAGTTATATCATATATTGTATAACATGATGAATGAGTTAGTTATATCATATATTGTATATCAGGTTGAATGAGTTAGTTATATCATATATTGTATAACATGATGAATGAGTTAGTTATATCATATATTGTATATCAGGATGAATGAGTTAGTTATATCATATATTGTATATCAGGATGAATGAGTTAGTTATATCATATATTGTATAACATGATGAATGAGTTAGTTATATCATATATTGTATAACATGATGAATGAGTTAGTTATATCATATATTGTATATCAGGATGAATGAGTTAGTTATATCATATATTGTATATCAGGATGAATGAGTTAGTTATATCATATATTGTATAACATGATGAATGAGTTAGTTATATCATATATTGTATAACATGATGAATGAGTTAGTTATATCATATATTGTATAACATGATGAATGAGTTAGTTATATCATATATTGTATATCAGGTTGAATGAGTTAGTTATATCATATATTGTATAACATGATGAATGAGTTAGTTATATCATATATTGTATATCAGGATGAATGAGTTAGTTATATCATATATTGTATATCAGGTTGAATGAGTTAGTTATATCATATATTGTATAACATGATGAATGAGTTAGTTATATCATATATTGTATATCAGGATGAATGAGTTAGTTATATCATATATTGTATATCAGGATGAATGAGTTAGTTATATCATATATTGTATATCAGGTTGAATGAGTTAGTTATATCATATATTGTATATCAGGTTGAATGAGTTAGTTATATCATATATTGTATAACATGATGAATGAGTTAGTTATATCATATATTGTATATCAGGTTGAATGAGTTAGTTATATCATATATTGTATATCAGGTTGAACGAGTTAGTTATATCATATATTGTATATCAGGTTGAATGAGTTAGTTATATCATATATTGTATATCAGGATGAATGAGTTAGTTATATCATATATTGTATATCAGGATGAATGAGTTAGTTATATCATATATTGTATATCAGGTTGAACGAGTTAGTTATATCATATATTGTATATCAGGTTGAATGAGTTAGTTATATCATATATTGTATAACATGATGAATGAGTTAGTTATATCATATATTGTATATCAGGATGAATGAGTTAGTTATATCATATATTGTATATCAGGTTGAATGAGTTAGTTATATCATATATTGTATAACATGATGAATGAGTTAGTTATATCATATATTGTATATCAGGATGAATGAGTTAGTTATATCATATATTGTATATCAGGATGAATGAGTTAGTTATATCATATATTGTATATCAGGTTGAATGAGTTAGTTATATCATATATTGTATATCAGGTTGAATGAGTTAGTTATATCATATATTGTATAACATGATGAATGAGTTAGTTATATCATATATTGTATATCAGGTTGAACGAGTTAGTTATATCATATATTGTATATCAGGATACATGAGTTAGTTATATCATATATTGTATATCAGGATGAATGAGTTAGTTATATCATATATTGTATATCAGGATGAATGAGTTAGTTATATCATATATTGTATATGAGGATGAATGAGTTAGTTATATCATATATTGTATATCAGGTTGAATGAGTTAGTTATATCATATATTGTATAACATGATGAATGAGTTAGTTATATCATATATTGTATATCAGGATGAATGAGTTAGTTATATCATATATTGTATATCAGGTTGAATGAGTTAGTTATATCATATATTGTATAACATGATGAATGAGTTAGTTATATCATATATTGTATATCAGGATGAATGAGTTAGTTATATCATATATTGTATATCAGGATGAATGAGTTAGTTATATCATATATTGTATATCAGGTTGAATGAGTTAGTTATATCATATATTGTATATCAGGTTGAATGAGTTAGTTATATCATATATTGTATAACATGATGAATGAGTTAGTTATATCATATATTGTATATCAGGTTGAACGAGTTAGTTATATCATATATTGTATATCAGGATACATGAGTTAGTTATATCATATATTGTATATCAGGATGAATGAGTTAGTTATATCATATATTGTATATCAGGATGAATGAGTTAGTTATATCATATATTGTATATCAGGATGAATGAGTTAGTTATATCATATATTGTATATCAGGATGAATGAGTTAGTTATATCATATATTGTATATCAGGATGAATGAGGTAGTTATATCATATATTGTATATCAGGATGAATGAGTTAGTTATATCATATATTGTATATCAGGTTGAATGAGTTAGTTATATCATATATTGTATATGAGGATGAATGAGTTAGTTATATCATATATTGTATATTAGGATGAGTGAGTTAGTTAAATCATATATTGTATATCAGGATGAATGAGTTAGTTATATCATATATTGTATATCAGGTTGAATGAGTTAGTTATATCATATATTGTATATCAGGTTGAATGACATGCTCCCCAGATGTTATTGGTTCAATTGTGACTGTCCACGACTATAGTCCTTGTGATAGTGAAGTTAGTGTATGTGTATGTAATTCCCCTTTATCAAGTTATTCTATAAGAAATATATATCGAGTTCATTACTTTTCAAGACAGATTCGACTGCTCACCGTATCATTTCAATGTAGTCCAATTAACAGTTTCATTATTAATTTGTTAAGATGCCTTCAAGATGAAGAATAACTGAACATATTTGATTTATATTCAGCATCATTAATAATAAATGTACTCAAAATCATCTTGACGTATTCTTTCAATCAGTAATACTTTACAAACTGATATTGTAAATAACTCACAGAACATACACTGTACATGGTTTATGTATATTACACCACTATTTCTTTCTAAGTGTTTTTTATTGTCATCACCGACAGTAATGCGATCTCGTCATGTCATTAGTTTTTCATAAAATAATGCTGGTGTCAGCATTGAAGTCGTACATTAATAACATACAGTTAGGTGTATATCTATATATTACTTTCCTGTACTAGCGAACTTAGATGTAAGTGGCTTGTGAGAAGATTTAAGTTAAATAAATGTCATTGATGAGCATAAAGTTCTCAATGCAAACTCCAAAACCGATTCAGTTTTATTTCTAATTTAACAGTTATCGCCTACAGAACACTGGTGTGTGTATATGGTAAACAGTCATACTTCCATTATGATCTTTCAAATTCTTTCCTTCTTTACAGAGATGATATATTACAACTGGTGTTTTAATGATATGTGTTGTGTGCCTTTACAAAACAAACCGACATATAAGTATTGGCGTTTAATTGATTACCAATGAGTCGTATCTATGTATATGTGATTTTATGATATGATGTTGTTTTTTAAATGAACTATATTAGAAGCATTAGATCAACGCAGCTATTATGTTTGTCATTTATTTAATAGACATAAACAGGATATCATCTCGCGAAAAGGTGAACATTAGTCATTAGCTGTACATAAAAAAAGTCAGAGTCAGCATTTACAAAAAGGAAGTAATGAACGGCTAATATACTGCTATATGTATCTATATACTGCTTGTCTGGTGCCAGGAAGCCTTACATATATCAGTTAATCATTCGTTGACAGGCCGATATGTCATTGACATTATCTGTTTTAACAAAGTAGAATTCTCTAAACAGGAACGTTGTGTACGCTTCGACATGGCTGTTAACCAATTTCGCACAGGGAGAGTTAATAGACAGACAGACAGATTTATTCTGTAAAAAGGCCCTTGGCCCAAAATACATAATAAATGCGATTTTGTATTTTTATCCTGCATGCATTATTACTATTAATTTTCTGGATGTGATTTAAGAGTGAGTTCTTTATATATATTTCATAAGCACATGATATTCATCCTCTACCGTCTTTATATTTTTACTTAAACAATAGATTTAATAGTACATTTATTTTTCGTATTTCATGATCAAGATTTTCTATTTCTATTTTCTAAAACGTGATGTTAACATTTGTCTTTTTCCGACCGCTATACTGGACACCGTGACTCATTCATCTAGGTTATTAATAGGACTGAAGTGTGTTATAATTGACTGATGGCCTAGATATATTCCCCAGACTCAATTAGGAAGATAGATCATTAAATATATATTTATGCTAAGAATGACAATTTTAAGTGTTTATCCACCCCGAGAACAGTGACATTATCTCAAGTCACAATTCAGGCTGGAGATCACCAAAAGTAGGTCAGTATCTAATTATGATAAGACGTGAATCAATAATCAATTAAGAAAGGGACAGATTTCATTACAGATAATCTTCTTTTATGGTGTTGTAAATATGACTCACCATTTATAAGAAGTGTGACTTACTCTATCAGGAACACGTACATCAAAGTTTGCATCATATCTTTACTTAATCCTTATATATGAAGAATTGCTGGACTTACTTGTGAATATATCAGATATAAAGTTACTCAAGATTCAAATCATGATTGTACTGGAGATGTAAACTGTAGGCTTAATCAATGGTCGAAACTAAGCATTAGAACGGTCAATGGTTCAGGCTGTCCACTGGCAGAATCAATGATACAGATTATTCCTTAGGTCAGTGAATGGTGGCAATAATACCTTGTGTCAATCAACGGTAATACGTGTTTATTGGGTCAATCGTGCTTGGATCATTCGGTTCACTTCTCGGGGTTTTGTATTGATCAGCTGCTGTCCTCCCTACTTTATATATGAAAACCATTCCTATAGTTACGTATCTTTACTTATACCAGTATCATGTTTGAAGTTTGATATTTGCAGATTCGTACATTTCAGACGTTCTACTGGAATTAACATGATAATAAAGTAACATTAAACGGTTGACATTGATTTATGATATATCATATATGTATTCACCATGCTTTTAAATTACGTTTCTAGTAACGTTAAACATATCTTCTTATGTTGTTATGATGTTGGATTGGTTGTTTGTATTGGAATAGAGGCAAACTCAATGCTTCGTCATCTAACTTATCATTCCATTTTTACGTTTACATTATTCATTATCCATCGTTTCATGAACTGATCATATTTACATGTAGAAAATAGATCTGTACATACATGTAAACGGGCAAACAAAACACCTACATGATTTTGTGTTTTAGATGAACAATGTAACGATATCTTTATGAATGGAGAACTCCATGTTATGCTGAACCAATGATTAATACCACATTCTATTGAAATCGGAGAAAAAGTGTGATTTGAGTCAGTAACTTGTAAACCATGAACAATGAAGATCGTTACTTCTAGTTGATTCACATGCTCAGCGTGATCACGTACAGATGCAGCTTCAAATCACTTTAAATCGAGGCGTGGCTGTATTGTTACTCGTGGTTGTTTTTGTATTTATTTATATTTCAAATGTCATTTCTCCTATTAAGCGCTGATCGAATACTGAACAGCTACCCTTGTCACATCTAAACAAAGGCCATTCTTTTGAACGCCAGATGAGATATCTCGTAGGTGTTTCTTTGCCAAGCATTGTATGTACCAATTCTTGACGTACACATTGACATTGCATTGATGAAGGACGTGTATGAGGTGTAATACCGAGTATTTTCAATTAGTTAGGACGTATTGGAATCCTTAAGGATATCCCTTTAAGGATATAAACTTTTGCATTATATTTCTCATGACTCAGAATACCACAATGAACGGATTTGTATTTGATTTATATAAGAACAATTTTACAACGATAATATCAATTTGAATGTAACAGTTAAAAGTTATATATGATACATAAAATCATGCTAGGAGCACTATATGAAAGGAGAATATAATATTAGTATAAGTATATATTTCTCTTCAGCCCATTTCCCCACTCTTGTAAACTTGCAAACAAGCCTAAACTATACAAAAACACACTGGATTTCGTATTTTGTTGCATGATATACAATGTATGTATGTAGAAAATTGGAAGGAATTTTGAGTGGATATGCTACTTTAGGTGTGTTTCAAGATACGATCTAAATGTGTTCAATGTTGGAGTGTTGTAGGCATCGAGGGAGATTGTTCCATAGGAAGTGCAAACAAATCGGAAAGAAAATTCTAAAATGACATCTTGGGACATATAGTGAACTGCTCTGATTCGACTTGAGGGTACGAACTTGGCACTGTATCGACAGGAGTTGAGAAAGGTATTGATGAACTACGTTGCTGATTCATCTGTAAACCAAACAGAGGGGCAGTTGTAATGTGAACCCTCTTTCGTGTACGGGTAACAATCCTTTTAGCCATATTATGGACTTTATAGAAGCATCCAAGCAGGTTTATATTGATGCTGTAAAGGAGACTATTGTTATAGCCAATCCTTGCAGGAACCAGTGACCGCACTAGAGTATTTGCTGCCAGAGTTGTAAAGTGATAAGTTAAACAACTATATCCTAAATATCGAGCCCTACAGACGTGGTCACCTTGTCCCTCTATGGCAGGAGTAGGGTCAATATATATCTAATAACGAATGCATGAATCGATTCCAAGATTGATAAGGATTGACAAAAGGGCCAATTCCTAGATTTTGAAGGGTTATGATCTCTCATCTACCGACCATAAAGGGTCGATTCCTAGATTGTGAAGAGTTTTCAAATAGTTTTTCCGTCTTATCTACAGGCTATAGGGGTCGATTCCTAGATTGTGAAGAGTTTTCAAATAGTTTTTCTGTCTTATCTACAGGTTATAAGGGTCGATTCCTAGATTGTGAAGAGTTTTCAAATAGTTTTTCTGTCTTATCTACAGGTTATAGGGGTCGATGCCTAGATTGTGAAGGGTTTACAAATAGTTTGTCTGTCTTATCTACCGAATGTAGGGGTCGATTCCTCAATTGTGAAGGGTTTTCAAATAGTTCTTCTAGGAATCGACCCCTACAGTCGATAGTTGAGAGATCATAACCCTTCACAATCTAGGAATCGACCGTTGAAAAGACATAGAAATGAGTAGAAAGCTCGTCACAATCAAGCAATGGATCCCTATAGTCGGGAGATAAGACAAACAAACTATTTGAAAACTATTCACAATCTAGAAATCGACCCTCTAAGGTCGGTAGATGACATATCATAACCCTGCAGATTGTGATGATTCCTAGATTGCACGGAACATGTACACCAAGGTTCTACACACTCCGAGAGACCTTGGCGGCAACATCTCCCACCCTGCTGTCTTGAACAGATATTGTTCTGAGACGTTGAGCTGTATCTAAATAACACTTCCCTGTCATCATCCAGGCGGCTTATTAGTTGTCATCCAAGACTTCACATCTTGACGGATAATTCGTTAAAAATAACTTGCGAAATGCGATAAATCCAATCACAAATTCAGCAGTCTAGATGCGACAGTGTACCATTAGTATATCAAATATATGGCACTAGTTAAAATGACGTACGGTCAATAAGTCTTATTCCACAGACATTATACATTTCACAGACGTTGTATGAACAACTATTTTGTTTTGCTTGTGACAAAATTATTACAAAAAGTAAATCTATATTCTTACCACAAAAGTTTACATTTGCTACACAAAGCTGACTGCACTTGTTTTATTATGTCATATGTTTTTTTCTGATCGTGATACTATCTCCTACGTATCCTAGTATCTCCTACGTAGGACATAGTAAGCCCATCTCCTACGTAGGACATAGTATCTTCTACGTAGGACTTAGTATCTCCTACGTAGGACATAGTATCTCCTACGTAGGACATAGTGTCCCTTACGTAGGAGATAGTATCTCCTACGTAGGAGATAGGCTTTCTTAGTCCTACGTAGGAGATACTATGTCCTACGTAGGAGATACTAAGTCCTACGTAGAAGATACTATGTCCTACGTAGGAGATGGGCTTACTATGTCCTACGTAGGAGATACTATGTCCTACGTAGAAGATAATTTGACAGATCTTTTTTTCATCGTGACACTAATACGCTTCCGTAGTTTAATGTTAGCTATGTGAGCGTGATATGCCAATGGCTTTGTGGTTTTATGTAATGGAGAATGCATTCGGAGCCGTGGATTCGTTAAAAATAATCAACGAGCCCCGAAGGCGCGAGTTAATTATTTTTAACGAATCCACGGCTCCGAATGCATTCTCCATCTTAATCCATTTATGACGTCACGAAACATACATATGAGATTATCTAGCATTATAGACAATACATTTCAATTATGTAACCTAAAAAAAATTATTTTGCAAATTTCGGTGCCCATTCATCGTATATGGTACACGTAGCTTCGACCCTTATGAAATGGATTCTTCCACGCACGTGCATGGCGCAAATCTTCCACGCAAAGCGATTTGACTGACAGCCAAACTCCTGCATTTCATGTGTGTTAGCACGATCCCCACGCGTTTCACACTTTACCAGTCTTGTTGAGAATGCAGGGATCTTACTGACAAACAATCAAACGATAACCAGCAGGCCTGGTAGTCGAATAGGTTAAGGCGCTGCGTAACAGACGAAGGGTTACATGTTCGATTCCCGGGTCAGACTTTACAAAAATAATCAGATATTTTAAGATTCTAATCAGATATACTAAGCCAAATACATCATTCTTGAACAAATTACTTTGTGAGCCATTACGAAAATGTCAAAACCTGACACCCCTCCTGACTGGATTAGTCAATGACCAGTAGATCTTTAAAAATAATCCACTGTTAACACAATAGAGTGACGTCATCACCATGGATTAATTATCGTTATTAAACGATCATAACGTAACCAAAATTGGCAAATGTTGACGAAAGTTTTAAATATCGAAATATCTTGAATTATGCTGACAAGAGTCTAATTTCCCCACACATTTCGCTTGTCTGTTTAATTTACCCATACCCATCATAAGTTCATGACAGTTGATAGATGTTTTCAGCGTAGAAATAGTTTTTCTTGTGTTTCGAATGACTGTTACTAAGGGATACTTCAAAATGGTTATATTAATGATAATTATAACGTTCTTGTTCATTTCAATGAACCAGGTATAAGTAGTTTCCTTTTCCTTAAATCTTAATTATACTCAAAACATACTAAACTGATCAAAATAAGTTAAGGATATTGAAAGTTGTATGATTTCATATTTCATCAACGTGTATATTTTTAATTAGGTCAATATTGAAAAATGACAAAACTGACATATATCCCTCACTGCATGTGTTTTTTTCTCAGTATATGTGTAACGGCTTTACGAATATAATCGAAAAGTTCAAACATAAACATTAGAGTGAACAGTCACCATGCATCTCTAACGCTATAACGGTGAATTGCACCCTTTGACCTATTATGAGGAGATGGAAATATCGTTAAGAACGATCTGCTGTGAAAACATAACACTTTGCAGTGTGCGCTACTTTCTTCATATGGGTTATGCATACCGTATATGTTCAATGTTCATGAAACGCAAAAGACTTTTGAAAATCTTTTCATTGGTCCTGCAAAGCATATTCCACATTGCGTTAGAATGTAATGAAAACTTTAGACTTATGTTCTACCGTCTTGAATCAGCGAATACGTTACGATAGCATTACTGAAACAAGCTTTGACACTATACAATTATAGACTTGTGATGAGGTCAATATTGATCAAAAACAGGTATTGAAGCCCGCGGTCAATATTGTTTTCTCGGGTCCATAAAAACATGTATTGACCGAATTCACCAGTCCATAATTGTTTTATTATGTATTCAACACAATGAAATACAGCCAAAAGTGTAACTTGGTTTAGACAGCTGGTTCTACGGTCAAATGCAACAATCGTTTGACGTCATTCAAGTCAATACGGCTTTGGTGGGATTCGGGCTGGAGTCAATATGCTTTTCTGTCGACGGCCACGTGTGTCATGATCGACCAATCAGATCGCTGGCAAAATATGCTTACATTATAATTCCATTCAATATTTAGTTTACAATGTTTTTATCGTCATTTGTCTCTTATCAAGTGACTCGAATTTCAGATGTGCTACCCTCAAGTAGGTTGAATAGCAAGATCTAATGACACTGTACCTCAGGACAAAGAACGAACTGGCAAATGCACAAATGGTGTTACCATTGGTGTAGTGGTTAGCATGCCTGCCTCTCACGCCAACGGCCCGGGTTCGAATCCCGGTGGAGACACCAAACATTTCTGACCTGGGTCTTATACTGTGCCTTGGCAAGGCACTTCAAACACATTGCACTCAGTTCACCCAGCTGTACAAATGGGTACCTGGACATGGGAATGTATGGACCTATAGGGTCTCGCGGAGCGCTTCATAGGCGGCACCGAAAGTACAATTCCTTCAGGGTAATAATTGTGTAGCGCTTTGAGCATGCATTGTGCATGGATATACGGTCGCACGGAGCGCTTAATAGGCGGCACCGAAAGTACGATTCCTTCAGGGTAATAACTGTGTAGCGCATTGAGCATGGATATGTGCGCATTATAAAAATACTATTATAAATGCGAATGTGATGACATTCTGTAGACAAAGTCTAACAAGAAAATGTTGAATTAATAAATGATGTACTTTTTTCATTGCTGATGTTGAAGCAAGATCAACTAAGTATGGACTTTTGAACATTTGGATATTTTTGGAAAAATTCCGTTTTACGGCTTATTGTTTCTCGATGTGTTATATTGGGTAGCACATAAGAGGTATTTCTAATAGGGAGTGAAATAGGAATATCATAGATGAAATTAAATGAGGAAATATAAAACGTTATTCTTCACCCATGTGTGTCGTTTTAGGGAGAGTATAACTTTTCTAAACAATCTTGATACAATTGGGCGTCATTCTAAATCGGTATATTGTTTCAAGTTAACCCACAAGGATTTTGTATTAACTAATTTATACATGTATCTCTCCTTGTAATGACTTACAAGGACATTTCTAGTAAAAAACTAAATGACAAAACGTATTAAAGTAATCTTAACGGACACATTAAGACAGGAAAGTCAATTAGAACCTGACTATTGTATATTTTATTTTGATTAAAAGCATACGTTTGCCTGTATGTGAAAATATTCTTAGGTAAACGCCTGTGTAGGAAATAAATGTTATGCATTTATTGCAGTTTAACTGAGTAGTAGTCCTCTTTACTGGAATGCATATTTTTAATTAAAGTAGCATATTTTGGTAGTTGCAGGACATCATTTGGTAGTTTGATTATGTTTCTACTTAAGTTATTAATGTGTTAAATTCGGCCCACAACCCAGAAAATTTAATTACAGTTTGGCTAAAGGTGAACATCGTCTGAAAAGGAAACCGTGCAGCTAAGCAAATCGTCATTTGCATAAAAATACATAGAGAATATTTGAAATACTACCCTGTTGATGGGCGGGTTTTCGCATAGATGGGGTATGGGTAAATGAGGTCTGGCTGTACATTACTAACTACAATGACCCTTAATACAAAATAGTCCTCAGAAACAAATCTACAAAATACATGAGCAATGATTTATTGGAAGAGAAGCATATTCACTTATTTAAAGAATAATGAATAATGAATGTGACAATCATTAAGCTAATGGTTTGAATCAAGCTATAAATGAAATGGACTAACAACAAATTAATGTATTATATTCGACGAAGCTTCTCCCATCCCGCAGCCTTTCCTTTTAAGAAAGGCTGTACATTTGACAGTTGCGGTTAAGATCAATAACCATTAAATCATAACAGAAAGCTTCCACTGGAATATCATTATAATGCTTCTATAAAACGATAATCATTCCAGTGGGTATGAACGTGATATGGTATCTGTACATCAAGATGCTAACTAATTATAGTAAGTAGGGTTTGCAGTTACAAATTACTGCAATACTATATATACTATACTATTACTATTTCTATTCAATACTATTTCTAAAAATGTCATGTGTAATTGAGCACATACATCAGACTAGATATGTTGAAAGAAGAGCTGATTAGACAAAGGAGTCCATCTCAATATAACATTAGTAATTGCTATATAATTTGAAAAGAGATTGGTGTACAATTCAGTTCCATTAGCTATTTTGGTTTCAAGCATTTACATTACTTTAAATATTGTACACGTAACTGAGTCACTTTAGTGGTTTTATCTGTGATGTGACTGGTACCAAACATTTCTTTCTTCGTCATTCAGACAATATTTGAAAGATGAAAACTATATAGATTTGGCTATGTTTATGACCTGCTTCTTCATATTTACTTGTTTCACTTATTATATTCAAGATGATATGTAATACTATTTCGGATATTTACATGTCAAATTGATATTGACTAAGGTAATAATTCAATAATGCACAATATGCATAAAATGAAGTTAGTATAACGCTATTGTACGACGGAGTTCATGGTTAAAGTTGTTGGTGGCATGAGTTTTCACTGCAGTGTGTGTGTACAGTCTGTCGACACGACGTTCTGTTTTTAGCACATTGTTATTGGTATTTGGTATGTAGCCAGACAGTATCATGTTGTTTGTCAAGACCAATTGTCTTTTGATGGTACTTTAGCGGTACTTATATATACTTAATAGTGCTTTATGTCAAATCGCTACATCAGCTACGTGATCAAGTAGTTGTCCTTGAAATGCACGTTCATGGCGATAAATCTCAATTCAGTATTTATGAGAGTATTTATTTCAGGTATCATAACAACGGGTGTTATCAGCAGTAATAAAGCAATCTGATACATCTCATGAATGTTCAAACAGACATGATATCATAATGAACTCATAAACAGGAAATCAGGGATCTATTGTTACTATTTTCAAAGAATCGCGCTCATCATGTGTTAAAAATGGTGAGGGCAATTTAAAGGCGGTTCCACTTTACCTTGGTATAATGTCAATGCAATTACTCCGCACACATTAGGTTAGTTCTCTTATCAAATTTGCCTTTTAAGTCCTTACTCTACTAATGACATTTTTTGATAAAGATATTATTACATTTAGCAAAGCCTCGGATGATATAATTGATCCCTAATATACGATTTTAATGATACAGAAACACACTTTGTTTATGAATAATATTGTATATAATAGTATATAAAAATATATATAATGATAAAATTATGTTTTGGTGGTGAACATATGTCTAACTAAATTATTTGTTAGACGACAGAAGGTGAACATCCATTACAGCATAGTGTGTTGGTATTTAGTGATTTGGGTGTAGCACATACCATACCATTTTCTTTCGTTTTAATGAAATCTTGGCTGCTTTTACAACCACTTCGAGGAGTTTCCACCGAGGGTTTGGATCGATGAAGCAATCACAATTTGCTTTCTCTTTTTTTGTACAATGTATTTATTGTGCATTGTTGTTGTTCAAATGTCATATACACGAATACATGTCGCAATAATATGCAAATATATAATCGATATCTTTTCATATACCTCCACTGTTGTAAATTATTATCTTCTGAATAGTTAATATGGTTATATTTGGGATAACACTACCTTCAATAGTACAAATTCTTGTACGTTTTCGGGCCGAGTCCCATGCGAGATTCGAACCCACGCCCTCAGAGTAAGGCAACTATCGCCAGCATTGACCGTACCGCTGAATTGTTGTTTCAGTAAAGTAAATAAAGAAAACGACTATGCCTTATTGCAAATGTTTATACGAATATAAAACGTAAAGTTATGTTTCTCCAGTAAAATTTAAAAGACGTCTTTTACTCTGATACAATGTTCTGATGTCATTTGACTACTAAATGAAAATGCATGCCATTCGGGTGTGTTCCGGTCGAAAACACCGATTCAAGTCCAGACGCCAGACGCCAGACGCCAGACGCCAGACGCCAACATCGTTACATTATAGAAATAAATTTAGCAATTCAACTTCTTCTCCAGACGTGATAACTTTGGAGCATGGAAATATGCAAGGAAAGATTTACAAGATTTTTATTTTTAAATTTCAACAAATAATAAAAACCTTTTTAGTTACAAATGCTGTCACAAATTATGTTCGTAGAATTGTAGATTTTTGTTATATATTTTTTATTTTTTATTTTATTTTCATAAAGAGCAAATTACGAGGTACGTGCACGTAACTTTATCTAATAGCTTAATCTAAATAACTACAATTGTGCGTGTACAGTAATGTACAGTAGCCAGCAATTATTCTCTGGGGTTTTAAAGGAGTAGATAATGTTGGTGGTCTAATAAGTACATTCATCAGGAGTACGCTGACTTTTAGGGAGAACGAAAGTAAAGTATTGTATCTTTCAAGAAGTCAAAGTTCTCATTACCTGATAACCCAGAGTCAGATAATGACAGGGTCTATCAGTTGCGCAGTAGCGTTGTTACTGAAGCTTGAACATATGCACATAGCGTATGTAAAACACCTAATGATGACGGCTTTGCTCTTTTACCTAACAGCTGAAGTAATTTGTCTTAGTCATGAAACGGTTGGACTCGTACAATATTTATCCCCCACTAAAACATAAACCAAAAACAAATGGTGAAATAATAGCATAGGAATCAAATGTATATATCGCTGTAGATAATATTACAAAACTGATGTAAGTTTTTTACTATCAATAGGATAGCTTTTCATCAGAACTCCTGCTAGAAATAGACGAAATAAAAACTAACCTCGACGACAATGGCCTATAATAAATCTATCTATAATGTAGGCGAGAGAAAGGGACGTCCTCTTAACCTCATGCTAGCTAATCGTATATATTGTGATTATTCTGCCTTGAGCATTTGCAAAGTTAACGATTCGCTGTTAATTATCTTTGATTCTATTGTTACTTCAAATTGTATAAGTTTACAGTATTGACAAAGATGATGAAATACACAATGTAACAAATTAATCTCCTTAGTCATTGACATAATTTAGTTTGTGTAAATGAAGCTTTAACACAATGTAGTTCTGAAGAACGTCTAAATGACCTAAATATGTTAAGTATGAACAGCACTCTCAATTTACAATAAGACCATTTATCAGCAACTACCAGAAAGAAGAGTTATTTACTTTACCAACTGTAGACGTCTTAACTACCAGCATTTCCGGGAATATGTGCGTCCCAACAAAACAGGGGTTATTAACTTTAGATTCATCCCCAATAGGCGCCAATTGATATCTCTCCACAATAACAGGAATAGAATGAAGTTTGAAGTGAGCGCTTAATGTTCCAGATGGAAAATCGTGAAAACCAAAAGCTATTTTGGGGAGATACTTGAAAGTAGATACCTCTATTGGTTAACATTGTGCTAATAGTGAATCAATAATGTAAATAAACACATGGTAGATTGTCAAACTATTTGAATTATGTTTTATTTCATATAGATGTAGCTTGTTTGTCTTCATTGACCTCTAATCATTGGTTATAATTGGTACAATTGGTTTAAATACCCAGAATTGTAAATCACGAAAATTACCTTCTATTAAAAATACCGAAATAAGCACGTATATGCAAGGTTAAATCCTATGCAATTGTTTATCGCTTTTAGATTTTAAATAAATTTGATAACGATGCTTTATTCGTCGATTTACTTGGATTCAATGCTAGGCGACTTAAACTAGGCAATTAAATTCTGACTGAATAAACAGAACAGGTCTTAATAACAACGGTATAGACAGACAGACAGACAGACAGAGAATGAGGAGGATGAGGAATGGGGAGAAGAAGAGAAAGAGAGTTGGCAAATACAAATGTTTATCATAACATGCTACAGCTAAATTAGTCTTGCGAATGACGTTGTTATGGCTAGGAATGCTACTTTAATAAAGCTTAACACTTGATCACACTAACTCAAAGAATTTTTACTATTGAAGGTAGTGTTATCCAAAGGTAACAATGTTATATTTGTTCACTATCTGAATGGCATGTATTTCAAATGAATTCAACCTTGATAGCTGCGCCAAGTTACATATATCAGAGGGGTACTGAATGTAAAAATAGCCTAACTATTGATGATTGAACTTCGATTTTTGTCGAGGCCCCGTGGTCGTGTGGTTAGATGTTGGTACATGCTGGCGATAATTTTCATACTCTAAGTGTGTTGGTTCGAATCCCGCAATGGATAAGAAAGTACAAGAATTTGTAATGGTATCCCAAATGTAACACCGTTTTACTCGATCACACTGTTGATAGACTCATTGAAATACAAGTGTTGAAGCTGAATTCACAGAAGGTACATGTAGATATTGCGGCACTAGCCATTAGGTTCAAGAAGATCCTTGAAAACTTAATATTACTACTTACAGAAATGCATAAAAATAATAACTTATCCTATTTCGTGTGAGTATATCCTTTACAAATAACAGTTTGAAGTATTAAGTCCAATTGGTTGCATTCAGGGATTAGTTTAAAGTGGTTAAGAGTTTGATAATATCAATGAAAGATCTGATATTTTCAGATAAGCATTGATTCAACCAATGAAACAGAGGTAGTTGCCTTGTCAATAAATAACAAACACATTGCAGATTCGGATTTTTTCTTTTAGCCGAGGTTTTCATGTTTTTGCAATACACATATATAACCTTCAGCTGCTAAAACCATCACTATTTCTTTTTCAAACGACAGTCAACGCTCATTTCCTCATATTTTGCAAAGTAAGTGTGTCAAACGTAATACCTCAATCTATGATGTTCATTAATTGATAATGTAGAATAACAGAGTATAGTAGTCCTTAATAAGGAAATGACAATAACAATCAAAACGTAACTCACTCATTCTCAATGAAAGTGCACAATTAGTAAATAATGATGTCGTCCTTATAAATCGTTGTTTTTAATAATGAATGTAACGTTAATATGGTGCAATGTAAGATCGATGAAAAAGGAAATTGAATTCGTAGTAAGAACGACAGATAAAATGTCACATTTTACTGTTGATATTTTTTAGAGAGGCCTTCGTAATCTTGGAATATGTCAAAATAGCAATGTCGCCAACACGAACTGTCACGTTGACGTAGGAACTGAGATTGACCCATAAGTCATGGATGCGATAACACATGTCCAAATACAGAATAACCTTTACCAAGGAATTTTCAACGAGCAGAACTGTTAACACTTTTCTCAAATTTCTTAAAATACCAAATGTTTATTGTCGCTATTTTCATGTATTCTACGTTATGTATTTTAAATAAACTGGGAAATAAATTATATCTACAGTGAACCTAAATACATCCAGTTATTCATTTGTGTTGAATATTAAAGAAAAGTAAAATAGAAACAATTGTCATATTAAATGTATTAATTTTTTCGAAATTAAAGAACTATCGTTAAAACGTATGGTTAAGCCTCTACGTTATGTGTCTCCTACAAAAATCTAAAATAGAAACTTGCTAAAAATAATAGTTACAGCTCGGTAACGTTGTAAAGTTTCCTTGTAATCACCAGCAATTGCGCTAAGACGTCCAAAAAAAAGTTCCGTTGCAATAAAACATCCCAATGTATTTTACGTTATGAGTGCCATATAAGGAGTGTAACGTTGTGCAGTGTCATGGGCGACGTCATACAATATTGACCATATGTTGTTACAAGTGATGATATGATTTGGAACAAATTTTAACGTGTTTTATTTTTACTCACATTTTATTTCTGATGCTGATATTTCAACCACTGTAATAGGGCCTAGATATACCGTCAGTCCTTGAATAATCGGCGATTATTAATTTGACCCAGCGATTTGACCCAGATTTGACCCAGCGATCATTCAAGACGATTATTTTTCTCGAAGCCCTAATATAAAATAAGTCCTAATATATTTGAAAATTTTAAATAATAACAAAAAACATAATTTCAGTATGTTTTAAATTATTAATATTGTTAACCAAGTGCATGTCATGAGGTTTAACTTTGCGTAAATATGTTTGTGCCGGGAATTATTTTCGAAAAGGGGATAGAAATTAGTTTGTTTACATTTGCTAAAATTAACCCGGCTATTATTCAAGGCAAGTGATAATTTATTTCAAAGAGGGCTTGACTTGATTATTCGAGGCAGGCGATTATTCAAGGATTTACGGTATATGCAATTTTAGTAGGCCTTTTTACGCCGAAATTTCAAATAAAAAAGATTCATACAACATATAAATCTAAGTAAGTTTTTTTGGTGTTCATAGATAGTTAGAGAAGGCAATGAAGTTTGAATGTTCAGAATAGACTCGTACCACTTAAATTCATACAGTCACGTTATTTCCATTGATTTTATATAGTCTCGGATAAATACTGTTCGAAGATACGATTCTTTTGCCCGATCCTACAAACATTTATCAAATTTGTAAGGAATTTATCTTGGCTACAACCTCATGATATATGTATGTTTGATGTTAATTTAGGAAAGGCATTAAGTTGTCCAACATAATATAGGCCTACATAGTTATGAAAGCATCTATGGGAAACGTTTTTATTCAATGACTATGTAAACATGTAGGTAAATCTAATGACATTAATTAAATTGTCTTTGGAAAAGTTAATTTAAATTATGTTATTCAAGCGGAGACGATTTCCAATCAAGCTGGATAGTTTTACATTGATCCAACCAGAACTCATTTCTTGAAAATTGTTTATCCTGGACATGCAAGTCTATATTAAAATAACGTCACCGGACGGATAAACTGGCACGGCCCGGGTCTTGCATACATTGTTCAACATAGATATGATAAGAGCAAAACTTGTTACGCTTTCAGTAGATGAGCCAGATGGTCTAATGGTTACTGCCAAGGGTTTCTATTACGTTCATGTTCGAAGTACAGGTTCGAATCCCACGGATAATAGTTTTGTTTAATAATGACACCAGAAGTTTCTTTGATATTTGACGTTAAAAAGTGATACTTTGCATAAGATATGCAAACTTAAAATAAGATGGCAAGGAGATAACAAAAACCAAGCAGAGTTTAAAAAATTCACCCATTTTGATCAATTTAAATCAAACTGAAACTTGTGACATGTTTACTGTTAGATAATATATAATTATTGGCGTATATGGTTCATTACCTGAAACAAATAACGTTATATATAACGTAAAATAGGCCTACTGAGACATATTGACATGTCATGTTTGGACAGCAATTATAGGATATCTGGTAGGAATTATTTGCTCAAACTTCATAATCTTATTTAATGACTAAAGGACTTTGGGGTGACACATATTAACACTTCTAATGCAGACTTTCGATTTTTGTGAAATGCACATTTTCAATTGTGCATTTCATTGAGAATGAGTGTTCTGATGTATATTATGCTCAATTTGAAAACTGTCACAAACTAGATGAGCGTTTGCGGGACACCGCAAAAGCAGAGCAGCTCCGAAACTTTGGGTCTCGCCTTTCCCTGTTCCGCCTTCTCCTCAGCATAAATAAAATGAGAATTTTTTTGGACAAAAATTTGTTTATTATTCAAGTTATTCTAACAAGTTGAATTTCACAAACTTGTTCTTAAAACCTATTTCTGATTTTAAAATTGGATCAAAGGATTAACATGGCCTTAACCAATATCTCATGATCTTGACCTTTGACCTTCAAGGTCACACCATCAATGATTACTTTTTATTGTGTATAACAATCATGCAATGACTCAAAGTGTTCATTGTTAACATAAGGCATATTCACAATAGCATGCTTAAGTTGTGACCTTGCTGTGACCTTGACCTTTGACAGATTTTAGCGAAAACGTTTTCAGATCTTGGTCTTTCTCCATAGTTGATATATTCCAAATAAGAGCCTGACAGCACACAAATGTTTGAAGTTATCATGTCTACAAGGTTTATTGTAGTGATTTAAGAACTCATGACCTTGACTTTTAACCTTGAATGTGAACATGTCAAAATCATTCACCTGATTTATAAGAAAGAAGCTATGTATGTGAGATGTTAATACCTTCTTGGAAAAAAGTTATTTACAGATTTCAGAACTGGTCACCATGACCATATCTTGTGACCTTGAACTTTGATCTTCAAGGTCACACAGTCAATGATCACTTTTCATTGTGTATAACAATCATGTAATGATTCAAAGTGTTAATAGTTAAAATAAGGCATGTTCGCAACTGCATGCTTAAGTTGTGACCTCGCTGTGACCATTGACAGATTTTAGCGAAAACCTTTTCAAATCTCAGTCTTTCTCCATAGTTGATATATACCAAGTAAGGGCCTGATAGCACAGAAGTTGTTGAAGTTATCGTGTTTACAAGGATTTTTGTAGTGATTTCAGAACACATGACCTTGACCTTTGACCTTGAATATGAGCATGTCAAAATAATTCCCCAGGTGTACAAGAAAGAAGCTATGTATATGAGCTTTTGATACCTTCATGGAAAAAAGTTACATAGTGATTTCAGAACTGGTGACCATGACCCTTTAAAATTCAAGGTCACACAATCAGTGATCACTTTTCATTGTGTATCACGATCATGTAATGATTCAAAGTGTTAATAGTTTAAATAAGACATTTTTGCAAAAGCATGCTTAAGTTGTGACCTCACTATGACCTTGACCTTTGACGGATGTTAGCGAAAACCTTTTCAAATTTTGGCCTTTCTCCATAGTTGATATACACCAAAGAAGAGCCTGATAGCACAAATATTTTTCAAGTTATCGTGTTTACAAGGATTTTTTTAGCGATTTCAGAACTCGTGACCTTGACCTTTGACCTTGAATGTGAACATGTCAAAAAAATTCCCCAGGGGCATAAGTAAGAAGTTATGTATATGAGTTCTCAAAACCTAATAGGAAAAAAGTTATAGCGAATACAAAAGGCGGCGGCGGCGGCGATGGAAACTGCACAAAAACTGATAGCAGCTCCGACTTAGTCGGAGCTGCTAATAATTGTTAAGTATTATGATATCTATTGTATGAAAATCAGTAAAATCAGTTTCCGCATCATCAACTTTAAATTTATAACTTCTAATATTGAAATAAGTTTTACATGGTTATGATTGTGTTATTTGAATGTCAACCGCATATGTTATAACAGGGAAGACATATTTTCATAGCTTCTATTTTGATACATTCGATACACCTTTTGCAGTAAACAAATATCACAAAACTGTAACAATGAACAGGCTCCTTAAAATAAGATAATGCATCATCTTTTCATCTCTCCTTAATTTTTCAATCTCACTCACTCTCTCCTACTGTAACTCTTTTCATGTTTATGACATACGAGTACTTTCACCACAAAAAAACTTACATGGACCAAATTCACTACCAGACCAACACAGCCAACTGCAATTATCAAATTTGTTTCTTAACACAATTTTCAAATGACTGACTTCCTGAAAATATTTTCATCAAATTGCCAAGGACTAAATAATAAGAAGAAACGACTTGATGTTTTCCGTAATCTGAAACAAAAGCATGCCGACATCTATTGTCTCCAAGACACACATTTTACAGAAAAATTAGAAAAAGACATACACAATGAATGGGGTTTGAATCTCTGTTATTTTAGTTCTTATAAGAGTAACTCCAGGGGTGTAGTTTCGAAACATTTACTAATTCCTATAAATGCAAAACAAACTTTTTAGAATATGCCGGTATAGTTAATTCGGTTAAAGCCTATATTAAGAAAAAAAATCTCGAATTATCAAAAAGACTCCCAAATCCCATCCTGCCATACTTTATAACAGACATCGTAAAACCAACTAAAGGATGCAGATCTTTCTATGACATCTTACAAAACTCTACAAATTGCAATATATATAAATACAGGCAGAAGTGGGAAAATGATTTTAAACAAACAATTACTACAGACGATTGGACCGAAATAAATAACATACCATTCTCATCACATCTTGACACAAAGCAGATTTGGTTTCAATACTCCATCATACATAGAATTCTCCCATTAAATGATCTTCTATTTAAAATGAAACTGATCGACACAAACAAATGCACCTTCTGTAAAGAATCTGTGGAAACGTTATTACATATGTTCTATGATTGCCCGACAGTGAATAACATTTGGGGTAGACTTAAAACATGGATAGAGAAAACAACAGACTCTACATTGAACTTCTCAAAACGCAACATATCTCTCGGATATCCCGAAAAACGAAATATGGTTCTTAACCTTATTATAACAACAGTAAAGAATAACATATACATATCAAAGTTAAAGGGCTCTTTACCACAAATCAATTTAATAAAACAAGCCTTAACAAATGTATACGAGATTGATAAACTCATATGTTTCTTCAATTGCAATTACTCAAAATTCATGAAATTCTGGTCTGTATGCCATAATCTTTTTAAAGACTGAAACACACTGCAACTTCGGTGAATGTATGATGCCAGGAAAAAAGAACTTGTGAACCTGTATACCTTTGTGTTAACTTTATGTAAAATTATTTTGCAGTTGGTCTGTATCAATATTTAACAAGTGTCATCAGAAGATGACATATCCCACCGGTTCCACAAAATTTGTAAAACACATCTTTGACATATACTTGTGTATCTACTACCGTACTTCAGTTAGTGGGTATTACAGATGCTGAGTTTCAGGTAAGTTAAGGGTTTTAGACTTCTGCTCCAGAAGCAGTCAAAATCAACAACAACCAACATCCCTCTTATGTTTCTATCGAAACAGAAAAAAATTAATTTTTCCGAAAAAATCTGAAAATATTAAAAGGCACCACTTCAGTTAGTGGGTAATACACATGGAAAGTTTCAGGAAGATATGATGAACGGTTTTGGAGCTGTGCTCCTGAAACGAACCTGTCTCTGAACAAAGTCCAAATTAAACAAGTTTCTATGGAAACGAAAAAAAAAATGTTCAGAAATCTGAAAATATCAAAAGGCACCACTGCAGTAAATGTGTAATACATATGTGAAGTTTCAGAAAGATATGATAAATGGTTTTCGAGTTCTGCTCCGCAAACGAAATGATTACGGATGGACAGACGGACGGACAGACGGACGGACGTACGGACAGACGGACGGGGCGTTGACTATATCCCACGGTATTACATACCGGTGGGATAAAAATGCTTACGTTGTTGACCTTTGTATTATGAATAAGATATGTATTATATGTCTATGTATTTGAAAAAAGAAATAAAATTATAAAAAAAAGACATATTTTCAAAATCATAATGTTATGAAAATAATTTGATGATTTGATAGTTTCTGGCGATAACCATTTACAATGACATTCAGTATCTTGACTATGTTAACGTTATAATAAAAGCATGGCAAATGCTGTCTATAATGAAGTATGGATCATCTTCAGAGACGTTTGATCTGTGCGGAGATAGTAGCCGCTGCAGTAGAGATAGAATCCTTTCATGGTAATCAATGATGAAGGTGATGGATGAGTATGGATAATGGTGGAATCTAGTTGAACAATTCCACCACTTTCATAGTGATACAGTAAGGAGGTCAGACAGACAAACGCGTGCACTTTACTGTTAGAAGGATAATATGCATCATGATGGCAGATATACTTAAGAATATCTCCGTTCATTGGTAACATAAATGAAACTACCTTTGCTACCAGTCAATTCTCCTTACCAATGGTGAAATTTACAAATGCTCAAAATATTTCTAAGTGTTAACAATTATAGGTTTGTTTATAGAACAATTGGGAAAATACGGAGGCATTAATGGTCCCTTCTAGTGATGTCACTAAGTGGAATAACTGACCAGTTTAGTTGTACTTAAAGTGGCACCAAGGGAGTTACATCCTCACATATTACGTTTAGACAGACCACTCTCTCCATCAAACTGCAGAGTTTTCAAAGCAAAACTGTGTCTGTAATTATACACACGTACAGCTGCTATACGACTGATTTTTATTACCTTGCTGCAATGTTGTTACCGTCTTTGTTTTGCCTCATTAGTCCACAAACACTTACAAGTCAATGACGGATAATATTCACTAATGTAATAACTCTCCTGCAATGCAGTTGTCATATCATCAGTGAGCATAAAGAAACAGTTCATTGAGAAGAAATGTTTTATCTGCTAGGCATACGAAGCCACTAATGACTTTGGTAGTTTTGTCAAAGTGTCCGTCGTGACTATCTACTATAGTAATAGTTATCAAGAATGAATCCCACAATGTAATTACATTATGGCTCGAATTAAATCAACTGTACATTAGAAGTTTGCAGCATTGCCGGGCCTCTAATAAGTCCCGGTTGTTTCAAGGGGTGCTGAAAAAAAGCGCCCGGCGCTTATTAGAGGAAATACTGTATGTTGACACAAGACCCTGGCAGACTGGAATCAATCTTACAAAGGACAGGACAGAGTGTGACCCATGACGGATCACAACACAAGCTGATCTCATGTAAACCATGTGCATGTGGTCAATATCCATCTTAAGGTTTCGAATAATAATGTATGATGGTATTCTTCTCTTACTTGGCTATTATCAAACTGCAACATACTCTAAATACTCAACACCGTATTTTATAACTTCTCTAAAAGGCATTATAGAAGCTGGTATGATGAAAGAAACAACAATTTGGATGGCTAGTCAACTTTTTTTATTGCTATGAATGCGACGTTTCGGTGTAGGGACAAATGGTAGACGTGGTTTGATGGAGGAGAATAGTTCCTTATACAGGATGTACATGTTTATTCTTCTGCAACAGAACATGTGTATTACTTGAAGAATTAACAACTATATGGATTTACAACTTCTTTATTGCAAAGATATGCGACGTTTCAACATGTGTGGTAGAAAAGCTTAATCTATACTTCATAACAACATCAGCAACTCAACTATGCATTAAATCAAAAGACATCCATTGGGGTTACCATGACCTCTGCGTGCATATAACAATGTCTGCTATGGGGAATTGACTCGATGGCTTACCCGAAACATGTTCATTCTTTTTGGAACTCTTTTCACTGATAAAAGAGTACTATGTAGCCATTGGTAACGCCGATTTATATTTTTGTGAGAGCACTTTATTTCAGTAAGACAATCGTGCTACAGCGCTTTTAAAAATTATTAATCAAGAAACTGTTCACACAACTACCCTTACCTTGTTACAATATCAATGCAATTACTCCGCAAACATGAGCTAAGTTCTCTTATCTGATTTGCCTTATAAGTCCTTACTCTACTGATGACAATATATGATAAAGAGATTATGAAAATCGCCAAAGCCGTGCATAATATAGTTTTATTTTAAATATACATGTATGATATTAATCATAGAAAATACACATGGTTAATGATAGTGTATTTAGTAAGTAAACATAGTTCTTCTAATTGATCGGTTCCACGACAGAAGATGATCATCCCCATACCCATTGCTTTAGTCCTAATGAAATCTTTGACATCCACTTCTAGGAGTATGGACCGTGTGCACGTGACGCCCTATTGATGATCAACCCACCCGTCCGCCTCAGGGGTGTCTCGCGCTTGTTTTTGGCAATGGTTTTATCCCCTGTGTGTAACAGTGTTTTCCTCACCCTGTATGCATTTAGACTACACTCTTATGCAAAAACCTGAAAAGTAACTGTGATGCTTGGCCACAGATGTTGTCAACAGAGAATTTAACGTATAAACGTTTAGATCTATGGGGTCATTTTGAAATAGACATATCTCAGTTATTCGTCAACCGATTTTGAAGAACTAACTTTTCTCTGAACTAGAAACATAATTATTTATAACAAATATATTCTCAACTTTGTAATATGTGGTTACTACTTTTATGCATAAATCGGCGATTCCTGTGGTCAACATGTTTCGATGAAAAGACTACATTTTCATTAATCCATGTCCGAATTTATTCAAATAAAGTGTTTTAGAAACTAGGAATGTTGATATGTCACATAATATATAACCACAACACATATCTGCGTATTCGGGATGACAACAGAATCAAGAACTTTACATTAGATTCCCCGGTCTTCCGACTTCAAGCGCACATTAGTTTTAGTGAACTTGTACCTTTAATATCTTTAGATATTTTGTAAAATGTAATATTCGACAGCCCGAAACAATACGTCAGGGAGTATAAAAATGTGGTCATGGCCTGTAAACAATTTAAAAAAAACCAAAGCAAACTCAGCGATGAACAGCAGTGTGCTTCTTCCGTTCATGTCAAAACTAGTATCAAATGACATAGTTGATTGGTCCTTTTGTAAGTATCAACACTTCTTATCCAATCAAAACGTAGTATTTTGTTACAAACAAAAATATGCAACTGCTTTATTCGTTGCCATGGACATTCCGTGATTCATAATAATAATAAATGACAGGTAAGTTTTGAATGTCAATATCTAATCATCGATTGATGTTCAAGATATGTTCCTCTCAATATCATATGAAGTAACAAATTTCGTTTTCCTACTTATTTTGTTGTTCTGATTGACAGAACTTTCTTCGAAATATTTCTTCGTCATTCATTTTTTCCCGAAAACAAAGATGTTTGAGGGCCACAATCAATATAAGCACAGGGTTATAAACCGTGTAGTGTAGGAGTATAATAATGTATTGGTCCAGTTACAGCTTTCACCAAATGTTCAACTGCACATGCTCATACTCATATTGGCCCGGTTTTCCCCGAATTTGGCCCAGTTTCCCCATTTTGGCCAAGTTGTCGAATCATATGGTCTAGGCCGCAAATGCCATATAAGTACCAGAACATTGATAGTTAAAAAATGCTAATTAGTAATTACTCGTAGGGTATTCACAGTGAAAGAATGAAGTTTGCTAGCCGAAATCAAGTCATAGAATCTGCAAATGTGCACATTTTCACACTGATTTTAGCAATTTTAAATGACATGGTTGCAGTGTCGAAAAATCTATTAAAATTTCATAATAACATTGATGGGGAAGATGTAGTATTCAGTTTTCTTAAAAATATGATACATTTCGGACATTTGTTAACGAAAATGTGGCCATTTTAGCAACGCATGTATTCATTCAGGGTAATACAATGGTGAAATCGTCTAGGCTCTTTCCCCCGAGATGTGGACAGCATTTGGTTGGAGGTTTAAAAGCCAGAAAACATATTGTGTGGAAAGAATAATTATTCCGTAACATGAAAAACTTCATCATAATTGGTCGAAAAATAAAATATATGCCTTTTTGTATTCGCAGTTATACTGCCTCGTATGCTCACTCAGAATCTTCTCTCTTTATCGCACTGACAATAGGTATCTACGTTCCTGATTAGCGGGAAAATGATTGAAAGATAAAGCTTTCATTGATTTTCGGAAAATCCAAAGACATAACACGCCATGAAACACGGCAGTGTTCCCGAGAAAGACCACTGACGCTTGATCACCAATATGGCGGATTAACAAGCTGTGACGTCAGATCACGTGACTTCGTGTACAAGGTCTATAGTAATATAACTTGTTACTTGCTGATTCAAATCAAGCTATTTAGCACGAAAATCACATTACATTGAGGCCTCGTCGATAACATTGTTACATAAAAACATAATGATGATGAGGTAATGTCGCTCGAAAGCATACAGTTTTATTAGGCAATGATGAGTTTGTTACAGGAATGAGCTTGTTAACTTGATCAGAACAGTAACTGCTCCTTGTCTTTAAAGTGTTTAATTCTTAATATTGAATGCTATCTAGAAAATAGTATTTGCTTTTTCGTTTCTTGTACGATGTATTAATTATAGATTTGAAATGGTTTTGTGGAAATTCATTTAAACGAAGATATGTGACAATGATATGCAAATATCTAACAGATATATTTTCAAATATGTCCACTATTAGAAATTAATAGATTCTTAATTATTTCTTTGAGAGTCATCCTTTCCTTTATTATTGTTTCAGTAAAGTAAATAAAGCAAATAAATATGCCTTTATTTATTTTAATATAAAAACTTAAAGGATTGAGAAGATATCTCATACGTTGATACAAGGTTCACTAAAGCTTCAATGTTATGATGTTATTTTAGTACTAAATCATTAGAATGCATTTAAATAGTTAACAAATCTAACAGTGCATAATTTTCCATCACACGATCTACCATATACGACAGCACAAATATCGTAATTTTTCAGGTTGTCAATTCCGAATCGAATGAAGACCCTTAAAGTCAGGCGCAAAACGCACAAATGTTACATTATTTTACTAAAACAAAAGTAATAAAAACGACATCTAATTAAGCAATTCCTCTTCTATTCCAGAAGTCGATTACATTGAAATATGGGCATATGCAAAGAAACAGTTACATTGCTTTCTATTTATTTAATTTCTGTCAATAATACACTTTTTAATTTAAAGTGTTGAATTTGTTTAAATTTGAACAATTATGTTCGTAGAATTAAATTTGTGTTTTCTTAATACTACATTTTCGTTTAGAGGAATGAGAAGGTATATCAACATTTTGTGTTCACAGTAGTCATCGATTATTTAGCTGACTTGTAAAGAAAAAGATGATGTTGGTGGTCTAATAAAAACTTCACCAAGAACATGCTGTCTTTTTGGGAGAAGGAAAGTTAGGTATGGTATCTTTCAGTAAGTCAAAGTTCTCATTAAGATAATTTTCAACACATCCAGATAACCCAGAGCCAGATAATGACAGAGTCTATCAGTTACATAGCGTACGTCAAACACTTAATGATGACTGGTTAGCTCTAGTCAGCTGAAGTAACTTGTCTTATCCATGAAATAGTTGACATGAAAGTTAACATCAACGATAACCAAATAAATATATGTATAATATTGGTTAGAGACAGGTACTTGTTGCTAACATCATTCTAGGTGAAAGCATATACTATGATCATTAAGTGTTTTAGTTAAAGACTTGTTTAATTATCTGCAAGTCTATTAATTACTTCAAATTGTATGTGTTTACATTATTGACAGTTGATGAAACAAACAATTTAACAACTCCTTAGTCATTGAGTCAAATTAGTTTGTCTAAATGAATGTTTTAATACAATAACGTTCTGAAGAGCTTCTAAATGACCTAAATAATGTTAAGTATTAATAGCACGTTTAACAACAGGACCATTTAAACCCAGAGAAAGGAGAAATAATTACTTTAGCAACTGTGGCCCTCTTAACTACCAGAATTTCCGGGAATATGTGCGTCCCAACATAAGAGGGGTTATTAACTCTAGGTTCATCCCAAATAGGCGGCAGTGGACATCTCTCCACAACAACAGGAATACAATTGAAGAATTTGAACAAGTTCCAGATAGAAAATCGTGAAAACCAAAAGCTATTTTGGGGAGATATTTAACTTGAAAGCGGATACCTCTATTGGTGTTATATTTACAATGCTTGTTGAGTTATAATTGCGCTACTACTGAATTAAAACTGGACAAAAACACATGGTAGGTTGTCAAAATATTTGAATTATGTTTTATTTCATATGAACTAGAAAACTAGAAAACTACGTATAACGTATTTCTAAATTAAAAGTATTGAGATAAGCACGTAAATCTTATGCAACTGTATATCACTTTTAGATTTTATATTTGATAACGTTGCTATATTCTTTGATGTACTATGCTAGGCGACTTAAAGTAGGCAATTAAATTCTGACTGAATAAACGGAACAACTGTTAATGACAATGGTATAGACAGACAGACAGACAGAGAAGGAGGAGGGTGAGGAATGGGGAGAAAAAGAGAAAGAGAGTTGGCAAATGCAAATGTTTATCAAAACATGCTACAGCTAATTTAGTCTTGCGATTGACGTTGTTTTGGCTAGGAATGTTACTTTTGTAAAGTTTAACACTGTCGAGTCTTGTTGAAATACAAGTGTTGAAGCTGAATTCGCAGAAGATCATATTGATATTGTCGTTAAGAAGATCCTTGTATTTGTAGAATGTATTAAACTGTCTCATAACAACATAATATTTTAAGCCTTGGGTTTCGAAGGTCACCAAGATATATCAAAAGGAAATGAAAGAGTTAACCCTGGTAGTACTTGATAATGTTCAACGAGTGACATTGATTGAAGTAGCTGACTTTGTTTAAAACAGTACTCTCCGAACTTGCATGAGCCAAAAGAACCTGTAACCTTTGTAAACTTGATTTAATATTACCTATTAAAGAAACGCATTAAACAATAAAAACTTATCATATTTTAAGTAAGTATCGATCTTTAAAATTAATTTGAAGTACATTTATATATTGTCAAATTGATTGTATTTAGTTCTATGGTATATAACAATATCTATGAAAGAGTCTGTATTTGTCATTGACATTGAATTATGTTCTAAGAACTGTTAATGTCATTACCGCAGTTTCGATATTTTCAGATACGCATTGCTTCAACCAATGAAACATGAATAGCAATTGCTGATGTTTTCCCTAAGCTGAGGTTTTCATATTCTTTGTTTCAGAAATAAAGCCTTCAGCTGCTAACACAAGCACTTCTTCGCTTTTAAGAGGAAAAAGAAGCAGTTAGAAAGTTAAGGCCAAAATCAATTTCCTCATTATTACAAAAATGCATTTCATGCACCACATGCATAAATAATTCTATCAATGAGTAAAAACTATTGCCTAAATCTTCGGTGTTCAAATACTTATAAACGTTTATTACCATTTTTGTGCCCTTGATAGGAAAACTCCGATTACAAGGAAAACATTACTGAATAATCAATATGCTGGTCACATTATGCTAAATTTGAAATAGGACACAAACAATTGATATGTCTATTATATTTTTTATTGTACGACAATCAGTAAAATTCGCTTTTGAATATCGTGTTTATTAGCAACATTATGTTCATAAAAAAACTATAGAATAGTATAACTCACAATGGTGAGATGAACTGTACAATTAAGTGTGTGTTATGTCATCCGCGTGTGTGATAATAGGGACAAACTATGAAAATTACTCGATGATTTAATAGTTTCTGATGATAACCATTATCAACAAGGACATTCAATATTTTGGGTATGTTGACGTTATAAAAGAACCAGACCAAATGCTGTCTATAATGGAGTATGGATCATCTTCAGAGACGTTTGATCTGTGCGGAGATAGTAGCCTCTGCAGTAGAGATAGAATCCTTTCATGGTTATCAATGATGAAGGTGATGGATGAGTATGGATAATGGTGGAATCTAGTTGAACAATTCCACCACTTTCATAGTGATACAGTAAGGAGGTCAGACAGGCAAATGCGTGTAATTTTCTGTTACAAGGGTTACATTCATCAAATAATGACATATATACTTAAGAATATCTCAGTTCAATACAAACAGACATGAAACAGTCTGTGCTAATGGCAAATTCTCTTTACAAAACGTGCAATTTAGAAATGTTCAGATCAACAGAGACATATTTTTTTGTTTGGTTTTAGAAATTGAACAAATGAGTGAGATAATTGAGCAGTTTAGTTTAACTACAAACGAACCCAAGAGAGATACATCCGCACGTATTACTTTTAAACAGAGGAATCCAGATATAGATAGCGCCCCACTATCGCCACCAATCTGCAGAACATTCAAAGCAAAACATCTCTTGTGTTTACACACATGCACAGCTTGCTGCAGTGTAGTTATTTTCTTTGTTTTGCTCCATTAGTCTACACACACTTAAAAGTCAATGAAGTATTCACTCTTGTAAATAATCATCAGTCATATCATCAGTTAACATCCAAATAAGCAAACGAAGCAATGTGAATGTTTGTAAAGTTTCCGTCGTGACTACCTGTTTATACAAATAGATATCACGAATGAATGTTTATAGTCCATAATGTAATTATGTTATTGCTCGAAATTAAAACAACTGTACACATGTACTTTGTAGCATTGCACTGGTACGATGACATCAAGACGGAAATCAGATTGCACTCAACCTTACATAGGAGAGGACAGAGGGTGATCCATAACACAAGATGCTCTGGTGTAAATCACGTAGAGGGTAATGTCCGAGTAACTCTCCATTACTTAAAAGTAATGGAGCCGAGGCCCATTATTTTTAAGGAATGGAGAGTCCCGAGGATCTCACCCTACTAAAATTACACTCAAAGTATTGCTCTCCAAATTACTTTACAAAGTTAAAGAAATTAAATTTCTACTTAAAAAATATGATGTGATGTGCAACTCTCGATTACTGGAAAATAATGGAGTGAAAAAACAATAGGATGACGTCACAAGTGTAATTTGAATACATTTATTCAATATTCAATTCAATAGTTTATTGTTTTTAAGGCCATTTGATCCACAATTCCATTCATTAATACACTATTCATGAAATTACACACATGCGTATCAGAGGATGTTTGTACAATAATTTTCCTAACATGAAAATATGCTCATTTGAATGCATTACATATTTCAAAACGTTGATATTTCTACTGTTATTAAACATTATCGGTACATTATCACGAAGAGTTTGATACATTTGACAATCATATACAACATGGATTTCATCTTCTGTTACATAAAGAACATTAAGTTAGGACTTTCATAATCATAAAAAACCTTTTCTAATACATTGTTTACCTAGATGATTATAAGAGCATCGGAAAAAAAGTAGTGCTTTCTGGTATGTTATGTTATTAAGATCATACATGTATATGTACCATTCTGGGGTAAATGATGATTTTATAGTGGAATACAATTGTAAGGATTCTTTTTCTGTAAGTTCTGCATCCCAGTTTGGCACAGTCAATCAATCTTTCCTTGAATATCTTAAGAAATAAATCTATATCCCCTACTCCCAGCTGCATCCACACATGACCAAAGTAGATAATAACTGCTTAATATGAGATGCCCAGTTAGTGCGTTTTCTATAACATGTTTGCTTCAACATAAGATATGATTGGTGTGATTGATTGATTTAGTCAATATTCTTTAGGTTTTGAATTTGAAAGTATGAGAGTGTACATCACTTGTTAACTGATATCAACTATAAGGTACTATAAATAATCAGCAGTCAATTGAGGGTACCATTTTTCTCACTTGGAAATATTTTCACCTTTTCTAAACACCACAATTTGAGACTTGACAAGATTAAGTGTAATATTTATAACAAGTACAGTGCTGATCCGGAACACTGATACTTATCAATGTATAAAGGAAATGGCAATTCTTTCTATGAGAGTTGACAAAAATGCTTGGTGGAATCCGCGGATGCTTCCGGACCCATCCCAAATTGGGCGGATCTGGCATGAACCGGAAGGATCCGGCAAGGCTGATTCCACCACTTTTTGTCCTGTGAATTAAAAATTAATTTAATTAATATGATTGGTCCAAGAATGAATCCCTTTGATATAATGATCTATATAAATTCAATATTGATAATCAGAATAATGATACGTGTATATGGCGAAAACCGTATCTATGTTACATTTCCAAATCAGCAGTGAAAGAAGAATTTAAGAATGTGGTACAGAAACGTCCACAATGATTGATCTGTCTGCAGATAATATTTAACTAGTAGATAACTAGTATATTATTGAAAAGATATGTTAATTTGAGAGATGAAATATTATATATAATATTATGTAAGGACCTGTCTATGAAATGGATAAGCCTGAAAAAAGAAATTGAATTCACCTAATCATGTACAAAGTAACAAATGTGTGAATAAGATTTAAAAAGTATATGTCAAAGAGGTAAAGTTTTGAAGTTTGTTTCCTATGCAATGTGAATGTGCCAGTCTTTATAGAGAAATTGCTTTTTTCTACATTCGTTTTGATTTCCTCTTCTGAGATACAATTTGAAACACCGTGATCACAATCCATAATCTATGATAAGTAATAACCGCATTCCACAAAGACAGCACAGCTACATTTGTCAACAAATGCAAGTAAATTGAAATACATGCATCAAGCCAAAATGTTAACCCTGGTGATAAATCGGTAAGAATCGTGAAGAGAAACAATGAAGGATGGGCCAGTTCCACGCTATCACACAATGCGTTATTGTGGAAATGAGATGATACAGTTGAAGTTCTATTACTTTATGACTTAGATAGTTTCTTCTGTATGCACACCGGTAAACTAGTCTATACACAGAACCTAACTGCTGATAATCATGGCAGCAATGTCATGTAGACACATTTATAACCTTCATGTCATTCTAAACGTTATACTGACTTCCTTCCCGAGTGCTTAGGACCAATTGACGCCAATGGAAATCATCACTTTGCGTGAGAGTTCCTGCTTTAAATAGTCTCTTACAAACGATAACAACACAGATAACTACCCAGACAAGTTATATATAGTGTGATACGTGGGTGGCACGTCTTAATTTATTAAGCTTAACCTTGCTAATATATATCTTCGTTGACATTTGCAAACAGACACATATGATGTTTAAGACAGGAAAGTAGAAGAGGTTTAATTGATTTAGGTGTCACATAATGTAGGACAAACTATATAAACATATTCGGGTGTCATTAAAAGAAAATCCGGACAGTTGGCCTGCGAGGTACTAACTTATTAGTACTCGCCCGTTTAAGACACTGTAATATTTGCACAGCAATATAACAGTAGTGAAATACCGCATACATAATGCTGGTTTGCTCATCCTTAATGACAATAATGATTTAATCACTTAATTATTGGCGTTACTTCATTGATATTATTCAAAATATAATTTTACAATGAAGAATATTTTTTCTCTCCCTCAATGCATACACTGTCGGCCAAAAGAAACGCCCACCAGATATCTTACCAGATATCGTAAAAACTGTAATCAACAGTGTAACAATACTATAGCATTATGAACTTGCACCACTTCTACATAATATATTTGAATTTCAGAAGTTCATTTCACAAAAGAATGGTGATTGTTGAAATGAGAAAACAATAATTGTTCAGTTTTCGATCAGTGCTTGATCAGAAAAACACTTGCAACATATTTTCATTCAACCACAAGCAACAATACAGGCATGCATTCGCATTAAAGTGGTGATGATACTACAGATGTACGTGGTTACGGTGTGCAAGTGAATAACCGAAGATAGCAGTCTTCATTGTGCGTGGTTTTCATGAATGTTATTGACTCGAATCACAGTTTTCCACGATTTCAATGGAGTTTCATATCAATTATTTCTTCAGCCTAACGTGGAGACCACCATTAATTATATTTCAGAAATTATTTCATTTTTCATTTTAAGGAACATCAAGTAGGCGTTTCTTTTGGCCGACAGTGTAGGTATACGCTCAACCACCTATAAAGTTTGCTAATACAATAAGTATATTATTCAATGAAGTTTCATCTATCACAGTTTTAATGAACACCAGAGAAGGATTGTTGTAGTTATAACTTATAAACTTTATACATGCTATCAAGTTGTAGATTTGTTTCTCATGTGAAGTCATGTTTTTGTATCTATGTATACATCGATCGTAAAAGATTAATTTAAAAAGTTTAATGACTTGATAATTGCAGAAGTTTACAACGAAAAGTTTTACCTACATTGTAAGAAACACCATGTTGAAAGGAAAAGCTGTTCAGCATGACCCTGAGACGTGAAACTGGAACCTCAATTTCAGAAAAAACTTTCTTGTTTATGTTAGAGAAAAAACAACATTAGCTCTTTTGACATATAATTAACTCCTATCGCTATGTGGCCTTTGCCATTTCAGTACAGACGATTGTCGTTTCGAAAATAAGATAGTGTGATATAACATATGAAATAGTTCTAAGTGTGCTTAAATTTTGAAAATCAGAAGACGTAATTCACCAAGAGTTTAATTATCATGTTACTGATACACAAATTTAAAAGAAATGAATATGGTATGTGTATCTAACACTGTTATGATTTGTATTACTTTGCTGCTGATCTTAAACAATATGTTAAAGGCGCTGTAACACGTTTATGCATTTGTTCTCTCCATTTTCCATTTCTTATACAATTATATATTGTTACATTAGAGGGTAAAACATTTCATAACACGACTCGATAAAAAATATCCATAGAAAATGGTTATCACTACTGGAATAAACTTGTGCGCCGTATAGGCATGTAGGTCTGGTGCGAATTTGAGAGTTCAAACAGCAAGATGAATGACCATTGCCTTTAGGTATCGCTACATCAGTTAGAACACTTGAACTACCTTGAACTACTAAGGGAACGCGCTACTGCGCCGTTAAGAGTAATTTTTAAAATGGGATTGATTAATTACACATGGAATATAAATAATTGCCAACATAATACAAACTGTACATGTTGGTATTTGATATTTGATATTGTACTGGAATGCTGATGTGACGAACGAAACTATGAACTATGAAAATATGAAATATACATAGGCATATGCAGTACTAACATAAACAAATCTAAATTAATAGCAACTGTTCTATTTTGAAGAAATCTGTATTGCTTAATTAATACAGAGAGAATATTTGTCCCTTATTTTAACTAATATATTTCTACGTCTCCTGTTGTTGACTGACATTGGGTATACATTGTAGTTTGGGATATGAAATATGCTAATCCAGCGTCAACTACTTAGATTTCAGGTTAAATTAATTAGATTGAATACAAGTTACCTTAGGACATTCCATGTCACTCTTTGACACATTTGAGATCTAAATGTTGCTTGTAACAAATCATATCTCTCTAGATTTATAACACATCTTACATATTACCACATTCATTAAAGATAGACCTGTTATATCTAAAAATTAGTTTTTATCAATATGATAGTTGTACCCATACTGAGTGTGCATTGCAAATTATGATATTGATTTGTGTTATTTTGTGTCATGTAAACTAAGGAACAAAGAAACCTGACTATACATAATACAAGATACTTCAATCCACGAGTGATAAATTAGACTGAAACAGGGTTAAATTATGTCTTCAGAAGTCATCTAAACTATTGCAAATTATGTTATTGATTTGTATTATTTTGTGTCATGTAAACTAACGAACAAAAGAAACGTCACTATACATAATACAATATACTTCAATCCACGACTGATAACTTAGACTGAAACAGGGTTACATTATGTTTTCAGAAGTCATCTAAACTAAATTTGAATTTTGAAAATAGTATCTGTTCATATTTCAGACAGCAGTATTTCGTTTTCTATTCTGTTGAAACTGTGGTGACGTTTCTTTCGTTCGTCAGTTTATGTACTTTTCAGGCTTTAGGTACGAGACAAGTTATTTTCATTTTGATAGTACTGTGTCTTTTCGCAAGTGATACTTACTATTTTCTAAACCTTCTGTTACATGAAGTTTTAGTAAACAAGTTAGTAATTAGTTTTAGTTGTAAAGTACAGCTAGTCATTTGACATCAATCATTGTGTTGAAACTTTGTGAAAAAGTGCAACTTATTAAATGGAATTCAGTCAATATATTGTAATATCCTCTCAGTATAGCCACCAACTGTTGTATGTGATGTACTAAAATATAATTAAAAAAATACGATCTTAATTTATGAAATAGATAAAAAGAATTGCAGATGTAAGTATAAAATATTTTCAATATTGTTATTACAATATTGAATTGTTTAACTTGATGGTAGGGGAAAGCTAATATCAATAAAATCATGGCTAGTCAAGCTCAAAATGATACCTCAACTTGCAAAACACAGAAACTACATCATATTTCCCTGTCACGCAGTATGCAATCCAAGGACTAACATCACTTATGAATTGATCATGCATTGTATTGATGTTTTATCCATTATGGATAATTTTAGAATTGTCGGATTATTATACATCTTTACTGTCTTAATATTGCAAGTAATAATATTAACAATTCAGATTTTCACATGAAATACAATAGAGATAAAATAGAGTTATGATAGGGTCACACATTATAATAATAGAGCTTTCAATGTTAATCAATAATCACCAAACAGTACAGAATCCTTGAATCTTCAATGACAGAATGATCAGTGGAGAGGATGAGATGGCAGTTGTTGAATCAATGCAAATAAAGTTATATATTGTATAATGCAAATGTAGAAAGTGTCAGTTCCTCCCTCAAAAGACTTTATATAACCATTACTGCCTCTAAAATATCTAAGAACGTTTTAGATTTCTACATATTTCTGCAAAGTTGTTTACACCACATTTCCCATAACTACCAGACACTTCTCTGACCTTCCGGAAAGGAGTCACTCTTTTTTACATGACTGTTGTTATATCCTTCACTGTTACCAGGGTGACCCTTAAAACGTACACTTTTTGGAACCAAAACCAAAACTAATTTATCATATGTTATATAAATTAAAATACATATTCATAACAATAGCAATAGATTTAAGTTTGTTGTTGACATCAGTCTTTTTTATGTGATGTAAATAACCTAGTTGATAAATCAGAGGAACATGTGACCTACATCATTTGTCGGAAAATGGACAACATAAAACAAGTTCATTTGGAAAGACTAAGTATTAGTTCAGTATCACATACCACTATGTTTGCATTTAATATTCAAGTAGATTATCTTCGATGCCTGATTCATGAACAAATTGTTTCGAATAATCATTGTAATAATGTTCCAAAAGCCTAAATACCATTGATAACAATTTCCTAATGATTTATCACATCTAAAGAAATATGAAAATGACCTCCAAAATGCAAACTTAGTGAGCTTTACCATTCAATGTTTATGATTTGTGCCGTAGGTCTATGTCTTTGAACACAAGATTGAAGAGGATAAATTTTATAAGTTATACTTCCATTTTGCAACGAGATATGAGAACATGGCATCTGATGATTTGAAATGATAGCTCAACACAGTTCTCATATGACTTGCAACCAATTATTTATGTAAAGCATTGCGCCATTACCGCCCATCCGTCAAGGTTTTAATGTTTGTGACAGACAGAGACACACATCCTGACATAGTCTGAACACACATATCTCCTGTCATGATCACCTCGCCACGTACAGTGGAGATCTGGTGCAGATCTGTTGTTGCTGTACCCCTTAGCCATACTACATAGAATAACCAACGAGGTACGAGTGACTACGGGAAATATCCATGAGTCTAAATAATGTTCAGCCACGAGCTTTAGCGAGTGGCTCTGAACATTATTCAGACGAGTGGATATTTCCCGTAATCACTCGTACCGAGTTGGTTATTCTATATATTACCCATTATGCAATTAAATTTACCAAATTACGCTTGCTTATTACATTTTCAGGTTGGGCGACCGCTGTGAAGGACCTGTCGCCACAGTAACATTGTGACGTCATAAGATTATTCGTCGCGTCAGACCATTGTTTAATTACGTCATAGTCATTCTTTCTCCGGGTAAGCGACCAATCAACGTTGAGAATCACTTGAAAGTACATGTGCAAATATCCCCAAAATAATCACCTGTGTCTTCTCACCCGTATGGGTAATATTACATCTTTTCTATTTGAAGGATATAATTAAAGGTAAGAATATGATGCTATTAACATAAATAAACTGATTAGTCATATCAAGCCTGTCATCTGAACTCTTATACATCATTAAAACCAATGAAATGCAGTAAAAGTAAGCAGAATTTATTAATCACTTAATCATTCATTAAATATCGTCCCACTATTATCAGATACAGAAAGTATGTTGTCGATAGTTACACAACCAATGTTTAAGTGCAAAGCCATATTGTTCTTTTAAGTTTACACTAAATTTATGTTTCATTTCAGAACTAATATTTTGTGGATATGTTGCTGAACTTCAAACTTGATTTACATCAATTTGAAATTCATTTTAAAGAGAAAAACGTCTAAAGTAAATATAAAATCGATTAAACATCATGACAAGGAATCAGTCAATTGACTTGTTCCTTGAATAAACATCCCTGGTCTGGTTGAGTTTACTGAGTGTCATCTGCTGTAGAGTGGTCAATAGGCTTCAGGAGATGTTTGGTTCTGCTTGAACACTGCTTACATGTTCACTGGATTACTGTTGATACAATATTCTTATTTGCTGTTCAATTTGTTAGATTATAAGTAAATATCTGTGAGCATGAAACGCGTTGTGAAGTCTTGAATCATTTGTCACAAAGAACAATAAATAGTTTGCATACATCTTGATGGAGGAATTATTTGACACCTTACACTTTGCACTTGCTATTTATCATTCTTTTGCAGATTAAATCTTTTCAATAACAGAACATCTGATGTGGTGTTATCTTGTCAATGTTTCAATTATATAAAGCTATTTTTCCAATATGTAAAGCTTAACAAGGACATCGCAGTAGTTATTTTCACAAAATATCATATTTTCCAGGGGCGGAAACTCGCAGTGGTTAGCACTTTCGGCTTCTGATCAAGAGGTCAAGCGTTTGATTTCCGCAAGGGAATCGGCAACTCTGTCCGAATGCAGTAAGGTTTAAGTGCAAAACTTCACTGAATGTCAGTGCACTACGACCCATTGTACGCTAGTTCCAGCCGATTCTCACAGGTTTCACCACAATGGAAAGCCACCATGACGTTGCGGGCTTTCTCCCTGCAATAATACTGTTAGTGAAATACTCAGACTCACCCTACCTTACCTCAATATAATCCAAATAATTTGTCTTTGTAGAAGAGTTTACAATTCATGTATAGGAAGACACACTTAACGGCACAAACGTGACACTGATTTACATCTAGTAGGGAACTCATTCCTAAATTCCTGGTTGAAGGACAAAAGGAAATGTAACAGAACACTTGAAAGGCGCTGCAAAGTGATCTCACGAAAATGTAAATAAGTGATACCTATATTCCTCAATCAATGAAGAGAGTTCTAAAACGAATGTCCATGGTTCGGTTAAAGTATGCGATTCCATTTCTTTTCGAGTGGCCATTTTAATGTGTTCACATTAAAATGGCCGCTCGAAGGTAATTCAAGTGATCTGACTGATGTAGCAATACCTACACACTCAGAGTAAAAATCTAATTATGGCACCACTCTAAAATTCGCATCAGACCTACAAATCTACCTCTAAGTCTGGCACAAAAATAATGATTTTAATCCGTCAAGGGGAGGTTAGTTATTGTTAACTGATTGGAAGATCTTATAATGACTGAATGTCAGAAGGCAATAGTAGTAGTAAATGCTTTGACATCACTTGTCAAATGTTAAATCGCCTGTGACACGCAATCAAAACAGTAAGGTTTGAGATCAGATAACATATCGAACTCTTTATTCAAGTGTTCATTTTGCTAGAGATATTGAGACATTGGATTGGAATCATTTTGTGGAACATAAGCAAGTCAACCATCAAAAAGAAAGACATTTCAAAAGGGTCTGCAAATGTCATCAACTGTCCAGCTGGTTTATTGTACTGTGACAGGATGGGACTTTTAAAAGTCTATAACACATGTGATACATGCGATATTGAACTCTTTCAGCTCATGTAAAGAACCAAATAATTCGCATCAACCAATCATGTGTAATGGGACAAGGACTGGGAACCAATAATTCATGACATGTGATACGACAAAGTAAACACATGATCTTTGTGACTAAATTGCTAAGGTCTAATGAGACTCTTTATTAGAAAGGACATAAGAATAGTTTCAAATTTCCAATATTTGTGTTATACTTTCTCCAATCAATGTTGTGTTGAAGTATCTATAGATGATAAAACTACATAAAACATATCCTGCTGTATCTCGGTAAAATCAATTCCAGTAAATATCTACCATCAGTTGCAAATCATGCCAGTCATGTCATGTAGAAACGCTTTAAACCTTCATGTCATCCTCAACGTTATAACGACTTTCTTCCCGAGATTTAAGGACCAATTGATGTCAATGGCAATCATCACTCTGTGTGCGAGTTCCTTTTTATGATAGACTCTTACAAACGTTAACATCACTGCAAGGTATATATAAATAGTGTGATACGTGGGTGGTCAGTCTGAACTAGATTAATGATTTTAAACCAAGAACTGCTATTAATGTATCCTCGTTGATAAAATCAAACAGAAATACGTTATTAAAGTTTTGCTAATACATAACCACAGAACTGGAAGGATTGTCGAAGTGTAGGAATATTTTATTTAGGTGTCACATAATGAAGTAAAACTATATAAACATATCAGGATGACTTTAAAAGAGAACTGGCCTAGATCTACGAGGCACTCAATATCTAAGTATGAACTAAAAAACTAAAATAAGTTAATCTATTCCTTACAGACACTACATGTAAATATATATTCCCTTCGTCAGTGTTGCTTTGGCGAATACAAATAACTTGAATGCATCAATGAAAGGTATGGGCTAAATCTTAACTATTTGTTAAAATAACTCAATGATTGGATCAGGCAGGTTAACTGATCACTCAGTTGCCCAGAAATGGCATGTATATATATATATATATATATATATATATATATATATATATATATATATATAGAAACGATGATATGCGTATTTGCATAATTTGACTGCTTTCCCTTTAATGTCAATACAATCCATCTCATCTGTGAAACAGTTGTAAGTACGACAGCTATAACACATTTATTCACGTAATTCATTCTTAATCCATGGTTTTGACGTCACTCTATCACCCGCAGTCAGAAGGGGTATCAGATTTTGACACTTTTAGTAATGACTTTCCCAAAATGCCTTCTGAAGTCCTATGGGTACCGCTCTTTCACCCAGGCTGCTGCTTTTCTCTGGGACACTCTTCCCCCATGCCATCAGACTTTCACCAACCCAAGAAAAACTTCAAAGGCCATTTTAAAAACATTATTCATGAAAAATATCACATTGTGAGCTTCCCCTTCCATTAGACTTTCGCGTTTTGTAAATACACTGTTCATATTTTCACGCTTTGTGCCAGGAGTATCTAAGCACTCTCTAAATTCACTTATTTATTATTATCTTAAACAGTCTTTTCATAGGACTATTTGTTTTAAAAAGAAGAGTTCAAATAACTTTACGTACTTAAGTTCATACTGATTTTCAGTTTGACAGAAAAGCAAGGCCTTTAAAAAAAGTGAGTAAACAGGCGAAAGATATTACATCAAGTTCATTCAATGTATTGCAATATTCACTCAATATAGGAACTATATAGAGATTATTACCCGAGGAAGTGTGTCATATGATTTTTATGAAACGAGTGTGGATTTTTTTATTGCCCGAGCGAGAGCGAGGGCTATACACAAATTTGCACGAGTTTCGTAAAAGTCATATTGCAAACTTTCGAGTGTAATAATTTCTTTATTACCCATTCTTTTCCATTTCATTCGCGATAAATAGGCAGGAAACTACCAAATTCCCTTGCGACGGCAAGCTACAGTGACGTCACGAACAATCGTTTTATGACGTCACAGACAACACAATACGGGAAGTCGCGGTGAAACAATGGTTGCTAGGCAAACGTGATATGTGCACATGTGCTCATATCAATAATATTAACTCGGTTATTTTCAACCATATGGGTAATAGGTATGTTATATTACACAAGTATATCATAATAAATTGCAGACGTGACTGATGATAATAGAGAATTCAGCAAAATGAAATACACGAATATTACTATCTTAGATTTTATATATCCGGATCTTGATGGTAGCAGGAAGCGAAATATCATTCAAACATGACTATCTGAGGTCTAGACGTTTTAGATGTGTAAACATAATTAAAACACAGAGAACATCACATTCTATTACCCTGAGCACGCACGTATGTCCTTCAAAGACTAGGTCACGCAGAACGTGCTGGTTGATGATGCATTGTATTGTGTATAGCAATAGATGTGTTTGTTGCTGACATCAGTCATATTTATATGAAGTTAATGACCAACATGATAAATCGCGGGAACAGGTGCTATGCATTGTTTGTTAGGAAATAGACAACTCAGACAACTTGAGCTGGAAAGAGAAACCCTATTTCAGAAATGTCACTTTCCGCTGTGTTCGCATTTAATATTCAGCCATATTTAATATTATATTTTGTATTCATGAACTAACTGTTTCAAATGATCTATGTCATCATGATCATAAATCGACAGCATATAAACCTCATTGATAACAATTTCCTAATTATTCTTTATATCTGAAAAATATTATAATTACTTCCTATTTGCAAAAAGTGAGTTATTTTATTAGGTTTTAAAGACACTATTCATATTTTGTTCCTTCGGTACACGTGTAGGAACCAAAGATTAGAAAGAGTAATGATATATGAGAGGGCGACATCTGAGTCTCAGCTAAGTTGGGAACACGGGAATGGTAATTTAATTTCAAAGACATGTTCTATGGGATCGTGACATCACAGTTCTCACATGACTTGCAACAACTTATTATGTATAAACCAGAGTAAACATTTACATAAAGACTATATATAGAACAAGAATTCACGAAAGATAAATGGACGGACCCATTGTTATCTCCAGTATATATCTAATCCATACCTAAACGTTAATGTTCTGTCATCAACGTACACATAATTGCTCGACATAAAACACATCCATAAAGTGTTGTAATGCATTTCAATTTTCTTTTTAATATTTTGATTCATATTTCATTTTAAATGATGGATTATTTACATGAAAAATCCATTAGTAAAAAAGTGTTCTTGCAAAATAAACGTTTTTAAAACTCTTTTTGTACTTTTGCCTTAAGTTGCAGTTAATCGTGCCAAGTGGAATGTGAATTTGACATGATTACTTTACTGTTGCATAAACAATACAGGTTTCTGAAAATATTTCAGCTCATGCTTCGACTACGTGATTAAAAGATGTCATTTCGTTAGGATGACTATTCACATAACATTACTCTGTTCAGATGGATGTAAGCGGCACATGAACTGAATGGACTGCTAATGTGTTTGTAATGCTTGTTTGGATTCCAGTATGAAATACCATTTTACCATTTTATAATAAGAATTGTGCTTTAACCGCCTATCACCAAAGTTTTAATGTTTGTGACAGACAGAGCCAGAAAACCTGACACACACATCTCCTGTCATGGTCACATCGCCAAGTACAGTGGAGATCTGGTGCTGATCTGTTGTTCTTCAATGGTTTACTGTGTGTATTGCTTAGATATAATGTGACACATATAGAGGACCAACCTTTTTATTTGAGGGATATACTTAAGGTAAGAATATGATGCTATGAAAAAAAGAGAATCTGATCAGTCATATCACGCTTGTGAATCAAAACCGTTTATATAATTTAAACCAGTAAAATCTTACTAGAATAATCACAAATCACTAAATTATATTACATGATAATCACTGATGATTATAATAAATTATTACATTATATAATATATTCTGTTTCTCATTGTCAGACATTTGCAACGTTGTACACATTTATCATTCAGTAAAGATATTAATAACTTAATCACTGAAGTTCATTCATTTATATAATATTCATCAATATCGTTCATCTTGATAGTGCAAAAGTGCAAAACCATATTTTTATTTCAAAATGAATACTTAATTTATGTTTCATTTAGAGCTAAGATTCAAATCAGAATTACATCAATTTGATATTCATTTCAAAGTAAAAAACGTATTAAGTAAATATGAAATTGATTAAACATCATGATAAGGAGTCAGTCACTTGAATTTTGCCTTGAATAAACATCCCTCATCTGGTTGAGTTTACGGAGTGTCATGTGGTGTAGAGTGGTCAATACGCTTCAGGAGATGCTTGGTTCTGCTTGAACACTGCTTACAAGGTCATGGATTACTGTTGATACAACATTCATATTTGCTGTTCAATTTCTTAGATTCTCTGTATATATATGTGAGCATGAAACGCATTGTGTAGTCTCGAATCTTTTGTCACAAAGAGCAATAATACTGAAGTTTGCAGACATCTTGATGGAGAATTTATTTGACACCTTACATTTTGCAGATTAAATTATGTTAATAACAGAACATCTGATTTTGTGTTGTCTTGTCAATGTTTCAATTATTTAAAGCATTTTTTTCTATATGTAAAGCTTAACAAGGACATCTGTACAGTAATTTTCACAAAATATTAATATTTTCCAGGTTCGGGAACTCGCAGTGGTTAGCACATTCGACTTCGGATTAAGAGGTCCGGAGTTTGATTTCCGAAAGAGAATCAGCAACTCTGTCACATGCAGTAAGATTTAGGTGCAAAATTTCACTGAATGCACATAATTCATTTTTGTAGAAGGGTTTACAATTTATATAAAGGAAGACAAACTGAATGACGCAAACGTGACACTGATTTATATCTAGTAAAGATCTCATTCCTTAATTCATTTTAAAACATTAAAACTCTCATGGTTGAAGGACAAAAGGAAATGTAACAGAACACTTGAAAGGCGCTACAAAGTGGTCTCACAAAAATGTAAATAAGTGATACCTATGGCTAGATAATACTCCTTAATCAATGAAAAGAGTTATAAAACGAATGTCCATTGTTCGTTTAAAGCATGCGATTCCATTTCCTTTCGAGTGGCCATTTTAATGTGTTCACATTAAAATGGCCGCTCGAAGGTAATTCAAGGGATCTGACTGATGTAGCGATACCTAAACACTCAGAGTAAAATTCTAATCATTCATCTTGCTGTCGGAACTCTCAAATTTGCATCATACCTACAAATCTACCTCTCACCCTGAAGAGTTTCACACCACTGTCGCTTTATACGTCCCACAATTTTCTTCCAGTACAGATAACCATTTCTATGTGATGTTTTATTCGCTAACTTAGCAATATATTTTAAAGACTCTAATAATGAAAGGACAATTTTAGAAAATGAAATTTGAAAAAGAAGTGCTACAGTGCCTTTAAATCATTTTTCAACATGATTTTAAAGCTATCAGATATCTATTTCATGTCTCATCATCTTTAAAAGTTATAATTGTATAATTTGAATGCTTATCAAGACAGAAGATTGAATTGACACAAAAAATCAACAAATATTCAAGTTTGTGTTTGTGTATCTTCTAACAAGAGATTAATACGTCGTTTCTTTTCATGCAATGTCTTTCATAAAAGGTGAAACATCAGAGAATTTGATTAGTTGCAATCAAATAGTGATGTTGTTTCAAATATACATGTTTTTATCTGTACCATCACAACAGTAAAATGTTTCATGCAGGATATTAATATTTTAAGAAAGCGACATGCATCAAATAAATTTACTTAAGACGAATATATTACTTTATTTTATTTTAGAGAAGAAATATTGACTTCGCACTTTTATACAGACAAATTATTATTTAAACTGAACATGACTGTCATTGCTGTGATCAACCCTGTAATAGGGAATATTTTACCCATTTTAGCAAAATTATAAACATGTTTAAAGTGGTGTCAGAGACGTGCTAATGATAAGCAATGATGAAGACGATTCACCGTTTTAGTCAGAACAATAATTTGAACTGAAGTTCATCCTTCTGATTGATAGTTAAAAAAGCATAGTAATAAAAGTACATGAACTTAAATTAAACTTATCAATGTTTCAACTGAGAATATGCAATCTCTATGATCAGTGTTTGTTATTAAAGTTAAAGAATATTTGGTGACCGTTGGATTTGATTTCAGGTTTATTAATGTGAATTGAATAATTCCAAAATGTATATACCTCAATATATGAAGAGTAAGTCTTGAAATTGATTTATTACCCTTTTCATCTAGCTTTTGTTCTTCCGACCTGTTGCACATCGATATATCAATTCAATATATGCTTCACTTATGTAGTCTATATAAGAACGTCATTGTGAAACATTACTGAATTCGTGATCCATCAGCCATATGATGATGGTGAAGACTTCACTTCTTATTGAATGTGAGGTGCCCCAAAACCAATGTCATTTAAACTACTATTTTAGTTTGCCAAATAACTTCAAAGTTTTACCTGTTACTCTGTCCTTGTGGGAACTTTATGTTAGAAAATGAATCCTGTAAAGCAAAACCTGCTTTAAAATGAATTTGATTCCTTCGATAACCCTCCTGGTACATTCTCTACAATGGTTACTGAACATTTGAATTCACACTTATACCAAGAAAATGATGTCAAAGTTAATAAGTTGATTGTATTCAAACTGATATGTGAACATGATTAGTTGGATCTTCATCAAACAAGTTATACAGTTTTATTTATGAAAAATTGCAATGCACAACTGTTATTAAAATGGAAACATGGTATCACATTCGTGTCTTATTGTCTATTGAATGTCCTATTTAGCTGGTATATGTTTATAAACTGATTTAATATTATTTCAAAAAGTTATTCCCAGTCCTAATGGCGTGATTTGGTTCATACCTCATATCTTAGCAAGAAACAGATAATGACATTGAAGGAGATGTTCAATCGACAATTCATAACGGATACTAAATTATTGGTAGTAAAACATTCGTCTTGTCTGTTTTACGCTGTGAAAGAAATAAAAGTAAACATGTATTTGTTGTTAGTTTATTTCCATTTGTGATTTGTTCTCATGCTTCTGTAATAGTATACAGGGTATTCCAATCGATCTAAAAGTTAAGAGTATCTGTTCCTGGGAAAAATGACATCAATGTCACATCAAATCTAAGATCTACATACATTTAGCTGTTCCTTAGGGTTCCCAAGTCCCATGTTGTTTGCCTAAAGTCATTAGCAGATTCAAAATGTCACTTAAGTTGCATCCCAAATGTCAGAAATACAGCCGGAACAAATATTTCAGAAATGTGAATTCCTTTCGACAGTCTTAAAAGGATTTCTCAGATCTTGAGTCATGTCACTATAAACAATCAATAATGAATTGGTACCCATATTATTGCATATTGGCAGTACCAATGTATGTGCTCTGAACAACCAACATAGTCTGCCATCAAAGTCTGGCACAAACATGATGCTTTTAATCCGTCAAGGGAGGGTAGTTATTGTTAACTGATTTGAAGATATTATAATGACTCAATGTCAGAACGCAATATTAGTAGTAAATGCTTTGACATTAATTCTCAAATGTTAAATCGCCTGTGACAAGCAATTACAACAGTAAGGTTTGAGATCAGACAAAAGATCAAACTATTTATTCAAGTGTTCATTTTGCTTGAGATATTGAGACATTGGTGAACAACCTTGGAGACAAATATTTCGTTCATTTACTAAATCTGTGTTTGGACTGGCATCATTTTGTGGAACATCAGCAAGTCCACCATCGCAAAAGCAAGACATTTCCAGTCAGAGCTAAACGATCACACTGTGGGTCCATACTGTTATGTAAAGTATCAAGAACAGTAAACAAATGCCTTGTTAAGGTCTGCAAATGTCATCAGCTGTCCAGCTGGTTTATTGTACTGTGACAGGATGGAACCTTTAAAAGTCTATACACATGTGATACATGCTTTCAGCTCATGTAAAGAACCAGATAATTCACATCAACCACTCATGTGTACTGGGACAAGGACTGGGAACCAATAATTCATGACATGTGATACGACAAAGTAAACACATGATCTTTGTGACTAAATTGCTAATGTCCAATGAAAGGACATAAGAATAGTTTCCAATTTCCAATATTTGTGTTATATTTTATCCAATAAATTTTGTGTTGAAGTATCTATATATGATAAAACTACATAAAACATATCCTGCTCAATCTCGGTAAAATCAATTCCAGTAAATATCTACCAACAGTTGCAAATCATCCCAGCCATGTCATGTAGACATGCTTTAAACCTTCATGTCATCCTCACCGACTTCCTTCCCGAGATTTAAGGACCAATTGATGTCAATGGTAATCATCACTCTGTGTGAGAGTTCATTGTTATGATAGACTCTTACAAACGTTAACATCACTGCAAGGTATATATATAGTGTGATAGGCGGGTGGTCAATCTGAACTAGCATAATGATTTTAAACCAAGAACTGCTATCAATGTATCCTTGTTGATAATAACAAACAGAAATACGTTATTAAAGTTTTGCTAATACTTGACCACAGAACGGGATTGTCGAAGTGGAGGAATATTTTATTTAGGTGTCACATAATGAAGTAAAACTATATAAACATATAAGGATGACTTTAAAAGAATACAAATAACTTCAATGCATCAATGAAAGCTATAGGCTAAATGTTAACTATTTGTTAAATGAAGTACTGTACATTATTCAATTAATGCGTCCTGAATTTAATAATTCTTTATTCATATATGATTATAATCAGAGTTGTGTGACTAGTAGTAGAATCCAAATATTTGGTTCATATGTTTACATCAAATATATAGCATTTGCATAGAAATACATGTCATGCTGAAAGGATAACAAGAAAAAACTATGATACACAACATATGTTCAAATCAAATATAAAATATTTGCATGAAAATAAATGCCATACTGAAAATATATATTAGTCCAAACTATGAACTTAAGTGATGAAAGATGAGTGATATGTTAATAATATGTTCAAAACAAAGATAAGTATTTGCATGAAAATAAATGCCATGCTGAAAATATAAATAGTTTAAATTGTGAACTTAAGTGATGAAATATGAGTAATCTAGCAATATGTTTAAAAAGATAGAGTATTTCCATGACAATAAATGTATAATATGTATAGTTCAGACAATGAACTCAAGTGATGAAATATGAGGATGTGATAATATGTTCAATCCAAAGAAAAGGTATTTGCATGAAAACAAGTGTTATGCTGAACTCAAAAATGATTAAAATAGGAGCATAGTCTATGAGATATTAATAATATGGTAACAGAGCAGCTTTTCATAGATTTTAAGTATATCAGTTGTATGTGTTAATCATTGAATAAAAAATTGGTACATTCAGTATGCTAAATCTAAGGATTTGTTTCATTCTTGTGTGATAAAGTTATTTAATTTGATCATGTTGTAATATATTTTTTTTCTCTGACATTCTGGGGGCGGGATAGCGCAGTGGTTAGCGCGTTCGGCTTCGGATCAAGAGGTCCGGGGTTCGAATCCCGCTAGGGGCACGGCAACTTTGTCTGCAGTAGAGAACTCTTCTACACGCAGTAAGGTTTGGGTGCAATGCTACACTGAATTTCAGAGCAGTACCACCCATGGTTCCTAGTTCCTAGTATCCTAGTCCCGTTGTTCGCAGGTTTCACCGCAATGCATAGCAACGTGGCGTTGCAGGCTTTCTCCCTGCCGTAATACTAGCAGCCGCGATATAAATGAAATACTCTTGAAAGCTGCGTTAAACCCTGAATCACCTCACCTCACCTCTGACATTCTGAAATAATTTGGGTGTATAGAGCATGGTATAACTAAGTGGAAAGAATGGTAAATTATTGGTAATAAATAAGCAATTGCTCTCATGTGAATATTGGTGTACAGAACTACCTCTGTCTATAATTTAATAGTGCTAAACCATTCCTTTTTTATGAAATTGTTATATAATATTTCTTCATTTTCAAATAATAGTCTTGCAGCTGATACTGGAAGTTAAGAAATGATATTGTTAATAGACTAGTTATTTATCAGCATTGATATATGGTTCTATTCACAGAGAACATTTATACCACACAACTGTTCAAATGGCATCACTGTTGATAACATGATATCATTTCATAAGGCATATTGAATATAGTTGTAGAATACTATATTTTGCTATACATATTTTGAATATTTTGGGCTTTCTCAATATTGTCTAAGGTGTTCAGGTATGGGTACATTCACTCGCTTCCATGCGGTTTGTGGTTCACTGGGCATTTTCTGCTCCAAGACAAGGTCGATTCCTTTTACCCTGACCCTTGTGTACGCATCTTTTCTTTTCTCAGTTCATACGCAGCTTTGTTAAGATGTGATCGTATTCCTTTCATGCTGTTAGGGAAATCAGTCTGTATGTTCATAGGTGTACCATAGAGCACTGCACCGAAGGTGATGCTGGTAACGTACGTTACCAACATCCCAACATTGCGGAAGGCAAAATCGCTTCGCGAGTATTTCACACGAATTAATAGTTTTCTCGGGGTATATAATCAAACTAAGTTTGCACACACATGAACAGTGATGGTGTGAATAGATTTGATGCACTGAATGTACATATTAATGTCCACGTTATGAAGAATACGCAATTTTAAAATCACGGTGGGATGTCGGTAACTCCCAGCGAGTTTGACACAAGATGTTGGTAACGATGAATGGAGGATGTGGGTAACACTATTGAGAAAGTGTTGTTAGTTCTGTTGTAAATACGATACGTGTTAAAGTCCTTTGAGAGAGGGGTCACATTCTTTATGTGCTAGTATTACTAATCTGAACATGTTTTCTATTTATCCCGATACACGATAAGTAAACGTGCTAATCAATTCAACATGCTTATCAATATACTAATATTGAAAGATCGTATGTAAAATGGATGATCCCTTACATGGTTGACCTTGATACCAGAACATTTTTGCGGGGTTCTATTAGATAAGTGATAATGTTTCTTCAATAATAGTTTGGTTTACATACAAAATCTGCATTCAGAAAATCATATGAGACAGATGTTGGTTCAGGGTATTAATACTCATGTGTATATATTTGCTCCTACTATGTACTTTATGCATATAAACGCAAGTAAATATACACCAGAAGTATATTAATACTACATCTGGAGGTCATGTAAACATATATTTGCACAAATGTACTTATGCATAGTGTACGTGTCATGTGTCACAGTTTTCTCAAACACATGTGTGAGTATGCCATTCTTTTAATAGTGACAGAACTATTCCTGGACTCAAAAGAAAATAGAGTCATGGGATCTGTATCTCATCAGATTTTAAACGATGAAACATATTAGGTTGAAAATTGTAATTTTCAAAAAGTAGTTCTCAGATGCTTTACGAAAATATATTATCCAATATTCTTTAAAAAAAAGGTTCAAGAATGGAGTCTTTGTTGTCACGGAGTAACCAAATCTACAATGTATAATTCATAGGTGTACAAAAGATTTCACCTTTCTCGAGGCTAATGCATTTAGTCTTTCAGAAGAATACACATAATGTTCTTTAGGGAGTGGCACCTGTAGCCCTAGATTGGATCAAACCAAACCAAACCAAACCTATAATTTATAATCCCCATTGACCAAATAGTCGGTACATAAAATTTCATTTTTCTCAGCCTTTGAGTTACAGAAGAGAAGATGATTGGTTTTTAGGGCATAGTTTATGTTCTCATTGTTAGGACCCACAGTCATCAAGTTACAACTATTAATAACCCCCCATTGTGTTAGGAGTCCACACATAACATTCATGTGTCTATTGGTTTTCGTTCTTTGAAAAGAAAACGAAAATAAGTGTTTAGGTAGTGGACCCTGTGACCACATCTAGAGCTACATAGTCACAACATCTATCATTTATAATCACCATAGGCCTTAGAGTCTGTACACGCCATTTCAGTCGTTTAGGGCGTTTAGTTCTGACTAAAAGATGAACATGGTTTTATGGCATATAGCTCCTGTGTTTCTTATCAAGGCATGGCTAAGGATTCTGTTCACAATTTTTCAACATTGGAGAAGAAGACTTAATACGTTGTGGCCCTTATTTGGCAACACAGAGACACAGAAAACAGTTTTTAGTTTACAGCTTATAATCCCCATTGGCTAAGGGATCTGAACACAATATTTCAGCTTTGTCTGCTTTTTTTCTGAAGAGGAAGAGGAAAACAGGTATAGGGCATAGTACATGTGGTTCTTACTTGGGACCACAGAGTCTCCAAATCTATAATAATCCACATGGCTTAGGAGTCTGAACACACTATTTCAGCTTTCTATGGCATTTAGTTCTGAAGAAGAAGATGAAAAAGGTTTTCTATCATCAAATCTACATTTTTATAATCCCAATTGTTCAAAAAGAGTGTACACAGGATTGAGCTATCTAGAGCCAGTGGTTCTTGAAAATAAGAAAAAAATAGTAAGGCTTACAGACGAATGGACTGACGGACGCCGAACTCTTGGCATGCCATAATTCTATTAGGCTTTTCAGTTCTGAGGGCAGTCTGTTCTTCGCTTTATTGCTGATAGTGTCTGCATTGTTCCGATATAACATGGTTATATTTGGGATAACACTACTTTCAAAAGTACAAATTCTTGTACTTTTTCGGGCCGTGTCCCATATGGGATTCGAACCCACGCCCTCTGAGTAAGGCAACTATCGCCAGCATTGACTGTACCAACAGCTTACCACACGACCATTTCGCCTCGACTAATGCATTGTTCCATGTGTTAAATATGGATGACAACTGTTTCAAAATCCGTAATACTCACCCCCTCTATTTCCTCGTGTAAACGCATAGAAAATATACTTTTATTCCCATATGCAAAATATTCCAGGTGTATATACACTGACATATGTATATTTCTGCATGTAAACAGGGCGTTAGAATGTAAAAAAAATTATAACCCTCATGGGTTATATCTAAATAACAGTAATAGTATACTGAAGTACCTTGGAATTGAGAAACCCTTTCAGAGGCATATTCACACACTACGCTAGTAATAAGATATATCGCATTAATCATATAGCTGGTTGTATACATAATAATATTTATTGTCAATATGGTTGAAAATAACCGAGTTCATATTATTGATATGAGCACTTGTGCACATATCACGTCTACCTAGCAACCATTATTTCACCGCATTTCGGCGTCTGTGACGTCATCAAACAATTGTTTGTGACGTCACTGTAGCTTGCCGTCGCCAGAAAAGTGAGTCGTTTCTTGACTGATTTTACGCGAATCAAATTGAATAGAATGGGTAATAAAGAAATTATAACACTCGAAAGTGTGCCATATGAGTTTTTCGAAACTCATGCAAATCTATGTATAACCCTCGCTATCGCTCGGGCAGTACACAAATTCAAACTTGTTTCGTAAAAGTCATATGACTACCTTCCTCGGGTAATAATCTCTATATAACGTATCTTGATGTGATGTACGTCAAACTAATGATGAAACTTTTTTAATGGCAATGAAGATTTGTAAGTGCAAATGTAGCAGTAGTACAGGTCTGTGAGAGGGAAAGTCAAATTAGGTTTTCCTTTGGTTATTTATGGTAAGTTTATTTTGAATAAATAAAGCAAAACTATATATAAACCGTCTAAAGTATGCTACTACGATTTTGGCGTTACCAGCATCATTTATTTCAAAACAAGAGACGTTACCAACATCTAGTCTGGGAGTAACCGACATCCCACCGTGATTTTAAAATTGCGTATTCTTCATAACGTGGACATTAATATGTAGATTCAGTGCATCAAATCTATTAACACCATCACAGTTCATGTGTGTGCAAACTAAGTTTGATTATATACCCCGAGAAAGCTGTTAATTTCGTGTGAAATACTCGCGAAGCGATCTTGCCTTCCGCCATGTTGGGATGTTGGAAACGTACGTTACCAGCATCACCTTCGGTACAGTGATAGAGGGCTGATCTTGCCTTGAACACATCCTCGCGGTCAGCCATTGACAGAAATGATGTCATTATGGTAGGGGGTCTGGATGGACCAATGTTTTGCATGTTACATCTCGGTCTGGGAAGTCTATCCACCGACTTGAAATAAATCTGATCTACTTTGTCAGCAGGAAGTTTTAAGTTGCGGGAAAGGATATTTCTGATTACTGACTCAGAATCTTCGCTTCTTTCTTCCTTAATGCCATTGAGTAGCAGGTTAGGCTTTCTGTCGTGCATTTCCTTCAAAATCGCCTCCAGTTTCAACTGAGTGCATTTTAAGTCTACATCTGCTCTTAAGGTGTTTAAGGAAGTTTTTATCATCGTGCTGTCTTCAACGTGGATTTCAAATGATGTCTCAACATCGTCTACTCGCGATTTTCTAGAGCAACATCGGCTTCTATCTTCGATATGGCTTCCTGCGGATTAGAGTTGAAGGTGTCGATTTTTTTTTAAAATGCCTCTCGGACGCCAATATCAGTTCTTTGAGTTCATGAAATCCTATGGTTTCATCAGAGGAAACATCAGCTGAAGATCATGTGCTAGACGAGGAGCGTTGACTCGATCTGGTGGTCGCCATACTGTTTTGCGGAGTGATATCTCACTGTTCAAATTTGTTTGTATATAGTGTTAATGTTCAGTGAAAATTCATATGCTATTCACAAAGCGTTGCTTACATCAATGCATGGTAACAACTCACTTTTAAGGACCCGTAGATCCTCTTAAATCAGAGAATTAGAACATTTTTCTAGAGCTGAAAAACACTCACTCACTCCATTGTGACCTTCACCTTCCTCCTATCACCAAAATGTTAATGTTTGTGACAGACAGAGACACACATCTTGACATAGTCTGAAACACACATCTCCTGTCATGGTCACCTCGCCACGTACAGTGGAGATCTGGTGCTGATCTGTTGTTATTCAATGGTTTATTGTTTGTATTGCTTAGTGATAATGTGACACATATAGAGGACCGCCCTTTTTATTTGAGGGATATACTTAAGGTAAGAATATGATGCTATGAAAAAAGAAACTGATCAGTCATATCACGCTTGTGAATCAAAACCGTTTATATCATTCAGGCCAGTAAAATCTTACTAGAATAATCACTAATAACTTACTTATATTACATGATAATCACTTATTATTATATTACATTACATAATATATTATGTTTCTCATTGTCAGACATTTTTTTACAACGTTGTACACATTTATCATTCAGTAAAAATATTAATAACTTAATCACATAGGTTCATTCATGTATCCATTCATCAATATCGTTCATCTTTGATAAAATTTGATAGTGCAAAAGTGCAAAACCATGTTTTTCTTTCAAAATAAATACTGAATTTGTGTTTCATTTCAGAGCTTAGATTTTGCAGCTACGTTGATGTAATTCAAACCAGAAAATTGATATTCATTTTAAAGTGGAAAACGTCCACAGTAAATATGGAATCGATTAAACGTCATGATAAGGAGTCAGTCACTTGACGTTTGCCTTGAATAAACATTCCTAATCTGGTTAAGTTTACGGAGTGTCATCTGGTGTGGAGTGGTCAATATGCTTCAGGAGATGCTTGGTTCTGCTTGAACACTGCTTACAGGTTCACTAGATTACTGTTGATACAATATTCTTATTTGCTGTTCAATTTGTTAGATTATAAGTAAATATCTGTGAGCATGAAACGCATTGTGTAGTCTTGAATCATTTGTCACCAAACGCAATAATAATTCAGGTTGGCAGACAGCTGGATGGATGAATTATTTGATACCTTACACTTTGCTATTTGCCCTTTCTGTGTACTTTAAATTATTTTAATAACAGAACAACTGCTTCTTGTTAGGTTATTAGTTCCCATTTGTGATGCCAAAAAGGATATCCCTATATTTGTTTTCTGTCAAAAAACTGTAAATTCGCAATGTACATACCAAGGAGAAGGTAATCCAAGTTTGAGAACTTGTTCCTAATCCTTTTCGTATAGAATAAAATATGTTTAAACCAATTTATTTTCACATATCAATATGATCCATTTAGATTTGTTATTTAGAAGCGTTTAAAAATTATAGGAAGACAAACTTCTACTAAAGAACGAACTGAAGAACAAACTCACTCCTCAATTCCTTTTAAAACGTTTAAACTCTCATGGTTGAAGGAGAAAAGAAAATTGCAGCACTTGACTGCAACAGAACACATTAAATTATTTTTCAACAGGAATGTACAGTTACCATAGAGAGGGAAGCAACTGTCTATTTCATGCATCATCACCTTTAAACGTTTCACTGTATAATGCTCATGCTTAGAGATAGGAAGAACATGTCAGTTTGAAACAAAAAGTTCAAATACTTACGTTTGTGGTTGTGAATATTGTCTTCCAACAGAGATAACAAAGTTGTTTCATCTCACGCAACCTCTTTCCCCAAATGTTCTTGTGTGATCCGAAGTGGTGTTACTTTTGACATGACAGGATTATTTTGTTTAATCTTTACCGTCAGAGAAGGAAAATCATACATGCAGGATATTGATATGTAATAGTTTGTCTTTTTTAATCATGAAAGTGACTTGTATAAAAGAAATAACCTGCAGACGAACTGATGACTTTGAGAAGTAAAACAACTGTCAACTTCCAATTGTTAAACAGACATTTTAACAGACAACATGTGTTTGGAAATTAATATCTTTAACTTAAACTTTTATTTTAGAATGAAACTGATTGCTGAAATCAACCCTGTTGTGTTTTTGGACTATTTGACCCCTTTTAGCAGGATTTTAAGAGTGTTTAAAATGATGGCAAAGACGTACTGATGCTAATAGAGAAACGCTGAATTTTGGTGTTTTAAGATGTTAGATTAAAGAAGATTTAACATATGTTTTACAATAATAATGCCAAATTAATACCATCCTTCTAAACTTTGATATTTAATAATGCATAATTAATACAATACAATTTATTTAAATGAATCATTGTTTTAATTGGGAATATGTTGTGATTGTTTTACTTTTGTTAAAGTCAAAGAATATTTAGTGACAGTTTGATGGAAGTTGATATGATTTGTATAATCCAAAAGGCACCTACTTTAGAATTAATGTTGAAATTAATTAAATTTCCATTTTTTAATTTAGATTTTGTTCTTCTGAACAGTCTGATATTCGACATTTCAACGACTTACTTATGTATTACTAGTATATGTAAGTCTCATACTGAAATATTACTGAATTAATTCATGATCTATAAGTATGATGCAATTGGTGAAGACTTTCACTCGTAATTACATACAAGTGTGGGGTTCTCCAAAAACAACGGCTTATCTTCATCAATGACTGTTATTTGATTTGGCCAAATCTTCTCAAAATAAAAACAAGATCCTCATATTTTCATACGAAAAATATAACTCTGGAAATGTATTTAACACATCATTTTACCAACAAACTTTATACATACTTACTATACATATACACATATAATTTGGAAAAGCCACTTAAAGTAATAGTGCCAAAAAGACTTTCATGAAATCTTAAGAATATATATCTGAAAAGATATTCATAAAAAATGCAAAATTATGATTTAAAGCTTATATGGAAATAATTAGTCATTTGGGATACAAAGAACTTCATGGTTTTACACCATTACTTTGTGCCTTTGGGAACTTGATGTTTCTGATTGAAGTGCATCAAGCAAAGTTGTAAGTGTAATGTAGACAGTTATCCTGCAGTGCTCGCCTAGAAACTATAATTAAATCCACAGGAATACCTCTCTCTAGAGTAATCATTCTTTACATATTATTAGGATTAAAGGCTCTGTATAATGTTTGGAAAACGTGCGACAATATCACTGATACAGAGAAGGTATACATTAGATGAACATATTTGATGATGTGTTCAGCCTTGTGGCTTTTACACGACATGTGTAAAAGTATACTCGTGTAAAAACAATTAAATCTCATGGTGTTAAGCTTGATATATAATAATAAATATAAGATCTGTCTGTAATATTACGCATGTCAGTTCATAATGACATATCTAAATACATAGATTGCCTAAGAAAAGACGAATTAAAGAATATGCATCTTGTAAAGCAAAACCTGCTTTAAATATAAAACTGATTTAATATTTTTTCAAAAAGTTATTCCCAGTCCTGATGGCGTGATTTGGTTCATACCACTTTGCGTTTTTCTATATCTTAGCAAGATGTTGTTAGGAGACAGGAGTGTTTATTTACACTTGTGATTTTTGTTCACACGCTTCTTTAATAGTATATGGGGAATTCAAGTCGACCTTTTAACGAGTTTCTGAAAGAAATTTCAATTTTAAGATAAACATACATTTAGTCTTTTTATAGGGTTTTTAATTTCCGCAGATATTTTGTTTGCCCCAAAGTCATTAGCTCAGTCAAAATGTCACTAAAGTTGCAACTCAACTGTCAGAAATTCATTAAGAACAAATACTTGTGAAATGTGAATCCTTTTCTACAATATCATTGCATGTTGGCAGTACCAATGTATATGCTCAGAACAACCATCATAGTCTGCTATCATAGTCCGATACAAACATAATGCTTGTAATCCATCAAAGGAAGGACAGTTATTACTTATTAGTTGCAAGACCTAACAATGACTGAATGTCGGAAGGCAATATTAATAGTCAATACGTTGATATCATTTGTCAAAGGTGTCAAATGCGCCCGTGACAAGCAATCAAAGCAGTAACTACATAAAAACCATCTGGGTAAAATCAATTCCAGTAAATAGCTACCAAATGTTGCAAATCATGCCAGCCATGTCATGTAGACACATTTATAACCTTCGTGTGATCCTCAACGTTATACTGACTCCATGAAGTCATCTGTTCGTATGTATCAATCAATCATGAGAATATTTCCCTTTCTTATGGTTAAATCACTAAATGATTGCATGGCCTTGATATGTGAAACTGAAAACTCAATATCAATAATAATAATATAATAATATGTCCATTTATAGAGCGCACTTATCCATGAACTCAGTGGTTGTCTAACCCAAGCTGACATATTTGTGGCTGGAAGGTCACTTCCACAACCGTTACCAGGTACCCATTTGCTGCTGGGTGAACAGAGGCATATTTTGAACAAAGTCACTTGCTCAGGGTGACACCATAAGTCTCTCAACTCATGTCTCAGTGTGGGACAGGGAATCAACCCTTGAAACTCTCAGTTTTATCCAGCAGCGGGTGGGCCACCCACCCAGCGAGCTGTGCCAGGTGTTGCTGAACTTCACTGATAGCGGTCGACTGAGCTATGCACATGACCACTTGCCATCACATCTTTCTTGTTTATATCAAAGACAAAACCACATTAGCCCTTTTGACATATAATTTTCTCCCTTCTCTATGCGGCCAATTCACCACAGGCGATTTCCTTAAATAAATAGGATAGTGTGGTACAACATGCTCTATGAAATAATTCAAAGTGTTCTTAAATAGTTATGATAATAATAATGGATAGTTTTTATATAACGCACAAATCTCCACGTTGTGGACTCAGGGCGCTTCTAAACATTATTACCCTGGTTTAACCTAAGCTGCCGCAAAGAGCTTAAAGGTCACCTCCTCCACATCTTACACCAGGTACCCACTTTCTGTTTGATGAACAGAGGCACACTTTGAATAAAGTCACTTACCCAGGATGACACCATAAGTCTTTCCACTCATGTCTCAGGGAATCACCCTTCAAACTCTCAGTTAATTCAGAAATGAAGCGGGTAACCCACCCATGCGGCAAGCCGCTCCCATTGTTGCTGAACTTCACTGATAGCGGTCGACTGAGCTATGCACAGGACCAGGTGCCACCACATAATAGTGAGAAGCAGGAGACGGATAGAGTAATTCACCTACGACATTACTGACACACAGATTTTAAAATAAATGAATATGGTATTTGTTTCTGACATTGTTATAAATAAAAAAGTGGTTCTTCGAAGGTCAACAAATTGAGGTTGTATCATCTTACAGGTACCTTGGTATAATTTTCACCCCTAGACTTTCATGGACTAAGGCTCAACACTGTCTACTTTCCCACGGTAATAAAGCACTTATATCTTTTTATTCTTTTCAAAGAAATTTTGGAACTTTGTCACCCCTGGATCTTTTTAAATTGGTCGACTCTATTATTCTGCCTATTTTGTGTTATGGTTCTGAAGTCTGGGGAACATCTTATTGTAAAATTATTGACGGTCTCCAGATTAAAGTTTGTAGACAGCTTCTTAGAGTTGGTAGAAATGTTAGTAGCAGCATGATGTTAGGGGAATGTGGTAGGCTTCCATTGCAGTTTAATGATATGTCTAGAGCGGTTAAGTATTGGTGCATGTTAATTCAACTAGATTCACATAGACTTCCAATTCAGGGTTATGATATGTTGAAATCTCTTGATGATTCAGGTAGGCTTACTTGAGCTACATATATTAGGAATATCTTATTTGAATTTGGTTTTGGATTTGTATGGCTTTCCTAAGATGTTGGTGATAGCAAAGTTTTTTCTGCAACACTTTAAACTTAGGCTCTCTGATATTCTAAAACAATCATGGTCTGCAAATATTCATAATCTTTCATATTCATTTGCCTATTAGCATTTTAAATCATTATTACATGTAGAAAGCTATCTATCATTATCTATATCTCCCTATTTAAAATCCCTTTTAGCAAAATTCAGGTTCAGTAATTTTGGGTTAGGTATAGAAACAGGAAGATACAACAATGTACCAATGGCTGATAGAGTCTGTATTTACTGTAAAGTGGACAGTATTTACTGTATTGAAGATGAAAATCACATTATTTTTTTTATTGTTAATTGTATGAAAATAGTAGAAATAAGTTTATTGCTCCATTGTTGTACAATACATCAAACACACAGAATTTAATCTATATTCTTAGCAGTAAAGATAAAGATATTATCGTGAATGTTGTTAACTTTCTTAAATGTATATGTAAAACTAGAGCTGCAATTTTAAATTCATTAACCTGTTATCTTTTATGTGCGCTTGTTTCAAATTTGTAATGTTATTGTATTTTGGGCGTTTGGCCTATATACTGAATAAAATGTTTGTCTGTCTGTCTGTAAATAAAATTTTTATAAGTCTTCTGATCTAAAGTAATATTTTAAACGAATTCAAAAAAGGATGTTCATAGGTTTTAGAAAATAAGTTAGCACTGTTTTTCAATTTGAAAATACAGCAATTCCTTTAATATAAATTATTGTGTTGAAACTGAGCAAACAGGCGCAGGATATTTGATCGAGTTCATTCAATGTAATATTTCTGATTATTTGAACTGCATATGCAATATAACGCAATGGAAATCTTAACTTTATCATAATAATTTGCAGATGTGAGATGATGATAACAACGAATTCAACAATATGAAATACACGAATATTACTATCATAGATTTAATATATCAGTATCTTGATTGTAGCATTAAGCGAAATATCAATGCAATCTTGGCAAGTTGAGGTCTAGACGTTTTGGATGTGTTAACCTAATTCAAGACACAAAGAAAACCACAGTGTATGTCCTCCAGCACGCACTATGCCATCCAAAGAATAGGCCACGCAGAACCTACTGGTTGATGATGCATTGAATTTTGGATAGCAATAGATTTAAGTTTGTTTCTGACATTAGTCATATTTATATGAGGTAAATGATCAACTTGATTAATCACTGGAGCAGGTGCTATACATCGTTTGTCAGGAAACAGACAACTCAGACAACTTGGGTTGGAAACCTAAACCCTATTTCAGCAATGTCACATGCCATATTTAATCTTTTATTTAAGATCCATGAACGAACTGTTTCAAAAGTTGTTTGTAATCATATTCATATATCGAAAGCGTAAACGTCATTAATAACAATTTCAAATTTTGTCGTTATATCTGAAAAGATATATGATAATAACTTCCCAATTGCAAAAAGAAAGATAATTATTTTGCTGCGCTTTAAAGATATTCATTATAGCATGTCTTATATAACTTATAAATGTATTTGATAACAATATATAAGAGCATATCACCTGAGGATCTTTTTCTGAGACAAGATGGAAAGTGTCAGCTGGAACGGTTATATAATTGTCAAGACTTGCCGGAGGGAATCGTGACAACACAGTTCTCATATGACTTGCAACAGATTATTATGCATGAAATAGAATACGTTGGAATAAATTCACGAAAGATGAATGGACGACCTCATTGTAATCTGTAGTATATAACTTATCCATACCAGAACGTTTATGTTTTACAAAGTCAACAAAGTACAAATATTTGCTCGTCATGAAACACATCCATTAACTGTTCTAATGAATTTCAATTTTTTTTTAATATTTAAAATATAAATAATATTCATTGTAAATGATGTATTATTTACATAAAAATTCCACCAGTCACAAACTTTTCTTGCAAAATATTTTTTTTTTCAACCCTATTTGTTGCTTTGTCGTAAGTTACTGTAAATCATGACACGAGGAATGTGAACTGTAAATGAATGCTTTAATGTTGCGTACACATTACAGGTTTCTGAAAGTAGTTCAGCTCATGCTTCGATAACAACGTGGTTAAAAGTTGCCCTTTATATATATAGGATGACTATTCAAATAACATCACACTGTTCAGTTGGAGAGGCACATGTACTGAACGGACTGCTAAAGTGTTTGTAATGCTTGTTTGGATTTCAGCATGCAATACCATTAAGTGATGAAGAAAAACCTATTATGTGGCCACTATACTAAGATGTGTGCTATAACGGCCAATCGTGAAGGGTTTAATGTTTGTGACAGACAGAGACAGAAATCCTGACATAGTCTGAAACACACCTCTCCTGTCATGGTCACCTAGTCACGTACAGTGGAGATCTGGTGCTGATCTGTTGTTCTTCAATAGGTTTAATGTAGTATTGCGTAGTTATGTGACACATGTTTTCCAAGAGATATATGTAAGGTAAGGATATGATGCTATGAACATAGAGAAAGTGATCGGTCACATCGAGCTTGTCAATCAAAACCTAAGATTTACTGCCTAGGCAGTTACTTACTGCCTAAAATATCCAGGCAGTACGATTACTGCCATAATAATTTTCGATCAATTCACCGTATTGCCTTAGGCAGTAGTGTTTCTGCCTGAAATAATTATATTATTTATGTACATGTACCCCTCTTGAAGTACAATTTCACTTTCATTTTTGCAATGATGATTTTGGTTGGAATCATTTGTATTGACTTTTGAAATGAAAAATGTGAACTTTACTTTTAAGGCCTTTCATTATTGCTTCAGTGAGTGAGCATATAGCTTACAAGAGTAAGCGAACTCACCAATCAGTGTGCAGGCCATTGAAACCTGAGTCAGACTTGATTGATGATTTGAGGAGTATATTTTCTCCTAGGAGTTAAATATTCTACCCCGAGAGTAAGGTACATGTAAGCAACCGTGTCACGTAAACAGATTTTCTGTTTACTCCTGTAAGCAAACTGAATGCAACATCCCAAACACTTGACATAATCCATGGACATTTTATATTTTTTATTCTGCATTAATGTTTAAATTAACTATTCACTGTCATTGACCTTCTGATTTGTATCTACAATGTTTCTGTGAGCTATAGGATTGTTTAATAAATGGATATGTTCATAAAACGTCCTTTTAAAACCATTTTAATATTTAACATGTTCCAATTTGGCGTGTACAACTTTATTCCTAATATGTGTGTCTTCTTTAAGTCCGATGTTCGATTAAATTTAACGTCCATTCAAAATGTCCAGCAGTAACTTACTGTTTAGAAAGTGTTTTTTTCTCTTAGTGAATCGTTGTATTTCTGTTGTTAGCTGTCATATATAAAAAAACGTTTACTTCTGCAGCATATTCAAGAAGGATATGTCGGACATTACTGATCGAACTGATTCTTCCATTTTATACAATTATTGTTAATTATGGTAAATCTTTTCATTACACAATCTAATAATCAATATCAAAAGAAAACGCTCATCTGTATTGGCGGGAAAAGGTGCAACCTATAAAGCGACAATTTTGTGGAATTCTTCAGTGTGAATGGTAGATTTGTAGGTCTCATGAGAATTTGAGGTTTCTGACAGCAAGATGGTTGACCATTTCATCATTATACCATACGTAAAACTGTTCTCAGAGTCATCAGATATCACCACATCAGTCAGATCCCTTGTACTACCTTCATTTTAATGTGAGCACATTAAATAGTCGCTCGAAGGGAAATGGACTTGCATGGCTTAACAGAACCATGCGCATAAGTTTAATTTAATTTGTTTAACATGTGAGTTCATGTCATTCAGGTGTATCATTTTGCCATTGGTAACACTTACTTACATTTTTGTGAGAGAACTTTATTTCAGTAAGAACGGCGTACTACAAGAATCATCATCTGATAAATATGAAAAACTATGAGCTAAAGCTTACACGGAATAGTTAGTCATGTTAGATATACACAGCTCAATGGTTGCTTTGTGATTGCCAGAACTCAGTGTTTCTGAGGGTAGTACATCAAAGGAGAGAGTAAGTGCGATGTAGACAGTTATCTTGCAATGGTCGCCTTGATACTATAATTAAATCCCATATGCACGAAAACGTATTTCCAGAGCAACATCATTCTTCACATAATCTTAGGAACAAAGGCTCTGTATACTGTATGGGAAAAGTGCGTATCAGCACTTTATACAGTGATACAGAGAAGATAGGCATTAGATGAAAATATTTGAGGATTCGTTCGGCCTATTAGTACATGAAATGTGAAAGAAAATGTAATAAGAACTTATTGTGTTGTGCTCGATGAATACAATTATTAGATCTCTAAGCAGTCTGATGCATGTTATTTTATTTTGGAAAAAAAAGAAGTATTAACAAAGTATCCTGTAATGCAAAGACTGCTTTAAAATAAATTTGATTCTTTAGTTCTGGGACAATTTGTATAAATCCCAACGCAAAGTTGTAATCACACTGAAACTCGTATCTAATTAGTTGAATGTAAAACTATTATGAAACATAAAACAGATTATACAGTTTGATCTTTTTAAAACTTCCATTGCAAGAATTGCTTAAAATGACACTTTGTATCACATACTCCTCTAAATGTCTTTTGATCATCCAGCGACTTATTGCTATGTGCCGTATAACGGGTATAGCTGCTATATATTTTATAATACTAATATAACATTCTCTTAAAAGCTAGTCCCCAAAGAAATGATGGCGTGATTTGGTTTTTATTGTGTTGCCTTCTTGTTCTTAGCAAGAAATAGAAAATGGCATTGATGGATTTGTCCGATCCACAATTCATAATGTATATGACATTGCTGATGGTAAACCTTTCGTTTTTTCTATTCTCAGTGTATACAACTATGCTGAACAAGATGATTTTTGTTAAGAGGTATACAATGTAGCTTAATTACACTTGTGACGCCACTCAAAAGTTCTAATGTTTCTCTGATATTCTATAGGAATTATAAGTTCCAGAAAGTTTAGCTTTAATGTATGGCTAAAAACATTGACAGGCATCATGCCTTTCATTACATTTTTAAAGCATTATTGCATATATGTTACATCAATTTTAAGATATAAATATACTTTGTCCGAAATCCCCCAGGCCTTCTGTCTGCCGAAACTCATAATCAGTAATTCATTCGAAACACACGCTTTAGAAGTATGACTACCTTTTGACAATTTTGACAAAATTGTAACATCTTGAGTGACGTCACTATGAACTTTAAATTGTAAATGTGTACTCATATAATTTCATATCAGTAGCATGCACATGTATGTGGTTTTCATTCGTCGAGGGAACGACATATATCAATAATTGATCGGACGACCCTATAATGCCTGAATATCAATTAATTGTAAATACTTTGACTTCACATGTTAAAGGTTTGAGGTCAGACCAAGGACCATTTTCATCATTCACGTATTGAGAAGTCCACCATCACAAGAACAAGACGTGTCCAGAACACAGCCAGGGGTATAATGTTTTATCAAGTATTATTTTGAATCGGGTTTCTTAGAGCAATAGTGTGCTAAATGCTGTTATGTCTTGTTATGGCTTGTTAATGTTCAACAGCAGCTGTCCAGCTAGGTTATTGTACTGTGCAAGGATGTGATCTTAGAACGTTGATACGCATGTGATACTTGTGTCATTAGAGTTTTCACCTCATGCTAGTAACCAAGTAATTCATATGAAACAATCCTGTGTCAGTACTGTGACAGGGGCTGGGAACCAACAATTCATAATATGTAAGATGACAAAGTACACATAAGATATTTAAGTCTAAATTGTGAATATCCAGTGCAACTCTTTATTCGAAATGATATGAGAAATAGTTTATCAACTAATTAACTAAAGACCGCCACTTCCTCGATAATGAAACCTGTATACTTTTATGCACTGCCTTGTCACTTCCAAACTTGATTACTGTAACTCCCTGTATGTGAACCTCCCTTCTAAATCCATCCAAAAACTACAGAGAATCCAAAATGCCGTTGCAAGATCTATCACTAATACTCAACGATTTGACCATATCACCCAAGTACTACATTTTCTACATTGGCTGCCCATCTCCTCCTGCATTGTCTTCAGAATTCTTGACTTGACTCACAACTGTCTCCACAACGCTAAATTTCAAGGCTATCTCAAGCAGCTCGTCCCTGTGTATGTTCCCCAGCGATGTCAGCGATCCTCCTCTGACACTCTCCTCACCACACTCAGATCCCCCAACCAACTCACTGATCGAGTCTTCTCCTTTGCAAGTCCTAGTCTGTTGAATTCTCTCCCAAAAGAACTGAGAAGCATCCCATCAATTGAAACTTTTAAAAGTGTTATAAAAATCCATCTGTTTACTGCTACATTACATTAGACTCTCACTGGGAAATTTTATTTTCTTGTCATAGCTCCACTGAGAATCTTGATGGTGGATATTAAGCTCTCTTTAAATGAATTATTATTTTTATTGTTTTTATTAGTATTAGTATTATTATTATTATTATCATTATAATTATCATAATGGTGTTGTGTACACAGTAGCTAATTTGTGTTGTACTTTCTCGAATAGATGTCGCGTTGAGGTATAGAGATGATAAAATGATATCCATATAAATATCCTGCTACCAGGCTTTTTGCTGTTACAAATATCAGGTAGGAGCAGGTTGCTATATATAAACCTGATGTGTAATTCTGAGCATAAAGACACGCTTACGCTTAAAATGTAGCATTGAGCATTACAATTTTGAATTATGTTTGGCGAAATTAAGGAGTATGCTAGATTAGAAATGGTTGAAGTGTAATTTTCAATTAGCTAATGGCCTCATATGCCTCCATTCAATAAAATTCATATGTCCCAGCTCTTTGGACCTCGGTTCATTTACTTGTAAGAAATAGAAAGTCATTTGGAAAATAACTAATATTAAATCAGGTATCCCTTTTTTGTTGAAGAATAGAAAACAGATAACTATTGTATTGTGTTTGGTTAGCTTTCGCAATGGAACACTGTTATTCAGACCGAGCACATGAAGTGACTTTGACAAATCATCAATGTCAATGATGAATTCTAAAATGTGTCTAAACTGCTGTGCAATATGTCAATTAAATCACTTGGGAAAGCATTGTGAAGCATACATCTATGACTGGTAGTTCATTATATTTTGCACGCAACAGTGTCTATCATTGGGGAGAATCTTCTCGGAGAAGAGAATGTCTTTTATGGTAACCATTAGAAGAGAAAAATAAAGAACTGATGTCATGTGGTGAAATGGATAAATGAATTTCAAATCATTTACTCCTCTTCACTCTTTGATACTGATAATGATCACGGGATGATTTGAAATATGATGCTTACGATTTACACCACCTCAAAAGGTTATATCAAACTATCATTAGCGTCCAAAGTACCAGCAATCCTGTTCCCCTCTGTCATTCCATCCGCTCATCAATCAACTTGTTTGCAATTGAACATCTAATGCTGAGATCACAAGTTAACAGTACAATGAATGTGTAATTTCACACATCCAGTCTTCAAGTATAATCATTATCTGGAGAAGGTTATTTAGTCAATACACATTACTTCCTGTCCCTACACATGAAAGCAATTTGTCTTCAACTGACAAGTGAGCTATCATCAGCTTAACTTTGCCAGTCAAGTATTGTCATATTGGTGGTCTGTTTAAGCTAAATTAGGAATCGTATTGACAATGCAACTGTGTCTATAGACGCACATATTTGTTCGGCCATATCAAGTCAACTCACCCCTTTGGAAAAATGTCACTTTCATTGTACAATAGACATTCAAAACATTTATTGCCTAAGCTATTTAACGGGTAATTGGATTATTTAGAACAAACTCCCATTGACCACACAAAACAAAATTTCATAAACATTCTTACAGAAAGCCCGGGGCTCTCTCCAGGAATGTTCGGTAAACTACTAGTAGAGGTTTAGTAAGTGAAAAAGACCCGGGTGAGACAATAGAATGACGTCATTATGAAAAGTATTATAAAGTTCCGAAACATTTTGAAAAACTCATCCTGAACTTAACTTTTCTCCTGCGTGAGTGTGTGTTGTCTTGATTAAGCTGCGGGGATGTTCCCTTCAACATTGAAGTATATATCCTCACATTGAGAACAGTCTAGCTGAGTTTGACATTCGTGACAAGCTATTTGCTGCCCTATGGTTCTGCAAAGCTCTCAATCTAAATAAAATGAGATCGACTTTCCTGCATTATGGTTATACAGTCGATCTAACATTGGCATGTAGACCCGTTGACCTTTCATGTGCAAAAGAGGGAAGTTCGATTTGACCAATCAAGTCTGTTGTCACAATGGGTCCTAAAACTGCCTGAAACTTAAAGCTTACGGTCCAGTTTTCATAAACAGTATGTCGATAAACACATTTTAAAAAACAATCTTTTAGTTACTAATAAGAGTGAAGACGGTATTATGATTTATGAAATGACTTGTGTTTTATGATGAAAAAATATATGCTCTATTATCCGTAACCTTTGATAAAGGAGTTATCACCCCATACAACACCCTAGAACTCCAGTATCAAATAACTTAGCTCGTGGCATTCATTTTTTTTCTTTAATTATTCTTGAGCAATACTATTCTTCACTTTTTATAATGTTTTAATTATTTTTCATTTATCCTTATTTGCTGACAGTCATTTCGAAGTTACGGTCGCTCAGTGCTTTCTGAATGACAGTTAATTACTCGTTACTCGAAGTTTGGAGTCTTGAGAAAGCTCTCGCCAGATAAGGCCTCTTTATTAATTAGCTTTTTCAAATTTCAAAGTTCAACAGGACAGCCCTATGCATTGGTAGATGTTAGATCAAAACGGTATAACCTACTATACCTGTTGATCTAAATTTATTTATATTACAAAGCTCTGCGACATGGTTTGCGACACTGGGAAGATAATATTATAAAATATTATATTGGGCCATCTTTACAATATTTCAATCTATTTTCTAAATTTAGGTTTTAATATATAACATTTATGACTCGCCGTGAAAGATAATATTGTGTAATTTTATTCAGCAATATTAAACTAGTGTTATACAGCTGCAAGTATGACGTCACATGACTCCCGGAAGTTTTGGTTTCAGTACACTTATAGATTTGGGCAAGCAATAAACATAATACTAAACTTCCCTCATATATAATACTATTTTTATTTCGCTCGTTTTATACCAAATCATTAAATCGTTTAATATTTTTTTTTATTAAATGGAAGGTCGTTTAGTATTCTCTATACGTTATCCTGGCGAATAGTAAGTATAATGTATGATGCTCCTCTCTTATGCAGTTCAAATGTTGTATTGATGACAAGCATAAAGTTTAGAAATGGATTAATTTCAAAATCTTATATCGTCATAGATGGGCAGGGATTCAACAATGTTTCCAAATTGAGTTTTCAACTCAAGATCTCTATGATATCCTAAACAAAATATGCCGTTAACATATTGAATTAAGTTTAAGATACATTATAAGATATATTAGAAGGTATATATTATATCACTGGAAGCATGTGTTAAAGGAGATAAAGGAGATACAGTGATAATATGGTTATGGTTCAGGATGAGATCGATAATTCAATGTTCCCTAGGAAAGCTGGTTTACATCATGTAGCCATGTTTCTTCATTTCTATAAATTCCTTATCACGTTAGTTCATTAAGAAACATTATTAATTTCAATAAATAGTTCACAATGTAAATCGTTCAGCCATTACATATGCAATACTCAAACACATGAAATCTCTCCGTATCTCTAATTTCTGTAATGTGGCTTGGATCCATATGTTAAGTGCCAACAACAGTTTTCATTTAAGCACATATTCCTGCAAATTTTAGTTTTTTGGACGTCTCAGTTACCAAACCAATAATCTCTTTTCTTAGTTTTCTTTTTTCCATTTAAGGTATTAATGCGTAAAAACATGAACACTCCTACACCTTGACCAATGTGTTAATATTAAAGGTAAAACTCAATCTACTACTATATTAATTAATGATGGATCTCACATGCCACATATGATTAAACATGTACCCAGAAATATTATCCTAAATAATGGATTAAGCTTACAACAAATGTTGCCAACTGACTAATTGTGATGAAGCCTAGTACTACATATGAACACAAGAGTCCATAACTTTCTAACAAGTCGTATAAGTGTCTAATGTTTAAATAAAGTCACCTTTAGTAAAAAGCTGGTGATTAATTCCCAACAAAATTTATATCGACACAAGATCTTGGTAGATCTTTATTTCATCAAAATGAGCCATGAGAAATGATTTACACAAATACACATAAACTTTGAATAATTAAATGATATCAATCAATTGCATTACAACATGCAATTGCTAATATGTTCTATATCTTCTTTTTTTTTGTAATAGTACTTGGATTAATGTGAAACAGCAAAGCATGATATTAAAAAAACAAGTATCGTGAAGGCTATGTTTAATCAATGGTCTTTTGCAGCATATCTGAGAAGAAATGAGTAGATGATCATAACTAGTATAGGTTTTACACTCAACCGCAAAGAAACATCACCATACAGAATAGAAGATATTTCAATCCACGAGTGATATACACGACTGAAACAGAGATACATCATGCGTCTAAAAGACATCGTTTTCGAATCTCCTTTACTTGACGAGTTTGGCGTGTCAGAAATGGCTTTTTGGCTTGAATGACGTCCTACAGTAAAGGCGTGTCAACAAATTTAAATCCAAGAAGATTATTGATAAGGACTACATCATTTTTCAACTAAAATTCTACATTTTATGTTTTTTGAAGTTAATTGCCAAACATGCTGGCCAAACACCAGTTTGGAAAAGCGATTTCAGCACCCCAAGTATACTTGAACAGGTATAAAAATAAAAGTATTATATCATGATATATGAAATTGAGGGTGCCTCTTCACAAACTATGTCCCTAAAATTGCATTAAATATTGACTTTCTCAGGCAGCAGTATTTTGAATTCTAGACTGTTGAAAATGTGGTGTCATTTCTTTTTGTGGTTGAGGGTAGAGCTCAGAGTACTGGAGTATAGGTAATCCAATATATCTGAGGATATATTACAAAGTAAATTGCTACATAACATTATTTATAAATCATGGTTGGAACGAATTACAGTACCGAAACTTCATGTTGGTCGGTTACTACTACACAAATCAACCACCAGTCTAGAAATAACTTGTCTGGGTAGTTATGCGTGAGGTTAACGGTGATTAGGATCCAATTCAAGCAAGAACTCAGATACAAACCTTATTATAATTGACATTAATAGGTACTATACTGTTGGCGAGACAGTTATTAGATACATGGCTGCATGGGCCTAACATCCAGGTGATAAACGTGTCTCACGTTCACGATAAAGCAACACATAACTTGGGCTTGACAATCTCTTAACCCTAAGTTCATCATCATCTTTATTTCAAGGTCCCTGGGCCCAAATACAGGGATACACAATTCATATAGAATACAGAATGAAACAAGTTTACAAACTTTCAAAAATTAGATAAAATGAAAAACATGTGTAAATATAAATTGACTTAATTTGTTCTTGATTGATCATTAGTAGTAAGAATGTTTTAAACACATACATGTTTTGGTTTACATTTTCTGGTAGGTACATTTGTATTAATTCGCTATAAAAGGGACACACAGCTGCATACCGAAAGTTTGTTGATCTACATGTGTGCAAATTAGTGCAAACATCATGTAAACTTACTTTCATTGTAACGTCGATAAAATTACATCACATACAGTGACAATGAATCATCATATGTCCATGAGTAAAATAATCATTCGCAAAAGTATCCTGCGATCGTCACATCAGTGATGCATGTGTATGAAATTTGATGTAATGAAATAAACAGAAGGGGTCAAATTTGGAAAATTCAAATTTCATGAATTTTCGAATAAAAGTTTTATGTCAACTGAAGAAGAACAGTTTTTTTCACAAATCATTGAATGAGTAAAATAGGCAATATATCATGAAAGTTTGACCCAGTCTGTATGTTTCTGAATATTTCACAGACCCCTGATCACTTAAAAGAGTTGCTGTAACTGTTACTGATATCAAATCAGATTATATTGTGGAACACTCGACTGTCTTCTTATAATACTAAAATGTAAGTGATCAGTCTAGTTTTCGAGTTGATGGGATGCCAAATTACATGATATTTGGACTGAAATACATAAGTAGGTGAACAGTCTTTCTGTATGCAGCTGTATAATGTGACAGTGAAATTCGTATTCTATTCCATACAAACTTGGCAAATCCTCAAAACCCTATCTATTTTCTGCCATCTACCTTCATTAATCCTGAAACGTAGCAGCCCTGATTGAAATTTAGCAAGATGTTTTCGAAATCAGAATCTACGATCTCAAACAAATATAAATTATATATATAAATTGTATATTGTACTATTATTTAGTTTTTTAATGGCAATTTGGATAAACATATCTCTAGCCCTAGTTTTAAAAGTGTTTACAAACAAAACTGTGTTCCCTATACATTGTGATAACCAGACAAAACCGAATCCATGGTAGAAGAGAAGGTTTCTAAATGTAGAAGCCCAAGTATTATTATCAATATCATCCATATTAAGGGACGTATTATAAGCCTTCATCCTATTATTTATAGGTCGATCAGCAGCGTTGATATACAATGGGTATCGACAACATTCATCATACAAAATCGCATTTTGTGTTTGTGGACCAACAAATAAAAAGTAAAGTAAAAGTAATTTACAAGCTGTAAGATGAATCGTTTCAATGTTCTATTATATGAGGACCACTTTGATTCTAGTTCTGAGGGAAAAGTAGTGCATATACATGATGATAGCTCGATAGGTGAGTGTCATGTACCTGTCTTATCTTCACTTTATTGAACGAAGTTTAAATGTCAATAACGTCATCATTCATTTAATGATTACAATACACGAGATATAGTTTCTAATTACATTAATAGCAATATAAGACAACGATAAAATTATAGAGGAACAATTCAATTGAAAAATCACCCTACAGACTTAGCGCATTGCCAAAGTGTTTCAGATGGCTTCTTTTCAACAACACCAAATTCCATGTTGTAACTTAATTCATGGCAAACCACGTAATTAGTATTAGGTGAAAACAAGCCATCTGATTGGCCACATGCTTTTGACGTTGTTTTCAATGAGGGATTGCCATGTGCTTAACATGTGGTTAAAGAGACACACAAGCCATGTTAAAAATTAACAGGTTTTATTTCAGTCATTTTACAGTCACTGCTGCATTTTCTGCCCATTAATAACAACGACAGATTTACAGAACTAGGAACTTTGATACTAAGAATATATTCCCTTTTGCAGATCGCTGTTTTGTTTTCTTTCTCACTGTCGGTCGGTGCAGTTGTTCAGGAGGGGCACGAATTTGTATACTTCGGTGGTTGTAGAGCATTATAAATATCCTGCATTTGCCGCTCAGAAGGTCGCTTATAATCTCTCACTGAGGTGCCGTGATGGCCGCTTCGGCCATATCTTCAATAACCTCCTCTTTTTTTCCCATTGACAAAGTGTTGATCAGTCGATGCATCTTTAAGTAATCGATCTTATACTTACATAACAAGCTCACAATACAAAATATGCATAATTTTACACGTAATTTTTTCAAGTATTTGCTAATCTGTATCATAGTAACGTCAATACACATTACTTTTGTCGTCGAGACGAGGAACTACTCTATTTTCAAGTGACTTGACACTCATCACTTGTTCGTGTAAGGTATGCTAGATAGGGTCTTGATATTAGCACCATGCAGCATTTGCAAATTGAAATGTAATTTGTCACTTTGAAATAAACAAAAAACGGCAATGTGTCGTACACTGCACTGATATACAGAGATTTATTTCCTTACTCAACAAGATATTTGTATGTAATATTAACATGTGTTGATAGAAACATACAAAATGTTTGTAATTGGTATTTTACTGAGCAAAACATTTGGGTTATTCTTTATTCAAACTTAGGAAAGGAGTCAACATAATTATGTGCCAAAATTTGGAAACGATAATTATGATATATACACATGCGGGTGAAACATGTTTATAGACAAAGTAACTTTTAAGGAATATTATTTGTATGTTACCTTTAAAAAAATGATTTACCGATTAGATTGAATATTCATTCATTGCATTGTTATTATTTAGGAGAAATCAAATATGTTACATTGAAATTTGTGATATCTTGATATCTTTGTTATCTTAACTCGACGGAAAGAACATTAAATTACAAGATTATCACTATCTAATCCATTTTGATAACGTATAAATGATGTTGCCAATGAAAAAGATACATGGTAAGGTTTCTTACAATATCAATATACATACAAGACAACGATAAACAGAGAGGCATTTAACTTGAAAACTCACCAGTCATTTATATTTCAATGTAAGTTGATCAGACAAGATGATCAGTGCCCTTAAGCGATTTGGAAACATGAACCAGTATTCATTGATTAATTCTATCCCAATACCAGCTAGCATGTGCCAATTGAATCTGAGGATTTATAGATGTCCCAAAAAAATTTAAAACTATGCTTCGTATTGCTATCAATTTGGGAATTATCAGTGTCTGGAGTATCATAGTTCTTATTAGAAATATATTATAGACTGTCCGACAAGACGATATGATAATGAGACCAACTGGAAATGACATTCTATGTTCATACATTCGAGATCTGATACACGTGTAGAGCTGGTTATATGTTTACAGCACTGTTGGTGTACAGGGGCGAGTATCTGATTATTACATTTTCATTTTTAGGATTTGAGTCTTCTGTACATGTTTCCCTTGTTGTTTCAAGTAAAATTTGTTATGCATATCAATTAAGCTATTTTGATTCGAGTATTTGTACTGTTTGAAGGAAGAGATCTTCACTGTCACATTGAGACTTAAAACGGGAAGATTTAATTGTAGAAAAACATAATTGTTAATGCAAAATCCACAAGACAAAAATGAAGAAAATACCACATTAGCCCCCTTGACATATATATCTCCTTGTGGTTAATGCCAGATAATTTTCAAAAATAGGACAGTGTAATATAAGGTGCTCTATGAAATGTTGTAAAGTACTAGTGTGCTTAAATTGACTGATAGGATAGTTCATTGAGATGTTTATTTGCCATATTACTGATACACCAATTAAAAACCAAATGAATCTGGTATGTGTTTCTAACACTGTTATGCATTACTTTATTTCTGATCTTTAACAATATTCAAGCATTTTTGTTTATAAAAGGATGTTCAAATAAGTTTTAGTAATCAAGTTAATTCTGCGTAAACAAGCGCAAGATATCAATCAAGTTCATGCAATGTATTGAACTATTTTCTCAATGTAGGAACTGTGCATGTGATATCACGCAATGACAATTTTAACTTTCTTTGTGAAATAAATCATGATAAATTGCAGATGCGAAATGATGATAATAAAGAATTCAGCAATATGAAATACAAGAATATTACAATCTTAGATTGTGTATATCCGGAATATCAATCAAATCATGGCTTGCTGAGGTCTAGACGTTTTGGACGTGTTAACCTAATTGACAACACAAAGAACATCACATTCTATTTCCCTGAGCACGCACATATGTCCTTCAAAGACTAGCTCACGCAGAACGTGCTGGTAGATGATGCATTGTATTGTGTATAGCAATAGATTTAAGTTTGTTTCTGACATCAGTCATATTTATATGAGGTAAATGACCAATTTGATAAATCACTCGAGCAGGTGCTATACATTGTTTGTCAGGAAACAGACAACTCAGACAACTTGGGTTGGAAAGCTAAACCCTATTTCAGAAATGTCACATGCCACTGTGTTCGTATTTAATATTCAAGCCTATTTAATCTTTTACTTTCATGAACGAATTGTGTCAGTAATACTTTGTAATTATGGTCTTAAATCGAAAGCATGAACATCATTGATAACAATTTCCTAATTTTTCATTATACCTGAAAGATAATCTCTTGGCGAGATTTAAAGATAATCTTAATCTTTTGTGCCGTAGGTCTACGGTAATTTAAGTTAAGTTAACTTAAGGTAAGTTAAGACTTTGTCATAGGGGATCGTGACAACACAGTTCTCACATGACTTGCAACAGATTATTATGTTAATGGTGTATTATTTACATGTACATGTACATGACTATTCACATAACAGTACACTGTTCAGTTGGAGAGGCACGTGTACTGAATGCGTTTGTAATGTTTGTTTGGATTCCAGTAGAATTGTGCTACAATGGTCCACCGTGAGGGTTTAATGTTTGTGACAGACAGAGACAGAAATCCTGACATAATCTGAAACACACATCTCCTCTCATGGTCACCTCGCCACGTACAGTGGAGATCTGGTGCTGATCTGTTGTTCTAAAGTGGTTTATTGTTTGTACCCCTTAGCCATACTACATACTACATCTTTTCTATTTGAAGATATAATCAAAGGTAAGAATATGATGCTATTAACATAAAGAAACTGATGAGTCATATCAAGCTTGTCATCTGAACTCTCATACATCAATAAAACCAATGAAATGCAGTAAAAGTAAGCAGAATTTATTAATCACTTAATCATTCATTAGATATCGTGTTTCTATCATCTCCGATAGTTAGAAGTGTTTAAGTGCATAATCAATTTGTTCTTTCAAAATAAACACTGAATTTGTGTTTAACTTCATAGCTATTTCTTAGTAGATACACTAAACGCCAAAAGAAACGTTACCCCACTTCTTTTTTTAAATAACTTTTTAAGTATCAAAGATATTTTAAAAATGAATGGTTCAAAAGAAAGCTGAATAACGTAGCTTTATGATAATAACACGTTTTAAATTCCTGATGGATTCATATTGTGGCCAAATGCAGCTTGCTTAAGAAGTTTAAAATTGTCCGGTTTTCGACCAGGCTGGTAATAACCAGTATATGTGATTTAGATGTGCTGAAGAAGTGGAGAAGTGGACCAGTGGAGAAAGAGAAAGAGCTCTGGGGATGTTGCAGATGGGGTCGACAAACAACGATGTTGCCAATGCCTTTGGATGTCACCGTATGACCATTATACGACTTCGCCAGCGCTATCTTCAGAATGAAGTCATCGATGATAGGCCTGATGGTGACATTCAAAGGCATTGGCAACATCGTTGTTGGTCGACCCCATCTGCAAAATTCTGTTAAAATGTTGCGCATATGTTCTACGTTACTTTGCGGAATAGTGTCAAGTGTAAACCACCATCAGCATACAATTCTATTGAGAGTCGTAATCAAGCTGAAAATCAAATCATAATAATACAATTAAGACGACATATTTCGATTTTAAAGCTTATTTAAAGGTGAATCACAAAGAACAAACGAAATCAATTTCTTTTATAAAGGGACCACTTGGTCGTATAAAGCACGTGTTTATATTATCTAAACAAACTATTTGAATCAATCAATCAATAATAAAAATAATATACATGTACAACTTCATGTGTATTATTCCTTACATATATAAACCAGATTTAGAATCGCATAGTGGTATTTATGTTGGATTAGTGACGTTTAAATGCTGACTAGTAAAAACATACTACTCCGGAAGTATATACCTGCCAACTGGCGGTAACCAAGAACGCTGTTACGCTGCAAACAGCAATAACCCATGCTCAAAGATGCTACCGTAAATATCTGCTAGACCAACAGCTCGACAGCTTCAAAATAAAGTGATATGCAGCATAAACAGTTGCTCCGACAATGTGGCACCTTTTTGGTACCTTCTAATATCAATCTTTTTCAGGATTTATTAGAAGCAAAGAAATCAATTAAGAGACTTTGAACGTAAAAAAGAGACTTAACGAACTATTATTGCACTAGCATAAGAAAAAAATTCAAATTTAATGCACACAAAATCTTTCAGAGCCTATATCTCCTAAACCAGGATCGACCATGTGGTCCCTTTTCCGGTAGCCTTCCCCATATGTTTCAAACAATTATTAGTTCCCATTTGTTATTCGAAAGAAGGATATCTCTATATATATGTTCACATAATATCAATATGATCCAAATAGTTTAGTTCTTTAGAAGATTTGGCAGATTATAGGAAGACAAAATTAATGACACAAATGTGAAACTGATTTACATCTATTAAAGAACTCACTCCTCAATTCCTTTTAAAACGTTTAAACTCTCATGGTTGAAGGAGAAAAGGAAATTGCAGCACTTACATGCAACAGAACACATTAATTATTTTTTCAACAGGAATGTACAGTTACCACAGAGAGAGAAACAGCTGTCTAGTTAATGAACCTTACCTTTAAATGTTATAATGTATAATGATAATGCTTAGAGATAGACAGAACGTGTCAGCTTGACACAAAAAAGTTCAAATGCTCAAGTTTGTGTTTGTGAATCTTCTCCACTGACGGATATATCTAAGTTGTTTCTTCTCACACAACCTCTTTCCTAACAGGTTCATGTGCGAGCGGAAGAGAATATGATTTGCTGCAACCAAACTAGTCGTAGGCTAAATCAGCGGTGTCCTTTCAAATTTATTTTGTCTGTGGTTTTAGAGAAGTAAAATCATATATGCAGGAGAAGACAAATATTTTATGGATGATCAACTTCTTATTAACAATAGCGACGTTTCTATCTATACCGAAACGTCGCTATTGTTAATAAAGAAGTTGATCATCCATTAAATATTTGTCTTCTTCATCACACCAACTTCTAGAATGCCTCTCGAACAGAATATATGCAGGATATTGATATTTAATTGATTGTCTCTTTTTATCATGAAAGCCTGTTGCATGAAAAGAAATTTGCTTCAGACGAATTGAATTGTTGTTTGGTAAACGTGATCCCTTTTAGCAAGATGTTTAGATCCTTTGAAATGATTGCAAAACGTGCCAATGTTAACGATGAGTAACGTTAATTTGGATTTTCAAAATGTTAAATTTCAGTCAGAACAATAATTTAAAGTGAATCTCATCCTTCAATTCTGAATGATATTTGATAATGCATAATAATATATATATAATAATATAATGTTTATAATGAAATAAACCCATCTTTTAATTGAATATTGAATTTTTAATTGCATGTTTCTGTGTGATTGTGTCAGTGTTGTTAAAGTCAAAGAATATTTGGTAAGCATCGGATGTAATTTCATATTTATTAACTTGATTTATTCAGAAAAAAAGTTCAACGTATAAAGGGACAATTTTGTGGAACTCTTCAGTGTGAGGGGTAGGTTTGTAGGTCTCATGCGAGTTTTAGAGTACAGACAGCGAAACAGTTTACATCGATGTACCATTTTAAAAACTAGACCTCGAGTAATTAGGTATCGCTTTATCACACAGATTATTTGAACTACCTTCGAGCGGCCATTTTAATGTGAACACCTTAAAATAGTCGCTCTCAGGGAAATGGACTCGCATGGCTTAACAGAACCATGTGCATTCGTTTAAGAACTCTTTCAGTTGATTCAAGTGTATTATTTAGCCATTAGTAACACTTATTTACATTTTTGTGAGATAACTTTATTTCAGTAAGAACGGCGTACTACATCACCTTTAAGAATCAACATCTGATAAATATGAAAAACTATGAGCTAAAGCTTACACGGAATAGTTAGTCATGTTGGATATACACAGCTTAATGGTTGCTTTGTGATTGCCAGAACTCAGTGTTTCTGAAGGTAGCACATCAAAGGAGAGAGTAAGTGCGGTGTAGACAGTTATCTTGCAATGGTCGCCTTGAAGCTATAATTTAATCCCATATGCACGAAAACGTCTTTCCAGAGCAACATCATTCTTCACATAATCTTAGGAACAAAGGCTCTGTATACTGTATGGGAAAAGTGCTTATCAGTACGTATACAGTGATACAGAGAAAATAGGCATTAGATGAAAACATTTGAGGATGTGTTCGGCCTTTTATCTAGTACATGAAATGTGTAAGAATGTATAATTAGAACTGATTGTGTTGTGCTCGATGAATAACATTACTAGATCTCTAAGCAGTCTGATGCATGTCATTTTATTTTGGCAAAATAGAAAAGAAGCGTTATAAAAGCATCCTGTAATGCAAAGCCTGCTTTAAAATAAATTTGATTCTTTAGTTCTGGGACATTTTGTATAAATCACGCTGATACCCAAATCTAATTGGTTGATTGTAGAACAATTATGAGAACATGATGAGTGTGTTTTTCATAAAACAGATTATGTAGTTTGATCTTTTTTAAACTTGCATTGCAAGATTTGACTACTGGTTAAAACTAGAAATATGTGCATGTGATGCACTGTGATGTCCCCCGCTCCAACTTTCAATCCAACCTAGTCATATTACCCTTATGTTTCACTTATGCTAAGCACTAAGTTCACTACCGCATTAATAACGAGAAATAAAAAATTCAGAATAGCCAAAGTAGCAAAAGGCACCACTCTATCAATAGGTCTAAGCAAATACCAAGTTTGGTGAAAAAATATTGAACGGTTTTGGACATAGAGGCCGGAAAACGTCCCTACCCCCAATATGCACTAAGTTCAAATTGTTTCCATGGAAACCAGAAACAATTTAAAAATCGGAATAGCCAAAGTAGCAAAAGGCACCACTCTATCAATAGGTCTAAGCAAATACCAAGTTTGGTGAAAAAATATTGAACGGTTTTGGAGATAGAGGCCCGGAAAAGAAAGCATTTTGGAATATCGGAATAACGGAATGAAGGAATAACGGACGGAGGCGAAAACATTATGTCTCCCGAAAAAAAATTCTGGGGACATAATGAAACTTTGTATCACACACTCCTCTAAATGTCTTTTGATCATCCAGCGACATATTGCTATGTGCCGTATATAGGGTATAGCTGCTATATGTTTATAATACTAATATAACATGCATTTAAAAAGTTATTCCCCGTAGTCATGATGGCGTGATTTGGTTCATATTTAGGTTGTCTTCTTGTCCTTAGCAAAAAAATAGAAAATGGCATTGATGAAAATGTCCGATCAACAATTCATAACGTGTATTACATTGCTGATGGTAAACCTTTCGTTTTGTTTGTTCTCAGTGTATTCAGCTATGCTATAGATTCAACAATGCAGTTTAGTTACTCTTGTGACGCCACTCAAATGTTCTAATGTTTTTATGATATTCTGTATGAATGATTAGTTCCAGAATGTTTGATGTAAGCTGAAAGAATGATGTCTTACATTACATTTCTAACAGCAATATTTCATATACGTTACATCAATTTTAAGATCTACATACATTGTTTCCTTCCCCGGGCTCCAAAGTCCTCCAGGCATTCTGTCTGTCGAAATTCATTATCATTGTCAAGATGTCACTTCAGTTGCATCTCACCTGTCAGTAATTCATCCGATCACACACACACAGCCTGGTCGAAAACCGGACAATTTTAAACTTCTTAAGCAAGCTGCATTTTGCCACAATACGAATCCATCAGAATTTAAAACGTGTTATTAACATAAAGCTACGTTATTCAGCTTTCTTTTGAACCATTCATTTCTCAATTATTTTTGATACTCAAAAAGTTATTAAACAAAGAAGTGGGGTAACGTTTCTTTTGGCGTTTAGTGTAATGGTTTTAATTCGTCAACGGACCGATATACATATATATTAATAATTGATCGTTAGATCTATAATAACTGAATATCAGAAAGCTTAATTTATTGTCAAACCTTTGACATCACATGTCAACGGTTTGAGGCCAGACTAAGGAGCATGTTCATCATTCACGTGTTCATTTTGCTTGAGATTATGGTGATCGTTCAAGGGGACAAATATTGTGATCATCGCCAAATTTGCAGTATTCCAGCATCACAAAAACAAGCTGTTTCCAGAACACAGCCAGGGGTATATAATGTGGTATCAAATATTATGTTGAATCGGGATTCTTAGTGCTATCATGACTTTGTGCTAAATGCTGTCATGCCTTATTATGGCTTGCAAATGTTCATCACCAGCTGTCCAGATGGGTTATTATCCCCCGCCACGAAGTGGAAGGGGGATATAGGTTTGAGCTCCGTCCGTCCGTCCGTGTGTGTGTGTGTGTGGGTATGCGTCCGTCCGTCCGCTATAAAGGGGACAGCTTTTCTCAGAAACTATTGAAGATAGGACAACCAAATTTGGTGTGTGGCTTGAGAGCATCAATACCTTGATGGAGTTCGAAAATAAGAACCGTGTGATTATTTTTTCCGGAGTTATTGCCCTTTTTCCGTATTTTGGACTCTGTTCATGGTATCTCCAAAGGGGACAGCTTTTCTCAGAAACAGTGTAAGATAGGGTTTCCAAATATGGTGTGTGGCTTGTGGACATAAATACCTTGATGGAGTTCGAAAGTAAGAACAGTGTGATTATTTTTTCCGGAGTTATTGCCCTTGTTCCGTATTTTTGGACCCTGTTCATGCTATCTCTAAAGGGGTCAGCTTTTCTCAGAGACTATTTAAGATAGGATTACCCAATTTGGTCTGTGGCCTGAGGGCATAAGTATCTTGATGGAGTTCGAAAATGAGAAGCACACAATTATTTTTTGCGGAGTTATTGCCCTTGTTCCGTATATTTGGACTCTGTTCAAGGTATCTCCAAAGGGGACAGCTTTTCTCAGAAACTATTTAAGATAGGATAACCAAATGTGGTGTGTGGTTTAAGGGTATCAATACCTTGATGGAGTTCGAAAAAAAGAACCATGTGATTATTTTTTCCGGAGTTATTCCCCTTGTTCCTCTTTTTCGACTCTTTTCCACGTATCTTCAAAGGATATAGCTTTTCTCAGAAACTGTTTAACATCAAATCAGTTGTGTGGCTTGAGGATATCGATACCTTAATGGAAAGAAAATGAGAAGCGCACAATTATTTCTTCTTGAATTATTGCCGTTGTTCTCATTTCTTGTGTCTGGCGGGGGATGTTGATGACTATGTCTTCTTGTTGTACTATGGAAGGATGTGATCTTAGAACGTTGATGCGCATGTGATACCGGTGTTATTAGACTGTTTCACCTCATGTTAGTAACCAAGTAATTTATATTGAACGATCCCGTGGCAGTACTGTACAGTATAACATGTAAGATGACATAGTACACACATGATATTTTAAATTCAATAAGTCTAAATTGTGAATATCCAGTGCAACTCTTTATAAAAATGATATAAGATCTAGTTTATAATGGTGTTGTGAACACGGTAGCTATATTGGTATAACTTTGTGTTGGGTCTCGCATTTGAGGTATTAAGACGATAAAATTAATAAAAACAAGTGTTTGCCACTAAGATGGCAATGTCCCCCGCCGGTGACATTGAGTAAGTAAGACACATCATTGAAGCTACTTTGTATTGCATTACTGGTAAAAAGTGCCATGATGATCAGCAAATTTTAAGACTTTGGGTGCTTGGGTTCATGATATATCGTGTTAATAAGAGTTCTATAAGTGGTCAAAGTGTTGTGGTGACCTTGAAAATAAAGTCACGGTCACCAAATCGACTGGTGTCAGCCTCATCCTCATATTGTAGACTGACACGGAATTTGAAAACATTTGATCCAACCTGTCATGATATATCGCGTAAGGAAGAGTTTGAAAAATGGTCAAAGTGTCGTGGTGACCTTGAAAATACGGTCAAGGTCACCAAAATCAACTCGTCTCTGTGACTTACCCCAATGTAGGCTGACAACTAATTTGAAGACTTTGGATGCAATCTTTCATGAGAAATCGCCTTAACAAGAGTTCAAAAAGTGGTCAAAGTGTGATGTGACCTTGAAAATAAGGTCACGGTCACCAAATCGACTGGTGTCAGCCTCATCCTCAAATTGTAGACTGACACCAAATATGAAAACATTTGGTCCAACCTGTCATGATATAGGGGATTCTCAATATTTATGCATGCATACGACCTATGACCTTTAGAAACGAAAACGAGGCTAAGGCCGCTTATTATTTCCTGGTTCGCGCAATGGCTGCATATCGGCAGTGCGTGCCGCTTGTGTTTCGGTTTCTTTCGACTGGAACTGAATGAATAGGTTTGTTTATATCGTATTTCACCGATGCAAGATTTTTTAAAAAGCGTTTTTGACAATAAAATATGACAAATGGTAATGGTAATTGTTTCAGGTTTAGCAGCAAACAACGTTTGTTTTTGGATAGTTTTACTTGTGGCAAGTTCAAGAGTTTTGGTTTTGTCATCGGCCCGTAAACGGGATGATTTGAATTTCTTTTTTGGCTAATAATGTCCATTTTTCGTAATCATTCGGCAAAATAAACCTCCATTGAATTTATAATAATCCCTAAGTTGGGAACCTGTAATTAGTGGATCAATGACCGACGGCAGTAACTAAACCTCTTGAAGGTGCTGCCCCACTTCCGTCCCCAAAATGAACACAGTATTAATTGAAAGCAAAGTGCAACTAGACCTATATATTTAAATTCTTTTCGACCTAATGATCAGAATATTTTCAAGAAAATTAGACATCCAAATAAATCATAAATATCCATTTAAATCAGGAACTAATATATATTATAAAACTAAAAAATATATATTTATTAATCTATGATCATAATATTGTCAGTCATTTCCATGCATTTCCATCAGTAGAGTCTACTAAAATTATTTACACATGTACTGCAGGACACATTAAATCATAACTATCATTTTTTTTATGACCAGAAATATCTTAAACAATTTAAAAAAAAAAGAAGCTTGAGTTATAAGCTACAATTAAACATAAGTTGATCTTTATAATTTATAGGTAATATTTGATAATTTATTCATGCAGGACTTTGGGAGCAAAATTTAAAGCAGGCCAAACATTAAATAAGAAAATTATTATTTTAACCACTTACATACATGTAGATATAGTTATTACCCAACAAAATAGAAATGAAAAATAAATTAATTGAGGTTAATGTTTGGAAGTAACAAGTATATGTCATACTGGAAAATGATTGAAATATATTATGAAATGTACATGGATGTTTCAATACTCAAGCATGCATGATAGATTGTGCTTGGGGAGGTGATGGTCAGGTTTGAGAAATATATTTGTATTTGTATGGTTAAATTACAAATGATACATAGACATGATTAGAAGTAGAAATGCACATTATTTAATCTTTTGTGTCAGAGATGCAAAAACCCACCAAGTTCTTAGTGGGAGTAAAAGTAAAAGCAGGACAAAACTAATATAAGGAAATTAATTATTTGCTTATTACTAATATTAAACCATATACTTAGATATAGTCATCACCGAACAATAACCAACAACAAAGAAATTTAAATTAAATGTATTTGAGGTTAATGTTTGAGAGTAACAAGTACATGTCATCCTGAATAATGATGAAATATAATGTGAAATGCACATGTATATGCCTGTTTCAATACACAATATATAAATGATAGATTATGCTCAAGGAGGTAGTGGTCATGTTTGAGAAATATATGTATATCTCTTTTTTAAATACAAATACAATTTAAATTTATTCAAATGTATATTATTTTAATTTTATTTATTATTTTTTTAAAAACTTTTAAAAGATACACAATCCCACTGAATGCTTTCTATTCTGATTAATTATTCTAGAATAATTCATAAAGTAAAAAAGGGACCCTGATTGCAAATAGGTAGGTGGGTGGGTACATATTACATAGCGTATTCAAATCTTCATGCCATGTATGACATGGGGTATAATATCACATTAGCACTGGGAAATTGTTTCTTTATTTGGAAATGAATAGAATTCAGTAAATAAATTAAATTCATGTAATATAAAGTAAGCATGCAATATTTAAAAAAAATAATTTTCAACTTTGAAGTACAAGGAATATAAAATTACTCTCCTAACTTTTGAATTAGTCTCACTCATTTTAGTTAATGTTTATTTTAATTACAAAATTACCATAATAAATTTATTACCACAAATCATAAGCTATAACTGTTTTTCAACTATTTATTTCCTGTTTTGTAAAGGGTTCCATCATTCATTTAATTTATTTTGTGTACTGTTGTCAGCTTCTTGAATAAACTAAATACTATGTTTGTAAGTAGAAATCCTTTTCTTATGAAATATTTGTTTAAACATCTGTTTAATTTTCAAAGCTTATTCACATATCTACATATGATCACAAATTAGAATCCTCATCATATTGATAACATTGATTACTGACTGATCATTGATAACTTTCCTCAAACCAGTCATTAAATAAAGCCATAATAAATTAATTGCTTAATATGTTTATGTAACATATAAATAAGAACGCTATGTTCATTGTTTAAAATTAGTTTGCTCATGTAGACATTCAAATGACTTACTAAAAAAAATATTGTTTAAAACTAGAACAGATCATATATTTGATTGAATTATAATATCTACTTTACTGCTTCAACTTCAAATAACCTGTACTTATTGGACCGTAATTGAACTTTATCCAAATGAACAATTTGAATCAATTTACACTCCAAAATCCATTTTTTAAAAACAAGAATTTGGTTCGTTTACAGTGAGTTGCACTGAATGACCCCTTTGCAGTTCGTAGGCATGTCACAAGAGCTGACCGTTTAGCCGAATGATGGCTAAGATTTGAACAGTTTCTTCCCACCCAGTGACTATATACAATGATTTCTTAGCATGCATGGGTAGGGTGTAAATTTTCATTCGTATTTGTTCAAATTAGAGCACTGAAACAACAACGAGTTTGACAGATTTACAGTTCAATATGACGGTTGACACAACGAGGAAATCCTACCGTAAATTATTCGAAAAACATCGCCTTGCATGTAAAATAGTATCCTGGGCGGTGGTTATTGAAGATAATCGACAGATGCATCGCTCTTGAAAGTTTTCCCAGTGATTTTATCATTATTTTTAATAAAAGTAAGTGTTATTTAGAAGAGCTACCGACTTGTCAATGCTATGTGAATGGTACTTCCGGGTTTGGAAGCGGCCTTAGCCTCGGTTTCGATTTAGCGCACGCGGTTCCATATGCCTCATAAATATTCATGAGGCAATATTAAGAATCCCCTATATCGCGTAAGCAAGAGTTTGAAAAGTGGTCAAAGTGTCGCGGTGACCTTGAATATAAGGTCAAGGTCACCAAAATCAACTGGTCTCTGTGTCTTACCCCAATGTAGGCTGACAACTAATTTGAAGACTTTGGATGCAATCTTTCATGAGAAATCGCCTTAACAAGAGTTCAAAAAGTGGTCAAAGTGTAGAGGTGACCTTGAAAATAAGGTCACGGTCACCAAATCGACTGGTGTCAGCCTCATCCTCAAATTGTAGACTGACACCAAATTTGAAAACATTTGGTCTAACCTGTCATGATATATCGCGTAAGCAAGAGTTTGAAAAGTGGGAAAAGTGTCGCGGTGACCTTGAATATAAGGTCAAGGTCACCAAAATCAACTGGTCTCTGTGTCTTACCCCAATGTAGGCTGACAACTAATTTGAAGACTTTGGATGCAATCTTTCATGAGAAATCACCTTAACAAGAGTTCAAAGAGTAGTCAAATTGTCGTGGTGACCTTGAAAATAAGGCCAAGGTCACCAAAATTGACTGGTGTCTGCGTCTTCCAAAAATGTAAGCAGACACCAAATTTGAAGACTTTGGATGCAACGCTTCATGAGATATCGCGTAAACAAGAGTTCAAAAAGTGGTCAAAGTGTCGTGGTGACCTTGAAAATAAGGCCAAGGTCACCAAAATTGACTGGTGTCTGCGTCTTCCCACAATGTAGGCAGACATCAAATTTGAAGACTTTGGATGCAACGCTTCATAAGATATCGCGTAAACAAGAAATGTAACGTACGGACGGACGTACGTACGGACGGACGCCGCTGAATACATAGTCCCCCGTTCCGCGTTGCGGCGGGGGACAAATATATCGATATAGATATTCTGCTACCAGGCAGATACAAATAACACGTGGGAGCAGGAGGCGATATATAAACCTGATGTGAAATTTTGAGAACAGAGGACACGCTTAGTTACAGTAAAATGTAGCATTACAATTGAGCATTAAAATTTGAATTATGTTTGGCGAAATTTAGAAGTAGCCTCGATTAGAAATAGTTGGGAGTGTAATTTTCAATTTGTTAATGGCCTCGTACGTCTTCATTCAATAAAACTATTGTATTGTGCTTGTTTAGCTATCGCAATGGGACATTGTTATTCAGACCGAGCACATGAAGTGACTTTGACAAATGAACAAAGTCATTGATGAATTCTAAAATGTGCGTTAAACTGCTGGGCAATAGGTCAATTAAATCACTTGGGAAACTGTTGCGAATCACACATGTATTACTGGCAGTTCATTAATTTAGCACGCAACAGAGTCTATCTTTGGGAAGAATCTTCTCGGAGATGAGAATGTCTATTATGGTAACCATATGAAGAGAAGAATAAATAACCGATCGCGATGTCATGTGGTGAAATGGTTAAATGAATTTCAAATCCTTTACTCCTTTTCACTGTTAGATACTGATATAGATCACGGGATGATTTGAACTATGACGCTTACGATTTACACCACCTCAAAAGTGTATATCAAACTATCATTAGTGTCCAAAGTACCAGCAATCATGTTCCCATGTGTCATTCCATCCGCTCATCAATCAACTTGTTTGCAATTGATCATCTAATGCTGAGATAACAAGTTAACAGTACAATGAATGTGTAATTTCACACATCCAGTCTTCAAGTATAATCATTATCTGGAGAAGGTTATTTACTCAATACTCATTACTTCTGGTCCCCACACAGGAAAGCAATTTGTCTTCAACTGACAAGTGAGCTATCATCAGCTTAACTTTGCCAGTCAAGTGTTGTCATATTGGTGGTCTGTGTAAGCTAAATTGGGATTTGTATTGACAATACAACTGAGTCTATAGACGCACACATACTTTGTTCGGCCATATTAAGTCAAACCACACCTTTAAAAAAATGTCACCTACATTTTCTTAAACAGACATTTAAAAACGTTCATTGCCTCAGCTATTTCACGTGCAATTGGGTTATTTAGAAAAGGTGTTGTCATTTATATGGTTATTTGTTTTGATTACAAATTATTGAGAGTACTGTACCTTTTTAATGCGGACAGAAGCAATATTGTATCATCATTGGCTTGCATAAAAGAAAGTGGTCACTGTCACTGCTTGTCAATGTAGACCAGATTTCCATTGACCAAAGCAAAACAGAATTCCATATACATAAAACTTACTTAAAGGAACAATCATATTGGAATAAGGGGTATCGGGAACTATCGTATCGTCAAAATACCCCTCTGTAATAGAGGCGTGGCTTCATGTACAATACCATGGGCTCATCTATGACGTAACGTTCTTAATGTTGGTGGATTTGCCTCAATGTTAAGACTTGAGTAGTACATAGAATATTATATCCATGTCCATATATCAAGATGAAACCGCTACAAGTAATTCGTTTTTCATTGTTCATATAAAGACTCAATGGTGCTTTGTTGAAGTACGGAAGTCTCAGAAGTGATTGGAGAAGATTATCGGTGAAAAAATAAATAAACTGGGAGACCTTGGGTGATGATCCTAAAACTTCCCATTATATCTTTACCAAAGAGAAATTCTTGTATTGACATTGGCAACCATCTTCTTATGTATTCTGCTATGAGTTATAGTCTAAAATGAAACTCCCTCACTCATTCTGCAGTTTCTTTTGAAACTTATTCGCTCTGTCTGAAAGAGATCAGGCGTGCAAGACATTGACTGACAGCCAAGGACATACTCAGTAAAAGGCACCAACTATATCTTCCTTTTCAGCATCAAGTTCCAAGATGTGGCCTGATTTTGCTTTCGATTAAGAACCACAGAACGTTTTACAATGTTTGTTTGAAGTTCCCTTCAACATCTTAGTATATATCCTCACATTGAGAACACTCTTCCTGAGTTAGACATTCGTGATTATCTAGTTGCTTCCATATGGTCATGCAAGCTCTGTGACAGGGTTCGAGACAGTGGTTAGAGAACATAATGACATATTATAATGCGTTATCATTTCAAAATAATAATCTGTTTTCTTAAAATTTGGGTCAAAGACATTGCATTAGCAACGATGTTCATGTACAGCATATGTTATCTGGGCGAATAGAAGGTATAATATGTGATGATCCTTTCTTGTGTAGCTCAAATAATGTATTGATGACAAGCATTCAGGTGGGGAAGGCATGATCTTCAAAATCTTATAGCGTCATAGTTTGACAAGATTCATTACTTTTTCCAAACTGAAATTTCAACTCAACATCTCCTTGATTTCCTAAACAGAATATGCCGTTTACATATTGAATAAAGTTGCAGATATACTAGAAAATATATATTGTAACACTGGAAGGATGTGTTCGACAACACAATAAGGAGATAAAAAAAGAACATTGTTAAGGTTCAGAAAGAGATTCCCAAGGAAAACTGGTTTACATCATTTAAGCATGTTTCGTCATAACTATCATAATTCCGTATAACGGTAGTTCATTAAGAAAATTCAATAACTTTCACGATGTGAATCATTCATATATATATCCAATTCTCAAACACATGGAATCTTTAGTCCTTTGAAATGTGGAATGTGTCAATGTGGTAAAGTGCCCAAATGAATAACAACAGTTTTGATTGAAGTGCATATTCTGCATAGTCTAGTTTTTCGGACTCTCAGTTACCAAACCAATAATCTCATTTCCTCTGTTTCAATCTCATTGTTTCTATTTTAGTTCTAAATGTGTAAACGTGAAAACTCCTAAAACCATGACCATGAAAAATGTGTTTATATAAAGGTAAAATTCAATCTACTACTATATTTATTCATGATGGATTTCACATATCACATATGATCGAACATGGACGAAGAAATATTATCGCAAATAATGGATTAAATTTATAACAAATGTCACCAACTAACTCATTGTAAGGAGTTCAGTACTACACATAAACACGTGAATCAATAACTATCGAAAGGTAAGTTGTATAAGTGTCTTATGGTTAAATAAAATTACCTTTTGTAAACAGCTGGTGATAAACTCTCAACATGAAATCGTTGATTTTCTTTACTTGATCAAGATGGGCCATGAGAAATTAACACAAATACACATAACCTTTGAACAATTAACTGATATCAACCCATTGTATTATCCATCGGGGCTAACATGTTCTACATCTTCTGTTCGTGTGATAGCACTTGGATTATTGTGATGTAAATGGCAAAGCGTGACAGGATTTTTCTAAAATTACCGTCAAGGCTATGTTTCCCACCAGCAATCCAAGTAGAGAAGATGATCATAATCACCAATAGTCTCAGAGTTCAGAGTTATGGACTCTACTTAATCCACTATATCTGAGGATACAGATTCAATACAACTATTTAGAATTCATGGTTGCAATGACGAACAGGAGCACAACTTCATGTTTGTCTATGCTACTAGTTTTTCGGACTGGTAATGCCGCTTTCACAGACAGTTACTACTGCACAAATCAACCACCAGTCTAGAAATAACTTGTCTGGGTAGTTATGCGTGAGGTTAACGGTGATTAGGATCCAATTCAAGCAAGAACTATGATACAAACCTTAATTATAATTGACACTTATAGGTATTTAACTGTTGGCGGGACAGTAATTAGATATATGGCCGCATTGGCCTAACATCCAGGTGTTAAACGTGTCTCACGTTTAGGTTACAGTAATGAATAAGCAAGCTTGGTCTCGACAATATTTTACCACTAAGTTAACTTATTAAGTTTTAGTGTTTAAAACTTGTTAGCGTCTTGCGATAAAATAGTTTTGTATGTAGCCGAGAATATTGTAATAGGACAGACGTATCTTACAATTGTTTTGGATTTTCAAACGTTTGGATGTTAGAAAACTTAGGATCATCGTTATTTTCTTTGGATGATCATGAAATGCCGGCCACATATCATACATGGATTCTGAGAATGAAATACTGTAAACATAATCACTAGTTTTGAATTTTTGACCTGGATACGGTTTTAACAGATAAACTTTTACAGATAAATACAAACTTTGTAGCTTTGATGTAACTGAATACACGTTGCAAAGAATATTCACAGAAGATTCACAGTTCAATATCACATTACAACTGCTCCTTCGAAAGGACTGTGTGCTCATCAGTCAATGTATATTTCGATAACAAGTTAACCAATTTCAAACATCTGTAACTCAAAATATAAAATTTAAGTTATCTGTAAAAGGTAAATATTCAAGGGAAATTACTTCTTATCACCGAAATAAAAAACTCACCTTGTCTGCAGTTCAGAGGTTAAAGGTATAATAAGTTCTAATACATGGTGGTATCTCGATAGGTGAGCGTTATCCAATTTTAACTCTATCGAAAGAAGTTTACATGTAAATGTCAATATTCTCTCTATCCAATTTATTTTGATAACTTCTACAACTATATAATGATTACCTACATGTATGAAAACGACATACGAGATATAGTTCCTAATGGCATTAATAGCAATACAAGACAACAGTAAATGTAATAACATTTCAATTTAAAATTCACCATACAGACATGTTTCCAGCACTGTTGGTATCATGTGCCAGCTATGTACAGGGACGAGCATTTGATTAAGATATATGATCATTGCTAAGATTGAGTCTTCTGTATAGTCTTCTCTAAGCATGGATTGCTATGTTTGCTTTATATTTCACTGATGATTAACAATCTGAAGATTGTTCCAGAATTAATTCTCAACTCACGATCGATTAAAACTCATAAAATTCATAGGTAGTCCAAATAGTTCAGAATTGTTGAAGTGTCCCCATTCGATGTACTCTACCTGACTAATACTGCGATATGACGCGGGAGACAGGTAAAACGAAAGTGGATAGAAGTACTGTTTTTTAAAAATGTAATTTGCAGGTTTGCAACTTAATTTGATAACGTTGACAATGAAAAAGATATACGAAAATGTTTCTTATAACATCAATAGACAACGATAAACAAAGAGACATTTAAATTGAAAACTTACCAGTCATTAACATCCCAATGTAACTTGATCAGACGAGATGATCAGCGATTTGGAAACATGAACCAGTATTATTTGTTTAATTAATTTACTTCACAATACCAGTTAGCTTATTGTCATTTAATTTGAGGACTCTTAGATTATCTTAGGATATAATCATTTTGAAATTCAGCTTCGTATTGTTATGAGTTGGTGAATGATTATTTCATTGTATATTTACAAGTGTGCGTTAGTCTGGAGTTATAGACTGCATTATAGACTGTAAATTAAGACGATTTGATAATGTGACTAACTGGAAAATACATACTAAGTTCATTCTAAAAAATTTAAATAGAAATACAGCAATGTTTGTGAAAAAGGTTCAGAAAATCTGTTTATATCTAGTTTTTATTTATATCTATCGTGGATAATGTCTTCCTCTCGTCACTGTCAGTTATCGTTGACCTGCATTGACCAGTTTCTGTCTGTATACAATCTGTAAATGGATACGCACGAGTATCAATGATGAAGATAATTAAATCGATTTAATTTGTTGAAGATTGATTTCAATAATGATACTATACAATTATTGACTGGTGATGAGGTCAATACCTGTTTTTATGGACCCGAGAAAATAATATTGACCAAGGACGAAGTCCGCGGTCAATAGTGTTTTCTCGGGTCCATAAAAACAGGTATTGACCGAATTCACCAGTCCATAATTGATTTATTATGTATTCAATACAGAAACGAAAGAAAAACAATGAAATACAGTCAAAATGCAATTCGGTTTGTACAGTTTGGGTTACGGTCACATGATGTCATGATTACAATAGCATGACGTCATGCAACAATTGTTTGACGTCATGCAACAATCGTTTGACGTCACTCAAGTCAATACGGCTTTTGGTCGGACTCGGGTTGGAGTCAATATGCTTTTCTGTCGACGGTCACGTGATCGCCTTTCGACCAATCAGATCGCTCGAAAAACCAGCTCACATAATAAAGTTAAATATATCATTTATGGATATCCAAGTGTGTAACAATGCCATAATCTATTTCCAATCTCGTCTTTTACAATTCTAGTTTTGTAACATCCACTCATTTTTATCCGAAATCATCTTAATTTATCATTGATTACTCATCAGACGCTTACTAGTATATATATTAAATTTTTAACTGAAAAGTTCTAACCAGATTAGTTTCTGCAAAGTGTTTATGCTGCACATGTATTTCAACAAATTACGGATCATTCTGTGAAATGTAGTTGAAAGTGTAATCAATGTTTGTAATCGATAGATAAACTTTAACAGTACCTTTATTGCTTTAAGTGCCATAAAACCGTTATACAACAGAACAAGGGACCTAGATATTACTTCCCGAAAATGTGCTTCATAAAGAGTATTAAGGATTGCAAAACCAGTTTATGTTTCTGTGCAGTAAAGAAATGTAGAGACATAACTATAAACAGGCTCTTTTCGTCACGTCTGCTAAATTGATGTCAAAGTTTATTTCTCTTTGACATTAGAATTTCTTAAATGTTTTTCTGACTCCATGAGGCATTAAAGTGGACTTCTCTTCTTTAAAGCCAGTCCGTGCAGCTGGTGTTTCTCTGTAATGATTACGCCACAGCACTAAATATCTTAGATCTCAAACCATCAATTAATGTTCACTGTGCTCAATTCGTCAAATTGTCAGACGACTCCATTAGGTTGTGCGGTCTGTTTATGTGACCCGGGCTCTCGGTGCTATTGTTATGTCTAAAATTTATGTTTTACCACCACTATAAATAGAAATCATTCATTAATCATAACTATTTTAAAAACAAAATGTGTTAACATATATACATTTAATTAACGTATATTCACATTAGTGTAGTACTTGTAAGTATAATATAACATCTTTGAACTAAGTTGTTTCAATCTAGTGTAATAGTTACTTTGCAATCTGTTTTTCCCAAGTGCACAAAAAACCCATAAACAATTATGTTCACGAGGGGGAACGTATGCTATATTGAAACATAAAATAACGTAAAAAATAATAAACAGAAATAATGTTTTTAATTAGATACTGCATCACTATTACGTGTTATTTCACCCAATGCTGTCATTTGCGAATGTCAGAGTATGAATGGCACCCTACTTGGGAAGGATACGTTTTGCTAACATTGCTAGACCCGTACTTGAACATTTTATGCAAGTGTTTTGAAATATGTTAAAAAAATAATGAATTTTCCTATTATAATCTTACGGATAAAACTGATGAGATAACATATAGTAGCATATCCCAGGGATTTGCATATCATTTGTCTGCAAAAGCTTTAATAAATGTTACATTGTTAACATCGTCCATCTGTCCCATATACCATATCCAAGCTCTTCAGCTCTCTACTTCTCTGCAATGAGGAATGTGTCCATGTGGTATAGTACCCACGTTAATAACAGCAGTTTTGATTGAAGCACATATTCCTGGTAATACCGGTTGCTGGGACGTCTCAGTTACAAAACCAATAATCTCATGTCTCCATGTTTCAACCTTCTTGTTGCCAGCTAATATAGCCGTGCTATATAAGAAAGCAATGATTTGGCATTCAATGTCAGTTACGGTCTAAATTTGTGAACACATACATTTCTTAAACCGATTTTAATGAGCTTTATTTCAGATGTCTATAACAAGAATAATAACACAATCTAGCAATATTAAAAGGCTCAGTATATAGAGAGTAAGTAACTTACAGATTTACACATAATCTTGGAAATAAACATTGTTAACAAGCCATTACCTCAGTAGTAATCATTGGGCAAACATTTTATACATTTTAGCAGGTTTTTTCAGTCGGTTTAATCGCTATGCTAGATTTGCAGCAGTCAAAGCATGGTACTATGCGGCACACCTGCGAGTAACAGAGTAGATGGTTATCACTGTCTTTAAAATTATTATGTTAAATTATATAAAATAATATTTAATAATAAAATGTTACAAGTCGTTTGGTTAAAATATCTAGTTCGCTACAAATATGTTTGATTGCTTAAACCACGAAATAATTAACTAGTCCTGGTTGATAGTATTATGTCATCGAATTTTACGTGCAAGAAAATACATACACATACTTCTCTTGAAGTGTATAATTGGACACAAACTTTATTTATAACTGACATTAATAGGTACTTCACTGTTAGGGTACAAGTCATTAGATACATGGGCCTCCAGGTTCCCGATAAAGCAAAACATCATCACTTTCTTAGCGCTGAGCAAGTTTTAGTTGATCATACTGTTGAGCATCTCAGCATTTAAGAGTTTTGCATTTTGAAGAACAAGTAGCAAAAATACGATTGTTGTTTACGTAGGATTTGAAGTTGGTTGTATTTGGAAGAATATAGGCCGTTGATGTTGCCTTAGAGTATGATATTATATAACTGTATACATAACCACTAGCTATAAATCACTTGATAAGGTTTTATACAAAACAAATTATACAAAGATGTTTACTATATAGACGTCATAAAAAGGGTGTCATTAATAATCCATTAAACACAAAGTATCGCCACTCCTTTCCCCAGGACAATGTGCCCATCAATCAATGCCTTTTCAAGTGATCATTCTAGAACTGAAATAACCAACAAACCGAAGGAAGGATGCGTAATTTCACACATCCATTCTTCAAGTAAACGATTATCTCTATAACAAGAAACCACTTTGTCTTCAAGTGACATGACACTCGTCACGTGTTCAAGTAAGGTGTGATATACAATGTTTGGCCATTCAATATGTCTTGATAGCAGTGGCATACAAAAGTGTAATTAAAGTGTCATAAAAGATTTATGTTTTTTCGTCATTTTAAAATAAAAACCATCAACATCAACACACGCATATTTCATATGTCAAGATCATCACTCTCCACAATATTGCGATTATAATTACATTAACAAAGATTTAAAGGTTGCCAATGGAGAAGATACACTAGAAAGTTTCCAGTGACATAGAAATACAAGACATTGATAAATAGAGCGACATTTACATTAATTTGAAAACTCGCCAGTCACTTATGTGCCAATGTAAACTGATAACAGCAGAAGACCATTGTTCTTTAAGTGGTTTGGAAACATGACCCAATTTTGTTTCTACATATACAGATTTAGTGAACTCTCCATTTCCATGCATCTTAATAATCACGAATAGGACTAGTATTAGGCGAGAGATAGGAACTCTTGACTCAAACTACTCAGTCTCTCTGACAACCTAGACCTATAACTGTGTCACACTGAAAGCGGTAACAATGTTCAACTAAACACCATCATCATCTATCATCATTTCACACTCAGAAGACTCATTCGTCACTCTCATCATGAATTGCCATAAAAGGTTTGTCTTACATCTTGCGTATGCCTACTCTATTTAAAACAAACACCAATGAAGATTTTTCTAGATTTCATTCTAAAAACCATGAACTTGGTATTGATGAAAATTTTTAAAAGTCACATATCATCCTAAGAGTGTTGAATTGCTGTTGTAAATGACCTTGTCGCGAAATAAGTTTCGTTCATGAACTTTAAATCATCAACTGAGTGATTTACTAAAATAAGTGAATGTATAACTGAATCCATGAATAGGAATACGAGTATAATAAATCGATTACAACGATTTAATTATTTGAAGAATGATTTAAAAAATTATAGAGTTCAATATATGATAAATTTAGTATCAGCTTATGATAAATAATCAAATTATGTATAAAATGTCACTGAAAAGTTCAAGCCAGAATTGTTTCTCCAACGTTTGCATGTTGCAAGTGTACTTTAACAGATTGTGTTTCCAAATGTTTTCTAAGTTAATATTTTAGTTTAATTCTCGTAGGAACTAGACTTTCGTACAATGCATTGTCGGATTTACCAGACATAAAAGTGAATTATTCTTCTTTAAATCCAATCTGTGTTCACTGTAGTTAGTGAGTTACCTTACTGAAGATCCCAGATCAAATAACGGCTATAAATGTTTACCCTGGTCTTGATGATGTGTCAGACGTCTCCATTAAGGTGTCTTTACCTCTTGACAGTTACTAAAATCAAAGAATCCCCCCAAAAAATTGTTTTCTGCTAATAGTCAGTATGTGTAATCACAAATCTTTGTTTCGGTGTAGTTGATAAATACACAATGCTGTCATAGTCATATTGTCAAATACTGCACAAGGTAATATCAACGTTTTTTTAAAGCACACATTCCAGGGTTGTTTGGTCGTCTCAAATACCAAACCAATAATCTCATTCACCCTTCGATTTTGATGTTGTCAGATAACATCGTAGTGTTGTATAAGAATCTTATCAGTGGGCATTCAAGGCCATTTACTTTCTAAATGTATTACCACGACCATTCTAAAACATTGGTATATATTATCTGTACAAATACAACTTAAGTTGGTTAGAATAAATGAATAATAGTTTTTGTCATAGCACTTGCATTAACGTGAGAGTAATGGCCTTAAATAATATCAACGAAAAAGCCAATTATTAATTAACTATCAATTAACTATTAACACATATGGTATTTACGGCCTAGACCATGTGATTCGACAACTGGGGTGAGGTGAGGTGAGGTGGGGTGAGTTGAGGTTTACCTGAACTGAACTTTATTCAAGAACTCAGGCTGCAAACAGCAGCATAAGAGGTACATAAACATATATACATTGATACAATATACAATATAATAGGTATGTACAGCTGGTATAAAGGTACATAGAATTTAAAAGCTATTTCCTGAACAAAGACATAATGATTTTACAAACAATTGAGAGTTTTCTTAAAGTTCCTAGCTTAGTAGAATTAAATAAAATATTCATTTTGTACATATTTGGCTTATTGTAATAATATTTGTGAATATACTTTTCTCTTTCTGATTGTAATATAGGACAAACAAATAAATAATGAAATTCGTCCCCAAGATCGTTTAAATTACAAAGAGTACATTTTCTTTCATGAACTGGGATATTTTTCCATCTACCGGTCTCGATTGGCAGAAAGTGATTAGCTGTTCGAAATCTTAATAAGTTATTGTAATTAAAAAAATGTAGGTATTGTTCAAACTGGAGAGATGGTGCTTGGGACAAACTGGGCCAATACGAGGCAAACTGGGCCAATACGAGACAAATTGGGCCAATATGAGTCTGAGCATGCGCAGTCACACATTTGACGACTCTGACCCATTTTATCTGTTCACCAATCTTGTTTATAATTATTATTTCAATATAAATGAGATGTTAAGTGTTGTGCAAATAGAATAAAAAGAAGTCAATTAATAAAATTGTCATTAATTAAGTATTTCTGCATTGGCCGAGTTACAGGTCCGAGGTCCGTTGTATTGGCCGTCGACTTCGTCTCGGGCCATTACAACGGACCTCGGACCTGTAACTGGGCCAATGCGGAAATACTTAATAAGTAACATTATATTATTATATACAGCATATCTGTGAGCAGATTATTATCCATTATAAACTTCATAAACAATAATCCCATTATATCGAAATAAAAGGACAAACCAAAATTAATAATTTAAGTAACTTATAATAATCCTCCTACGAACAGTTTCCTCCTACGAAATCACCACTCCTGCGAACCGGTTCCTTCTAGGCCTATACGAATCACTGAGCTGGTTCCCAGCTGTTCCAAGGACTCGATGCTATGGACTGTACATAATCAAATGTGTCTGAGGAACCAGTATAATGTCTATTAAATGACCATAATAAGAATAACCTAAATTCATGAATTGATGTTGAATAGAATTATTAAGAATTCATGGTTGCAAAGATGTGCATGAACTTCGTGGTTGTCTGTGGACTGGTATTGACGGTTTAACAGACATTTACTTCTACACAAATCAACCCCAATCTAGAAATAACTGGTCTTGGTAGTTATATGCGAGGTTAACGGTCATAAGGATGTATTTTAAGTAAGAACTATGACAAAAACCGTAATTATAATTTACATAAAAAAGTACGCAATTGTGGGATAGATTAGATAGATGTTGCTATAGGGGCTCAACATTCAGGTGATAAGTGTGTCACCGGGTTAACGATGCAGCAACAAATTAGCAAGCTTGGTCTATGTTTTCCACATTCTCTTAGCTCTGTAAGTTAGTTGTAGCTAGTGTATAAACCTTATGAGTATATTACGTTACGTACGTCACGATAGCTTAAATTGAAATCAAACCGGGAATATTTTAAAGGGGCAGTAGCAAATTTAATTTGTTTCAAATTTCCACTTAAAATGATACTTTATGTCATTTATATTCACTTTAAAGGGTAAAACATCTTATTATACAAACCAATTTTCCGTAGTGGTAAAAACGGTTTTGCGTACATGTATAAGGCAAAAATTACATAGCGGCCATTTTATTGTGAACACATTTTATCATTTGACAAAAACGATTCCCATGGTGTTATGAAACAATGATTACCCATTTTTTAAACTTGATTTTCCGAAGAGGGAAGGGTGTTTCACCATTGCTGATATTATTTTTAAAATACGCTATATATAAACTATATATATAAAGCTGACCATGTATGTATACTTAGAAGATAATACTTTAAACATAATCGCGAGGTTTAAATTATTTAGCTGGAAATGAATTTACCTCTACAGTTAAAAAAGGACGCTTTGAGCTATGGCAAAAGTGTTTATGCATAAAGTACCAACGTTCCTCCTCTATAACCATGTGCTCATCAGTCACTGCATTTTTAAGTCATCTATCTAATACTGCCATAACAAGTTAACAAAACAAGTGATTGTTATTTCACATATCCATGCTTCAAGTATCTGGTTATCTCTATACGGTAATTATTCAACACAAATTACTTCTGGTCATCGACACAAGGAATAAATTATTCTTAACTGACATAACACTCATCCCGTGTTGAAATGATTATTTTAGTCCGTTCACTAAGTTAATATTAGTGTCATGAAACATTATGGAATTCAAAATAAACTATACAATGCCGCTTTTCTTTATGTTCAAGGTCACACTCACGTTGACATGATATCTCATGACCTATTACAACAAATGTCTTCAAATTTAGTGACACCTTCTACTGGCGTAGTGCACAGACACAAGTAAGCACCTACTTGTTAACACGATTAAATGGCTCTTCGAAGTCAATATATGGGAAACAAGACGGACACCAGTCGACTTAAGTGACAGTGACTTTATTGTCAAGGTTACCAATACACTTGATCATTTTTCACTTCTTCACGATATCGCTCATAAAGCGTAGAAAACAATGCCTTCAAATTTGAGGTACAACTTAGATTGGAAAGTTATTACAGAGCAACTTGTCTACATTAGTGATCTGTTCAATAATGGAATCTAGTAAAGCAAGGGGCGGGAGACAGTGCCACTTAGATGGCAAATATTTGTCTTTTTTAAAATCTGACACAATGCTTTGAAAAGTGTGGTGGTATATTGCACGAGTAATTAATTTCAGATTGGACTGAGAAAATGAATTTGAATTATGATTGTCTTAATCCATGTTTTTGCAGGATGAAATAGATGTAGTAGCCTCTGTAAAATTGAAATTCAAATATCGCACTGTTTCTGGAAAATATTGAAAAGAAACCGTCACATAATGATATTTTTAACATGTTCTAGATTATTTAAACAATGTGGATTATATTCATGGAATCTGTTACCTCTTCACTTTCAACTATTTTTTCTACTTTGATTGTTCACGCTTATGTATTTGGTGTACAACATCTATAGGTAGAAATCTGAGTAACTATAGTCAACTGAATAATTGTTTTAAATAATAATATTGTTCAATATATGATTAATTTCTGAATATTATATTCAAAATCTCATAACCCAATAAGCGGTATCAATAGAAAATGGGTTATCCGTATTCGAAGAAAATGATGCGACATATGAAGTGACAGTGGTGTGGAACACTTCATTATGAAAGGTAGAGTTTTACATGTAGGTTTCACACATGTTTGAGAGTTTAGACAGCAAGATGTACAATAATTTTAGAACTCTTTTTTTATTTTGTGAGATCACTTTATTTTAGTAGGAAAGTCGTGCTAGAGCGCCTTTAACAATCTTAGTTTTGAAGAATCCACTCATTATAATCTAAAAACTACCATGTTTCATCATGATTTATGATTATATGTTTTAGTATCATTTTCAAGTCATTTGATATCATTTAAACATATTTCAGTAACAAGTTCAAATCCGTGTACTTTCTCCAACGTGTGCGTCTTGCAAGTGTAAAACAGACTGTCAAACGCAGTTGAGACTGTAATCACTGTTCGTATTGGATTGATGAACCTTGACTTTATCTTTAATCGAGCATGAGCTATTAAGCCTTTATAAATCACAAATAACCTCTCCACAATGTGCTTCATATGAGTTTTACGGATCGCACAAACCGTTTATGTTTCTCTGCAGTAACGAAACGTAGAGATATACCTATTAAACATGCCCTTTCTACACGGCTTCTAAGTTGATGCCTTAGTGTATTTCTCGTACACACGATCATTGCTTTAAATGTACTATTGGCGTAACGAGGTATACAAGTGGACTACTCTTCTTTAAAGCCAATCCATGCTGCTGATGTCTCTTTGTAATTATTGCGCTACCCTACTAAAGTTGTTAGATCACAAACACAAATAATTGAGCACCGTGCTTTTCTCAGACGACTGTTAAGTCTGATAAATTGTTCACCGACTCCTGAATTATGTTATTGGCATGTGCGATTAAATTGTTACCAGTAACAATGTCTAACCATGTCTATAGATAGTTCATTTCATATGAATCATCATAGCGCTCTAGGAAATGTTCATAGACTATGCTGTGGTATAATACTTTGGTTATGTCCAAAATCAATTTTGTAGTCATTTATTGAAATTTCTTCAAAATGCAATATTTGTCACCACTTTCACACTTGATTAAATTCGCTAGTAAATACATGTACATATCATATAATAATACATTTATGAACGTGGTTGTTTCAATTGAGTGTGTTAATTTATTTGCAATATGATAGCTTAAGGACACGTTTTATGCATCAAATACAATCAGATAATTAACACAAACATATATATCTGCTTTTCAATATAATACTCAATCATTGCGATGTGTGATATTCCCTATGCTGTGCAAGGTTGTATCATTATACATTTTATAGTATGCGTGATACGCTACAGGAGAAATGTATATGTTGTGCCAACATCCGTTGTCGCCTCGCTGCTAGACAGATATTCAGTCCCATTATCCAAGTTGATTAAACGTTGCAAGTGTCTTAAAGGCTGTTCAAATAATGATTATGTTGCATAATTAAAATGCCCTAGAAAACATATTTCTGGAAATGTTGGTAGATCGTGGTCTCAAAACATAAAACCAATATATTTTTGCTTCCTGTTATTTGAGGACGTCGTCGAGATGCATTACAGGAGTACTCTGAGACTGTCCTCTAAATATGCAGTTCAATGTAAGTATAATTTACTATGATATAACAAATGAAATATTTTGTGTCCTCATGACAGGAAAAACTCGAGCGAGTGTATTGGTGATGCTCATAGCGCATAGTGATCTGGTCTGCGAAAGGGGTGAATTAGTTCTGCGAGATAGCACGTATCTGAGTTTATTCTTCACTGATTGGCAATACAGAGAAACATAGTGATCTGGTAGGCGAAAGGAGTGAAGTAGTTCTGCGAGATAACTCGGAAATGTGTTATTCTTCACTGATTGGCAATACAGAGTACTTTATGTCTTATATTTGACTGGACTGGAGGTCTGAACAGGAGTGATGTGATGGTATTTTGGAGTAAGGGGCCTGATACCAGTGGAAAGTCTAGACACACTGAAGCTGATCTGTGATGAGCGCTGTAGAACATATCAAGATACTTGTATAATGGTCTACAATGTGTCTATGTTATCAAACAAAGAGTTGTGAGTACCTCCTCGGAGAAGAAGAGTCTCACTGTACTGATATCTCGTAGGTGGAAGGTCTTGGTAATATATTTAACATGTTCTGTCATTCTGTCGTCTTGATCGATTAAGATCTTTGATAGTGGAGGAAAGTGAAATGATGGTGTCAGAAACTATGATAGCTAACTGGAGTTGGTGCATTTATTCCGTTTTGCAAGTTGAACAAGACGAAGTATCAGTCGCCGAAAATGCAGGAAAACATACCAAGATACACAAAGGAGAACGTATTACAGACTACAGTCAAATAATGTTGTTTTCAAAGTATATATGCTTCGTCTGTTGTCGCCATCATTGTTTACAGTATTCGACTCGACCCCGGTGCATTGTACTATGTCTTCTAGAACTAATGTCTATGTCTAGACTGGGAAACACTTTCTCAATAAGTGCCATTATTCCGCATATTGTAGGCTGAAACAGAATTGGGCGAACATCATGTCATTACTTTCAATGCGATAGATATTTGGCAGTTTATGTCAGTAATTCCATTGAATACATTTTATTTGATTGTGCTCTTATGTTGAAATGATTTGTCATGCACTTGGAATAGCAATCTATATGGATAGCAACAAGATAAAAGAAAACATTTCAATCAAAACATTTAGTATCAAAAGATACTATTCAGTGAAAAACTGACGGCTATTTTGGTTTGTGTTTGATATCGTCAACAATTCCAATAAATCGCCAGTCATGGTAATTCTGTTTCAATCTAGTAAGAGTCACAATCAAATTGAATCATATCAACCCGTAGAAATAGATTAAAAAAAGATCAATCATTTTAAGTGACAAATTGGTCGCCATTTTGGATTTTCGGGATTTAGGGATTATTTGTTATGTTGTCAACAATGAACAACTCAGTGTCAATCCATGCGATTGTGTTGTTAGGAAGAATGACAATGAAGCGCAATACCCGGGTGCTGTTGCTCCAATTTCTGTCAAGTAACTGCCTATGGTTTACATGTACACTGCAAAGACATGAACATAATGTCAATCAGTTAATAAACATCATATTCTCGCATCCCATTACCATTGACTTTAGCAAATCGTAAAAAAGTCAGAAAACTGTCAGTTTACGTCGCTTTTTGCATATATATATAAAATAAGAAAGTTGGGAAGAATTAAGTTTGGCAAACGTTTTCAGCAGGTACATCCTGTACCTGCTTCATCAGGCCGTTTAATGACGTAACTGACACACAGTACATAGCACTATGACGTCACACAGGAACCTATGACGTCATAATGTACTTGACAACAATAGTTTGTTATGAAAACAAAAATTATGTTTTGCCATTTAATGTTGGCGCATATTTATGAATGAAATATGATTCTTTCAAAAGTAAATCATTATCATTGCTGTTATTGAGTTTATACATCGTAACATAGCAACAGATATATTCTATAAGAAAACAGATTCTCATCAATATCTTGACTTTGGTTCATGCCACCCCCATCATACCAAACGCAACATCCCTTATTGTTTAGCAAGAAGAGTTTGTACTATTGTTTCTGATGATGATGTTAAAATCAATCGTCTTGCTGAACTCAAAAGCTTTCTACTTAAACAAAATTATCCTGACAAATTAATAAGTGATAGCATACAGAAGGCGTTAGAGATGGGACAACAACAACTGAGATCTAAGGTGGATAAGAACAAGGACACTCACAATAATGTTACTCTTGTATCTACCTTTAATCCTAATCATGACAATACCATGTCTATTGTAAAACGCTATCTTTCTATCCTAAGTCCCAGTCAAAAAATGAAAAAGATTGTCCATAAGTACAATTTCATTAACAGCCGTAAACAACCAAAAAACCTCCGCAAATTATTAACTGCATCCAGATTTGACTCAGTTGATATTGTTCCAAAAGTTTCAAAATGTGGAGATTCTCGTTGTCACACTTGTGAAAACATTATTGAAGGATGTTCTATACAAATTACATCCAAAGATACATTTGTTGTAAAACAAAACATGAATTGTGATACTAAAAATGTAATTTATGTAATCACATGTTCTGGATGTAATGAGAAGTATATCGGGAAAACAGAGCAAAAATTAAAAAGAAGAATGAACCTTCACCGATCCCACATTAACCAGCCCCGAAATCGTACAATCCCTCTTAGTGAACATTTAGATACATCCGGTAACGGCAAATTCAAGATTTTCCCGATGTATAAACTCAATTACAGCAATGATAATGATTTACTTTTGAAAGAATCATATTTCATTCATAAATATGCGCCAAAATTAAATGGCAAAACATAATTTTTGTTTTCATAACAAACTATTGTTGTCAAGTACATTATGACGTCATAGGTTCCTGTGTGACGTCATAGTGCTATGTACTGTGTGTCAGTTACGTCATTAAACGGCCTGATGAAGCAGGTACAGGATGTACCTGCTGAAAACGTTTGCCAAACTTAATTCTTCCCAACTTTCTTATTTTTATGTATATTGCCATAGAGTTTGAACATTTCTTGTGATATTTCTATATATATATATATATAATCAAATGGAAAATTGAGACATTTATTAATACGATCTGCAATTTTCAGTAACATATATATAAAAACAAATACTTCATCACAATTCCAAAGATTCATTTTGTAAATATAGAATACTAAACGACGTCCCGTTTGATAACATGTTTATGAAACGAGTGGATGGTTTGGTATTTTAAAGAGCAAAAGCGAGTTAAATACCGTTCACTCGTTTCATAAATATGTTATCAAACGGGACCGAGTTTAGTATTTTATTTATTACTCAATGATGTAAATAGCGCTGAATTGCTAGAAAATCGTTTTTAGGGACGCTTACTTGCAAATAGGCTACCCGCTATTGCAGTCGCGCGGCTAACATTGTGACGTCAAACGAAAACGACTATCACGTCACGCGCCGATTATGACGTTACGGCAGCACGCGGTGGTATCACACATGTGTGTAACCAACTCATTGTTATCTAATGAGTGATCTCACCACGGTTGAGTAATAAATAGAATTATCCAAAGGGACAAATAGATTTATTTCTCTGAAATATATTTGTAACAATGTCTATATACCTATATAAGAATGACTGACTTTGTGTGTTTATTACTTTTGCCTACACCTACCTGCATATCAAACAAACTTACCTTGAAACAGACCTAATAATTCTGAAAATAAATTATGTTCAAGTTTTCTATTTTTATTGTGACTTAAGTCACTTAAGATGCAATATTGCATTTGCACTTTTTAATCATGAATAAAACAAACAACAAAATATAAGAACCAAATTTATTCAACTGTGGAAGTATACATGTATTGTAAATAATTTTGTGTAAGTGTAATTTGATTTACTATTACACTTTCTTGTGTAGTCTTTCTCTAAGGGCAGCCCAAGTTTGCTGCAAAGTTGAATACAATATTCCTAAAACATCGGCACATTCTGATATCCAAGAGAAGAGAAGGAATTGGATATCAGTTCACACAATCAGCATATATCACTTCTTATGACAATGTTTATATATGTCATTTGCTGAAATAAAGAATCACACCTTCAGCACAAATATTTTACTGTACATACAGTCCATTTTGTGTTATCTTAGATTAGGGACTCCCATCGCCTGTAACAACAATAATAAATCTTTCTGGGTGCTGCAAATGTTGCACATGATTAATTCATAACATGTTTTTTTGTTTGTATTTCGCATAGGACCTTTGATATTTTTATGTCAGCAGAAAATAATTCTAAACGTCTATAACCTCAGTCTCATTTCATCACAAACAAATAAATAGTTATCAAACAAAATATTAAAATCCTTTATGGAAAGTCATTTCTTTGCATATACATGCAATATGCATATACATTCATTATCACTAACTCATGGCTTCTAATTTGTATTTTTTAAAGTACAATAATAATTTCTACAACATGTATATTGTAATTTGGATTTGAATTTGGATATCTGTCTTATATATTCCACGATTCTCTTTTAGAGTTGAAAGCAAATGTCGATATTTAACAAATAATTTCCTGAAGTTGAAGACAAATCAAATATAAAAGTATTTTTTAAAAAGGCGAGTCATGCACACATTCACATTTTACCAAAGATAAAGTACAAATTAAGTTCTCATTATTGACATTTTAATGAATCTAAGGGCTACAGGAATCTGAAGGACTAGTCCTTCTGCCCAGTCCTTCAGCCCGAGGCTAGTAAAATTGTAAATATTTGGTTATGATACTGCACCCCTTTGGGTCAGACAAATTTCTTAATCACTTTGGAAGATTGTGAGCGCGTATCGAAAAATGAATCTGCAATACGGTTTGAGAGACTCACAATGTTGTTTTCCTCGACTCAGATTGAAAACTAAAGTAATATTTATATTTTGAAAAAATATGTCCATACACGTAACAAATTATGCATCGTTAGAAGAAAGAAATCAAAGACCCACTTACCGAAGTTATTCCGTGTCGACAGAGGACTCATACAGAATTTGACATGTACTCTCGGATCATACATTCTTCTCATAATTATGTACCAAAACAAAGATTTGGCTATTTCCTCGTTGCCATTATACTCTCATACAGCAGATATTCGAAATTCACTATGCACTATCAGTTAAACTTTATTTGTGAGCCAAATCGTCACGTGGCTTTTACGTAATGTTTGTTTTCCCAAGTTGACGTCACATCTGGTTACATCACCGGAACAAAAGTAAAGTAAGTAAGTAAGTAAGTGAGTAAGTAAATGACGCTATTTTTTTATAATCGCAACAAATTAAATAATCTATTGTTTTAAAATTCTTATGACCTAACGGAAAATCATATTGAGCATTATAGTATGCATACATATGCACATTAGTGTACAATTTAGCTTGGTTTAGTCAAACGAATTTTGGTCAATTTTATCCGGGAGCTGTGCTTTAAAGTGAGATCATTTAAATATGTAGAAACAGGTTTTTTTTACAATGGCGGCTATTTTGAATTTGGTGGAAAACTTGGATGGAAATTATTTGGAATTACAAGACCATAAGCTATCTGTGTTCAAACTTTGGTACTTTCACCATGATATATGCTAAATATCAAAGGCCTGTGCTGACGAAGTAGAAGTTATGGTCAATTTTAATTAAAAAAAAATTAACATTAAATGGCGAAATTTGAAGTTATATTATTATTTTAAAGAAAATCTCTTCAAAGCGTCATACTGAATCGATCTATTTGTAAAAACACCCACCGATATAGGACATAGTCGTGGTCTGAAAATATATGAATCAATAGTATATAAGCAGTTAGATTCAACAGAATCAAGTAAGAATAATATTTGTCATATTTTACATTTAAGAGTATAACTCAAATCATGAATTCTTAATGGAATGTGTCAAAGGACCATTCTATTTCATTTGTAGACACGTTGTAAACATACACTTCTTAAATCTGACGACTCTCGTTTTCAAACGTTAGATATCAAACCATCCACTCATTTCATAGAAACATTACTACATGTTACAGATATTGTAGGATGTCGATGCTAATTTCAAATGTAAACTTTATTTAACGTCTTTGCGCAATTGATATTTTGAACGCTGATAATAACGAATTTTCTGAGTACTACACAGAATACCCAACGCGGACCAATTTAATAACATATTTATGAAATTCGTTTTCCCTCGTTAGATACCAAGCCATTTCCCCATTTCATAGATTTGTTATTTTACGGTACGTCGTTTAAAATGTTCTACGTGATTTTGTAACTAGCTAAATGTGTAGTAAAAACCCCATTGAGAAATAACATATTGACTCCAGCCCGAGTCCGACAGAAAGCAGTATTCACTTGAGGGACGTCAAACTATTGTTGCATGACGTCATGTAATTGTTATCATGACGTCATTTGATCGTAGTCCCAGCTGTTCAAACGAAATTACATTGTTGACTGTATTTCATTGTTTCTCTTTCGTTTCTGTATTAAATACATACTAACACAATTATGGATTGGTGAATTCGGTCAATACTTCGTCCTTGGTCAATATTGTTTTCTCGGGTCCATAAAATAGGTATTGACCTCATCACCAGTCTATAATTGTATAATGACATGGCTTGTACAATAAATCATATCCACATGGATAATTATTCGAAGATATACGTTTGCTTTCCCTATATAATTACAACCGGAAATGTGGAGTTGTGTGGTGAACTGGCGTCATCCCAGACCACTAAACATATCACGAGTATACTGTAAATAGTTGTCTGGGTATTTATCTGTGATGTTTACGTTCATTAGAGCTTATTTCAGACATGACCTCTCACACGAAGCTTTAACGACAATTGGCAGGAGTCGGTCCTGAAATGTTGGCATGTAAGTAGTTAGATAGATTACACTCACATTCAGGTGATAAATCTGTGTACAGGTTTGGGACATAGAAGAACTGATTGTCTCTTCTTTCAGAAGCACTCTAGGCCATTACAAGATGAAACGGAAACACTCTTACCATGAGGAAGTGTAACATTCATGCAACTTTTGTTTTACTTCAATGATCTTATTAACATTTTAAAACAGTATACTACTACTACTACTACTACTACTACTACTACTACTACTACTACTACTACTACTACTACTACTACTACTACTATATTGCTTGCTGAAACAGAAACCCCCCGATAAAGACGTGTTTTACATAAGCAATTTTCTTATTCAAACAGAAATTACTGCAGTTAGTCCAAAGAAACTAGCTTACATCACACATATCTCAACGGTCTTTTTACAACACCTTTTGACTAACGGATTGACGTTCACCTTTGCATAAGTAAAACATATTACCCCAACTGTTGGGTGATACGTCTTCTGAGTTCTCTAAAGATAGTACCTTTCATAATCTGTACTTCTCCGTTACACAACCATTTGCACATGGTAAAGGACCCATTCCGTGCTTGGAATGTCAGAACATCAAAGCAGTAACATATAGTTTATCTCGTAAAACAATCAGATTTCAGATGATACAAATGCGTTGGAAATATGCTGTTTTCTTTTCAAAGAGGATTATTGTTATTTTTCTCTTACAATGAGAATGTATCGACTCAGATTTACATTTTCATTGAACATGTTTGAACATATCGTTTTTTATAAAGTATTTTTGTGATCATTATAATGCAGTGAGTGGGAAACCGAAAGGTTGAGATTAGTTGTAAAAACTACGTTATATAGAGAGAGTTAGATATGTCATAAAACGAAATTACAACGACAGATTAAATGTTTCTTCTTATTATTCAAGCAAAATGAGTCCTTGATTTTGAGTTCACAAATCGCAAAAAAAATTCTTGAATAGAGATATTGGCGTTTTTAATTTTAAATTTTGTTGTTTCCATTATGTAGAGTTTTTAAGGTAGCCAATTGTTACTGCTACGTGTTTTGACAACAACTTAATATCTTCCCTTAAAGATTGAGATCAAAACTCAAAAGACAAGTTATGAGGCATTATATACAAAGTTACACCTCACCGTTCACTCTAACTACAACTGTATTGTTTCACAATTAAAATCTTGCTATCGCTGTCAACATATAAATTAAGACACCTTATTAGCTCTAGTTAGCTATAGTACATATACATCCCAGTAGGTACCGGATTGGCTAATGGCTAGTTTCCCAATGCGGAACTTTTTATTGTACGTAGTAGACGGAAGTGCCATAGCGGTATGCTATCAAAACAAAATCAAAATCGATGTTCTTATAAATAAATAAGAAAAGTAAGGCAATTTTGTTGAACATCCCTGCAATTTCCTGTTGTCTTTTTACCAATACCTGAATAAAGACGTGTTGTACAATGACTGACGGTGCGTTTTGTCACTAGTACAGCCTTCTGAATGATGCAGCCAACAGCTGACGTCTCTCGTCTGTGTAATGAAACGTAAATACCCCAGACTTAAGTTACAAATTAACTAACACTCCTTTTTGTTATTTATAGTATAGTGATGCTATGATTAGACGGGCTCGTTGGGATGGATTTTCTTCTATTACTGCTACTTGTTCAGCCTTTCCCGCTTCCTATTTTCATGCGCTTTGTCAGATTATTTGACATTGACAAGAGCGTGGAAAGGGGCATAACTGGCGATATGACAACAAGCTCTGTTAACATATGGTTAGTAAATAAACCACACACTTTATACATATCCACTGATAATGATATCTCCGGAAGAGACAAAATATATAATACAATTTACATATATCTCAAGACGGCATCTCACCACATGTTCATTTGTTTTTGGGAATTTGAACTCTTTTCAATTTACGATCTTCTGTCGAATTCCGCACAGTGAACGGTTCCAGACAGTTTATTTGACAGACAAAAATATATAACTTGTATGTGGTTAAATTAACCTAATCCATGTTCGTGTTGTTGCTAATATAAATGATACAGGTTAGTGTAATCTTCCCTAGGATTATCCTCATTGGTTTTGATTTCATCTAACTTATCCAAGAGTAATGATAATATATTTTAGTTATTCCAGTTTTGGTCAACCACCAAATATTACAGTATTGCTGTTTCAATGGATTCGTCTGTATTTATTTAACATTTCTATATTATTGAAGGGATTAATTCTCCATTGTTGTAATCCAACTTCGCAAATAAGAGAAACACAATTTTCTGGTGCTTATTTGCCTTTTGATAAATCAAAAAAAAAAAATCATCTTGTCATCATTGAATTCTTTGAAATGTTTTTATGTGCACATAATCATTAAATCCGCCCAATGTATTAAACGAACATTTAATACATTTTACACAAGTGTGCAAGAATTTTTGCGATGCAATTGAATACCTCATGTTCGAACAAGTATCTTTAATGTGCACCAATTTAAAATGGTTCCTTTCACAGCATATCTGTAGTACAAAGACTCTGTGAATTAAACATTGAAATGTCCTTTGATGAATCTTTACAGTTTGAAAAGAATGTATTTTGTCATTAAATGAAGAAGATTATAAAAAAATAACATAAAAAGTGTTTATAAAGTGTTAATATGTTTTTGTTATATGGATGAACGTTAACGAAGGATACACAACGTTTTAACAATAACCTTTTTTGATATTTGATAAGTTGATATTAGATAGTTTGAAAACAAGGGTATGGTTTACAGAATTGATAATAACTAATGTTTTTGAAGTTGAATGTATGTTATGACTTTTGTATCCCTGTTTATATGTTTAACTCTATTTGGAATAAAACTTGATAAGGACTTTCTCAAACAAAAGTTTAGTATATAGGGTACCTCAGAATTAAAAAGAAATTGAGCATTGACTCTTACTAATAGTAGCACAATGTGTTGATGTCAACTGTTTTACAAACAATACCATATACGTATTCATATCATTGCCATATCAGAAAGGAGAGAACTGTGTACATTCGATTATTCAGAATTGAGTAGTCCGAGATATTATGATGAAATATTTTAATAAGCAGATTTTGTTAACTTGGATTGTGTCTTAAGCATTACTTAAACCACACATGAAAACCGCAGCGTACAGTGGAATTCAAAGACCTTTTATTTGTTGTTACCTAATAAAGAAACATGTCAAGCTCGTATAAACAATGTCAATATAACCATGCCTAGAAATGTAACCTGAATAAACGGTTAGGGTGCCTAAAATATATAGTTAATATGTGCTCCTTACTAAAATTTGACACGTGGCATTGACATTTTCGAACTTGTGTATAGCAGTAGAGGTCACAAATAACTCTCAAAATTAATTAGTTTCAAGGAAATAAAATGTTTTCAACTAGTAAGATTTATCCAAGTTTGACGCCTTCTTCCATTCGGCTGTGTTTACCGAATGCCGTTGCCATGGCATGACGTCATAGTGATCAACTGATTTGACGTCACAATGCTAGCGTTATTGTCACAATGGGTTAGGGCAAGTTTAAGATTTTTGTTCCTAGGTCTTTTACTGTGTTTATGTCGTAGATAAATGTTTATCGCCATCTAAAAGGATACGTGAATATTGTGAAGTGAACATAGTTGAGTGACACTGTTTCAGCTTATGTGTAAATTGTTGCTAATCTTCATATTACGCCGAGTATTTACATTTTGTTTGACCTGACCACACCTCTCACAAAAAAGAAACAGTCGCAAAGTCCTTTCCACTCTGAGATAGGTACGCCAAAAGAGAGTTCGTTTCAAAACGCCTGATAACTAACGGTCGTGTTACAATATCGATAAATAGTTGTGTTTGTAAAATTTCCGGGATTCATTGCTATTCAACACACGCAATTTTCAGCGTTTAAAACCTCCGGCTAACGCCTCCTATTTTAAACTAAACTTAAACTATTTATCTTATAATTATAGTACTTTCTATAATATATGGATGTTGTGGTTACGAAAAGGTTTCCTAATTTGAATCACGTGTTTCAGCTCCCCTTATTCATTAAATAATAACATTTAAATCATTCAAGTCAACAAGCTCAAATGTTGTCAAGTAAAGTTACCATCTAAAGACATATAGTCAGCCAGGAGAAATATGACATTTTAGGAGAACCCATTGTGCTCATATTTGAGAGAAGTTTCCCGAATAGATATAACAGTTTGAGTATTTGATTGTGGTTATACAAAAGTGAAAGGTATTTACAATTGATGTGTAATTGTTTTGTTAAACATAAGTGCACATGTAATCGTAGCTACCTACTTAAAAGCATTCATAGGACAAAAAGCGAATTCCACCACTTCTAATCCTGTGATTGCCCTGTTCCTCTTAAAGACATCGCCTCATTAATAAACACTCTTGTCAGTGACTGGTCTAATAGTTAACATTACAATGCGTGTTTAATTTCATAAAGTAAACATGTATATTATTTCATATCAGGTATATATCGACAATAAAAACCTTATGGTCCTTGAAATGGGAAAACAAGTTGTCTCAAACTAACGCGTGAGAAATGGTCCAGTGTTTCGGCAGATTATCCAACCAGTTTAGTCTTCAATGATGCCAATGACGCCACTGAAGTAATATATATCTCTGACTGTAACTGTTCCAGTAGTATTTGAAAGAAATTTAAAAAAAAGTTTCAACATTGTTTTCACAAAAATTGCATTTTGTAGGCAAATTGAGCACAGTGAAAGATTTCACAGCGGCGGGTTAAGAAAACTACTCTCATTTCAGATGTAAATGACCATGAACAAGCTTAATATTTATGTTTGGTTGTACAGTATTTTGAAACATATATTGCATAGTGAGATTGAATGCGTCTATATCATATCCAGATCTAACTCAACTTCCAAACGAAAGGCATAACTATTGCCTGTCTGCATTACTGGCTAATTTAAGCCTTGCGGTATTTCCCTCGCTTTGTTGTGCCTAGATAGTGAATCGCTGCACCAGAAATGCATAGTGGGCCTGGAATTCTAAGCACAGTCTTCTTGAGGAAATACTGCAAGGCCTAAATCTAACTTTGTAGCTGTACAAGTTATCGTGTGCCCTCGACATAGTTTTTCTACCACATTGCTGCCTTCTCAATGCCAAAGTATAAGGAAGCATAATAACTGTCAATATTAAACAGGAACTAGGAAGAGGTTTTATACTAGGTTAATATATATGTGGACATTTAGAAACTATTTAATCCATCATTGCATTAGTTAAACTGGGTAATGATGTACATGAATGGTTCCACACATGCAAAATGAGTTGAAATGATAAGGGATTCCATTTCAGTAAGTAATAAGTAATAAGCAATACAAGCTCGTTATGATTTCACCAGATATTGAAAGTATTTAATTAGGTAGGACATGTAGATACAGTTATCCAACTTATCACCGACATAGCTAGGTAACAGCTTGTCAGTATATGTTCCGTAGGTTTATTTGACTTTAGTAACACATGTAATATGATTATGTTTGCCTTATATAAGTTAAATGAATGTGAACATGACAGAACGATGTGCAGGTCACGCTATTGTATTTACTACCCTATATGGGGGCGGGATAGCGCAGTGGTTAACGCATTCGGCTTTGGATCAAGAGGTCCAGTGTTCGAATCGTGCCAGGGGCACGGCAACATTGTCTGCAGTAGAGAACTGTCCTACACGCAGTGAGCTTTTGGGTGTAATGCTACACTGGATTTCAGCGTAGTAACACCCATGGTTCGCTAGTTCCAGGCGTTGCTCGCATATTTCACCGCAATGCATAGCCACATGGCGTCGCGGGCTTTCTCCCTGCAATAATACTAGCAACCCTGATAGAAGTGAAATACTCTTGAAAGCGGCGTTAAACCCTAACTGACTGACTGACTCACTCACTTACTACCCTATATCTATCATCTACGAATTTGAAATTTTTATTTTTACTCTCAATAATGTTGTACCTGAGGGTTATTAACAAATGCATCTCACATATAGGTCATTGGTAAGGAAAAAGAGAATATAAACGAAATCCTTGTGAGTTTACAACTCAAACCTTTGGTCAACTGAATGTTAGGAAAAGATATTTGGAATAACTCACCACCTTGAGGTGAATTTAAGGTAACGTTAGTATTACAGAATTTCAAAATGATTTAGCTATTAAATGTTAACTGATGAAACTTTAAACAAGATTATTACCATTTTTATTTCTCGCTATTGCTCGTTTATTACTAAATCATCAACTCATTTGATAAAGATAGTATTAAACGGAATATCGTTAAGTGTCATCTTTGTAAATCATTACTAATGTGTAAATCAAAACAAACAGCTTAGCCTGATGTGAATATTATATGTATCCACACTTCCTAAGGTGAATCACTCTGTATCTCAAATGTGTGAATAGTGCGGGTTTCAGTCATCAGTACCTTTTTACCTTGAGCACAGTCTGATACTTTAATAGACTCCATCATAATTCGTTCTACAGACTCATCTTTTTGTAATTGGGGACTGTAATATAAGTTTGCTTTGCATCAAATTAGGACACCTTTTCCAACCAGAAATTATGACTGTTTCAGCTTTGTTCCAAAGCTCAATGCCAATTATAGCAATAACGTATCGAAAATTCCTTTATTGTTATAATGACAAGTTTTCATGGAGGGTCATGTTTTTATATAAGTGTAGATTGACTCTCATTAAATACTTTTCATTAAACTATTTGTGTACTGCGACATCTAAAATACCTCTTAAACAAATAAGCTATTGTAGTAGTGGCCTGCCTCCTTAAATGTTGAAGATCATTCTGACGTACTATTCAAATTTACGTGTCGATATGATCCAAACTGTAACTTTCATTTCTCACTTATTTAAATAAAAAACAATAGTAAATTGGTTACGAGAACTCAATTAGCTATATGGTCAGTCTATCAGTGGAACAATTATAAACAATCTTGAATGAATAAACACTGAATAATCAGTATTGACACCAGGTATATTTCGCGAAAAGTATTCAGAAACAAATACAAGAAATGTGTTGTTGTTGACATTATGATATTAAAGTGTTCTGCTTTTATTGCATTAAAAATCTTTTCTAAAGCAGATTCTCCTTAATACATTCTAGATTAATCAAATATTCTTGTGTATCAGCTATTTCCATCTGCATTGATCTTAATTCTTAGACAAACAACATGTTTTTAGATGTTTTAAAAAAAAAAGAAGTATTTCTTCATTTTAAAGATTTCCCAGATAGAATTACGAACAATAATTTCTTTGATCATGATGTATATCCTCACAATAATATCATCTTTAACTATTGTTAAGTCATTATATATGTAGAATCAATTTTTGATTTTTTTTTTATCTCATCACGACCTTCAAGAAAACAAGCTGAAAATAGGATTGAGTCTTAAGTTACACATAAAAAGGTGTATCTCACGTTAATATCAGCACGAGTTTCACATTTTTCTTTTATTGGTACACGTATATTGTCAGAGTATAGATCTGAAAAGTCAAACACCTTTTCAATTACGTATGCACTACCTCTTTTAATGGCATTAGGGTACACATATGACGTACAAGTATAAATGTATCATTGCGAAACAGCACAATGAATTTTGAAGAGTATACACCAAACGATTCTGATGCTCTAACTCTTTGTCCATCTATGGCATAAGGAGGACTACACTCTTTAACGCCAATCTGTTTTGCCTTAATGAACATCTTTAAGCACGAAGTACCAATAAATGTTCAATGCGCTCTTAGCAATGTGTCAGACAATACCAATAAAAAGATGTGATTGTTTCTGTGACTTATTGTTCAACCACTCTTGGCAAGTGGTTTGGGTCCGTCGAAAATGAAACTGATACCATTTCTTTAAATGTATTCGTGCACATATCAAAGTTCCTTTGCAATACAGAATAGCTTGTCCATTCACTTTGTATGAACCTCCACAGAAAAATCAAAAGGTTTTTATGTCGTGGCGCAGTCCAACCGTACCTCCAAAAAGGGATACTGTGTTCTGAAATGAATGTGATACGTACATGCTTTTTTGGAGAGAAATGGGTAAATAGCTTGTCCATTCACTTTGTATGAACCTCCACAGAAAAATCAAAAGGTTTTTATGTCGTGGCGCAGTCCAACCGTACCTCCAAAAAGGGATACTGTGTTCTGAAATGAATGTGATACGTACGTGTTTTTTTGAAGAGAAATGGGTAAATATTTGCAGAGGTATGGTCCTTAGAGGGCTTGGCTCTTCCATGTGAAACTGATAGTACCTACGTTTTGAAATTAACTCCTCCAACAGTTGTTTACTCATTCTGAAACGTAACACATGCTTTGTATACACATGAGTGATGTGACATCGAAAGTTAAGATGATGATATGGTCAATTAGTCATACTTGGCCTTGATACTTCCCCTCGTGATCTCGGCTTTGGTGTTTGATTCATTATATAAAAAAACCCACTAACCATGATCATAATTTGTGACTGACCAATGATAGGCCTTTGATATTTGACTTGTGTAGCCATTGTCACTAGATCATTCAGATCATTTATAAGACTGGTGTTTCTTGAATTACTGTTACATTTTAACTGCTTATTTATTGGTTAGATTGTACATCAATATGACAAAAGATGGGGTTGTTGTACTTTCAGACCACTCCTGAATGTTAAATAGTTTATGTTCACTTCAGTCCAGCTATGCAATTCTGAATCATGTAATTAGGGATATTTAATTGTTAAACTCATGATTTGAAATAAGGAGAAAAAAACCCAGACAAATGTATACATTTACAGGAGAGCAGAGTATTAACATTACATAAATTAAGTTTATATTAAGTGTGTCTTTGTTACTAAATTAAGCATTAATACGATGTGAGACAGTATCCTACCTCAAATCTCACAAACTGTCAGTTATGTAATTTTTAAAGTTAATATAGACGTATTGTTGTAAGGGAAGTGCATTTTAGCGACAAATTATGTCTTAGTTGTCAGACACGGATTCAATTATCTCAAATATTTGTATATTCTTTTGCATGCCCCTTTCATATGGAAAGTGAAATCATCATACTATACTTAATTATTTCAATGAGATTGAAACTAGAAAACAACAGCCACTGGACAGAAGTGTGAAACTATGAAAACATGAGCGCAATAATGAAATAGGGATTAAATATTTGATAATATGATAAAATAAATGAATCTCAAGGCTTCAGTTCTGTTTTACTGTATTTTAATACAATTCTGATGATATACAATTCTGTTTAATTTAGATTTCAAAAGAAGTTTAGCTTTAATAAATCTTTAATTATGACAATGGTCATTATCAAATATATTCACAAATAGTTAGAATTCCTCAGTTGCAACAACTTCTCCTCTGAAATAAAATGGACTGCTGCACATAGTATAGTTTTGAAGTTAATAACAACGGTACGGACGGAATGTCTTAGACATGCTTGTAGCTTTATTAAATAATAATAGTCCATTTATATAGCGCATATATCCATGCACATTGCATGCTCAAAGCTCATTTAAAGGGTTCTTTCAAAGATGATAAAGATAACATAAATTTAAACATCATAAAACTATGATTTTCAGTTAGGCGTTTTTGTTTTTATTTCTTTGCTAAATACAATATTAATCTAACAAATGTTATACTATATGATTGTTATATAGTATTCTAAATAGTTATTCTGATATAATCATATTCTGGAAACGGGATTACATTGTGCATCAACTATTGTAACTATTAGATTATTCATTTGTAACTATACATCACGATACATTTCATCAAAGTAAACATTTATCGGATTACACATAATCAACATCTCTTTGAAACATACACTGCTATCAAACCATTGTCACAATATTAGTATTCAGTTATGCTAGACTGTTTAACCTTTTGTTATAGGCATCAACTTAATGTGATGTAAAATGCCAATAACTAATATGAACATAATTCTATATGAATGGTCTTTGTGATAGTATTTAATGTATGAAATCAGGCAGTTAGCACACGACACGTCTGGAACACTTATGATCAAAGGTTTCACCCAACATTGTATTCTATTATAGATGATGTACGATGAACAAAATCCTTTTGAAATTGTACATGTATGTTCATAAACGTTTAAATGAAATAAATGTGATATGCTAACAGAAGACCAATATTCCTAAAATGGGAACAAGTAATATATCCTACGAACCTCAGTTTAAATAATTGGATACGTTTAAATTCTATATGGTATGCCTACGTGATGATATATTTGCTTTTCTGGATATGAAAACCGGAAATTTATAGTTTTGTGGTCACTTGATGACCTTTCAGACCACTAAACATTCATTCGAGTATACGATGAATGTGGTCTGTGTAGTTATCTGTGATGTTCACTTTCATTAGAAATCATCAGGATCCCGGACACGAAACTATAACTACAGTTGGCATAAATTGGTGCCTAAGTGTTGGCGTGTAGGTTACTATGTAGACGAAACTAACATCCACGTGATAAATCTGTCTGGAGAGATGGGATATAGAACCGACGATTATATTCCATAATACAATGTACAATTTTTAAAGAAGACATGGTTTGTTGTCCAACTTAACATTATACAATAAAAATGAGAGGATACGCCATTGATGTAGACCACATTCACAAGAATATATCACATCTAATACGAAATGAATTGAAACAACCCAACCTCGACTTTTGTTACAACTACAATTTCGTATCTATCTTGATTGTACTATTCATAAACTATTATTCTAAGTTGAGGGAATTAACGTGATGTATTGGGGATTTGTTGGCATATGAATAAATTATGACATATGTAACTGTGGAGCACAGTGGTTAGCATGTCTGCCTCTCACGCCAACGGCCCGGGTTCGAATCCCGGTGGAGACACCAAGCATTTGTGACTCTATTGTGTCCTTGGGCAAGGCATTTCATCCACATTGCACTCAGTTCACTCAGCAGTACAAATGGGTACCAGGACATGGGAGCGCTTCATAGGTGGCACCGAAAATACGATTCCTTCAGGGTAGTGTAGCGTGTCTGTGTAGCGCCTTGAGCATGCATTGTGCATGGATATGTGGGCATTTTAAATATACTATTATTATTATTAACATACTAGCAGTTTCAAGAGATATATATCAAGATGAAAGCGCTGCTTCTCCTCAGAGGAAAATAAACTGTCAAACGTACATCAAAAGGTAATATTTGTTTGAATAATAAATAACGCATATTACAGTTAGGCGAATTGTGTGAATTATTTCTACATAATTTATCTACTATTTTTTTAATAGTTCAACATTCCACCTTAAAGCTGACTTCATTAATACGTTAAGGATTGTTATTTGATGTTTTACAAGTGTTCATTTTTTAAACCTATTTTTATATGCATAGAAGAATCATAATAATTTTTCGAAGAATGTTTATTATGCAATCTATCAGAAGAAGTATGATGAAAGCAACTGATTTCGAAGCACACCGACCAACCCAAATGAATCTCTGACATTGAGGGATTACACTAACGATATCACTAATGAGAGACTTCCTCTCTGAACAACAAGTAAAACGTGTTGGATCTACGCTTCATAACAACATGGTAACCCATTTGTCTTGTCTGTCTACTTTGTGTATAACAAACAGTGAAGACGGTATGCTGTTTTTATAGGTTATTGAGAAATATCTTGTTAACAAGTGTACAGAGGTCATGTGGATATTGGTATCGATGCAGATCGGAGTCAAAAGTTTTTTATTGCACAAAATGTCTTGAAAATGCATACTTGCACACCGCCGTTATTGGGTAAGATGGTTAAAGGATTAAGTTCAGATTTAGGTTTATGTTATTGGAATGTACCACATACTGCTGGGAACATGCTCCTCTAAACATGTATCTTTTACATGACATATTAACCAATCATCTCTTTCCAACAATACGAAAATATAGTGACAAAAGCGTTCAGATAAATTCACAGTGTGGAAGTCTACCTTTAACCGAACTGAATACTTCACCAATACTTTAAAACTCCATTTTAGCAGAGCCCATAAATGTTTGTTCGCATCGTAGAGCAATTACGATCATAATTTAAGGATTTGATTTCGATGTTTGGAAAAAGTTTACTTCAGTAGACGCAGTATCGTTTTCTTCGTGATTGGTTTCTCTCTCCAGCGTTGCTCTCTTCAATGTTCAACCCGTCACCTCATACATCAATGTCGTTGGAAGTGATCCATCTAATAGACAGTTTACCGGATAATAGATTTGTAATTTCACACATTCAGTCTTTAAATATATCATTATCCGGAGAGATGTGTTAAGACAATGCACAATGCAAATAAGTTCTGCTCCTTGGAACGAGAGTGCAATTTGTCTACAAACATCACATGATACACTCTGTATTGATGGATGTTCAACCAGTTCAGCCAACACCAACGAAGCTTATGTATAGAGTATTAGTGCTTAACGCGACTTTATGTCGGCGAAATCAGTGTTTATTCGTGAACCATTTAGCTAATGTATTTAAACTATTTATCAACTTGAATGTTTACTCTTTGTAGGCAAATTGAGTGAAACAAAGACAACTATTTCACTGCAGCGTGGTAATGAAAACAGAAATACGTATATACCAGATGTACATGAACATGTGTTTAAACAGACGTTAAGTGCTTCTTTGAACTACCATGCTGCTACGGGAAAATGAGTTTATCTGTAAACATCTACAGGGACATGTCTAATTAAGTTGGTGAATGTTTTAAGTGAAAACAGGCAGGTCAACTACTGCTGTAACATTGGGAGTATCAACTGACTTTTGCCATTTGAGCTATGGTTTATGAGATCCTAATGCCGTAAAACATATAACTCTCATTAACATTGTAAGTGAATGGCTCCAATTACAGCGTAACTACATTTAAAGTTATTAACGCTTCAAAAGGTCAAAATGTATTATCCATCATAAGTCATTATATAGATATCTCTAACACCTCTGACATAACAATGGTGGGCAGTATTATGCAAAAACATGTTCCGGTACAGACTTCACGATACGACTGACTATAACCATAAATTCATCGATATCTATTTTACCGCGTTAAATCATAAAAATATGTTGAGGTTCGTTTGCACAGCCTGTTATAGAATATCAACAATTCAAGAAAAACAAACATATTTGAAAAACTTTTCCCGCTGTTAATAGCGATTGCTGAATGAATGTCCCATCATGTTTTTTTCTTTCAAAAATCACTTCTACCACACGTTTTCTTTATGAATTATTTCAGGCAATATTAACATTATATGCGTAACAGTATTGCACTAGTGGTGCAATGATATACTTAATGTAATATGTAACCACCTTCACAATATGTCCTTTCTATTGTCAATGCGTTCTGTCATGTGTTGAGCATTGCATAAGACACGCAAGATGCCTTAAAACTACAAATGAGAACGCATTGTGTATTTACAAAAAATACTTTGTAAATATAACATCTGGTGATACGGCCCAACAACAGTCACAAAACATCATGTTGAATAGTTCAGTTCTTCACAATGTGATTATTTGCTGTCATCCTGAAAAATAGAACCGTTGGCTCTGTAGCTCATAATGATTTAAACAATAAACTAAATATATTTCAAAATGTAAATTTTCTAGGATTTATCACAGGTAAAACACATTTCTAGTATTTAAGTATTAAGATGAAAATAGGTATTTTAGGTCGTGACCACTGTGACCCATATTTGCGGCCACGGTTTCACCAAATCTACAACCAAGAATTCCCATTGGTCAAAGAGTTGGTAAACAACATTTCAACTTTTTGGGACTTGTTGTACTATGGGGTCATGGTGTCACGAAATCTACAATATAGAATCCCCTTTGGCCAAGGAATCTTTACTGATGTAAGTTACTGATAAACATGAAACATAATTATTGCGACCAAGCGAATAGGCTATGTTAACATGGAAACATGGTGGAAATATTAATTGAGGTAAATATACGCAACACACAATAACTGAAATACTGTGAAATAACATCAGAAAGCATTGATTTGTTCCTTCGCCTGGACAATGGATAAAGTTTTAGGTGTTAATACGATGTGGAAAATCAATGCGCATTTTGGTCAATGCCATCTTGAAACACATAAATATGAACAAACCTACCTCATAAACTGATCTTATCGCTGTTATCAAGAGTAAACTCATAACCACAAACAGTTTTATCTATTATCGTGGCACACATGAAATATAACAATGTTAACGTACCAGCAGTTACAATAACATCCTAAACAAAACGAACATTGATGTACAATTCAACTTAACCATATGTACAATTTAGGAGATAAATCCATTCTGTTTTATATTTTGGGGTTGTATGTTGTGCATTTTTTACCCCTAAATTTAATTTCAAACTCAAAATTATTTCAATGTAACTTATTTTTATTCAATTGATGATAATATCAACAGAAAACCCATGTTGGAAGTCATCAGACTCACAGAAGCGATTTTCAAGTAAATACATAGTCCGACCTATCTCCCTTACAAGGCCGACAAGGACCAATCCCATTCAAGGGGCGCTACTCTGAAAGCTCGGTTTCAAATGTTAATTTAGGGGTAACAAATGCACAACATACAACCCCAAAATATAAAACAGAATGGATTTATCTCCATTCTAACATGACTAATTAGGAAAATAATGAGGAACTCTTTCGTCTTGCGCCAAAGCGCTGTGCTTGGGCCATACCAGTACAGACCGGTTTCACTCGCCCGTGACCCTTCGGTGCAGTTCACTTTTCAAAGAACATGCGTCAATCAAAATATCAAAACAAACACTAAAACTTATTTCAATGTAACTTATCTTTATTCAATTGATGATAATATCAACAGAAAACCCATGTTGGAAGTCATCAGACTCACAGAAGCGATTTTCAAGTAAATACATAGTCCGACCTATCTCCCCTACAAGGCCGACAAGGACCAATCCCATTCAAGGGGCGCTACTCTGAAAGTAGTTATTCACTACAAGCGAAGAGTTTGAGACTTGAAGAAAGCCTGACAGGAACGCTTTTTGTGTCATGGTTGAGGACATCGTGGAAGGAAATGGGGTCATTTGGGATTGTTAACTGGAGGCAGTGGAAGAATTTTGCAAAATAGAGGAATAACGCCGCTTCTGTTCATTGGATGAATCGATGTTGTATGAAGCGAGCGACTGTTGATTTTTGTGCCCCGTGATTTCCATGATTTCACGCGATTCTACGCCAGCATGTGACAACAGAGTGACAGTTGTGGCACGGACACAATGATTGGTATATATTTTATTCAGATTACAATCGTTCGAGATGGTTTTCATCATTGTATCCAGCGTTAATTGGATGTAAACAAAAAGTTCACCGAGTGTTTTTTTGTATACGTCCACGGAGCAATGTGAATCGGTCGCAAATATTTAGAGGTGATTATCGGTAAAATAATTACTCCAAAATTGATACGAGGAACCAATCAGAAAGCAGTCTTTTCATTCTAAATATAGTGTCATGTTAGAATGGCATATCAAGTTGAAGTTTTAAATCTTGTTACTGCAATCGTAACTTCAAAACTTGCACCAAACTGTCTGCCTTAATTGAGAATGATTCAGGTACGTCGCATCAGAGGAGGTAACTATAATTTACTAGAATATGAGAGAGTAATATTGAATTTATTTATTTATTTATCCATGCATTCCAGTTGTGACGCTTATGGCTAACGCGTTTCGATGATGTTGGATAAATGTGATGGCTGAACCAAAGAAATAAGTGCAAAGCCATTAAACATCTCTTTGCAGACACTATAAACAGCAGTGGACCAATCTATATAGCTTAAGGCACTTTATTGCAGTATCCAAAGGCAATAAAGTTTCTGAGATAAATATTCCCCCTAATGATTTACATGACCAATCTACAAAAAATGTTTTCCAATGTTTAACTTATAAAGGAAAACTAGAAAAGAAAACAGCAATGTTATAGTCCGCAAGCTAGCAAATGGGTCATAAAAGGTATCAAATATATAAACGGTGGTATTTAAGCCAAGGCCAGAATTGCATTGCACTTGCATTGTGTACCTGATTTGTTGTTTTTATCTGACCACGGCATGAACAAAACAGTCAAAAAACAGTTCATTTAACATTAACTTTCACACACCAAGGTTCCAAATGTTCAATTGTCAGAAGCTTATAGTGAGAAATCATTTATTCAATTCGTTATATAAGTCAACATAATAGAAGGAAAAATTATGGGAAAATACACGACGGTTCGGAGTATGTACTCACTCCTTCATCGAGAAGATGTTCCTGTTCCTTCGATGCCACTTCTAAATGCCCTTCAAAGACATGAACATAAAGGAAGTTCATTACACAATGTTTGTGATACCTTTTGCGCTAATCACTAATCAACAGATTCTCTTCGAAGTCTTCTTGCTGCTAATGCCAACTGCTTGCAATTGTAGTTGGGTGACAAGCTCGTGCCATGTTATATTGGAAATAACGCGGTAGACATTTGTAGACGTAAGAAATATATGCATTATACATAAAAGTGTATGAAAATAGATGACAGAACAAATACAGACACTTACATAATAACGGAAATAATCTACCACACTCCATTCAAATCACAAAACATTATTATCATTATATGATGAGCATTATTCTGAGCATTGTTTTAGTATTGTATAGGGATGAATGAAGGTGACAAAAGAATTAACACACACACTTATCAAGACTGAGGTATTTATCCAGCGTCTGTTTAGTTGTTAATTTCCATATTTGTATTCATAATCGACAAAGTCTATATATCTTAACAAAAAATACAAGCTGACTTTTAAGAAAATTCCATATAGCAAAAATGCACATTCAAATATTTTTATTTCATATAAATTCTAGTTCGAGTTTAAATTATGACAAGACTGGATAATAAATATTGTAGCTCTATACAAAAGCTTTAACATTTTATCCATAAATCTTAACATGACATTTTACTCCTCCGTCTACATACACAAACAAGTTTATATTTAATATGTGACGACATATCACGACAGTATTTACGTAAGTTTACAACAAATATTCTATAAATCAAGGAAACATTTTGAATCAACACATGCAGAATGCGTATGTATACAGTAAACAAGATTGGCTTAACTAGAATCTGGTTTCAAAGTAAACTAAAACTGTTGCACCTTTAACAAAAAGGTTAACATCCACAAAACCTTCTGGTGTTAGTTTTTTTTTTCTGTGTCATTTTCCTTACTGCCTCGTAAATAATTTAATTGGATTTCAATGTCGTATTACGAACTTTGCTTACTTTGTATATAAATTGAGAGTGCAATGCAGTTGACGGTACGGAGATGTCCATGACACTTATAATTGTTGATATGTCTAATGACAATTACTTATTAAAGTTTCGTGTATATTATATTTATGTATATTTCATGTATATTTATTGCCTGCGATGAAGTTTGTTTTCTTGTTACAATACACTTGGTACATCTGACCTTTGAAAGTAATACATTAGTTTGAATCTAAGTGTATGTAATAGTAATATTGTGTCCAATTATCATGTACTAAGTCATGCTCATAACTGTCGTGTGACTAATACAAGGAGTGTAAAGAGTATATTAGAGATGTTTAATCCAAGAACCACATAAAAGTCAATATGTAAGAAAACCTTGTCTGAGTTGATTGAGCATATGTTTGGGAGTTGATGTAATTTCAAATTTGTTTATTTGTTTTAATGATATATGCGTGTGTCTAATGTGCTACATCCAAAAAAATATGGAAGACAATTTTCAACATACATTTATGAAAAGGCTGAGTATCATCATTCATTTACAGTGAACAAGTCTATAAGGGTTGCTGTATTATTTTATGTGCAACTCGATTTTGTATCAATTGAGAAAAGGTAAAACATCGACGAAATGACGAATGTAAATGTTATACTCATTCCTTCTTGGGGAGTTACAACATCACTACTGAGCAGAGTGTTTCGAGTATCTAGAAATGCTATATACTATATGCCATATAGTTTAAAAACTTATGATGTCAATTGTCCAGTCTTATCGCACGTTTGCAATATATTCAAGATATTACATCGCATGAGCTTGCATTGACCTGTATATATTTGCATGCATTGCAAAAATAAAATACAACCTCATAGATGTCTACATGGGTTACATCCCATGTCAAACATGGTTAGACTTAGAAGTAATTACAAACACAAAACAATGGATTTAGTAGCTATAATCTGTGGATGAGATAGACTCTGGCAAATCAAATATTTTCACCATTTCATAAGTAAAGACATCATTTATTTGTTATTAGATTAGATGTGTTCCTCCAGCTGAAAGCAGTGTTATGGAATTCACCTGTTCTTATAATGCCAGACTTCACTAAACCATTTAAGTTGTATGTGGATGCATGTGATTTTGGGGCTGGAGCTGTGCTACAACAGGAATATGTTGCTGGAATCGATCATCCTATTTGCTTCTTTAGCAAGAAGTTCGACAAACATCAGAGAAATTATTCTACAGCAGAGAAGGAAACACTTGCTCTAGTCCTTGCTCTTCAACACGTTGATGTATATATGTGCACAACCGTGCACCCAGTTCAAGTTTTCACTGATCACAATCCGCTTGTCTTCATTTCGAGAATGAAGAACATGAACCAAAGACTCATGCGATGGAGCATATCACTGGACACATACAACCTACAAATCCAGCACATTAAAGGAAAGAATAATGTCTTATCTGATGCACTCTCACGTCGAGTGTATGACAAGCTGTACTTGTGTTACTACGCCATGCCACAGGTCATCGGTTAGGTTAAAACAAAATTTTCCTTAAATAAGTCAACATTAAAGAGAATAACATTTACACATTTACATTTACAATGTCCTGAACGACAATCATATACATGTAGATGGAAAGTATCACTAAATCAATACTAAAGGTTATACATCAAGAATATTGCCACTGTTGTGTTGACTTCAAATATTGCATCAACATGTTTGCCTTATCGATCATAGTTTCTGAGATGTCTAGACAGAGGAGGTCAAGAGGATAATAAGTCGAAGACATAACTGTAAAGTTAAGGAGTCAGTTTTTATTTACTTCTTCATGCATTCCATGTGTAATGCGTCCGCGCTTTGAATTACTGACAATTCACCATGAATTTGATATACGTTATTACTGATTCAAAGAGAATAGTACAAACATTACAGTACATTGAACATTTGATTACAGTATCCCTGTAAACAATGTATTTGTATTCTATTGCAACATTCTGAAATATAGACTGTTGTAAAAAAAATTCAATACCAAACTGAGAGGAATCTATGTCCAATGTCTCACTTATTAGAAATCACATAATGCAATATTTCGAAAGTTAGCTGACGGATCATTCATAAACATACTCACTGTGTTCCATGTTATTGAAACCCAATAACAGAATATATGTCAATGGCATTACTCAGATGATTTGCTTATTTGGTCGGACCAAAACTTTCGAGTGTTCAATTATAAGAAAAACTTTTTTGATCATTTCACGAATGAACATGAAATAAAATCATACTATAATGAGTTACATCCAGTGTATTCAAATACATCGTTGCAAATGCCAAATACATTTTACTCTAGTGTGGAAAGCTATGATAAAAGAATGTGACATGTCAAACATCAGGAAATAAAACGGTAGATATCGTTTCTTTAAGATGTTGTCACAGAAATTGGAAAAAGCGAAACAGCTTAGAAATAGTAAATTACAGAAAAACAAACTTGTTATACATACAGTTATAGAAAGTTCTTATTCGTGTTTATTCATTTATCTTATCCAAAAAACTAGCCAATGCAGTGGTTTCTTTAAAAACGTCCATATTACAAGCACTTTCATTCAAATAATGTTATTTTTATACAAATTCTTGTTCGAATTAGATGTATCATGACACTTGATGATAAATATTGAGCACGTTTCATATGTGATATTTCGCTAACAGTTTATCCATCATTTCTAACGTATTGCACATTTGACACGCCATCTTCATAGATGTTTAAAGTCTATATGTAACTACATATCTTGGCGCTGTTTAATTAAAATGCATTTATTATTGATTGAAAACTTTTAAATCGAGAAATATGTATCCAATATTGTGTTGTTGCTCTGATTGTAAGCTTGACCTTGACCAAAAGGCACCACTCCAATATTAGGTCTAACCACACATCAAGTTTCATAAAAAAAAATATTGAACGTTTTTGGAGATATGGTCCTGAAACGAAAGCATTGGGGAGGGACGGAATGACGGAAATACGGACGAAGGCGAAAACATTATGTCTCCGACAAAGTTTTGCAAGACACACTAATGAGATATGAAATCCAAGTGTGATAATAACTTTAAAGGATTCGAACAAGAATCAGTGCTGGCTGCAAAATACGTTTATAGAAAATCTTTGGTACATCTCATGACAATAGCATGTTATAATTTTTTGTATATTTATGATATTTTGTCGATGACAAACATGTCTGTATTGCTTTATATTAAGTTTGTTTTCAATTATGAAGAAACCTGACGACTCTGACCTTTTAACAGCAATAAAATTGGCTGAAGTAAATTGACTTTGAGTGTCGGTATGTTCAACTATCATTGACTTAGTCATGCTCATAAATGCCATGTGACTAGCAAAGGGCAGCTTTATGAGCAACTGGTGAATCATGGAGCCTATTCAACAGACACCATGGAAGTAGAAATTCATTTGTGTAGATGTGAGAGGCGTGGGAGTTGATGTAAGTTCAGATGTCTGACAAATATCCATACATTGTTGGTTCTATTGTTATACACTTTTACACTGCTCCTTAACTTCAGACAAATTTAAATGTCTTCATTTGTTAACATAAATAAAATATGTAAGTGGATAGGTTAAAAAAAAAGATCGCGCCACAAGATGTGCAACGAGTGGAATTTAGACTGGACGCAGTCAAACTTCAACTTGTTGGGATTAACTTTTGATGTAGATTTGAACGAAATGACAGAATTAAATTATAAGGATAAATTTGATAAAATATCAAAGGAAATGAATCTTTGGTCTTTGAGATATTTAACCCCAATGGGTAGAAATGTTATCTTAAAGTCACTCCTTCTTCCAAAGTTAAACAACCTTTTCGCCTCAATTCCAAACCCTCCTGATGATATATTACAAAACTTCCAAAGAAAATGCATACATTTTATTTGGCAAGGTAAGAAAGATAAGATTAAGCGGGAAGTGATCTATCTCAAACCTAAAGATGGAGGGATTAGTGTTCCTATTATTAAACATATTATTGATTCACAAAAAGTGATGTGGGTTAAGAGACTTATAACTGGCAAATACAAGTGTATATCTATTATAAATGAACACTTAATAGACTCTACAAAACTATTTACAGCAGATGCTGATTACATATGTAAAAATATTGTTCCAAACGTTGGAAACCATTTCTGGAGAGATATGTTATCTGCTTGGAGTCAATACCTATATAAATGTTATTCCAGAGTAACATCAACATCAGACATTCTTTACCAATCACTGTGGTTCAACAATAATTTTAAAATTGATGGGAGGTCTATGTACAATGATATCATGTCAAAAAGAGGAATTAATTTTGTCTGTGATGTTATAGACACAAATGGAACTTCCTTGATAAGACAGATATAGAAAAAAACTGTGAAATTGAAAACATAAATTTTCTACATTTTGAAGGTATCAAAAGAGCTGTTTCAGCTTACTGCAAAGCAAGAGGTGTAATACTTACGGACAATGTACATAATATTCATCGTCCATATCTCTCTTTTAATGCAAGCTGCATTACTGGACATAATGTAAAAAGTAAATGTATATACAATGCTCTCTTGCCCAATTGTCATGACAAATTAAAAAGCCAAATAAAATGGGAAAACATATTAAATAAACAATACAACAAGGATGACTGGTCAAATATATATTTAATGATGCAGAGAGAGTGTACAATTGAGATGGTTTCATTTAAGAATTGTTCACAATATTCTCACAACTAAACACAAATTGCATATTATGAAACTAAAAGAATCTCCCTTGTGCTCTTTCTGTAAATCAGTTTCTGAAACAATTATGCATTTATTATGTGAATGTCCATATACTATAAATATATGGGAGGAAACCTCAAAATGGCTTGCTGAATTATCTGAAGGAAATATCATTTTCTCTCATGAAAATATTGTATTTGGCTTTAAAGGCAAAAACAACAATCCACTAAATGTGGTTTGTCTGATTATTAAATATACCCTGTATAAAAACAGTGTAAAAGAAATAAAGCCAAAGTTCAGCTTTTTTCAAAGGGAAATTTTAAATTACTAAATACATTGCATTTTCAAATGCAAAGCCAGCAAGTTTTTTCTCCCTTTGGTCTTCCTTCCATACACTCTTTTCATTGTTATTATAACTGTATTTCACATCTACTTAAATTACATTTTAATTACATATGTTTTGATTACGGTATTTACATATGTATCAAACATATCACTGCTGATATCTACTTAATCTGATGAAATATTGTTTATCACACATAGGTTTTGATTATTTACATATGTATCAAACACAACACCGCTGATATCTGTAAAATCTTTTGTAATATTGTTTATCAAAGCAACTTGCATATATTCAAGTGTAAACTATTTATGTATGTATATATGAACTCTGTATACAATTTCATGGAATAAAAACATAAAAATAAATAAAAAATATAGATATATAAGGGCAACTTTAAGGATTGCTATCAAACTTATGATTAATTATTACTAACTGTGAGTCAAACAAAGATAAATAAATCATATTTGTGACAGCGATGCCACTTAAAAATTGTGGACGTCAAGAGTGCAGTGATATTGACATAATATATTACACTGGAGTAACTTGAGGTGAGGTGAGGTGAGTTTGGGTTTAACGCCACTTTCAAGAGTATTTCGCGGCTGCTAGTATTATGGCATTGAGAAAGCCCACAACGCCATGTGGCTATGCATTGCGGTGAAACCTGCGAACATCGGCTGTGAGTAGCGAACCATGGTTCATGGACATTCAGTGTAGCATTGCACCAAAACTTTGCTGCGTGCAGAACAGTTCTCTATAGCAGATAAAGTTGCCGTGCGCCTGGCGGGATTAGAACCCCGGACCTCTTGATCCGTAGCCGAATGCGCCAACCACTGCGTTATCCCGCCCCTGGAGTACAATGATCTATGAGACACGATGCATGTGCATTGTATAAGTAAAGCGTACTTGTCTTCATGTATTAGATTCCACGTCAATCTCATCAAATCAGTTTGAATGTAACGCAGACTCTGAATACGCCATGTCTTGTCACTGCCCTTGCCTGTGAATTTTCAACATCTTAAATTCAACCGATAACAGTCCCATTCTGTTTTCGTATCGGCCAGGCGACTTCCTAACCTAGTGATTTGTGAAAGACATGGTCCCTGCCAAGCAGTACAGAGATCAACAAGGCAGCGAGGTAGCATTGACACGAATATTTGGATATTTACATTTAATAATTATAGATGAACAGGAATGGTAGATAATATCAAACATTGTTTGATAAGAGCAGCTTCATGTAGGAACAACATTACGTATAATGGGGTATAATCTAATATTCTGATTCTTTATTTTGAGACCTTGAGCATTTTGGTAAGCAAACAACAATGCAATTGTTGGGATTATGTTGTTTGATAAATGTTGCTGTCTCATGTTTTGCATAAATCACAAACGAAACACTAATACTGTATTAAAGGAGTATGGATACAGACTTCAGAGGAAAGTAATAAAAAAGTCGACTCCGATTGATGATATACATATATATTAAAATTTTGCCTTAAGATAGAGATACTTTGAGTACATAGCAAAATTATTATTAATATACACTCATTAAAGTTTCCTAGACAGAGTAAAATTCTAAGTCTGATAAACGAAACGTAAATGCGTAAGAACATTATTTTTTCCAGTAGAAAGTTCTTAGAGAGAAGAATTGGATTGGTTGACAGTTGTTTTTGTTTGATGGCGTAATGTCTCCCTGAATGTTTGTTTATTGATAGTCTGGTCATGACTCATGCATCACAGACTACAAAAATGTACTTTAACAATAGCAAGCAATGTCAAATAGACGCTCGTATCAACACATAAATATCAGAAATATCATCGAAAGTGTGTGACTCATCATTTGAGGTTTCTTTCTAAAACATAATGTAAGTTTTCAAACAAAAATTAGGAGTGTCACCATAATTCATCAACTCTACAATTACATGTTCCCACGAATCTGGTCCCATGATGGTTTGCCTGCGTTTATACGTATTGTCGTCCAAGTATGAGGAAACACATTAGTGTGCAGTCGAGATTCGAACATGTAATGAATGAGCTCGACCTTGTGAGTTTTGAAATCACATCATCCTATTTAGATTTAATATACACCATTAGCACAGTAGATCTAAGTAGAATACTGTATCCTACTATGTAACATATTGATCGGATATTCAGGTTCAAATATATATTATTCAGTAACTTAATTCATGCATATTACACACACATTATATTAACATTTATGTTGATCATTCATGGATGTTCAGAATAAATGAGTTTGAAGGGATTTACTTCATTGCATTTCCAATGAAAACGTCAGTCAACTTTTAATTTCGGATAATACAATGTGTGTAAATCATTTGTTTTTGTGATTGTAAAAATACCCTTTCAATTAACAATATATTACATCCATTAATATTGTGTTTCATAAACAAAATTATTTCGCTTTAACACATGCCAACATACAATATGTGCTGATTTCAGTTTAAGCAATTTCGCTCAACTTGCCTATTCATCCCCAATCGTCCAAAATATAATATTTACTACTTTCAGATTAAAATCAAACTACACCATTATACATGTTCAGAGACCGAAATTACACGCCCCATGTACATGCACAGTAGTTACAAGACCTATTCAAAATCATCAACCAAAACTTGTCTTTTTGTCGACTATCATCAAAACGGCAATTTTCGGCAAGAGTTAGTATTTCTCGATAAAATAACACAATTTATAACGTTGGCACATGTGACCCCAAACGACACAATGGATGTAACTTTAGTGTTTGCCCAGCATTCTTGCTGAACTTTCTCCACAATTTCCCCAGTACAGTGTATGGATGTAGGTCAGAATGGCAAGTTAATATGAAGCAGTGAGACACTTTTATTGGGGATGTTAACCTTTGTTGTAGTTCGTTAAATTCGTTCCAGAGCATATATCTAACTCTACCATTGATTGGTACAGTCTGTTCATGAATCATGCATCACAGACTCACGTGCTCTTTGTGATAACAGGCCTCGTGTAATGAAAATGAACAATTAGTGGATAAATTGTTAAAGTTTACTTGAATTTGTTATCCATAAAATATCCATAAAAGGATATTAAGAATAACAGGTAATTTTATTTGAAATGAAACAATAGCTAAACGTAAAAAATGCACGGTTTTCAACTGTAAGTGGACAATACCATATTAACGAGAGACCTATTAAACACGAATGAAATTCAATTACACTGGTACATACCACTTCGAATGTCAATATTAAATTATGTTTAGACTGAGGGAACCAAAGAGTCAGATTCGCATCAATATGTGGATCCTGATAACACTGTGGGACCACGGATCAGTGATAGACATCATGCAAAACTATCAATTCACATCAAAATGCAGAAAAAAATATTCTCACAGGTATCGCAGTAGACAAGGTGTAACACTTTAAGAAAGAAAAGACAGATGCAATACAAGAGTCATCAGAAGATGACATATCCCACCGGTTCCACAAAATTTGTAAAACACATCTTTTACAGATACTTGTGTATCTACTACCGTACTTCAGTTAGTGGGTATTACAGAGTTTCAGGAATGTTAAGGGTTTTAGACTTCTGCTCCAGAAGCAGTCAAAATCAACAACAACCAACATCCCTCTCATGTTTCTATGGAAACAGAAGAAAAACAAAATTTCAGAAAAAATCTGATAATATGAAAAGGCACAACTTCAGTCAATGGGTAATACACATGCAAAGTTTCAGAAAGATATCATGAATGGTTTTCGAGTTCTGCTCCGGAAACGAAATGATTACGGACGGACAGACGGACAGACGGACGGGGCGATGACTATATCCCACGGTATTACATACCGGTGGGATAAAAATGGTTTAACCGAGATTCAATTTGCAGGAATTACCTTTCATTAGTGACTACATGTGAGTATTCATACCAACGCCAGCCTGCTCTGTAAACTGTATCGTCATTTAAATCCTCATTTTCGTGATGGTTAAGTCTTTTGTCTATTTGAATGGTAATTACTCTAAACAAATGAAATGCTTGAGGTTTCCCCCGGCGCCTATTCGTAGGTCGCCACTTACTAGAGACTGGCACTCATCAGATGAACACTCGAAATACTTGATGTCCACTGAATCTACGACCACCGTCTCTGTTGAGCCTAGAACTTTTTGACCAACTCTCGTATCCCAAGACAATTCAAACTGCAAAATATTATGGCAAAAATATACAAACGATGTAAATTGCATTAAATCCTACAAATAAGACTCGTTGATTCACAAAGTGTTCTTTTCATATATATATAAATAAATTGGAGATCGAATGCGGACATCATTGGTAATGGAATTGGAATTTTTAGTACTGCTTTATAACACGTTGTTATATTAGATAAGTGTAGCTTATGTCAATGATAATTGATTATTGAAAGTTGTATATATTTATATGATATTCAGATACCAACATGACAATGGCGAAAATTCTTAGGAGAGGTAGCATTTGTGTGAGTTGATTCTAATGATGCAAAATGTTCTATTGATAACATACTAGTAATCAAAAGAATGTGACACCTAAATGACGGCATACTTTAAAGTTTAACTAATATTGTTCATTCAATATATTGCTATTCAATGTTCTTGTTGGTTACAAACTTTTTCTGACTTTAATACTTTAACATTGAAATAAGAGTGGTAAGTTACATGTGTGTATCTTCACATAATACATTGAAAAAAAGGCACAGCTAACATACATCCTAGGCAAACTTGTTGATCTGGGTTCCATTTGAAGCAATTGTTATGAGTCATTTGTGAGTTCACACGAGCAGTGAAAAGAATTGTAGACTTGTGTAAGTTCAGAAATTTGTGATTAAGCATTGTGTCTGAAAATGGTTGTCAAATCTGAAGGATCGTAACTTTCCACTGAACCACGGTTTGTGAGCAACTGTACAAAAACGAATGCATTTTCAAAATTCCAAATGCGATTGTTGTGTGTTAGATACTCGCATTGGGAACGCCTCGGTATATTTTCAGAGCAGTTGGAGAGTTGTAGTTTTCTCCTACTATGTTGTTCCTACACTGTTATCGCGGAATGGAAAATAAATGATACCATTAACTGAGGTTAAGTAAATAGATCTTCACGTATCTCGGCTGTAGTAGTACATTCACCACATGGCCAGAACATTACATTCCTGGTTGATTGTGTGCACACAACATGCAGTTTGGTATTGACAATAGCAGGCGGTCTATGATATACAGTACTAATAGCTATTGTTGGTTGTGTTTGACTTGTTTATTATTTATTTGTGTTTGGATTATGTGTTTTAACAACACATACAAACTAGACTGGTGTTAATGTTTAAATCATATGACAGTAGTAGGAACTGGAATACTGAATATAGGCATTGACAGATACCGTGACATATAAAGAACAACAAGTCTTTCCTCAATAAAAAAAAATGTCAGGGATTTTTTTTATGAGGCCTGTCATGTTAGACCGATTGATTGTATATGTCTAATGTTATAATTTGTGTTATTTATCAACTTTAACCGAAAATAACCGGTTTAAGGTCAATCAGTTCAGTATAAAGAAACACTTTTCAAAACCGTAGTTGTGATAAAAAACCGGAGAATGGACCTTGGTTTACTGGAGCCAATAAATCAAACGTAAGTTTTAAAACTTTAATAAAGTAGATCGAAAGACAGATTTGCTTATATAGCGTTTAATAGGTCTAATAACCAGTGCATACCTGAGAGAGACATAATTGCCGGCTACTACACATGTATGAAACCGTTCCTTGGCTTTCACACACACACACACACACACACACACACACACACACACACACACACACACACACACACACACACACACACACACACACACACACATATATATATATATATATATATATATATATATATAATATGTAATATGGTACATTTACGAACCAAGTACAATATCATGCAAAACTGATCATGCATCTTTAACATCGTACCCATTTACATCTTGTATCGAACATCTGGTAATGGTTGTTGCAGCAAGTTATTGCATAATTGATAGCTACAGCATAGATTCTCGCAACTTAAAACATGAAAATTGTATTTAAAGCATTAATTCATCAAAGTAAAGCTGATTCTGTTAATATTCTGGGAGCAATCAAGCAGTCACTCAGAGGAGCGAGCATTTACATTAAACAGTTATCTAACAGCTGACACGTGATGATTACATTACAGCCCTTCCCTGACAGCAGCATACCTTATATTCTACATTTCCTTTTGGTCGTGACAGTAAAACGTATCTTGAAGTTCTGTTGAAATGTTCATTTCCTGTTTAAACTATAAAAGCGAGGTTTCTTACCAATAAGATTTTTATTTTATGATACTCGTATGTACGAAAAGTAATGTTGTTATGATCATAGATATATCCTCTATCACTTTAATGAAATCCATGCACATAAAGCTTCAATACTTCTGGATATTTGCATTTATAACATCCTGGTTTTTTGGTGTCCCAAAAGAAGTATAGATATAAAGGAAAACGAAAGGCAATATTAGTTGTTATTCGTTCAAGTGAAGAGAAGACATTTTAGGAACCGACTGTCACTATTTAAATCAGTGTTAACCTTCAATGTCACAAACTTTGGAACAGGACAAATTCCGATCAGTATGAACAGCATTAACCTTTCGGAAGCAATGTTTTTAATTCACGGGTTGAATCCAACACAGTGTTAAGGTATTCCAAAATTATACGGTTATAGCCTTCATGCCACTAATAATAATAAAGATTAACTTTCAATAGGAGTTTTCCTTATAACATAAATGGTAACATATGTTTTAATGTGTTGGAAGTCAACTTTGTAACAGCGTTATCGCTTTAGCTACACGAAACCTCAACTTAATCAGGCAGTTTTGAGACAGAAAAGCATAAGTGTTATTAAGTCCACACGATTTATTTTTCTTGTTATAAATTCTTAAGTCATTGTATCTTAACATTCCCATGTCAGTACTGCATTTGAGTTGGAGACAATCGGGGGTGAAACACTTATTTTACTATCCATAAAACTTGTTCTTATTCATCATACCAGCTTCTAAAATGTTATATTGATGTTGTCTGGTGAAACAAGATAAACATGTACAATGTTTAGTAACCTGTATAATAAATTTTCACATTCTAAAAACGTCTATTCCTTGAGATCATGTATTACGAAAGCAGACTACTGAAACGAATAAGCATTTCTTAATTTCTTCATGTGGTTGGAAGCACAGTAGTGTTGCGATCGACCTGAGTTAGAAAAGACTGCATGTAGCAAGGTCGAATTGAGATATCAACAAATGTTATCGATCGTGATATTAAAGTCAGTTTATCCACTGATGTTAATCCTTGATGCAAGCAGGTCATAATCAAAGTTCAAGCGATAAAGTGACAAAGGAAAAAAGGTTTCCAAGTCCAAGATAATTCAAATACAATCCCATGAAGGATTACTATAAAATGAGACAGAGAGCTTTCGAGGAAGACATTGAACAGATTATTGTCAAAATTATCTGATTTGATGTCCGTGTTATGTCATAATCTCATGCATTGAATGCATTATCAAAGTCTCCTTCATGAAGAATTCATGGGAGAAATGTCGCCATGGGTTTAATGATTATAGTAATGAATCGCTTTCATTTTGGAACTTTGTTCAAACGTAGATTCGATGATACAAAACGGGAATCACATACGTTGCGTTGATTTGATAACTTTATTATGTAGAAAAAACACATGTATTTAGACCATAGCCTAAAGCCTTGACTTCAACAATACTTATCAATAACTTGAAAACAATCTACTCATGAATGCTGCGATTTTATGTACTTGTTCCTTTTCCGTTACGTAGGCGAAATCTTTAATACCTAAATATCAAAGGATGAAACAGATCAAATCTCACATGCCTCTTAGATATTTCTTAATTACAAGATGCGCATTATACTTGTATTTCAGTGAAATAAAACGCTTGCACTAAAATATTAAACTTGTTAAAAAATGTTGTGAAATGATTGTTATTCAGCAGTGCATTTCTCAGAGGAACTGCGAAGAACATCATCCTAGCTTGACTTCTCGTGTTCCCATGTTGTAGACAGTGAACCAAAGCATGCAATGTATATTTTGTTGATGCTCAAGTAGAGGAGTATTTTGTGTTTAGACACCATGATTCACCATTAACAATGCAACAATTAAATCAATTAAGTGACTCGAACATGACATGAATTCATTGCTATTTTGCTTATTGTTGGAATGTTAGTTTTGGAAGCCTCGCTTGTTTTTAAAGGTATTATTTTCCCTATGTCAGATGGACATTTAACTTATATTTTCTTCAGAATGAATCCTTTGATAATGAGTTTATTGTTTATATTCTAGGTATAAAGAGATGTTTTAAAGTGTACGTTTAAACCAAAAACAGTAGAGCCAAGTTTATAAATCGTGACACATATGGGGTCATAACTCTTGTATTCCTACTGATTATATATCATTGCCAATCCATTGAGCACGTGTACCTTTCTCTACAATATATGATTAACATGAAAGAATTAATCTTCTTTTTTGTTGAGAGACTGTCGACTTCTCATTGATGTTTTGATTTCGATTACCATTTCGTTTAACCTGTACCAGCATTTTCAGAGACATTTAGTCGTATGCATCTAGACGATTCGACTGATATCAGTTGAAGCAACGTGACAAGGTTACTATGGAATAACAAACACGGTGTCATATGTATATATATATTTATATATATATATATCTCCATATAAACGTTTTTGAAAGGCATGAATATGTTCAAAATGAATTTACCGGTTTGCAAATCGTACTGGACATGAAACTATTCCCTTGCTCAAATTGCAAGAATAACATCGCTCAAGAATTGTACAGTTAACCTGTATTCTACTCCCTTGTGGACTGACATGAATTGATCAAACCAGCAAGGACATGGACTCCATTTCTACTGAATAAAAAGTGTGTTACATACATGAATGCAACAGCTCATCCGGTTGTTGACCAATCTCTAATTCTTAAACAATGCATGCTGACGTTATTTTCCAGTTTGTGTGAGAGTCTTTGAGAAATCAACGATCTTTCGATCTTGAGAGAAGGCAAAAGACTGTGCACCATCCAAACAATTGATTACTGTTATTAAAGGCGATGTCGTGCGTTTTATGCAAATTGTGTTTTCTAAGATTTGCCATTTATTATTAAATTTTACTGCGATGTCAATGGGTAAAACAACTCTTCACACGACCCGATAAGCCGTATCCATATAAAATAAGTATCCGTATTCAAAGAAAATGCTGCGAATATAAAGTGACAATAGTGTGGAACTCTTTAGTGTGAGAGGTAGATTTGTAGGTCTCATGATAATTTGAGAGTTCTGACAGCAAGATGGTTGACCATTCCATCACTGAACCATATTTAAAACTCTACTCTGATTGTTATCGTTACATCAGTCAGACCACTTGAACTACCTTCGATTGGTCATTTTAATGTGAACACATTAAAATGACCGCTCGATGGACTAGCATGACTTAACCGAACCATGTACATCGTTTTAGAACTCTTTTGATTGATTCATGAGTATTATTTCGCCATTGATAACACGTATTTACATTTTCGTGAGAACACTTCATTTGAGTAAGACGTACAATCGTGCAACAGCGCCTTTCAGATCCATGTCTTACATTTCATTATTTAAAAAAAATGTATGAAACAAGTATAAACATATTTAATTTTTTAACAAGATTGATATTAAACAAATCTCGTGTCGCTAACGTTGTGCTTCGAGGGGAGTCAGTATTTTGATATGCTTGTGTTTTCCCCTGTCAATTGAATTCTGTCCTATACAAGTATGGTCACGCAAAATGCGAGTGCAATGTGCCGTCAGGCAACCAAATCAACTTGTAAAGAGTCATGTAATACCATAGTTTTCAAAGAATCAAGTAAAATCCTTCGCTGCCATACTTCTTTTAACAATAGAATGTGTCAGACAGTTTGTCAGAACATAATACTACATATGAATTCATTCGAATTATAGTCACAAAATATATTGACTGCTTCAAGACACAAGTGATCAAAATAGTATTGCATTTAATACACATATGTAATATGTGTGATGTGTAATATCAGACATGCATTGAATTAATGTGAACTACCATAGTAGCCCAAGGTCATCATCGAGATACATAATAGTTACATCTTGCATTGGTGCAATACAATTGATGAAATTGGACCGGCTGTCCGACACTAGGTTTAGTAGTGATACGTATTACTATCGCCTCTGAAGTCTTGTAACTGTACAATTCTTATCTAAATTGAGTAAATTGTGACATTAACATGTTTGCTCAGATTTGGAATAATGAATTAATGAACATTTCAGACAACAGCAAAACATACAAAGCAGTTTAACCACCAAACGTCATAGAAAAGAACTATACAAACCTCACAGCCTTTCAGATTACTGAACGGCAAATAAAGAATTTCACCAACACAAAGTCTTGCCAAAAGCCCTATTTGTCTGAATAGAAAACTGCCAGGACATCATACCTTGTTCATGCCCTTCTAAATATTTAGATGATATACCAAGTTTAACTGTAAACATTATAGGCAACGTCATATAATTAAATAAATTAACGAGAGAGTGTAGTTACATCGTTGTACAAAGAATCCGAATATCGGTCATAGTTTTAAGAAATATCTTATGAAATAGACAATAGCATCTTTGATCAAATAATTCGAACTTCGGTTTGCATAAAAGTCAAATCTGAATATTTGTCAGCTAGCTCTTGATAGAATTGCCTAGCGACCGAGAAATGGGGCACTGGGCGACTTACATACTATACATACGTATATATGCTGGGCATATTTTAACGATAAACCCACAATTCGTTCTTATGTGACAGATCTAATCTCAAACAGACGCCAACAGAGTAATGGTGTTTGTATCAGCTGCTATAAGTCATTCAAAACCCAATCATATGGCATTCAGCACGACAGCAATACAAACAATAATTTATTTTCCTTTTATTGATTAAATATACATTCATGATAATAATGATAGCTATAATAATGATAGCTATAACATCTGGTAGAAATGATCTGATATCAACATAACTGCCAGAACAAAATATAGCCTCTTTTCGTCTTATTCATGTCGACATTGGTTTGTAAGTGACATGTATGTGATGTTGTTACACAAACCGTTCTTGCTGTCTCAGGAGTGTGCATATACAGGTTCTTATAACGTGGTATTTTAGGATCTATTAAAGTTTATTTTGTGTATTTTAAGGACGTATATACATCGTCCTACATACACTCAACCGCAAAAGAAACGTCACCATACAACGAGTGATAAACAGAATTGAAACAGAGGTATACCATATCTTTAGAAGCTAACTAAACTAACTATGAAATTTCAAAACATTATCTGTTCATATTTCTGGGAAACACACGTTTTAAGAATCCTCTTTTTCTAATCTCCGTAACTAGGCGAGATGAGAGAGTCAAAAAGGTTGTTTTTGGCTTTCTTTATGACTCTTCGCTAAAGACGCGTCAACAAATTAAAATCAAAGAAGGTTAGTTAAGGTTATTCAATGCCAAACATTCTGACCAAAACCTATTTTGAAAAGGTGATTATAACACCCAGGTGTACTTGAACAGACATGAAACTAAAAGTAGTTTACTCTTATGTATGAAATTGCTTGTACCTCTATACAAATTATTCAACTTCGATTCCCTCTGATAGTAGTATTTCGTTTCATACACTGTTGATAACGTGGTGACGTTTCTTTTGAGGTTGAGTGTATGAAATAAATACATGAAATAAATACATGATTAAACTAGTATGTATGTGATGTATGTAAAAAATTATAAACAAACTATAATAACTAAATCAAAACAGTATCTGCCATTTGCAAAACATTGTAAACTAAGTTAAATTAGTGACGTAACTACTATTTAAGAAGTAAATGTATAATATGATATAATGAGCACACAATTTGAAGAGTTTGAAATTGACATTAACGCGTTCCATGTAGTTAGAAGGCTGCATCCTCACACACGAAAACCATGAAGCGTTAGTAGTTACTAATGTCTACACTACACCACTCAGTTGGCTGTCAGTTTATATTAAGTATGGCAAATTCCATGAGTGGGCCGTGATTTATGAACACTCCACAATATGTACATTAACGTAGACACATTTTATTGCCATCAATAGGTCAAAGTCAAAGTTCCTTCACGACTTCATCCACATATATCATGCAGAATGAACATGAATTGTGTACAGATATAGAAAATAGAATAAAGCAACTTATTTGATTGAAGAAAAAGAACATCTGTGAAACAGAATATGCCAGCAAACGTTTAAAGTCATCAATGTGTTCCAATGCAATGCATATCAGTATTTGTCTTTAACATAGAACACATATCAAAGTATCTCACCCTGACTTTGACATACAAACATTGATGAAGAGAACTGTCCTGTCTGTATTGCAATTAGGAGATAGACAACATGTACTGTGTTTGAAAATCGGCGGCACATAACGAATTATTATAGCTCTAAATTAATTTAAAGTCGAATGCGTAGCGTGAGGCTTTAAATTGATAATTCAGAGCTACTACTCTTACGTTTATGTTAAGTGACGTGTGCCTTTTAAATAAAATACATTTAAAATAAATTGAATTAAACTCGCAATAAAGTCATCATTTCCACGATCTCTTTTGTGAACATTTGCCGATCAAGCAGCTGCACACTTATACCCTACATGTATATAGAGTTGATAGCAAACAAACTATAATAACTAAATCAAAACAGTATCTGCCATTTGCAAAACATTGTAAACTAGGTTAAATTAGTGACGTAACTACTATTTAAGAAGTAAATGTATATGCACATTGCACATTGACCAAACTTACATTCTCGTGTTGTTTTTGTCAGAAATGCAATAAACTAGTTTTTAAATTAATTTAGAAATGTTAGCGAGGATTCAACCAATATGTCTGGCTAGTTAATGAACAGGATGAAATCATGTCAGTAGAGAAACATGTGATACATCAAACTCGCGAATTCGCCACTTACCCTGAAAATGTTACTCTTAAATTTATATGCTTGTTAGATCAGTTTATCCTGCTTTAACTTTAGCCATTGTATAATAATCAACTTCGATTGGGGCCGGGATAGCGCAGTGGTTTCAAGGGGTTCGGGGTTCGAATCCAGCTAAAGGCACGGCAAATTTGTCTGCAATAGAGAACTGTTCTATGCACAGGAAGGTTTGGGTGCAATGCTAAACTGAATTTCACATAGGACCATCCATGGTTCGCAAGTTCCGGCCAGTAACGCAGGTTTCAGCGCAATGCATAGCTACATAGCGATGCACGCCTTTCCCCTGCCATAATGCTAGCAGCCGTGATACCAGTGAAATGCTCTTGAAATCGGGCTTAAACCCCAAATCATCTCACCTCAACTTTGATTAAAAACATGCATGCATACATGCAGCAACAGCAATATGTAAAGTCGCTTGTAGACGACATCAAACTACCATAAACCATCATAAAAAATGTCCGTCACCTCATCATTTCCCGCAGGCAATACCGTTGGTATAAAACCCAAAAGCCACAATTACAAAACAATTAAGGCAAAGACATTGACACACACACACACGAGGTGAATTTTAAAGGTGTCATTAAATGAACGATATGATGGAAACAGAACTGGGATGTCTCTACCAGAATATTTTATATTCATTCGCATTCAATCTACACATATACGAAATAATTTTAAATAATATTTCATTGATATTTTATTTATAACATCAGCGTTTTAGCAAATGAAATTAATTGTAGACAAGACAAATACAATTGCTTATACATTCTGTATATTGTAGTCCTTACTCCTTCCTCACGCTCCTGAAATGCATGCCACATTTAATGTATATAAATGCTTTATGATGACTTTATTATTGCTCTAACGATGGTTTTGACAAACGTTTTTACCACTACACCAAATGTCCGATAAATAGCAATAGATCACTGATGTTGTTGAAAACTCGAATTTTAGCAAACCAGGAAATATGATAAATCTTAGCTTGAAAATAGATACTGAGAATTCATCAATTTTATAATAATGTTTTATAACTTATATTTAGAAATTTGACTTGATAAATAGTAACGGCGTTAAAGTTACGATTAAATTACGTTTTATATGATACCTCATCAAGGTCCAACACTCCTGTTGATTTTGGCAAATAACAAGTTTGACTGATCGATGATTACTGGCAGCTAAAGGTAAATACGCTATTGAGTTAACGTCATTCCAAATCCATTAACCGAATCTGTGATGCAATAGAGCGTTCAGAAGATTAACGTAACACGACGATGCAGCTGACAAATTATCAGTAAATAGAAATCCAAGTACTCTGTGCACTCGCGGTGATCAATCTAACATGAAGTGTCTAAATAGATCATATTTGATGGGTTGGGGATGCTGTTAACTTCTCTTTGTTATAGCATGTTTTACATTTCACCTCACATTTCGCTTTGTTTCGATCCATTAATACATTAAAGCATTACATGACATTTTAACCAATATGCACTAACGTACGGTGAAGAGTGAAAAAACAATCCAAAACGTATTTGCAGATGTCATACAAAAGTAAACTTTTAAAATTCACTTTAGATCTGCTCAAATGATTTTCTAAACTATTAGGCTACCCATATGATTGTGTACGTTTCATAGTTTCAAAGTACATTTTGGAATCCTAATGCTGTTTAAAAACGGATCTCTAGAACTTTCATTGTAGAATGGATTAAAATCGAAATAACAAAATCATACGTACATGTAGTTTATACTTGAAATTTCTATGTGATCTTCCAATTCCTATTACATTACAGATTCAAGATGTTGCGTAAGTGAAGCAGAAATTATAGCCAGATACAATGCTAAACGATTGCGTTTATTATGAAGATCTGTAAAATGGACACAACACAAGATTCGGTTGATGTAATAAATGTAATTGGTCGCAAATCCATGTGCCCTTCAGTGGGTGTCCATATCATGATGACATGGTGACAGCTGACATTCAGGGAGTAAATGTCAAAATCATAATGATATATTCGTTTGACGAACTTCGCACACAGTACCACACACAAAGCAGAAATATGTATTTTAGTAACGATGACAATGTCAGTAGCGTGTATGTCAACAAGCAGCATTGATGCATGCCCGTACAAGTCGTCTCATTGATGACGACGGCTTTGGACCACGTTGTAGAAGCTGACATTCCTCTAGAGTATCACTCCTTAACTATCAACCATCGAAATGTTAGTAATAACATCTTTAAGAGAAATATATCTTTGCAAAATAATTAAAATCACGTTGCCTTGCCACTCGGAACGGCTCATGACACAGGAGGTAAATAATTGTTCAAAATCGATGTTAATATGGCATATGGCGACGGCAGCTTCGGGAATGGAATGCAACGTTACCAGGTTTGCTCTTTCGTACGCTTGAAGTGTATAAGCGCAAATTTTATATATTGTCGAAGTTAAGAAGGCCGAATTGGTGAGTTGTTGGTACAGTCGGCGGTTGGCGGTTGGTGCCTGACTTGTGAGGGTGTGGGTTTGAATCCTGCAAGAGAATATTTCTATAAAAACAAGCAGACATAGTCTACTATATCCCCCGTCAAGTGGGAAAAGTTTAAAATTTACTGAACAATCATCATGAAGGTTTATTCATTTATAGTTCCCAAATAACTCATTAGTAATAAATCCATTGTACACAAGAATATATACTTCCTAAGATGTATTAATCTGTGCCTAACAGTTTTCAAGCTCTGGTCTGGATGTGAAATTGTAAAACGTATTTTAAGTTTTGCTGCGGAATCCTGATGATTTGTTTACATGGAATGGCTAAAAATAGGTGAAAAAACCAAAACACATCTACATCTTGCACATACCATGTTTCATTAAGTTAGGTCTTACAGTTGTTGAGTTCTGGTTCAAAAACAAAATGTTAAGCTATGTTTCCATGGAAATCGCTAAAATCAAAATTCAAATGAAGTTTAAAAAACCATAAAGGCACAATTACACATGATGACTTTTCTACAAAACCAAGTTTCACTGAGCTAGGCCTTAGAGTTATTGAGTTCTGGTCCAGAAACGAAATTTTGAAGTATGTTTCCATGGAAACGGCTAATCTTGAAATTCCAAAGTGAGTGAGTGAGTTGGTGTTTAACGCCGCTTTCAAGAGTATTTCACTTATATCGCGGCTACTAGTATTATGGCAGGGAGAAAGCCCGCAACGCCATGTGGCTATGCACTGTGATGAAACCTGCGAGCAGCGGCTGGAACTAGCGAACCATGGGTGGTACTACGCTGAAATTCAGTGTAGCATTGCACCCAAACCTTACTGCGTGTAGAACAATTCTCTATTGCAGACAAAGTTGCCGTGCCCCTGGCGGGGTTCGAACCCGGACCTCTTGATCCGAAGCCGAACGCGCTAAAGTATGATTACAGGGAAACAGCTAAAATAATATTCCCGGATGGATGGACGGACGGAAAGTCCATATCCCCAGACAACTTCGTTGAGGCTGGGCATAATAATAATGTATATTTGAAAAACATTCGAATTGAGTAATTTTCCGAAACGTAGATGCAATTTGCACTTTAATTTTACATCTGTTTCAATTTGACTACATTTGAATGTTCTGCATAAATGTTACAGCGTAGCAGTAAGTTATGAAAACGCTTCTGTAAAGAATTACAACTTTGTACGTGTACACTGACATGGATTCATCAAACCAGAAGTGACAAGAACACCACATTTACTGAAAAACAAGTGTTATGTACGTTAAATAATGCATAAGCTTACCCACTTGTTGAATATTCTCTCTGTAAACCGTGTGTGTTGATGACACAGGTACATATTGAGAGAAAGAAGATGTGTTTTGTGGTGAACGTCACGTTTTTTCAGGCATCAAAGTTATATTTACACCATTATGATGTATAGATCATGAGGTGAGGTGATGAGATGTTTTACACGGCTTTCAAGTCTTAGAGTATTTCACTTATACCACGGCTGTTAGTATTATTGACTGGAGAAAGCCCAAGATGAAAAGCCGTGAAACAAGCGAAAATCGGCTGGAACTAGCGAACCATATACGGTGTAACATTTGATCCAAATCTTACTACGTAACCTCTTACTGAAGAACTGTTGTCTACATCAGACAAAGTTGCCGAGACCCTGGTGGGATTACTATTTGAACCCCGTCGACAATTCTCTAGATGGCTTAAGTCATTCTGTAAATAACACGTTATGTGATAAAATAAAATACGATGACACTCTAACAGGGCTCCGTTCCGTAACAGCGAGCGCTTATAATCGCTCATTGATCGCTCAAATAGCGCTCAATGTAGCGCATTCTCTCCTGAACGACGCGGTGAGATTCCTCGAGGGAGCAATCGCGTTCAAGAGAGGTTTAATGTAGCGCTCAATGAGCGATTATAAGCGCTCGCTGTTATTGATGTTATGGAACAGAGCCCTGATTTTACCAATCAGGTTTGTACATTAATATTGAGTGAGTGAGTGAGTGAGTGAGTGAGTGAGTGAGTGAGTTGGAGTTTAACGCCGCTTTCAATAGTATTTCACTTATATCGCGGCTACTAGTATTATGGCAGTGAGAAAGCCCGCAACGCCATGTGGCTATGCATTGCGGTGAAACCTGCGAGCAGCCGCTGGAACTAGCGAACCATGGGTGGTACTACGCTGAAATTCAGTGTAGCATTGCACCCAAACCTAACTGCGTGTAGAACAGTTATCTACTGCAGATAAAATTGCCGTGCCCCTGGCGGGATTCTTTAAATGTTGAAGAGCGAGCAGAGTGATCTGTGAATATTGTTGTTATCTCTTAGAAATAGAGCGTGATTTGCATGTCATGTAATCTTTTTTCACTTGGGCATAATGAATTCAACTTACATTTTAAGCATCGAAAATGTGATACCTTTTTTGATAATGACAAATTATTTAAGTTGCTTCTCACGAAGGTAAGGTGAGGTGAGCTGGTGTTTAACGCCACTTTGAAGAGTATTTCACTTATATTGTGGCTGCTAGTATTATGGCAGAGAGAAAGCCCACAACGCCATATGGCTATGCATTGCAGTGAAACTTGCGAGCACTTGCTGGAACTGCGAACCATGGTTGTTACTATGCTGAAATTTGGTGTAGCATTGCACCCACACCTTACTGCGAGTAGAACAGTTCTCTACTGCAGACAAAGTTGCCGTGCCCCTGGCGAGGTTCGAATCACGGTCCTCTTGATACGAAGCCGAACGCACTAATCTCACGAAGATAATACGATATTATTGACCATCTTTGTACCAGTGTCTCCCGAGCCGCGATGGTTGACAGTGCTCAAACATGATATATATGTATGAGAACGTATTACCTGAAGGAGAAGGATACAAGTATCCATCTTTCCTTCATTAGTTAAAGCGTTTAAATGCCATACCAGTTAATCTTTAATTGAGTGTGCAAGCAATGCAATATAAAATTTATTTCCAAAGCAAGAAGTACATAAGATGAACATAAGTTAGTAATTAATACACCCGAAAACAGCTGAACAACTGTTTGAACTACTCAGAATTATCAAAGGGGAAAGGTATAGACAAAACTAAAGTAATCTCACACACATTGGGTTCATCTTTCGTTTTCATTTAAAGAGAAATCCCCCGCTGACATGTCGATTTGCGTTGACGTTGTTGTATGAATGATGCATGAATATATGTATATTCCGTGTAAGTTATACTCCTGACAAACGACCTGAATATTCCTGCATCTGATATAACTCTTCAGGCAAAGTGTTTATTAGTTCATGTTTAAACCAGCTGTGTTATTCAAAGCAGTAATACGTTCTTATTTTACTATTCAGTTTGTTAGAAATAATTGCTGGCAAGAGCGGTTTTGACTCAGGTTGTAATAAAAGGGAAAGTAAGCATTGATAGAACGTAGATCTTATGATGTGTGCACAATATGTTAGATGTTGTATTGATCTCCTACAATAAAGAGAATGACCAATTAACCAGATCAAGTGCTTGGTGTAGAATGCTTAAAAATTCAAAGATTATGATAAGATCTCAAGTGAACATTTACCTAATTAACGTTTATTATATTCAATCATCTTGCTCCATCAGTGTATTTAAATTTTGTATTCACTATAATACTAAAATTCCCAGAGCTCCATAACTTTCGTTTTGCTGTAGGCTGGTTACTCATCAATAAATTGCATTTTCAGCTTATCTGTTCTCCCATTAGAGAACTGCTACTTTTACCTAAAGTTAAGCTTATTCATTACCTGGGTATATATAGCAATACGAGAATCATTTGGCTCAGGATATTGTAGTATACTAGTAGCACAGGAACTCGATATCGTAAGTAAAACATAGGTAAAACGTAGGCTCAAATCATATTTGTTCATCAATCAGTAAGCCGGTGTGCAAATATATGACAAGGATTTAAACTTAGTTGTCATGTTATCCTGCACTTAGTGGGGACATGCGTTACATGTTATTTGTACAATTCTTCACATAAAAGCTCTTCGAGTAAAACGTTTGTTTAACATGTCTCCATTCGGCATTCTTCACAGATGAAGTGCATATATATTCTATAAAAATTATCTGAATTTGGGTTGTCCAGGTGCCTAAAGCGTCGCAAGGCGTGATTGGCCAATTGAAACGTTTGCCGACTGTTTTCGTGAGGTACATTTTAAAAGCGAATTTAAAACTATTTCCGATTTGATTTGAAAAAAAAGAAAGAATTTGTAGTGTTCATTTTCTTAACTTATGTATAATCATTTCTGCAAAACGTACCCCTCGAGGTTCCCGGTACTTTAACGTATTACTTTCAGCTTTTAAATGTCATACAAGCAGTTAATCTTAGTTTAATTGAGTATGCAAGTAATGGAATATAAAATTTGTTTCCAAATCAAGCAGTTCATAAGGCGAACATAAGTTTGCAATAAAACACCCGAAAACAGCTGATAAAACTGTTTGGTGATTAATGTGGTAAAGATATCGACCGTCAGCCAATCACAATAAGTATTTCACTGTAAGGAAGATAATTATTATCACAATTTGGCTGTTGAGGGTGACACACTAAAAGTACATAACTTGCTACATTACACTTTCAAAGGCAAGGTATTGACAGACAGGCATCCATCCATATTGAGAACACTTTGAAGCTTTCATAGTTCACTGTTTTTCATACGATTACAGCATCTCACCGAGTACCTTTCTATACAGTACTTCTTTCGGCATTTGATTCTACAGCAACGTTTGAATCTAGTTGTCTCAAATGTTTATCACTTTATATTTCATTTAATTAACGATGCATGAATACATTTTGTTCGTTAAATGTTTATGATGCGGAATGTATTCAATCACAACTACTCAGATTTATCAAAGGTGAAATGTATAGACGGAACGAAAGTAATCTCACACATACATTCACCTCTCTCTGTGTTTAGACAGTGTCTGGAGTTCACGTTCTACTTTTCTTCACTTCAAATTATTCCTTAGATGGTCACGCAACAAATATAACGTGTTGTCAGACAAATCACATCATACTGGTGGAATGTTTTACAATCGTTTTCATTTAAAGATAAATCCCCCGCTGACATGTCGATTTGCATTGACGTTGTTGTATGAATGATGCATGAATATATGTATATTCCGTGTAAGTTATACTCCTGACAAACGACCTGAATATTCCTGCATTTGATATAAGTCTTCAGGCAAAGTGTGTATTAGTTCATGCTTAAATAAACTGTTTTTCAAAACAGTAATGCGTTATTATTTTGTTATTCAGTTTGTTAGAAGCAATTACTGGCAAGAGCGGTTTTTACTCAGGTTGTAAAAAAAGAGAAAGTAAGCGTTGATAAGACGTTAATCCAATGATTTGTGCACAATATTTTTAATATGTTATACCGATGTCCTACTTTAAAGAGAATGCCCAATTAACCAGATCAAGTGCTTGGTGTATAATGCTTTAAAATTAAAAGATTATGATAAGGTCACAAGTGAGCATTTACCAAATTAATGTTTGTTATATTCATAATCATATTTATTGTATCACTGAAATACTTAAATTAAATACTCTGATGGAGCAGGGAGAGATTCACGCTGCAGCACCATACCTTCATTTTGAGACTTTCAGAAACTGATGTTCAAATACAAAAGAGCATGGTAGCTCATTTGACTTCTCATCAAGAGGCCCGAGGTTCATATCCCGTCAGGTACTCGAACATTTTGTCTGCTATAGAAAACTGACCTACATGTTTTAAGCCAAAGCCGATAGCACTGAAATGCACAGCCATGATTGTGTTGCTGGCATCCTCCCTGCAATAATACTTGCAGTCGTGATATAAATAGCGTTGTTAACTCTGCATCAACTCCCCTCAAATAAATACCACAAGTGTATATTGAACTAATATGTTTATAACATGATATGAGTCAAATGCTCTTATAGCACTTTGTATAAATATTTCTCAATATGGGAAGCAGTTCATGATTTTGACTCCTTCCTTATCAAATAGCCATTACAAAGGACATGGCCAACTACCAGCTGACAGGATTGCCCACCCAAAAGGAAATGAGGTAACCTGCGACCTGCTTGTGTATATCTAATGATACATTAAACCCGTCACACAATTCATTCTTAAGCGACAGTAGTAATCTCCAGCTGACGCCATCAGAGTGATATTTCATCTTGAAACGCTTGTATAGTCTCCTAGGCATCTACTGTACTTAAATGAATCATTTCGTATCGTTTCTAAGATAACTATGCATTTACTTTTCCCGAAAACATCTATCTGTCACAAATTCGGTACTGCACTCAGTCTATCTTATTTGATTATAAATTGAAACCATGTTTTCATCTTTCTTCTTAATTGGCTTCATGAATTTGTTGAAAGTTTTCCAATGCACATACCTCCTTTCAGCTTAAAACTACTGCTATACAACTTGTCATTTTTCAAAAACTATCGTATTTGAGTAAATACTTATATAAATGTAGAATATTACAATTTAGATTACACTATTTCAATGAATTCTCTCACAACGATGATCAGCAGTAGTTTTAATGACAACTATTTATAGAACTTAACGTGTCTGATAACATTGTTCTGCCCATGTCAATGGAGGAAACCTTGAAACTGTAGTAATGACTCCGTGAGAGGTACCGGACACACATACTCCACATACATGTATGTGACGTACGTTCACTTAGACGATGCCATCTCATGGTCCTTGTTGAGGTTTCCTTTGCAACTACATTAACATTGACGTGAACCGTAATGGACACAAAAACCATAATGGACACAAATAAAGTAACAATTCCTCGTACCACATCAATATATTTCAAAGACGCCTGCATGAGATCACATGTAAAATTATAAAGATAACAGGGTTTCATTGATCAAAACATATGTCCATAGTTCACATGCTATATGTAAGTGCTCAAAAGCATACATATTTTGTGTATTTATAATTGATATACTATGATTTGAGGTAAGTAACAACAGATTCAATTTTCATCCTAGCAATCACATACTCTTGATCAAAATTAATATGTATAACATTGTTTATTGTCAAATCGTGAATACCTGACTTTTCAGTATTTGGAAATGTTCACGTAGTGTTGATATAGTGTAGAGCAAGATGAGAATAGATAGGTGGTCGACCATCAACAGAGGTCAGTTTCACAAACATCTTCCTAAAGCATAAGTTGATGAAACGCCCATTCCCCGTTCCTTTCAGCAAATGAAACTAATCAAAGATGTGTAAAAACGCACGATTTCTATATCTCAATTCATTAACGTATGTGCTTATTCACTCCTGGGATGCTAATGCTCCGATGAAGTTGACATGAGGACATCCCCTATTATCAAGTACTCATTAATAAAAGCTCCTAAATCACTCAATAAGAGAAATGACAATACCGTGTGTTCGACGATGATATTTGCAGAAGCTTCGTGTGCTGAAAGTGAAAGAAAAACATAATAAAACATAATAATATTTTTCAGTTGTAAATAAACCAAAATATATGACTGAAGACGAACGAGAAGTACTATTTGTAGGTTCCACAATATGTCTATTTTGACAAGGATTGAGAAGAATTAGAAGTTAAACACATAGTGCCTAATCGATTTATGTAATTCCAGCAATGGCTTTGACGGAGTTTGTCAAGTGTTAAAGAGACTGATAGATACCAATAGGAATAGTTCGGCTCAAATCATATCAGTAAGGCGGTGTGCAAATATATGACAAGGATTTAAACTTAGTTGTCATGTTATCCTGCACTTAGTGGGGACATGTGTTACATGTTATTTGTACAATTCTTCACGTAAAAGCTCTTCGAGTAAATAGTTTGTTTAACATGTCTCCATTCGGCATACTTCACAGATGAAGTGCATATATATTCTATAAAAAAATATATTAATTTGGGTTGTCCAGGTGCCTAAAGCGTCGCAAGGCGTGATTGGCTAATTGAAACGTTTGCCGACTGTTTTCGTGAGGTACATTTTAAAAGCGAATTTAAAACTATTTCCGATTTGATTGGAAAAAAAATGAATATTTTGGTAGTGTTATTTTCTTAACTTATGTCATAATCATTTCTGCAAAACGTACCCCTCGAGGTTCCCGATACTTTAACGTATTACTTTCAGCTTTTAAATGTCATACAAGCAGTTAATCTTAGTTTAATTGAGTATGCAAGTAATGGAATATAAAATTTGTTTCCAGTCATACCTCTATGTAACCTCCTCAATTAGAGCTACATCACTTTAATTACGCCAGGCAATAATTACGGCGTTTCGATAAGACGGCAGTGACATATCTAGGTCAACAGTTTCGCACGGAAGGCGACCACTTCTCTCGTTGGTCCATTTCACGACACCCACAAACGCACGTGTTACAGAGAGGGAACAGTTTATCTATTTAAATACTCAATGGAAAATGTATCTCAATACTCATCCATTACAAACATAAAGTACAAATGACTACTCACCAAGACATTAATTCTTGTGTTACCATGTTGAAATTCACGCACTTCGTCTTCGACAGTTTGAAATTCCCTCCGCTAATCAGCGTTCGAAATAGCTGCCTGCCCGCCTGCCAACATCCTCGGTTACCCATGGTTTTATATATGCTCCGTTACTCTCCACTATATCACCCATGGGAAACCTTATCAGAAAAATCTGTACTCAAATTACCCGCCCTTGGCCGGCGTGACGAAGTCAGTGACGAAAGAAAATGCTCAATAGGATAAGACGGAAATGGTCAAGGGAGATAATCGGTTGTGGATGGCTAACAAAATGACCTCCGTGCTTTGCAACGAAGTGATATGAATTGTCATTGGTCCAAGCTGCGTAGCAGTTTGATTGGCTCACGCCGGCCAAGGGCGGGTAATTTGAGTACAGATTTTTCTGATAAGGTTTCCCATGGGTGATATAGTGGAGAGTAACGGAGCATATATAAAACCATGGGTAACCGAGGATGGCCTGCCAATTGCTGGTTGCTTTCCGATCGGGCTTGTAGAAAATATTACAAGCAAGCCCGACTGGCTTGTTGGAATTTTGAGCTTATCTATAAAGGACATCCAAAGACTTGAATGATACAAACATTAATTAGAAATTTACAAATTAAGTTTTTAAATTTAACTATGGAATCTTTCTGTTTAGCGGTCGGGAGTTGGAACATTTACTTCCTTGTTCTAAAAATAGATTTTTCACAATAGCTTCTTAGTAGTACTGCATCGCACTGTAACTATTAGAATACCTACAGCAATAACCTGGAAACAATTTTGAATTGAAATCGTGAAATACCTGAAGCTGAACACTCAGCAATTTTACAATGCAGTATGCTATGAGAAATACAAGAAAGATCCGTTTGTCCAGAGTTGTAAGAATTTGATGCGCTTTTAAGTTTAAACATATTTTATTCATCATTGAAATGGCTTGGTAAATAAGCTGAGAACTTATGTAAATGCCGCTCCAAAATTACAAAGGTGAATTCAACAAATTACATTCAGTCAAACATTCTCATGTCAAACCACAAAGCTGATGTACAATCACAACATGATCAATTATCAATAAGTATATATTTACATACATGTATCTATTAAAGCTAACATTTGTTCAATTTTAATTGTTATCAAATCTACAAGAAGCGATGATGAAGAGGAAAACAGATTGTAAAATTGCTAAGTTTTCAGCTTGAGGTATTTCAGGATTTCAATACAAAATTGTTTTTAGACTATGACCATTTTTGTAGTATATTGCATCATTTCTTAAAAAGTAGTAGTTTGAACACGCAAGTAGATAATGTGATGTGTCTTCACGATTTCACCCGCATTAACAGGACGGATAGTTTGAAATATGTCTTTCACATTTATGATAGTTTAAATCAATGCAGCCTAAATGGAGCCTACAATGAGTAATTTAATGAAAACGGTTTCTACAATTTAGATCAAATCCAAATAAGTATCCACACTGGGGAGTTTGAGATTGTATGATTTGTATGTCAGTTGGTAATGCATTCCAAAGTCTACTGTACTGGGTAAAAGCCGAAACGCAGTCAGGGACGAGGTTACATATTAAGTTATTAGGTGCTTTGCCATTTATCATTTTATGAAAAAGAGTTAATTTTTGGACGTGTCTTCTTTCAACAAGGCCTAGGGGTATGAAATGTGTTACAGTATATAGTTTATTATGGCTTGTGCCTCTTGTTGCCCTGCAGATCGCCTTAATGCATCTACTTGTATTTTTCAAGATTTGCATTTTGAACATGATTACGGTTATTCCAAATATAACGACAGAAAACGGTAAAATGAAGGACTGATCCATAATCTGAAATGATTTGCGGATAAATCTGAGTAATAATTGATATTTCAAACTTCTTAAGCAATTTATCATCATGGGAGTAACTCTATCTACAACACTGTTAACGTGAGCAGCCCAGTAAGCATCCTAAATGCACCTAGTTGTGTATGTTCTTCAACGTCAGTTATAGGAGTCCCTTGCATTGATATAACTGAGGTTTGGGACTGGCGACCCGATTTGTGACTAAATTGTATAGTTTCCTTTTTTTCGTGGTATTATTATTATGATTTGCCCACTATGATTTGCTTTAGTAAAGCTACATTCAGTCTGCAGCTGTTTGCTGATAAAACCGGATCTTCAATTATTACATACAATGAAATGTGTTCATCAAAAAGACGTATGTTACAATCAATGTTATCAACAAGGTCATTAATATATTACAAATAACAAAGGTCCTGAAACTGATCCTTGTGGAACAAACGAGAAAAACAGGTTTTAAATTGATTAGGTGTATTGGAGTTTTAGAGGTTTAGGAATTATGATGTAGACGAGTGGGGAAGAATATAGTTAGAAATATGTAGGGAAAGTGCAAGTCGTAGAAATAGGTTTTTTTCAGAGGTCAACATGACATATGGGAGTTAGGTATATATTACGTAGGTAGTGGTTCGGGGGAGAAATTAGGATGACTAGTGTGTAGGAAGGTTTCTAGAGTAAGAGAGCGTTTTTTGTTGGGTTTCGTTATCTTGTTGATGAAACATAATGAAATTAACCATTGAAACCTGTGTTACACTTGGATGAATATTAAAGACAACAGGACCTACCAGGGACGCGTTTTTGGACTGATTACAGTGAGAAAGCATGCAGAGCAAATTAGTAATGTTGAACTAAGCTTATATCTATAGTTAGCTTTTTGTTTTAGAGAGCTATGGTAATGATATAAAATATGATATAAAATGGTGATTAAAATAGTTATATTCGATTTATTTAATGAGAATGTAATTCTCATCAAAAGATGACAAACATATACATTACATTGACAAGTTCACTCATAAAACTGTTTACAACACAAAATATTGACTCTGCCACATACATTTTGAACCTTATATGGTGTAAATATAAGTTAATAGCCAAATACGCTTCAGAGCCAGTGGCTCTGTGTTTTTGTTATCATAACATTTAGTCAAATGATGATGTTGGTATGAACTTTACTTTGAAACGAAATTCTCAAAATTATTGTTTCCTCTGGATATGAATTTTTCAAATGTTAAAATATCTTTAAAAAGAAATTAGAAACTTTTCGAATTATTGTCATCAAGGAACATATTTTAGCCGAAAATAATATATGAATTAACAGTGAGTTGTTTTTTTACCATTCCAAACCAAACTAAGGTTTTTGTAATTTCAAAAGTCTTTATGGTTTCCGCTTATCCAGTTCTAAAGTTCTTTCCAGAATAGTTTGATTACATCACATTCGCAGTACACATACTTGTCAACGAGTTCAATTTTTAAAAGCCCCTTTTTTGTATAGATATTTCTGTACACAAATTTAAAATGGTAATCTAAAGGTTTTACATCTTTACAATTCCTGCATGTATAACAAGCCATATGCCAATTGAAATCAGTGTCATGAAATACATGTCCCAATTTTTGTCAGGAAATAGTTATCATAGAAAAATCTTGAACCTTTATTCAAATTCATAAACTCATCGGGGAAAAGGGTTTACATTCAAATCATTGCTATGTATCTGTTGTCGTATAGTCATTTACAAGTTTCAGGTAAAATATATAAAACATAACCAAGATCCATATATGTACCTCTTATATTAAACATAACATTCAGCTCTTCAAAAAACATAAAACCATGTCAATTACAAAGAACCTTAATTGTCAATATTTCAGTATTTGTCCAGTGTTTAATACAATCATTTCGGTGTTTAAAATAAGTATTCAGCCATAATGACTGTGCTAAAATCATGTTGATGTTATCTTCTATGGTATCTATGATACAATAAATTACCATGCGAGTAAACCATCTTTCCAAAAAGGATTGTCAGTTTTATTGATTGTCAATATTCTGCAAATTTCCATTACTTACATTCTTTTTTCTCAAATACCGTTTTAGTGTAGACAACTTCATGGCATTAACAAAGGTCTGAATATATATCATACGTAAACCTCCTACTGCATACTCTTTTTTCAATATGGTCCTTTTAATTTGTCATTTTTGGCATTCCAAATAAATCTGAAAACTACCTTCTCAAAGGGAGTGCTAAATTCATCAGGCGGGATAGGTAAAAAATAATCGCACAAGAACGCAACACGTTATTTTCAATGAATTGACATACACTACGTCTGTTTTTTTCATGCGTTGCGATGCGATGCGAAAAAGATAGAAACTGTTCTATTTTATTCGCATCGCATTGAAAATTCCCTATATGACGTCATAGTTCATCATCTGAAGGGGTATTTCCCCCCACGTGTAGGCAAAGCAGTCATACAAAAAGTATGCCAACAGACATCTGTACATCAATACATACAAACATACATTTAGACTTGTATACATACACACGTGTACATATATACATCTATACCAACAGTACATACATCAGATTATATACATAAAACCTGTACATACACCCATTGTACACACACATACAGTAATTTCATGCATCTAGACATACATACATATACATGTACATACATAACATATGGAACTAAAGTAATCGTACTTATGATACATGTATTCGCATTAAAATCGCATGCAAAACGCGTGTAGTGTAAACCCCCAAATCGCATGCGTCAACGCAATGCGATTTAATTGGACGTAGTGTAAAACCCGCATAAGTCCGTTTTTTCATGCGTTGCAATGCGATGCGAAGAAAATAGAACCTGTTCTATTTTATTCGCATCGCATTCAAAATCGCATAGGAATTCTCTATATGACGTCATATTTTCATTATCTGAAAGGGGTATTCCAACCACGTGTAGGCAAAAAAGTCATAAACAATTAAGCCAACAGATATCTGTTCATCAATACATACAAACATACATTCAGACCTGTATACACACACACCATACATACATACATACATACATACAATACATACAATACATACAATACATACAATACATACAATACATACATACATACATACATACATACATGTGTGCATATATACATCGACACGTACATACATCCATCTGTACATACATACATGAGATTATATGCATAAAACCTGTACATACACCCATTGTACATGTACCTACAGTAATTACATACATCTGTATATACATATACATGTACATACATTATAACATATGGACCTAAAACAATCGCACTTATAATATTCTCATTAAAATCGCATGCAAAACGCGTGTTATGTAAACCCCCAAATCGCATGCGTCAACACAATGCGATTTATTTGGACGGAGATTAAACCCCGCCTAAGGAATTAAAATGTCTTGTGTTGATTTCCCACAAATCATTTAAATTCGGTGTAAATAAAGTCCTAAAACTTCAAATTCATTGTTTTACCATTCTATATTCAAATCTTCACAAATAATATATCTGCTACCTGCTTAAGAACCGATCCAGATTGTTTCAGTCTTATCTTTATTTATCCTTAATTCTTCAAAATCTTCGTACTGGAGATCAACAAACATAGTGCAAAGTTGAAGCGCATTTGTTGTATACACAGGGAAAAAGTTAAGCACCCCCTGGTATTTTCATATAGCTGAATGTCAGAAACAAACCCTAAATCAGTGTACGAATTCATTTTTTCAGCAGCTGCACCAAATGCAGTTGACTATTTACACCAGACTGCACCTTGGTGAATTTGGCCGCACCTGAATTATCACATTAGTTTCACTCAATTATTAGACTCATCTGTAAATGAAATAAAATACTAAAACAGTGTTCTCTTTTTTTTTTTTTTATTCAAGTGACTGAAACACTGAACAAAAAGTAGATATCAACGTCATGACCATTACATGTATTATTGTATATGGCATTTGGAGAGAGTACATTGTAACATTAAGATAGACGATTAATGAATGTACTTATTAATGAGTATCCAGCACATGCCAGTTCTGGCATACTTGACTAGATAAACTGACTGACATTCAGGTCCAACAGAACAATCTGGTAAGGCATGACTACAGCACACATGGTCACTTAGTGTCAATAATCATAATATTCTAGACATCATCACTTGACCATGCTGTCGAGGCAGTCTCAGAGACAGAAGGTAGGGACTTTCTCTCTCCATATGGCTGTCTGATGAATCTTTTAGTTTTACTCAACCACACACTTACTGGTCCATCAGCGTTAAAGTTTTTCAGGGATAGTGGGCCATTTAGCCTGAGTGACATCAAATCAGTCAGACTGTCAGAAGTAAGTTTTGACCTCCAATCAGTTTTGACACGTTTCATAAGGGGAAAACCCCCTCTCACAGAGAGCACTGTTGACTGGAAGAGAAATGATGATTCGTACAAGAGCCATTAGATCACCATATTCGGTTAACTGAGACATTCTTTTCCAAACAGCAAGAATGACAATGTAGGCTCAACACTTTTAATTTTCAAAACTTTCTTTTTAGCACTTGTCCACTGCAGAAGAACATTTTCAACTGAATATCCCTTTCTTGTCAAGGGGGCTTGGAAATGTGTAAACATATCTGTTATTTTAGAATGACCGTATGTCTTGAGGACATCTGGGTCATTTGGCCATTCCTCAGGATTAAGGACAGAATCTGATGATCCTGCCGAGACTGCATCGTTAATGGTAAATCGTTTGGCAAGGTTTTGTTGCATACTTTTGACAACTTTCTCTCCATCTGAAAGGGCATTTCCAATTTCAGTTTCAGGCTTTTCTTTAACTTGGGATCTGCTTGGTGCCCTCTCAGATATGCTCAAAGGGTGATCCTTGAAGTGATACTTGGTACTACGGTCACATTGATCCCCTGCATCATGGTATATTTGAGGTGATCACCTGACATCTTCTCCATTTCAGCACATGTAGTTTCAATAGACTCGTGGACAGTATGCAAGCTTGATTTGTCTGTCTGGAAAACTTGACCGAGTTTCGATAGCATGTTCAAACAAAATTATGTAAAAGTTCAAAAACATAACAAACTTGATGGACTGAATCACTTTCAAAATTGTTCGTGCTTTTTCCTGATTGTCTGCATTGCCAACCCTTGCTTCATTTTCTAAGTGTGTCACTATTGCATCATATGATTGGTGAACAGCTTTGATAGCCCTTGCATGATGGGGCAACCATCGACAACCAGATACACGAACTGGCCTCAACAAACTACAATTCAAAGCCTCGGCTCAGTCCCTCCCATCTATTGGCCGAATATATGTAGAAACTGTACACACTGTATAGTACATCATCAATCACTGACATGTAGGGGATTGACTTCGCTGAATCCTTCACTGCTAATTCTAACCTGTGAGCACAACCGTGTATTGCAATAAGGTGTGGTGAAAACGTTTTCAAACGTGTTGCAACTCCACTTTTGCACCCCATCATTGTCGAAGCACCATCAAAGCACACACCCACTAAGCTGTGTCTCCAATCATCACAGTCAAACCCCAACTTTTCTTGCATCATTTCCATGATTGCATCTTTGATATGGCATCAGCCTTTGTTACTTTGGACAAGCAAACGAATACTGATTTCGGCAAACCTTCATGAACATATCTTATGAACATTATTTCCTGTTCCATTGTGCTAGAATCCGTAGTTCCGTCACACAAAACTGAAAAAACTCGGCTTTTTTTCAATTCAGAAATAATTTCACTCATTGTCCATTCATTAATAAACTCAATGAATTCCCTGGCTTTTTGATCTGATGCATAGTTTGTGCCAACACAGTTTTAAATGTTTTTGATAGCGTTTATTAAATTATTATCACTGTTTTTAATATGAAGTTAGGCATTTTTCAAATTGCACCTGGTGCAGTCTAGTAATGAATACAGGCTGCACAAAGCAATTTTCACCTGCACATGTGCAGATTTATATACCGAATTCGAACGCTGCAAATTAGTCTAAAAGTATTTCTTTTCAGATAGAACAGCCATCTGGCAGGACAGAAACGCAACAATATGTAGCTGTTATCATTATTGAATATCGATGACGTCATGTTTACACAGGTACTGTTTTTACCATGAAACAATGTCCACAAGAATATGCAAGTGAAACTAAATGTTCTTTGTAGACCCTAGTGTACATGTTCAATAAGAATGATCAGTATCTGGTAGGATCGCTACGTACCCGGATGACACACTGCACCCTACGTCTCATGCCTCCAGTCAGACGTCGTATCTGTTATTGTGTCAATAACATCCACTCAGCGTGTAGAGTTGCGTCCTACACATGTAAATTCTGTACCGGAGGGTTCCGAGCCTGGTGTCGTCGCCCTAGAATATCCCAAACATGCTCCAGAGGGTTCAGATCTGGGCTTACTGCTGGCCAGGGTAAAGTTGTCTGAACTGAACTGAACTTTATTTACACTCAGGCCGCAGGCAGCGGCATATGAGGATACATTTTTACATTATATACATACATACATACATACAAACATACAAACATACATACATACATTTACATTTGATCTTAAACCGTTATATATACAGGTACACAACACGTTTAGGAATGATGTATTATAAATTATGATATACACTAATTAAGAATGAGAAAAAGATACATGATTAACTTGAAAAATTATAATTGAGCTTACAATTAGCGACCTTTTTTAAAAACAATTTTAATTACGTCACAGAACAAGGCTAGCCTTCTTAGTGTACCTATCTTTTTACTGTTAAATAATGTCCTCATTTTAAGACAATTTGGTCTGGTATAAAAATAGGGCTTTAGCTATTTAATTCTTGTATTTGTAAAATGGGAACAGATAAATAAATAATTGGCTAATTGCGTTGGCTCGCATGTAATTGACAACGGCACGTGATCGCTGAGGCCGGGCGTTGTCGTTCATGTACTGTGGTCGTGTATCAAGTGCATGGCTATCGAAATGATGAACAACGACCGGCTGTAGCACGTCCCGGATGTATTGAGCTCCCGTTAAGTTGCTCCTGATGGTGACCAAATCCAGCTAGCAGTCATGAGACCGGCATCCCCATACCATACAATAGCCACCTACGTACGCAACAGTTGGCTGGATGTTCCTGGGGGTATAACCTGTTGTCTGTCCAAACACCATGCCAAACGTGCACGTTTATGATGGTCTCTAACAACGGGGCGTTTTTAATTTACCCTTCTTGCCTTTAGTCTTGCCGATTTGAGGCGATTTCTGACCGGTGCTGATGTTTCGATTTGTAACCACAGACGTTTCAGCTGAGGACTTGTCAGGAAGGGTTCTCTGCGTACATGTCGAAGAAGGTGCCGGTCCTCTCGAGGTGTAGTGACCGTAGGTCTTCCAGACCTTTGACGGTCCATTGCATTTCCTGTCCGCGCATGCTCCCGGACTAAACGACTAACAATTGTGTAATGGTAACCCAGATTTCGTACCATCCTTTTAATGGATATTCCTGCAGAGTGCATACCAATAATTTGATTTCTGAGATCGTCTTCGTGCCATGTTCAATAGATATGCTTGAATTGCTATGAAAAGCAACGTTACATACCACCAAATGCAGTTGGACCATACTGCTTTTTGTGAGCCTCTAGCGTAGCATGTTGTACGTGCATGCCCCGAACGTGTAGGCGCGACTGTCACGCATCACGATTTGAACCTTGTTTAACTATTTAAAATATTCTCGAAACGATATCATCATAAATATCAGGGGGTGCTAACCTTTTTTCTTTGTGTGTATGTGTATATATATAGTTGTTGCAATTATACCAAGGGGTTAGATTACGTTTTTTTTTAGGTTCAGTATATGCATCTCTGTAGCATTCAAAAGACTGATGACACATCGGTTTAGCATGCTTTTTTACTCATGGGACATATTTTTAAAGACCAGTTCTCACTTCATGGATATTCTCCTAAAGCATTAACCTAGCGTAACACACATACCTACTTTTAAAAAATCAATATTGAAAAGGGAAGTAAATAAAGTTGCGTTTGCATATACAAAGTATTGATTGAGCGCAAGTACAATGACGTTACTTCTACAGATTATATAAAACTGAATATGCGTATGTTGTGGTATTAATTGGTACAGTTCATAAACAGTTAATGATCCAATATTATTTCACAAATAATATCTGAATTATCTTAAAGAGTCTCATTGCCATCGTATAATAATGCAAAATATCTTTTTCGACAAACATTTAGTAATTTAATAAATATTTGCCTAAAAGAAAATGTTTCACATTTGGTATTAATGTGTAACTTGATGTGTATGATGAAATGAATCCCTGAAGTTGCAACTTTATTGAATAGGAGGAACTGATCTCAATTTAACAATTGCGAAGGTCATCTACATAACGTGAAGATGTCGAAAGGTTTAACCATACGAGTTATGGTGGCTGCACGACGGAGCCATCGTCTCCGTGGTATCTCCTTTTGTTAAACTGACATACGATTTACGTTTAGGGTTAGGGTTAGGAAAAGGTAAATCTTGTCATGACCACACACCCATATCAGCTTTGCCTTATCAAATCTCTCCCACTTTTTACACTTGCAATATATAATACAAATGCAAAACAGTTACTGCAATTTCATAATTTCACATATATTCAGTATTCACGTATGTATATATTTATCATTGTGGTAAATGAGAAATAATACTTTTTATAATCAATTTGAGAAATAAGTGACCAACACGATATGCATATGTATGTATATATATATATATATATATATATATATATATATATATATATCATTTCAAAAGATTGTTCGGTGTAAATTATATACTAATGTCCAAAAGAAACGATTACAATCAGGAGATAGAAGATTCATGATATCAATCACGTTGCCCCACCATGGAGCGTTCCCGGGACCTCAGCAACGAACAGTCACTTGTGGCTCCAGGGTACTTCGACTTCGGAAACAACGAGACTAGTAAAGTCAAGAGGAGTGATGCTTGGCAGCGAGTGTACAAGGAGAAATAATATTCCATCCAGCAAAGCCGGTTATTCGGCGGTGACTGTTTAATTATTTAGGGCGTCAGCGCAGCGTAGAGCGCACTGGCGTGTGGTGGCGCTCGCGGCGGACATACTGATTATTGATTTGAATCTGTGACGTGAAACATGTCCTAATGATGATAACATATCAGATGAAATAAATTTCGTACACATCTAACATATCTGTATCGTTTCAAAGTTTCTTGTGTGCATTAGTTAATATTACGTACGTTATGCCTTTATGAACAACAAAGCACATGTACCAAATAACACATTGCTTCTCCTTTCACAACAGTGCACTAATATATTAACTCAAGTATCAAAATCGACTTCAGGAAAGTGCTTTGAAGATATGCTTACACTTCACGTCGCGTTTCCCTTCATTCAAATCACCGTCCCAGACAACAGTCGGTAGAGTAGAACACTTGAATGATGACCACATTCTGATAGTAGATCATTGCTAACAAGATCTTTGTGCCCTCTTTTGGAAACACTATGTTGTAGCGGGATGTTTTTCATGAACGTTATGTTATTAGGTATTCTGTGCTAACATAACTTATTACATATTAATAATTGATAATCATGTTAGGTGAATAATTTTAATATCTATTTAAAGGCACACGTGTACGCTTTTCGTGAAATATAAATAAAAACACTGAAACGGTCTAAGTCACCAAAAGTTACACAAATCGTAAGAGTCGCTTGTGCACAACATATGGAAGATTCTAATATGACATTGCTGGATACTCGATTCTATTTGGTTCTCCAGAAAAATCAAACGTGATCAATTCTGGATTGAACCTCCTCTGATTTTAGAGCCGCTTCACCGCGTATTGACGCATCTACTTTGTGACGTCACAATCTATCCGAACAAACGGCCGACTCTAAAGTGTGCTCTACTTGTGATAATCAAAATAACTGATACTCGTCAAATCGATCTTTCCTTTAGCGTGTTTTAAAGGCGCTGTAGCACGTTTTTTGCAAAATTTATTTTTTCAAATTTCCCATTTATAATGATAGTTTATGTCATTTATATTAACTTTAGAGGGTAAAACATCTTATTACACAAACCAATTATCTGTAGTGGTAAAAACTATGTTGCGTATAAAGCAAACATTGCATGGCGGCCATTTTATTGTGAACACAATTTATTATTTTATATTACAAAAACGATTCCCATGGCTTAACCAAAACATGTACACTCATTTTAAACTTTATTTTCCGAGGAGAAAAGGATGTTTTACTATTGGTGAAATTATTTTTCAAATACATTTCATCAACTTATTTGAGCGAAAAAACGTGCTACAGCGCCTTTAAAGCTAAATTAAATGATAGATTAGCAAGACAAACTTCAAGAAATGTCCAAATAGCGACACTTAATGCAGTTAAGTAGGAAGGCAATGTCAATGACGCAATGATCGACCGGTTCTAAAAATAGAGCGTAATGTTTTGATGCAAAATAAAAAATACATACATGTCATAACATCTGCAAACTTACGTCGATAACTAGAATGTACATTCCTTACCCGAATGAGACAATTACCCTCACCTGGAACTCTTCATTTTAATAAATACAGGTTCTCAAGCTCGTCATTCACAGCGACTGGCAAACGGTAGCCATTTTGAATGTCGCGTGATATGCGGGTTATTCCAAAAAATCGGTATTCAGGAAAAACGAATCCTGATTTTTTTAACGTAAATGTTGAGGAAACAGAATTAAAACTCCCGTAATAAATGACACATATATTAGATTTTTGGGAAAGAAGTGTTTGTACGAAATCGCTGCTGTTGTCAACAGTGGATTTTTCGAACGTAATTCGGAGCTCGCGAGCTGCCGTAGTACGCACTTGTCAGCATCCGACAAAACAAGTTCCATGGTAAAAGGGTCATGGTAGAATGGAGATAAACCTACTTTGTTTGAAAATCAGAGACATGTTATACTGGATTGATAGCGACTAAATTTAAAATTGAAACCGAACGCTACTACGCGTAAATTTTAAAAATGAAATATGTACATATTTCCTGATACCTTATATATGGCATATTACCATGCAGATCATTTGTAATATCCAGAGATGTGCGTTATCTGTGTATTAGTGATATTTTAAAACAATGGGCGTGCAAACGTGCCTTAACGTTATAATATTGTAGTTCTAGATGCGCAATAATGGTTTTGCCTAATTTGGGAACGATGAAGACCAATTCTCCTTTTAATTTCAGTTCCGTTTTCCCTATATTTATTATTGACATCTATGACAAAACATTCTTGAAATACATACCATATGTGGCATATTCATAACATACTGTGAACGATATATAAGAACATGGCTTCTGCTTCCTATACTGGGATGCAGAGTAAGTGAGCGATGAAATAAGCTGGTTGTGAAATGCCATAGACAGATGGTATACAAATTACTCTGCAAAGAACAGTGTTTAGTAGTTTCAATTACACTGATCATTACTCTATTATCTTGTTTGCATTCCAATTTGTCTTAGCATTGTGTTCCAAATATATAAGATAACTGGCTAAAATAAGTATGCACACCCCCAGTAGGAATCTTTTCCTGCTAAATGAATTAACCTTTTTGTAGAAATAAGTCTTGTTTATCACATTGCAGAATTAAAAATAATTTCATTACCTGAAAACTGAAATTACTTTAATAAAGATATGGGGAACCTTTCAACAAATTCAAGTAAGTTACAGTTGTGTTTGATGATATTTGTACCGAAAGGCCACCGTCAATAATGGACTGTGTGCAGATTAAAAAAAGAAGAACTTTAACTATTAACAATGTTACAAAACAAATCAGACGAAACTAAATAGCTATATTTACACCCAAGTGTGTAAAGTTTGTAGTTGTTTAATGTTTAAATGTAGTATGTAATGCTAGGTGAGTTATGAGGGATTATTTAGTCCTTAAAGACTTCAAGAGGATCATTACTTCAACAGCCAGTGTTTATGTACATTGAGCTACTTTCATTAGCTGATTATTACAATAGTACATCAGTATTACTATCAAAACGTCACTGCAGTTATTAAAAGTGGTTTGTATTTAAAATTTCATGAACATTATTTCGACTGACTAGTCGCATTAAACGGATTTAGTATATTGATTTTGTATATGTTATTACCTGCTGTTAATTGAATGCTTCTGAATAAAATTTATTGTATATGCATCGGTACACAATTCTTAAACTTTGACAAAACTGATATTTGAGAGTAACTGTTCAGCCTGTTGCATCTTTTTATATTCTTGTGTTGAATGTATCAATATTTATAAACATTCGTCAATTTCACTATTACACAACTACTGCATCCCGAGGGTTTGTTAGCCTACATGTGTATCAATATGCAAATAAAAGGTTCTTTCGATCTCGTTGCACGTCAATTTATTTCTTCAATTTTTGGCCATAAGTCTTCTCATAGAAAAATTTCACTTCACTGTAAGGTATGAAAGTAGTTCTTGTTGGTGTCTATAAAATGGTCACTTCTGAAGTGAAAACACAAAATATTCGATTTCGTGTTCGTCATGCTGCGGTGACTCAAAGATATGTCAAATAACATGATATTTGCAAGTAGATAAAACGTTAGTTTATCTTTCATATGGTCGTTGGCACTAATTATAATAATTATTGAAATGAAAATACTAATACTGACAATATCATTAATTACATCATATGATATATCTTTAATAAAGGGCTTGATACAGACAGACAGATTTTATTAAAGTCTCGCCTTGCGATCAATAAAATACAGATATGATATTTACAAAAAAGTACAGAGCCACCCAAAAATGGGTTATGAGAGACTATATACAGTTAAATGACATAACGATTTTACATAAAATTGCAATATAAATCGAATCACATGAACCAGTTAAGAAAATATTTACAAGAACATCCTGGGTGTAAAGTACAATTAAAATGCAATATATAAAATACAAAAAAGCCATAAAATATATACATATTTGTAAATGTTAAAATACTTAACTAGGACATAAATAGCTAGTACGAATAGTTAAAATAGCTTTGCAGGTCTTGGCGCTAATTAAAATCACTTCAGGTGAGGAGAGAATAAAACCCACTTTCTGTATATCGCTAAAATCAAAGAAGTTAGGACACTCTAAGACACACTGGGCGTACAGGGCACGTCTATCATCTTCATATATTGGACAGTGCAGGAGGACATGTGTCTCGTCTTCAACGGCGTCTTTACACACAGGCCGTGTCCTTGCTTCTACAGGTGTGTTCTTGAAACGTCCAGGCTCAATCCGCAACGGGGCTTCTCCACATCTTAACCTTGACATGGCGCTTATTTGACTTCTGTTACTTACACATAGGGTTCAGTCTCATACGTGTGTTTGAAAGTACAATACGTGCCTAATTTGTTACCCCTATTTTCTTGTCCTCGATTGGTGTTAGCTATGTCATGACAATCATCTACATATTTATTGTTTAGTTTTTATTTCGAAGATAACTATACCAATATCATGCACATTTCCAGATATTTCATAATTTATTAACTCATTAATAATTATAACAAGGAAAATATAAGCCAAAAATACATATATGTACATAAAGCAATGTGATGCCAATTGTGGTCATGGCTTTCAAGTGTTGATTCTGACGTCGTTAAATGTTTGTATATATAATATATATCTTGATACTACATTATATTTGGATTTCAATCAATCCTGTTGATAATGCTCTAGGCAATCTGGAGTTCTCTAGTGATCATAATCTCACGATTTCTTTTGAAATACATCCCCAGCATATTGCAAGAATAACCTCACCACTTTCACTTTTAGTTTACAGGAACTGTATGGGAAATGTACATTTACATTTCAACATAATGACAGATGAGTGTTTATGTGTTTGTTTTATATTGTCAACTTCCCTATCACAATTAAATGGTAAACATACTGAGTGTTGGCATGTTTACTATGTCTTTCTCTACACTGACTGAACCCTCCCAAGAGGAATTGTTACACTTCACATCGGGTTTCCCAATCACTTCATCACAATCACCGTCCCAGACAACAGTTGGTAGAGTATTACAATTGAATGATGGTCACAATTTGACCATAGATCATTGCTAACGTGATATGTTTACCCGAAATCGTATTGCTAATTTGCTACTTTGATGTGATTTGAGGAGATTATTTAACGCTTGTTAAATAACGTGAATTCATGGAACATTATGTCACTACATATCGAAATATGATTAAGCATCAAAGAATAAACATAACGAAATATTTTATGTGAGTTTTGTGTGAATGTAATAATCAATCAGAACATTTTTTTTTCTGCAGGTGTTAATAAAATCCGAGCAGCTTTTTTGATCATCACCACACATTTATGTAAAAATTAATCACGATTTCATATTTTTGTGGGAACATGTACTGTGCAAACTCAGCCATGCCACTTGGCTAACGATGGATATAAACATGGCTAGTTTTATAGTACTTGACATTATGAATTAATGGCCCTGTAAGACACTGCCAACCATTTAAAAGCGATAACCAAACTAGTGTATGTATACCAGTGTATATCACAGACGAAGGAGTAACATTAATCAGCCTGGTGGCAGCGTGTCCCTGTCTGTTTAGGTGTAAGGTGAAATAATTTACTGTACGTTTCCTAGTAGTGGAGTGACACTACATCGCTGGTTCTGTGGTGATGCATAAACAGATGACGGAATCTAAGTGATAGTGTCGGCAACCCAATAGAGCACTGTGATTTGACAGAGGGTTTATTTTAATTGATACAACCGAATATGTCACTCCAAATTATAAAATAAAGATAATTATGATAAAAACAGTGGTTTTGAAAATGACATCGGAGTCATTGGAGTTCGCTATCAGGACAGTAAAAACAAACTTCAGAACTATTTTCCACAATAAAAGAGCGACGTTGAGTTGTTAGAGATCACAGAGGTCTTCATTGCACCGTATCAATATATTTGTTTGTGGCCTCTCTTATATTATATCATTTATCATTTATACAATATGATGTTAATGACAGTGAATAGTTCAGCTGAAGGTTTTATGGTCAGTGCAGACCGAGGGTGTATAACACATTCGATTTGCAGGGGGAACTTTTGTTGTATGATAGGTCGTCTCATTGTTGAATAAGCTTCCAAACTGTTCGTCTATTTCTATATTTAATTGTTCAAACGTTACTTATTTGATTGTGTGCATTATTCACGTCGCATAAAAGAAGCAATTGTCATTTAGGTGAAAAAATCCCCCGCCGCAAAATTATTACTTCAAAATTGAAAAACATTATATTAGTATAAATTCGATTGGGTCGTGCCTTATCCTCAGCAGTAACATTGTGAAAGGTGTGAAGATAACCGAGCGGATGGTTCTTGAAGTTTCCCGATAACAAGCTTAACATGCATCTTCACACGCCGAAAAATTCACACACAGAAGTTTCGTTGTGACCCTGAGAATAATGTCAAACGCACCAAAAGTAAATCAACTGTACATGTTCGTCTTTGTTTAAGCTATGAGGAGAATCCAGGGAACTGTTCTTCAAATATCCAGCTCAGTAAAATGGCAAAGTCTCAGTGTGACCTAAATATGAATGTCCAGGTTTCAAAACTGACCCTCACACTGGTAAACCTACACAAAAAGTATGGAAATAATCAAGTGAGTAGGTATTGAGGTATTCCGCCAACATACATGTACTGCTCACAGGTTATTCTGAATAACTGCCCATAATCAATATCATCAAACTACAGTTTCGATACTTTAAATAAATAATATAATATGATACACATGATATTGAACGAAACATAATATGATATTAATCTGATTTAAGCATTATTACTATCTTATTCGGATGACCAATGTTTTGTAAAGCAGGTTATGCTTTTCACATTGTCAATTAAAATTATCAAAATCAGCGTCAGTTATATATAGTTGAAGCAATTGAAGTATCAAGGACGTGTTAGTACCCACCTACACACTGCTGTTGACAGATGCAAATATTATTTTGGTATTGAAGTGATGTTTTGTAGTGGAATAGATCCAAAACTTATATGGCAGATGTCAGGATCTCCTGGATATTAAATTAACGTTTCTCACGCTGTCTTGAACATTGTCATATATATAACATATTTGACACATGCAGGCCTTATGAAGAAAGCGTTCCCTCTGCTTAGAAGAAACCTTTCAAATCCTACATTAAGCGTGATAATAACAAGGAAAATATCATACCACGACACAGTTAATGACACCATGTCCTACTGTTTATAATTAATCAGGCACCAAGGGTTACATAGTATTATGTCAGTAGTGAATGTCAATGTGCTATTTGCCTAAGTGTCATTCATCAGAAAATAGTTTCAAAGTTCGTGTGTTATAACCATCAGTATAGCTGAGGGCTAAATGATGTTTATTTAAACGGTTATTGTAAATCTACTTTTAATATACTATAATAGTGAATAATTACGAAATCAAATATCCAGCTCAGTAAAATGGCAAAGTCTCAGTGTGACCTAAATATGAATGTCCAGGTTTCAAAACTGACCCTCACACTGGTAAACCTACACAAAAAGTATGGAAATAATCAAGTGAGTAGGTATTGAAATCAATATTACCATTTGAACATTCACATGTGGTTTCGTTGGATTCATATATCAAGATGTATTTCCTTTTTACCTTTTGAAGATGCTTAATGAATAGCGCACTTGGTAGGCAGAAACTCCATTACCATAATGGAGACCGTACACTTGAACAGGTGATGTGTTGATGGCTTATTATATATCCTATCAGATGAAAATAGAAGTCAAATAGGATTAAAACCTGATTGATACTGGGACACATGTGACATTGTCTATATGTCAGCGGTGGTAAAGTAGAAAGACATCTCCTGTATGAAGAAACACATAATATTGGCAGTATATTGATTGAGCGTCCATGGTTAATTGGTTTAATTGCCAGTGACTGTCAAGGCAATCACGATTTAATACATGCATACCTCACTAACTATATAATGGGCCACATGTTAACTTTATATTTTCAGTGCACCTTCTGCACTTGCAGGAACCGTGAAAGAGTACATATACGTGCTTGTGACTCATCTAAGTTGATACTACAATAGCTCATCTCCAGATAAACTACAACATGACATGATGCCCCGCCGCAAATTAATACTTTAAAAAGAAATAATGTCAAGAGGTGATGTGTGTAAGATATGATGACAATCCAGTGAATGCATGTGGATATGGTTCTTGAGATATCCCCCTGACAAACTTAACATGCATATTCACATGCCGAAGTTCCACTGTGACCTTGAGAATAATATGAAGGTAATTGAGTATAGGATAAAACATGCCAAAGGGTGTTTATGAGCCAATCAAACTGCTACAGAGCTTGGACCTGCGAGCCAAAACAAATTCATATCACTACGTTGCCAAGTACGCACCTCCTGGATGCGGTCATTTTGTTAGCAATCTGTAGGCGGTTATCTCCCCTGACCATTTCCATCTTATCCTATCGAGTATTTTTATTATTTTTATTAGTTACTGATTTCGTCAAGCCAACCAAGGGCGGATAATTTGAGTACAGTTTTCTCTGAAAGAGTGTCCCAGTGAAGAGCAACAGGGCATATATAAAACTCTGGGTAACCGAGGATGTCCGACCTCAGAATTTTGACATTCACACAACTTGAAATGTAACATAACATGACTGAACAGCTATTTGGTAGGGATTAGATAGATACTGGGAAATGAGGTACACTATCCAGTTTCTTTAAAGAACTGATTGAACTAAATCTCATAAACCCATTTATCAGATAACTTCTAAGACACTTCCTTCATCAGGCACAATTCTTTCTTATCATTATCAACGAATTCGACCTAAGAGTAATTGAAGGGTCCAAATGACGGGGGCTCCATAATGATGTTTAAATGTTACTGAAGTAAGAGAAACTTATGATACAAAGTGATCAAAATAGCAGAGATGATTTTCTATAACATGACATATCATATCTGACATCAGAAAATTTTGTTGCAGGACAGAAATGTGCTTGAAACATCGTATTTAGTGAATTTGGTTGCAGTCCCCTATAGGGATCTGCAACCAAATTTATTTACAGCAATTATTCATCATTATTCCTACCTTGGCAACTAAATATTTGGTTGCAGAACACAAAATAGTGTGTGGACAAGCACATAGGATTAGTTTGGTTGCAGAGGTTTTCAAATTTACTAAATTTGACGAAAATACGATGACATTTTCTGAATCATTTCGGCAAGTACTCTCTCTCTAAGTGTATGACGTAATGAAACCAATGTATGTAACGCATCCTCTCATTGGCTCATTCCGTATCAACCATTTCTAACAACAACAAAAAATTCATGTTTATTAATTCTTGTTGCTTTTATTCACGTTTCTAGATAGAAACTATTCATTAAAATAACTTAATGCTGTTTATTTCCTATAAAACTAATTTAACAATCAAAGATACCTATGACAACCAATCAGAATTGTGATAAGATATGACAACAATTCGAATTCATCTCGCGGCCACGTTGTCAGCTGGTTGTAAACTAAAACGTAAATTAATGCTTAAATTTGGACAAAATGTGTCAAAAGTGCCTACCAAGACATGCCTTATGGCTGCAGGAAATGTTAAATCAAACAAGTTTAATGGGTAGTTTCTATCTATAGCATTACAATTGACAGCAACATGATAATATGACATGATCGAAAACCGGACTCGATAACGATCGCTAAGAAGTTTCCGCTTGCTGTAAATATTGAATTAAAAGGCAAGTTCCAACATTCGTCAGATCATGATATTTTCCTTCTGCAACCAAATTGTGTCAAGTCAAGGCTGTTCTGTTTGATGAAAACATGTATTTTGATGGTTTAAAAAGTTTGGTTGCAGTTGCCTATAGGGACTGCAACCAAATTCAGAAAAGACCCGATTTCCATGTGAAGTTATAAACTGCAGCCAAATTCAAATATATCATGCTATATATCATGCTATAGATACGTAGTTCAGCTATCAGAAAAAAATCATCCGAGCAATTTTGAAGAGTTTGGTTACATGTCATGGCTATTTTAGACACCCTGTCATTGGGACCCTTCAATTACTCTTCGGCCACGAATTCAAAGACGTTAATTGGATCCTTAAGGAGGGGTCATCTGATTTTTAACAACTTCAGATGAAGACAAATTGAAATTTTCTCTGACTCTTACTTTAATAGAAAATAGTGTTTTTAGGTTAATATCTATTTGTGACTGAAACTACTATTGTAAAATAACAGTTCCCTCATGTCTGTTATAAGCGTTTGAAGATAGACATGAAAACTAAATTTAAATTGAATACCACTGGGGCTATTTTAAGTGTTGGAATGTGTATCTTATTCATTTGAGAAATTTAGTTTGTTCCAAACTTCGATGGATCCATGACAAACCGAGTGCATTTTTGTAATTACAAGTCAATTACCTACTACAGCGAAACAGTTGAACATCACATCAAACATCAAACATACATCACAAACAGGTTATGACATTTGGGGAAAACATCTGAATTATGTTTACAATAAACATCGTATACATGGTCAAGTAGTATGGAAACATGGACTCCTAACAAATGTTGATGTTTATTTTTAAATGAATTGTATTCAAGTAAAATTGAAAGTTTGAAATAATACATGTTATATCTAGTAGGGATAAATGAGTTAAATGAAAATGCCTTGTGAGTAACAAAGTTACCTCAAAACCATTTCTTTTACACTGAAGTCCGTTTTTTTTCTGTGAGCTATTATAATGCCGCTGTACATAAACATAGATTAATTTAAAATGTGTGGCTGCACACTATATCTCATGCATTAAAGTTCCATTAAGAAATGCCAATAACAAGTTGCATAAGTGGTAAGAATTTTATTGGTTAAGTCACTCGAATCAGAAGGGAAATTTGCAATTATAATGGTTTAAACATTAATGATTTTGTTCATCAGACTGTCAAAGAATGAAAACCGTATGGATAGATTGAAGAAATGTTCATTGCATCCACGCCATGTACATGTTCGTGTTTGTTATTGAAGTGAATGCATGTGTATTGGAGTGATGTGGTTGAGTAGTGTGGAGATGTGGTTGAGTAGTGTGGAGATGTGGTTGAGTAGTGTGGAGATGTGGTTGAGTAGTGTTGAGATGTGTTCGAGTAGTGTGGAGATGTGGTTGAGTAGTGTGGAGAAGTGGTTGCATATGTGGTCGTTTGTACTTTTATTCCTGTCTATTATGTAGCACTTATTTTCATATTTTCCTCTAGATGTACAGTCGCATGAGGATAATTATTCAATACCAGTTGGCGAATTGGAAGAATTCTTATTTGTTACATGTGTGCCAAGTAGTTGCATGATATTATGAGTTAGTTAACGTTTTAATCAATATCGTTATTATTAGGGATTAATGTGTTGGAGGTTTGAGATGCAGTGTAACATATACGTTACATGGACCACCTTGTAGTGGCAGCAATTATTTTAATTCTTCACCTGTTCTATTATTTCACCAATTCTCTGTAAAGCTGCATGTACTGGAAGAGACTATCTACACGCATCGTTGTCAATGTTGATATGTTCAAATGCATTTTACTATAACAAATTGTTTACTGATCTATCTCCATTTGTCTGTTTACAAATGTTTTGAAAATATTGATATATAGCTTTATAATATATCAACTAGACAACAAGTTACATCTTTTTCATAACATTCATCAGATCCACATACTTTTGCTTTACAGACGTTGAGGCTTTGAAACGAGTGCATGTTATTGAAAAAGCATGAATCGCATGAATTACTCTGCCAAGTCAATAAAAAATATATTCAAAACTTAATAGATGTACCAGGTCCACATACTTTTGCTTTACAGACGTTGAAACTTGATAAAAAAAATATCTACCCACTTTCTAAATCCGTATTCTGTTAATGAGACACGATACCTTCACATCAAACTCAGATAAACAAGCTTGCATCTTCAATATAGATATAGTGTTACAACAATCAGGTTCAAGAGATAATGTATGAGTGTTATCGAGTTTTAATTGGGAGAACTAGGATTACACACTGCTGACTAAGAGTAACAACAACAAGATGTGTTGAGTTCATACATGTTTCATTCAACCTCGCATGTTAGATGAAGTATATACTATTTGCTATAACCTTTTAGAGACATGTATGTTTGAAAACAAAGGAATAGAAACGACCTAACCCCTTATATGATAACTTTGAAAGGCTTTTCTCATATCTTCTCCCAATATAATGTATCAAAAATATGATTTTTTTTAATTATTTAATGAAAAAGCACCACTTTGACCTTGTTTGGAAAGATATGCATGTTGAATAATAGTTGTCTGCTGATTCGAAATGCAAATTCAATAAAATGAAATAACATTGGTTCTGTAAAAACGTGATTTAGTGGTTTTGATTATTGTTTGATACATTTTATCAATTACCGTTTTGGCTAGATTTTAAATCTATTGATTGATAACTTAATTTAACACCAAGGAGAGTTTGACATATGTACAGATAAGTGCTTATAAGTAGGATTTATAGCACTTCACGTAATTAACAGCTGATATTTACACCCTAGTTTATAGAAATGCATGGAAGAAATATTTGAAAACGATACGCAAGATGATTAGACACCGAGCAAGAGATGATTGTAAATAATTTTGCTTTTCAGATTTCATATTGACAACACGAGCGTCTGTACGTTGGTCTAACATCTTTAAACTTGTTATCTTGACTTCATTATTGATATATATCATAAACTACTTAGTTGATGTTAAACAAAGGACATGTTGAGTATTAACTAACCATAATCGCTCATGTCTACCAATAAGGATACTACAACCTTCCTTTAGTATTACATTTTCACATTCTTAACCTTAAATAAATGTGCAATTTTGAGGGTCCACTTAAGAAAGAATTGTCTCAACGGCAAAATGAAGAAAAATGGAACTTGATTTCAACGGATGAATATCACAAGCTGTTGGAAAACATAATGATTAACCTTTCTAAACTCACGTGCAAAAAAAACGTCCCCATACAAAACACAAGATATTTCAATCCACGAGCGATAAATACGAATGAAAAAGCGGTACATTATGTCTTCAGAACCCAACAATACTAAATATGAATTTTCAAAACATTACCTGTTCATATTTCTAAGAAACACACATTTTAAGAAATCGTCGTTTTGGAATCTCCTTAACTAGACGAGATAGAAGTGCCAAAATGTGATTTTTGGCTTGTTTTGGACGTCTTACAGTAATTATGCGTCATAAAATTAAAATCCAATTAGATTATTTATGTCGAAGACATCTTTCATTAATTAAATTTCTACTTTTTAAAGTTTTGAAACTTAAATACCTAACACTGAGGCCGAAAAAATCTTAAAAAAGCGATTTTAGCCCCCCAATGGTATTTGAACATACATAAAAATAAAAGTATCATACTCTGATGTATGAAATGGTGAGTACTACAATACAAAACATGTCTATCAAATACATTCAAAATCTACTTTCTCCGACATCACAAGTTCATTTTATACTCTTTTAAAAATGTGGGGACGTTTCTTTTGCACGTGAGTTTAGATATATGCATCCTCCAAAACAATAACGATTTTTGTTTATTGAATCATTGAGGACTATAAAATCTCGTTAGTGTGTATATTGCACGAGACACATATTGTCTTACAGTTGTAAGATTTGATTGAGTTAAAACTTCATCAAATCATCTGTGTTTATTGGTTTTACCATTACTTTCTCCTATTATCCCTGAAGTAAGGGAACTTTTGAATTAATGGTCCATCGGTTCAATGAAAAGCTTTAATTCATTGTATTCAAATTTCACAGAGTCCAATCAGGGAATCTCGGGGTGCTCCTAAATGTTTATCTCAATATGACAGCTTTCACAATTTCATGCTTCAAAGAACGCTATATGTCTAGTCTTTCTATTGTTTTAAATAGTACACGCTAATAAAAGTCCGTCGTCGTTAACAAATACAAGGTTGAGTTACCAACATGAGTGTGAATGATGACAGAATAACTCAATTTATAAATGCTTTTTGAACAATACTATAAATTCCAGTGCTTAGGAAACAAGTTTGCTTGAAGATGATATCCTTCTTGAGTTGAAATCTTCAAAAGATTAGAATCACACAATTCCATTGTCAAAAAGAGATTTACCATATTTATTTGCAGTAATCATTTGATCACACTGGTATTTTAATAGAGAACGTTGTTGGACATTTGATTAGTTGATATTTGCTTTGTATACTCAACAGTGTTAGTGTGTTCTAATTGAGTGTCACATTTATTGGATAGACAGTAAAACACACATTTAATGCATGGTGAAGGAGATGGCAAACTTGGGTGTTCATGCTCACTTTTTCCACTAAAATGAGATTATTATATTTAATAAAGTTGTCTTCGAAAAACAAATCTATACCTTTCTGAAATAGAAATTTTCAAAAATAAAATTGGGAAAGATATTGATTTAACCTGCCAATCATTAATATCTCATTTAATGTTATTAAGACACATTCCACTCATATTTATAGCAGAATGAAGAATTTATAATGCGATTGATCTTTTTATGTCTGGCCTGTATCATATTCGCAAAATAAAGTGAAATCATAAGAGATTTTAGTAAATACGTTTGTATCATACAATTTCTGTATGATAAAGGAGAAAGTACATTCTCCCATATTCCACAAAACTGAGATAATTATCTTTTAATTAAGTTGTCTTCGAAAAACAAATCGAATTTGAAGACGAAATTTTGCAAGAAATTAATGTAACCTGCAAATCATCCATATCTCATTTAATGTGATTAGACTTTCTACTCACATTGATAACATAATAAAGAGGTATCAAAGCGACGGACCTATTTCTGTCTTTTGTGTAAAAAGTTTTTCAAAATACGTTCTTATCATTAAATATTTTAGCAAAGCCATGTGCTTGTGAACAATCGATTTATCTCATAAATATGGGTGATGACACATTCCACTCACATTGATAGAAGGTGAAGTGAACAAGTTATGGTCATGCTCCATTTAGGAACAATAAACAAATAAACTAACTGACTATGAATAGCAAATATCAATATAGAACATTCTACACATTTTACACTGAAATCCAGTCACTAACTGTCTTTGAAAGAAAGAGAGTTGTGATTCATTGTTGGTTTTGATCATACAGATTTTACTTGAGGCAGTAAATGTGCTTCTCACATTTCACAGGACAAAAAGTAGTTGAATCCATTTACCGGATCCTTCCAGATTCTCCCAAATTTGGCCGGATCCTGGGCAAGCGGATTCCATAACTTTTTGTCCTGTGTTTGCACGTAATTCTCTTGATCAACATGTTAGATTCATTACCATGGATAAAAATGGATATGTATTTAAACGAAAATATAGTTTAGGTTTAAACATGAGATTTGCTTTATAGTACAATATAAGAACACAAAGGGGCACTAAAATAACTTAATAATGTATACATTTTCTATTGAATTAGTGTCTGTTTACGTAACAGAAAATGTCTTGTCTAGGCTCTTCATATTTTCATAAGTATCTCATCTCTCCTTTTTTCCACATCAAGGGAGAACTATCTTTCTTGTTCCCTGTTACATTTAGATAAATATATATTTGTCAATGTCAGAGTATTATATAGGTAATGATGTTGCAATTTCTACAGCTAATCTCCTTCACGTTTTGGTCTCCCCAACCTCCATGTAAAATTACTTTTTTACATATTACATATTTGAGGAGCCGAATGTTATTTTCCTTGCAGGGATCAAACATAGCTTCAGCCTTAGTTAATACAAATTATGTTGCAAAGGGTCCAACTTTTTGTTGAAAAGGAAATCAAACTAGTGTATTCAAATTGTGTTTTAAGTTAACCACAGGGACACTGGTTAAAGATTATCTTACACTATCCCTCTCTCAGCCCAAAGGGACACAGGTTACAGATTATCTTACATCATCACTCTCTCGGCCCACAGGTACACAGATTACAGATTATCTTACACTATCCCTCTTTCGGCCAACAGGGACACAGGTTACAGATTATCTTACACTATCACTCTCTCGGCCGACAGGGACACAGGTTACATATTATCTTACACTATCACTCTTTCGGCCCACAGGGACACAGGTTACAGATTATCTAACACTATCACCCTCTCTGCCCATGCATTCTTCCACTGTTCAATTACTTAAAAAGAGATGGAACGAAGAAATAAAATATTTTAGAATTTGTTTATGTTTTCAATATAGCAAGTTATTATTATGTCTCTTATTCTAAAATGTAAGAAAATTTGGGGGTCACCGAACGATTTTAATAGTTTCGGCATTGATAATAATACTATCAGCGGCAAATAACAACATTATATTTACACACTTATATTTAGCCCACAATTTCATTGAATAAACTCTAAACTCACATACAGGTTCATCACATATGGGAGTGTATAACGTGTCTATATTTTGACAAGTAAGGACACGGTTAGGAGAAACACTGTAAAATTAAGCACATTTTGAAAATTCAACGCACTTGTCACTGTAATGTCAATGGTCCAGGTTATGCTCTAGGCAAGCTGTACTGGAGGTATCAGTATTTATAATCTCACGAACGAGTCATTGTGGTTTTTTTTTATAGCTTTGGCATTTCTAATAACTTATGGAGAAAGCAAACATACCTTTCGGGTTTTATCGTTTTAAATATGAAATCTTAAATTGTAAAACTGTTGCATGTATAAGCATGTATATAGTAACATTTAAACAGGTTAACGTTGTCTTATTTGATTTATACAAAATCTCTTTCAAAGTGATTGAAACTAACTTAAATGCACATTACTTATGAGAGTTATTCACTCCAAATAAAATCTTAGACGACATGCTGGTGACAGTATGATACAGAATGTAGTGTTTCATAAAATCTGCGGTGAATTGTTTTGTTTTGCATCAATAGGAAAAAACACATCCACAGCATTATGTTTCCGAGTGTCATTTAAAGCATCGAAAACATACGTTTACAAGATTACCTTATAAATACAGTATCAATGACAAAACAGGTCCATTTGGATTTTGTGTTGACAAAGCGTTTGTCAATCTAGTACATGATGGTTTCAGGTGACGAAAAGGATCACTAAGATTTTAGATTCACTAGATTTTAATGCTTAAACATATTTTAATTGCATGTCTATAAGTTTATTGTAATCATTAATTACCTACTCTTTGTTTACAAAGGGTTATTAGAAATTACTCTCAAGTGTGAGTATAAAGATTTAATATATTCTTCTGAAATACATCCTAAGCATATTGCAGGAAGAACCCACAGACTCTAAATTTTTCGTATACGGAAACTTGAATGGGAAATGTACAACTACATTTAAACAAATGACAGATGATTGTTTTATGAAATTATCTGATATCAGTATTGTTTTCTATTGTCAATGTCCATGTCACAGATTAAATACTGAGTGTTACCATGTATACTATGCCTTTCAATACCATGTCTGGACCCTCCCAGGAGGAAATGTTACACTTCACGTCGGGTTTCCCCCTCACTTCATCACAATCACCGTCCCAGACAACAGTTGTTAGAGTAGTACATTTGAATGATGGTCACAATTTGATCATAGATCATTGCTAACATGATATGTTTACAGGAAATCTCGCATTGCCAATTTGTTACTTTGACGTGATTTCAATAGATTCTTTCATTACACATTATGTCAATACATATTGAATACATAATTTGTATCAAAGTATAAACATAACAAAACATTTTATGTGAGTTTTTTGTGAGACGAAGTTCTTTTTTCTGCAGGTATTAATAAAATATTGTTTTCATCATGACCTCACATTTATGTAAAAATGAAATCATAATATGAATGTTTGTTAATATAAAAAATAATCTATGATTACATATTATTGTAGGAACATGTTCTGTAAGAACTCAGCCATGCCACTTGGCTATAGCTAAGGATATAAACATGGTTAGTTATATAGTACTTGACATTATGAGTCACATACAGAATTACTGGCCCTGTAAGACACTGCCAACCATTTAAAAGCAATAACCAATCTACTGTAAGTATAACAGTGTAATTACAGACGGAGCAGCAACATTAATCAGCAGCGTGTTCCTGTCTTTTAAGGTATAAGGTGAAATAATCTAGTAAATTCCTAGTAGTTGAATGAGAGAACACCGCTGGTTATGTGGTGATGGTACCAGATGTTATCAGATTACTGAGTCCCGTGAGTTACCCAATAGAGTTATCGTCACTGCAGTTTTAGAGAGGGTTTATTTAATTGATACAACCTATATCTCATTCCAAGTCATGAAAAAAAGTTTATTCTATTTAACTGTTTAGGATAAAAATGTGGTTTCGAAAATGCCATTGGAGTCATTATAGTTCGCAGTCAGGAGACTTAAGGCCAACTTCAGAACCATTTTCCACAAGATCAAAACGTTATTCAGCCAGAATTTCAGTTTTTCAAGACAGATTAAATAGGAAGTGGGAATTCGCTAAGATACCGTACACTTGGGTCTACAAGAGGGAAGTAATCAGAAAAGACATTTGTAGACAATTTACCGGTTTCCGACAGTGATTATGATGTCACTCTGTGGAATACATACACCAACACTGGAGAAAGGCAATCAAACTATAGAACCAAAATCAAGAACGGTTCTTTTCTATTTTTGTTCTTAAATGGAATGAGGGGTTACTTTACTGTCTAATCATTATTTATCTAATTTTTCCAAAGTCGTACAACAAGTGTTCAACAATCAACAATGTGTTACTAAGGAAATTTCCGCAAATAGCGTTCCATGATTTGTGAGGAGAATGGCAGGTCTTCACTGTACCGTTTCAATCAGTTCAATGTGGGCTCTCTTATATTTTATCAATTATAATTTATAAAACATGATGATAATGACAGTTAATAGTTTAGCTAAATGTTTTATCTCCAGTACAGACTGAACGTGTAAAATGAATCCGATTTGCAGGTGGAACTTTTGTTCTCAAAATAAATATCATTTCATGTACACCAGGAATGAAAGGTCATCTCATTGGTAAAGGAGGTTAAGACCTGTTCGTCTTTTTTCTAAATTTAATGGTTCAAACATTACAAATTTGATTTTGAGGATTGTTAACACAGCATAGAAGAAGCAATTATCATTAAGGTGACAAAATCCCCCGCCCCAAATTCACTAAATTCAACATGGCTGTGCATCATTCTTAGCAGAAGCAGTGTGTAAGGTGAAGGTGAAGTTAATCGAGCCTTTCGTCTTTGTTAAGCTATGAGGAGAATCAAGCTCAGTAAAATGGCAAAGTCTCTGTGTGACCTTGACATGAACTTGACTCTCACACTGGTAAAAAGATGTATTCCGCCAAATTACATGTACTGCTCATGGGTTATTCTGAATATTAGCTCATAAACAATATCATCATACTACAGTTTCGATACTTTAGTACATGCAACAACTAGTTTATATAAAAAACATAATATGACAAACGTGATATAGAACGAAAAATAATATGAATAATACTCCTCTCAAGAAAAGTAATCTGATTTAATTGTGATTAGTATGTCATTTTAATTTTTTTCGTAAAACAGATTATGCGTTTCACATTATCATCAAAATCAGCGTCAGATATAGTTGAAGCAATTGAAGTATCAAGGACGTGCAAGTACCCACCTACAAACTATTATTGACAGATGATGAGATTATTTTGGTGTCGAGGTAATGTTTTTCCTGCACCTCTGTGTATTGTCAATCCAGATATTAAAAAACCTTAAAAAATAGTCAAGTAAAATTATATTTTAAAAATTAAAAAATTACTTATTTAACTTATTTATTTTATAGAACAGGAAGTGTTCAGTTTAAAAAAGAGCACGAAATGTTGACATGTAGACACATTAGTGGAATAGATCCAAAACTTATATGGCAGCTGTCAGAATCTCCTGAATATTAAATTAACGTTTCTCATGCTCACTTGAATTATGTCACAACATATACAAAACACTGTAACAATGTACCAATGCCAAGATCTCAAGACACAGGGAATTAAATCTTTTGACTAAATTAAAATTTTCTGATATTCCCTTTCTTTGGTATTTTAAAGCACAAGTGGAGAAATAGCAAATGCTCAAGGACACTATTCACAAAAAGACATCATGTAGTTACATGTTTTACCAAAAAATAATCGAAACTGACACGTTACGTTGTTTATATAACATTTCATTCCTACAAATATGAGGGGGTGTCAACCATTTTTACCATGAGTATATATATAATTTATTGGACACATGCAGGCTTTATGAAGTAAGCTTTCCCTCTACTTAGAAGAAATCCTACATTAAGCGTGATAATAACAAGGAAAATATTATACCACGACACAGTAAATGACACCATATCCTACTGTAAATCATTAATCAGACACTCCTGGTTACATAGGATTATGTCATTAATATGTTAGAAGTGAATGTCGATGTGCTATTTCCCTAATTGTCATTCATCAGAAAATAGTTTCCAAGTTTGTGTGTTATGAATGTGGGCTATATAAAATTTATCCAGCCGGTTATTGTAAAAGTACATTTAATAAACTATAATGGTCGTAATTAGGATAGACTGACAATCGATTGATGGTATGTCACAGGTAAGAGAGAAATCTATTGTGAGGTTCTCTTTCAAGATGAATACCAATGATACATGTACATATAATGTTTTCAAATTGTAGAACAAGTGATGAACCTGACTGAACTGAACTATATCGTTATAATGAATTTGACTAAATCAATATTACCATTTCAACATTCATTGGTGGTTTTGTTGGATTCAGATTTAAAGATTTATTTGCTTTTTATCCCACCGGTATGTAATACCGTGGGATATAGTCAACGCCCCGTCCGTCTGTCCGTCCGTCCGTCCGTCCGTAATCATTTCGTTTCCGGAGCAGAACTCGAAAACCATTTATCATATCTTTCTGAAACTTCACATATGTATTACACATTTACTGCAGTGGTGCCTTTTGATATTTTCAGATTTTTTATTTTTTTTATTTTTTTTCGTTTCCATAGAAACTTGTTGAATTTGGACTTTGTCAGAGACAGGTTCGTTTCCGGAGCACAGCTCCAAAACCGTTCATCATATCTTCCTGAAACTTTGCATGTGTATTACCCACTAATTGAAGTGGTGCCTTTTGATATTTTCAGTTTTCTGAAAATTTTATTGTTTTCTGTTTTAATAGAAACATGAGAGGGATGTTGGTTGTTGTTGATTTTGACTGCTTCTGGAGCAGAAGTCTAAAACCCTTAACATACCTGAAACTCAGCATCTGTAATGCCCACTAACTGAAGTACGGTAGTAGATACACAAGTATCTGTCAAAGATGTATTTTACAAATTTTGTGGAACCGGTGGGATATGTCATCTTCTGATGACTCTTGTTACCTTTTGGAGATGCTTAATGAATAGCGCTCTGGGTAGGCAGAAACTCCATTACTGTAATGGAGACTGACACTTATACTTATAGGTGATGTGTTGATGGCTTATTATATATCCTATCAGATGAGAATAGAAGTCAAATAGTATTAAAACGTGATTGATACTGGGACACATGTGACATTGTCTATATGTCAGCGGTTGTAAAGTAGATAGATCTCCTCTATGAAGCAAAACATAATATTGGCAGTATATTGATTGAGCTTCCATGGTTAATTGGTTTAATTGCCAGTGACTGTCAAGGCAATCACGATTTAATACATGCATATCTCGCTAACTTTATAATGGGCCACATGTTAACTTTATATATTCAGTGATTCCATGATGATTAATGGGTACAGACGGCACTGATGTATTTGATGGAAGTTTTAATCCCTGTTGATATTATACGAGCATATAAATATATCCTTCTCCGAAAGGGACAGAATAAGTTATCCCCAATGGATATGGTTCAGCATATTCCCATAACAAATGTTAATATTACTAACAAGCACCTTCTGCACTTGCAGGAACCGTGATAGAGTACATATACGTGCTTGTGACTCATCTAAGTGGATACTACACTAGCTCATCACCAGATTAACTACAACATGACATGATATTAATAATAATAATGAGGATACTTATATGGCGCTGAATCCGCAACACAAAGAGCCGTGCTCAAAGTGCTACACACATTATTACCCTGGACCCCCCGCCGCAAATTAACACTTTAAAATTGTAAAAAAAGAAATAATGTCAAGTTCAGCAAAATCGACTGGGCCTTGAATCTTGACTGCCAAAATATTCAAAATTCTGCTGTGACCTTGATAATAATGTCAAGGTCACCAAACTCTAATCTGGCCTTTGCGTTCCCTAGGAGGTGATGTGTGTAAGATAAGAGGACATTCTAGTGAATGGTTCTTGAGATATATCCCTGACAAACTTAACATGCATATTCACATGCCGAAGTTCCACTATGACCTTGAGAATAATGTGAAGGATTTTGATTATAGGATAAAACATGCCAAAGGGTGTTTATGAGATGTTAAACCCGCAACCCGAGGGATAAACACGAGGGGCATGAGCTAATCAAACTGCTACGGAGCTTGGACCTGCGAGCCAAAGAGAATTCATATCACTTCGTTGCCAAGTACGCTCCTCCTGGATGCGGTCATTTTGTTAGCCATCCGTTGGCGGTTATCTCCCCTGACCATTTCAATTTTATCCTATCGAGTATTTTTATTAGTTACTGATTTCCTCAAGCCAACCAAGGGCGGATAATTTGAGTACAGACTTCTCTGATAGAGTGTCTCAGTAGACAGTAACGGAGCATATATACAACTCTGGGTAACCGAGGATGCATATATACAACTCTGGGTAACCGAGGATGTCCGACCTCAGAATTTTGACATTCACACAACTTGTAATGTAACATAACATGACTGAACTGCTATTTGGTAGGGATTAGAAAGATACTGGGAAATGAGGTACACTATCCCGTTTCTTTAAAGAAAAGATTGAACTAAATCTCTCACGTTTTCTAAATGTAATATGAACCCATCAGATAACTTCTTAGACACTTCTTTCATCAGGCACCATTCTTTCTTGTCACTATCAACGAATTCAAAGACGTAAATACCCTGTCATTGGGACCCTTCAATTACTCTTAGGCCACGAAATCAAAGACGTAAATAGGATCCTTAAGGAGGGATCAAGTGATTTTTAACAACTTCAGATGAAGACAAATTGAATTTTTCTCTCACTGTTACATTAATAGAAAATAGTGTTTTAGGTTTATATCTACGCAACCTATTTGTGTCTCAAACTAATGTTGTAAAATAACAGTTCCCTCATGTCTGTTATAAGCGTTGCTTGTGTTTGAAGATTGACATTGAAAGGCTTCTTACGTTGAATTTTCAAATAAATTTAAATGGAATACCACTGGAGTTATTTTAAATGTGGCAATGTGTATCTTATTCATTTGAGTTTAGTTCATTTAGTTTGTTCCAAACTTCGATGGATCCATGAACAACCGAGTGCATTATTGTAATTACAAGTCAATTACCTACTACAGCGAAACAGTTGGAACTTGTACTGAAGGATAGCATATATCACAAACAGGTTATGACATTTTGGTAAAATATCTGGATTATGTTTACAATAACCATCGTATACATGGTCAAGTAGTTTGCAAACATGGACTCCTAAAAAATGTTGATGTTTTTTGTTTTTTTTAAATTGTACTAAAGTAAAATTGAAATTTTTAAATAATGCATGTTATTTCTAGTAGTGATAAATGAGTTGGATGAGTAATAAAGTAACCTCAACACCATTTGTTTTACATTGAAGTCCGTTTTTTTCTGTGAGCTATTATAATGCCGCTGTACATAAACATAAGATTAATTTAAAATGTGTGGCTGCACACTAAATTTCATGCATTACAGTTCCATTAAGAAATGCCAATAACAATTTGCATAAGTGGTAATAATTTTATTGGTTAAGTCACTCGAATCAGAAGGGAAATTTGCATTAATGATTTTGTTCATCAGACTGTCAAAGAATGAACACCGTATGGATAGTTTGAAGAAGTTTTCAGTGCATCTACGCCATGTTCATGTTCGTGTTTGTTATTCAAGTGAATGCATGTGTATTGGAGTGATGTGATGAGTAGTGTGGAGATGTGATTGTAAATGTGGTTGTTTGTACTTTTATTTAATGCATTTTACTATAACAAATTGTTTACTGATCTATCTCCATTTGTCTTTTTACAAATGTTTTGAAAAATTTATATATAGCTTTATAAAATATCAACTTGACAACAAGTTACATCTTTTTCATAACATTCATCAGGTCCACATACGGTTTCTTTACAGACGTTGAGGCTTTGAAACGAGTGTATGTTATTGAAAAAGCATGAATCGCATGAATTACTCTGCCAAGGCAATAGAAAATATATTTAAAACTTAATAGATGTACCAGGTCCACATACTTTTGCTTTACAGACGTTGAAACTTGTTAAAAAATATCTACCCACTTTCTAAATCCGTATTCTGTTAATGAGGCACAATACCTTCACATCAAACTCAGATAAACAAGCTGTCATCTTCAACATAAATATAGTATTACAGCAATCAAGTTCAAGAGATAATGTAAAAGTTTTATCAAGTATTAATTTGAAGAATTAGGATTACACACTACTGACTCAGAGTAACAACAACAAGATGTGTTGAGTTCATACATGTTTCATTCAACCTCGCATGTTAGATGAAGTATATACTATTTTCTACGACCTTTTAGAGACATGTGTGTTTGAAAAGAAAAGGAACCCCTAATATGATACTTTTGAAAGGCTTTTCTAATATCTTCTCCAAATATAATGTATCAAAACCTTGTTTGGAAAGATATGCATGTTGAATAATAGTTGTCTGCTGATTCGAAATGCAAATTCAATAAAATGAAATAACATAGGTTCTGTAAAACGTGATTTAGTGGTGTTGATTATTGTTTGATCAATTTTATCAATTATCGTTCTGGCTAGATTTACAAAATCTATTGATTGATTGAAAAACTGAATATAACACCAGGGAGAGTTTGACATCTGTACAGATAAGTGCTTATATGTATGATCTATAGCACTTCACGTAATTGACAGCTGATATTTACACCCTAGTTTATAGTGCATGGAAGAAATATTGATAACGATACGCAAGATGATGAGCAAGAAATTGTAAATAATTTTGCTTTTCAGATTTCATATTGACAACACGAGTATGGGTACGTTGGTCTAACATCTTTAAACTTATTATCTTGACTTTGACACAGTGGAAATTATTAACATAAATGCATCAATTTTACTAGCATATTCCCTTAACAAATGTTTATATTACTAACAAGCACCTTCTTCACTTGCAGGAACCATGATAGAGTACATAAACGTGATTGTGACTCATCTTAGTGGATACTACACTAGCTCATCGCCAGATAAACTACAACATGACATAATGCTACTTATAATAATGAGGATACGTATATGGCGCTGACTCCGCAACACAAAGAGCCGTGCTCAAACTGCTACACACATTATTACCCTAGACCCCCCGCCGCAAACTAATACTTTAAAATTGAAAAATAATGTCAAGATCAGCAAAATCGATGGGTCTTGAATCTTGACTGACACAATTTAAGTAGATATAAGTTCTTCTGTGACCTTGAGAATAATGTCAAGGTCCCCAAAATCCAATCGGCCCTTCGCCTTCCAAAGGAAGTGATTTGTGTAAGATATGATGACATCATATGAACAACTAATATCTACCTTCAATATATAAGGCAAAGCTAATTTTTTAAAATTATGTTTGTTATGATAAACGGATATAAGGCATAACCTTCACATGGCTGAATATATATCATGTCAAACACAATCTTATCATCATCACCGAAAATGACAGTCGCTCTGTTTCAAATACATCAAGTTTATTATCAAGTCTATTATCACAATTGATTTATTCCCTGGAGAATAAAAAAAATGCAATATGTCACTGGCAACATCCGTTAATACTTAAAAGTCAATGCAGGGCATCTTGATTTTTCTCTCTAAATAACATTGGAACATATCGATCCATTATTAGTTCTTTAGTTCTAAATCCCTAAAAGACATTGTGTATAAGGTATACAACAATGACAAAATCAGCACAAATTCACTCAAATATACATTACTTATATACTGTATCACGTTTATCTAGTTTTAGTTTACCTTACATGCATGTTGGGGCTTTGATTCACAAACGACAACATTTATCGTGGTATATAGTTGCGATAATCTATATTAATAATGTCGTTTATTATTAACAACCCTTGTCCTTTTAAATTACCATTAACAAAGTTGTGTTTTTATTACTCAACTTAGCGGCACCTATTGGTTACATTACATATATTGTAATGACCGTGAAGAAAAAACAAAGTAATAGAAGCAACAGAGGAAGGAGACGTACCTCTTATAATTCGTACTTAAAATACTAAACAGTAAATTGAATTATCCATTTTTGTGCATAAGAACACAGACATCATCTGTTGTCACAGTTTCGATCTTAAGATATTTTTTTCATTACCATCAAAATAGTTTTCAACTATTATACATGCTTATTTAGTGCACAACCTGGGCAACCTACACATCGACACATCCAAAAGGTATGGTTGGATACAAAATGATGAGTCTTGGGTTTCGTCTCTTTCGTTATTCATGTTAAACCTGAATAGATTCTTATTTCATAGCGTTAGATAGTGCTCCACAGCAGATACAGACACATCAAGACCGTTACAGGTTTTTCATCTGGAACATCCTCCAGCTCGGCTGTATGACTGCTAATTTCCCTGACTAACTGTCAACATAGATCTCCCTCACACCACTTAACTTCAATGTGATTAAATCATTGTTATCGACACAAACACGATGACAATGACCCGTTGAAACATGCATTAGAGTATGGAACAGTGAACCATAAGATACAAAACATGTAAATATTATTTCAAAAGTATATTAATGAAGAATAGAAATGTTAACATGCATCTACATGTTAACAAGTATTTTGTTTGGTGACAAACACGTGGTACCCACCACTGTGATATTTCATAATACACAATACGTTTCCTCATTTGGGAACATGTCTCGAAAGTTCGAGATTTCAGACTTATATTAAATGTAGAATGTTTAGGAATTTAAAGAGAATAGGCGTTAACTATAAACAATAACACTTGAATTTGTTAAATAAGCAGGCACTTGAGTCGGCTATTTTAAACAAAACTTACCATCCTTTTTCTTTGATCCTGACATTCTGACATGTTGATGGAAGAGAAGAGAGATTGATATCTTTCAAAGCCTGATGAGAAATCCTAGCAAAGAAAGGCAAGCACATATTTTGAGATTATAATACCAAGGTTATGTAACCTTAAAGTGAGGTGATTAGGGGATAAACGCTGCTTTCAGGAGTATTTCCCTAATATAAAGGCTGCAGGGAGAAAGTCCGAAACGCCATGGTGGCAATATTTTGCGGTGAAAATTGTGAGCATCGTGAGCATTGGCTGAAACTAGCAAACCATGGGTGGATGTAGCCTTGGAGATTTTTATTTAATCAACACTGGCTCTTTAGAACATTCACCACCGTTTAATTATGATCGATTTGTATTGAAAAAGATAGCTACTTGTAATCAAAAACAAAACTGGAGTGTATAAGTGTCTTACTACATACACTTCACGACCATTTGTAATTTATCACTTTATCAAAATGCATCCATACCGTATATTGAAATGTCGAGTTTTATATATTTCCATCCGACCTCAGAACTTTGATATTCACACAACATAACATGACTGAACTGCTGTTTGCTAGGGATAAGATAGATACTGGGAAATGAGGTACACTATCCAGTTTCTGAGAACTGATTGAACTAAATCTCTCACATTTTCTAAATGGAATATGAACCCATTTATCAGAAATCTTCAAAGACACTTCTTATTTGTAACAATTTCAGATGAAGACAAATTGAAATTTACTCTGACTTCTAATTTAATATAAAATAGTGTTTTCGGTTGATATCTACGCAACCTCGTATTTGTGACTGAAACATTATTCAAATTACTCTTGTTAATTAACACTACACTTATAGCACCCCCTCTTGTTTGTAATAAGCATTGCATGTGTTTGAAGATTGACATTGGAAGGCTTCGTACATTGAATTTTCAACTCAATGTAAATGGAATACCGCTAAGGTTATTTTAAGTGTTGGAATGTGTATCTTATTCATTTGAGAAATTTAGTTTGTTCTACACTTCGATGCGTCCATGGAAAACCGAGTGCATTTTTGTAATAACCAGTCAATTACCTACTACAGTGAAACAGTTGAACTTGTACTGAAGGATAGCATATATCACAATTTTGTACACAGGTTATGACATTTAAGGAAAATCTATTGATTATGTTTACATATACATTTTCAGATAGTATGCAAACATGGACACCTTAAAAATGTTGACGTTTTTTTCAAAATATATTGTTCTAACATAAACATTTTTTTTTAATTTATGCATGTTATTTCTTACAATGATAAATGAGTTTTATGGAAATGTCCGGTGAGTAATAGAGTTATCCCAACACAATTTGTTTTACAATAAAATCCGGTTTTTTTCTGTGAACTGTTATAGTAAAATAAAATAAATGTTACATAAACATACGAGTAATTTTAAATGTGTGGCTGCACACTATATCTCATGCATTACAGTTCTATTATGAAATGCCAATAACGATTTGTATAAGTGGTTAGAATTTTATTGGTAAGTCACTCGAGCCAGGGGGAAATTGGCAATTATAATGGTTTGAACATTAATGGTTTTGTTCATCAATCTGTGAAAGAATGAAAAACTGTATGGATAGATTGAAGACATTTTCAGTGCATCCACGTCATGTACATTGAGGTTTGTGAAGCAGTGTAATAGATACGTTATCAGGACCACCCTGTAGCGGTAGCAGATATCATCATTCTTCACCTGTTCTATTATTTCACCATGTCTTTGTGAAGCTGCATGTTGTGACAAGCTGGTACAAACTATCTACACGCGTCGTTGTCAACGGCGATATGTTCAAATGCAATTCATTTAATCAAATCATTTGTCTTTTACTATTATTTCGGAAATCTTGAAATATAGCTTTCTAGCTATCAACTCGACAACAAGTTACATGTTTTTCATCACATTCATCAGGTTCATATACTGTTGCATTACCGACCTTGAGGTGTTAACACGAGTGCATGTTATTGAAAAACCATGAATCGCTTACACTTCCAAGGCGACTTAAAATCAATTGTAAACTTAAAAGATGTACCAAGATTATATCATAGCACCTTTTCAAATCAATTTCTTATTTTGGGAAATTATGTTGTGTATTTTTAGTAAGTTAGTAATTACTTTCTTGTCTAGTTAGTTAAAATTAGTAACAACGTCTGGGTTATAAAAGTGTAAATATTAAAGGCAAGTGGTTCAAAGAGTTTCGTTTGTTACTTTAGTTAATTAAAAACAATCGCATAAGCTTGATATGCTTAACAGGTTATTGTGTTTGATAAAGGGCAAATATGGCCGTTTTATTGGATGTGTTTTGCAAGAGAAGATATTGACGAGATGTGGTTAACTTATAATATGCATTTCTGTATATCTACATGTTTTTGAAAAACGCAACTGGATCCTTTTAGCCATTCACACCCTAGGTATACTCTGAAAATTGTAAAACGTGTCTTGTTTATCAGATAAACAAGCTTTCGTCTTCAACATAGATATAGTATTACGGCAATCAGCTTCAATATATAATGTAAAAGTGTTGTCGGTTCTTAATTGGGAGAACAACGGTTACTAACTACTGATTAAGAGTAAAAAGATAACATACATTTTATCCTTTTTTATGTGAAGCTGCTGAGCAAATGTTTTGGTAGTTATCTTCAAGAGAATAGAATTGCCTCTCAATTCTGTAATACACTGCACTAACTGATGCAGTGGTTCAGTTGCTCTTTGTGTCCAATAAATTGGTTATTTCAGGTGCAAACTACTACAAGGGCAATTGGAACAGTGATCGCCGCTGGAGTTAAAGTCAACAACAAGATTTGTTGAGTTCATACATTGTTCATTACTGTTTTTTATTCAACCCCCACGTTTGAGAACATATTATTTGCTATGACAGAAACATGTATGATTGAAAACAGAGGAATGGAAACGATCATATGATTAAAATATAAAGATGAGAGGTCTATCCTTTTTTCCATTTGAAGCAGCGGTCTCATACTTTCGCACAGTAATATGTATAAAAAATATTATGTTTGTTCTCATTTCGGCACAACTGACTTTTCAATTGTTTTTTCTCGATTTATTGACCAGTATTGAATGACTTAGATGTATTAGTTTAAGTTGTGTAGAACGAGCAATTATTACGACGTTGACATTGCCCCGCCACATTGCCCCGCCACGGCAAATTATCACTTCACAGTAAATAAAGTAATGTTACAGTCACCCAACTCGACCATTAAACTGTAATTTAATTTAAGTCATTTAGAAATTAAATATAAAAATATATTAACACATTTTATTTTTTAAATAATTGTTGCTACCAACATAAAGTGAGTTGTTAAATAAAGATGAAAGCTTGAGTTGAACAAAATCCTTTTCAAATTGCATAAACTATTTGGACTTATGACTGCATATTTGTTAACCCAAATGATTTATTTGTTGTGTCCTGAAATGGCCTTTCATGAAGACGTCTTTCATTTTCGTTTTTACACAGGTTAATCGAAATGTAAAGGTTCACATAATATTTATGGGAAGCATCATATTTTCTGACTTGGACTACATTAAACAACTCATGCTACAACTCTGCCAAGCTAACAAAAGCACCACTTTGACCTTGTATCGAAAGATATGCATGTTGTATAACAGTTGTCTGTGGATTCGAAATGCAAACTCAATAAAATGAAATAACAATAGTTTCTGTAAACCACATGATTTTGTGTTTTTACTTATTGTTTGATTATATTTATTGATTACCGTTTTGGTTAGATTTACAAAATATTTTGATTGATTGGAAACATGGGGATACCTTAATTTAACACCAGGGAGAGTTTGACATCTGTCAGATCAGTACCTATAAGTAGGATCTATAGCACTTCACTTAATTGACATCTGATATTTACACCCTGGTTACAGGACGTGCCTAGAGAAAATTTTGATAAGGACACTCAAGATGATTGGACACAGAGCAAAAGCTGGATATGAAATAATTTTGCTTTTCAGATTTCATATTGACTAGTTTTTAGACTCTGAACTTTACATCAATATGCACTGGAGTCATTCACTTTGTCATAAATAGGAGGTACTTTAGACTGAAAAGACATTTGGACATTAGTTTTATTTCTCGATCCAACACATGTGCCCTCGTTGAGTGCAGTTTTCATCGTTATACATCTCGGGGTGGGTCAAGAGCGGTGCAGGTGCCGTGTCTCAAATGAATGAAAATAAGATTTCAAAATTGTATAATCCATTGTATGTGATGATTTACTGAATTGCTTACGAAGTAATGTGACACAATTCATTAGATGCACATTCCTGCTTGCAATACGGCTTGTGTAACACAACAATGGCAAATACGTTATAGTTTAAACATTCAATTTTGACTGATGAATTTGATGTGGTATCATAAATGACTGCAAGAAAGCGATATAGTTCTCGAAGTGTCACAACTGATTCATTCCCCCACATGAATATCTGTTCGTCATGACTAAAAGCTTTTGTAGTATCATTTAAATAGGCAAAATTCAGGTTACTTTCTTAAATGGCCCTTTTTGAAGTAAAGCACCTGCAACTTTCAATATATACATTGTATTTACAAAACTGTCTTGGAACGATGCGTACTGATCAAGTTTAGTAAATATGTGTAACAAGGTATAACAATGCTGTGCTTGAATATTGATTGGTGAGGTTTGAAGCTTACTTGAGTGAATAGACAGCCGACTTATCAAAGTTTAACAGGCTTAGTCATGTTACAAGATACTTTACAAATATAACATTCAATTTTGCCACAGGACAATCATGACATCTGATTTTGAGGATCCACTTAAGAAGGAATTGTCTAAACGGCCCAATGTCTCTTGAATCCCAAGGATGAATATTACCAGGAGTTTACATTGAAATTGTAGGTGAACATGCATTCGGTATGCAGCTGTATGTGTGAACATTAAGGTGGAAAAAGTTGAGTTGTTAACCTTTCTACATACGTCCATCGTCTCAAACAATAACGTTTTGCACCAACTAACAAATCATTGAGGACTATAAAATCAAGTTAGGATATATATTTCACGAGGCACCTGACAGTTGTAAGATTTAATTGAGTTCATTTTCCTCACAAAACTTGATCAAAGCGTCTGAGTTCATCGATTTTACCATTACTTTTCTCCCATGCTCTGTTTAGTAAGGGAGAGATTGAAGTAGTGGCCCATCGGTTCAAAGGAAAAGCCTTAATTCATTGTATTCACTTTTTACATAAATCCAATCAGTGAATCGTGAGAGGCTCCTTAAAGGGGCAGTAGCACGTTTTTTCGCTCAAATAAGTTGATGAAATGTATTTGAAAAATAATTTCACCAATAGGAAAACATCCTTCTCCCTTTCAAAAAATAATGTTTAAAATGAGTTAACATGTTTCTGTAAAGCCATGGGCATTGTTTTTGTAATACAAAATAATAAATTGTGTTCACAATAAAATGGCCGCCATGCAATTTTTGCTTTATACGCAACATAGTTTTTACCACTACAGATAATTGGTTTGTGTATTAAGATGTTTTACCCTCTAAAGTGAATTTAAATGACATAAACTATCATTATAAATGGGAAATTTGAAAAAATGTTTTTGCAAAAAACGAGTTACTGCCCCTTTAAGGTTTAACTGATCATATTTCACTATGACAGCCTTCAAAACTTCATGCTTCAAATAACGCTATTTGTCTAGTCTTTCTTTGTTTTTGAAAGGCTAGGTGGAATACAGTAAGAAAAGGTACCCTCTAATACAAATCCGTCGTTAGCAATTAATACAAGGTTGACTAGCCAACCTGAGTGTGAATGATGACAGAGTCAGAAATGCTTTTTGAATGATACTATCAATTCCAACCTTAGGAAACAAGTTTGCTTGAAGATGATATCCTTCTCGTGTTGAAATCAATCTTCAAAGGATTAGAATCACATAATTCCTTTGTCAAAAAGAGATTTACAATATTTATTTGTAGATATCATTTGATCACACTGATATTTTAAGATTGTTAAATAGAAAACGATGTTTGACATATGATTAGTTGACATTTCCTTTGTAGACTTAAACATAATAATATTGAAAAAATCAAAGGTTTCAAACAGTGTTGTTGAGTTCTATTTAATGATCATATTTATTGGGCAAACAGTGAAAGACACATTTAATCCAATTTTTGTATGATGCTGTAGACCGAAGACTTGCGTGCTTAATGTTTATGCTCACTTATTACACTAAAATGAGATTAATATCTCTAAATAAGCTGTCTTCGAGAAACAAATCTATAGCTATTTGAAGTAGTAATCTTCATATATAAAATTGGGAAAGGTATTAATTTAACCTGCCAATCATTCATAATAATCGTGATCTATAAATAGGGAAGCCATGTCTCTATTGAGCATATTATTTAATGATTTAGATTTCAAACAGTTTAGGCATTCCTTTAGCTGATGATGAATTGTTTAGACAAACAGTAAAACACAGATTTCATACAATTTCTGTATGATTAAGTAGAAAGCGGATTTGTGTGCTAAATGTACCTCTTCACATATTCAACGAAACTGAGATAATTATCTTTAATTAAGTTGTCTTTGAAAAACAAATCTATTTCAGATTGGAGAGAAAACCAATTTGATGACGAAATCTTGCAAAAGTGAGCAAGAAATTAATTTAACCTGCCAATCATCTATATCTCATTTAACGTGATTACAGACACTTTCTACTTCCATTGATAACAGAATGAAGAAGTGTCAAAGCGACGGACCTATTTCTGTTTGTTGTGTAAAAAGTTTGCAAAATACGATATAATCATTAAATATTTCAGCAAAGCCATGTGCCTGCCAACGACCTATATATCTCATAAATATGGATGATGACACATTCAACTATCATTGATAGAAGGTTCATGTCCGAGTTACTCGAATCCAGGAGCTTATATTTAAACAGTTGCAATTTCAAGTGAACACGTTATGGTCATGTTGATCGCTCCATTTCGGAACAATAAACAAATCGACTGACTGATTGCGTACCATTGCATTTAGCCTCATTCTTAACCAGAAAATATCAATATCAACATTATATACTTTTATCTAAGACTCATCTGTTACATAGTTTGAGAGGTGTTTGAAACTGAAATCAAGTCACTAACTGTCTTCGAGGTTTTCTTGATTTTACTGGTTCAAATTGTAAATATACAAGAAAATATCATAGATAGACTAATTTATATAGAAACAAGACTGTAAAGAAAGAGAGTTGTGATATGAACATTAGATGGTTTTGATCAAACAAATTTTACTTGAGGAAGGAAATGTGTTTCTCACATCTGCATGATAGTTCTCTGGATCAAAATGTGTAATGCATTATCATGAATAAAAAGGGATTTGTATTTGAAAGAAATTGTATAATAGGTTTTAACATGAGATTTGCTTTTTCAGTACAAGGGGCACTTAAAACAAATTACTCAGTGAATACTTTTTTCTATTGAATTAGTGTCTGTTCAGTCACAGGAAACGTCTTGTCTAAGCTCTTGATATTTAATTATGTATCTCATCTTCTCCGTTTTCCCACATCAAGGGGGAACATTCTTTCTTGAGCCGTATTACAGTTAGATAAATATATCTTTGTTAATGTGAGAGCATCATTAGGTGATACTGTTGCAAATTCTACAGTTCATCTCCGTCACGTTTTGGTCTCCCCAACCGTCATGTAAAAACACTTTGTTCTTCAACGAATCTAGATCTGTTCTGTTCAGTGTATTTTGATCACTTGATGAAACCGTGTCTGCAATGTTACACGTACATGGGCAATTTGAAAACAATTCTCTGATATGATTATTAAATTTATAAATATACCAAATTGGTCAAAATAGCAAATTAACTAAGATTTATTACTTGCATATCATCCTTGTTTAATATTCATGATTAAATGTTCCCCGCGAAAATGTCTTTCACAATAAAATTTTTTTAGATTTGATTGGTAAAAGTTTTGTATTTCTTACCATTACTATCAATTCATGATTTAATTATACACGTTTCATATCAAGGGGTCTGTGAATCTCAAAAGCAAGTCGGCTCTAAACGAAACCCCTATGACGTTACAATCAACATTGTGATAGCATAACCTCTTGTGCCTGTGGCATCATTGCATTCGAATGAAAGCCTCTTGAAGCTTTCCATGGTTTTATGTAGTAAATTAGTAAACGCTAGTAAACTGTTTCCTTCGACATCTGATCTGTCAGCAAATGTAAGAAAACGCTGATGTCAACTACGGGAAACAAATAAAACATGTTTAGATGCAGAGGAGAGTTTCTCAAGTTGCCAATCGGGAAAAGTTAGAAAGATGAATGATGTAGTTCCGACAACCAATGAAACCGTTTGTTTCCAATTAAAAGCTAGGAATATGGTATATCTTACAAGACATATACTGCCCGGAGTGTGCCCATCTTCCTATACGGGTAACTTGACATCTAAGAAGGGGCATTAAGACGTTTCCCACTCAAATACGTCGCTGAAATGTATTTGAAAAATAATGTTACCAATGGTAAGGGACCATTCTCTCCCCGGGAAGTCAAGTTAAAAATGAGTGTAAATGGTTCACTAAAGCCATGGGAATCGTGTTTGTAATTCTAAATAATCAAATGTGTTCACATTAAAATGGCTGCAATGCAATTTTGCTTTATACGCACTTTATTACCACTACGGATAATTGGTTTGTCTAATAAGATGTTACTCTCTAAAGTAAATAAAAAAAAACTATCATTATAATGGGAATATAAAAAAATCTGCTACAGCCCCTTTAATACTCAGAGGTTATTACATGACAGTTTTCCTTTCACCGGTCATATCAACCCGAGACTGCCATATTCAACCCGAGACTGCCATATCAGCCGGAGGGCCGAAGGAAAACTGTCATATTGTAACCTTTTTATCATAATATTATACCACATCTGTGAGTGTGAAACATATGAAGAAAATGGTAGAACTAGTAAAGAGTTTATTGATATGTATTGTTTATTGCTTCGAATATCTACAAAGACTCGAATAGAAGGATTTCAGCGAATCTTGTACATTTTCAGTTTTGTCATGATTTCTGACATTCAGAAAAAAACAAACAAACTGTTCAAAACATTGGGCTGAATTTTTTTAACAGTTTGCCAACTGGAAATGAGTTTCAAGTCGACTTCAGTTTTCTTCAGGGTGTTGACATGTTTGATGCTGTCCACAAATGGAACCGTATCAGTTTCATCGGAGAACTGATCTTACTCTGAAATAGCTAAAAGAACATACCGGTATTTCGTTCTCCCTATCGTTTCAACTATATCTGTCAGAGCTATGTACCTTCGCCAACTCTGAAATGAACGTAATGGTGTCTTATTTTCCAAATTTCTTCCATTTCAATAATTCTGTTATCAAGAGATGCCAAAACATCGTCTCCGATACTCATTATGTCAATGTCAACATTGACAAGGGTGACAAGGGACCTTACGTAACGTAAAATATAAACTGGGCTCTGTCTAGTGACGTTTTGCGCGCTTGTGTGAATTGATCGCAAAACCTGCTTACTAGCTGGGCAATACGGCTGATTTTTTGTATTTTTGGCCCTAGGGCTGATATGGCTGATATGGGTTTACGGCCCGGATGGGCAATACAGGGGAAGTTCGTTAACAGTACCGTATGTGCAAAATGGTCCATATTATTGACAGGTATATGATTAGTTGTTTTATATGTTATGGATACATACCTGAGGAATTGGATTTTTTTCAGGTAGGGATTAATCATAGTTGCAACCTAGTTTACAACAAATTAAGGTGGCCGTCCATACAGGCAGCGCTTTTACAAGCTGGATACAAATTTTGAAACAAAAAAACGAGAATAAAACACAAATTCAGTCCTGTTGGATATTTTACCAACATTTTGTGCTCGCTAATGATACAATTTATAATTTATCTAATAATTTTTATCACTCATTATTGAAAAAAGAAGCACTCAGACACTGTTTAAAACTGTCTCGTTGCACAACTTTCAATAATGTTTTCGAAACTTTCACAACCAGTCAATGAAAACGTATTTCACAATGTTCATAAATTTACTGAGACAATACTTGAAAGAGACAGCGGTTCAATTAATACATAAATACATTGATAATATGCATAATGTATTTGACAGAACAATAATATTTCTAATTGTATCATGCCTTAATATTGTATATTACATGTTTACCCACTGAAATTATGTCTACTTCACTTTTAGATTTTTAAATTCTCTCCTGCATGTATATTAGCCTTGTCAAATATTTGTTGATTATGTGGAGAAAGCTTAAAATATGTTTTCAATCAAACGCTAATTCGTAGGTTAACAATGCATTGAACTTACAGTGCAATGTATACAGTAACATTTATATTTATTTTACAGTAATACCCACATCTACAGTGTAAAATAGGTGCTGATTAAAATTATTGATTGGAAAAATATCAATTAGACACACTTTAACCTTGTGTGTTACCAGTGATAGAACTGGTTTTATCTGAAAGCTGAATATGTGTGGAATGGTTGTGCTATTATAGAATATAAATTTATTATAAAACTTACGTTTTTCAGTGCCATCATATTTTATTTTTATGCAGCCAAAATGTGCGTACAGAGAAGAGCTTACAGTGACTCATCGCGTTTTTCTCAAATATTTATACTAAACATACAGAGAATAGGATATTATGTGCAGTATTCAAATGCTGCAGCTAAAGGTTTGGACATTTTCTGTGGATATATTGTATGGTCAAATACAAACAAATACATAATAACTGGGTTTTTTTTATTCAGTATTGGTCCTGTTGTTAAAATGTTAAAAAATGATAAAATGTTATATCAGATGCACACCATTTGAACATTTTGAATACGATATATCGTGTTAATTGAAGCTTCAAGCAAGGGCAATTGTCAGAACTTTTCAGTACTTTATAAAGTCTGGTGTCAATATCATAGAGGTAAATGTGTCTGTACCTCAGTGATTCAATAATTCATCATTAAGTGTCTTTGGCATCGAATACGTCTACCATTCTGTAAAAATGACCAAAACTCGTGTATTCTTGTCAAGCGAACGAGGGAGTTCCCTCATCAATTCAGCAAATATCGTTTTGTTGCGATTCGAAAATTTTGACGCAAACGCGCTGCTTGAATAGACGCAAATAACTTTACAATAACGTACTGCGTGCTGCCTGTATGGATTAATATTATTTGTTTCAAGTTAACCACAGGGACACAAGTTACACATATTTTACACATTGACTCTCGTAGACGTGATGCAATCTGAGTAGCTAAAACATCACCCCATGCGTACTTCCAACACTTACTTAAAACATGGACTACTGGTCAAACTTCCCTACTTCATGTAACATCTTACAACTATCATGGGGTAATGCTGAAAAAGAAACTGTTTGAAAAAAGTGACTAACAATGTGTTAATATAAGTTTTTATATGTTTACATCTGTATATATAAGCTTAACTAGATTCATGTTGAAATCTTGATATCTAATCTCTAGTCTATTCTTGAACAAAAGCTGATAAGAGATTTTGCTTCATTAATGTTTATACTTCCAGTACATAAAGTGTTCCAGACAGAGTGTCTGCAAATGTTTAGCACAAGAAAAAATCCCCTTTGATTAACAAATGGCAGACAAATGGTCGTGATATAAAAATGTATATTTTGATCTCTTTATTTCTTGACAAAGAGCACACGTTTTTGCAAATATAGAAATTTCATAAAAGATAAGTATATTTTCTGACGGCAGTGTTATTTGAAATGCCAATAAATCAAATACTGGTGTAATGACTCCACTATTTGCCTTAATGTCATGGAGATAACGGATACACATTCTGTAACTACACATATCATTTTTTGAAGGCAAACATTTTGGAAGATGCATCAGATTTTGTAGGTTTTACAGACACTTATTTTGTCGTTATAATTATAGGTTTTATTTTGAAAACGGAACAAGGGTTTATTCAATGTTTAGCTCATCAATCCTGAAAGACCAATTGTCTTATGACATGGTATAGCGTCGTCCGTCTGTCCATAAACTCCGACTGAAAACTGACATTTTATGTGTAGACACCTTGAGCAATGGGTATTCTAAATTGTAGATTTGGCGACTCTGTGGCCACCAAAAAAGGCCAAAGGGGTCATCCCTTAAATATTACCCATATGGGAAGATGGACACAGGGTAGTATTTTCCCTGTAAGTCACATGGGAGTTACACCCGTTTCTGGCATTTGATTGGCCCCTACAGAAAAAAACCGATTTCATTGGTTCCCGGAACTGTTTTCTGCATTTAAACATGTTTTATTAGTTTCCCGTAGTTAAAATTAGCGTTTTCGTGCATTTGCGGACGCATCAAATGTTGGAGGAATCAGTTAAATTGTCCGAAAAATAAAGAATATAACAATTACTGCTTAACTATTAAACCACTGAAAACTTCAAGATCGACGACGATAGTTCGAATGCAATGACGTCATAGGCGCGAGCGGTGATGACGTCATAATGTTGTGTGTAATGTCACAGAGGTTTTCGGTTTGAGCCGACTTGCTTTTGAGCTTCGCAGACCTCGTGATATGAATGTTGCAATAACTTATATCGTATAATATTGGATTGATAGTAATGGGTGGAAATACAAAACTTTCAACTAAAACCACATGTATCTTTTATTGTGAAAGACATTTTCGCAGGGGACATTTTAATTGTGCGTAGTAAACAAGGATAGGTACGTAAGAAGTGAACCAACATCACACGCGTATGGATATTTATTTTAATTTTATATATTGGTAATATAAACAATAACCAGCTCTTGACTGGCAATGGCAAATCATTGTTCAATCGTTAAATCAATTGTGTAATTAATATAACTCGGGAAAGATAATCTGTCATTTCCCGTCACCCGTTAGTTATTGTCTAAATCCTGTACAGCTGCCTCGGTCTGGCCTTTGTCGATGATAAGTTGTACATTTTCAATCTACATGTATAATGTATTGTTTAAATCCTAATGAGCTACAGATCCCATGGATATATTTTTTAGAGTTTGATTTGAAATAATTATGTTTATAATATTTCAACATTTATCAAAAATGTAAGTAGAAACGTTTGGAATAAATTGTGTTGCTGATATTAAGAACCCTCTGACTTTCATCTGCCGAAGTTTGTCCCATAGTTCGGATCAAACGAAAATACGTATATATAAGGGCTTTGGAGTGTCAAACTTCAATGTGAGTACGCTGTGACAAGTGACATCAAACGTTTGCATTTGTTTGAAGGTTTGAAGGCTGCTAGAAATTAATCCTTTATATTCCTCTCTTGTCATCAATATCTGCTGTCTGTTTTCTTATACCAGACATAACTATATGCAGTTACTTCATTGACAGTGAATATATATATATATATATATATATATATATATATATATATATATATATATATATATATATATATATATATATATTACAGTAATGTCTGAATGACAGGAATTTCCCCATCTTAGCAACATCTAAGGTGATTTCCAAATATGTCAAATGAAACTCCTTACTCTTTGGCTGGACACTATCAGGGAATCGATTTTGTGCCAAAACTATTTCGTATTTTTCAGATGAAAGAGTTCTGTATTGATTGCTTCAAATCACGGGATATCAACCTATCATGACATTAAAGGGGCAGTAGCACGTTTTTTGCAAAATTTATTTTTTCAAATTTCCCATTTATAATGATAGTTTATGTCATTTAAATGAACTTTAGAGGGTAAAACATCTTAATACACAAACCAATTATCTGTGGTGGTAAAAACTATGTTGCGTATAAAGCAAAAATTGCATGGCGGCCATTTTATTGTGAACACAATTTATTATTTTGTATTACAAAAACGATGCCCATGGCTTTACCGAAAAATGTACACTCATTTTAAACTTTATTTTCTGAAAGGGAGAAGGATGTTTTACTATTGGTGAAATTATTTTTCAAATACATTTCATCAACTTATTTGAGTGAAAAAACGTGCTACTGCCCCTTTAACATTGTGTTTGAAGTTTCCACTTTCTGTAAACAACTATCCTACAACTCCTCCTCAACGACTTGTTAATCATATTATGCAGCATTCCTAAAAATAAGTCTCGGTTCCTTAACAATAGTTAATTGATTTATTATCCTTCTTACATCATTATCTAGATTTTAACCAAATTGTTAACACTTTCATTGTTCACATTTACAATTCTTGATATATCCTTTTTTTTTGTAGCAAACAGAAACGTTTATTTGTAGAACCCAGTGTCGAAGTGTATTGACGCTTTGCCTGAAAGGCCTTTTCCACCTATAATCGCGAAATACAAGGCAAGCCCATGGGGAGTTATAATTTTCTTTGAACCTTTAAATGTGATAGGGACTCAATTTGAGATATGGTCATTAGACCATAGAGAGTCTTCGTGATAACAATAAGAGTTCCAACACTGATTAGATTTGTGTAAAATTTGAATGGAGTAAACCTTTATACAATCATGCCATTAAGTCTCTCTTTTCTTCACTTCACAGAGAAGAAGAAAAAAGGAATTACAAAATCGATACAGTATAGCTGAGTGCGATCAGGTTTGGAATGATTATTTTGAATCAGTAGAGCTATTAGTTTTTGCTGAAATAAACATTAACACTTCCATTTTGTGGACGCCAATGCCATTGAATGTTTGATAGAAAAGGTTTTATGATGCGAGGTGATCAGTAGAGAGGGAATATAAAGTCAAATAGATGAGACTCAAATCTTTATAGATTAAGTTTCATTTTTTAATTACAATGGACTATGTGCACACATACCATAATCTGGACCAATGTATTGTCCAAAACAACTGGGATGATTTCTAGTTTTTTCCTAAATGTATTCACTGACATACATTTTTAATGGAAATGTTTAAGGTGTGAAACGTAACTAAATGGAAGTTTTAATTATTATCTCAAAAATAATGTTCAACTTTACAATTAGTGAACCATCCTTGGTTCTATACAATAAGCTTTAATAATTTACAAATGTCAAAAGCAAATGTTTTGAGTTATGAATCATGATGATGAAATATTTGACATATGCAACTGACTGTATGATCAATTACTGTCATCTGCTTGTACGTCTGTTTCATCTTCCTCGTTTCAAATGAAGAATTCTTTCAATCTGAGATAATCCGATTTTCAGAAGGACTTTGGCACAAGATCTATTCAATAACACTCGTAGGCGTTCGTCTTACAAAAGGGTATAATTGGAAATAATATAAATTCTCTTTGATAGGCGGAGGTATGCTGTTGTGAATTTAGAACAATCAATCCCAATAATGACAGTTAAAGGGAAGTTTTGATCGTTGTGTTATATTTTCCCATCTCAAAATCAGCTGTATAAATACACTCTTTTTCTTTTCACATGAATGTTCTTTCATCAAAGGAAACCACATCAGCATGATTGAAGTTACAACAAGACACTGGTACCTTCATATCTTAGATATAAGGACCTCACGGTTATGTATTTCAGCTTAACATAATCTTTAATTACATTAAAATATATAATATATTTGTATTGGAGTTTGTCGGAATGTTTGTATATATAAATTTACCAAACCCCATTGTCGTTACATTTAATCATTGGAACATATTTTCATATTCATTAAGTACTAGGGATTAACATTAATCACAAACGGTATGTAATTACTTTAAATAAGTTGATAATGTTGAACAAACGCAGTTACTCTTGCTTTCTCTCATGATATTCTTATTGTGACCAAATTACATGGCATCTTGAATAATTTAGATGGGGAACTGTGTAGAAATAGATGCGCAAAATTTGCAACACTGTGTTCATCGTTAAAGGAGCATTTGTTTCATTACACATTATTATTGCAAATCTTTGGAAAATTCACCAGTCCATATTTGTTATTGTGTATTTAATATAGAAACGAAAGAAAAACAATAAAATACAGTCAAAAAGATAATTTGGTTAGGACAATGGTGAAATGGCGTCATGATAACAAAAGTATGACGTCATACAAATGTACATCAGTCGTTTGACCTCATTCAAGTCAATATGACTTTGGTCAGATTCGTGCAGGAGTCAATATGCTTTTGTATAATGTGAATGGATTATTTCTGTCTTTCTGACTGGTCTACAAAGTCACTTGATAGCACCGACGCCAAGCGATGTCCATCTGTGTGAATCGTGAAAGGTTGATATAACAATCCAAACACCTCCGCTGGCTAAAAATAGTTTTTGGATATATTGTTCTTCAACTCCGCACTTCACGTGTATTACTGTAAATCAAGCGACAGGCATCGCTTCGTCGCTGTGACTGTGCTGAATTAGAGTTACTCTTACGTACCTTCCGTATCAACAATATGACAGGCGACGAAGAAACGATACAATATCAAAGAATTAAATCACAGTTGTGACGTCTTCCTATTGTTCTTTTACTCAAATTTTTCAGTAATGGACAGTTACACATCACATCATCTTTTAAAGTACAACTTTCATGTATTTAACTTTTAAAAGTAATTTTGATAAAATAGCAATAGCAAGTATAACAGTATAACTAAAACTGATACGAAAGTTATGCTTAGATTTTAGAACCGACGATTTTATCGATAGCTAAACTCTGATGACTGTAATACATTAGTGTTTAATTTCCGTTTCGGTTTGCTAACAATGAGAACCACTCAACAATGTGAAGCACTATGGTGAATTGTTGCTGTTCTCTTCTTTGGTCATTAAGGGTAGTCGTGTCCAATGCAGACCTTTCGTCTGACTGGTCGTTCCTTTCATGATAAGATTTCATAGATTGATCCATTTAAACCTCTTTAACACAAAATGCATCATGATCATACACAGTCTTTATGTAAGACTGCGATGCAAGTTAAAGATGGTGTAATGGAATTGTTAAAGATTAAGTAATGCATGGGACAATAGCCTTCAAAAGAACATGAGACTAAAAGCAAATGTTTGTGATATTGATGTGTATGTACTAGGTGTAAGAGACGATATTATAGAAATGGCATTAGAGGGAAAAAATCTATAATGCGTTTTATCAAAGCAATCTCAGACAGTTAATAACCACCTGAAAGCTTTTTGATATGCACAGAATGGAATCGGGATTTATTGTGAAAAGATCCGTGCCTAATATACTGCATGTTTTAGTCAAGGATTCTGCGTATTAAAACACCTTTTATTCTCATGATGATTAGTATAATCATATTAATTATCTTATATGTAATACAACATCATAACAAATTTTGAAATATATAAAACAAATCTGAATAAAATAATATATATAGCCCACTCAATCTGGATTAGCTTTATTTTGTTTGACATTTGTTTAGTTTTCAGTATGATATTAATTATAATGCTGTAGTAATGTGTGTAAACAAAATTATGTGCATAATTATTTTTGCTTGTCGAACTACGGAACACAGATTATGTCCATGTTTTGTGGTGCATGTGAAAGAGTTCGCAAGTTACGGAAACCAATACGTAATTAGTTAAGTAAGATTTGTATTGCAATATACCAGAGTGCCGCTACTACGGTGTAGTCTTAATACCTATAGTATCATCTACATATAAACCTTCATATCGTGTGTAAGGGTGCATAATTTCATTTCTGTCTGATGAACATCTGTGAAAGCAAATATATTTATGTGTCTGTTCTCAACCTTTCTTGGACATTAAAACGTTTGCTTAAAGGCAAGCGGAGATAATAAAGATAAAGTCATTGAGTTAACCACAAGTTTGTTTTACCTAGAATGTTTGTAAACATTCAATTATGTATGGCATAAGTTCATTGAAAATTGGTTAATACCGTTTAATACCGAGTTGTTCAAATACATGTTGGCATGGTATAATTTCTTCCAGGTATATCCTAAATGGGATAGCTGAATTGTTGAAATTAGCAAAAGAAAGGATACTACTAAGTACAATGAGAAAAATCGTAATTTATACAGATATGTTCATGACATTTCCTTTCATCTAATGAGTTTATATGACACAAAGAGTTTTATAAATTCATAGCTTTAGTGGACAGCATCTCGAACGACTGAATGCGTTTAAGTTTGTATTGATATGCCAGACAGTTCAAGCATTAAAATATATAAATGTAAGTGTCTTGCTGAGAGACCTGATGTGTCTCATGATTTCCTTCCACAGTGGAAACGCTATAACCTTTAGTAATTGTATCTGAATTACAGAAAAAGAATAATTAGAGAAAATGTTTTTTTTCAAAAATGTCTTTTTGGCACCATTTATTCATTCACTCATCTTGTTCATTCAGGATATGCTATCAATGATCACTCCCTTATTATCAAAATATGTTTCATGTTTGTATTACACATCCCCATTGTATACCATTCTCATGCATGTTAATCTCACCATTGTTTTGTTTGGTATATAAATGTATCATATTTTGTTATTTCCTTACGTTCCACCTGATGAAGGAGTGAGTATGTACTCCGAAACGTCGTGCATTTTCACATTAAAGAAGTTGTTATCAAGAAAATCTTCCTGTTCTTATGAATATGGGTGGTTAATTCTATTCAGTTAAAAGCCATTATGTCATGCTGAACATGTAATCAAACATGTTATATATATGAGAAGTATATGGTATTTAAAATTTAACAATAAATAACATTAAACTGTTTGAGAGGCATTCTAGAAGTTGGTGTGATGAAGAAGAATTTTTTTAATGGATGATCAACTTCTTTATTGACAATAGCGACGCTCGGTTGTGATAACAAGGAAACCAGAGAGTAGTAAGTAAGTAACTTACTACTCTCTGGTTTCCTTGTTATCACAACTTCACTTGTTCATCCATGTATGTCATTGTTACCTCATCTTGTTGTATTTGTTATCTCTTTATCAAACCAACATGTATCCTGTATATAACCTGCTCTTTTCATCATCTCTTCCATATGCTTGATAACGGTATAATGATCTATACCGAAACGTCGTTATTGTTAATAAAGAAGTTGATCATCCATAAATATTTGTCTTCTTCAATAAATAACATTGCATCAACATTAACCAGTATGGACGTTAATATGAAACATTATCTCTGACCAATCTCCTTTCTGAAAGAGATATAATGTACAATTGCTTAATTAAAACATGTTTAATCGTCCATACACATAGATTGCTGTGAAAACGAACACTCTTCAAACAAAAGAAAGCAGGTGACATTCACGAGAACCACACAACGCCCTAAACTTTCTTGTGTGTATGAAATACAGTTAAACCGAAGGCCCTATGGTTTCATTTCATTGACTTAAGTTTTGCTGTACACGAAACCTAAGCATTATATGTTTGACCTAACTGTGCTTTAAAATAAACATTTGAAGGAGTTCATCTACATACAAATGCAATGCGAACAGGGTATGGTTATTGCTTATTTGATGGATCTGCTGTGGTATTGTGAAAACATCTCACAGCGTGAGGTATAAACAAGAGGATGTAGTTTCCAAACACTAACGGCGATTTTTAATCGTTAGAAACATATCAATTAAATTATTTTCGAAACAGTTAATCAATTTCATGAAAACGCTCTTAACGTCTCAAGTCAAAATATAAACCATTTCGAAATAAATCACTAGAAACTATAGCAAACAGTAAACGTGTTGTAGGAATATTGTGAATCTTAAACATCATTATTGACCTATTCTTTGTATTTTGGTTTTACATTGCGTTCTACACAAACAACTAAAATGTGCATTTTATGAGTTTCATCAGACAATTTTATTATGTCTGTAGCTATATATTAGCAATTATAGACACATCCTCCTTCGTTTGTATGATATTTCATGATCATCGTTAATACAATAATTCGTTTTTTCAATTGCTGATAATACAGGAATTAAACTGACAAATGAATACTATAAGCATGATCAGGTACAACATTGACCATCGTTTGAACACATTAAATGCACGCTGACCATTTTATCCGGGGGCGGGATAGCGCAGTGGTTAGCGCGTTCGAGTTCGGATCAAGAGGTCCGGGGTTCGAATCCTACCAGGGGCATGGCGACTTTGTCTGCAGTAGAGAACTGTTCTACACGCAGTAAGGTTTGGGTGCAATGCTACACTGAATGTCAGCCTAGTACCACCCATGGTTCGCTACTTCCAGCCGATGCTCGCAGGCTTCACCGCAATGCATAGCCACATGACGTTGCGGGCTTTCTCCCTGCCATAATACTAGCAGCCGCGATATAAGTGAAATACTCTTGAAAGCAGCGTTAAACCCAACTCACCTCACCTCACCGTTTTATCATCAAATCCTTTTCGTATTGAGGTCAACAATAGTTACCAAGTGATGCATGTTTTATTTCTGGCTGTCATGTTAATAAGTTTTCATCTCACTTAGAGGATAGTTGGTGTTAAACTCTTTTGTAATCTAATAAGATTATACATCATTATTCACATGATCAATCTTCAATTATAAAAACACGTGTTTTAATTAATCATCATTATTGTGAAGGTACATTACATGTATACATATAATGTTGTCCAGAAGTTATATCCCTTTATTCAAACATCACATTTCAAGTCAGTCTAAAATGTAGTGATTAGGCTTTCAGACAAGGTGACACGCTCCCTTTTGTTTCCATGATACAGGGGCTAATTTTAACATGAGTTGATGCATGCTCGTTTTTGACCATCACCCACATTCACTTCTATTAACACGAGACAAGGTGTTTTTAAAAGGTTGAATACTCAGCGGATAAAGAACATTAAGACACTGCTATACGTTCTCTTCTATAACATTTCAACTCATTGATAACTCATAAACACTAACATTGTAATAGGGACAAACCGCAAGCACCGACTGGACCAACCTTACCTTTTCGTCCACCATGATATCGACACAAAATAAAAACATTTGTACTCTAAATGGCATGTATTTCTAACGATCAGTAAGTTATTAAAGGTAGAGGAGTGGCTTGGTATCATGAATATGTGATTAATAGGAATGTCATAAATTTGTCGACAGAAAATGCAAAATTGGATAATTATTCATAAACAGGGATGTCTTCAGTCGTGATTTAGCCACTTGGGATATAATGGGGATTTCATTTTGTGCAAAAGCACAATTGAAAGGATACAGTCCGGATGTAAAGCCTAGCGCTAAATCTATAGGGCACATGCTTTAACGTAAGAATATACTTCAAAGTAACTAATGCATTCTTGTATCATCATATGGGATTTCATACGGCGACTACAGGACTACTGTTTGCAATGCTTTCATATCCATTTTCTTTTATCTATTTCACCGGGAATTGCATTATTCATAATTTTCAGAAGAAACTTATTCCAAACATACAAGAAAATGTACAACAGCAGTGAGAAATATTGATTGTAAATGTGGTTACGTTTTATTGTTATATTGTTGACAACTTTAAAATTACTGAGTAATTAAAAGCTATGTTATGAATGTATAGACACATGTATGTGAATTACTTAACTGATTCCTACAGGCTCAGCTTACAGAAGACAACAAAGTAGACCTGTCAATCTGTTAATCTGTTTCAGGCTCAATATAAGTTATGACGTCATGTCGTTGACTCGTTTTCGGATTTGAATCTTGAACTGGAGTGCAAAAGATTTAAAACATAATAAAACTATGTTGCATCGTGTGTAAACTGACTATATTGCCATATGCGGTCTGTTGTATTGGTTTGATTATTTCGCCCATGTCGCCCTTTAACACGACTAGCCGAGGCTTGTGTGGGCTGCCTGATATAGACACCATGTTCCTGACAATGACAGCCGACTTACGAATTATGGCCTGATGATGGGAGAAACAATCTTATAATAGAAGAGTATTTACAGTAATATACATAAGAGATGTGAAGTAGTTTCGGTTTTCCAACTTCATACATTTATATATGATACGTAGATTTGGAAGTTTGGAAGGGAGTATCTCACAGTTATTGTTATATGAAGACTGTATCTCTGAATGCAGTGATAACTTGTTATATTTTACTTAATGACTATACATCTTGATACTGAAGCATTTTATCAAATGACATTTCTTGGCATACAAACAATGCAAAGGAAGATTTAACTTTCAATTAATATGTTCCAGTGAGTGACTCTTCTGTACAAAGAAATATGCTACAGTATTTTGGTCAATATAGTCTGGCACTGTGCTTTCATAAGGGTTGAACCGATGCATTGTCATGTTGTGGTAGTATAACGACGCTCCTTTCCAAACAAAGGATGTTTGATTATTGGGAAAACATGTAGCCCATCTTGTCCATCAGATAGATATATATATATAAAGTTCATCTTGAATTATCCACTGATCACGCCTATTTACACATCAACTGTAAGATATGGCAGAATATATTTGATTTTCTGAATTGGTGCCATGATGGAGACAGGAACAGATTTACCATTTGTGTCGTTAAGGAAGAAAACGTTAAGGCTGAATGTAAGAGGAAATAAACTGAATACCAAAATTGACTAAGATGTGTTCACCAGATCAATACAAAAAAACTGTTTGTATTATTTGTCTTTTAATAGCCATTTAAATAAAGAGCTGATATTTTAATCAAAATAAATGCCTGGATATAAAACAACATGCGGGATACTGATTATCAACCTGATAACAAAATAAACATGCAATAATGAACGTCTCATATTTGCACCTTCGTCTTCTGTGCTATTGTCGCAATTTCATGGGATTTGTTTGTATGTGACTCTCTGTTGTCCGCAATAAAGCGTATATTTGAAATTCGTGTTGTACATTTTGCACCTCCAAGCCACAGTGTAACGTCAGTTAAAGCGTTGTTGTATCCTTATAATGCTGAGTGTCAAGCAAGAAAGCAACAAGTTCCATCTATCAACATGAATGGAATCGAACCGTGGTCTTGGTGATGGGCTGGACACTCTACCAACTCAGCTACATCCCTGTCGATAGATAGTTGGAGATATCACTAAACATAAGTTACATAACCCATTACTGTTTGTTAAATACCCCCACCAAGGACCAAATTTAGGGACCAATATTGTCTGTTATGGTATTTTACTAAAAGCGGCTGTAACTCAACAGGGTCATTGGGGTTTAGAAAGTTTGGAAAGAAAATATCAATACAAGACGAACATTTATCAACGACCTTTGCTGATTATGCATGTGAGATGAAGTGTAGCACTACTGGTGTTGAGAGATGTTCCTTGTTAAAAATCACATTCTCTCATTCTGAATATGGAAAGAACTCACACAATGTTTCTAATAAAGAACATCATACCAATCAATTGTCAGAAAAAATAGTGGCACTGAAAAACGTTTTTCATCCCTCAATATTCTTACCTCATTTCTTTTAAGAACAAATCATTTGTATTGACAAGCATGTCTGGGTCTATTATATGTAACTTTTCAAAATCCCTTTCAATTCATTCAAAGAGAAATATAATAAAGTGTGTGGACACTCAACATTCTTTCCGAAACCTTTTGAGAAAACGTTTTCAATGATTTTTTTTGTAATTTGAAGACTCATTCTATAATAACCTCATAACTCTTTTTACCTTACAATCAATGAAGTACTCAGTTTGTTAGGTATTTTTACATTTTAAAAGTAATTGTATACACCCTAAATGGAATTAACTTAACGGTGCATCCATTGTGTTTGATAAAATTTTATTCGGCTTCACCAACTCACCTCATGTGCTGTTTACAGTGCAAATACAGTAAGTTAGCTTGCATATGCAATCCCAAACTCGAAATATAGCATAATTACTAGTTTCCAATTAAAATCGAGTAACATAATGATGCCTGTGCAGAAACCGAAACTGCACGACCCTTTTACATGCACAGCAGTTATATGACCTATGAAACATTATCACACCAAATTGTCATTTTATCTGTCATTAATAAGATTCCAAAATTACGTTTGACTCATTGGCGCGGGTCAATCGCGATGCATTTTCCGGTTTTCGATCAGAAATCACTACTTTTACATTCATATCGTCAATATAATAAGTCGACTATCATCAAAATGGTAATTTTCGGTAACAGTAGGTAGTTCTCGATAAAGTAACACCATTTTCAACGTTTGGTATATGTGACCCCAACCAACACAACGGATGTCCCTTTAACTTCGTAAATAGAAATAATTCGTCGCCAAAATTTCTTTAAATCTGTCTTTCATACAAACTTAACAACTCAAATATATTATGAGTTATTTATGGAAGATCGTTGATCTTTTGCTAGAAAACAAATTGATTTTATGTCACACTGGCACCACCCAACACCTAAATTCATGATCAGCACAACCGTGTACACAGTGTTGTTATGAACTCTCTGTGATTGCTGTGACAAACAAAGACTCATTGATGACTTCCCATTTTCTGATTTCTTTAATGTCGCCTTTCATACATTACTCAAACTTCAATATCACCAAGGTTTCCTTTTATATGTTATAATGCTTCATGATACTTTGACAGGGTCCCTCCCGTGGGAAGTAATCCTTAATACTTCCACATTGCAATCAGTAACTGGAATCCGCCTTTCAACACCAACAAAGTATGTGATTATGAAGAAATTGTTGGTTGTTTCCAACAGAATATATAACGATTTCAAAGATGTCTTATTTACTAACTCAAATGACTACAACAAATATGAATACGTTTCGTATCAATAATTATAGTCTTTAGAGAATGTAAGACAATGATTAAAGAATCAACTATGTGCATAAAGAAAGCTTCAGCTTGATGTTAATTGTCTGATAATGATTTAACACAACACATAATTAATGTCCTTCTGATAATTTATTACTTGGTCATCTGCATTTGTATGCTATTTCAATAAATCATTTCCTTTTGAAGGGATTGTTACACGACTAACTAAAGCTTTACAATGCAATATTGCTATAAAAATCAATAAAATGTGTACTGACATCAAACAGCGTGCATTATCAAGTGAAGCCTGAATGCAAGATTTGAGTTAGGATCAAATTATATGGAAAAAAAAATTAAATAATGAATTTCTCTGTTTAAGTTTGATTTTGAATCACAAATCAAACTCACTGAAGCTCGGAGCTAGAAACATTTCTACTTTGTGTTGTTCTTTTAAAAAGTTTTAAGTGAATTGAGAAAGACAACGTCAGTGACTGTGTATTATTTATTTAGCATCATTCAGATCCAGATGTTATGACTGTGCTGTGTTTAAAGAAGAACATTTTTCATTGAAAGTAATGAAAAATTATTTTGGATTGTAAATAGAATCTCATCATCATGTCTCCTGATATCAAACATGTGTGCAAACTTCGTTGTTGGTGTATTTTATATCGGAATAAAATATGCCATGTGCTTTATTGTGAACTTCTGGGTAAACGGATAGATATTGCTAGTAAAGACCAGCTTAGATATGTCCCTTCCTTTTCTATATCATCCCTTCACATAGTAATTTGTTAAGTCCAGCTAACATCTGGGTGCTGCATGACCTATATCGATATAACTACCACCCACTCATAGTCGTCATACAATATCCATCAAATCACTAATGATACAATCAATGGGAATAACCGAATCATTGGATTATTTAATCATTAATGTTTATAAACAATGTATATATATATATATATGCAGTCATTGTGTAGTTTTTGTGTGCTGAAAATAATTAAGATGATGTAAATTTATCATTGTAATGTTACATAAGCAATCTATTGACATAGGTTTCTAAGTTTATATATCTCCTACAAAAGGAATCCATTTCTAAAAGACGTGAATGGAATATTGTCCTTTTACCAAATGATATAAATCAAAACAGTTTAGTGACATTAAAATTAATCGTGACTTTATAAGTTGAGGGTGACTTAATTGCAGGTCATCAAGTAAAAGACACTGAATGGAATGGATTGTTTCATGATCTTGTATGCTGATATGATTATATGATGTTAATGTACAGAAGAAAGGGCACAGAAAATAGTTGTCTTTTTAATGCTGATGTAATTCTATAACGATGTTATTACTCTTGAATAACTCCGCCATAATAATCACTTATCAACTATATGTAACGAATTACATATTTCATAGTACTGTATTGATGCATGAGGTCATATATCTTTGTCAAATGAATACTAAATAATAACTTTTAAACTCTATAGTTTCTATACATTCGTTGCAATTAGTTAATGTGACAAACATATTATGCTGTTGTCAAAACTTCTCAATGTGATAATTCCAACGAAATAGATAATAATGAAGTTTATTTGGCAGACATATAACTGTCATTAATCAACCTATGATTTTAAATCCTTTTTGTTGTATATTAGTGGTATTTATGAAGTTATATTTTGTATTGAATATAAGACAGAACAATTGATATCATTTCATAATATAATCTGACAAATCTTCTCTTCAGAAGTAAAAGATTTAAATCCATAGAAGAAAATATAATGTGATAAAAGGCATTTAAGAAACTATCATGTGATAGAAGGCGGTAGAAACAAATGTGTTCATTCTGTAACAACTAATTAACAAATCAAAACAATTAAAAGTAGCAATATTCAGAAGAGATTAAAATGAATAATGAAAAGTGTGTAAATGGGAAAACAGGTAAAAATTCACTGAAAACATGTTGAAATGAGTTCATGTTTGTTTGACATGTATGTCAAAAGCTATTATTGTTCATTGATTTGTATTGAAAGCTTTCGTTGGTAGATGGCCATTATCCTCATTACAAATGATGCACACATATTGAAGAATGAGTCACTGCAATCAGAGTCAGTTATTGCATCATTCGGTCGTCCAAGAAGGTGCTGCAGTAGAGTCTCGTGATCAATGCTACTTAGAGGTACTATCATTTCAACTGGGAAACTGTCTGTGATGAGTGACCAGAAGTTGTTGTGAACATCTTTCATGTGACTACAGGATATGATCACATGTCTTAGAAGGTCAGTATACTCAGTGTTGCACAGATCACACCGTATCAACGTTTGTTGTGGAACTGCAACCCACATTTGAGCCAGATGAGTATATTGACGTATAAACGCTCTGTCTTTAGCTCGTATCCAGACTGATGCTGGCCCAGGAACATGATGTAGCATTCTGAATCGTGCAAAATCAGGGTCAATGCTGGTACGTTCTTCCCACTCAGCGTTATATTTGCTGGTGATTTTCTGTGAAATGATTCTCTTCCACTTGTATTTGTTAGGTAGATCATTAATGGTCAGGTATTGGGTCATAGTGTCCAGTTATCATACTTTTGGAGAAGATTTATTATGTGAGGTATGAAACCTAACTGTTGTTTGCTGGTGTTTTGCAGATATTGGTAGAATCGTCTATGAAATAGCTTCTTAGATATATTGTTAGGAGGAAGTGAACAAAGTCTGTGACAAAACATAAGTTGACGCTTTGAGATCTCTGTAATGGGAATCCAGTTAAGCATACTGAGACTCATGTCAGTCCTTGTCCTAAGTTGAAAACCTTGAAGGGATTTTGCCATATAATGCCATGTTGTGGACAGCTGTCTGATATCCTGCTGAGAGAGTTGTGTCCACAGTTCACATCCGTACAGCATGCAAGGGAGAACTGTCTTACGGACAGTATCCGCAGATATAAGAGGATTCACACCTTTGGGTTTTAATCCAATGCCCATTAGAGCGTGAAAACATGATTTTGCTTTCCTACATGCTTCCTTTACAGCATGCTCATGCTTAGGGTTTTTCTGCAGTTGTACTCCTAGGTGTTTGGTAGAGGCAGTTGTAGACACAATATCACCTTTTAGATGCCACTTGAAGGTTGAGTCGTATCCTGGTTTGGTTCCAAATACGATTATTTGGCATTTCGAGGGATTTAGTTCATATCTCCACCCCTGGGAATATCTGGAGACAATATCCAGGAGTGTCTGCAGGGCATCTGGTGTGATAGCCAGAATGGTGATGTCATCCGCTAATGTTGGGTTTCCAAGCTTAAGATCAATGACATCCACACCGCATCTTGATGCCTCGAGTTCGTCAAGGAGTTCATCAATAAAAATTAGATAATGCAGAGTTGACAGCACTCCCCCTTGTCTTACACCTTGATGCACGGGAAAGAATCTTGATTGTATGCCATTCACAAAAACTGCACTTTTGAGGCTGGTATATGCATCGATAAGGATTCTCCAAGACTGTCCTTTTATGCCAAGCTCATGCAGTTTCAAAAACAGGCCATTGTGCCAAACAGTGTCAAAGGCTCTTTTATTGTCTAGAAATGCTGTATAAACCTTGCTTCCTATTTCCAAATTATGACATATTGATTCTGTTAGGTTAAACTCTGCTGTCATGCAACCTATTCCACTTTGATATCCCTGTTGTTGCTGATTTGGGATGTTGATGTTCTTAAGATCGATCCAGGATTGTAGTCTGGTGTGCAAGAATTTCTCAAAAAGTTTATAGATAACAGGAAGTAGGGTTATTGGGCGGTAATTACCAGGATCGTTCTTGGGTTTGTTGCCGCCTTTGTGAATAGGAATGATTATTCCTGATTTACATGAGTCTGTGATGAAACCAAGCTTAAGCATCTCAGTGAAAAGATCCACCAGATCATTCCCATTTCCAGGAGCTTTAGTTTTTTTGAGTATGTGAATTATACTTCTGAGTTCATTCAAGGTTACTGGTTCTTTCAGGACGTCGATATGTTGGAAAGACTCTGTTTCGAGTAATTCCTTGACCTTCGAGTTTGTGGATTTGTAAAATTCATCATCAAAGTTTGAGTTTTGCAAAGGGGAGTGAACCGTTTCGTAAAAGTCAGCAAAAACATTACCTATTTCATCAGCTTTCCATATGTCATTGTTGTTGTAGGTGAGATGAGCACAATTGTTGTTTTTCTTGCCTTTTCGTTTGTTAATCAGCTTCCAGAAGCTTTTAATGTTATACTCAAATGAAGTTTCAAATTCTTGCAGAGATTTTTCAGTTGATTCTTGAATGGCTTTACGTTGAGCTTTTCTGAAATCAGATTTGAGCTTTTTATAGTTAGAATAACTTTCATGTTCTGGTCCCCTTGGACGGCCTTTGTTTATCCATAGACATCGTGATTGTCTTTGGAGTTTATGAGCATTCTTTAATTCCTGTGACCAATATGGCTTTGTATGGGGATTAAATCTCGATAATGGTAACGTAGCAGTGCTAGCGTTCATAATACTTTCCGTGATATGCTGGTAAAGAGCGTCCAGTTGACTAGTATGTGTTATATTGTCAAAGGGCTTTTTCGTATTTAGTTCCATACTTAGTGTATCTTTGTAATTTCTGAGGTTTGTTTCATCACACCTTTTCCATGATGTCATGGGTCTGTGTGGTGTCGCATCACTTTCATGGGAATGACGTATTAGGAGGGAGAGTGATACTGGTAGATGGTCTGAGATACAGTTTAGATCATCTTCAGGATGGATAAAGAAGTCATGCACTATTTGTTGATGTTCTCTTGGCATTAGAACAAGGTCTTACATTGACTGTGAAGGGACAAAGGTGAATGGAGAAGAGTCTGTAATTTGGAGGATGACTAAGTTGTTATTCTCTAGGAAGCTTTGTAGTAGAGCTGATCGTCTACATTCTGTGGAACAGTTATTTTTCTTGATTGGAATGCTGAAGTCGCCAAGGAAGAGCACTATTCCTTTATTTTCATAAAAGTCGTGTAAGTCTTGCAGTGTGTCAATTTCTTGCTTCAAAGCTTCATACCCATATGAAGAAGTTGGCATATAGACGCCAAAAAGATAAAATGATGGCATATCTCGAGCTTTTACCTCAATCCCAATAATACGAGAGCTGTTGATTGCATCAATGTGTTTCACATACGGGATCAGTGATGACTTGTACATCACAGCAACTCCACCTTTGCCACAATAGGAATTTGCAGAACTGTTTTTGTCATACTTCACAAATGATGAGTAACTAGCGTGAACACTATCCAAGAAACTGTCAGAGTACTCATGTAGTTTGTGTTCTGTTATAAATACAATATCTATGTTACTCTGATCAACAATTTCACACAATGAGAGTGCAGACGACATGATTCCTCTCACATTCCAAGTTAGAAGATTTAGGGTATTAGTCATTGCATTGCTGAGAAGAAGCGGAAGTGTTATCAATAATATAGGGTACATGTTCATGGATGTTTGGTTGTGTTGAGCTGGATACCCGTAGTGGTTAGCTTAGTAGGCCCAGTCTCTGGTATTCCTGCCGTGAGTCTTGTCTTGCCACTGTTGTTTACTCATCCATCTACGACAGTAGACTCCTGTGGGCTATTCCACATCTAGTTCCAGTTGCTCTGCTTGGTGCTTTGGAATGGTAAGTTTAGCTGAAGCACCTTCGAATTTACCTTGAATTAGTCTGAGCCCTTTAACAGTGATGTTGTTTTCATGGAGAAAGTTCAGGATGGCGGGTCTTGTCGATTTGCTTGAGATACCTCCCAGGTAGAATCTCACTGTCCTTGTCCTGACAGTTCCCTCGAACAGATCAATAGCATTGTGATCCTTTAAATTCTCTTTTTCTTCATTGATCTGTGGTATTGGCAGGGTGTTGAGATATTTACTTGGAGATTGTATTTGAACACTGCGGGTTAAATCTCTTTCATTATCATTTGTTAGACTGATTTTCAAGTTTGATCTTGGTTTATTCAACCTTTTGGTAGATTTCGAATTTTCAACATGTATCACATCAGAATCTTGCAAAAAGGTGATCTCTCCAATCTTTTCATGATGCTGAACTGTAGTAGGCTTACTATTGTGTGTATTTGGAAGTTTAACAGCTGATTCAACTGTTTGTGGAGGCTTGTGACTGACGTCCGGGGAGATAGCCGTATGTAACTGTTCTTCTGCTGTGTAAAGTCTCTGTGTCACATCAGTTAGCTGTTTACTGTTCTGTTTACAGTTACTTAACATGATGCGTACGTCGTTCAGCTGCTCACAAACAAACTCAACAGCTTGCTTGATTACCATAGTGGAGACTCCCATGTGTTCATTGTCTTCTTTCAGCATTTTCACTTCTAATTGCAGGGCTTGCTGGCTATTGTGTTGATATGCCTGGCTGGAATCACTTGTTCAAGCCTTTGTTTGATTTCAACCAGGTCTGACATAATGCGTGCTGCTGCTAATTGATCAACAATAGACTGGTGGTCAACTTGTGTTTGAGCTTGGGTGTTGTTACTCCTAGGTTTTGGTGTACTTTTATTATAAACTTGATCAATTTCTGTATTTTCTCCTTGTAAAAATAAATGCAAAAGGTAACAATCATTGGCATATTTCGATACAGCTGTGCTTCTCTCCGTATTTTTACGTGCAAAGAGTTGACCAGAAGGGCAATTTTTGACAGATTTAGCTCTTGATGACAGTGTGTGTCTATAACCTTTGACAAGTTCATCAGAATGCTCGTTAGGCGTAGTAAAGTGTCAAAATACAGTTCTTTTGGTAAATGTTCAAGTTCACAATCAAGGTTTTGCACAAATATTTCATCAGGGTTTGAACAATAAGAGTCACTTGCCTGTGTTGAATTTGGCTGAGACGATCCCAGATCATCCAAAATGTCCATATTTTGGAATATCACACTGTTCTGCGCTTCATTTGTGGCACTGACGTCACCGTTAATAACAACAGGTGTTATAAGCAAAGTCTTTTCACCATTTTCACGTCTATGGATGACACAATCACTAATTTCTGGAGAGAGCACATTTTGCCTGCCTTCACCGTCGGCCATCTTGACTATTAGCATTATAGTCTTTAGGGAATGTAAGACAATGATTAAAGAATCAACTATGTGCATAAAGAAAGCTTCAGCTGGATATTAATTGTCTGATAATGGTTTAACAAAACACATAATTAATGTTCTTCTGATAATTTATTACTTGGTCATCTGCATGTGTATGCTATTTCAATAAATCATTTCCTTTGAAGGGATTGCTACACGACTAACTAAAGCTTTACAATGCAATATTGCTATAAAATCAATAAAATGTGTACTGACATCAAACAGCGTGTATTATCAAGTGAAGCCTGAATGCAAGATCTGAGTTAGGATCAAATTATATGGAAAAAAACATGAAAATAATGGCTTTCTCTGTTTAAGTTTGATTTTGAATCACAAATCAAACTCACTGAAGCTCGGAGCTAGAAACATTTCTACTTTGTGTTGTTCTTTTAAAAAGTTTAAAGTGAATTGAGAAAGACAACGTCAGTGTATTATTTATTTATCATCATTCAGATCCAGATGTTATGGCTGTGCTGTGTTTAAAGAAAAACATTTTTCATTGAAAGTAATGAAAAATTATTTTGGATTTTAAATAGAATATCATCATCATGTCTCCTGATATCAAACATGTTGGCAAGCTTCGTTGTTGGTGTATTTTATATCGGAATAAAATATGCCATTTGCTTTATTGTGAACTTCTGGCTAAACGGATAGATATTGCTAGTTAAGACCAGCTTAGATATGTCCCTTCCTTTTCTATATCATCCCTTCACATAGTAATTTGTTAAGTCCAGCTAACATCTGGGTGCTGCATGACCTATATCGATATAACTGCCACCCACTCATAGTCGACATACAATATCCATCAAATCACTAATAAACAAATCAATGGGATTAACCGAATCATTGGCTTATTTAATCATTAATGTTTATAAACAATGTATAGATATATATATATATATACATTCATTGTGTAGTTTTTGTGTGCTGAAAATAATTAAGATGATGTAAATTTATCAATGTAATGTTACATTAGCAATCTTTTGGCATAGTTTAAGGTTTCTAAGTTTATATATCTCCTACAAAAGGAATCCATTCTAAAAGTCGTGAATGGAATATTGGCCTATTACCAAATGATATAAATCAAAATAGTTTAGTGACATTAAAAGTGATCGTGACTTTATAAGTTAAGGGTGACATAACTGCAGGTCATCACGTAAAAGACACTGAATGGAATGGATTACTTCATGATCATGTATGCTGATATGATTATATGATCTTATAGGGGCAGTAGCACGTTTTATTCCCTCGCAAATAGGTCGATGAAATGTATTTGAAAAATAATGTCACCAATGATAAAACATCCTTATTACTTCAGACAACCAAGTTAAAAAATGAGTGTACATGGTTCAGTAAACCCATGGGAATCGTTTTTGTCAAACAAAATAATAAAATGTGTGCACAATAAAATGGCCGCCATGCAATTTTTGCTTTATACGCAGCACCGTTATTACCACTAAGGATAATTTGTTTGTGTAATAAAATGTTTTACCCTGTAAAGTAAATATAAATGACATAAACTACAATTATAAATGGAAAATTTGAAAAAATAACATTTGAAAAAAACGTGCTACTGTCCCTTTAATGTACAGAAGAAAGTGCATAGAAAATGGTTGTGTTTTTTTTAATGCTGATGTAGTTCTATAACGATGTTATTACTCTTGAATAACTCCGTCAGAATAATCACGTATCAACTATATGTAACGAATTACATATTTCATAGTACTGTATTGAGGCATGAGGTCGTATATCTTTGTCAAATGAATACTAAATAATAACTTTTAAACTCTGTAGTTTCTGTACATTCGTTTCAATTAGTTAATGTGACAAACAAACATTTAAACTTCTCAATGTGATAATTCCAACAAAATAGATAATAATTAGAGAATAACAAACGACGTACGAGTGATTACTGGAAATATCCATGAGTCTAAATAATGTTCAGCCACGAGCTTTAGCGAGTGGCTCTGAACATTATTTAAACGAGTGGATATTTCCCGTAATCACTCGTACCTCGTTGGTTATTCTATATATTAACCATTATGCAATCAAATTGACCAAATTACGCCTGGTTATTACATTTTCATGTTGGGCGGCCGCTGTGAAGGACCCGTCGCCACAGTAACATTGTGTCATCATAAGATTATTCGTCGCGTCAGACCATTGTTTTATGACGTCATAGTCTTTCTTTCTCCGGGTAATCGACCAATCAACGTTGAGAATCACTTGAAAGCACATGTGTAAATATCACAAAAATAATCACCTGTGTCTTCTCACCCGTATGGGTAATATTGAAGGTTATTTGGCAGACATATAAATGTCATTAATAAACCTATAATTTTAAATCCTTTTTCTTGTATATTAGTGGTATTAATGAAGTTATATTTTGTATTGATTATAAAACAACCAATTGATATCATTTCATAATATAATCTGACAAAGCTTCTCTTCAGATGTAAAAGATATACAACCATGATAGAAAAAGACATAATGTGATAAAAGGCATTTAAGAAACTATCATGTGATAGAAGGCATTTAAGAAACTATCATGTGATAGAAGGCATTAGAAACAAATGCATTTGTTCATTCTGTAACAACTAATAAACAAATCAAAACAATTAAAAGTAGCAATATTCAGAAGAGTTTAAAATGAACGACTCTGATGAATAATGAAAAGTGTGTAAAAGTGGTTTTCAGATCAATATGTTCATGAACATTTGCGAGATTTATTTTATTTTTATTATTCATTTTTAACTTATATTAAAGGATACTGAAAATTCTTACTTAAGTTTATCTAAATTATACAATGCAGAAACCGGTGGACAATATGTAGACAGAATGTCATAATAATAATAATCACATGTTTAAAAGTTATTTGTGTCAACATAATTGGTGCTCTTTATTGTTCCACTTTCTGAGATTGACCAAAATGATTCAAATGATTAAATGTATATACAATTGTCAACTAAATAAGATCAGTCAAAAACACTACACACGGTTATTACTTTCAAAAGAACAAATTTTAGAAAATGTATTGGTTAAAGTCCGATGACCAAATAAACAACACTTTAACATGAAGAATATCAACAAAGTTTATGACCTAATGCATTTCAATTATCCATAATCTTGACTGTTTTCTTACCTTTCTTTGAAAAACAGATTTAAAATTTAGTAAACTTTTATGTTCACTGCATGAGGAACTATTTAGCTCAGCATTAAAGACAGTTTCGTAGAGGGTTAACGATAATTATGTCCTTTAATCATTCTCTGCTTTCAATATTATTTTAATTTTATCTTAATTATATTTTTCGAACATATATAACATCGTTATATCATGATGAATGCTTGATTTTTATCGCCAAAATAAAATAGTATCCAATCCAATAACATCTTTGTAATCCATTTGCAATGTATTGCGCATGTCATTGAATCATTGATTGTGAAACAAAAACATATAGGGCAAACTGACCGAGGTTCGGACAGTGTTCCTATCTAAATACTTTCGCTTGTTGTATTTTCAATATTTGACTCTTTAACAGCCAACAATAAGTGGTGAAAGTCGAGAAAGGTATTATTGTTCAAAATTCCAAACACTATATTCGTTCATTATATGAATAAATACGTAATTTAGCAGTTTTAGGCGAGTATACCAATTCGCCCAAGGTTCGGACAGTTTTGACCTTGGTTCGGACAGGGTCGCCCGAAGTTCGGACACTCCGTTACCAACCCTGCATGGACACAGAAAGGGTGACAGATAGACTGAAGTGAGATATTAGTTTCAGCCTAGAATATTCTTTAAGTAGTTTAGGAAAGTAAATGGTAAGAAAGATAATTAATTACATCTATTCTGATGCAGGTAAGACCTTGTTTGTGTCGCCTGTAAGAGCTCTGAACGATAAGAATAGCTCACGTTTTCTATTTATTCAGAAAAAAATTCACCTTTACCATGGGCGTTGTTACGTTATCATTTGGTTACTACTTGCTTACAATGTAATACACATGCATATGTTAAAAACAACTTTCAGAGCACCGTAAACCTATCGTAACTACATCGAATGATCAATGAGTCTGAGCAGGCTGTCATTGTGATTTTGATATACGACTACGATAGGAAGCAGCGATTATAAAATTTTAATTCGGTTTAACCGGCGTTTAATCAAGGCAGGCGTGTATTGTTTTCAGAAAGCCCTGTGCAAGGGCGTCTTTTCGAGGCAGGTGTCTATTCAAGGCAGGCGTGTAATTAAGGAAATACGGTAAATCATAATCAGTGTACAGCCGTGTGTATCCCGCCTTCCTGATACGCAACATAGTTTAGCGTTTGTGGTTCAAATAGATTTATCTTTTTTAACTGTTGCATTTATTACAATAAACTCAAACAACAGTTTAAAGCGGCGGTAGCACGTTTTTAGCTCAAATAAGTTGATACAATGTATTTGAAAAATAATTTCACAACATTAAAACACCCATCTCTCTTGGGAAAATCAAGTTTAAAATGAGTGACTGTAAATGGCTCAGTAAAGCCATGGATGGGAATCGTGTTTTGTAATTCGAAATAAATTATCATTATAAATGGGAAATTTGAAAAAAAACGACAGCCCCTTTTAGAAATTTCGAACAGTAAAACAATCAAAGCATATACATGTATGCAGGTAATGGTTCAAGTAATTAATGTAATAGCAATTCAATGATTTACGGTACTCTAACCACGTTCAGACGTAATCAAACTTCTAAGGGGAGTGGGGACCGGGAGGGGTGTGCTAACGCACTCTTCATCGCAACAATGTTCTACATGTGTATTTATTCTTCAATTGTAACTCTTTTCATATAAAATACGATAATGCTTAGTAAAAACTACAGTGTATCACATTGAAGTTATTAATCCTAATAGATATAGTGGGAGTAGAAGATACACATTGTTCATCTGTAACACATTTAGATAACTTGGTATTCTTTGCTACATTGAGCCAAACAAAACAAGAGAGACAAGTGGGTTTTTAAGACAAATATTTAATCAATCATTTCATTTCATCTGGGTTTTTTCTTGTCTCTTCTTCATGCGTTCAGCCTTTTTTCTCTCTCTTTCTTCTCTGACAGCGGCAGCTTCGACTTTAGCCCGGAATGCTGCGTCTGATGAAATAATAAAAAACTCCGACTTCTTCTTCTTCTGTGGTGGAACGTAATTGATAGCATCAAGATGTGGCACCTGAAAAATAATTTAGAAAATTTAGAGCATAGCCTACCCTTTCGTTTTACATCGTCTATAATTAATGACAATTAAGAGCCGTTTGAGACATTATGGTCCTCATGAATTCCTTACTCAATGGATTGGTAGTCAGATTTGGTTGACAATTTTATATCTATTGTAACTATAAATTTTAATTTTTAGGATAATACACATGTGCGATACAACACACATTACAACAATGTGCAACAGTAACATTCTATGACATTTATTCGGGCCCTGTCATTTGCACTATTCGAACCCACACTCTCCGAGTCAGGCAACTAACGTCAGCACTAACATGCATGTACATTGTATTTCGAATGTTATTTATATATACTTTACCTCATGTCTGGGAAGGGGCTCCTCCTGCATGTCGATCTGTATCTCCGTGAGCTGGTCCGTGCTCTCATCCTCCTCCTCGGGCTCCAGGTCCATAGGGGGGCTGTTGTACACGAGATCACCGTTGGGCAGCAGAGACACGCCCAGATCCTGCACCGTACTGCCAGCAGGTAGCACCTCTCCTTCCCTCGGGTCCAGGTCCAGGTCCAGGTCCAGGCCAGGGTCCAGGTACTGGTCCACTTCCAGGTCAAGGTCCATTCCCCCCATGTCAGACTGGGTCACACCGGCTTCTCCTCCAAGGATTAAATCCATCACCAGCCTTAGGTCATCATCATCGTCTCCCTTGTCTGATGTCACATCTGTATATACATAAACATATAGGCTATGTACATCAATGATTCATGTTTATAACATTAAGATATTAATATAATAGTGTCAATTATTGGCCAGTTTTAACAGTATGAGCATTGTCTTATAGTAATCGTGATGAGAATATATAACTGTAACTTGACGACACTATCATTATTATTATCATTACCAATTGAATATAATGTCGTTTGAATAACATTAAGATGACCATGTACCTGGAACTGAAGCTGAACAGTTAACGGTGGAAGGTAGGAAGGCCTGTTCAGGAATGGCTCGTGGGTCAAACGGGTAGATTCCGGTAGCTCTGAACCCAGAGACTAGGAGATGTCTGTCTGCCTGGAGACGCAACCACGTTTGTCTGAAGAGGTGGAAGAAGTTCCCATGGGTGACAGTACATGCAGTCAGAGCCGTATAGCTGTGTACAGCCGTCTTCCATGTTGACTTAAACGACCCAAACACTGTCCTGCAAATGCAAAAACATAATCAATTTAGATGCAGCATAGACGTACAAAATTGAGATAACACCGATGTAAATTTATTTCTTTTTAAATTTATCTTAATTTTGTTCTGCATGAAAGATATTGGTGAAAATGTCCTGTACTTGATCTAAATAATTTTCATACCGGTCAAGAGGCTGTAACCAATGAGAACAGTGCGAGGGAATTTCAATCAGAGTTATGCCATTTTGTCTCGCTTCATGGATTAACTCAACATGATGATGAGAGTCGTGTCCATCGAAGATTAGCACCTGTGGTCTTGCAGGTCCAATACTTGGAAGAAAAACTTCCTTGAACCACATAAGTGATAGTCCCTAAAACACAAGTATAAATTGACATTGTTACTTGATAAATTAACATCAAAATAAAACTTTCCTGAGATATACCTTCATAACAATAATATATACGCAAACATTACTGTAAGTGTACAATATACGCATATGCAAACTGATGTAAATATCTTCTTTTTAAAATAATAATAATAATACAAGACTAGTGCATATTTATAAAGCACACATATATCCACCCTCGAAAGCATGCTCAAATGACAAAGAAAACTGTAAAACATTTTTAAATAAATGACGTCTTGACTTATGAGTTCACAAAATCACGCAATAAAAGTGTGTGTTTGAATGATTAGAAATAATTTTAGTTGTTGCATCTCACCTGTTTCATCCATCCTGTGGGGGATACACTCAGCCGAGTCCCAGTGGGAGCGTGGTCTGTGTCCCATGACTTGAGAGCTGCCCTTGTTTTTCCCTTGATGACGAGATGCGGATCCATATACGTGCCGGCCGCATTACCACACACAACCAATGTTATGTTCTCTCTCGAACCTGTCTTTGAGTGGAGGTATTTCGCCCCTTTCCTTAAAAAATACAAAATCAGTAAGACGCTATAGTTAACGATAGTAATAACAGGTAACATTCTTGTCGGACAAAAATATGCAGAGGGTAAAGATACGCACTGTCACATATTCAACCAATATTAAGCATTTCATAATGACACACGTTTTTTTCACGGACACACTATCTCACTGATATCATTGATCATTTTAATCTTAGCGTATAGCTTCACCCGACAGCACTTTATATGCAAAACGTCAAATCATTATTAGAGGTTTTATGCATTACTTTAACCAAACCTTAGTATAAAAGAAAAAATAGAACACTTAAAATAATACATCAGATGTATAGAGTACAAGGGAAAACTGTAAAAGCATAACATACCTTGCAACAATCTTATCTGGCTCGGTGGACAGTGACAGGTACGTCTCGTCCATATTCCAGATGCATTCTGGTTTTTCCAAAATGCCGAGGTATTGCAATTCCTTCCCAAGGACAGAAAAGTAGTTTGATATTCTGTTTTTAGTCATACTGTTGTGCCGTAGTATTGAGGTCGCTTCGGGTGTTCTCAAAGAAATGTCCCCATGTCTTTTTTTCAGATTTCTCCACCATTTCTCTGTTGGCACATCTCTTTTAAATGGTTTCCCATTTTCTTTGGCATATAAACCTACATGCCTTAAAAAAGTCTTTTTCGAAAATCCAACTCCATACAGTGCCCTGTTGGCGGCCATGTCAATCAACTTCCTCTCTTCATTGTTCGTGAGTTGAGGTTGTACCCCGTTTTTTGCATACATATTTATCCTGCCTGTGACCCGATCAGAAATTGTAGATTTTGCAACGTTATACACATTGGCAGCTTTCCGTATGGACAGCAAACCTTGTCTAACAACTTGAACAGCTTTCATTAGCCTGTTTTCTTTGGAGGGACTTGACATGCTTCTAACGCAGCTTTTACCTGTCTGACCGACTGGTAACCGGAGATACGGCCTGTATGACGTCACTATGCATATATGACGTCATAGGCGCATCGCATATAATGGCGCCATATAATTAGAGCACTGTATCATGCAAAACAATGTTATTTTGTTGTTTTACTGTCCATTATGAAACTCCCGCGTAAAACTAAAAAAATGTTCCCGCCATTTTATTCAGTAGCCGGAAGTGTCCGAACCTTGGTCGATTTGTGTCCGAACTTTGGTCTACTTGTGTCCGAACCATGGTCAAACCTGTCCGAACTAAGGTCATTTTGACATGTTATCAAAATCGCAATTCTATACCAAAGAATAATTTTTATAGTACTAAATACAACTCTAATCGACTACCTAATTGTTTCTATATGTACGTGGATGTATTTGAAAGTATAATGGTCGCTTCCTTCATTCCCTGAATTGTCACTCAAAATTTACCTTCACACAAATATTTTGTCGATTTCATTCGTGAAATCGGTATTTGTACCATTCGCTAAATTTCGTTTTAAAAATATATCTGACAGTCAGATATTTTTCAAATGAATCAAGTATTGTCAGGAAATGAACAGAAATATTTAGAAACCAACGGAGTGTTACAATTTGCATTGTTTTTGTGTCAGTTGTAAATTGGAAGTGTCCGAAGTTCGGGCGACTTTGGGTGGTGTCCGAGCTTAGGTCAGTTTGCCCTATTACTAGAAATGCATACAATACAATGTCACGCCATGACAGATGGCCAGTTAGATGAGAGTGGACTGAGCAGAGTTTACAAGGAACTAGAGAAAATAAGACAGAAAACATGTTAATCAAATTACTCCCAACGATCAATTAGATGTGGTCAAGACCTTGAGATCAATATTGTCTGGCATGGTAATGTGTTAAAATATATTGCCAAGCAACGTGATCTAAATCAAATGAGTCATTGAATGTGCCTTTTGTCTTCCTGCCAACCCAGGATAGAACTAATCAATACTGAATATTGTAAACATTACTCTTGACTCACCTTTGGTGTTGTAAGAAATAGTTGTCAATAATCAATTCACTAACAGGTTTCTTTCTTTGTTCACAATTGATTTTTAAACTCCTTTCAATCGGATCTTATAAATTGTTTCATTAAATCACATAACACGCATTAAGATTCACTTACATGAATCGTTTAAAAATATATATAAAAAATGTAGTCAGGTTTACTTAGTTTCCAACTACTAAATAATATTTGGAAAAGTGTTAATGCCTAACTTTTATATCGTTTTCAAATATCATTTCAATTATTGGTAATGTTCCTTTATTCTAATTTCTATGGTTTTCAACTTGGACATATTAGTACATATCCAGTTGAAAGAAATGTGTTTTGACACATCGGTTAATACAATTTGTAACGTTGTAAACTTCATTTTGGATAGAGTTATGTCCCTTGAATCTGAAAATTTACTCACTTTTGGAGCTATAATACTCTACGGGGGACACATTTTCCTCAGAAAGTTGAACGACATTTCATAAGCTGGCACTTCAGTTAATACATTTGATCAATTACGAAGACCTGAAGATTATGTTTTACAACATTACAACGCTTGCATTGTGTTTTAAAACTGAGGGACAATGACAGTTAAAATGCTCCAATGTGGCAGGTTAAACAACTGATTTAGTTTTAAATAATGGAATCATGGGCCCTGTAGCTCAATTATTGGGTCTTGAGAAGAAGAAGACAACGTGAAACGTTTTAGGATGTATGGACGGACACCATGCCATGCCATGCTATAAGCCCATGGTTCCTCTTTATCTGTAATAACAACAATGATGCGTGAATGATATAGTATATCATTCCCTCATATTACAGTCTCAGTATATGTCGTTGAGGTTGAAAGACATATGAAAAGATGATACACCCAAACGAACCATCAGTGTGGAAACACAAAACAGCTTTGTTAGAATCATGGATGTACCAAGCTCTATATTTGGTGACGTGGAGAGGAGGATGTGGGGCTGGTGACATTGGTGCGATGCAAACATTTGTCTTGTTTGACAATGATCTTTTCCCTTATGTCTAATTGTTAGGGGATTAGTAATCTTATATTTTGAGTCCAGACCTTTAATACCGTTTTGGTTTAATTTTATTATTTGTTGGTATCAAAGTGGTAACAATTTTAAAATGATTACTGTTGCGGATCTCATATCTATAACGTTCACATGTAATTTGATTGCTTATCTCCTCATTCCCTTCTTTATTCTACATCAAAGGAGGAATACTTTTATGAGGCCAAAGTAAGCCGAGATGATGTATGTTATGCTAATTTAACACTAACACAAAGTTGACTTCGTGCATATTTGGTCTACTGTCTACATCAAAGAAGGAATAGGAGACCAAGTTAATCCGGGATGATGTATGTTGTGCTAATTAACACATTGAACTTTGTTGCAAATCTTCTTTAAGGCGGTGGAGCACGGTGTTCTTGATGAAATAAAATCTATCACAAAAATAAGTGTTACTAATGGCTTAAAATACTCCTGAATCAATAAAAAGAGTTCTAAAACGAATGTACATGGTTCGGTTACGCAATGAGAGTCCATATCCCATCGAGCAACCAATTTAAGGTGTTCACATTAAAATGGCCTCTCAAAGGTTGTTAAAGTGAACTGACCAATCTAGCAATGCATAAACACTCAAAAGTAGAGTTTAAAATAATGGTACAATGATGGAATGGTCAACTATCGTTCTGTCTAATACTCTCAAAATCGCATGAGACCTACAAATCTATTTCTCACACTGGAGAGTCCCACAAATTCTTGCTTTATACGTTACACCATTTTCTTCCAATACAGATTGCCATAATATGGATACAGATCATGTAATGAGATGTTTTTTCCCTCTTGCGTAACAATATATTGGATCACCAAATAACAAATGTCAAATTTGAGAAATGTAATATGCAAAAAACATCTTGCAGTGCTTTTAATTCTTATTCTGGAAGTTGTTTAAAGCGGTCATAAATCTGTAGAACATATTTCAACTAAATATATATATATATAAGATATATTATATATACAATCAGACCTCGTTTACCTTGACCATGTATATCCGTAAACCCGGGCATTCGCACGGTAGTATTGTACAATTTTTTATTTCGATATATATAAAATTTTAAAAAATCAGGTTTTCATCGACGAAACTCAATTTAATGAGTTGCCTCATGTGTTTATTACCAAATGGTTATAAATAACCGAGTTAATATTACTGATATGAGCACATGTGCACATATCACGTTTGCTTTTGTCGTCTGTGACGTCATAACACAAATGTTCGTGACGTCACTGCAGCTTGCAGTCGCAAGAGAAGTGGACCGTTTCTTGGCTATTTTTACGCGAATCAAATGGAATAAAATAAGTAATAAAGAAATTATTACACTCGAATGTGTGTCATGTGACTTGTACACAACTCGTGCATATTTGTGTATAACCGTCGCTCTCGCTCGGGCAATACAAAAATTCACACTCGTTTCGTAAAAGTCATATGACACACTATCTCGGGTAATAATCTCTATATAGGTACTAGTGTCCACACACAATATTTGAGATAGGGGTCAGAACGAAGAAAAACTGCGTCGAGGATAAAAATGGGTCTCATCTTTATGTAATTAAGATGATGAGAGTGTCTGCTAACGAGTTACGCTTCGCTTCACTGTCAACATGCAGAAGTGTTTATTACCAATGAGGTCAATTGTCTGAAATTTGGTGTCTGTGACTTGTTAGAAGACATGTTAATTAGCATAGGTAGATACACATAGTTTTATCCTCGACGCGGCGTCCTTTTAAGAAGAATAAAGGCGGATAATACCTCCTTGTAGTGAGAAAGGAGCCGTTTCGTGATAAATTCTAATTTCGTTGTCACGCAATTGGTCACTATGAAGTTATATAAGTCTTATTAACCAATCCTGAAATATGTTTGTCTATTTGTTTATAGAAATTAATATATTTATCAATGTATCACTTGATGAAAAAGGATATACAGTTGAATAATGAATAGACACCAGACAAATTTGACTTAGAGATATATCTTCTTGTGTTAATTGCTGAACATATTGGGTAATAGAGAAGACAGACCTTGATGTGGAACAAAGCCCTATACTGAGATGGACCAATCGACCTGTCTGTGGGTAATTGTAAAGACACTTTACATCTAATTCGAATGTCTCATATGACCAGAAGCAAGTTTAACAAGTTGTCGCATACAGTCGATGTCTGTAAGAGTGATACCCTTTATATGAATATTGATGCAAATAGTTGTTCTAATATGTGCCGACTACTGAGGCAGTATACTGCGTAAAGGACTTATTCCTGTATGTATATATATTATATCTGTAACTATTGACTTCACATAAAAACTGTCACTAAAGCAAACTGTTAACTCATGTACAAAATTTGAAATTGAATAACTTGCTTCATTTTGTAACTTTGTTAACACTCCATATTGTTTAGATGTGATTTTTGTCATCTTTACATATTATAACGTCAATAGTATTATGTAATAACGCACCAGGTGTAAATCAAATGGACCATTGGATGTGTCCTTCATTCCAGGATAGAAAACATCAATACCAAACAGAAAACATTAACGTTAAACTCACATTTGATATTATTTGTGAGACGGAGTTGGACATGAAATCAATTCTCTAACTGCCATGAGTCAAATCTTGTTATGTAATTCGTTTATTCAGGCTTGTCTCATAAAACTAAAAGAAACTTATTTTTTAAAATTTAATTAAAAGATATATATATCAGAAGTCATGTCAAACCAGAATAAATATGTTCTGTTATGCTTCCTCTGTGGCGACCATTAATGAGATACGTGCACCGAAGTAATTTCAGGAAGGATTGCAAATGTACACACATAACATTATATGTTCTTTGATGAAAGCATTCTCAGTTTAATCAGTAACGAATGTACATGGATCACTAATTGTCAAGCTTCACAAAATATAATTTCTTTCCTAAAATGTAACAATTCAATTAAGTTGAAAGCATTGAGTTACATCTCCAGTATGTATTATCAGGAACCACATCACTTCAATTGTCAAAGGCTGTGACATGTTATCCATGGTGTGTTCTCGTTCATCTGTTCCCTGTAATAGTGTCTCACTCTCTCGTAAGTTGAACATCAATGTCCTTTTGAAAGGTGTTGGAGTAAAAAACAAAACCTTTTTCAAGGCTTTATATTAATCAATATCAGGACTCTGTGAACTTGCATCATGCAAGTACTATCAACTAAAATAGAGTAGAAATGTTGACACTGAGTCGCGGTTCATTTAACATGAATAGCAAACCTGAAATGAATTCCATGCTTTGTTTGAATTTAAAGAAAGAATGGAGTTGACATGAGCACAATCTCACCAACAATCCAACTGATCACAATCCTAAATGAAGGAAACTTTCATTAAATGTTTATTTTAGAAAGTGGTTTTTTTTCGTTTGACAAGAGTCAGTAACTACGGTGGAATGACATCAGTTCAGACACATTAACTGAATCAATTGAGATAATCAAAGCAATTCCGATATGTATTAAACCTTGATCTCCATAATGCATTTGCTTGGATGGAATCTCAATCCCGTTTGCGATGTCTTCAAAGTACATGTATGTTGATATGACAGATTTACGGTTCACATGTCTAACACACCAAGAGAAGTTTTGTGGCAAAACATCTCCAAGCATTTCAGCGCATGAGTAGAATTCTGAAGTGACCCTCTGTTCTTTATAAATAGTTCGTGTACAACATACAAACTATGATTTTGGACGTACGTGGAGAGAATTAGCCCTATGAACATAATGTGCATTGTCAATGTCAATGCTTTTAGATTGTTTTATTGATTACAACTAAATTAAAACGAATGCTTATGAATTCAATACACATTTCCAGAAAATTTGTTTTCAATGCTAAATGTAAAATGTTCTAGGATGTATATCAATCTGTAACAAGAGATACAAATGCCATCTTATCTTAATCGTTTTGGCGAAGCAGACAGTAAAAAGAAGTAATATCGACACCTGGCTGCTGCAAAACGTTCTAAAATAATTTATTTGATATGATTTGCCACATGTGTACCGATTCCGTTTCTAATCTTAAATGCGAAATAAACCACAGAATCTTATGGTCCAATTTGATTGAAAAGTTGTCCTTGACTGTTGCATGAACATTTTACATGAATCCAATCAGTGTTTAACCACCCTCGCTATCGTAAAAATCCAAACCCAGTACGAACTTGTTTTAAATATTAAATTTCAAAGACTTATTACACTAATATGGGACTGCTGTGCTTCCATGGTTTTTATAATAAAAAAAGCCTCTTTGAGTATTTCAAAGCAAGTCTGAATTAAAAAAAACCACAAAACAAAATTTAAGGAATCATGTTCTCAAGAGTTACAATGATTCGTCTCATGTCGTCAATGCAGAGTCAATTTTAGAATTTAGGAATACTCTTAGACCAACCTATGGAATAGGCAACCGATATATAACATACAGTGTTATTCTTATAGGCGCGAATAAACTAAAATGATTAATAACATTTTGAATCAAATCCGGCGAGAATACGTGAAAACCTTTCCCAAAAAGTAAATATTCAATGTGAGTGTTCCAAAATAAAATAAAGCTAAAATAGCTTGATTAACATTGTTATCGGTTGGGTGTTATTTTGCTAATAATGTAAGAGGAAAGGACACCAAATGTATCTTCCATTAGGAAGACACAATTTAAAATGTGACGGTTTAGATCACCATAAACATAGTTAGCAGTACTTACATAGTGGCACACGAGTCAAACCAGTAAATTATTACCATAGTTTCAGACTAAGTAGTCGTAACAGGGTACTAGATTACAATCGCTGCCAAAATGCTTGACATTTGAGGAAAATGTAGTAGTTTTTGGAATGTAAATTGGCACAATTTTAATCACATCTGCAAGAACTTTAATCAATATATTGCAATATATTCTTTTGATTACCGGATCCCCGCCGCCGATAAAAAGACTCCTTAATTTGGCATTCTTATGAGAATTTCAACCCAAAAAGTACTAAGTGTTCTCTATATCAATGTTCTATTCGCAAGAAATATTCCACCGATGACAGTTATACATGTATATGGAAAACGTACCATTATTCTCATTACTTAAGGTTTATTCTACTGTCTGTCCATTTGATGATTTTACAGGGTTATCTGACTTGCAAAACCCATTTGTGAATTGTTGGTGGTTACAATTTTAAAGTATTCATCAATTTACGTATGTCTATACAGGAAAACAAAAGTTCATTGAAGCTGAACATGTGAGTCCTTGTAATTCAAGTCACCACAACAAGCACCTGCTTAAGCGTTTAATTAATTTGCTTAACCCACACCCTACCCCCTTTTCAACCTTATATATTGTGCCCGTGTCATGGAAAATACATTTGAAAACTCATTGAAGTTGATGAAATGAATTCCACGTATAACTAAAGGTTATTTAGAATGGACTGAAATGACAAAGGAAACATTATTATATTGACACTAAGATATACCGAACATGATGTATGAAGTATTGATAGTCATTGAAATGCAATTACAAGCTATAACATAATACATTATGAACGTTTGCATCATACAGTAGTAAGAACTTATTGTCCAAACTGGTAAAGTGAAGTTTGTATTTAATCTTCAGTACTAATAAAGTCACGGACATTTACATTTTGTATAAGGAGTTAGTTAATGGAAATAACAAAATTAGCACTACTGACATTGAAACGTTTAAGATTTTGTGGTCATGAAACAATGATCTGAACTCACGGATGGACGTCTGACATTATATGACAATGGGTTACTCCTTGAGGTCGCACAAGTTGCAAATGGCCAAATACTGGATACAAGAATGACATTAGATTATGTACCATTAAAATAAATCCTCTGTTCAATTATTTATGTTTTTCTTCTTTGTTGCCTGTGGGAATTTGATTTCATTCAATTTCAATATGGTTAAAAGTTAAAACAAATCGAGAATTTGTATTTAATCTTCAGTACTAATAAAGTCACGGATGCCCCTCAGTGCAGAATATCAATAACATTTTGGTGAAGAGGACAACATTTGTATTGTGACAGCAATCCTTCTCAAATGTCATCATGATATATTGACATAAGTGGTTTTGCTGTTCCCCTATGCTGTCTTTATGGTCATGATAAGTGTTAAAGGCCCCTCTCTAAGTTATGTCAATTTGATAGTCCACTTTGATCTGTTTTGGTTTGTGGTGCTCTGGTAATCAATCAACACTATATGTCTCTGATTCCTGTCCGTATAGAACATGGATGTATTTGATCACTGTACAGTCTGGTACCATAGTATATACACTGGATTGAATTGACAACAGACTGAGTGGACTTAGAGAAAGATGCTCTTGGGTTAATTTCTGAACGCATTTGGTACTACAGAAGAGGCAACTAGACACAAGCAAAGCTGGGTTAATTGGCTTGTCTTTGGTGATATTTGACATTGCCTTTAAGTTAAGAGGAATATACGACTAGAAGTGATTGGATGTCAAATTTAATCTTGAGTTTTTACGGACAGCTTTTTCAGAAATGAAGGACTTATGTTAATACAGAGTGTGCTAAACCGATTTAGTTGTCCCATAAAAGGGTCAAACATCTCCATTTATCTGCTTAATTAATGCTATTAATCTTCATTTGTGAAGTATTATATACATATACATCTTAGATTATTATCATCAAAAGCTGTCTATGCATAAAACCGCTGTATTATTTAATTGCCATTAGATGGGAGTATTGCGAAAGTTAGCTAATCTTTTAACACAATTATTAGTAGTTTATAAATACTAATACTACTACTTATACTAATTAATCTGTCATTTTATGTTTATCCGTCATAATAAAAACAAGTTTCCCTGTTAAACCCTTTATATGCTATGTACATATCCTTGAGTGAAATAAAGTTCTGTTCTGTACTGTTCTGCTCTGGCAGTAAGCGAGAATGTTTTGACAGAAAGGACTGTCCGTTAATCAAAAGAAAACTAGTAACAGAGGATAGTACTGCTTTAAAAGTTTTCAAAGTACTAAGAATTAGCATTAGCATTAAACAGAAATAAATTACTACATAAAATCATGAAATTTAGCCCACCCTCATCCTCCAACACCATCCCGTCTGTGTGTCCTTGAGTATGTGTGAACATGAGTCTGTGTGTTCATGAGAATCTATCTTCATGAGTCCGTGTGCACATGAGTCCATGAGTATATGTGTCTGTATGTCCATGAGTATGTGTATTCATGAGTCTGTGTGTCCATGAGTATGTGTGTCTGTGTGTCCATGAGTATGTGTATTCATGAGTCTGTGTGTCCATGAGTATGTATGTCTGTGTGTCCATGAGTATGTGTGTCTGTGTGTCCATGAGTATGCGTGTACATGTCTATGTGTCCATGAGTATGTATGTCTGTGTGTCCATGGGTATGTGTGTACATGTCTATGTGTCCATGGGCATGTGTGTCTGTGTGTCCATGAGTATGTGTATCTGTGTGTCCATGAGTATGTGTGTCTGTGTGTCCATGAGTATGTGTGTATGTGTGTCCATGAGTATGTGTGTACATGTCTATGTGTCCATGAGTATGTATGTCTGTGTGTCCATGGGTATGTGTGACTGTGTGTCCATGAGTATGCGTGCACAAAAGTCTGTGTGTCCATGAGTATGTGTATTCATGAGTCTGTGTGTCCATGAGTATGTGTGTCCATGAGTGTGTGTGTCCATGAGTATGTGTGTACATGAGTCTATGTGTCCATAAGAATGTGTGTACATGAGTATCTATGTCCATGAGTATGTGTATATGTGTGTACATGAATCTATGTGTTCATGAGTTTGTGTGTACATGAACCTGTGTGTTCACAAGTCAGTGTTTCCATGAATCTGTGATATCTGTGCCCCCGAGTCTGTGTGTCCATGTGTTTGTATGTCCATGTCTGTGTGTCCATGATTCTGTGTGTCAATAAATCTGTTTCCATATGTGTGTTTTTTGTGTGTCCATGTGTGTCTGTATGAAGATGTTAATACCAGTAAATCTGCAATAACTCAATGTTTCTTTTTTTGGAATAATTGTGCCTTATGCCCTTATGCCCTTATCCCTTAGTGATATGAGAACATGATGTTATCAATCTTGCCTTCACAATTCTATCAAAACAAGACGCTGCTATGACCGTGATTGCAATCAAATTTCCACATTTCCAATATTGAAGCAAAATGGATTATGCATTGACTATTACTGAAACCAAAATAATGGGCGGACATTTGCCTTGTCTTAAAAACTGGAGGTTGATGACTTATTGAAAACCATTTGCTGAAATGATGGAAAAGGAAGATCTTGGAAAATGCATGACAACTAATTTCTGACCGAATTCTGTGTATTTCAACCATACGTTGAAGCTAGTCCAAATAATGTTATCACATTTATCGTCATAATCTATCATAAAAAGATTAATGTTAATGTTAATGTTTGTAGACAGGACATAGATGATGAAATCCTGATTTATTGACATTAGTACTCCTGTCGATTCCCTATGCTGTCTTTATGGTCATGATCAGTGTCAATGGCTCATCCCAAATAAGATAATGCACTTTGGTCTGTCTTTGGTCCCGATTATCTATGAACAATAAATGTCTGATTCCTTATGGACAACGAATATATTTTATCACTGTAATGTATGATGCCACACTATTTATACTTGACTAAATTGACAACAGAATGACTGGACTTAAAGATCGATGATCTTGGGTTAATTCCCGAAATCACTTGGTGAAAAGGAAAACCTACCTAGATACTAACAAAGTGGAGGTAGAATGGAATTGGCAATATCCAAGACACGGATAATGAATTAATATCATAAATGCACACTTACATGTTTGTCCATGACTCTATGTGTCAATAAGTCTCTGTGTCCATGTGTGTGAGTCTGTATGTGTAACGTTATAACGCTAGTAAATATGCAACTTAATAACTTCATGTCTCTGAATGGAATGATGTCTTATCCCTTAAAAATATGAAACGTGATATTATCTAAATGGCCACCATAATTCTATCATAACAAGACTCCTCTATGATTGTAGAGATGACGTAGACGATTGATTCCAGTTATATTTCAAGATTTCCAATAAGGATGCAAGGTAGATTATGTATTGACTATTGCTGAAACCAAAACAGTGAGTTAAAATTTGCTCTGTCTTGCAAACTAAAGGTTATTGTCTCATTTAAGGCGATTTGCTGAAATGGTTGTAAAGGAAGATCTTGTAATACATTACAAATAATTACTGAACGCATTTGAGTATTCAAACCACACTTTGGATCTAAAAAGTGTCAAAATAATGTTATCACACTTGCTGTCATAATTCTATCATAACAGGACTAGGTTTATGTTTGTAGACATGGCGTAGACGATCAAATCCAATCATTTCACAAGATTTCCAATACAATATATCTGTATTAAAGTCTTACTGAATAAAAACAGTTCCACCTTTTGTGTAAAATGTATGACGTGTATTGTCTTTATGAGTACAAGGTTGCATTATTCTGATTGATTGAAGATTTGTTTGCTAATTGTAATGTTAAAGGCGTCCTAGCACGCCGCTCTTGCTGAAAAAAGTGCCTCCACAAAAAGTACAAATATGGTACAATGATGGAATGAATGGTCAACCATCTTGCTGTCTGAACTCTCAAAATCGCGTAAGACCTACAAATCTACCTCTCCCAAAAAATTTTTGCTTTATACGTGACACCATTTTCCTTCCAACACGGACAACAGTTTTCTATGGATACGGCTTATCACAGGGGCGTGTATCGCTTAGAAACAGCGTTTGAAAGACATATACCTGTATATACCCTACCATATTACTATATAAAAGGAAAGGGATGTAACGACGAAACAATCCCATGCTCATTCAAACTCATATTTCGCATCAAAAACATTGTTTATGGCACAGTCGATGACTACGATTCGAAAGCGATACACGCCCCTGTGCGGCTTTTCGGGTCGTGAAAGGAGATGTTGTCCCTCTAACGTAACACTATATTGTAAAAATTTTGATTATAAATTGCAAATTTGAGAAGAACTAATATGCCAAAATGTGCTATAGAGCCTTTAAAAGTATGGTTTTGGGTTTGCAACACATGTGTATATTGCATACGCATGTGTATAAACAGACGTTTCAATTCTCTTAAGATAATTTATGTAAAGGACTTCTTGCTTTGCTTCTTAGCTTTGTAACATGATGAGTTCCCTGGTAGTTTTATAAGTGAAATGCAACATTGTGTACCTAGATCGCATATTGGATATCTTGTTTATGGAATGTAATACATAATATCACAACGCCATAATGATTCATATGTTATGGAATATACGTGCTCTCTGCTGACTTACGTCCCTAAAGGTCTGAAGATTGAATCATAAGAAGGTAATATTTGAGTATGCCAATCGCCGAATCAATAAGATCAATAGTCAATTAAATCAGCATCAATCAGTCAAAATAGACGTATTGTCAGATATAGTGTTTCAGTAGACAGACCATAGGGTTGTATAAGTCACATTGTCATCAATTTCTCCACGTCACATCAAACGCCGAGAACCTACGTCATAACGACAAACCAGTATGTTGTATACATGTATTAATTGGATCATTAGTTCGTTCAATGCTGAACTACACAGATTATGTAGGTGGGTGGTAACTATACAGAACGCAAATAATACCCTGTGTTGAACTTACTTATCAACTCGAGATATGACGGCACGAGAAAAAGAAGTGTTTTACAACTAAAACAAATTATGAAAATTTTAACTTCCCTAAGCAAATGTTTTTCATAAAGTGAAACACACACTTGAGAGTAAATTACATATAAACGTCACTTTATTTGAAGAAGAGTGTTTTGATGTCAAAAAGTCTCACTTCGTATTCATTGTTTACGATACATTGTATTCACGCTGCCCCTGGTATTGTGACATAATGGGAAATCTTAAACTGATGTAATTCATCTTTATACTACTTAGATTACAATGACGTAAAACAGCAGAGATTCCACCAATAACACACTGTAGGAACGTGTACGCCTGGAAATTGTTACTCAACAGAAGTGAACGAATTTCTCTGCGAGAGGTCAGTTTAGTTTTGTGCATTTGGTGTATGATTTTGTTGGATAAATCGGTTATTAGGTATTTATGAGAACAAATGTTTCAGGCTGTAAAATGGTAAACACCGGTAAAGATGTAGACGAAAGATAATGTCATTATATGCCCTCAGTCGACTGTAACATCACAATTTAGGGGTCGGTTTGTTTGATAAATAGGTTTTCAGGTACTTATGACAAAAGATATATATCTCCTTGATTAAATCACTCTAATTAAAAGGCATCCACCTGTTAGCAAAAAAGCCTTATTTATGTGAATAGATTTAAAAAAAAGAATGAGCTATGTGGAATCATAACCAGTAAACAATATGTTCTAGTTGGTCTCACAGCATGTGGCGTGAACGAACATGGCGAACTGTGTATTCCAGATACCTCGAGGTGATGGGTTGTCAGATACAGTCACTTCAATAAGGTAAGGTTTACAACTGTGGTAAACAGTTTTTTATAACATCACCAAATGGTGATACAGCTCACTGTATACAGACGAAGAAACAGCTAACCATAATTATATCATAGGCAAAGCTCAAAGACTTATAATTAATTCCTGCTTCATTCATATATATAGTTTACGCTTGAGAAACTACTTGATTGAATTAAGTGTCAAATTCCCAAATACAGTTTGGAATTGAACAAAATTACATGTTTATGTCCAAGAAAATGTACGTAAACGTTTTTATGGTATGTTATGCACAAACTATTGTATCTTCATGTATTTTTTCGACAATAAGTCCTTTTTAAATACCATATACGAGATTTACAGTGTCATTATAAATACTATATCAGAAAAAAATTTAGCAGACAGTATAACACATTTAACGAAAGCATGGTGCAAAGGTCCCAGTTTGATAACTGATGATTGAATCATTTCCTTGCCCAATACTCCGTAAATAAAGATTAAACACGATTGACGTATACACTATCCTGCCATGACCTGGCATTCTTCCCTGACAAGTTTATCTGATAATCTCGTTGGAGAGAAATGTCAAGCCGTCTTTTTCTATAAATTGCGAATGTATGTAATACCTGCCGTTATGGAGCATCACATACATGTAAATGTAGGGTTCAAATACATGTCTGCTTCGACGGAAAAATCCTAAGATTATCATAAAATAATCTTTTCCATTTTTAATGCAACGTTGACTCGATTAGTAACTCATAATGATATATCAGTTCTTATATATTATTGGTAAGTGTGTAGTAAAATATAATTCGTTTTAATGACTGAAAGTAAAATTCGCAACATAGGATACGTTTCAGGATTCCATTGTACAAATGTGTAGAATTCAAAATTGACAAAGTTCAATTCTCTGATTGGGACATATTCTTTATAATAAAAAGAGCATTTCTTATCGTTTGGAAATTAAATCTACTTATTAAGTAGTTGAAATTGCTATTACTGTGAAAATGGGGGAAAAAGCTGGGAAACATCAAATAGGACATTTTTCGTTTACAAATTAGAAATTGTTACTTCTAAAATTCAAATATTAACATTAAAAGCAAAAAGAAAAAAATATTTCAATAGATGTCTTTCAGCGTCGTAATGCAACTCCATTTACTAAATGATCAAGGAATAGAGTGAAATAAAAAGCAGAAGGTAAAACCTATAGCGGAAAAGGCACTGATGTAGTTTATTTGAAATCAGAAGCTGACTTTACTTGACTTGATCACAGAACAATCTCATGTATCATTATAATTAGATGACATTAATAACACCATTTGGAAAATTAAGTTACCACTACGGATAATTTGTTTGTATAATAAGATGTTTTACCCTTTAAGTAAATATTAATTACACATGAAACGTGCTACAGCCCCTTTACGTTAATTAGGATAAACATTCTCTAATGCATCTTTAATGCCTTGACACTTTAATCTAAACTAATGAACATTCTGCAAATTTAAAAACAGTAGCTTCATATAAACAGTATAATGTCGTTGTTTAGATTATCACATAAACAGTTTACTACCTTCAATGGAAACATCATATGAGTTAGTGCAATATGTATGGTTTGGCCTTATTTTCCTATCGCAAGTCTATCTATGAGATTATACAATCAACCTTTCTTTAAATAATGTCACTACGTTAAAGCAGTATAGGTTATTATGTTTGCAAGCTACAATTACATGAACAATCATCATATAACTGAATATGTTGCATGTAATTAATGACATCTGATATGAACGTTTATGATATTATGAAATGTATTTTGCAATGTTCTCTGAAAACCTAAGTAAATATAAAAGTTACAATACAATGCAAATGATACAAGTGAAATTGGCAGTAAAATAACTATTATTAAATTTGATTTTTTGAATAATTACATACATGAGAAAATAATTTAAGGTAGTCTACATTGACGTCAGAGAGAGTGACAGCTGGTAAAATAAATATGGGACAAGTTTTTGTTGGATTGAAAAATACAAACGTTTTCCTACCTTGTAATAGAGTAAGTGTAAGTGACGAATGTATTCTTGATAATACTTTAAAAATTAATAAACGGTTATGCACTCATCTACTTTGAAGACAAACATGCATTATAGTCATGAACGTATATGTTATTGGAGTCATGTGGTGAAATGATAACTCCTCATACCCTCCCCTCCAATTACTTCAATCACAGTTATTACAGTTTCTACAGTTTTTTTCTTTCTGTGTTTTGTCCAATAAGATGTTATACTCGTCTAAAGACTATGGAGTCATAATTCAGTTCTTAACAATGGATTTAAAGATCAGAATCGTGTGTGTTATAAACTTGCAGACAGACACAATTATATTCTACTTAAAGTAATGGTGATCTGATTATGTGTCATTCTGTCACTTCTAACATGATTCCATTGTAAAGAAGATCCCATAACATACATCAACATGGTTGTATTGCTTTTTGTCTAGACACTAGTGACGATTTAGCATGGACCCCATTGTTATATACCAATACAAGTAACAATCTGTCACACTTGTCTGTATGTAGGATTCATTAAATAAATTCAGGTTAAACCTGAATATACCCAAGGAATTAGTTTTGCCTCAACAATACAAATCATATGGCTGATTCAAAATCTATAACTGTTTTTCACATCGTTACACTCAGTCGTTATCTGTTACTTCCAGTCACATTTACTTTATTTAAATTTAAAGTTCATGTATATCATCAAATATTTTCCTGATGGTGAGATGCAACCTCAAATGAAAATGAATACAAAAGCACATTCCCATTTTTTTACAACAAATCTAAAATGTCTTTTGTTTGTTACTTACTCATCTAAATGTACATATAAAGCCACATACAGCATACTAAAATCATTTAGAACAACACAACACAAGTACAAGTACAAGTATAGTGAAACGTCGGATACGGAGATATATCTTCATTATCAGTTATTTGGAATCATTCACCCAATTTAACATTAAAATATTGAAAGAAGCATAAGTGCTGATAATGGGTGTTCGGATGGACGAACATTTTTGATTGAACGTTTACATACGCCATGTGCTACTTTACAAATGTAGTTCACAATGAAATACATATGCATAAATTATCAGAAATTGCACTGAAAGCACTTTCGGTAAATGTCAAACTGCTTATTTTCTTTCACACTTTTCTTTAAAGAATTACTTTAAATTCATAGTCATTGTACTGTTATATTTGTAGTATATTTATATTTACATATACCTGAGACCATTTTTACTGTCGATTTCCATCATGTAAATATGTAAGTCATGTATTTAATGAAGATCAAGATATATCACCTCTTGGAGACACTTAAAACAAATATTATTGTGACATAAGTTGACATCTCAGATATGACGCATTTCATCATAACTGTGATATTTGATCCCCAAAGTTCCTTTTTTGACGAAATATCAAACTCAATTCAATAACAGATTGTTTCAGGTCATGTTACATGAGGTATACAAAATCACAACTTCAGATTTATTGAAATTTTGAAAATTGTGTTGTTTTCAACATTCAAGTGTCACAAAACAAAACGACGTTCTCATTTTAAAAAAATCAATACTCCCCTAAACAATATGATTACATAAAATTATGTAAACTTTATGAGTCTCTACAGATAATACTGCATAGTCAGTATTATTAAAATATTCCTCAAGACAAAAAAGATTACGGCCTCGTAGTTACCAGCACATGCCTCTTCAAAACCGAAGTGGCATCCCGGAACTTCAATCTGCATTATTTCATAGATCATACTCCATCATAATGAGTTATATTGTTAGTTATTGACAGCGAAGTAGAGAGTTGCCATTCGATATCGCATCGCCATATGAGTATTTAAATTGTGTTCACATTAACCACATTTTGAGAAACAGAGTTCAACTTGATAAAAACGGGGCTTGTTGTAAATGTTGAACTATATATCCTGTCCCGTATCAGAAGCCAGGAGGATGAGATTCTATTAATCATACAAAATCATTTCAATGAAAAATATACTTTTCCGAACACAACACTGCCATCAGTGCGTGTTTATGACGTCATTACATTGAATGTCATCATGTTGTCATAGTATTGTTAGTCATCACTTGACGATGTAAAAGCATTGTATTGTCATATGGTTGATGGTGACAGAGCATTCTGCAAAATCTACTATCAAACCGATATCCCTTGATCCCTTGATGCACAAGTAATATCTCTTACAACTTTGGATTATGAATTAATGCAATCTACATCAATTGTATTCTTGTGATTATAAAATTGGTATCCAATGGAAGAAACCTTTTAGCCACATAATGTCCGTTTGGGTTAGTATCGGGTGATAATGTGAGTAATGAAACGTGCATACAAGCACCAGTGGCCGCACAACAATGGCGAAATGGTGTTAAGCTGTTGGTACAGTCAATGCTGGCGATAGTTGCCTTACTCTAAGGGCGTGGGTTCGTATCCCGCATTTGACTCGGCCCTAAAAAAGTATAAGAATTGTATTACTGAAGGTAGTGTTATCCCAAATAAAACCATGTTATAAATGACCTATATCATATAGAATGTTAACGTTATTTTCAAAAGATGCTGAACACCTACATGTTTTCAAGCACTCACGTTGTCTGGTGACGTATATACATGTATGTGGTACGGACTGCATTTCATGTTTCATACAATGTTTAAGTATATATGTAAAAGATCACGTAAGAGATTACAGACTTTAAAAAACGAAAATAAATGTAGAATGTTTCGGGATGTCAAGAGTACTTAATGCGTTAACTATATACACTGAACTCCTGAATATAGTACATAAGAAGGCACTTAGATGTGTTATTTTGAATTATAAACATTCAATTTATATCCAACACCCTGAGTGAATATTAAATCTGCTTGCTGCAAGATCAATTTCCAAGTTCCCGCATATGTTACTTAGATTTATTTATAAGTCCGTCAGCATTAGGCTCAATAACTGTTTTGTATATAGACTGCATTTCTGTATTTAAAGTTCGACCGTATTTACTGTACACACCTGTTAAGATAAATGTTCTTATTTATCACATATATGTGGATATTGTAATAACTTTGTTTTATGTTTACTACAAGTGTAATTGTAATGTATTATTTGAAATTGTATAAGATAACTACATGAGCTACAAATGCAGATACATCAAGACCCTCATCAGGTTTTCATCGGGAACATCTTCCGACGACTGCTAATTTCCCTGATTAACCGGCAACATAATTCTCCCTCACACCACAGCACTTCAATATGATGAAATCATTGTTATCGACACACACTCGATGACAAATGCAATGACCCTCTGAAACATGCATTAGTACATGGAACAGTGAACCATACGATACAAAACATGTAGACATTATTTCAAAAGTATATGAATGAAGAATAGAATCTACATGTTAACAAGTATTGTGTTTGGTGACAGACACGTGGTACTCACCACTGTGATATTTCTTAATACACACTACGTTTCCTCATTTAGGAACATGTGTCGAGGAGATTTCAGATTAAACAAACATATATGTAGAATGTTTAGGAATTTAAAGAGAAGGGGCGTTAACTTTAAACAATGAACTCTTGAATTTGTTAAATAAGCAGGCACTTGAGTCGGCTATTTTAAAATATAAACAAAACTTACCATCCTATTCTTTGATCCTGACAGTTTGACATGTTAATAGAAGAGAAGAGAGATTGATATCTTTCAAAGACTGATGCGAAATCCTAGCAAAGAAATGCGAGCACATTTTCCATATTTTGGGATTATAATATTGATTATGTAACCTTGAAGTGAGGTGAGTTGGGGATAAACGCTGCTTTCAAGAGTAATTCCCTAATATAAAGGCTGCAGAGAGAAAGTCCGAAACGCCATGGTGGCTATATTTTGCGGTGAAAATTGTGAGCATCGTAAGCATCGGCTGAAACTAGCAAACCATCGGTGGATGTAAATTTGAAGATTTTTATTTAATCAACACTGGCTCTTTAAGGGAACATTCACCCCCATTTAATGATGATCGATTTATATTGAAAAAATAGTTACTTCTAATCAAAAACAAAACTGGAGTGTATAATAGTGTAACTACATACAATTCATGACCATTCGTAATTTATCACTTTATCAAAATACACCCATGAACATACCATATATTTATATGTCGAGTTTTATATCTTTCCATCCGACCTCAGAACTTTGACATTCATACAACTTGTATGTAACATAACATGACTGCTATCTGCTGGGGATTAGATAGATACTGGTAAATGAGGTACACTATCCAGTTTCTGAGAACTGATTGAACTTAATCTCTCACATTTTCTAAATGTAATATGAACCCATTTATCAGATAACTTCAAAGACACTTCTTTCGTCAGGCATCTTATTTGTAACAATTTCTGATGAAGACAAATTGAAATTTACTCTGACTTCTAATTTAATATAAAATAGTGTTTTCGGTTGATATATACGCAACCTCGTATTTGTGACTGAAACATTATTCAAACTACTCTTGTTAATTAACACTACACTTATAACACTCATGTTTGCAGTAAGCAGTGCATGTGTTCGAAGATTGACATTGGACTTTTCAACTCAATGTAAATGGAATACTGCTGAAGTTATATTAAATGTGGGAATGTGTATCTTATTCATTTGAGAAAATTAGTTTGTTCCACACTTCGATGGGTCCATGGAAAACCGAGTACATTTTTTGTAATAACCAATAATAACCAGTCAATTACCAGTCAATTACCTACTACAGTGAAACAGTTGAACTTGTACTGAAGGATAGCATATATCACAATTTTGTAAATAGGTTATGACATTTAAGGAAAACATATTGATTATGTTTACAATTAACGTCATATACATTTTCAGGTAGTATGAAAACATGGACTCCTTAAAAAGTTTGACTTTTATTTCAAAATATATTGTACTAACATAAAACAAATGTTTAAATGTATGCATGTTATTTCTTATAATGATAAATGAGTTTTATGGAAATGTCTGGTGAGTAATATAGTTACCCAAACACAATTTGTTTTACAATAAAATCCGTTTTTTTTCTGTGAACTGTTATAATAAAATAAAATAAATGTTACATTAACATACGATTAATTTTAAATGTGTGGCTGCACACTATATCTCATGCATTACAGTTCCATTATGAACTGCCAATAACGATTTGTATAAGTGGTTAGAATGTTATTGGTTAAGTCACTCGAACCAGGGAGAAATTGGCAATTATAATGGTTTGAACATTAATGGTTTTGTTCATCAATCTGCGAAAGAATGAATACCGTATGGTTAGATTGAAGAAGTTTTCAGTGCATCCACGCCATGTTCATGTTCGTGTATTTTATTGAAGTGAATACACGTGTATTGGAGTGATGTATTTGAGTAGTGTGGAGATGTATTTGAGTAGTGTGGAGATGTGGTTGAGTAGTGTGGAGATGTGGTTGAGTAGTGTGGAGATGTGGTTGAGTAGTGTGGGGATGTGGTTGAGTAGTGTGGAGATGTGGTTGAGTAGTGTGGAGATGTGTTTGAGTAGTGTGGAGATGTGGTTGAGTAGTGTGGAGATGTGGTTGAGTAGTGTGGAGATGTGGTTGAGTAGTGTGGAGATGTGGTTGAGTAGTGTGGAGATGTGTTTGAGTAGTGTGGAGATGTGTTTTAGTAGTGTGGAGATGTGGTTGAGTAGTGTGGAGATGTGGTTGAGTAGTGTGGAGATGTGGTTGAGTAGTGTGGAGATGTGGTTGAGTAGTGTGGAGATGTGTTTGAGTAGTGTGGAGATGTGGTTGAGTAGTGTGGAGATGTGGTTGAGTAGTGCGGAGATGTGTTTGAGTAGTGTGGAGATGTGGTTGAGTAGTGTGGAGATGTGGTTGAGTAGTGTGGAGGTATGGTTGAGTAGTGTGGAGATGTGGTTGAGTAGTGTGGAGATGTGTTTGCGTAGTGTGGAGATGTGGTTGAGTAGTGTGGAGATGTGGTTGAGTAGTGTGGAGATGTGGTTGAGTAGTGTGGAGATGTGGTTGAGTAGTGTGGAGATGTGTTTGAGTAGTGTGGAGATGTGTTTGAGTAGTGTGGAGATGTGGTTGAGTAGTGTGGAGATGTGGTTGAGTAGTGTGGAGATGTGTTTGAGTAGTGTGGAGATGTGTTTGAGTAGTGTGGAGATGTGGTTGAGTAGTGTGGAGATGTGGTTGAGTAGTGTGGAGATGTGGTTGAGTAGTGTGGAGATGTGTTTGAGTAGTGTGGAGATGTGGTTGAGTAGTGTGGAGATGTGGTTGAGTAGTGCGGAGATGTGTTTGAGTAGTGTGGAGATGTGGTTGAGTAGTGTGGAGATGTGGTTGAGTAGTGTGGAGGTGTGGTTGAGTAGTGTGGAGATGTGTTTGAGTAGTGTGGAGATGTGGTTGAGTAGTGTGGAGATGTGGTTGCATATGTGGTTGTTTGTACTTTTATTCCTGTCTATAACGTGGCTATTCGATGATGTGTTACGACATTGAAAGACACATTGGTTCTCAGCTATCTGACGATCATCATCAGGCTTACAAAACATATTTCTCTAGATTTACACTCGCATTAGGATAAGAATTCAATTTCAGTTGGCTAACTGGAAATATTCTTATCTGTTACAAGTGTCCCACGTGGTTGCATGATATTATCAGTTTCTTAAAGTTAAATCAATATCGTTATTATTATAGATAAATGTGTTGGAGGTTTGCGAAGCAGTGTAATAGATACGTTATCAGGACCACCTTGTAGCAGCAGCAGATATCATCATTCTTTACCTGTTCTATTATTTCAGCATGTCTTTGTGAAGCTGCATGTACACTATCTGCAACGCGTCGTTGTAACGGTGATTAGTTCAAATGCAATTTATTTAAACAAATCCTTTGTCTTTTACTATTATTTCGGAAATCTTGAAATATAGCTTTCTAAAATATCAACTTGACAACAAGTAAAATGTTTTTCATAACATTCATCATGTCCACATACTGTTGCATTACTGACCTTAAGGTGTTGACAGGAGTGCATGTTATTGAAAAAGCATGAATCGCATGCGTTACTCTGCCAAGTCAACTTAAAATCTATTGAAAACTTAATAGATGTACCAATATTATATCATAGCACCTTTTCAAATCAATTTCTTATTTGGGGAAATTATGTTGTGTATTTTTAGTTAGTTAGTAATTATTTTCCTGTCTAGTTAGTTAAAATTGGTAACAACATATGGGTTATAAAAGTGTAAATATTTTAGGCAAGTGGTTCAAAGAGTTTAGTTTGTTACTTTAGTTAATTAAAAAAATCGCATAGGCTTTATATGCTTAACAGGTTATTTTGTTCGATAAAGGGCAAATATGGCCGTTTTATTGGATGTGTTTTGCAAGATAAGATATTGACGAGATGTGGTTAACTTATAACATTGTTATATATGCATTGTTGTATATCTACAGCTACATGTTATTAAAAAACGCAACTGGAACCTTTTAGCAAATTACTTGTAAGTTAACTATGTGATTTTAGCTTAAATGACTTAAAACATGTTTTTCATTTGGATAAGAATACCTTACCACTTTCTAAATCCGTATTCTATTAATGAGACGAGACGCAATACATTCACACCTTGCAAATACTCTGCAAATTGTAAAACGTGTCTTGTTTATCAGATAAACAAGCTTTCATCTTCAACATAGATATAGTATTACGGCAATCAGCTTCAAGATATAATGTAAAAGTGTTGTCGGTTCTTAATTGGGAGAACAACAGTTACAAACTACTGATTAAGAGTACAAAGATAACATACATTTTATCTTTTTTTATGTGAAGCTGCTGAGCAAATATTTTGGTAGTTAACTTCAAGAGAGATAGAATTGCCTCTCAATTCTGTCCAACACTGCACTAACTGATGCAGTGGTTCAGCTGCTCTTTGTGTCCAATAAATTGGTTATTTCAGGTGCAAACTACTACAAGGGCAACTGGAACAGTGATCGCCGCTGGAGTTAAAGTCTACAACAACAAGATTTGTTGAGTTCATACATTTTTGATTACTGTTTTTATTCAACCCCAACGTTTGAGGAAATATATTTGCTATGACCTTTTTCACAGCAGATACATGTATGATTGAAAACAAAGGAATAGAAACGATCAAGCCCCCCTCATATGATAAAAATATAAAGATGAGAAGTCTATACTTTTTTCCATTTGAAACAACGTTCTCATACTTTCGCACAGTAATATGTATCAAAAATATTTTGTTGTTCTCATTTCGGTGCAACTGACTTTTCAATGTTTTTTTTAATTTATTGATGAGTATTAAATGACTTACATGTATGAGTTGAAGTTGTGTAGAACGAGCAATTATTACGACGTTGACATGGCCCCGCCATGGCAAATTATCACTTCACAGTTAAGAACGTAATGTTACAGTCACCCAACTCGACCATTAAACTGTAATTTAATTTAAGTCATTTTTAGAAATTAAATATAAAAATATATTAAAAATTGTATTTTTCAAATAACTGTTGCTACCAACATAACATGAGTTGTTAAAAAGAGATGAAAGCTTGAGTTGAACAAAATCCTTTTTCAAAGTCCATAAACTATTTGGACTTATGACTGCATATTTGTTAACCCAAATGATTTATTTGGTGTGTCTTGCAATGGCCTTTCATGAAGACGTCTTTCATTTTCTTTTTTACACAGGTTAATCGAAATGTAAAGGTTCACATAATATTTATGTGAAGCATCATATTTTCTGACTTGGACTACATTAAACAAGTCATGCTTTAACACTGCCAAGCAAACAAAAGCACCACTTTGACCTTGTATCGAAAGATATGCATGTTGTATTTATACAGTTGTGTGTTGATTCGAATTGCAAACTCAATAAAATGAAATAACGATAGTTTCTGTAAAACAAATGATTGCGCGTTTTTACTTATTGTTTGATTATTTTTTTTGATTACCGTTTTGGTTAGATTTGCAAAATCCTTTTATTGATTGGAAACACGTGGAAACCTTAATTTAACATCAGGGAGAGTTTGACATCTGTTATATCAGTACCTATAAGTAGGATCTATAGCACTTCACTTAATTGACATCGGATATTTACACCCTGGTTACAGGACGTGCTTAGAGAAAATATTAATAAGGACACTCAAGATGATTGGACATTGAGCAAAAGCTGGATTTGAATAATTTTGCTTTTCAGAGTTCATATTGACTAGTTTTCAGACTCTGAACTTTAAATCAATATGCGCTGGAGTCATTCACTTTGTTATAAATAGGAGGTACTTTAGACTGAAAAGACATTTGGACATTGGTTTTATTTCTCGATCCAACACATGTGCTCTCGTTGAGTGCAGTTTTCATCGTGATACATCTCTAGGTGGGTCCAGAGCGGTTCAGGTGCGGTGCCTACCTTTTCATGTGATATTTTTAAAAATGGCCATTGAAGCTTTATCCAAGACAATGTCTTTTACTTTGATCTCATAATAATATTATAAAAATGTTATATAGTGTACTGTGATTCAACGAGTGAAACGTTTTAACCTCCATTCAACAAAATTGTGAAATTATTTTGAATATGTCTCAATGAATGAAAATAAGATTTCAAAATTGTATAATCCATTGTATGTGAGGATTTACTGAATTGCTTACGACAGAACGAAGTAATGTGACACGATTCATTAGATGCACATTCCTGCTTGCAATACAGCTTGTGTAACACAACAATGGCAAATACGTTATAGTTTAAACAGGCACTTTTGACTGATGAATTTGATGTGGCATCATAAATGACTGCAAGAAAGCGATATAGTTCTCGAAGTGTCACAACTGATTCATTCCTCCACATGAATATCTGTTCGTCATGACTAAAAGCTTTTGTAGTATCATTTAAATATGCAAAATTCAGGTTAGTTTCTTAAATGACCCTTTTTTAAGTAAAGCACCTGCAACTTTCAATATAAACATTGTATTACAAAACTGTCTTAGAAAAATGCGTACTGATCAAGTTTAGTAAATATGTGTAACAAGGTATAAAGAAAATGTGCTTGAATATAGATTGGTGAGGTTTGAAGCTTATACCTGAGTGAATAGACAAACAGCCGACTTATCTAAGTTTACAAGATACTTTGCAAATATTACATTGAATTTTGCCACAGGACAATCATGACATCTGATTTTGAGGATCCACTTAAGAAGGAATTGGCCCCATGTCTCTTGAATCCCAAGGATGAATATTACCAGGAGTTGGAAAAAATAATGATTTGCAGCTGCAGAAAGTGAAAAGAAGTCACGAGCTGACTACTATTCATTGACAAAGTAAATTATAACTGTTTATCCATGCTTACATTGAAAGTGTAGGTGAACATGCATTTGGTATGCAGCTGTTTGTGTGAACATTAAGGTGGAAAAAGTTGAGTTGTTAACCTTTCTACATACGTCAATCGTCTCAAACAATAACGTTTAGCACCAACTTACAAATCATTGAGGACTATAAAATAAAGTAAGGATATATATTTCACGAGGCACCTGACAGTTGTAAGATTTAATTGAATTCATTTTCCTCTAAAATACTTGATCAAACCGTCTGAGTTCATCGATGTTACCATTACCTTTCTCCTATGCTCTGTTTAGTAAGGGAGAGATTGAAGTAGTGGCCCATCGGTTCAAAGGAAAAGCCTTAATTCGTTGTATTCACATTTTACATAAATCCAATCAGTGAATCGTGAGAGGCTCCTTAAGGTTCAACTGATCAAATTTCACTATTACAGCCTTCAAAACTTCATGCTTTAAAGAACGCTATTTGTCTAGTCTTTCTTTGATTTTGAAAGTTTAAGCGGAATACAGTAAGAAAAGGTATCCTCCAATACAAATCCGTCGTTAGCAATAATACAAGGTTGACAAGCCAACCTGAGGGTGAATGATGACAGAGTCAGATTTGCTTTTTGAATGATACTATCATTTTCATGCTTAGGAAACAAGTTTGCTTGAAGATGATATCCTTCTCGTGTTGAAATAAATCTTCAAAGGATTAGAATCACATAGTTCCTTTGTCAAAAAGAGATTTACAATATTTATTTGTAGATATCATTTGATCACACTGATTTTTTAAGATTGTTAAATAGAAAACGATGTTTGACATATGATTAGTTGACATTTCCTTTGTAGACATAAACATAATATTATCCATAAAATCAAAGGTCTCAAACAGTGTTGTTGAGTTCTATTTAATGATCACATTTATTGGGCACACAGTGAAACACACATTTAATCCAATTTCTGTATGATGCTGTAGACCGAAGACTTGTGTGCTTAATGTTTATGCTCACTTATAACACTAAAATGAGATTACTATCTCTAAATAATCTGCCTTCTAGAAACAAATCTATAGCTATTTGAAGTAGTAATCTTCATATATAAAATTGGGAAAGGTATTAATTTAACCTGTCAATCATTCATAATAACCGTGATCTATAAACAGGGAAGTCATGTCTCTAATGAGCATAGTATTTCATGATTTTGATTTCAAACAGTTTAGGCATTCCTTTGGCTGATGATGAATATTTTAGACAAACATTAATACACAGATATCATACAATTTCTGTATGATTAAGTAGAAAGCGGACTTGCGTGCTAAATGTACCTCCTCACATATTCAACGAAACTGAGATAATTATCTTTAATTAAGTTGTCTTTGAAAAACAAATCTATTTCAGTTTGGAGAGAAAACCAATTTGATGACGAAATCTTGCAAAAGTGAGCAAGAAATTAATTTAACAAGCCAATCATCCATATCTCATTTAATGTGATTACAGACACTTTCTACTCCCAGTGATAACAGAATGAAGAAGTGTCAAAGCGACGGACTTATTTCTGTCTGTTGTGTAAAAGTTCGCAAAATGCGATCTTATCATTAAATATTTCAGCAAAACCATGTGCCTGTCAACGACCGATATATCTCATATATATGAATGATGACACATTCCACTATCATTGATAGAAGGTTCATGTCCGAGTAACTCTAATCCAAGAGCTTATATTTAAACATTTGCAATTTTAAGCGAACAGGTTATGGTCATGTTGATCGCTCCATTTCGGAACAATAAACCAATCGACTCACTGATTGTGTACCATTGCATTTAGCCTCATTCTTTAACAGAAAATGTCAATAGAGAACATTATATACTTTAATCTAAGACTCATCTGTTACATAGTTTGAGAGGTGTTTGAAACTGAACTCAAGTCACTAACTAATTGTAAATATACAAGAAAATATCATATATAGACTAATTTATATAGAAACAAGACTGTAAAGAAAGAGAGCTGTGATATGAACATTAGATGGTTTTGATCAAACAAATTTCACTTGAGGCAGGAAATGTGTTTCTCACATTTGCATGATAGGTGTCTTGATCAAAATGTGTAATGCGTTACCATGAATAAAAAGGGATTTGTATTTGGAAGAAATTGTATTATAGGTTTTAACATGAGATTTGCTTTTTCAGTACAAGTGGCACTTAAAGCAAATTATTCAGTGAATACTTTGTTTCTATTGAATTTATGTCTGTTTCAGTCACTGGAAACGTCTTTTCTAGGCTCTTGATATTCAATTATGTATCTCATCTTCTCCTTTTTTCAACATCAAGGGGAACTATCTTTCTTGGGCCGTGTTACAGTTAGATAAATATATCTTTGTTAATGTCAGAGTATCATAAGGTGATGTTGTCGAAATTCTAAGTTAATCTCCGTCAAGTTTTGGTCTCCCAAACCGTCATGTAAAAACACTTTGTTCTTCACCGAATCTGTTCTGTTCAGTGTATTTTGATCACTTGATGAAACCGTGTCTACAATGTTACACGTACATGGACAATTTAAAAACAATTCTCTGATATGATTATTAAATTTATAAATATACCAAAGTGGGTGAAATAGAAAATAAACTAACATTTATTACTTGCATACTATCCTTGTTTAATATTCATGATTAAATGTTCCCCGCGAAAATATCTTTCACAATAAATAAAAAATAGATTTGATTGTTGAAAGTTTTGTATTTCTTGCCATTACTATCAATCCGTGATTTAATTATATACGTTTCATATCAAGGAGTCTGTGAATCTCAAAAGCAAGTCGGCTCTAAACGAAACCCCTATGACGTTACAATCAACATTGTGATAGCATAACCTCTTGTGCCTGTGGCCTCATTGCATTCGAATGGAAGTCTCTTGAAGCTTTCCGTGGTTTTATGTAGTACATTAGTAAACGCTAGTAAACTGTTTCCTTCGACAACTGATGTATCAGCAAATGTAAAAAAAACGCTAATATCAACTACGGGAAACGATACGAAACAAATAAAACATGTTTAGCTGCAGAGGAGAGTTTCTCAAGTTGCCAATCGGGAAAAGTTAGAAAGATGAATGATGTTGTTCCGACAACCAATAAAACCGTTTGTTTCAATCAAAAGCTAGAAATATGGTATACATGTATCTTACAGGACATATTCTGCCCACAGTGTGCCCATCTTCCTATATGGGTAACATGACATATTAAGGGGCATTAACACGTTTTTTCACTCAAAAACGTCGCTGAAATGTATTTGAAAAATAATGTTACCAATGGTAGGGGACCATTCTCTCTTCGGAAAGTCAAGTTAAACATGAGTGTAAATGGTTCGCTAAAGCCATGGGAATTGTGTTTGTAATTCGAAATAATCAAATGTGTTCACATTAAAATGACTGCAATGCAATTTTGCTTTATATGCAACATCGTTATTACCACTACTGATAATTGTCTAATAAGATGTTACCCTCTAAAGTAAGTTCAAATAAAACTATCATTATAATGGGAAATGCAAAAACACTGCTACAGCCCCTTTAATACTAAGAGGTTATTACATGACAGTTTTCCTTTCGCCGGTCATATCAACCCGAGACTGCCATATCAGCCAGAAAACTGTCATATCGTAACCTTTTTATCATATACCACATCTGTGAGTGTGAAACATATGAGAAAATGGTAGAACTAGTAAAGAGTTTATTGCTATGTATTGTTTATTGCTTCGAATATCTACAAAGACTCGACTAGAAGGATTTCAGCGAATCTTGTACATTTTCAGTTTTGTCGTGTTTTCTGACATTCAGAAACAAACAAACAAACAAACTGTTCAAAACATTGGGCTCAATTTGTCTCACTTCCCAAACTGGATATAAGTTTAAATGAGTTTCAAGTCGACTTCAGTTTTCTTCAGGTTGTTGACATGTTTAATGCTGTCCACAAATGGAATCGTATCAGTTTCATCAGAGAACCGATCTTACCCTGAAATAGCTAAGAGAACATACCGGTAGTTCGTTCTCCTTATCGTTTCCACTACATCTGTCAGAGCTATGTACCTTTGCTAACCCTGAAATGAACGTGATGGTGTCTTCATTTTCTAAAACTCCTTCCATTTCAATTATTCTGTTATGAAGAGATGCCAGTAACATCGTCTCCGATACTCATTATGCCAATGTCAACATTGACAAGGGCGACAAGGGACGTAACGTAACGTAAAATATAAACTGGGCTCTCTCTAATGAGTTTTGCGCGCTTGTGTGAATTGATTGCAAAACCTGCTTACTAGCCGGGCAATACAGCTGATATGTATGTTTGGCCCTAGGGCTGATATGGCTAATATGGATGGGCTATACGGGGGAAGTTCGTAACCAGTACCGTATGTGCAAATTGGTCCGTATTATTAATAGGTATATGATAAGTTGTTTTATATGTTATGGATACATACCTGAGGAATCGGATGCTAATTTCCAAGTAGTGATTTATCATAGCTGCAACTTTGTTAACAACAAATTAAGGCGGCCATCCATACAGGCAACGCTTTTACAAGTTGGATACAATTTTTGAAACCAAAAAACGAGAATAAAACACACATTCAGTCCTGTGGTAGCATTGGAAAGTTGGATATTTAACCAACATGTTTTGCTCGCTATTGATACAATTCATATTTTATCTAATAATTTGTATCACTCAATATTGAAAATAGACGCACTCAGACACTGTTCAAAACAGTCTTGTTGCACAACTTTCAATGATGTTATCGAAACTTTCACAACCAGTCAATGAAAACATATTTCACATTGTTCATAAATTTACTGGAAAGAGACAGCGGTTCAATTAATACATAAATACAAATGTATGCATTGATAATATGCATAATATATTTGACATAACAATAATATTTCTAATTGTATCATGCCTTAATAATGTATATTACATGTTTACCCACTGAAACTATGTCTACATCACTTCATGTATATTACCCTTGTCAAATATTTGTCCAGTATGTCGAGCAAGCCTCTATAAACTTGTGCCCAATCCATTTCTTAAATGAATAAAGAATATGTTTTCAATCAAACGCTAATTCGTAGGTTAACAACGCATTGAACTTACAGTTTATATTTATTTTACAGTAATAACCACATCTACAGTGTTAAATAGGTGCTGATTAAAATCATTGATCGGAAATTTAAACAGTATCAATTAGACACACTTTAACCTTATGTGTTAGCAGTGATAGAACTGATTTTATCTGAAAGCTGAATATGTGTGGAATGGTTGTGCTATTATAGAATATAAATTTAGTATAAAACGGATGTTTTTCAGTGCCATCATATTTTATTGATATGCAGCCAAAATGTGCGTACAGAGACAAACTTGACTCATTGTGTTTTTTTCTCAAATATTTAGACTAAACATACAGAGAATATGATATTATGTGTAGTATTCAAATGCTGCAGCTAAAGGTTCGGAAATTCTCTGTGGATATATTATATGGTCAAATACAAACAAATACATATTAACTGTTTTTCTATTCAGTATTGGTCCTGTTGTTAAAATGTTAAAAAATGTTAAAATGTTATATCAGCTGCACACCATTTGAACATTTTGAATACGATATATCGTGGTAATTGAAGCTTCAAGCAAGGGCAATTGTCAGTACTTTTCAGTACTTGATTAAGTCTGGTGTCAATATCATAGAGGTAAATGTGTCTGTACCTCAGTGATTCATCATTAAATGTCTTTGGCATCGTATACGTCTACTATTTTTTAAAAATGACCAAAAGTCGAGTATTCTTGTCAAGCGACATTAAGCATTCATTAATGTTTATACTTCCAGTAGATCAAGTGTTCCAGACAGACTGTCTGCAAATGTTTAGCACAAGAAAAAATCCCCTTTGATTAACAAATCGCAGATAAATGGTAACTCATCAGTCGTGATATAAAATGTATGTTTTGATCTCTTTATTTCTTGACAAAGAGCACACGTTTTTGCAAATATAGACATTTCATAAAATATAAGCATATTTACTGACGGCGGTGTTATTTGAAATGCCAATAAATCAAAAAATGGTGTAATGACTCCACTATTTGCCTAAATGTCATGGAGATAACGGTTACACATTATGTAACTACACATATAATTTTTTGAAGGCAAACATTTTGGAAGATGCGTCAGATTTTTAAAAGTTTTACAGATAATTATTTTGTCGTTATAATTATAGGTTTGATTTTGAAATCGGAACAAGGGTTTGTTCAATGTTTAGCTCATCAATCCTGAAAGACAAATTGTCTTATGACATGGTATTGCGTACGTCTGTCAATAAACACTCTAGAAAACTGACATTTTATGTGTAGACACCTTGACCAATGGGGATTCTAAATTGTAGATTTGGCGACGCTGTAACCCTCAATATTGGTCACAGGGGTAATGACATAAAGTCTAGTAAGCTGAAATGTTTTGACAGACGCCTTGATCAATCGCGATTCTATATTGTCGATGTGTTGATCATGTGACCTCAAATATTGGTCAGAATGGTCACGATCTAAAACCCTATTTTTATCTCCTTCTCCAGTTCAAATCTTAAATGCTGCGTACAGGCTCCTTAGACAATGAGTATTAAAAATAGTAGATGTGTTGAATCTGTGGCCACCAAAAAAGGCCAACGGAGTCATCCCTTAAATATTACCCATATGGGAAGACGGACACAGTGTAGTATTTCCCCTGTTAGTCACATGGGAGTTACACCCGTTTCTGGCATTTGATTGGCCCTTACAGAAGAAAAAAAAACGATTTCATTGATTGCCGGAACTGTTTTCTGCATTTAAACATGTTTTATTAGTTTCCAGTAGTTAAAATTAGCGTTTTCGTACATGTGCGGACGCATCAAATGTCGGAGGAAGCAGTTAAATTGTCCGAAAAATAAAGAATATAACAATAACTATTAAACCACGGAAAACTTCAAGAGCGATGACGATAGTTCGAATGCAATGATGTCATAGGCGCGAGCGATAATGACGTCATACTGTCGTGTGCAATGTCACAGAGGTTTTCGATTTGAGCCGACTTGCTTTTGAGCTTCGCAGACCTCGTAATATGATTGTTGCAATAACTTATATCGTATAATATTGGATTGATAATAATGGGCAGAAATACAAAACTTTCAACTAAAACCACATCTTTCTTTTATTTTCCGCAGGGGACATTTTAATCGTGCGTAGTAAACAAGGATAGGTACGTAAGAAGTGAACCAACATCACACGTGTATGGATATTTACTTTAATTTGATACATGGGTAATATAAACAATAACCAGCTCGTGACGGGGAATCGCAAATTATTGTTCAATCGTTATATCAAGTGTGTAATTAATATAAATCGGGAAAGATAATCTGTCATTTCCCGTCACTCGTTAGTTATTGTCTAAATCCTGTACAGCTGCCTTGGTCTGGACTTTGTCGATGATTAGTTGTACATTTTTAATATCTACATGTATAATGTATTGTTTAAATCCTTATGAGCTACAGATCCCATGGATATATGTTTTAGAATTTAATTTAAAATAATTCAGTCAATAATATTTCAACATTTATTAAAAATGTAAGTAGAAACGTTTGGAATAAATGTGTTGCTGATATTAAGAACCCTCTGAATTTCATCTCCCGAAGTTTGTCCCATAGTTCGGATCAAACAAAAATACGTATATACAAGGGCTTTGGAGTGTCAAACTTCAATGTGAGTACGCTGTGACAAGTGACTTCAAACGTTTGCATTTGTTTGAAGGTTTGAAGGCTGCTAGAAATGAATCCTTTATATTCCTCTCTTGTCATCAATATCTGCTGTATGTTTTCTTATACCAGGCATAATGTATATGCTTTTACGCCATTGACAGTGAACATATATATATTACAGTAATGTCTAAATGACAGGAATTTTCCCATCTTACCAACATCTAAGGTGATTTCCAAATATGTCAAATGAAATTCCTTTGGCTATAGACTATCAGGGAATCGATTTTGTGCCAAAACTATTTCGTATTTTTCAGATGAAAGAGTTCTGTATTGATTGCTTCAAATCATGGGATATCAACTGATCATGACATTAACATTGTGTTAGAAGTTTCCTCTTTCTGTAAACAACTATCGTACAAATCCTCCTCAACGACATTGTTAATCATATTATGCAGCATTCCTAGAAATGAGTCTTGCTTCCTTAACAATAGTTAATTGATTTATTATCCTTCTTACATCATTATCTAGATTTTAACCAAATTGTTAATACTTTCATTGTTCACATTCACAATTCTTGATATATCCTTTTTTTCGTAACAAACAAAACACGTTTATTTGTAAAACCCGGTGTCGAATTGTATTGATGCTTTGCCTGAAAGGCTTTTTCCACTTATAATTGCGTAATACAAAGACGGCCCGCGGGGAGTTATAATTTTCTTTGAACCTTTAAATGTGATAGGGACTCAATTTGAGATATGGTCATTAGACCATAGCGAGTCTTCATGATAACAGTAAGAGTTCCAACACTGATTAGATTTGTGTAAAATTTGAATGAAGTTAACCTTTATACAATCATGCCATTAAGTCTCTCTTTTCTTCACTTCACAGAGAAGAAGAGAAAGGGAATTACAAAATCGATACAGTATAGCAGAGTGTGATCCGGTTTGGAATGATTATTTTGAATAAGTACAGCTATTAGTTTTTTCTTGAATTAACACTTCCATTTCGTGGACGCCAATGCCATTGGACGTTTGATAGAAAAGGTTTTATGATGCGAGGTGATCAGTAGAGGGGGAGTATAAAGTCAAATAAATGAGACTCAATTCTTTATAGATTAAGTTTCACTCTTTAATTACACTGGACAATGTGCACACATACCATAATCTGGACCAATGTATTGTCCAAAACAACTGGGATGATTTCTAGTTCCTAAATATGTTCACTGACATAGATTATTAATGGAAATGTTTAAGGTGTGAAGGTAACTAAATGGAAGTTTGAATTATTATCTCAAAAAGAATTTTAACTTTACAATTAGTGAACCATCCTTGGTTCTATACAATAAGCTTTAATAATTTACAAATGTCAAAAGCAAATGTTTTGAGTTATGAATCATGATGATGAAATATTTGACATATGCAACTGACTGTATGATCAATTACTGTCATCCGCATGTACATCTGTTTTATCTTCCTCGTTTCAAATGAAGAAGTCTTTCAATCTGAGACAATCCGATTTTCAGAAAGACTTTGGCACAAGATCTATTCAATAACATTCGTAGGCGTTCGTCTTACAAAAAGGATATACTTGGAAATAATATAAATTCTCTTTGATAGGCGGAGGTTTGCTGTTATGAATTTAGAACAATCAAGCCCAATAATGACAGTTAAAGGGAAGTTTTGATGTTTGTGATGCATTTTCCCATCTCAAAATCAGTCCTTTTCTTTCCACATGAATGTCTTTTCACCAATGAAACCATCAGCATGATTGAAGTTATAACAAAACCTTCATATCTTAGATATAAGGACCTCATTGGTATTCCACTGTTATGTCTTTCAAATTAACATAATCTTTAATTATATTAAAATATATGATATATTTTATTGGCGTTTGTCGGAATGTTTGTATATATACATGTACATGAACCAAACCCCAATATCGTTAATCATTGGAACATATTTTCATATCTATTAAGTACTAGGGTTTATCATTAATCACAAACGGTATGTAATTACTTCGAATAATTAGATAATGTTGAACAGACGCAGTTACTCTTGCTTTCTCTTATGATATTCTTATTATGACCAAATCACATGGCATTTTAAATAATTTAGATGGGGAATTGTGTAGAAATAGATGCGCAAACTTTGCAACATCGTGTTCATCGGAGCATGTGTTTCATTACACATTACCATATGGTTGCAAATCTTTGGAAAAAACACCAGTCCATTTTTGTTACTGTGTATTTAACATAGAAACGGGAAAAAAACAATAAAATACAGTCAAAAAGATAATTTGGTTAGGACAATGGTGAAATGGCGTCATGATAACAATAGCATGACGTCATACAAATGTACATCAGTCGTTTGACCTCATTCAAGTCAATATGACTTTGGTCAGACTCGTGCAGGAGTCAATATGCTTTTGTATAATGTGAATGGATTATTTCTGTCTTTCTGACTGGTCTACAAAGTCACTTAATAGCACCGACGCCAAGCGATGTCAACCTGTGTGAATCGTGAAAGGTTGATATAACAATCCAAACACCTCCGCTGGCTAAAAATAGTTTTTGGATATATTGTTCTTGAACTCCGTACTTCACGTGTATTACTGTAAATCAAACGACAGGTATCGCTTCGTCTCTGTGACTGTACTGAATTAGAGTTACTCTTACGTACCTTTCATATCAACAATATTGCAGGCAATAAAGAAACGATACAATATCAAAGAATTAAATCACACTTGTGACGTCATCCTATTGTTCTCTCACTCCATTATTTTTCAGTAATGGACAGTCACATATCACATCATCTTTTTAAAGTATAAATTTAATTATTTAACTTTTAAAGGTAATTTTGATAAAATAGCAATAGCATGTATAACGGTATAACTAAAACTTATACTAAAGTTCGAATTATGCTTAGAACCCACGATTTTATCGATAGCTAAACTTTGATGACTTTAATACATTAGTGTTTGATTTCCGTTTCGGTTTGCTAATAATGAGAACCATTCAACAATGTGAAGCACTATGGTGAATTGTTGCGGTTCTCTTCTTTGGTCATTAAGGGTAGTCGTGTCGAATGCAGACCTTTCGTCTGACTGGTCGTTCCTTTCATGATAAGATTTCATAGATTGATCCATTTAAACCTCTTTAAACACAAAATTCATCATGATCATACACAGCCTTTATGTGAGACTGCGATGCAAGTTAAAGATTGTGTAATGGAATTGTTAAGGATTAATTGCATGGGACAATAGCCTTCAAAAGAGCATGAGATTTTATACTAAAAGCAAATGTTTGTGATATTGATTTGTATGTACTAGGTGTAAGAGACGATATTATAGAAATGGCATTAGAGGGAGAAAATCTATAATGTGTTTTATCAAAGCAATCTCAGACAGTTACATGTAATAACCACCTCAAAGCTTTTTGATATGCACAGAATGGAATCCGGATTTATTTGTGAAAAGATCCGTGCCTAATATACTACATGTTTTAGTCAACGATTCTGCGTATTAAAACACCTTTTGTTCTCATGATGATAAGTATAATCATATTAACTATCTTATATGCAATACAACATCATAACAAATATTGAAATATATAAAACAAATTTGAATAAAATACAAATATTTATATAGCCCACTCAATCTGGATTAGCTATATTTTGTTTGACTTTTGTATAGTTTTCAGTATGATATTAATTATAAAGCTGTAGTAATTTGTGTAAACAAAATTATGTGCATAATTATTTTTGCTTGTCAACTACGGAACACAGATTTATGTCCATGTTTTGTGGTGCATGTGAAAGAGTTCGCAAGTTACGGAAACCAATAGGTAATTAGTTAACATTTGTATTGCAATATACCAGTGTGCCGGTAATACGGTGCAGCCTTAATATCATGTCAATTATATCCTCTACATATAAACCTTCATATCGTGTGTAAGGGTGCATCATTTCATTTCTGTCTGATGAACATCTGTGAAAACAATAATATTTATGTGACTGTTCTCAACCTTTCTTGGACATTAAAACGTTTGCTTAAAGGCAAGCGGAGATAATAAAGATAAAGTCATGAGTTAACTCTTTTCAAAGATTCTTGTTTTACCTTTGAAAAAGAAACCAGAGAGGCAGTAACCACACATTTGTTTTACCTAGAATGTTTTTTTTGGTGTTTTTTTTATTCCCATAAACTTCAATTACATTATAGATATGTGTAATGTATACAACGTTGTAATCTGTTCATCTGCATGTACATTCAATTGTAAACATTCAATTTTGCATTGCATGAGTTCATTGAAAATTGATTAATACCGTTTAATACCGGGTTGTTCAAATAATTGTTGAATGGTATAATTTCTTTCAGGTATATCCTAAATGAGATAAGCTGAATTGTTGAAATAAGAAAAAGAAAAGATACTACTAAGTACAATGAGAAAAATCGTAATTTTTACAGATACGTTCATAAAGTTATAACTTTTAGTAATTCTATCAGATTTACAGGGAAACGAATAATTAGAGACAAAGTTTTTAAAAACGTTTTTTTTGCGCAATTTATACATTCATTCATATTGTTCATTCAGGATATGCTATCAATTATCACTCCCTTATTATCAAAATCTGTCACAGTGTCATGTTTGTATTACAAATCCCCATTGTTAAACATTCTCATGCATGTTAATCTCCCTGATTGAGTTTCCCCACCATTGTTTTGTTTGCTATGTAAATGTATCTTTATTCATATGTTGTTATTTCCTTACATTCCACCAGATGAAGGAGTGAGTATGTACTCCGAAACGTCGTGTATTTTCACATTAAAGAAGTTGTTAACCAGAAAATCTTCCTGTTCTTATGAATATGGGTGGTTAATTCTATTCAGTTAAAAGCCATTATGTCATGCTAAACATGTAATCAAACACAGTTATATGTTATATATATATATGAGAAGTATATGGTATTTAAAATTTAACAATAAATAACATTGCATTAACATTAACCAGCATTGACGTTAATATTAAACATTATCTCTTACCAATCTCCTTTCTGGAAGAGATATAATGTACACATGCTTAAAACATGTTTATTCGTCCATACACATACATTTGTGTAGATTGCTGTGAACACGAACACTCTTCAAACAAAAGAAAGCAGGTGACATTCACGAGATCCACACAACGCCCTAAACTTTCTTGCGTGTATGAAATACATGCAAACCGAAGGCCCTGTGGTTTCATTTCGTTTACTTAAGTTTTGCTGTACACGAAACCTAAGCATAATATATATTGACCTAACTGTGCTTTAAAATATACATTTGAAGGAGTTCATCTACATACAAATGCAATGCGAACAGGGTATGGTTATTGCTTATTTGATGGATCTGCTGTGGTATTGTGAAAACATCTCACAGCGTGAGGTATAAACAAGAGGATGTAGTTTCCAAACACTTACGGCGATTTTGAATCGTTAGAAACATATCAATTAAATTATTTTCGAAAAAGTTAATCAATTTCATGAAAACGCTCTTAACGTCTCAAGTCAAAATATAAACCATTTCGAAATAAAACACTAGAAACTATAGCAAACAGTAAACGTGTAGTTGGAATTTTGTGAATCTTTAACATCATTATTGACCTATTCTTTGTATTTTGGTTTTACATTACTTTCTACACAAACAACTAAAATGAGCATTTTATGAGTTTCATCAGACAATTTTATTATGTGTGTAGCTATATATTAGCAATTATAGGAACATCCTCCTTCGTTTGTATGAAATTACATCATCATCGTTAATACAATAATTCGTTTTCTCAATTGCTGATAATAGAGGAATTAAACTGACAAATGAATACTATAAGCATGATCAGGTACAACATTGACCATCTTTTGAACACATTAAATGCACGCTGACCGTTTTATCAGGGGGTGGGATAGCGCAGTGGTTAACGCGTTCGGGTTCGGATCAAGAGGTCCGGGGTTCGAATCCCGCCAGGGGCATGGCGACTTTGTCTGCAGTAGAGAACTGTTCTACGCGCAGTAAGGTTTGGGTGCAATGCTACACTGAATTTCAGCGTAGTGCCATCCATGGTTCGCTAGTTCCAGCCAATGCTCGCAGGTTTCACCGCAATGCATAGCCACATGGCGTTGCGGTCTTTCTCCCCGCCATAATACTAGCAGCCGCGATATAATTGAAATGCTCTTGAAAGCGGCGTTAAACCCAATTCATCTCACCTCACCGTTTTATCATCAAATCCTTTTCGTATTCAGGTCAACAACAGTTACAAAGTGATGAATGTTTTATTTCTGGCTGTCCTAATAAGTTGTCATCTCATTTAGAGGATAGTTGGTGTTAAACTCTTGTGTAATCTAATAAGATATACATCATTATTCACATGATCAATCTTCAATTATAAAAGCATTTGTTTTAATTAATCATCATTATTGTGAAGGAACACTACATGTACACAGATAATGTTGTCCAGAAGTTATCTCTCTTTATTCAAACATCACATTTTGGTTAAGTCAGTCTAAAATGTAGTGATAAGGCTTTCAGACAAAGTGATACACTCCCTATTGTTCCCATGATACAGGAGCTAATTTTAACATGAGTTGATGCATGATAGTTTTTGACCATCACCCACAGTCACTTATATTAACACGAGACAAGGTGTGTTTAAAAGGTTCAATAATCAGCGAATAAAGAACATTAAGGCACTGCTATACGTTCTCTCTATAACATTGCAACTCATTAAAGGTACATCCATTGTGTTGTTTGGGGTCAAATATGCCAAACGTTATAAATAGTCTTATTTTATCGAGAAGTACCAACTGTTACCAAAAACAACGATTTTAATGATACCCAACTTAGTATATTGGCGATATGAAGGTAAAAGTATCGATATCTGATCGAAAACCGGACATTGCACCGCGTGTGGCGCGCGCCAATGAGTCAAACGTAATTTTGGAATCTTATTTAAACCAGGAAAAATAACAGATTTGGGTTGATACTTTTCAATAGGTCATATAACTACTGTGCATGTAAATATGACGTGCACTTTCGGTTTCTGCACATGCATAACGATGTTAGTCAATTTTAATTTGAAACAAGTAATTATGATATGTTTGGCGATTAGGGATGAAAATGCAAGTTGAGTGAATTTTTTTGTATTGTAAACAGCACATTTGGTGTGTTGGAACGTATTAAAGCCAAATAAAATTTTATGAAACACAATGGATGCACCTTTAATAACTCACAATCACTAACATTGTAAAAGGGACAAACCGCAAGCACCGACTGGACCAAAATCTTACCTTTTCGGCAACCATGATATCGACACAAAATAAACACATTTGTACTCTAAATGGCATGTATTTCTAACGATCAGTATTTTATAAAAAGCATAGGAGTGTCATGGCATCAATAATATGTGATTCGCATACGAATGTCATAAATTTGTCGACAGAAAATGCAAAATTGGACATTCATAACCAGATTTAACGTGATTTAGCCACTTGGGATATAATGGGGATGTCATTTTGTGTTGAACTATCTTGCCAAACTTGCAAAAGAACAATTGAAAGCAAGTAAAGTCTAGCGCTAAATCTATAGGACACATGCTTCAACGTAAGAATAGACTTCAAAGTAACTAATGCATCCTTGTATCATCATATGGGATTTCATACGGCGACTACATGACTACTGTTTACAATGCTTTCATATCCATGTTATTTTATCTATTTCACCGGGAATTGCATTATTCATAAATTTGAGAAGAAACATTTTGCAAACGTACAGGAAAATGTACAACAGCAGTGAGAAATATTGATTGTAAATGTGGTTACTTTTTATTGTTATTTTGTTGAAACTTTAAAATTACTGAATAATTAAAAGCTTATGTATAGACACATGCATGTGAAGTAATCAATTGACTCCTACAAGCTTAGCTAGCAGAAGACAACGAAGTAGACCTGTCAATCTGTTAATCTGTTTCAGGCTCAATATAAGTGTTGACGTCATGTCGTTGACTCGTTTTCTGATTTGAATCTTGAACTGGACTGCAAAAGATTTAAAACATAATAAAACTATGTTTCATTGTGTGTAAACTGACGATATTGCCACATGCGGTCTGTTGTATTGGTTTGTATATTTCGCCCATGTCGCCCTTTAACACGACCAGCTGAGGCTTGTGTGGGCTGCATGATATAGACACCATGTTCCTGAAAATGACAGCCGACTTTTTACCCCCCATGTGTTTATCATACGCACTTAACGTGTCTTTATTCGTGTAGTTGGATTAAATGTGGAGCCAGTGTCTTAAATAATTACCAACCTCGACCTCAGGTTCAAGTTAGATGAACCCATCATGATCCACGTGATGGTCAATCTAACCTCTGTCTAACAAAATAATGGATCGCTAAACAATATGATGACCTCATCAGTGTAGTTTAATTTAAACAAACTGATGTCATAAAATGTCGGCATCATCACACTGACAGATTACATAGTTGCCGACAGTTTACATAGTTGCCAGCAGTTTACATAGTTGCCGACAGTTTACTTAGTTGCCACCAGTTTACATAGTTGCCAGCAGTTTACACAGTTGTCAAGGCTCGTGTTTGTAATACCCAATCACTTGTAGTGGTATTCAAAACGGAATAGAATTATTCATAACGAACTATGACAACAAGTTCGTATCCATACAAAGCTCTTAACCCAAAGCTTAGGAATATAATATCTTAGCTGAAGACTGGCATGCGTACTTTTATAAAATGCCCTTGGCTGCTCTTTAGATACACATGTACTCCTAGGCAAGGTACAGTTCCTTCAGGTATATTTGTTTGTGGTCAGTGAGCAGATTAACGCGGGGGTCATATGCATCTTCTTTAATGTCTAATTTTACCAATTCTTAATACGGAATGCACACTGGAAACATTAAATTTTCAGAATGTAAGTATGTCACTGGTTTTTATTCAGTGTTTTGTAGACAAAAAGTCCGAGTTTCTGATACAGATAAACTTACATGAAGTTTATTATTTGTCTGTATGTTTAAAGTATGAAAACATCATGACTCTTATCACAAAGCCTGGATTTATCTGACCAGGTCTCACTAAAACCATTCAGTAGAAAATAGAAAATAAAGTAACAAAATGTAAGGTTTGCATGGAAATATTATTGATATATTTTCGTTCTACCCTCTGATTCACTAAACTTGTTCACATTCGTTTCTCAACTTAAACTTTGTCAAGTTGTTATGTGTATCGTTGAGCTAGGTATGTTCAGTGAATTAAATCTCCATGTATTCGTCTCCTTACATTGTGGAGGTGAAGAAACTGAATTTAACCTTAGATTGATCTTACACTATCTCACACATTCTGTTGCTTTAAATTCTTCCTCTCCATGGTTACATCGATATGTGTGGCATTTGCTTCATAAGTTATTTAACATTCATACATACATACATACGATTTTTGGACTGATGATGGGAGAAACAATCTTATAATACAACAGTATTTACAGTAATATACAGTAGAGATTGTGTCACGATGACCAACATGTGAAGAATTTGCCGTAGTTTCAGTTTTCCAACTACAAACATGTATATGATACGTAGATTTGGAAGTTTGGAAGGGAGTATCTCACAGTTATTTTTATCCCACCGGTATGTAATACCGTGGGATATAGTCATCGCCCCGTCCGTCTGTCCGTCCGTCCGTCTGTCCGTCCGTCCGTAATCATTTCGTTTCCGGAGCAGAACTCGAAAACCATTCATGATATCTTTCTGAAACTATGCATGTGTATTACCCACCAACTGAAGTGGTGTCTTTTGATATTTTCAGATTTCTGAAAATTTTATTTTTTTTCGTTTCCATAGAAACATGTTGAAGTTGGACTTTGTTCAGAGACAGGTTCGTTTCCAGAGCACAGCTCCAAAACCGTTCATCATATCTTCCTCAAACTTTGCATGTGTATTATCCACTAACTGAAGTGGTGCCTTTTGATATTTTCAGATTTCTGAAAATTTTATTTTTTTCGTTTCCATAGAAACATGTTGAAGTTGGACTTTGTTCAGAGACAGGTTCGTTTCCGGAGCACAACTTCAAAACCGTTCATCATATCTTCATGAAACTTTGCATGTGTATTACCCACTAACTGAAGTGGTGCCTTTTGATATTTTCAGATTTCTGAAATTTTTTTTTTTTTTCGTTTCCATAGAAACATGTTGAAGTTGGACTTTGTTCAGAGACAGGTTCGTTTCCGGAGCACAGCTCCAAAACCGTTCATCATATCTTCATGAAATTTTGCATGTGTATTACCCACTAACTGAAGTGGTGCCTTTTGATATTTTCAGATTTCTGAATTTTTTTTTTTTTTTCGTTTCCATAGAAACTTGTTGAATTTGGACTTTGTTCAGAGACAGGTTCGTTTCCGGAGCACAGCTCCAAAACCGTTCATCATATCTCCCTGAAACTTTGCATGTGTATTACCTATTGACTGAAGTGGTGCCGTTTGATATTATCAGATTTTTTCTGAAAAATTAATTTTTTTCTGTTTCCATAGAAACATGAGAGGGATGTTGGTTGTTGTTGATTTTGACTGCTTCTGGAGCAGAAGTCTTAAACCCTTAACATACCTGAAACTCTGTAATACCCACTAACTGAAGTACGGTAGTAGATACACAAGTATCTGTAAAAGATTTGTTTTACAAATTTTGTGGAACCGGTGGGATATGTCATCTTCTGATGACTCTTGTTATATGAAGATTGTAACTCTGAATCTAATGACTATACATCTTGATACTGAAGCATTTTATCAAATGACATTTCTTGGCATACAAACAATGCAAGATGATTTAACTCAAGCAAAGAAGCAACAAGTCCCATCTATCAACATGAATGGAATCGAACCGTGGTCTTGGTGATGGGAGGGCACCCTACCAACTCAGTTACATCACCGGCGATAGATAGTTGGAGATATCACTAAACATAAGTTATATAACCCATTACTGTTTGTTAAATACCCCCCACCAAGGGCCAAATTGTGGGACCAATATTGTCTGTTATGGTATTGTACTAAAAGCGTTTTTTTTTTCCGGCTGTAAATCAACAGGGTCATTTGGGTTTAGAAAGTTTGGAAAGAAAATATCAATACAAGACACGACGAACATTTATCAACGACCTTTGCTGATTATGCATGTGAGATGAAGTGTAGCACTACTGGTGTTGAGAGATGTTCCTTGTTAAAAATCACATTCTCTCATTCTGAATATGGAAAGAACTCAAACAATGTTTCTAATAAAGCACATCATACCAATCAGAATTGTCAGACAAACTAGTGCCACTGAAAAACGTTTTTCATCCCTCAATATTCTTGCATGATTTAATTTAAGAACAAACATTTGTATTGACAAGCATGTCTGGGTCTATTGTATGTAACTTTTCAAAATCCCTCTCAATTCATTCAAAAAGAAATAGAATAAATTATGTGAACACTCAACATTCCTTCGGAAACCTTTTGAGAAAACGTTTTCAATGAGTTTTTGTAATAATATATATATAAATAATATATAAATACATTCACTTAGCTTGCATATGCATCCCCAAAACCAAAGTATAGCATAATTACTAGTTTCAAATTAAACTCGATTAACATAATGATGCATGTGCAGAAACCGAAACGACACGACCCTTTTACATGTACAGCAGTTATATGACCTATGAAACATTATCACACCAAATTTGTCATTTTATCTGTCATTAATAAGATTCCAAAATTACGTTTGACTCATTGGCGCGCGTTAATCGCGATACATTGTCCGGTTTTCGATCAGAAATCACTACTTTTACATTCATATCGTCAATATTATAAGTCGACTATCATCAAAATGGTAATTTTCGGTAACAGTCGGTACTTCTCGATAAAGTAAAACCATTTTAAACGTTTGGAATATGTGACCTCCACCACCACAACGGATGTACCTTTAACTTCGTAAATAGCAATTATTCGTCGCCATAATTACTTTAAATCTGTCTTTCATACAAACTTAACAACTCAAAGATATTATGAGTTATTTATGGATGATCGTTTATCTTTTGTTAGAAAACAAATTGATTTTATGTCACACTGGCACCACCCAACACCTAAATTCAGCACAACCGTGCACACAGTGTTGTTATGAACTCTCTGTGATTGCTGTGACAAACAAAGACTCATTGATGACTTCCCATTTTGCTGATTTCATTAATATCGCCTTTCATATATTACTCAAACTTCAATATCACCAAGGTTTCCTTTTATATGTTATAATGCTTCATGATACTTTGACAGGGTCTATCCCGTGGGAAGTAATCCTGGATACTTCCATATTGCAGTCAGTAACTGGAATCCGCCTTTCAACACCAACAAAGTATATGGTTATGAAGAAGTTGTGGGTTGTTTCCAACAGAAAAAGATCAATTACGAATTCAAAGATGTCTTATTCACTGAATCAAATGACTACAACAAATATGAATACGTTGCATATCAATAATTATATTTGTTTTATAGTCTTTACAGAAAGAAAGACAATGATTAAAGAATCAATTGTGAACATAAAGAAAGCTTCAGCTGGATATTAATTGTCTGATTATGCTTTAACAAAACACATAATTAATGTTCTTCTGATAATTTATTAGTTGGCCATCTGCATTTGTATGCTATTTCAATGAATTTCATTTGAAGGGATTGTTACACGACTAACTAAAGCTTTACAATGCAATATTGCTATACAAATCAATAAATGTGTACTGACATCAAACAGCGTGCATTATCAAGTGAAGCCCGAATGCAAGATTTGAGTTAGGATCAAATTATATGGGAAAAAAACATGAAAATAATGGCTTTCTCTGTTTAATTTTGATTTTGAATCACAAATCAAACTCACTGTAGCTCGGAGCTAGAGAGTAGAAAATTCAACTTTGTGTTGTTCTTTTTAAAAGTTTTAAGTTAATTGAGAAAGACAACGTCAGTGTATTATTGATTTATCATCATTGAGATCAAGGTGTAATGGCTGTGCTGTGTTTAAAATAGAACATTTTTCATTGAAAGAAATGAAAAATTATTTTGGATTTTAAATAGAATCTCATCATCTCCTGATATCAAACATGTGTGCAAACTTCATTGTTGGTGTATTTTATATCGGAATAAAATATGCCATGTGCTTTATTGTGAACTTCTCTGGGTAAACAGATTGCTAGTTAAGATCAGCTTAGAAATGTCCCTTCCTTTTCTATATCATCCCTTCACACAGTAATTTGTTAAGTCCAGCTAATATCTAGGTGCTGCATGACCTATATCGATATAACTACCACCCACTCATAGTCGTCATACAATATCCATCAAATCACTAATGATACAATCAATGTGAATAACCGAATCACTGGAGTTTAATGTTTATAAAACAATATATATATGCATTCATTGTTGTGTAGCTTTTGTGTGCTCAAAATAAATAAGATGATGTAAATTTATCAATGTAATGTTACAGTAGCAATATATTAACATAGTTTAAGGTTTCTAAGTTTATATATCTCCTACAAAAGGAATCCATTTCTAAAAGAAGTGAATGGAAAATTGGCCTATTACCAAATGATATAAATCAAAACAGTTTAGTGACATTAAAATTAATCGTGACTTTATAAGTTGAGGGTGACATAACTGCAGGTCATCAAGTACAGTGCCGGACAAAAGTCATGGGAGTAAAATTGCAGTATTCCCGCAATCGTGTCGGAGCACAGTTGGGTCATGACTGCGTTATTCCTGCGACAGGAACGCGACAGTCTCCCGCCAAATTAGCGTCTCTGTCGCACGATAATTGCGAGATGACTGCGTGAATGTAGGCGGGGCTATTCCGATGCGTCCAGGTCCCAAATTAAGCTGCTGAGAGCTGATTGGTCTAGTAATGTAGTGGGCGGGCGTAAAGATGAAATGTGCATTTACTGTCAAATGATTGCTGAAGTTGTCGTTGCTTCACGTCGAATAAATACCATAGTGTTAGGTTGTGGAATTTACCGGCGGTAACATTTCTTACTTGTACACATGTTGTATGAGATAATGTTATGTAATAGTGACAAAGTGACACACATTCAACATCTGTGTATACTTCATTTTAAATACGACATGAAATAACTAAAATGTGTTTAAAAAAACAGCCATAATTTGGCTCATGAGACAATGTTAAAAAGGTATCATATATATATATATATATATATATATATATATATATATATATATATATATATATATATTAGATATATATATATATATATATATATATATGAAAAAAAGGAAAACGGTAAGAAGCAGAATGTCTAAGCGAAATATATTTAAACTGTATAATGGTAGCATTATAAGATATGTTCGTGAAAGTGTACGTTTGGGGATCTAAATAATAATAATAAAACGAAGATCTGAATAAAACTCTATTCTAACAGGTACTAAAGGTTTATCAGTTTAATAATATTACTCACATTACAACAACCACTATCGACTTTAATTTTTCTCTTTTTTTTTGGACAAAATTTATTTGTTACACTGGTCGATGACGCTTCTGTCATATCGCACAGTTTCTTTTTCTGATACATTGTCTATTTTCTTATCAGACATTTATGGGTACAATCCTTTTTCCCTGTATATATTTCCCAACGGTAAAACAATAGTGTTGCATGTAGATGGATTAATGTTAGTATAGTGTTTCTCCAAGTACATACATGTGTATAGGGTGTGTATGTTTGTATATTATACATTTCCTTAAAGAAGAAATCTTACAAAATATGATATATTAGTCTGTGATTATTTACTTGTAATAATTATCACGTTTCATAGTTCGGCAAAACCGATTGATAATGCTGTTAGTTACACGGTGTTTTGACAGGTTGCACGGATCTGTAAGACACTTGTATCTTCCGTATTGTCCAAAGGCACCGGTACCCCTATGCCCATTGCATCACCGAGTGTACCAACTCCCATTCAAATGGCAATTTAATCACATCAATGGATACCGCCGTGTCAGGCACCGGCACACTTGTTGATCTCGTGATCTACTTCGAATAGCACGTCTCTCATAACCCCAGAGTGGGTAGCTCGATGTTCTGCCTGTTTCTTTTTATCAATGAATCAACATATTTATAAAAGTGCAATCGAGGTGAGATTTGAATAAAATATCTGTCTGTAAACGTTCGTGACCATTATGAAAACAATTTAGTTACTGACTTGAAATTTTAATTCCTTATCATTATTGTGTACACTCAGTCATACCGAAGTTTGCTGAAAATTAAAATAAACAATGCAAAAATTATATAACGCCTACCCACATTTTGTTAATGCTTGTTGACTAGTTTATTTTGTTTCTGTGGTGTATGTAACATTTTCTGTTCTATAATCGTCACTCATTTGTTTAAGTATATGTTTGTATGGAGATTTCTTCCTTGTTTAACGATCCCGTCATAATAAATACCTTGAAACCAACAGTTATATCAATTACATGAGATAAATCCTTTGAAGTTTGTGAGAAGGGTACGATTTGTCTTATCACGCATTACGTAGTGCAATATATACACATATAATGAAATATACACATGACTTTAACTGTAGAAAGCAACTTTTAAAAACGTTAGTTTGTTAATATTTCATTTGTACAAACATGTAGTCCTTCATATCCTGTAGATGAGCCCTGAGGGGTAGTTATATACCGGACAGACAGACAGACAGATATTTTATTACAAAATCTCACCTCATACAAATGTTTATATACAAGTCGATAAAATATAAAGTGATGAGCCATCCCACATGGGATTATGAGAGACTACATATATACATATTAAAGCACCTTAATAAAAAATAAAATGTACATATTATATAGTATACTATATTATTAAAACCCAAGGTAAATTGTTAAGGTAAAAAGAATTGCTAGATATATAAAAGGGATTTTCTAAAATCTAAGACTTCCATGCAGGTTTTGGCAGTAACTCTAAAAATATATGGGCATGACATAATAAATGCGAGCTGTTCCACATCCGATATATTATTAAAACTAACATTCAAAGTAGAAGATAAAGATAACATATTTTTGGTAACATTTTTGTATAAGGGGCAGTGTAAAAGTACATGAGCTTCATTTTCAATAAAATCGTTGCAGTTAAAACATACTCTATCTTCCAGTAGTGTGTTATTGTATACCGCTAAAACTGATTATTCAACCGGGGAGATATACCACCTCTCATGATGGCTCTTTTGTTTTCAACTTAAACAAACTTGTCTGTCTGCATGCCTGACTATGGCGAATTAAGCATGTTATCTTTCTCTCTGTGTGTATTACGAGGGAGACACCTTTCACTCAAAATCGTTATGTAATATAAATAGTATTAAATACACCCGGTGGTAAATTCACTCAGGCGTTACGCCCGCGCCCCCCTTGTCGCAAACCGTCGCATTTGATGTCGGCCATAACCTCGCATTATCATAATTAAACCAGAGACGTATATCCATCTAATTCCTTGTCTAATTCATTGATTAAACAATTGATATAGGCTCTTAAAGGAACATCCATCTGTCTGTCTGTCTATGCAAAACGTTGTTTTCTAGATTATGTTATGTTATCGGGAAGTACTGACTGTTGCCGAAGATTGCCATTTTGATCTTAGTCTACTTAGTATATTGACGATATAAAGCTAACAGTAGTGATTTCTGATCGAAAACCGGACAATGTACCGCGTGTGGCGCGCGCAAATGATTTAAACGTAATTTTGGAATATTATTTATAACAGACAAACTGATAAATTAGTCACATATTTAATAGGTCATATAACTACTGTACATATAAATGGGACGTTTAGTTTTGGTTTCTGCATATGCATAATGATGTTACTCTATTTTAATTGGAAACAAGTATTTGGTTATTCGAGATGAATATGCAAGTCGAGTATATTTATTTGTAATTACAAACAGCACATGAAAACATTTCGACATGTTTCAAATAAACAACCTGTAGAAATATTGTCTTGATATTTTCCCAAATATATGACGATACACAAGTCGAATGAAACATTTCAAATCTAAAGACTGAATGTAACCGAAAATGAAAGAATTGCATTTGGAATTTGAAGGCTAGACCAGTGACTTTTTTCTCAACGCAAGGGACCAACCACCAGCACAGTTTACCAATCGGTAACCGTGACCTCGATCAATATCGCTGACAAAAAATATGAACACTACATGTTAATAGAAGAGCATCACTAGCAGTTTTAACGAATGACGATGCGTTTGTTTCACACTCTATTGGAAAATCCAATTTTATATATTACTTGTGACTGAGAGTTAGACACTTATAGTTTATTAAAGTGTCACGCATAGAACTCATTGTACAATTGTACAATATAGCACAAATTATTAGTAAATACCCAGCCAAATTGACTTATGAGACACATGTTACGTTTTAAAACATACTATCCACAGACTCATGTCATATCGAGCGAGACAATAAACCCGGCGAGACGCAACGAAGACGAATAAGCACACTGCTTAAAACAAGGGACGGGTTGTGTATTGAAAGTGGGTTGTGTATTGTAAGCGTGTATTCAGTCGTTAGAAATAAATGATATACCGGATTACGTAACATACATGTAGGTAGTCGCGCGTTTATCACATTACGTGACCCACTGGTCACCCACTGATCAAGCGTAATTAAAAAATTCTAAATCTCCACGATTTGCTAACGGTCATTTAGGTGTTATATACATTGATAGTGTCAGTGACGGTACGCTTTTATATTACGGTTTTATTCACTTAATTGGAGGCAAATTTACTTATACATGGAAGTTCAGAAATTATGTGCTTAGGGTAATTATCAGAAAGGTTCAAGTATCGTACCTTGATATTCTGAGTCTATTTGGATTGCTTAAGACGCGCGATTATAAAATACTTTGTGTTTTTATTGCCATTTTCTTTAAAGTCGTACCGACAATATATTTCCTTTACTTTGATCTTCGAATGATGATATAATTGCATCAGCCAGTTATTTAATCTACATGATTTGATACTTTCGGATACATTGTGTAAAGGATACACGCATCTCAAATTCACTACACAGTTATTGGCATTTAAACTTTTGTTACAGATCATTCAGCATGTACATTTATCTCGGTTGTTTTTTTCTGTCAGAGAGCAACAATCCCTTAATCAACCTAAACACCCATTCTTCTAGCCCCATACTAAAGTAATACTATTGAATCGGTTATGTTAATGATGTCTGGATGGGTTAATAAAATCAAGATATAACATGTCCGGCTATAAATGTAAATGGAAAACGCCGTTTAATTGTATGGTGACATGTTAATATAAATATTCGTTTCCATATATGATTATTAAAATGGTCATGACAACTGTGTATTAAATTTTTTTTAAAAACAATCTATTTAAAATCTCAAAATAAAATCACACTGAACTAATGTTGTGTACATTTTAGATCAAATATCATAGGGATTATGTGAATATAAATTCATAGTTTATTCATTAGATGATACATACAAAATTCCACTTAGAAGTGTAAATATATTCGCTAAACAAACTAAGAAACCGAAGCAATAATAGTCCACAAACATACAGTATCTACTATCTAGATACAATTATTTACATTCGTTACACATCTATCGAAATGCAATTAACATCATACATGTAAATCTTTATAATGTACTGTAATAGTTATCAACATGTATCTTATAGACATGCATACATGTATTTGGGAATACATATTTGAACCATGAATGTATATATGCGTGTCTTTAACAGATTAACCTGTCAAATTTACCTCAAACTAAAATCCAATATCTTGAAAATGTTTTGTTTAAAAGTACATTTCTTATCACTGAGAGAATACTACTTGTATGTTAACGGTTTTGATTTATGCATCTGCCTGTATAATTAATTACACATTTCATAAACGGGAGCGAAATTAGATAAGCCAACAGTTTAATCAAATCCACTAACATACAGAAAGAAACATCCCCGAAAGAAGACCTAATTTAATGTTTTTATGACAAATTATAAGAAAGATATAACAATGTAAATGTAACGACGCCCTTACCAAATATGTAATTGATAATGTTAATAGAAATATAAATAAAAGTATATCAATCATTATTATTGTTTAACATTCTTCAATGTAAATGAAATATGATTATGGTTTCGGCGAATCGTTTCTGAGATGCTTGGTGATCATATCATCGGCAGTGAATAAAGTTGAAATGCATTTGCTGTTATGGAAATGACCCTTCCGCCGTCAGTTCTATATGTTTATGCAATTCTAAATGAACACAATCAATGTAAAATACAACTTAACAGCATACTTTATCACTTTGAAAATCAGGTTTTTTCATTTCGTTTCCGGATCATCAAAATGATCAGTTCTAATATTACCCACAAGCATTGTCAAAACAATATACAACATATAAGGATTTTACCGGAGTTCAAAACCGGCTTCAGGGGAATACCCGACCCACAACTTCCCCACACCACACAAACACCTACACAAAATATGTATCCGTTATCATATCCAAGCAGTTTACTTTTACAAGAACAATAATAAACACTACACAATATGTACACACTGTGTAACTGAATATAATTCTAAATACACTATTATGTGGACGACAATATTCAAACTTTATATAAAGTGAATTTCCCCAGTGCAATTGCATGTGTTTACAGGAATGCTATTCTCTCCAATCGCGTTTACCTCACATAACAGTGAATAAGAAATTTAGTTTATTACAAACTGTCTCACTTTGTTACATAATCGGACAGGCGTACATGTACATGTAGGACTTTCGAGACCCACAAATAAATAACAATAAATTCGTTATTAAGATAAATATCACTATATCTTTAGTTTATTGAGTCAATCATCCATCCAGGACCATCTTACGCACATGTCAAATTATGGCCGCAAAAGCAGTGATCGCAGTATTGACTAGCGCGTACATGTAAGCCCCGCCCTCCCGGTAGCCACTGAACCGCTCAGTCGCCTGTATTGCGACTCTCCCACTCTTTTACTGCGATAGTAGTGCAGAAATCACGGGTCAGTCCTGCGAGCCGACTGCATTCCCGTTGCGATAATACTGCAGTAATTTCACTTTCAGACTGCAATACAGGGGAAGTGACTTTTGTCTGGCACTGTAAAAGACACTGATTGGTATGGTATATGATCACTATGCTGATATGATTATATGATGTTAATGTACAGAAGAAAGTGCATAGAAAGGGTTGTCTTTTTTTAATGCTGATGTAATACTATAACGATGTTTTTACGCCAGAATAATCACTAATCAAGTATATGTAACGAATTACATATTTCATAGTACTGTATTGAAGCATGAGGTCGTATATCTTTGTCAAATGAATACTAAATAACAACTTTTATACTCTATAGTTTCTGTACATTCGTTTCAATTAGTTAATGTGACAAACATATTATGCTGTTGTCAACACTTCTCAATGTGATAACAAAATAGATGATAATGAAGGTTATTTGGCAGACATATAAATGTCATTAATTAACCTATAATTCAAATCCTTTTTGTTGTATATTAGTGGTATTTATGAAGTTATATTTTGTATTGAATATAAAACAAAACAATTGATATCATTTCATGATATAATCTGACAACGCTTCTCTTCAGATGTAAAAGATATAAATCCATAGAAGAAAATATAATGTGATAAAAGGCATTTAAGAAACTATCATGTGATAGAAGGCATTAGAAACAAATGCATTTGTTCATTCTGTAACAACTAATTAACAAATCAAAACAATTAAAAGTAGCAATATTCAGAAGAGATTAAAATGAACGAATAATGAAAAGTGTGTAAAGTGGTTTTCAGATCAATATGTTCATGAACATTTGCGAGATTTTTTTAATTTTTATTATTTATTTTTAACTGATATTAAAGGATACTGAAAAATCTTACTTAAGTTTATCTTAAATATAAAATGCAGAAACCGGTGGACAGAATGTCATAATAATAATAATCACATCTTAAGAAGTTATTTGTGTCAGCATAATTGGTGCTCTTTATTGTTCAACTTTCTGAGATTTAACAAAATGATTAAAATGATTAAATGTAGATACAATTGTTAACTAAAGTCCTATGACCGAATAAACAATACTTTAACATGAAGAATATCAACAAAGTCTATGACATAATGCATTTCAATCTGACATTTCATAATCTTGACTGTTTTCTTACCTTTCTTTTAAAACAGATTTAAATTTGAGTAAAATTTTATGTTCACTGCATAATGAACTATTTAGCTCAGCATTAAAGACGATAATTATCCCCTTCAATCATTCTTTGTTTTCAATATTATTTTAATTTTATTTTAAGTATATATGTTCGGACTTATATATAACATCGTTATATCACGATGAATGCTTGATTTTTATCGCCAACATAAAATAGTATCCTATCCAATTCAATCTTTGTAATCCATTTGCAATGTTTTGCGCATTTCATTGAATCATTGATTGTGAAGCAAAAGCATATATTACTAGAAATGCATTAAATGCAATGTCACGCCATGACACATGGCCAGTTAGATAAAAGTGGACTGAGCAGAGTTTACAAGGAACTAGAGAAAATAAGACAGAAACAAATGTTAATAAAAAATACTCCCAACGATCAATTAGATGCGCTCAAGACCTTCAAAACAATATTGTCTGGCATGGTAATGTGTTCAAATATATTGCAAAGCCAAATGATCTAAATCAAATGAGTCATTGAATGTGCCTTTTGTCTTCCTGCCAACCCAGGATAGAACTAATCAATACTGAACATTGTAAACATTACTCTTGACTCACCTTTGGTGTTGTAAGAAATAGTTGTCAATAATCAATTCACTAACAGGTTTCTTTCATTGTTCACAATTGATTTTTTAAACTCCTTTCAATCGGATCTAATAAATTGTTTCATTAAATCACATAACACGCATGAAGACTCACTTACATGAATCGTTTAAAATATTTGAAAAAATGTAGTCAGGTTTGCTTATTTTCCAACTACTAAATAATATTTGGAAAAGTGTTTTCAATGCTTACCTTTCATATCGTTTTCAAATATCATTTCGATTATTGGTAATGTTCCTTTAATCTAATTTCAATGGTATTCAACTTGGACATATAATTACATCCAGTTGAAAGATATGGGTGTTAATACAATTTGTAACGTTGCTAACCAGTTCTGAAACTTCATTTTGGATAGAGTTATGTCCCTTGAATCTGAAATAAAACTTACTCACTTTTGGAGCTATAATACTCTAACGGGGCACACAATTTCCTTGGAAAATTAAACGACATTTTATAAGCTGGCACTTCAGTTAATACTTTTGATCAATTACGAACGCAAGACCTGACGATTATGTTTTACAACGTTACAACGCTTGCATTGTGTTTTAAAACTGAGGGACAATGACAGTTAAAATGCTAGCTTGCTCCAATGTGGCAGGTTAAACAACTGATTAAGTTTTAAATAATGGAATCACGGGCCCTGTAGCTCAATTATTGGGTCTTGAGAAGAAGATGACAAAATGAAACGCTTTTGGATGTATGGACGGACACCATGCCATGTCAGGCCATAGGCCCATCGTTCCTCTTTATCTGTAATAACAACAATGATGAGTGAATGATATAGTATATCATTCCCTCATATTACAGTCTCATTATACGTCGATGAGGTTGAAAGACATATGAAAAGATGATACACCCAAACGAACCATCAGTGTGGAAACTCAAAACAGCTATGTTAGTATAATGGATGTACCAAGCTCTATATTTGGTGACGTGGAGAGGAGGATGTGGGGCTGGTGACAGTGGTGCGATGCAAACATTTGTCTTGTTTGACAATGTTAGTTTCCCTTATGTCTAATTGTTAGGGGCTTAGTAATCTTATATTTGGAGCCCGGACCTTTAATACCGGCTTGGCTTTAATTTTATAATTAGTTTGTATCAAGAGACAATTTTAAAATTATTACTATTGTGGATCCCATATCTATAACGTTCCGATGCAATTTGATTGCTTATCTCCTCGTTCTTTCTTTATTCTACATCAAAGGAGGAATACTTTTATGAGGCCAAAGTAAGCCGAGATGATGTATGTTATGCTAATTTAACACTAACAAAAAGTGGACTTTGTTGCAAATTTGGTCTACTTTCTACATCCAAGGAGGAATACTTTTATGAGACCAAGTTAAGCCGAGATGATGTATGTTGTGCTAATTAACACATTGAACTTTGTTGCAAATCTTCTTTAAGGTGGTGGAGCACGGTGTTCTTAATGAAATAAAATCTATCTCTCACACTGGAGAGTCCCACAAATTATTGCTTTATACGTTACACCATTTTCTTCCAATACGGATTGCCATAATATGGATACAGATCATGTAATTAGATGTTTTTTCCATCTTGCGTAACAATATATTGGATCATTTAATAACAAATGTCAAATTTGAGAAATGTAATATGCAAAAAACATGTTGCAGTGCCTTTAATTCTTATTCTGGAAATTGTTTAGAGCGGTCATAAATCTGTAGAACATATTTCAACTAAATATATATATAAGATATATTATATATACAATCAGACCTCGTTTACCGTGACCATGTATATCCGTAAACCCGGCCATTCGCACGGTAGTATTGTAAATCTTTGTATTTCGATCCAAAATATATAAGATAAGTGTTATGAAATTCCAAGTCATGAAAAATCAGGTTGTCCATCGACGAAACTCCATTTAATGAGTTGCTCCATATGTTTATTACCCATATGGTTATAAATAACTGAGTTAATATTATTGATATGAGCACATGTGCACATATCACGTTTGCTTAGCAACCATTGTTTCGCCGCGACCTCCCGTATTTTGTCGTCTGTGATGTCATAACACAAATGTTTGTAACGTCACTGCAGCTTGCAGTCGCAAGAGAAGTGGGCCGTTTCTTGGCTATTTTTACGCGAATCAAATGGAATAAAATAAGTAGTAAAGAAATTATTACACTCGAATGTGGGTCATGCGACTTGAACCAAACTCGTGCAACTTATACTCGCTCGGGCAATACAACAATTCACACTCGTTTCGTAAAAGTCATATGACACACTATCTCGGGTAATAATCTCTATATATGTACTAGTGTCCACACACAATATTTGAGATAGATGTCAGAACGAAGAAAAACTGCTCAGATAGCATTAAAGGGACACTGCGTCGAGGATAAAAATGGTTCTCATCTTTATGTAATTAAGATGATGAGAGTGTCTACTAACGAGTTACGCTTTGTTTCACTGTCTACATGCAGAAGTTTGTATTACCAATTACGTCAATTGTCTGAAATTGGGTGTCTGTGACGTGTTAGAAGACATGTTAATTAGCATAGGTAGATACACATAATCTGAGTTTTATCCTCGACGCGGCGTCCTTTTAAGAATAATAAAGGCGGATAATACATAAATTCTAATTTCGTTGTCACACAATTGGTCACTATGAAGTTATATAAGTCTTATTAACCAATCGTGAAATATGTTTGTCTATTTGTTTATAGAAATGAATATATTTTATCAATGTATCACTTGATGAAAAAGGATATACAGTTTGATAATGAATTGACACCAGACAAATTTGACTTAGAGATATATCTTCTTGGGTTAATTGCTGAACATATTGGGTAATAGAGAAGACAGACCTTGATGTGGAACAAAGCCCTATGCTGAGATGGACCAATCGACCTGTCGGGGGATAATTGTAAAGACTCTTTACATCTAATTCGAATATCTCATATGACCAGAAGCAATTTTAACTAGTTGTCACATACAGTCGATGTCTGTAAGAGTGATACCTTTTAAACGAATATTGATGCAAATAGATGTTCTAAATTGTGCCGACTACTTAGGCAGTATACTGCGGAAAGGACTTATTCCATCTGTAACTATTGACTTCACATAAAAACTGTCACTAAAGCAAACTGTTGACTCATGTAAAAAATTTGAAATTGAATAACTTGCTTCATTTTGAAACTTTGTTAACACACCAAATTTTTTTAGGTGTGATTTTTGTCATCTTTACATATTATAACGTCAATTGTATTAAGTAATAACGCACCAGGTGTAAATCAAATGGACCATTGGATGTGTCCCTCTTTCCAGGATAGAAAATATCAATACCAAACAGAAAACATTACCGTTAAGCTCACATTTGATATTATTTGTGAGACGGAGATGGACATGAAATCAATTCTCTATCTGTTCATGAGTATTTCCGTTTGTATTAAAAGGAATATTTATTTTGTCAAATCTTGTTATGAAATTCGTTTATTCAGGCTTGTCTCATAAGACTAAAAATGCTTATTTAACAAACAATTAATTAAGAGATATATATTACAGAAGTCATGTCAACCCAGAATAAATATTTGTGTTATGCTTCCTCTGTGGCGTCCATTAATGAGACACGTGCACCTAAGTAATTTCAGGAAGGATTGCAAATGAACATACATAACCTTATATGTTCTTTGATGAAAGAATTCTCAGTTTAATCTGTAACGAATGTACATGGATCACTAATTGTAAAGCTTCACAAAATATAATTTCTTTCCTAAAATGTAACTGTTAACTCAATTAAGTTGGAAGCTATTGAGCTCCATCTTCAGTACTTACTGTCAGGAACCAAATCAATTATTTCAATTGTGAGAGGCTTTGACATGTTATCCATGGTGTGTTTTCGTTCATCTCTTCCCTGTAATAGCCTCTCACTCTCTCGTAAGTTGAACATGTCCTTTTGAAAGGTGTTGGAGTGAAAAACAAAACCTTGTTCAAGGCTTTATATTAATCAATATCAGGACTCTGTGAACTTGCATCATGCAAGTATTATCAACTCAAACAGAGTGGAAATGTTGACACCGAGTCGCGGATCATTTAACATGAATAGCAAACCTGAAATGAATTCCATGCTTTGTTTGAGTTTAAAGAATGAATGGAGTTGACATGAGCACAGTCTCACCAACAATCCAACTGATCACAATCCTAAATGAAGGAAACTTTCACTGAGTGTTTATTTTAGAAAGTGTTTTTTTCACGTTTAACAAGAGTCAGTAACTAAGGTGGAATTACATCAGTTCAGACACATTAACTGAATCAATTGAGATAATCAAATCAATTCCGAGATGTATTAAACCTTGATCTCCATAATGCATTTGTTTGGACCCCTTTTGTGATATCTTCAAAGTACATGTATGTTGAAACAGATTTAAGTTTCACTTTTCTAACACACCAAGAGAAGTTATTTGGTGGCAAAACATCTCCAAGCAATTCAGGGCATGAGTAAAATTCTAAAGTACCCTCTGTTCTTTATAAATAGTTCGTGTACAAAATACAAACTGATTTTGGACGAACGTGAAGAAATTAGCCCTATGAACATAATGTGCATTGTCAATGTCAATGATTTTAGATTGTTTTATTAACTAAATTGAAAGAAATGCTTATGAATTCAATACACATTTCCAGAAAATTAGTTTTCAATACTAAATGTTAAATGGTCAAGGATGTATATCAATCTGTAACAAGAGATACGAAGGTCATCTTATCTTAAATCGTCTTGGCGAAGCAGACAGTAAAAAGCAGTAAAATTGACACCTGGCTGCCGCAAAACGTTCTAAAATAATTTATTTGATACGACTTCGTACCGATTCGGTTTCTAATCTTTAATGCGAAATAAACCACAGAATCTTAATGGTCCAATTTGATTGAAAAGTTGTCATTGACTGTTGCATGAACATATCCAATCCAATCAGTGTTTAACCATCCTCGCCATCGTAAAAATCCAAACTCAGTACGAAATTGTTTTAAACATAAAATTTCAAAGACTTATTAAACTAATATGAGACTACTGTGTTTAACCATCCTTGCCATCGTAAAAATCCAAACTCAGTACGAAACTGTTTTGAAAATTAAATTTCAAAGACTTATTAAACTAATATGAGACTACTGTGCATTCTTCCATGATTTTTATAATAAAAAAGAAGCCTCTTGGAGTATTTCAAAGCAAGATTGAATAATAAAAAAAAGGACAAAACAAAATTTAAGGAATCATGTTCTCAAGAGTTACAATGGTTCGTCTCATTTCGTCAATGCAGAGTCAATTTTAGAAGTTAGGAGACCAACCTATTGAATAGGCATCCTAGATATAACATATATTGTGCTTCTTATAGGCGCAAATAAACTAAAATGATTAATAACATTTCGAATCAAATCCGGTGAGAATAAATGAAAACCTTTCCCAAAAAAGTAAATATTCAATGTGAGTGTTCCAAAATAAAATAGAGCTTTAATAGCATATTTACAGGCTCCTATGGTTAATGTAATTACTAAATGTGTCATGATTAACATTGTTATCGGTTGGGTGTTATTTCGTTAATAATGTAAGAGGAAAGGACACCAAATGTATCTGCCATTAGGAAGACACAATAAAAATGTGATGGTTTAGATCACCGTAAACATAGTTAGCAGTACTTACATAGTGGCATACGAGTCAAACCAGTAAGTTATTACCACAGTTTCAGATAAAGTAGTCATTAAAGATTAGATTACAATCGCTGCCAAAATAATTGACTTTTGAGGAAAATTTATTAGTTTTTGGAATCTAAATTTGGCACAATTTTAATCACATCTGCAAGTACTTTAATCAATATATTGCTTGGACTTCTTTTGATTACCGGATCCCCGCCGCCGATAAAAAGACTTCCGAAATTTGGTATTCTTATGAGAATTTCAACCCCAACAGTACTAAGTGTTCACTATATCACAGTCCTATTTGCAAGAAATATTCCACCGTCGACAGTTTTATATGGAAAATCAACCATTATTCTCATTACTTAAGGTTTTTTCTACTGTCTGTCCATTTGATACTTTCACAAGTTTATCTGACTTGCAAAACTGATTTGTGAATTGTTGATGGTTATAATTTTAAAATATGGATCAAATTTACGTATGTTTGTATTTGAAAACTTATTTTATAAGAAGTTGATGAAATTAATTCCACGTACAATGTATAACTAAAGGTAATTTTAGAATGGACTGAAATGACAATGGAAACATATACTAACATATACCGAACATGATATAAGTATTGATAGTCATTGGAATGCAATTACAAGCTATAACATAATACATTATGAACGTTTGCATCATACAGTAGTAAGAACATATTGTCCAAACTGGTAAAGTGAATTTTCTATTTAATCTTCAGTACTAATAAAGTCACGGACATTTACATTTTGTATGAGGAGTTAGTTAATGGAAATAACAAAATTAGCACTGCTGACATTAAAACGTTTAACATTTTGAGGTCATGAAACAATGATCTGAACTCACGGATGGACGTTTGACATTATATGACAATGGGTTACTCCTTGAGGTCGCACAAGTTGCAAATGGCCAAATACTGGATACAAGAATGACATTAGATTATGTACCATGAAATAAATCCTCTGTTCAGTTATTTATGTTTGTCTTCTTTGTTGCCTGTGATTTTATTCAATTTCAATATGGTTAAAAGTTAAAAACAAATTGAGAACATTATTTCTCTTGAAATATAATGTAACAACAGCGATGTAACAAGCACTCATAGTTGCACTCAATATTACGTTTCACATTCATTTTGAATGTAAGGAAGTTATATGATCGATTTCTAAACCTAGAATCAAGTTCAAGATTGAATAACATATACATTGCAGTATGCCCCTCAGTGCAGAATGTCAATAACATTTTGGTGAAGAGGACAACATTTGTATTGTGTCAGAAATCCTTCTCAAATGTCATCTGGATATATTGACATAAGTGGTTTTGCTGTTCCCCTATGCTGCCTTTATGGTCATGATAAGTGTTAAAGGCCCATCCCCAATTTATGTCAATTTGATAATCCACTTTGATCTGGGGTTTTTTGTGGTGCTCTGGTAATCCATCCGCACTATATGTGTCTGATTCCTGTCCGTATAGAAAATCGATGTATTTGATCACTGTACAGTCTGGTACCATAGTATATACACTGGATTGAATTGACAACAGACTGAGTGGACTTAGAGATAGATGCTCTTGGGTTAATTTCTGAACGCATTTGGTACTACAGAAGGCGCAACTAGACACAAACAAAGCTGGATTAATTGGCTTGTCTGGGGGTGATATTTGACATTGCCTTAAAGTTAAGAGGAATATACGACTAGAAGTGATTGGATGTTTAATCTTGAGTTTTTACAGACAGCTTTTTCAGAAATGAAAGACTTATGTTAATACAGAGTGTGGTAAACCGAGTTAATTAAACTAATTTGGTAATAGTTGTCTCATAAAAGGGTCAAACATCTCCATTTATCTGCTTAATTAATGCTATTAATCTTCATTTGTGAAGTATTTAATGCATATGCATCTCAGGTTATTATTATCAAAACCTGTCTATGCATAAAACCGCTGTATTATTTAACTGCCATAAGATAGGAGTACTGCGAAAGTTAGCTAATTTTTTAACACAATTATTATTAGTCTATAAAGCAATACTAATTAATTTTTCAATTTATGTTTATCCGTCATAATAAAAAAAAAAGTTTCCCTGTTTTACCCTTATTCTTACCCATTCGGACACAGATATGCCAGGCATTTAAGTTTACATAATGGTCATGGGAATTACAGTATTTCTAAATATAACTTGCGTTTTGATTGGTTGACGGAACTACTTTGCGCTCATTCATGAATTGCTTACCTCTCCTGTTCAAGCTAAATCACATAATTGAACAATTTCGAGCATACCTAATTGAAGTCACTCGTCAGTAAAATATATTAAATATAAAATCATGTTCAACCTATATTTCCGAGACCGTATTTACAGTACTAAACTTGCAAGGAGAAGCAGCATGCAAGAGTCGCCGACTGCACTGCCGTGACGTCATTGCTTTATGACGTCATTAACCATGACGTCATTTGGTGACGTTATTATACTCCTATCTTGCATTCCAACAAAGCGATTATCAGTTCACGTTTTCACAAATTGTCTCTCATTCTGCGACATTGTTTACGATATAAATGAGTTGTTTACTACATCAGTAAACCATTTTGGGAATAAAATTCAACAGTTACTTTAGAATATTTCTGGGGAAAAGAGTGTAAGAATTGTAAACTATTTAAATGTGCGTTTCTTGAAGGTGTGAGAGAGTTTATGAATGGCGTATGAGTACAATTCGTATTTTGCAGTCTAATCAAAGATCGTGAATTCGCTTCTTGTTTTTCGATTTATATGCATTAAACTGATTTTGAAAAAGAATAACCAACTCGGTGTTCGGAATTACGAATTATCTGTCCCTTGTGAATTACTATGTCAAACTCCTCGCTAAAGCTCGGAGTTTGTCACAATAATTAACTCGGGACAGATAATACGAATTATCTGTCCCTCGTGAATTACTATGTCAAACTCCTCGCTAAAGCTCGGAGTTTGTCACAATAATTAACTCGGGACAGATATTCCGTAATTCATCGAAACTCGTTGATTATTCTTATAATATGCTATGTACATATCCTTGAGTGAAATAAAGTTCTGTTCTGTACTGTTCTGTTCTGGCAGTAAGCGAGAATGTTTTGACAGAAAGGACTGTCCGTTAATCAAAAGCAAACTAATAACAGGGAAAAGTAATGCTTTAACAGTTTTAAAAGTACTAAGAATTAGCATTAGCATTAAACATAAATAAATTACAACTTAAAATCATGAAATTCAGCCCATCCTCAGCCTCCAACACCATCCCGTCTGTGTGTCCACGAGTATCTTTGTACATGAGTCTTGTGTTCATGAGTCTGTGTGTTCATGCGTCTGTATGTTCATGAGTCTGTGTGCCCACGAGTCTGTGTGTCCATGAGTATCTATGTACATGAGGTCGTGTGCACATGAGTCTATTTGTCCATGAGTATGTGTGTCTGTGTGTCCATGAGTATGTGTGTCTGTGTGTCCATGAGTATGTGTGTACATGAGTCTATGTGTCCATGAGTATGTGTGTACATTAGTCTATGTGTCCATGAGTATGTGTGTACATGAGTATATGTGTCCATGAGTATGTGTGTCTGTGTGTCCATGAGTATGTGTGTACATGAGTCTATGTGTCCATGAGTATGTGTGTACATTAGTCTATGTGTCCATGAGTATGTGTGTACATGAGTATATGTGTCCATGAGTATGTGTGTCTGTGTGTCCATGAGTAGGTGTGTACATTAGTCTATGTGTCCATGAGTATGTGTGTACATTAGTCTATGTGTCCATGAGTATGTGTGTACATGAGTATATGTGTCCATGAGTATGTGTGTCTGTGTGTCCATGAGTAGGTGTGTACATAAGTCTATGTGTCCATGAGTATGTGTGTACATTAGTCTATGTGTCCATGAGTATGTGTGTACATGAGTATATGTGTCCATGAGTATGTGTGTCTGTCTGTCCATGAGTATGTTTACACAAAAGTTGGTGTGTCCATGAGTATCTATGTCCATGAATCTGTGTGTTCATGAGTAGGTGTGTTCATGAGTTTGTGTGTCCATGAGTATGTTTGCACAAAAGTTGGTGTGTCCATGCGTATCTATGTCCATGAATCTGTGTGTTCATGAGTAGGTGTGTTCATGAGTTTGTGTGCCCATGAGTATGTGTGTCCATGAGTCTGTGTGTCTGTGTGTTCGTGTGTCTGTGTGCACATGAGTCTATGTGTCCATGAGTATGTGCGTCTGGGTGTCCATGAGTCTGTGCGCACATGAGTCTATGTGTCCATGAGCATGTGTGCACATGAGTCTGTGTGTCCATGAGTATGTGTGTCCATGAGTATGTGATTACATGAGTCTGTGTGTCCATGAGTCTATGTGTCCATGAGTCTGTGTGTCTGTGTGTCCATGAATCTATGTGTCCATGAGTATGTGTGTCCATGAGTCTGTGTGTCTGTGTATCAATGTGTCTGTGTGACCATGAGTCTATGTGTCCATGAGTCTGTGTGTCTGTGTGTCCATGAATCTATGTGTCCATGAGTATGTGTGTCCATGAGTCTGTGTGTCTGTGTATCAATGTGTCTGTGTGACCATGAGTCTGTGTGCACATGAGTCTATGTGTCCATGAGTATGTGCGTCTGGGTGTCCATGAGTATGTGTGCACATGAGTATATGTGTCCATGAGCATGTGTGCACATGCGTCTATGTGTCCATGAGCATGTGTGCACATGAGTCTGTGTGTCCATGAGTATGTGTGTCCATGAGTATGTGTGTACATGAGTCTGTGTGTCCACGAGTATATTTGTACATGAGTCTTGTGTTCATGAGTCTGTGTGTTCATGCGTCTGTATGTTCATGAGTCTGTGTGATGAGTTTCTATGTACATGAGTTCGTGTGCACATGAGTATATGTGTCCATGAGTATGTGTGTCTGTGTGTCCATGAGTATGTGTGTACATGAGTCTATGTGTACATGAGTATGTGTGTCTGTGTGTCCATGAGTAAGTGTGTCCTTGAGTATACATGTCCATGAGTCTTTGTTTTCATGAGTATTTATGTCCATGAGTCTGTGTATACATGAGTATCTATGTCCATGAGTATGTGTGTTCATGAGTATCTATGTCCATGAGTCTGTGTGTCTGTGTGTCCATGAGTCTGTGTGCACATGAGTCTATGTGTCCATGAGTCTGTGTATCTGTGTGTCCATGAGTATGGGTGTACATGAGTCTGTATGTCCATGCGTCTGTGTGTCCATGAGTTTGTGTGTACATGAGCTTGTGTGTTCACAAGTCAGTGTTTCCATGATATCTGTGATATTTGTGCCCCCGAGTCTGTGTGTCGATGAGTCCATGGATCTGATTGTCCATGTGTGTGTATGTCCATGTCTGTGTGTCCATGATTCTGTGTGTCAATGCATCTCTTTCCATATGTGTGTTTTTGTGTGTCCACGTGTGTCTGTATGAAGATGTTAATACAAGTAAATCTGCAATATCTCAATGTTTCTTTTTTTGGAATAATTGTGCCGTATGCCCTTATGCCCTTATGCCCTTATGCCCTTATGCCTTTATCCCTTAGTGATATGAGAACATGATGTTATCAATCTTGCCTTCACAATTCTATCAAAACAAGACTCTGCTAGGACCGTGATTGCAATCAATTTTCACATTTCCGATATTGAAGCAAAATGGACTATTACTGAAACCAAAATAATGGGCGGACACTTGCCTTGTCTTGCAAACTGGAGGTTGATGACTTATTTAAAACCATTTGCTGACATGATGGAAATGGAAGATCTTGGAATATGCATTACAACTAATTTTTGACCGAATTCTGTGTATTTCAACCACACGTTGAAGCTAGTCCAAATAATGTTATCACACTTATCGTCATAATCTATCATAAAAAGATAAATGTTAATGTCAATATTTGTAGACAGGACATAGATGATCAAATCCTGATTGATTGACATTAGTACTCCTGTCGATTCCCTATGCTGTCTTTATGGTCAAGATAAGTGTTAATGGCACATCCCCAAGTTATGTAAATTAGATAATGCACTTTGGTCTGTCTTTGGTCCCGATTATCTATGAACAATAAATGTCTGATTCCTTATGGACAACGGATATATTTTATCACTGTAATGTATGATGCCACACTATATATACTTGACTAAATTGACAACAGAATGACTGGACTTAAAGATCGATGATCTTGGGTTAATTCCCGAACTCACTTGGTGAAAAGGAAAACCTACCTAGATAATAACAAAGTGGAGGTAGAAGCATCGAATTGGCAATACCCAAGACACGGATAATGAATTAATATCATAATTGCACACTTACATGTGTGTTCATGACTCTATGTGTCAATAAGTCTCTGTGTCCATGTGTGTGTGTCTGTATGTGTAAAGTTATAACGCTAGTAAATATGCAACTTAATAACTTCATGTCTCTGAATGGAATGATGTCTTATCCCTTAAGAATATGAAACGTGATATTATCTAAATGGCCACCATAATTCTATCATAACAAGACTCCTCTATGATTGTAGAGATGACGTAGACGATTGATTCCAGTTATATTTCAAGATTTCCAATAAGGATGCAAGGTAGATTATGTATTGACTATTGCTGAAACCAAAACAGTGAGTTAAAATTTGCTTTGTCTTGCAAACTAAAGGTTATTGTCTCATTGAAGCCGATTTGCTGAAATGGTTGTAATGGAAGATCTTGTAATACATTACAAATAATTGCTGAACGCATTTGAGTATTCCAACCACACTTTGGATCTAAAAAGTGTCAAATAATGTTATCACACTTGCTGTCATAATTCTATCATAACAGGACTAGGTTTATGTTTGTAGACATGGCGTAGACGATCAAATCCAATCATTTCTGTATTAAAGTCTTACTGAATAAAAACAGTTCCACCTTTTGTGCATAATGTTGATTGTTTCTATTCGTTTCCATGTTTCTTGAAAACTCAAGGCTGAGCAGATATTGTCTTTGGCTTTAAAACTGACGTTTATTATCTGTATGAGTACAGGGTTGCATTATTCTGTTTTATTGAAGATGTGATTGCTAATTGTAATGTTAAAGGCGTCCTAGCACGCCGCTCTTGCTGAAAAAAGTGCCTCCACAAAAAGTACAAATATGGTACAATGATGGAAAGAATGGTCAACCATCTTGCTGTCTGAACTCTCAAAATCGCGTAAGACCTACTAATCTACCTCTCCCATAAATTTGTTGCTTTATACGTGACAACACTTTCCTTCCAATACGGACAACAGTTTTCTATGGATACGGCTTATCACAGGGGCCTGTATCGCTTAGAAGCAGCGTTTGAAAAACATATACCTGTATCGTAGTCATCGACTGTGCCATAACAAAAAAATTTGATGTGAAATATGAGTTTGAATGAGCATGGGGTTGTTTCGTCGTTACATCCCGTTCCTTTTTTATAATAATAGGGTAGGGTCTATACAGGTATATGTCTTTCAAACGCTGTTTCTAAGCGATACACGCCCCTGTGTGGTTTATCGGGTCGTGAAACGAGATGTTTTCCCTCTAACGTAACAATATATTGTAAAAATTTTGATTATAAATTGCAAATTTGATAAGAACTAATATGCCAAAAATGTTCTACAGAGCCTTTAAAAGTATTGGTTTGGGTTTGCAACACATGTGTATATTGCATACGCATAGGTTATGAAATATACGAGCTCTCTACTGACGTACGTCCCTAAAGGTTTAAACAAAGGTTTGAATCATAAGAAGCTTAGTAATATTTGATTATGCCAATCGCCGAATCAATAAGATCAAAAGTCAATTAAATCAGCATCAATCAGTCAAAATAGACGTATTGTCAGATATAGTGTTTCAGTAGACAGACCATAGGGTTGTATAAATCACATTGTCATAAATTTCTCCACTTCACATCAAACGATAAACCAGTATGTTGTATACATGTAATGATTTTTTAATGTGGATTGTGCTTTGTTCATTCTTCTTACTTTTTATGTTCATATTACTTCCGATGCGATAGTTAACATTTTGAGGAAATACTACATTTTTTTTTACCACACGAATAGTTCAAATGAAGAAATCAATATCAAACCATTATAACGTAATTATAGTATAACAAGAACATATTGACGGTCGTGGACGCAAAAGATGTAATCTCATCATTTCCCAGTTTCAAAATAGCGACGAAAGAATTGATGATATATACATTTCACACCTTTTATTTCGAAGGATGATGGCCTCTCTCATGTTCAAGTTTTTACCATGTTTCCAATTAAAACAGTATACATCGATCTTTGACAATGCTTATTAAATGAAATACTGGCCAGGGCGTATTGTCTTACCAACAATGAATGCTGAACGCATCAAGTAGACAATCATATATAAGGACTCTGAAGAAAGTTTGTATTTTTGACATTATTTTATTTTCTGACTGTTTTTAAGGTTCAGGTTATTTCAAATAATTCACAATATGAATTAAGTGGTCTGAAGTTCTTTTCTAAGATTATCAGCATAGTACATTCCAGATTCAAGATCTCTATTCGCAGTCAAGGTACCAGAACATGTTCATGAAATGTTGTGATTTTCACTCATAATGGTTTAATATTTTCCTGATTTACTGTTGCAAACAAATATTCTACCAGTTTACTATATGTCGAGAGTGAAGCCGATAACGAATTTCATTAAATATTTTGGGGGTAGTATATGTTTTGTATAAAGTGGTTGACATTGATGACATTTGCCCACTGTCAATTCTATATAACCAGTTGTTCGTGTGACGTCATTTGCCACATCTCCATGGAGTTATGTAATCTTAGATATGAATAGAATCAGTTCAGAGCCATTATTAATTGGATCATTAGTTCGTTCAAGGCTGAACTACACAGATTATGTAGGTGGGCGGTAGCTATACAGAACGCAAATAATACACTATGTTGAGCTTACTTATCAACTCGATATATATCGGCACGAGAAAAAAGTAGTGTTTTACAACTTTTACGAATTCAGAAATGTTTAAAACTTTTCTAAACAACTGTTTTTCATAAAGTGAAACACAGAATTGAGAGTAAACTACATAGACACGTTACTTTATTTAGAGAATAGTGTTTTGATGTCAAACTTCTCACTTCGTATTCATTGCTTAGAAACACACGCTGCCCCTCGTATTGTGACATAATGGGAAAGCTGAAACTGATGTAATTCATATTCATACTACTTAGATTACAATGTCGTCAAACAGCAGAGATTCCCACTATATATACAATACGACATGACATCAATGTTCCAAACGTAGTCCATACTATACAACAGCTACCAATATAGTATTGAACCCATGTTTATCTCCATCTATGATGAACGTTCATATACAGCCAGGGGGAACAAAAACAATACCAACAAAAATGAAAGATATATAATCCAATGTGTCTTAAAGCTTAAACTAAACTTAAAGCTAAACTTAAATTTTTTATTTTTGAAACACTATCTGTGAATATTTTTTCTGAAATACAAGGTTTTAATAAAATTCGTCGTTTTGAAATCTCCTAAAATATAACCATGCGACAAGGCAAGTTAAATATGGTTTCTGACTTGTTTCATGACATCATAGAGCAACGATGCGTCATCGATTTGAAGTCTAAGAAGGTACACTATGCCGACATTCAGATATAAAAACTTAAGTATGATACATGTTCTCTTACGAATGAAATTTCTTTATCCTCATCAAGGCATTCAAGATCGTCTTTGTCCGGCCGAAATATGTTGTGTTTTTTGTTGTCCCTCGGTGTATACATGTTTGGACCTTTAGGTATTTTGCAGTTACCTTTGCATATTCAATTCATATCAGCGATAAAGTTTTGTAATGATATTGTTCTTTCTGGTTAAAAAGAGTGGCAATGCAATAAGATACCTACTTTTGTTCATGGTTTCTTTGCTCTTAGTAACCTCTGCTCAGCTCTGCTCTGCTCTGCTCTGCTCTGATTAGCCTGAAACGATAATATCCAAATTCAACGAACAGTCGAGCTTAATAGCTATGTCAATACAATGTTGGACTCGATTTCAACATTTAGGATTAAGTCATGCAAGTTTTATCATTATACTTGAATATTATGCTTTGGACAGAAAATGTTGTGAAAAAGTGACCAGTTATAAAAAAAGAAACATTTGTAAAATTACCCTTATTAATATCAAAAAGACAAACATGTTAAAATGTTTGAAAATTTTGTCCTCATAAAATCAAATTCTGATGTGTTATAATTGAATATCGTTATCACAAATAACTACGTGACCTGGAATCAGTAAAATGAATTTATATAGTAAGTATTATTGAGAAAAAAACAATTCATGAGTCTGGCTTGAGTTAATGTGTTCGTCAGTACAATATTATTTGCATAACACAAGCATTCCCGATAACAAGTATAAGATTATACCGAATATTTTAACGAGAAAGGTCGGTATATTGCTTGCACTCTCAGGGAACAATTCTGTAGAAATTTCGAATACTACTACATTTGATTATCATATTGGCATAACTTTCGTTTTTGTAAGAATTCGTTTGTAAATGAAAACATACATCTCCTTGATTAAATCACTCTAATAAAAAGGCATCAACCTGTTAGCAAAAAAGCATTCTTTACGTGAATAGATTTAAAAAAGAAAGAGCTATGCGGAATCATAACCAGTAAACAATATCTTCTAGTTGGTCTCACAGAATGTGGCGTAAACGGACATGGCGAACTGTTTATTCCAGATACCTCGAGGTGATGGGTTGTCAGATACAGTCACTTCAATTAGGTAAGGTTTACAACTGTGGTAAACAGTTTTTTATAACATCACCAAATGGTGCTACAGCTCACTGTACACAGACCAAGAAACAGCTAACCATAATAATAATATCATAGGCAAAGCTCAAAGACTAATAATAACAATAAACAATAATAATTCCTGCTTTAATCATATATAGTTTACGCTTGAGAAACTGCTTGATTGAATTAAGTGTCAAATTCCCAAATACAGTTTGGAATTGGAAAAAATTACATGTTTATGTGCATATGAAAATGTACATAACGTTTGTATGGTATGTTATGCACAAACTGGTGAATCTTCATGTATTTTTCCGCAATAAGTCTTTTTTAAATACCATATATGAGATTCACAGTGTCATTATAAATACTATATCAGAAAACAATTTAGCAGACAGTATATCACATTTAATGAAAGCATGATGCAATGGCCAAAACTAAATGGCATTCTTCTTTGAACATACCATAAAACTAGTCTTGTACAGTTGATTTAAGCAAATTTATTGAAATCACGATGAAAAGGTCTCAGTTTGATAACTGATGATTGAATCATTTCCTTGCCCAATAATCCGTAAATAAAGATGAAACACGTCTTGCTCCAGATTGACGTATACACTATCCTGCCATGACCTGGCATTCTTCCCTGACAAGTTCACCTGATAATCTCGTTGGAGAGAAATGTCAAGCCGTCTTTTTCTATAAATTGCGAATGTATGTCATACCTGCCATTATGAAGCATCACATACATGTAAATGTAGGGTTCAAATATATGTCTGCTTCGACGGAAAAATCCTAAGATTATTATGAATTAATCTTTTCCATTTTGATTGCAACGTTGACTCGATTAGTTACTCATAATGATATATCAGTTCTTATATATTATTGGTAAGTGTGTAGTTAAATATAATTCGTTTTAATGACTGAAAGTAACATTCGCAACATAAGATATGTTTCCGGATTCCATTGTACAAATGTACAAAATTGGCAACGTTCAATTTTTCTTATTGGGACATTTTCTTTATAATAAAAAGAGTATTTCTTATCATTTGGAAATTAAATCTACTTATTAAGTAGCTGAAATTGCTATTACTGTGAAAATGTGAGAACAAACTGGGAAACATCACATAGGACATTTTTCGTTTACAAATTAGAAATCGTTACTTCTAAAATTCAAATATTAACATTAAAAGCAAAAAGAAAAAAATATTTTGATAGATGTCTTTCAGCGTCGTAATGCAAGTGGGTCCATTTACTGAATGATCAGGTAATAGAACTACAATGAATAGCAGAAGGTAAAACCTATAGCGGAAAAGGCACTGATGTAGTTTATTTGAAATCAGAAGCTGACTTTACTTGACTTGATCACAGCACAATCTCATGTATCATTATAATTAGATGACATTAATAACACCATTTGGAAAATTAAGTTACCACTACGGATAATTGGTTTGTATAATAAGATGTTTTACCCTTTAAGTGAATATTAATTACACGTAAAACGTGCTACAGCGCCTTTAAGTTAATTAAGGGGAAACATTCTCTAATGCATCTTTAATACCTTGACACTTTAATCTAAACTAATGAACATTCTGAAAATTTAAAAGCAGTAGCTTCATATAAACAGTATAATGCCGTTGTTTAGATAAACACATAACAAGTTTACTACCTTCAATGAAAACATCATATGATTAAGTGCAATATGTATGGTTTGGCCTTATTTTCCTATCGCAAGTCTATCTATGAGATTATACAATCAACTTTTCTTTAAATAATGTCACACTGTTAGAGCAGTATAGTTTATTATGTTTGCCAGCTACAATTACATGAACAATCATCATATAACTGAATATGTTGCATGTAATGAATGACATTTGGTATGAACGTTTATGATATTATGAAATGTATTTTGCAATGTTCTCTGAAAACCTAAGTAAATATACAAGTTACAATACAATGCAAATGTTACAAGTGAAATTAGCAGTAAAATAACCATTATTGTATTTCATTTTTTAAATAATTACATGCATGAGAAAATAATGTAAGGTTGCCTACATTGACGTCAGAGAGAGAGTGACAGTTGGTAAAATAACTATGGGACAAGTTTTTGTTGGATTGAAAAATACAAAGTTTTCCTACCTTGTAATAGAGTAAATGTAAGTGACGAATGTATTCTTGATAGTACTTTCAAAATTAATAAACGGTTATGCACTCATCTTCTTTGAAGACAAACATGCATTATAGTCATGAACGTACATGTATATGTTATTGGCGTCATGTGGTGAAGTGGTGAAATAATAACTCCTCATACCCTCCTCTTCGCCAATTACTTCAATCACAGTTATTACAGTTTCTACAGCTTTTTCTTTCTGTGTTTTGTCTGATAAGATGTTATACTCGTCGAAAGACTGTGGAATCATAATTCATGATCAGTTCTTAACAATGGATTTAAAGATCAGAGTCGTGTGTGTTATAAACTTGCAGGCAGACACAATTATATTCTACTTAAAGTAATGGTGATCTGATTATGTGTCATTCTGTCACTTCTAACATGATTCCATTGTAAAGAAGATTCCATTACATACATCAACATGGTTGTTTTGCTTTTTGTCTAGACACTAGTAACGTTTTATCATGGACTCCATTGTTATATACCAATACAAGAAACAATCTGTCACACTTGACTGTATGTAGGATGCATAACATAAATTCAAGTTATACCTGAATATACCCAAGGAATTAGTTTTGCCTCAACAGTACAAATTATATGACTGATTCAAAATTTATAACTGTTTTTTTTTCTCACCTCGTTACACTCATTCTTTATCTGTTACTTCCAGTCAAAATTACTATATTTAAATTTAATGACTGTTTTCTAAAGTTCCTGTATATCATCCAATATGTTCCTGATAGTGATATGCAACCTCAAATGAAAATGAATACAAAAGCACATTTCAATTTTTAACAACAAATCTAAAACATCTTTTGTTTGTTACTTACTCATCTAAATGTACATATAAAGCCACATACAGCATACTAAAATCCTTTAGAACAACTCAACACAAGTACAAGTATAGTGAAACGTCGGATACGGAGATTTATCATATAATTGAGGGTGTTATCGATGCAATAAAGCAATCTGATAAACTTGGTATCCAAATCTGATAAATATGCAAAACAGGTCAAAGGTCAAATACACGAACTACTTTTGCAAAATTCCACTCTTTCCATGCGAATCCTAAAACTGTTTACGAATCATTGAAAAGCGTAACCGGGAGTTTACCCGCGTATTTCCGCTTGAATGAATGGATATTCGAAAACGCGAAATCATCTGATATGGTACACTATGTTCATTTATAGTGTTAACAAAGTCAAGATAATTGTAGATTTGTTTTAAAATCATTCAAAACTTCATTGCGCTAACCAACAGCATCAACAAGTAGCTGCAGTGTCCTGTGTACAAAATTAATCTTGACGTGTCAGTGTGTGACCTACCAACGCGCCTCGTCGATCGCACTTGCATTTTGGCAGTTCTTGAGAGCTGAGCATACGGTATTAGGTACTTTAATAGGTACTTATTGTCATAAACAAAGGAAACAACCCCACCTCACAAATAATTACCGTTTAAGTGCGAAAGATACTGTTATGCAGCAATCCGAATCAACCCGGCAACGCAGCTTCCAAAACGTTGAAACTAGAGTTACTTCCCTTGTTCTAGCAACGTGACCAAATTATTTATGAGTGCTTTAGATAGATGCTTATGAACTGATTGAAAATATCTCCATGAACAAGAAACCAGGGACCTACTGTTGATTTTTTAAAGAATCGCGCACATGTGTTTTTGAATTGTTTTAATTAAGAACTATTTAAGGCACTTCACAGCCGATGTCGTGACCATCACTTTGATATACCGTCTGTGATATTACTCCGCTAAAACTAGGTCAATTCTCTTTCCACTTTTACTACAAAAACACGCTTATTTTAATAATTATATATATGATAAAGAGATTATTAACCTCGTGTGTTTCCGTATCATTAATATCATATATTTGGAATAAAAAATAATGTATTATGCTCGCCAAAGGCTCGCATAATACAATTTTTATTCCAAAAATATGATATTAATGATACGGAAACACACTTGGTTAATAATCTCTATATATCTTCATTATCAGTTATTTGGGATCATTCACCCAATTTAACATTAAACTATTGAAAGAAGCATAAGTGCTGATAATGGGTGTTGGGATTGACGAACATTTTTGATTGAACGTTTACATACGCCATGTGCTACTTTACAAATGTAGTTCACAATGAAATACATATGCATAAGTTATCAGAAATTGCGCTGAAAACACTTTCGGTAAATGGTAAACTGCTCAATTTCTTTCACCCTATTCTTCAAAGAATTACTTTAAATTCATAGTCATTGTACTGTTCTATTTGTAGTATATATATATTTACATATACCTGAGACCATTTTTACTGTCGATTTCCATCATGTAAATATGCAAGTCGTGTATTTAATGAAGATCAAGATATATCACCTCTTGGAGACACTTAAAAACAAATATTATCACCTAAGTTCCTTTTTTGACGAAATATCAGACTCAATTCAATAACAGCTTGTAACATGAGGTTAAAATCACAACTTCAGATTTATTGAAATTTTAAAATAGGGTTGTTTTCAACATTCAAGTGTCACAAAACAAAACGACCTTGTCATTTTTTAAAAATCAATATTGCCCTATACAATATGATTACATATAATTATGTAACCTTTATGAGTCTCTACAGATAATACTGCATAGTCAGTATTATAACAATATTCCTCAAGACACAAAAGATTACGGTATCGTAGTTAGAATTGTACTATTGAAGGTAGTGTTATCCCAAATATTACCATGTTATGAATGACCTATATCATAAAGAATGTTAACATTATTATCAAAAGATGCTGAATACCTCCATCATTTCAAGCACTCACGTTCTATGGTGACGTATATTACATGTATGTGGTACCCACTGCATTTCATGTTACATACAATGTTTCCCCATTTAGGAAAGTATATCTGTAAAAGTTCAAGTAAGAGATTACAGACTTTAAAAAAACGAAAATAAATATAGAATGTTTCGGGATGTTAAGAGTACTTAATGCGTTAACTACACACTCCTGAATATGGTACATAAGAAGGCACTTAGATGTGTTATTTTGAATTATAAACATAATGGACCATCCTTTTTCTTTGATCCTGACAGTTTGACATGTTGATAGAAGAGAAGAGAGATTGATATCTTTCATAAATAATGTATCAACCTAGAGAAGAAAAAACTATGGTAATCACACACCATGCATATTTTGGGAGAGGTTTTATTAATGGCTATGTCACCTTACATAGTTTGATTTAATCCTCACCGGCTTTTTAAGAGAACATCCCAAACATTTTGATGAAGATCGAACTTTACTGCAAAAGTAAAGCAGATTTATTATATGACGAGCAATGAAATACTGGGATTTATCAGTGAAATAAACCGTCTATCAAGCTACAATAATTACAAAATAGTTTTGTTACACTAATTTCCGCGTTTCTGATTGGACGAAAGCTCTCAAAAACCTGCTGCCATTTCTCGATGAATGCAGATAAAATGTGCTACCATACCTCGTGCATTCGTACCTTGTGACGTCACAATCCATTCGAACAAACGGACGGGTCTGCCGGTTCTTACAACTGAGCGTAACGTTTTGATGCAAAATATGAAATACATATGTAATTTCGTCTTCACACCTACACCTATAACTGGAATATACATTTCTTTTCCGAATGAGACAATTAACTTCACCTGGAACACTTAATTTTGATAGATACAAGTCCCCGAGCTTGTTCACTCACAGCGCTTCACTAACAGCAGCCACGTTTGAACGTCGCGTGATATGCTAATGAGGGTTAATCTAAAAATCCGGAATGTAGAGTAAACGAACTCTGATTGTATGCATGTGAATGTTGGAGAAAACGAAATTAAATCTTCTGCCGTTTTAGATGAAGGATTCCTCAATTTTGATTCAGCCATGTATCATTGCGTGTAACAAGCCGTTGTTTCTCGTGATAAATTACAAATATATTAGATTTGTGTAAATATTTAACGAAAAACCTGTTGATTTTGTAATTATAAGGATTGTTTTACATGTTTTGTGCCACTATCGAAGTATAACAGCAACAAATTTTGTATAACATCGCTCCGCTACGCTACGCGATGTTATACAATTTGTTGCTGTTATACTTCGATAGAGGCACAAAACATGTAAAACAATCCTTAAGTGAAACATATATTTTCACTGCGAACAGTGACTGATATAATTTGACATCATAAAACAATGGTCTCACGCGGCGAATGGGCTTATGACGTCACAGTGTTGCTGTGGTGGCGGGCTGTTCCTTGCAGCTGTTCGGCGAGAAAACGACCCTTTTCGGAAGAGGATAACTTCATATAATAAATAGAATATCCGTCAATTCTTGACAAATACCATGTTTATCACATCGAGTGAGGTAGAAAGGTTATATTTTCGCGAGTGGCGCAGCAAGAGATAAGCAGATGTAATCAAAAACTTCCAAAAAAAGAAGCATGAGAGTGTGTGTATACAATACAATTCACGACCATCTAATTGTATCGTTACTTTAAGATAAATACATGAATAAATTACCCTCGTATATGTTGAGTTTCAAATTTCGTTATTCGAACTCAGAACTTTGATGTTCACACAACATGCAATGTAACATGATATGTCTGAACTGCTATCTGCAAGGGATTATAAAGATAACGGGAATGAGGTACACTATCCTGTTTCTTTAAAGAACTAAATCTCTGACATTTTCTAAATGTAATATGAACCCATTTATCAGTATCAGATAACTTCTCAGACACTTCTTTCATCGGCGACATTGTCACTGTCAGCGAATAAAAGACATAGATAGGATGCTTAATGAGGGTCGACTGATTTGTAACAATTTCAGTTGTAGACAAATTGCAATTCTCCCTGACTCCTACTTTAATATAAAATTGTGTTTTCGGTTGATATCTAAGCACCCTACATGTGACTGAAACAATATTTAAACTACTCGTGTTAATAAACACTAAATACACTCCTTCATGTTTGTAAAAAGCGTTACATGTGTTTAAAGATTTACATTTAAAGGCTTTGTACACTGAATGTTTATACTTTAATATAAATTAGTGTGTTTTTTGTTTTTATCTACTGAAAATTTAAACATTATTCAAACTACTATTGTTAATGATATTCTCTTCAGTACACTCTGTCAATGGTTTTTAAAAAATACATTGTATATGTTTGAGGATTGACATTGAACGGCTTCATGCATTGAATTTGCCCTGAATGTAAATAGAATACCGATGAGGCCATGTTAGGTGTATGAATAATTATGTATCTTATATCATTTAGCAAACTTCAATGGATCCACTAACCGAGTGTATGTTTGTAACTACCAGTATAGTACCAACTTCCAAACGCAAGGCATAACTCTTGCCAGTCTGCATTACTCGCTGATTTAACCCTTGCGGTATTTCCGTCGCTTTTTTGTGTCAAGATAGTGAATCGCTGCATCAGAAATGCATAGCGGGCCTGGATTTCTAAACACAGATTTCTTAAGGAAATACTGCAAGGCCTAAATCAGCCAGTAATGGAGACTGGGAAGAGTTATGCCTTGCATTGGGAAGTTAGTATAGTACCCACTACAGTTAAACTTGTACTGAAGGACAGCATACATGTATATCACGATTTTGTAAACAGGTTATGACCTTTAAGGACAAAATCCTGATTATCTATATAAAATTAACATGATATCACTGTTATAATGCCGCAATATAAAGCATACGATTAAATTTAAATGTACGGCTGCACACTATATCTCTTGCATAACAGTTCCATTATGAAATGCCAATAACGATTTGTAGAAGTGGTTAGAATTTAATTGGTTAAGTCACTCGAATCAGGGGGGGAATTGGCAATTATAATGGTTTAAACATTAATGGTTTTGTTTATCAGACTGTGAATAATGAAAACCGTATGGATAGACTGAATAAGTTTTCACTGCATCCACGCCATATTATTTTTCGTGTATGTTATTTAAGTGTATGCAAATGTTTTACAGAAGTGTTCTTGAGTATTTTTTAGATTTGGTTGCATGTGTGCTTGTTAGTACTTTGATCTGTATATGTGTATATAAAGATATATACGTAGCTGTGAATGAGTGATATGTCCAGAAGAAGAAACAAACACAGAAACATATAGATGATTGCTCATATGTGTTCTAATCTCTTCACACGAGGGATGGTGAGTGCGAACTATTCTTAAACGAAAGCTGGAGGGATTTCGTTTGGTTGATTAATATTCATGACGCATCTAAAGAACCAATCTATCGAAAATGTTGGTTTGTTTGCTTTTGTCTTTCGTTTTAATGTTAAAAATGATGATTTATTGTTTCTTTCAATGGCTATTATATTGCCTAAAATTTGAGTGTTTATATATGTGTGAACCATTATAAAACTAAGGTATAGCAATAAATTGCTCTACTCCAAAGAGTAAAAACAATTGCAGTAACCTCTGAATCAAAGTTCTTCTGGCTGATCAATACTCGTCCATTATCAACTTAGTAGGATGAGTTGTAAAGACATATAAAGCACAAAGGATTATAAGGGGTATAACTGAGCAGCTGCTCTTCAGAATAGGTTTCCAGTAGATTTGTTCTCGACAACGATATCGTCATACATAGCTCTCTATTTAAAGTTGGCTTCAACAGCCGTTTGAGTGTGAACATATTGTAGATAAAAATGGAACCGTCACTCCGTGATTCGAGACGCTTGTAAAATGTTTTGAGTCAAGAAGCAAAAACTGTGAAAGTGACAAATGTCCTGAAATATGAAAGTTCTGACGGGCATGCATATGAATCCCATACATTTTTACACGAGACATTTTTACTGTAAACTAATAGAAAGGTTACTCTACAAGGGTTTGAACTGTTTCTCTATGTACTTCATGAGATAAGCTGTGACGTAAAATGGTCAGCCTTCCCAGTGTGAACTCTGAGAGAAACGATTTATCTGCACTGCTGACAGTTTTAGGGGCCTGTTAAACTCTTTTTCGTGTAATGTTGTTGAGTCCCGAAATTGATTTCTTTAACGTAGCACTTAGAAGATGTTTTACTACATAAAATGTTACATATGTTTTCAGCAATCTGAAGATCATCATCAGGCTTTGACGAAAATATTCCCCAAGATTTACAGTCAAAGCAGCATAAGCTTTCTGCATTCAATATCAGTTGGCTGACTAGAAGTTGTCTTCACCTGTTCTATTATTTCGTCACAGATCTGTGAAGCTGCATGACCTGATAAGTTGGAAGACATAATTTACACACATCATTGTCTGTTGATATTTTCAGATGTAATTTACTTAGAAGTACAATTATTTTTCCCATTGTCGTTAAAGGTAATTAGGTTTGCATACTTGAAATATAGCTTTCTAAAAGTTATGTTTTGTCATGACATTCATTGGGTCCATTACGTTGCTGTTGTGTTCCAGACCCGGAGTTGTTGACACCGTGCGAGTACATGCTATAGAACAAGCATGAAGCACATACGTTACTCAGCCAAGTCAATTTTAAATATATTATAAACGTAATAGATGTACTAAGAATGCATCACAGCACCTGTTCAAGTTATCATGGTCGTATTAAGGGAAATTGTGTCTGTGTATTCCCAGTAATTAGTAATTACTTGTTGTCTAATGAGGTGAAATTGTTAATAGCATCTTGATTGTAATACTGTGAATCATCTAGGAAAGTGGTTCAAAGAGTTTAGTAGGCTCGTTTTAGTAAATTGAAACATTACATGACATTTCATTACCTCAACAAAATGGATAAAGGCACTAGTTAACTGTTTATGCACCAGGTTCCATTTCCATTTCACTTTAAATAAGATACTCCTTAGATAGCAATCTGGTTTCAGTTAAATTCATTTAATCCATGATTTTCTACTTGATAACATCGTACCTTACAACATTCTAAATCTTAAATCTATTTCTGTAACATACTACATTCATCACCTACTCTGCAAATTGGAAATGTGTCTTGCTTATCAGATAAAACATGCTTTCATCTTCAAAATAAATAAACAGTAGTCAGTTTCAGGAGATAATGATAACGACTTTATTGGTTCTAAATTGGGAGAACAGCGGTGACAAATTAAGAATGTTGGGAGTCGTGTTCAAAAGATATAGGATTGCATTTTAATTAGCCCAATTTTAGATATGAAAGTTAAGATTCACTTTTTTCAAATAAATATTGCTTCCCATATGTAGTGAAATATTAAATGAAGATGAAAGTCGATATATATATATATATATATATATATATATATATACTTTTGACCAGTTACATGTTAACCCAACTGTGTTTTGCAATGGACTAGCACTGAGATGTATTTCATTTAATTTTGCACAAGCTAATCGAAAAGTGAAGGTTAACATAATATTTATGTGAAGCTTCGTATCTGTTGACTTGGACTTCATTAACCAACTGATGCTTTAACTCTGCCAAGCTAACAAAAAACAAATTTTTGACCTTGTATCGAAATATATGCATGTTGTATAACAGTTGTCTGTGGTTACAAAATACAAACTCAATAAAATTAAATGACTGTAAGTATCTGGAAAACATGATATCGTGTTACTAATATTTGTTTGACCAATTCTAATGATGATAATCGCCTTTGCTTGATTTACAAATTAAGCAAATCTAAGGATTTTCCAGAACACACGGACACTGGGGAGAGTTTGACATCTGTCAGATAAGTAGGATCTATATCACTTCACGTAATTGACAGCTGATATTTACACCCTAGTTTATGAATATATAAATATTGATAACGCCACTCAAGATGAAATGACACCGAGCAGAAGTTGTTTATGACTTTTTGCTTTTGAGACTTCAGGCTGACGAACTGAATGCCTGTATGAAACTTTTATTTGTTTATATTGTTCAAACTTGATTTGCTACTTACTATCTTATACTTACTGTTAAACAAAGGATATATAATCATTTATGTCTACCAATAAGGTCAGAGACGCCCTCGTCCTGTATGTGTATATACAGTTGGTTTCGCATTCTGAAAGTTACAACCTTAAAACAATGGGCGGTGAAGTCATTCAACTGTAAATAGGAGGTTCTGCAAACTAATAATTGCAGTGCATTTAATTATGAGTTACATTAAGTTTATCTCATTATATTTTATTTGGCTGTCATCCGAGCCGAAATAACTTATATGCTGATAGTAATTACTTGTTTTCAATAAAATAAAATCTACCCACAGCCTTATACATGTGCAGGAATCAACACTGCTCGTCCCTTTTCGCGTACATAATGTATATGACCTATAAACAATCCAATCTGTATTTTTGTCTGTATAAGATAAGTTTCCAAAATAATGTTTACCTAATCGGCGCATGACAGCTGCTGTACATTGTTCGGTTGTCGATCCAAAATCTCGTCTTTAACCTTAACATTGCCATTATACTGAACTAGCATTACAATGATAATTCACCACATCTTGAAATAACATCATGTATAGCGTTTGACATAATACGACTCCAACATATGATTATAACATGTGATGAACTGTTGGATGGCTTACGGCAGAATTGAGCAATGTACCACAATTCCTTGAAAATCTTTCTTCCATAAAGACTGTTAGCTGAACATTACTGCTTGCAGTACACCACGTGTTATTCAACAAATAGGGAGTTAGTAACAGAAACATTTATAACATGGACAGTGAATGCGAACAATTGAACCATCATAGTTGACAGCAAGGAAGCGATATATCGTTCAAGAAGTGTCACAACTGACTCATTCTTTTATATGAAAAAGTATACTCCATGACTGAAAGAAAGAGAATAACATGTTATATGGACATCTTTGATGGGCATTCTAGAAGTTGAGGTGATGAAGAATGAAGAACAATGTTATGGATATACAACCTTTATATCCTATGTAGGCCTAAATAGAATAACGAAAGTTGCGTATCCATACAAGTTATCTTCATTTTTAATGTTAAATGAAATTCAAATGGGAACGGTATCCTTCCCCATATGGTCAGATACTGTTCATATAACATAATGGCATATATATTCTTTTATTGCACAGTCAGTTTGATTTACAAATACCAGATGCTTGTTGTGAGGAGACTTTCACAAGCTCTAATATTATTTTTCAGGATTGATATATGATAATTTAAAACAAGTACATGTTCGTAGGAGGTGAGTACAAAGTATGTACCCGTAAAGGCGAGGAAACAGACTAGTTGATAATTTCTAAAAGACACTGCTAAATCAAACTTACTGAAAAGACAGCTTGAAATGCAAACCTAGTAACACAGTATAAGTGTGAAATTAACTTCGAAGTGGCTACTGATTTGTGTAACATCTGCCAAACTGTGCTACTGCTGTATTTCGGTCACTTAATTTCTTGCACTTGAGACGAGTACTGTTTTTAATTTGGTTCAAGCAGTGCAGAGCGGTTTTGAAACGCTAACGTCGCCAAACGATTGTTGCTTGGTGAGTAATGCGAACGCAAGCTAGCCATGATATAACTCTTATCCAACAAAGACTACTTTATTGGCTTCCTATTTCAGTTGTCGTACACACAATTCCTAGACCGGCCTACGCATAAATGATAATCAAAATAAATTTGATCATGTTTCATTGTATGGTTTACGATTGAAAACAATAGCTTTTCTTCGCAAATCTGTTATTAGACGGGAGTAAATTGCCTGGAAAGAAGGTTCAACAGACTTTTTTTGGCAATAATAACAGTATCAACAACACTATTGGAAAATACTGCGGACAGACTTTATTGTGGAACGATTTATATTTTGGAAGTAGAATACTGTCTTCAATTGTTCCCCGCAAAGATGGTCCGGTTACAAAGTGATCAATGTTTGAATTACAATTGAAAGATTTCATGAATAATGTTAAATATACTGGCACACCTTGACTTTAAACATGTACAATTTCTCTTTTCGTCAGTTTATCTCGAGCATCTAATGTTATACCCAACAGAAAAGAGTTATAGTTTTGGTAGCTCTTTTTAAAACTAATTTTTATTTTCTCGGTGACATATCGAGTAAATGATCAACTTGGTCAACGTGCATCATGCACTTCTTCCTGAATTAAATCCATGTATTTGGAATGAATGTGTTTTCATTTAATCGATATGAACTCTTTTATTCGAAAATTAATTACCTTGAACAAATGAACAAATATATCGTCGTTGCTCACCGTCTTTCCCTCTTGTCACGAACTGTGTTAAAGTATGTGATTTGCACCAATAAGGTATGAGCGGGAAAATAATAGACGTGTCTATATTTTCTCCAGGAAAAAACCTTACCAGATCTGTGATATTTATCCGCTTTATAGCCATTCATATGTGTACATGCATAAAAGTCCAAAACCTCCCTTGCATATTTTATGATTGGTTCATTACGCCACCGATGAAACATAAAGCTCATTAGCATCGATCAGATTAACATGTTGACGCTTGATCAGACAGATTTGCCAACATTCACGATTTCTATTCGTACTTAATGCTATAGGAAGACCTATGATACCATGATTGCGATGGATATCTAAGATTACAATTATTGATTTAGTCAGATGCAACACAAGATCAGTAGCAAGCTATATCTGATTTTGTATAAAAACTTGAATCCAAACACATACATCCTTTAAACAAGCATAAGCGTAAATAGTCAAATGTGAGACAGTCGGTCAAAATGTCTGATGTATATCAGTGGTCAAACTAATTGTGCCTTTTTTTTGGAGATATGCATTTCGAGGTTCAAGAAGGCTTTGTAAACAATATCACTCAAACAGTAACAAGTCTTACATGTCCCCTCCATGTGGGAAAGTTTCAAACATAGCGAAAATGCTTATGTCGAACTGTATTCTTTAATAAATCCTAATCACCCATTAGTTATAAATTAATGCTGCACAAGAATATATACTCACTGCCTAATAGTTTTCAAGATCAAGTCGGAATAAAGGTGAACAAGTGTTTGCCACTAACATGGCAATGTTCCCCGCCAGTGACATCGAGTTAGTAAGACACAACATTGGAGCTACTTTTTATATTGCATTACTGGTATAAAGTGCCATGATGATCAGCAAATTTTAAGACTTTGGGTGCTTGGGTTCATGATACACCGTGTTAATAAGAGTTCTAAAAGTGGTCAAAGTGTTGTGGTGACCTTGAAAGTCACCAAAATGTACTGGTGTGTGTGTCATCCCCCAATGTAGGCTGACACCAAATTTAAAGACTTTGGATGCAACACCTCATGATATATCGCGTTAACAAGAGTTAAAAAGTGGTCAAAGTGTAGAGGTGACCTTGAAAATAAGGTCACGGTCACCAAATCGACTGGTGTCTGCGTCATCCTCCAATGTAGACTGACACCAAATTTGAAAACATTTGGTCCAACCGGTCATGATATATCCCGTAAGCAAGAGTTTGAAAAGTGGTCAAAGTGTCGCGGTGACCTTGAAAAAAAGGTCAAGGTCACCAAAATCCCATGGTGTCTGGGTCATCCCCAAGTGTAGACTGACACCAAGTTTGAAGAGTTTGAGTCCAACCGGTCAAGATATATCGCGTTAACAAGAGTTAGAAAAAGTGCCGCGGTAACCTTAAAGTAAGGTCAAGGTCACCAAAATCAACTGGTGTCTGTGTCTTTCCCCAATGTAGGCAGACACCAAATTTGAAGACTTTGGATGCAACGCTTCATAATATATCGCGTAAACAAGAAATGTGACGTACGGACGCTGCTGAATTCATAGAAAACATAAAAATCTACACTTGATGATTGTTCCACACATTACGTTTCGTTGAGGTAGGTCTTAGTTTTATGTTTCCATGGAAACGGCTACAATAGAATTCCAAATAAAGCCGAAAACCCCAAAAGGCACATCTACACATGATGACAATTCAGCATAGCAAGTTTCAGTGAGTTAGGCTTTATAGTTTTTTAGCCTTAAGAATTCTTAGTTTCCCTAGCAATCCTTAAAATACTTAGAAATATCTTAAACCATATTCATCCAACTTCTCAGTGCTCAAGAATGTTCTTAAAATTCAGAAAGCTTCATAGGTTACTTAAAACATTAAACATTTTCTGAAACAAAACAAAGATGACTGCCACGTATTGACATGAATCGGACAAATATTTTGGAAACTCACACAGACAAAGAGCTGACTTGAAGATTCAGATTGACCAATGACGGTATTCAGTTTGTTGTCGATCTTCTTTCAAATGAAATTTCACCTGTAACCAAACGCAATAACCCAATTTCGGCCACAGATAAAGGTATGTTGTAACTGGGAAAATGCAACTATGCAATGGCGACCAACCACGTTGGTGTGTCAGTCTTCTGTGAGCAATCAGTGTCAATGCAAGTCATTAATTCTCTCTCAGCCCCTGCTAACTTCATCAATTCATCCACTTTCCGACGAATGCAGATGGCATCAGGCGAAACCAAGTTGGGTTTCATGGTGTGGTTGGCGTAATAGACGAGAACATATCCAAATCATTGCAGCATCCCTTCACGAACCTGCCTCTGCGAAACGTAAACACCCAAGTAATTTTCCACCACAAGTCTTTGTTGATAGATTTTGTTGCCGAATGACCCAGGCCACTCATGATTCAAGGATTTTAGCCGAGAGCGGTGTGAATGCACTAGTCTCCCGTCATATTATGATGCCTGCCAGTTGCCATGTAGTAGGGGATAGCGCATCCTCGATAATCCAGCGCTATTGTTCCGATAAATCTACACACAAGCGCTGGAAAACAGTAAGGGTATTTATCCCTAACCTAGTTACCTCCTCTTGGGTCCATGTTATCCAATCAGAAACGAAACGCAGACACTATCTGCGTAAACAACTCGACCAATCAAAACGCATCACTACCGTTGTTTATAGAAACACACATAGCGGCGGCCGACTCACTCGATTACGATAAAGTTTGTAACACATTCAGCGTAGAAAACCTGACAGAAACTCAAAAGAAAGTTTTAAGAAGTCTGTACGAGAAGAAGGGTGTATTCATGTCCATCAAAACGGGTGGAGGTAAATGATTAAAATCCCTGTACTGCGAAAGCCAAGATCCTGACACGAGAGTGCTTGTTATTTCACCCTTGATTTCAAGTGATCTCATTGGTTGTTAGAAAGCAAGCGTTTCGCTGAGTCATTGCGAAGGGAGGTAACTAGGTTAAGGTTAAATACCCTCACTGTTTTCCAGCGCTTGTGTGTAGATTTATCGGAACAATAGCGCTGGATTATCGAGGATGGGGATAGCGGATATCCGTGCAAAGACTGGCTCCTCATCCCGTATCTCCGTACTAATCCAAAATAAAGAACTATTAAAGGTTGAATTGGAGTATATATCCTTTAGTTATTTAATGAAAAGTTACATTAGTAAATTTCATCACATCAAAATGCGTATAGTATTTGGAAAAAGTAGTTACGAAATGTGTTCTCGTTTATTAGAGCTCATCAGCAAAAACGGGTGTGTTGGAGCGGTCAACCTAAGCATCGCTTCCATGTCTTGCATGGTGAAGTAAGGGGTCACAAAAACCTATATGTTCATCTTCTTCTCCAGTTCCGAAAGGTCTAGAGAGCTGAAAAGACTCCTTGGCTAATGTGGATTCTAAATTGTAGATTTCGTCACCCTGTGACCCTAAATGGGGTCACGACCTTAAAAACCTATTTGCATCTTGAGATGTTATGTGCTCTTCAATTGGAGGTAATTTAAAAGAAACAACAGTGATGAATTAAATGTTAAAGTGTGTCTTTATTTGAAGGGGATTTGATAGAGATAGGTTTTAAGGTCCTTACCCCTCTGACCTATTTCATCTTCTCCATTTAAAGTGCTTCCTATTTGTTGTACCTCTGTATATAAAGCCTGATGAGCTACAGAACCAGTGCCTCTATTTTTAGAATGTTCACATGCAGTAGGCCACATGGTATCAATTAGTGTCACAGAATATCTTTTAAATTGGAACATGGTTAATATTGAGCCATTGGCTCTGTAGCTCATCAGCTGTTAAATAATAATACATTTTAATAATTACTTATATATGCAATATGATAAAATATAACATAATAACAAGTCTCAATGAAAATTTATTTTCAGGTTTTCTTTTTACAAAGGTCATCCATCACATGTGGAGTATTGCACAATATTTGCAAAATGCGAAACATACCAATGTCTGATGAAGACACCACAAACCACAAACCCAGGTCCAGAGGACACAGCCACAGGACATTGCTCACCAGCTGCCAGGGCACAACTTGGTCTACAGAGAAAATTTTGCAAATACACACTTCTAGGTTGCTTTAATTGCAGGATTTATTATATGTTCTCCAATTATAATGTAAGATTATATAGACAATCTACCGGTACCATTGTGTCTTCCGATGTTAAATATATCAACAAGTATATATATATATACTCGTTAACATTTATTTTTATTAAAAAAATATCTCAAAAGTGGAATAAAGACATTTTCCATGAATTGTCTGCATCATCAAAACTTAGAGCCACAAAATAGCCATGGGCTCTGTAGCCCATGGGAATTTGTGTTTGTAAACTATTTTGAAAAAAAACAATATAACAGATAATATTCATCATAATCAGATCATATCTTAATTGTCTTTGATGGTTTGACCTATTGCATACATATACCATCATCATGATCCTAACATCCCTGACAGAGACCTAAGGCAGATAATTAATTCTCAAAATACTCATCTGATGGAAAGCTGTGTGGACGATTAAATTCAACTCGGTGAATTTGTGATACAAAGATTAAACCAAAACCAAGAAAAATACTGAAAATTAATTATCAACTACATATCCAATTCTAAAAATATATCAATGAAGAAATGATAAATTTGAAATTTAACTCTACCCCGACTTTCATTGTGATTAATCGCCCAAAAAACAATCAAGACATGATACGATGTCTGAGCTTGCCTCCCTACTATCAATCATTTTTTAATTAATTTCTCATTCAATATTGTCTTCTTTAACTCCAGTACGTCGATTTCCAATTTCAATTTTTTTGCGAAACATTTCCTCACAGCAAGATGGCAGATGCGATTTCCTGACAGTTGGAGGAGCAGCCACGCTCAGGGGAACGGACACTGTCGAAGGAGTAGCCATGGTCAAAGGAGTGGCACAGTCCGAGGAATTGCTTCAGTGACAGTCGTCAAAGACCCTCCAACAGCTATAAGGGTCTGCAATGTATGACATACCGGGAGCATCACTGAAATTTGTAATATATTATAATCTGGATGTGATCTGGATAAGTCAAATGATTTTATGTTGTAGAGATTTTGAGGTTTAAATACTTTTAGTGTATAGAAAATGTCCAAACTAATTAGATATTTTGTTTCAAGCGAGAAAATATTCGTCAAACAGCTGTTTGAGGTGAGGTGAGGTGAGTTGGGGTTTAACGCCGCTTTCAAGAGTATTTCACTTATATCGCGGCTGCTAGTATTATGGCAGGGAGAAAGCCCGCAACGCCATGTGGCTATGCATTGCGGTGAAACCTGCGAGCATCGGCTGGAACTAGCGAACCATGGGTGGTACTGCACTGAAATTCAGTGTAGCATTGCACCCAAACCTGACTGCGTGTAGAACAGTTCTCTACTGCAGACAAAGTTGCCGTGCCCCTGGCGGGATTCGAACTCCGGACCTCTTGATTCAAAGCCGAACGCGCTAACCACTGCGCTATCCCGTCCCCAAACAGCTGTTTGACATTAGACTGGAAGCCACCGATGTCAAATGAGATTGGTTAAATAAAAAGTAAATATATAATGTATTTTGTCACAAAGGCAATATATATTGGGATTTATTAAAATATATTCATCAAATAATGTCATCGTTTGGATTTCCTCCCCTCGTCAGTAGAAAGCGATAGTTAAGTTAAAGTCATATGATACATTTCCAGGTGTAATAATTTCTTTATTACCCATTCTATTCCACCATTGCTAGGTTGATGTGCCTATCATGGTCCATGTACTTTTTAACAAATCTTATACTGGACAAAATAATTACGAATATTATATAATTTTGAAGTTATGAATAATGATGTATTCATTACTTGACATACAAAATTTAATGAGATATGATTCCATATTTTTTCCAGTATGTTTTAAAATATATTTGGCTGTTTAGTACCCAGTAACAGAGTTTTGAATTCAATTTGCTCTAACCTTGGCTGGAGTTGGAGGAGATGTGTTTCCGCATTGTCCTTGATTGTCCAGACCATCTCTGTCGTTTCATCCAAGGACCAAGAGGGAGATGGACCGCCGCATGCAATGTAATGACATTGATTATCTATATAATCCGCATAAACTTAATTGGAAAGTAAACATATAATTATTGCGTATCATTTATTAGAACAAATTTCTTACAAACTTGACAAATTTGTACTCTTTCTGGGATCATACTGTACAAAAACATAAGTCCTTTTCACACATTTATATGATATTTATGAACAAAGAATATTATTGCCTTGGCTCTTACCAGTTGACATTCAAGCTTGAAAGCAGATGTTTCATTCTTCGATTTAGATTGGATGTAGTGCCATTTCTTTTCAACCTCTTCAGTGGTTTTTACACAACCTGTCAGAAAAATGGAAACAATTTAATACACATTTGGTAAAAGGTAATATTTTCATTAGTTTACATTCAAACTTTTCTTCCTAATTTATATGTTCTACATTTAGGGTCCGCAACCCAATTTTTTCTAAATAACCCACATCACAGGCGGTGATGACCTGAAGGTAGAAAGCACATTTTTAAATAGCAATATATCTATCAACGCAAATGCGAATATAAATTACAATAGGAACACAGAACCTAAAATAGGTTATATACTTAATTTGTATAACTTAACATCTCTCAATATAAATTGAAGGGGTGCATTCAAGAAGGGCACGGGTGCTATGCCATAAACATAGAACACGTACTCTTCTTGAATGCACACCTTCAATTTTAAATGTAACATGTTTATCAAATAATACCGGTAGTCAACATTCAATGTTCACTTAATTAATTTGTCTTTTCTTGACTAATACCAGGTTTAACTCGCCATCGAATTAGATTATCGACATTGTAGCTTAAAGCGCAACTCCCGGATAAAATGGACCAAAATTCGTTTGACTAAACCAAGCTAAATTGTACACTAATGTGCATCTGTATGCATAGTATCTAGCTAAATATGATTTTTCGTTAGGTCATAAAAATTTTAAAACAATAGATTATTTTATTATTTGCGATTATAAAAAATAGCGTCATTTACTTGCCGCGATCGTTTTGTTCCGGTGATGTAACCGGATGTGACGTCAACTGGGGCAAACAAACGTGACGTAACAGCCACGTGACAATGTAAACAACACAGCGCTTCACTTCGGTGATCGCTTTTTGACGATTTTGGTCACAAATAAAGTTAAACTGAGAGTGAAATTCGAATATCTGCTGTATGAAAGTATAATGGCAACGAGGAATTAGCTAAATATTTGTTTTGGTACATAATTATGAGAAGAATTCATGATTCGAAGGACAAGTCAAATTCTGTAGCCTAGTGAAGCAGTCGTTGTCCTCTGTCGACACGGAATGATTTCGGTAAGTGGGTCTTTGATGTCTTTCTTCTAACGATGCATAATTTGTTATGTGAATGGACATGTTCTTTCGAAAATATAAATATTACTTGAATTTTCAATCTGAGTCGAGGAAAACAACATTATCAGTCTGTCAAATCGTGGCTCTCGTCGAGTGTGTTTTGCAGATCCTATTTTCGATACACGCTCACAATCTTCCAAAGTGATTTTTTAAAGAAATTTGTCTGGCCCACAGGGATGGCAGTATCCAAATTTTGATATCCATAGTAATTTTTACTAGCCTCGGTCTGAATGACTGGTGTTAATTTTAGCCCAGAGGTTCATTAACATGTCAATTATGAGAACTTATACTTGTAATTAATTTGCACCATTTCTTTGGTAAAATGTTAATGTGTGCATGACTCGCCTTTTTAAAAAACGTTTATAATTGATTTGTCATCAACTTCAGGAAATTATTTTTTAAATATCGACATTTGCTTTCAATTAAATATATTAGACAGATATCAAATTCAAATCCATATAACAATGTAGTAGAAATTACTACTGGTATTTAAAAATTACAAATTAGAAGCCATCTGAGTTAGTGATCTTGGTTTAAACATATTTGTATTTCATAAAATGAAATAAGGATTGGTGAACAAGCCACAAGGCTTATTTGGACAACGTTCCTTTTTAGTGATCATGAATGTATATGCATATTTAAATTTTCAAAGAAATGGCTTTCCATAAAAGATTTCAATAATTTGTTTGATAACTATTCATTTGTTTGTGATGAAATTAGACTGAGGCTGTAGATGTTTAGAATTATTTCACTTGCCTGACATAAAAATATCAAAGGTCCTATACCAAATACCAAAACAAAAACATGTTATGAATTAATCATGTGTAAACATATGCAGCATCAAGAAAGATTTATTATTGTTGTTACAGGTGATGGGAGTCCCTAATACAAGATAACACATCAACAAAAAAAACCCATTAGGAATGGACTGTATGTGCAGTAAAATATTGGTGCTGAAGGTCTTTGATATCAGGAAATGATATATATAAACATTGTCATAAGAAGTGATATATGCTGATTGTGTGAACTGATATCCAAATCATTATCTTCTCTTGGATATGAGAATGTGCCAATGTTTTAGAAATATTGTATTCAACTTTGCAGCAAACTTGAGCAAGACTACACAAAATAGTGTAATAGTAAATCAAATTAAAATTCAATTTAATTATGAGAGTAAATAAAATCAAATATTTCCCAAATTATTTAAAAATAAATTTTATGATAAAAATTAATTTCATGTGCACTGTTCCTTTGTAATTCCTAAAATGCAAACACTTAAACAAAATAATGTACACAAAATAATGTTCAATACATGTATACTTAGTTGAATAAATTTGGCTCTTATATTTGTTGTTTTATTCATGATTAAAAAGTGGAAATGCAATATTGCATCTTAAGTGACTTTAATGTCACAATAAAAATAGAAAACTTGAACATAATTTCTTTTCAGAATTCTTAGGTCTGTTTCAAGGTAAGTTTATTTGATATGTAGGCAAATGTAAAAACACAAGTCATGCTTACATAGGTATTTACACACTGTTACAAATCTATTTTATATAAATACATATCTTTGTCCCTTTGGATTATGCTATTTACAAAATTAATCATATGCATTGTGATGAAGTATATTTTTTATTTTCATATATATATCTGTAACTGAAAATACAGGTTAGTTAAAATTGCAGATTATATCAATAAATGTCTGAATTTTCCATTTGATCAGATAATATATAGTTGACAAATATACTCATAAAATATTATGTAAACTTTGAAATGAATAATGATTATCTTATCATTTAAATGAGATATCAATCACCAAAAATTCCATTGTTCTTATTTATTTTATCCACTAAAATACAGATAAGTTAGATAAAATATTTTTATTCTTTCTTTCAATGTCTTTCAAAATTTATGAAACAATATCACTACAATTAAATTATTTCTATTGCAATACACTATTCATCCTTAAACAAAATTGGGTACGAGTTCAGCGAAACGTGTGGATATGCATTGGAGTTCACTGCATCCCGAGAAGATATCACGTGACCATGCAGGTACGGTAAAGTTATTTCGCCAAAAATGAAATAACCTTTATATTATAGTCACCAAATTACAAAATATTTAACTACATTCATACACTATTAATGATGTATCTAAAATACGTAAGTTTGCCAGATATATCAGCACTGAAACACGTATGATATCAGCTGTTCGGTTAATTATTTGGGAATTTACTTCCGGGTTTAGTAAGAACCATTTTTAAAACTTTATCGCTGATATTGAGTATATTCCTTTTCTGATTCTCTTCAAGTTGTCATATGCAAATATATGGCAAGTTTTTACATTAAATGGTCGACTGGTTTGATTCCTATTGCCCGCGCAGTTTACTAGTCTGATAGTGTTAATGCTACGGCGGGCGCCATTTGCATTGGTTTGTGTTCTCCAGTTGACGTCATACATTCCTTCGGGGAAAATCGAGATTTTTCCGGTGTTCTCCGTAAAACAAGATGGCCGACACGTCAAAAAGCGACGTAAACAGACAGTTTTCTGACTTCTTTTACGATTTGCTAAAGTCACACATGATTTCAATGGTAATGGGATGCGAGAATTTGTTGTTTATAAACCGATTCACATAATTTCCATGTCTTTGCAATGTGCATGTAAACCATAGGCAGTTACTTGAAAGAAATTGGAGCAAAATCATCCGGGAGTTGCTCTTTAATAAAGGGTTTATTTCATTGTATATTATATCATATGCTATATCTCAGTTATATAATAAAAAATGTTACACATAAGTCTTGTTGCCACATTAAATTATTTAATAAGTTCAATTAATTCTATTGCCATTGCCTATTTTATCATTAAGTTCCTGTTTGACAAATTGAATAAACATTGAAATAAAAGTAAAATAATACCTTGCACGCTTTCTCTGGGGCCAGTCTTATCTCCCCATGGAGTACACTAAACCTTCTCTTCAACTGGCCAAATGCCCTTTCCACTGAACTTCTTGTTCTCTTGTGTGATCTGCAAACAGATATAGAATTATGATCATCATAGTCTCAAACTATTAATAATAATAATGTTTATACTTTAAACACAATAATTGGCGGTTATTATTTGATCAAGTTGTAAAAAATTCCACCACTATCTTCTTTTTTACACACCCCAGTTCAGCTTTTCATATTTACCTAAGAAGGGGCATAATTCTGAATATTATTGAATATAGTTGACGTAAACACGGTTGACTGTTAGTGTTAGGAAATTTAGCTATTGTTACCTGTTGTAGTTCGACTGATGACCGGGTTGTGGTCTCAGGTAGGGTGTCAGGAGCCATCTGGCAGGTGATTACCTTCCATCAAGCGGTGAAGTCCGCTCTAAGACAGACAGTCGAACCCGGCCAACGTGCAACGATGTCTATTACCTGCCTGTTGAAATGATTGAAATAATTTACGAATAGTACTACATGTATTTATTTTCCTCATGTCAATTTAATAAATACAGTCGGTAAGTGAATGAAGACGTCACTTTGAAAAACGTAAATAGAGAACTATTTGACGTGTATTTTCAATGTTACCTACCTGTGTGTTGATGCTGTGATATTGATGTATGTTAACGTAGACATGTTCGTTGATATGAAGAGCCTGAATCTGTACGTGGATTCCATCGATGACACCGATCACGCCGGGAAAATGGGCCACTTGATAGAAGGCGTTCTGATTCCTTCGAATCTGTGTAGGAAACCGCACAAACCTAGCTATAACTCGTTGTGATGACAGTTAATCCATAGTCTCAATGACAGCACGTGATACGCTTGGTTGGCTGACACCATGGTCATCACCATTGCACAACTGAAACTTTTCCGTTGCCAGGAACCGCAATGTCAAAAGTGTCTTTATAGTGGCATCAACTGCGTGATTTCTAGCAGTTCTTGGTTGGATAGCATTAGAAACTAAATTAATTAACGATATCGCTTGATAAGTTCCTCATCAGTTAAATCTTCAAAACGGTTGCTTCTTTCATGATAAATTCTTCTATTTGCCTGTCTGGCTGCCATTTTGTCAACTGACTTAAGTTGCATACCTATAGTTAAGTTTATCCAATAGCAGGCTACAAACTTAAGTCTAAGACTTTTTGTGAATAGAACTAAAAAACTGAAGTTTTTTTTTTATCTGGACTCATTTTTTAGACTTAAGTCCTTTTAAGAATACCGCCCAATGGTACTAAGTATACTGATATCATATGGCAGAGACAGCTTCATATACGAGTCAGTTTTTAAAAAAGTGTAAATTTCATGTCAATGATATTTTCCTGAAAAATTTACAATATTGTTACTATTTTAGCTTGTCAAAAATAATATTAAAAAAATAATAAAGACATATTTCTTCTACTCACAAAAATGATTTTTAAGTACAAAAATCAAGCAAATATGACTGTCCCAAAGTCAAAAATGACGTTTTGTAGCATGATTGAAATGATAAAAGAAAAGATAGTTCACAGTTTCTATTGTTTACAATCTTATAGACATACCAACTTGAAGATTATCACAACTAATGAAATTGTATTTTTATTTTTTATTTTATTCACATTTTCGTCTGCCCATGGTTTTATGTCAGTTCTGTTACTTTGATGAATCATATACAAACAATTATACAACTACCTGTCATGGGCCTCTATGTACCTGCCTTGCCATTGGATGGCAGCATGTCTGCACTGTTACACGTTTAATTGAGAAAATCATCTTAAGTTTAGTAGCATACATATTCTTAAATGTGTTTCCATATTTTGAATGTACACTTTGGTAAAACAATGAGTATATTTTATGATAATTATTTTAGTAACACATTTGACATAATGAAGTAACAGTTTTGACATTTTTTATATTGCAGCACATAATTGTCCTAAATTTTTTATCAAGTGCTGTGGTTCTAAGCAAGTAAGAGTTTGTCGTTTTCTACTCATCTGTTACAAAACTCATGAATTTAAAACATTGTTATTGCTTATAAATATATTGAATATCGGTAAGAGGTTTGATATAGCTGGTAACAGTTCTGGCATCTCACTGCTTTTTATTCAAACATAGGCTTTATTCTTGGTAATGAACTTATGATCCTCTACTCTTCTTCTGACATTGACGCAATTGTTCTAATGTATTTCTAAATAACGTTTTGTAAAGCAATGAGCATATTGGATGCTACAATATTTGGGGTAACAGTTTTGACATTAAATGTCAAAAGTGTTACTAATTATTTCCAGTTGTTTATCCTTTTTCCTCATGATAATATTTAAATCAAATTGTATGTTCATGTAGCATATTGCACACTGTACTATCTCAAGTAGCTTTTCCAAATTCTGATTTCATATTTAATGTTTAATGAGTATGTTACCATTTTACACAAATGTAACAATGTCAAAACTGTTATCACTGTTTGTTATTTTTACATGCTAAATGGAAAAGATTAGATGAATATGCAAGTTTGAGGAAGTGTATTATGCCCAAAATAGTTGCAGTGATATTCTGAGGACCAATTACAACATTTACCAAATACTGTTACCACAAATGTGATTTCTGTTACTGACAATATGGCAACATATCCACATATCTATCTATAAACACAACTATGCATATAGAATGAGTATTTCGTGATGTTATGTTCGAAGATAAATAATTAAGAACTCATTTATGTAATTTTCATGCAAATACAGTGTAGATTTTCTATTCTGTTACTGCCCTTGTCCAAACTGTTACTGGCAAAGGTCACCAGTTTTTACTAGAAAGAACTATGATTATTAAATCAAAATATTTGTATTTCGTTTAGTTTTTACAAAGCCTTGACAATGCGAGAAGGAGAACACACAAGTTTCCATCAGCAGTTAATTCAAATATAGCATTTAATAGACTTTTGATTTTTTTTTTGCTGAGTTTAGGCACTGTTAAAATATTGTATGACATATTTTGTAAAGTTTTTGCAATTTTGAAGCTAGAACACAAAGTATATGCATGTTTCACTATACAACCTGTTTCAGTGAATAAATGATATTTTCAAGGAAATTGGTAACAGAACTGACATTGTCACAACCAATTATCATTGCAGTGTCTCCGTTCTCCGGTATATACCGGCGTTTGGCAGTTAAAAAACGACCAGAATCGGTAAATTTAGAGGCTGTCGGTCCCTGTGTCCGGTAAAAATAAAAGTCTCATTTGTCAAAATTATAAACTTAGTTTTGTTTCTGAAGCCAAAGGTGATAACGCCTACAACGTACACTTACAACTCGCTTCGAAAACCTATTTTTAGCATGCAACGCACATTGGTCAATACGATAATCATTCGGAACCTCTTGGTGTTTAATATAACCTCGAGGAGTACCTTCCTATTATGGCATTACGGGAACACACGAAACATTTACGATTTTTTCCGAATGTTTATCACCACGTGGATTACTGGTTAAAATGGAGAGCAGAAAGCAGACAACGCTTTGCAATTTTTTTTAAAGTACGCCTAAACGGAAAGCTTCTGAACTCAATGAAGATAGTGATAAAAACAACAGTAACGAAAAAAATGATGACTCTTGTCACAAGTATTGTGCAAGTACTAGTGACAATTTAAAATCAAAACCAAGCAAAGTAAGAAAATTCAACTCTGATTGGATGTCTGAATTTCGATGGCTATGAAGAATCTAAAGGAGGAGTTCTCATGTACTGTAAGATCTGTGAAAGTGAAGCGCATCATCACGCCGTTACAACTACTTACCAACAAAATGCGATGTCTGCACATTTAAATGTCGCCAATCAGAAAACTGACGAAAAATTAACTGCAATGTTACGAACTGTGTTATTCATGGCCAAAGAAAATTTAGCTTCAGTTAAATTTGCTAGTTTGCTCGAATTGCAAAAGGACAATGGATGTTCATCCTTAGATGTCACGCCGACTCAGTTGAAGAAATGGAGGAAGCTTTATTCAAGGGTACTATTAAAGATTTGAAACATAAAATTTCAGTCAGTGTCAGTGTGTTGGAATAATGATCGACGAAACGGTGAATGTGACAGTTGAAAAAAACCTCATGTTTGTGAGAATAGTGAATTCTGAAGGGGTGCCCGAAACGATATTTTTGGGAAATTATTCTGTTCATAGTGGAACGGCGGCATGTGTAAGTGAAAAGGTGAAAGAAGTCTTAAAGGAATGGGGCATCAAACTTGAAAACGTTATTGGTCTCGGATCAGACAGGGCAAGTGTAATGACTGGAAGGAAATCTGGAGTTGGTGTTCGACTCAAAACTGAAGGTTGTTTCTACATGATTCACGTGCACTGTATTGCACATCGCGTGGCGCTTGCTTCAGCAGATGCGGCGAAAGTGTCGAAAACGTTCGGGGAATATCGCCGAACACTCAATGAAATCTACAAGTTGTACGAATATTCCGCCACGAGATATAATCGTCTGAAGGAATTGTCGAAAGTGTTAGACGATTCCGAATTTTCAAGTGTCAAACAGCCTTGCAATGTGAGGTGGCTTTCTGTTGGGAATGCTGTAAAAAGCACTAAAAAGAACTGGCCAACGTTAGTGATCGAAATCGAGGAAGAGGCTGCCGATCGGAAAAATAGTGTAGCAGTCAATATTCAGCGTAAAATCAAGACTTTCTCTTTTATTGCAACAACCTACATGCTCACTGATGTCCTACACTACATGGACAAACTTATCACAATGTTTCAGAATGACAATCTGAACATTGGAATTATACAGCCAATAGTCAACGCTACTTGTGATTCTGTACGAGAACTGATAGAAAACCCGGGTGAAAGCGAACAGTATTTTCAACAGAATCTGCAAGACGATTCTTCAGAGGTGTCAAGCTGACCTATGCAGATGCGGCGTCTGTTCGTGCATTTCAAAACATGCGCACATATTTCATCGAAGAACTTTGCAGTAACCTTCATGATTGATTTCCTGAAGAAAGTTTGCACGTTATTTCATGCCTTGACAAGGTTTTGAATCCTGCTCGTTATCAACGTGAGGATATCGCCGGGTATGCCCGGGAATCCCTTGATCTATTAATAGACCATTTCACGATTGGACATGAAGAAAATGACGTCACTCACACGATCATCAATGGCGAAAGAGCAAGGCGAGATTTTACTCCGTTCAAGAGTACAATGGTGGGTCTTGGAACTTCTTCGTTGGAAACAAGTTGTAGGGCAATTCTGAGTGAAAACTAGAAGAGCGTTTGCGGGACACCGCAAAAGCAGAGCAGCTCCGAAACTTTTGGTCTCGCCTTTCCCTGTTCCGCCTTCTCCTCAGCATAAATAAAATGGGAATTTTGTTTGACAAAATTTTTTTCATTATTCAAGTTATTCTAACAAGTTGAATCATCACTGGGGTCACTTTTCACAACTTTGTTCTTAAAACCTATTTCTGATTTCAAAATTGGATCAAAAGATTAACATGCCCTTAACCAATATCTCATGACCTTGAACTTTGACCTTCAAGGTCACACCATCAATGATTACTTTTCATTGTGTAGAACAATCATGCAATGACTCAAAGTGTTCATTGTTAACATAAGGCATATTCACAATAGCACGCTTAAGTTGTGACCTTGCTGTGACCTTGACCTTTGACAGATTTTAGCAAAAACGTTTCCAAATCTTGGTCTTTCTCCATAGTTGATATATACCAAATAAGAGCCTGACAGCACAACAATGTTTGAAGTTATCGTGTTTACAAGGATTATTGTAGTGATTTAAGAACTCATGACCTTGACCCTTGAATGTGAACATGTCAAAATCATTCACCAGATTTATAAGAAAGAAGCTATGTACATATGAGGTGTTAACACCTTTTTGGAAAAAAGTTACTTAGAGATTTCAGAACTGGTCACCATGACCATATCTCGTGACCTTGACCTTTGATCTTCAAGGTCACACAGTCAATGATCACTTTTCATTGTGTATAACAATCATTTAATAATTCAAAGTGTTAACAATAAGACATTTTTGCAAAAGCATGCTTAAGTCGTGCACTCGCTGTGACCTTGACCTTTGACGGATGTTAGCGAAAACCTTTTTAAATCTTGGCCTTTCTCCATAGTTGATGTACACCAAATAAGAGCCTGATAGCACAAATATTTTTCAAGTAATCGTGTTTACAAGGATTTTTGTAGTGATTTCAGAACTCGTGACCTTGACCTTGAATATGAACATGTCAAAAAAATTCCCCAGGGGCATTAGTAAGAAGTATGAGTTCTCAAAACCTTCTAGGAAAAAAGTTGTAGCGAATACAAAACGCGTCGGAGCTGCTAACTACTCAGAACTATTTCCAGACTTTGCAGTTTTGGCCAACATTGCATTGCCTATCCCGGTAAGCAGTGTCGCTGCTGAAAAAGGTTTCAGCTTACAGAATCTCATTCACGCAAGTAGACGCAACCGTTTGTCACAAGAACGCTTGATTTCATTGATGACAATCAACATGCACACGACAGACACACACATCGCGCGAGCGAGAGACATTTTCAGAAAGAAAAAAAAGGAAGCTGTAAAAGGTAAGTAAACTCGTTTTATTCAATTTTCATGCATTATGTCATTTTTTACATTTTGTGAAAAGGACGTCATGACAAGAATTGGCAAGGCAAGGGCAACATTCATCATGCTGAAGAACATCTGGAGCTCCAAACACATACGAATGGCCACAAAGATGCGCATCTTCAATTCCAACGTGAAGTCAGTGTTGCTCTACGGATGTGAGACATGGAGAAGGACCAAGGCTACGCAAAGAAAGGTGCAGACATTCGTCAACTCATGTCTCAGGCGGATCTACAACATCAGATGGCCAGATAAGATCACTAATGAGGAGCTATGGCGAAAGGCGGGGCAAGACTCAGTCACTACACAGATGCTGAAGAGGAAATGGAGCTGGATAGGACACACTCTCAGGAAGGCACCATCCAGCATCACCCGCCAAGTACTGACGTGGAACCCACAGGGGGAAAGAAAAAGAGGAAGGCCCAGAACAGCTGGAGGCGAGACACAGAGGAGGAAGCCAAACTGATTGGAAAGACCTGGAAGGAGATAGAGCAGTTAGCCCAGAGCCGCGTTAGATGGAGGGGGCAAAGGGCCTAAGTAAGTAAGTACACTTTGTGACTGGCAGATTTCGTACATGACCGGTAAATATCGGGATCGCCGGACACTGTGTCCGGCATGTAAAAAAAACCTAGCGGAAACACTGCATTGTAATTGTTAATTGAGCATTAAATAAGCAAGATTAAGCATGCATATTTCACATTGGTAAACAGAAGTGAGAGCAATTTTTTGGGGAATTTCTCTCCTTGAAATTTACACTTTTTTAAAATTGACTCGTACATTGTTGCAGTTTTATATTGTATGTTAACCTCTTTAGTCTTATATATGACTGAACACCTATGAAACGTTTACTCTACAAAACAAATATCGATTAATGATTAACTTAGAAAAGCAAAATAGCTATAGATGGTCCAACCATGCGTTTTGGGATGGGTCTACACGTGAGTCGATCATGTGTTGCACTCAAGAAGCACCTATATCATATACACTTGGACATAAATTCAGCAACACCCTAGTTTGTCAATTGAAAAAAAGGATTGAAAAAAGATTACATGATGGTGATGTAAAAGGACTAGGTATTCAATTCCAAAACTCACACAACCGATTCAAGTGAAACGTTAATGTTCTTATGCACATCTGTATCACAATGATAACTAATGTTGTTTGTTGATCTCGGAAAACACAATCACATTAAAATCAAATCATTGATTCCTTCCCTCGGCGTCTTTGCTAATTGGGGTTGTCTAATTATCAAATACGCCTATAGAACGAATCAATGATTTGTTTTAAAGGCATTGTGAAAAACACAAAATTCCCACATACGTGATGAGATAAACTGGAAACTAGATCAGTACAAAATATTTTCAACGTGTATTTGAGTGAACTTACTTTTTATTTATAAACAATATGGCAAAGTTTCGCCTAGTATTACTTAAGCTATTTTGCAGTTTGTCGACAACCTTTTTGTTTGACGATTTTGTCATTGTTGTATACCTCTTACATAATATCTCTAAGAGATTCAGCATTTTTGTAAAATATATTATTTTAGATGGAGGATGTAACTAAAGAATTAATAATGGATCGATATGGTTCCAATGCTATTTAGTGCCAAAAGTCAAGACACCCTGAATTTCAGAGGTTACCAGTGACAGATCGCATACATTTGATTCTCAAGGGAATAATCAATTGTGATAATAGACTTGATAAAAGACTTGATGTATCAGAAACAGAGCGACTGTCATGCTCTTTATGAAAATGAGATTATATTTGACATGATATATATTCAGCCATGTGAAGGTTATGCCTTATCCGTTTATCACAAAGTTGTTATCACCACACCTTTAATTTAGCTTTACGTTGTCACAAATAATCTGAAATATGGAAGATAGATTTAGTTGTTCATATGGTGTGAAATATTTCGAAGAATTAGTATTCTTATGTATTGTAGTATATTGTATATTTATCATACCGGATGTAGAGATTATTAACCGAGGAAGTGTGTCATATAACTTTTACGAAACGAGTGTGAATTTTTGTATTGCCCGAGCGAGAGCGAGGGTTATACATAAATTTGCACGAGTTTCGTAAAAGTAATATGACACACTTTCACCACACCTTTAATTTAGCTTTACGTTGTCACAAATAATCTGAAATATGGAAGATAGATTTAGTTGTTCATATGGTGTGAAATATTTCGAAGAATTAGTATTCTTATGTATTGTAGTATATTGTATATTTATCATACCGGATGTAGAGATTATTAACCGAGGAAGTGTGTCATATTACTTTTACGAAACGAGTGTGAATTTTTGTATTGCCCGAGCGAGAGCGAGGGTTATACATAAATTTGCACGAGTTTCGTAAAAGTAATATGACACACTTTCGAGTGTAATAATTTCTTTATTACCCATTTTATACCTTTTGATTCGAGTACAAATAGTCAGAAAACGGCCCACTTCTCTTGCGACGGGAAGCTACAGTGACGTCACGAACAATCGTTTTATGACGTCACAGACGACAAAACAATGGTTACTAGGCAAACGTGATATGTGCACATGTGCTCATATCAATATATTAACTCGGTTATTTTCAACCCTATGGGTAATAAATCAATATACGCAGTGCAATCGTTTTATACGAGGGGCGTTCAATAAGTGTTGCAACTTCAATATAAAACCAACTCGCGTAGTCAATTTTTTACTTTTATTTTTCAATATAGTTACCCTTCACCTCAATACACTTATTCCATTTCTCTTTAAGACTTTTGATGCCGCTTTTGTAGAAGTCTGTCGTTTGCCCCCCTAACCACGCCTCTGTGGCAGCTTTGACGTCTTCGTCATCCCGGAAGTGCCTTCCACGTAGGGCGGATTTCAGGTTTCTGAACAGGAAGTAGTCACTGGGGGCTAGGTCTGGGCTGTAGGGTGGGTGGTTAAGCTGTTCGAATCCACAATCACGTATAGCGGCCTGTGCAACTCTTGACTTGTGGACTGGAGCGTTGTCATGCAAAATCAGAACACCACGTGTCAACATTCCACGGCGTTTCTGTCGAATTGTCTTTCGCAATTCTTGCATTAGGTTGGCATAATATTGACCATTCATTGTAGTTTTGGTTGGCAAGTAATCAATTAATAATATGCCTTTTGCATCCCAAAAGATTGTCGCCATAACCTTGCCAGCTGATGGTTGAATGCGAAACTTCAGGGGAGGCGGTGAACTCGGGTGCTTCCATTGCTTGGATCCCAGGTTTAGTTTCCGGATCCAGTGGTGGATCCAGGTTTCGTCACCTGTCACCAGACGAGACAAAAACCTGGCTTCATCCGCATTAAACCGATCCAGGAGCTCCATGCAACTTTCGGTTCTTTTCTGGCGATCTTGTCCTGTGAGGTTTCTGGGTACCCATCTTGCAGATACCTTGGACATACCAAGATGGTCATGAATTATTTGTTCAACACTTCCAACTGATATCTGGAATTCCAAAGACAGTTCAGAAACTTTAACACGGCGGTCAGCTAAAATTCGTCTTTCGATAGCGGCAATAACTTCCGGTCGGGTGACTTCAGATGGCCTGCCTGACCGTGGGTCATCGTCTAAGGACTCCCTGCCCCGCTTGAACTGAAGAGACCAGCGACAAACTGTTGAAAAGTTAGGAGCATCCTTACCCATCACATTACACATACGATTATGTATTTCTGTAGCTTTGCATCCCTCTTTAGTAAGGAACTTGATCACTTGTTCATGTTTGAGAGAATCCATGATTATGGAGACCCCTAGGTCAGCGCAGCTATTATATCTAAATAATTGTAATGTCTAGAAATTGTTTTGACATGTGTCAATGTTATGTTTTGACTATAGTAACACCTGCTATAAGCTGACACTGTTTATGTAAACACCAATGCCCCGCTTGCAACACTTATTGAACGCCCCTCGTACCATTTCCTTGGCACACATGTAAAGACAACGTATTGCATTCTATTATAAATAGTTAAACAAGGTTCATTTATGAGAAGAGTAGTGTCCCTTTAACCTACCAACCGAAAGTGGTGAAACCTAAAGCTTGTTCAATCCAACCATGCGGTTTTGGATGTGTCGAACCGTCACAATGTCTTTAAGGGATTCTCTTAAATATTGTTGTTAGATGGTGGATCTAACTAAAAAATAATAATGGATCGATATGGTTCCATTGCTATTAAGAACCAAATGTCAAGATACCCTGCATTGAGTTTTAAGTATTGTTGGAAGTCGCCAGTGACAGAGGGCATATATTTTATTCTCCAGGGATTAAATCAATTGTGATAATAGACTTGATAATAGACTTGATGTATTTGAAACAGAGCGACTATCATTTTTTGTGATGAGGACGAGATTACATTTGACATGATATATATTCAGCCATGTGAAGGTTATGCCTTATCCGTTTATCACAAAGTTGTTAATCACAAATAGAATTTAGCTTTGCGTTGTCACAAATAATCTGAAATATGGAAAATAGATATTAGTTGTTCATATGATGTGATTGTGGATGAAATAAAAAAAAATCGTATTGTTAGTTTATCCAAACAAAACTCATTTACATCATTTTGCATCATATCGGATATCAATAAAAACAGTATAATAGTTTTCCACATGTCCTTAGCATACAGGGGATACAATACGATGCCTTAACATTGTCCTTAGTTTGTTTTTAGAATATGTTTGTCCATGATATCATCGCTTTAAATGTAATTTAAATTGACAAAGAATGAAATTGGTAAAATATTCAGAACATATTGAGCTTATCAATCATCTTTCATCAATCATCATTTTTAGCTCATCAGGCCTGAAAGGCCCGATGGGCTTATGGCATGGCATGGTGTCCGGTGTCCGGCGTCCGTCCATCCGTCCATCCGTAAACTTTTAGCTTTTTCGACTTCTTCTCCAGAACCAATGACTCCACATAGCAGAAATTGTATGTGCAGACTCCTTGGCCAATGGGGATCCTAAATTGTAGATTTCGTGACCCCATGACCCCAAATGGGGTCACAGGGGTCACATCCTTAAAAACCTATTTTCATCTTCTTCTCCAGTTCCAAAAGGTCTAGAGAGCTGAAAAGTTGTGTGCAGACTCCTTGGCCCATGGGGATTCTAAATTGTAGACTTTGTGACCCCGTAACTCCAAATGGGGTCACAGGGGTCACATCCTTAAAAACCTATTTTCATCTTCTATTCCAGTTCCAAAAGGTCTAGAGAGCTGAAAAGTTGTGTGCAGACTCCTTGGCCAACGGGGATTCTAAATTGTAGATTTCGTGACCCCATGACCCCAAATGGGGTCACAGGGGTCACCACACCCAAAACCTATTTTCATCTTCTACACCAGTTAAAAGGTCTAACGAGCTGAAAAGTTGTAAGCATACTCCTTGGCCCATGGGGATTCTAAATTGTAGATTTCGTGACCCCGTGACCCCAAATGGTGTACATGTGTACATCTGTCATTTTTATATTTCATACCCTCATTTGCATATTTGTATGTTTCATACCCTCATTCGCATATTTAATGACATTTTTCAAATTTTTCGACTTTTACTTCTAAAACATGCTTACAAGTGTAATACTTACTCTGCTTTAATAATACTTATATATAATGGTCTGTTCATACAAAAGTTTAAACATTGATGCCCTTTTGCTACTTTCAAACATTTCTTTTTTACCAATGTTAAAAGCGGGGGTATCATGAGTGAGCTGTGCTCACTAATTCTCTTGTTCTTTGAGCAGCTAGAATATGATTTTTTTTCTCCGATTGTCTATTCTTTGTGTTTTTTCTCCTCTTTCATTTTTATTATACTATCACTGGTTAAAATTCGGTCGAAGCTACATTAACGAATGGTGGAATGAATCTTTTGGCATGTGGATGAGCAAAAGGGTTGGAGGCATGTGGCTGAGCTATAGGGGTAGTGGCAGGTGGCTGAGCTATAGGGGTGGTGGCAGATGGTTGAGCTGTAAGGATGGTAATTGTGGCAGGCGCAGTAGTAGATGTGTGTATAGGGGTATTGGAGGGCAAGCTGGGGGCATATGCATCTACAAATATAACGTTTGCATTTGGTGGAAATATACCTGTAGACCTAAAACCAGAGAGGATGTTTTTAGAGGATGTTTTTTGTTGTGAAAGCTGGTTCGTATGCTTGCCTAAACAAGCCAGGCCATACCCATTTAGACACTATGTTGCAGGGATTGGAGGACGATTTGGAGAGTGACCCAAAGACAGTCTTATCAAATGGCTGTAACGTGTGTGTTGTGGGTGGAGGTAATGAAATCATGTGAATTTGTTCTTCTTTTGCTGCCTGTAATAGGTCTAAACCTTCATGAGAACTATGGCCATCCCAGACGATAAGCTGTGGTCTAGCCAGTCCTACATGTTGGAGAAAATGGTGCTTGAACCATTCAAGTCCCAGTCCCTCCTCCATATAGCCTTTCGCCGCTAATGGCTGCAATACTGCCGAAGCGGCGTTAAACAATAACTCACTCACTCACTCCATATAGCCTTCTTCTGGTAAGTCCATGATGTCCCTGGGGGACCTTGAGCAGTGTAATATGCCCCCAGGGACTTCGCAGTCTCACTCCTAACGATGACCATAGGGGGAATGGTTTCTCCCTTGACATTAACGCATGCCAAACAGATACCGATTCCCGATTATTTGAAGTTCTACTCCCTTTCCTGGTCACAACATTCACTGGCTCGTGTTCGAGTCGTAGGACGTGTCTCGTCAGCATTCCAAATTTGTTTTGCCTTATTTGTGAGGCCAAGCTCATAAATGGTAGCAATTAAACTTTCAAAGAAGTTTGCAACAACTGGCTTGTTCACAGCCCTAGATCTACATGTTGAAAGTTTCTCTGGCTTACGAAAAGCCAATTCAGGATGTCTGCTTTTAAGCCCCTCCCAACATCCCTGACATGGGACTCCATCTCTGAACGGCGTCTTTATCCTCAGCGCTGAACATAGCTTCCCAGTCTTGGTCATTATCTGCCGCCGCGATAGCCCAAAACCCATGTCTGCCGCCTTCAAAGCCCTCGAAACCATGGATGCCTCAATCTAAAAATTACAAGACCAATCGCTTGAAAAATCGGATATAGGGGTTACTTAGCATACATCTCAACACCAGAACAGTCTCAGTGGTCAATCCAGGATGACATTGTTTACAACAACTAATATCGCTGATTAATTCAGAGACTACAATGACAACTGGCACAGCAGATGACTGCAAAATCGCCCAAGCGGCGTTAAACAATAACTCACTCACAATCACAACTGGTAAGGTAATTCTCACCTGCCGGGGAATTATGGGCTGCTTGCCAGGAGTGGCACCAGGTTCAATCCTGCCAGTCACATGGTCACTTATGGTCGATCGAGGAACGCCAAACTTGGCGCTTGCCTTCCTTAAACTTATTTTTCCCATTCTTCCGTGACTGCCTGGCTGAGATCTTTAACTTCATAGGAAGCATAAACGTTGGCTCCCTTTTGGGCATTTCTACAAACAAATTCAAAATATGTTTTCATGGTTTATTCACAAAGTCTTTGTTTTAATATTCCCCCAGTTCGATGAGACTATTCCTCAAACATTCCAAACTCCTATCTTGAAGGCGGTGATCGTCTACATTATTGATGACCCTTCTGGCAAGGAAGATCAATGACATGGGGTCATCTACATCCATCTGGTATATCATGACTTTACAAATGGTGAGGGCAATAACTTCTACAACTTTGGAATTTAAACAGTGTCTTAACAGTTTTTCAAGCTCATCGTCATGTGACATGGCTTTCATGGCATTTCTGGCAGTCATCTTTTGCAATTTTTTACTTCTTAGACCGTCTTATTCTCTCAAACTGAGGGATTTGCATACAGCCATTATCTGTAATAATATTTTAACGATTTAGTAATAAAATATGATAAATATTGTCATTCAACTGTTTTATTTATCATCATCATCATCCAAACAAACATTGCATTTGTCTTAAATATTACACCACTTAAACTTCATATATCAGATAATTAAGTTTTCTTAGATTACTTAAATGAACTGTAAACAGTAAATTATAAACGGTTAGCATTCTGCCTGTGGAATTGTTAACTATCTAAATTCATTAATTCTCATCATTTATTTTCATTATTCTTTTGCAATGTTTTCTGATAACACTTTCTTTGGACTGGCGAATGCAATTTATAAAAAAAAATGCTTCAAGGAGCTAGCAACTACTGAAAATGACAGCAAATATCAAAAAAAATATTATCCAGATTTTACAAAATGAAAACATTATGTTATTTAATGCCAACAAATGCAATGTTGTAGTATTGTTTAATGAATCAAAACAAAATCTATCTTTGACGTGAGAAGCACGGATCCAAGATGTCAAGGTGACATTGTGTAATGGACGTCTATAAAAAGATCGGGGATCTTCGGTCAGTAATGTCAGACAATATTTACAAAGATTATGAATGCAATTTAATCTAGTTTGTTTTTCTTTGACGATATATTGGTTGAGATTCACTTTTTAAACATAACTGCATAACAATAAGTGAAATTATACTTACCGAGAAGGTTGGTTAATTTCGGTCATCCTGACCTTGATAATAAAGCTCGATAAGGGCGGAAATTCGTAAACCGCGGGAAAAAGCTCCTGCCACATGATTGGACAGCACGAGGCCACTGTTCCAAATATGGAACAGATTTTAATTATCAATGTTCTGATATACGTATTTTTAACTCCGTAACGTAACGTAACAAATAAATTGAGGTGTCCGAAGTATGCCGTACTTACCCTAATCAATATACACAACGCTACGGCAGTTTTACTAACGGTAACATACCGGTAAATGTTGTCGAGAACACGGCGTCACACGGACAATCAGTTTCATATCCTTTGAACTTTGCTTACAGACGATCCTTGGGCCTGACTTCCACCTCGATGAGATTTGTTGACCAGTTTGTTCGACGTTTGCCACCCGGTTCAATGATTCTGACAGCACTTGTTACGTTGCAGACGACGCAAGTTGTGATTTACAGCGCATGCATGAACATACACAGCGACATCTAAAGGTGTAGGAACCGCAACTCTGCACTACACAGACGATTATCGAACCGGATTGGAGTTGAATGATTTTGTTTTAGAATGAATAATTACTTTTACATATTTTTAAAAGAATAAATTAATACTTTGAGCATGCTTTTTATGTAATTTCAATGTTTCTTCAAAGTTTAAACGATATGTCATATAAAATATGTTTCAAATCTACCAAATATATTGGAAAAGCCTTTTTTTTTAAATACTTTTTTCATGTTTAATCAATTAATTATAGAAAGGTCACTCTATACACACACTATAAATTGGGAGGCTACCACAGTCTTGTCAACAAATAACAACTGGCGCCAAAGAAAACTCCAATAAGCGATTGACATTACATGGGAACAACCTGCAATAAACCGCGACAAAAGCATCTTCCTAACATGTACTTTGGGATTCACTCATCTCGAACACCTATATTCTGTCGGAGGCAAATCCATCCATTCACTCTTGTCAGAGCTTATCTGAGGAGTCTACACCTATCAGAACCATTCACCATCCAACCACTTCACACCCCATCCACAATCACTGCCTCTCCTAAAACTCTCAATCACCATGTCTTCTGCAATCTATCTACAATAGGCAAATGGCTTTCCTCCTTTTACCAATTTGTATTACTGTTGTCCAATCACTATTTCAATAAAACCCACAGGCCATTGCTGAATTAGCACTGGACTATTAATGCTCCTCATGTTTGTATCACAAATCATCAACGTGTACCACTCTCAATTCATCTTAAAAACTTAATTTAATCTATCTCATTGAGTTTCCTCGCCATTGGTTTCTTTACTTTATAAATGTATACTATTGTGTTATTTCTTAGATTTCACCTGCTGATGGAGTAAGTATATACTCCGAAACGTCTTGTATTTTCACATTAAAGAAGATGTTATCCAGAAAATCTCCTTGTTCTAATGTCAAGTAATCATAACTATGTTAGCTTACATGGAGGTCTTTTATTTCAGAATTTGTCAAAAGTAAACATAAACTAACTAAAACTTTATCACTATTTCTTTTGATTATGATTCTATAATCGTAATTATAATCAAAAGTAAATTAGTTCACCATTAAATCCAATTTTACTGTAAGAAACCGAATTTGCTCAGAAACCTCGTTTATCCAGACACATTGTCAACATCGGGTTTTTTTCAACAAAAAAAGTGTACTTATTTTCATAATACTAATAGACAACAATGTAATTACTTGATTTGTCTGGATAACTAAAATCACGAGTGTATCCTAATAATTAAAACATTACTTATTCAAAATGCTCAATGATGACAAAGTGTCATCATTCAGTTTCCTCAAGTATATACCCATAGGGTTCACCATGAACAAAATTATTATCTATGGACGCACTTTCCCGGTCACAAGGGCTGGCTGCCGGACTAACATTGTAAAGAGGAACGCTCAGTAAAATATATGAGTGGTCACAAAAACTGGATAGTGTAGTAAAGTGATGCCCTGCTTGATCTGTAACAACTGAACGACGCCAATCTCCTCACTTATCATTGAACACTCTTGTGGAAACGTCCTTAGTAACACATTGTTGATCGTAGAACACTTGTTGTGTGACATTGAAAAATGAATGCTTGCTTGATTAGATAGCAATGTAACCTCTCATTCCACTTTAAGACAAAAATAATGGTACAGAACCGTTGATTGCTTTTGGTTGTATGGTTTGATGAGTGTTATCTAGGTCTTCTTCAAAGAGACATCATAAATCTGTTGGACCCCGGTAATGTGTCTACGAATATCTCCCCTGATTAGTTTCCTGTTGTTGCCTGTCTGGAATAATGGTTGAATAAGGTTTTGGATTTTGCAGAAAACCGTTCTGAAGTCTTCTAATGGCGGACTTCAATGTCATCATCGAGATTAATTACAAGTTTTTTGTCATAAACAGTTTTATAAATATAATGTTTTATTATAAGTTGTATCAAATTATATTTTAGATAATAAATTGATCTGATAATATTTGGTAACACCATCACACTCCACTACTGGGTAGCAGATACTAAATTTCACCTTTCACCGACACGGACGCGCTGCCACCAGGCTGATTTATGTTGCTCCGTCGTTTGTGATATACACTGATATACATAAAATAGTTCGGTTATTGCCTTTAAATGGTTGACAGTAACTTAGAGGGCAATTAAGTACTGTAATTGACTCACCTTATGTCAAGTTCTATACTAACTATGTTTATCTTCTGCGTTAACTAAAGCAAAGTGGCAAGGCTCATCTGGTACAAAATGTGGTCCTACATTACAATGTAATCATGGACTATCTTTTTTATAATTCGATACATTCATATCATGATTTCATTTGTGCATAAATGTGAGATAATAAACAAAACAGCTGATCAAATTTCACTAACATCTGCAAAAATAAGCATACATTGTGAAATCGCACAATATGCACACACAATAGTATGATATGAACTATTAGTTCCATGTGGAGTGACAGTATGTTAGAAATGTGTTCCAAGGATTCAAAATTGATGTAATTTAAAAAGAAGTTGAAAAATCTCCTCAAATCACAGAAATGTATCAAAATCGTTGATTTGTACATTTGTGTTCAATTTTTATATCACCTTAACACAAAAGCTTGTTACATTATATTTGGATATTAATCAATCGCGTTGGTGATGCTCAAGGCAATATGTGTAAGAGCTATCTAGTACTTACAATCTAACGAGGAAGTCATTATGTCTTTGCACCTTTTTTTTAATTCCTAAATAGTTCTAAGGTAAGCAAACAAATTAAACCTTCAGGCTTATGTCTAGATAAATATCATCTGAAAATGTAAAAAACAACTTGTATATAGTTTAAGTTTAAGCAGGTTAAGTTTCACGTATTTGATGTATACACAATCAACTTACAATATATAAATGAATGAGATTTACTTTAAATTCACATCTCTCATATAACTGATGACAGTTATTCACTTCAAATAAAACATTTTGTTGATAATATGATACAGTATGCAGGGGGCAGTAAAATCCGTGGTGATATTTTTTGTCATCAATGGCCACCAATATAACATCCCCAGCAATATGTTTCAGACTGTCATTTGAAGCATCAACAACATACATACACACGGTTACTTCATGAGCAGTCTAGTCCTGTTCAGTCAAATAGATATCAGGTGTCTATGCGGATCATTCTTTGACTAAGATTTTAGATTGACTTGATGAAGGGGCCACTTGGTGGCACTGTTTCCCTGTCTGTTTAGGTGAAAGGTGAAATCATCAAGCACACACTTCCCAGTAATGGAGTGCGAGCACATTTCTGGCTCTGTGGTGTTTTTTTCCAGATGACTGAGTTTGATAGTATTGGTGATGTTAAAGAATTATCGTCACTTTAGCTTGATAGAGAAATTATATATATATTTCATAGAAATTATAAAATAAAGCTATTTCCATCACATTGTTTCTGACAAAAAGTTCATTAAAGGCGATGTCCGCATTTTCTGCAAAATAAAAGAAAGTTATTCAACCGCTACTCAAGTTTTTCAAGACAGATTAAGTCGGGAGTAGAGATTTACTTAATACCAGGGTCTACAGTGCAGGCGTTAATAAATCAGAGGAGGCAGTCGGAGACAAATTACCAGTTTGCTACAGTGATTTATGATGTCACTCTGAAGACCTCAATAAACAATCGACACAGCTGATTAAACCATAGAACTAAAATTAATCAACGGTTCTTTTCCATTGTTTTTTTTTTCTAAAATGGAACGCTGGGTTTACATTACTGTCTAATCATGCAAGCTTTCATTGTTCAATGTCGTACAACAAGAAGTGTTCTGCAATCATCAATGTGTAAAAAGAGTTCAATGATTTGTGAGGAGAATGGTGTCCTACAGTTGATACAGATCAAGTTGGTCTAGATCTTCACTGCACCCCATCAATAATGTTTATGGCCACTCATATATCTTACTGAACTTTCTTCTTCATATTGTCCTTATGAAACAAGTGACATGCTTTTTACAACGTTTGGAAATCGACGATACTTATCGCCAATCATTTATCATTATGAAATATGACAATGAATAGTTTAGCTTAAGGTTTTATGGTCAGAACGTCTGTCAACTTATAACATGAATTCGATTTGCAGATATACATATTGTTCTCAAAATAAATATGTGTTCATGTACATCAGGAATGATAGTCGTCGTTTTGGCGAAAAAGGTTCCAAACTGATCGACAATTTATGTATTTGGGTCAAACATTACATGGATTGTTAATACAACAAATTAAAAGCATTTGTCACGTAGGTGACAACATCCGTCGCCGCAAAATATCACTTCAATTATTTTTTTAAATAATGTAATGGTGAGCAAAGTTGAATCCTGCATCGTCCCTGACGGAAGCGTTGTGTAAGATAGGAAGATTATCCAGTTTCCCTGTTACCCTGAGAATAATGTTACCTGTAAATGAACCAAAAGCTAAACAGTCCTCTGTCTAAACTAGGAGGAGCTTTGTGTTAAAGATGAAGAGAGTTCATCAAAAGGTTCTTGAAAAAATCCCTGAGTAAACTGTTGAAGTCTCGATGTGATCTTGAAATGAAGGACAAAATTCACAAACATAACGCTCACCATGAAGAACCTACAAGCAACATATACAAATACTCTATTAAATAGATATTGAGGTATCCCACCAACACACTAAAACTAAATATATATACAGTAGGAAACCCGTAGTATTTCAAATCCTCTCTAGGCATTTCTATGCAAATGATTATTCACTTAACTGCATGCCTTGCTATTCGCACGATTGTGTAGTAACTGTAACCAAATGGTGTGGATAAACGGGGTCTGACTGTGTATACATAAATAGTTTTTTAAATGTGTTTTTAACTTTTGTAAAATGAAGCTTTATAAATGTAGAAAGTGTAGTCAGTCATCTATAAAAAAACATTCATTGTGTATCACTACAGCTGGTTATATATAGAAAAGAATAAACATCAGATGGTTTTGACTTGATCAATCTTCTTTAATACGACGAGTATTGGTCTTTTCAAGTGAGGTTAACAAGTGGATAATTGCATATTTATGTATGAACAAAAACAATACAATGTTATAATACTCAACATCTTAACAGATCAATGTATTGACACCAACATCAGTGATATATATATATATAACTGGTTAATCTGGATATATGGTCATAATCAAGATCATCGTAATAAAACTACAGCTCATGTATTAAACAACAGGTGTACATGGATCGTGTTAAATAACATGATATTGAACAAAACATAATATGATATATTCCTTTCAATGAAATTTATCTTATTTAATTATTTTTACTATACATTCAAATTTCTTCTTAAAAACGGTGGTTCTTTTCACATTATCAATTCAAAGTATCAAAATCAGCGTGAGCGAGTTATATTAACAGCAATTGAAGCATCAAGGGCATATAAGTATCAATCTACAAACTGCTATTGACAGATGCCAATATTATTTTGGTGTTAGTAATGTTTTTGCCCGCACATAGGAGTATTGCCAATCAAGATATTAAATAAACATTAGTTAAGTAAAAAAATATTCAATATAATAATATCTGAAATACTTTAGAATTTATTTTATTATATAAAACAGGAAGTGTTCAGTTTAAAAAAGAGGACAAAATGTTGACATGTAGACATATTAGTGGAATAGATCCAAAACGTATATGGCAGCTGTCAGGATCTCCTAAATATTAAATTAACGTTTTAACGCTTCCTTGAATAATGTCACAACATATATAAGATATCGTTGACACATGTAGACCTCATGACGAACATTTATATTAATTACATTAAGCTTGTTAATAGCAAGGTAAATATTACACAACGACACCGAAACAAGTTAGTTCTAATCTATGTAAATGACACCATGTGTTACTATATAATCATAATCAGGCACTCCAAGTTATATACATGTAGTATCGTGAATGTTAATGTACTATGTGTCAATCATCCAAAATATCTTCCATACGTGTGTGTTGTCAACATCAGCTATGTATATCGATCTGTGGACTATATGGATTATGGATTTAATAACATATTATAGTTGTATTGGGATAGATGACGTGTGACATGTAAGAGAGCTGATCTATTTGTAAAAAAATTAGGTATAATTATTTTTAATTAAATACGTAGTTGCAAGACGAAGGCCATTGATACATACCTACAGTGCCGGACAAAAGTCACTTCCCCTGTCTTGCAGTCTGAAAGTGAAATTACTGCACTATTATCGCAACGGGAATGCAGTCGGCTCGCAGGACTGGCCCGTGATTTCTGCGCTACTATCGCAGTAAAAGAGTGGGAGAGTTGCAGTCCTGGTCGACTGAGCGGTTCAGTGGCTACCGGGAGGGCGGGGCTTACATGTACGCGCTCGTGATTACTGCGATCAATGCTATTGCGGCCATAAATTGACATGTGCGTAAGATGGTCATGGATGGATTGTTTACTCAATAAACTAAAGATATAGTGATATTTATCTTAATAACGAATTTATTGTTATTTATTTGTGGGTCCTACATGTACATGTACAAATGCACGCCTGTCCGATTATGTAACAAAGTGAGACAGTTTGTAATAAACTAAATTTCTTATTCACTGTTATTGTGAGGTAAACGCGATTGGAGAGAATAGCATTCCTGTTAACACATGCAAATGTACTTGGGAATTTACTTTATATAAAGTTTGAATATTGTCGTCCACATAATAGTGTATTAAGAATTATATTCAGTGACACAGTGTGTACATATTGTGTAGTGTTTATTATTGTTCTTGTAAAAGTAAACTGCTTGGATATGATAACGGATACATATTTTGTGTAGGTGTTTGTGTGGTATGGGGAAGTTGTGGGTCGGGTATTCTCCTGAAGCCGGTTTTGAACTCCGGTAAAAATCCTTATATGATGTATATTGTTTTGACGATGCTTGTGGGTAAAATTAAAACCGATCATTTTGATGATCAGGAAACGAAATGAGACTCGATTTTCAATGTGATATAGTATGCTGTAAAGTTGTATTATACATTGATTGTGTTCATTTAGAATTGCATAAACATATAGAACTGACGTCGGAAGGGTCATTTCCATAACGGCAAATGAATTTCAACTTTATTCATTGCCGATGATATAATCACCAAGCATCTCAGGAACGATTCGCCGAAGCCATAATCATATTTCATTTCCATTGAAGAATGTTATACAATAATATGGTTTGATATACCTTTATTTATATTTCTATTAACATTATCAATTACATATTTGGTAAGGGCGTCGTTACATTTACATCGTTATATGGGAGTAAAGTATCAAAACCCCACAGGACTATCTTTTCTGATCATTTAACATAAACACATTAAATTAGGTCTTCTTTCGGGGATGTTTCTCTCTGTATGTTAGTGGATTTAATTAAACTGTTGGCTTATCTAATTTCGCTCCCGTTTATGAAGTGTGTAATTAATTATACAGGCAGATGCATAAATCAAAATCGTTAACATCCATGTAGTAATCTTTCAATGATAATAAATGTACTTTCAAACAAAACATTTTCAAGATAATGGATTTTAGTTTGAGGTAAATTTGACAGGTTAATCTGTAAAAGACACGCATATATACATTCAAGGTTCAAATATGTATTCCCAAATACATGTATGCATGTCTATAAGATACATGTAGACAACTATTACTGTACATTATAAAGATTTACATGTATGATGTTTATTGCATTTCGATAGATGTGTGACGAATGTAAATAAGTTTATCTAGATAGTAGATACTGTATGTATGTAGACTATTGTTGCTTCGGTTTCTTAGTTTGTTTAGTGAATATAGTTACACTTCTAAGTGGAATTTTGTATGTATAATTTCATGAATAAACTATGAATTTATATTCACATAATCCCTATGACATTTGATCTAAAATGTACACAAAATTAGTTCATTGTGATTTTATATTGAGATTTTAAATAGATTGTTTAAAAAAAATTTAATACACAGTTGACATGACCATTTTAATAAACATAAATGGAAACGAATATTTATATTAACATGTCACCATACACTAAAACGGCTTTTTCCATTTACATTTATAGCCGGACATGTTATATCCTTGATTTTTTTAACCCATTCAGACATCATTAACATAACCGATTCAATAGTATTACTTTAGTATGAGAGCGTACCTATATTTCCGCTAACAGAGCACTGCGAATATATGAGTTAAAAAGAAATCACTAGTGAATAATTGGGGCTAGAAGAATAGGAGTTTAGGTAGATTAAGGGATTGTTGCTCTGTGACAGAAAACACCGAGATACATGTACATGCTGAATGATCTGTAACAAAAGTTTAAATGCCAATAACTGTGAAGTGAAGTTGAGATGCTCGATCCTTTACATAATGTATCCAAAAAGTGCGACATGTATCAAATCATGTAGATTAAATAATTAGCTGATGCAATTATATCTACATTCGAAGATCAAAGTAAAGGAAGTATATTGTCGGTAAAATGACAATAAAAACACAAAGTATTTTATTATCGCGCGTCTTAAGCAATTCAAATAGACTCAGAATACCAAGGTCCAATACTTGAACCGTTCAGATAATTAGCCTAGTTTATGAACAGCGCATATGCACATAACTTGTGAACTTCCATGTATAAATAAATTTGCCTCCAATTAAGTGAATAAAACCGTAATATAAAAGCGTACCGTCGCTGACACTATCAATGTACATAACACCTACATGAGTGTTAGCAAATCGTGAATATTTGGAATTTTTTAATTACGCTTGATCAGTGGGTTACCAGTGGATCACGTATTGTGATAAACGCGCGACTACTTACATGTATGTTACGTAATCCGGTATATCATTTATTACTAGCGACTGAATACACGCTTTCAATACACAAACTACTTTCAATACACAACCCGTCCCTTGTTTTAAGCAGTTTGCTTATTCGTCTTCGTTGCGTCTCGCCGGGTTTATTGTCTCGCTCGATATGACAAGAGTTTGTGGATAGTATGTTTTAAAACGTAACATGTGTCTCATAAGTCAATTTGGCTTGGCATTTACTAATACTTTGTGCTATATATTGTACAATGAGTTATATGCGTGACACTTTAATAAACTATAACTGTCTAACTCTCTGTCACATGTAATATATAAAATTTGATTTTCCAATAGTGTGTGAAACAAACGCATCGTCATTCGTTCAAACTGCTAGTGATGCTCTTCTATTTACATGTAGTGTTGATATTTTTTGTCATCAAGCGATACGTTGATCGAGGTCACGGTTACCGATTGGTAAACTGTTGGTACAGTCAGTGCTGGTGGTTGGTGCCTTACGCTGAGAAAGTAAGTTCAAATCCCGAAAAAAGTCACTGGTCTAGTGAACCTACCGCCTTCAAATTCCAAATGCAAATTCTTTCGTTTTCGGTTACATTCAGTCTATAGATTTGAAATGTTTCATTCGAATTGTGTATCGTCATATATTTGGGAAAATATCAAGACAATATTTCTACGGGTTGTTTATTTGAAACATGTCGAAATGTTTTCAGCACAAGGTCGTTTTTATGGTAATGATTTTAATACTGCATCCATTGTGTTTCATAAATTTGTATTAAGCTTTAATACGATCAAACATGCCATATGTTCTGTTTACAGCGCAAATAAATTTACTCGGATTGCATATTTATCCCGAATAACCAAATTTCATAATTACTTGTTTCCAATTAAAATAGAGTAACATCATTATGCATATGCAGAAACCAAAACTAAACGTCCCATTTACATGCACAGTAGTTATATGACCTATTAAACATGATCAACCCTAATTTATCAGTTTGTCTGTTATAAATAAGATTCGATAATAACGTTTAAATCATTGGCGCGCGCCACACGCGGTACATTGTCCGGTTTTCGATTAGAAATCACTACTTTTAGCTTCATATCGTCAATATACTAAGTACACTAAGATCAAAATGGTAACAGTCAGTACTTCCCGATGAACATAACACAATCTAGAACGTTTAGCATATGTGACCCAAAAAACCCCACAATGGATGTACCTTTAAGAGCCGATATCAATTGTTTAATCAATAAACTAGACAAGGAATTAGATGGATATACGTCTCTGGTTTAAGTATGATGATAATGCGAGGTTATGGCCGACACCAAATGCGACGGTTTGCGACAAGGGGGACGCGGGCGTAACGGTTAATCTACGCCTGAGTGAATTTACCATCTGGTGTCTTTATATTACATAACGTTTTTGAGTGAACGGTGTCTCCCTCGTAATATACACAGAGAGAAAGATAATATGCTTAATTCGCCATAGTCAGGCATGCAGACAAACAAGTTTGTATAAGTGTCACAAGTTGAAAACAAAAGAGCCATCATGAGGTGGGATATCTCCCCGGCCCCACATAAGTTGAATAATCAGTTTTAACGGTAAAATCCCCCCCCCCCCCCCCCCCCCCCCCCCCCCCCCACGGACAGACGGCAGGACACGCAGACGGAGCCAACGACTATATGCTCTGGCATAATATGTCGTGTCGGGGGGGGGGGGGGGGGGGAAATTAATGTTTACTCACCAACCGTTATCTAGCTACAACACAAGAAGCAGATGGTTACCGCAAAAGGAAAATAGCATAAGAGAAATTAAATATCAACGAACTGCCGTTTTAAAAGTTACGTAAGCTACGTAATGCATGTTAAGACAAATCGTACCCTTCCCACAAACTTCAAAGGATTGATCTCATGTAATTAACATAACTATTGGTTTCAAGGTATTTATTATGACGGGATCGGTAAACAAGGAAGAAATCTCCCTACACCCACATACTAAAACAAATGAGTGACGATTATAGAACAGTAAAAGTTACATACACTACAGAAACAAAATAAACTAGTCAACAAGCATTAAAAAATGCTTTTCCCATACCAGCCCCTGGATCCGCCAGTGGGTAGAACATCGAGCCATCCACTATGGTGTTATGAGAGACGTGATATTCGAAGTAGATCACGAGATCAACAAGTGTGCCGGTACGCGTGTCCGACACGGCGGTATCCATTGATGTGATTAAATTGCCATTTGAATGGGAGTTGGTAGACACGGTGATGCAGTGAGCATAGGGGTACCGGTGCCTTTGGGCAATACGGAATATACAAGTGTCTAACGGTTCCGTGCAACCTGTCACAACACCGTGTATTATATTCTATATTATAGTCTATTATATATATTATATGAATTATATACAAGTACAACTATAATTATTACAAGTAAATAAACACAGAATTATATATCATATTTTGTAAGATATCTACTTTAAGGAAATGTATAATATACAAACATACACACCCTATACACATGTATGTACTTGGAGAAACACTATACTAACATTAATCCATCTTACTGCCACACTATTGTTTTACCGTGGGGAAATATACACAGGGAAAAAAGGATTGTACCCCTAAATGTCTGATAAGAAAATAGACAATGTATCAGAAAAAGAAACTGTGTGATATGACAGGAGCGTCATCTACCAGTGTAACAAAGCAATTTTGTCCACAAAAAAAGAAACATTGAGTCAATAGTGGTTGTTGTAATGTGAGTAATACCATTAAACTGATAAACCTTTAGTACCTGTCAGAATGGAGTTTTATTCAGATCTTCGTTTTAATTATTTAGATCCCCAAATGTACACTTTTACGAACATATCTAATAATCTATTTTCTATAGTTGTTGTTGCAAAAAATGTTTTTTTTTAAATAACCGAAAAAAGTATGTTTATAGACGTCAGTCTGCTACCATTATACAGTTTAAATATATATCGCTTAGACATTCTGCTTCTTACCGTTTTCGTTTTTTCGTATATATATATATATATATATATATATATATATATATATATATATATATATATGATACCTTTTAATGGCTGGTTTTTAAACACATTTTAGTTATTTTATGTCGTATTTAAAGTGAAGTATACACATATGTTGAATTTGTGTCACTTTGTCACTATTACATAACATTATCTCATACACACTGTATAAAGTAAGAAATGTTACCGACGGTAAATTCCACAACATAACACTATGGTATTTATTCGACATGACGACAACTTCAGCAATCATTTGACAGTAAAGGCACATTTCATCTTTACGACCGCCCACTACAGTAGTAGACCAATCAGCTCTTAGCGGCTTAATTTGCGACCTGGACGCATCAGAATAGCTCCGCCTACATTAACGCAATCATCTCGCAATTATCGTGCGACAGAGACGCTAATTTGGCGAGAGACTGTCGCGATCCTGTCGCAGGAATAACGCAATCACGACCCAACTGTGCTCCGACACGATCGCGGGAATACTGCAATTTTACTCCCATGACTTTTGTCCGGCACTGTATTACTTTTAGATTTTGTAGACCAGATATTTTAAACTCGGTTGAGCTACATTGTATTAATTTGAAGATGGTCAGCTTATAATGTATTACCATTTCATCATCCACTTATCGTTTCATGGGTTTCAGATGTGAGAATTCATTTACTTTTAACCTTTTTGAGAAAACTAATGAATAGCGCAGCTGGGAGGCAGAAACTTTCTTTAATGGATACCATACACTTGAACAGGTGCTGTGTTGGTGGCTTATTATCTATCCTATCAGATGAGAATAGAAGTTAAATAGGACTTTAATGTGATTGATACTGGGACGCATGTCTGTCTATATGTCAGCGGTGGTAAAGTAGTAAGGCATCTCCTCTATGAAGCAAAACATAATATTCGCAGTATATTGATTGGACTTGCATGGTTAATTGGTTTAATTGCCAGTGACTGTCAACTCAACTGATTCGCAAATTGACACATGCATACTGCACTAACTATATTAGGGGCCATATCTTCTTTCATTTTAATATGTTCATCGATTACATGATGATAAGTAGGTAGCATGTTGTAAGTCAGCATATATATACCAATGTGCATGGCTTAATGGAAGTTGAAATACATATTGATATTAAATTAGCATATAAAAATGGACAGAGTTATCCCTAATAGATTTTGATCAATACATTCACATAAGGAATGTTTATATTATCAACAAGTACCCACTGTACCTTAACATATCCTGACAGAGTACATGTACATGTACCTTATCTACGATAATAATGCTACTACTTAACGAACAAGAAGCCCAGAATAAATTCTGGTTTCAGTTTCATAACAAGTCGAAGTTGTTGAAGGCATTCTTTATGGATATGGGTGTAAAGACTATTTGAACACATGACATGTTGAACAACCAATTGTCACTAAGATAATGTGATTCCCCCAAGTTATTATTTCATAATTAAAGGAAAACAATATATAGGTCACCTTAGTCTACGCAGTGACTGTGAATTACATTTTTCATTCAAAAAGCTTTGTGTAGTTAAGGTATGTAAAATAATCTAGTGAACCTCTTTTCAGATATTCGGCTGACAAAATGTATTAAGACTGTGACTTTGAACGTCACCAAAACCTAACCAGTCCTGCGTCATCCATGGAAGAAGCTTTCCATACTCAACAATTCAAAATGTCATGACTTTGAACATTTTGTAACTGTTGAATGTCAACCCTGTTGTGCTGAATCTCTCTGCAAAACAATCCAGCGAAACGTTCTTTAGTTACCGGTCATACGTACGTACGTGTAGATTTACAGACATTGCCGAAAACCTGCTTCCCTGGACACACTGGTAAGAAGATGTGGAAATGTTTTCATCTGTAAATTAACAACAATCATTGTAGCATGACTTCAACCAAATGACGAGAAGACATTTGAAGAGAATTATTATGGTCTTAAGACCAATGGAGTAAAACGTTTGCACTTGAATTATGTTTGTTCTTTATACAAAGAAAAAAGTTACGCACCCCCTGATATGTTCATATAGCTGAATGTCAGAAACAAGTAAGCTCTGCGCTGACTCTAAATTAGTCTGAAATTATTTTTTTCAGATAGAACAACCATCTGGCAAGACAGAAACACAACAATATGCAGCTGTTATCATTATTCAATAGCGATGACGTCATGTTTACACAGGTACTGATTTTACCATGAAACAATGTCAACAAAAGTATTGAGCTGCAAGTGAAACAAAACACATTCGCAATTGGTATTGTCACTTCTAAATGTTCTTTGTAGACCCTAGTGTACATGTTCAATAAGAATGATCAGTATCTTGTAGGACCGCCACGTACCCGGAAGACACACTGCACCCTACGTCTCTTGCCTCCAGTCAGTCGACGGATCTGTTCTTGTGTCAATAACATCCACTCAGCGTGCAGAGTTGCCTGCAACTCATGTAAATTCTGTACTGGAAGGTTCTGAGTCTGTACTCGCCCCCTAGAATATCCCACACATGCTCCAGAGGGTTCAGATCTGGGCTTACTGCTGGCCAGGGTAAAGTTGTCACTTCGTTGGCTCGCATGTAATCGACAATGGCACGTGATCGGTGAGGCCGGGCGTTGTCGTCCATGTACTGTGGTCGTGTAGCAAGTGCATGGTTATCGAAATAATGAACAACAAACGGCTGTAGCACGTCCCGGAAGTATTGAGCTCCCGTTAATTTGCCCCTGATGTTGACCAAATCCAGATTGCAGTCATCAGACAGGCATCCCCATACCATGATAGAGCCACCTCCAAACGCAACACTGGTTGGATGTTCCTGGGGGTATTAACTGTATTCTTCTGTCTCCAAACACGTGCACGCCCATCAGTAACATGGAGCAAGAATCTACTCTCGTCAGATCAATGGATTTCCCACCAGGTCCTAAGATTCCAGTGTTATCTGTCCAAACTCCATGCCAAACGTGCACGTGTATGATGGTCTCTTAACAAGGGACGTTTCTAAATTACCCTTCTTGCCTATAGTCCTGCCGATTTGAGGCGAGTTCTGACTGTTCTGGTGCTGATGTTTCGATTTGGTAACCACAAACGTTTCAGCTGAGGCTGTCAGGAAGGGTCCTCGACGTACATGTCGAAGAAGGTGCCGGTCCTCTCGAGGTGTAGTGACAGTAGATCGTCAAGACCTTGGACGGTCCATTGCACTTCCTTTCTGCGCATGATTCCGGACTAAACGACTAACAACAGTGTAATGGTACCGGTATCCCAGATGTCGTCCTATCGCCTTAAAGGACATTCCTGCAGAGTGCATACCAATAATTTGATTTCTGAGATCCATTGACAATCATCTTCGTGCCATGTTAAATAGATATGTTTGAATGGCTATGGAAAGCAACGTTACATACCAACAAATATAGTTGAGTCATACTGCTTTTTGTGATCCTCGAGCGTAGCATGTTACACATGCATGGCCCGAACGTGTAGGTGCAACTGTCACGCATCACTGGTTGGAACGTATCGCACAAACACTACTCTTCTCATAAATGAACCTTGTTTAACTATTTAAAATGTAAAGACAACGTATTGCATTCTATGTGTGCCAAGGAAATGGTAAAAAACGATTGTACTGTGTATATTGATATCCGGTATGATAAATAAACAATATACTACAATACATAAGAATACTAATTCTTCGAAATATTTCACACCATATGAACAACTAATATGTATATTCCATATTTGAGGTTATTTGTGACAAGGCAAAGCTAAATTATATTTGTGATGATAACAACTTTGTGATAAACGGATAACGCATAACCTTTACATGGCTGAATATATATCATGTCAAATGAAATCTCATTTTCATCCCAAAAAAATGACAGTCGCTCTGTTTCAAATACATCAAGTCTATTATCAAGTCTATTATCACAATTGATTTAATCCCTGGAGAATCAAATATATGCCATCTGTCACTAGCGACTTCCAACAATACTTAAAACTCAATGCATGGTATCTTGACATTTGGTTCTTAATAGCATTGGAACAATATCGATCCATTATTATTTTTAATTAGATCCACCATCTAACAAAAATATTTAAGAGAATCCCTTAGAGACATTGTGACGCATCGACACATCCAATATCGCATGGTTGGATTGAACAAGCACAGCTTTAGGTTTCACCACTTTCGGTTGGTATGTTAAAGGGACATTATCATGTTGGTGAGGTCACACTTATGTCAATGTTATAATTTGTCATATAATTGAGAATTATCAACTTTAACCGAAAACAACCAGTTAAAGGTCAATCAGTTCAGTACAATGAAAATAAAAAAGATCAAAGTTGTGGTAATGATCGAAAACCGCACAATCGACCTTAGCTTGCTGCAGCCATTAAGTCAAACGTAATTTTGGAAATTATAACAATGTAGATAGGAAGATAGATCTGCTTCTATAAGCATTTAATAGATCTTTTAACGAGTAGACAGGCGCGATAGAGCCATAATTGTCGGCTGCTACACATGTATTAGACCGTTCCTTGGTTTTCATTGAAACTTAAATATATATTTGATATATGAAGCATATGTGGGTGAATATGAAAGTCAAGTAAGAAGATATAACCTAAACCACCACCTATTGTAATATGGTGCATTTCCCTTAGGTTTCAAATTTGATTGTGTTCTGAGAGCGACGTATTTTTAAAAAAAGAGTGAATTACGGAGAAATCAAAGGGTTCATGACTTTGCGATCAATTCAGAGAGCAAAGTATTCACTTTAAAACATCAAGGATATAATAAATCTCACATATTGGCAACGGTTAACATCAAAGTTCCATGGCAGTTTGAAGTTTTCAGCTAAATTCTTCAATACCGTGAGCCCTCCAAATCAAAAGATCAGCCGTGATGGATTGAAGTTGAAAAATGACGACTCTGATGAGTTACTGCCCTCATTTGGTTTTGCCGATTCTGTTACAGCAAATGCTGAAGAGCACGTGTAACCAGGTCCTATTTGGGCCAAGAAGGAACACCAACAAGGGTCACGGGGTGTGAGGGGTTGATTCACGTGCGATGGAAGCACATAATGGATATAAGACACACTTCAAAAGACAATTGCATACAATATAAAATACATCAAAACATTACAGACGTGCGGAGCTGAATACTATATATCCCCACTACGCGCTTCGCGGCGGTGGGGACAACTATGTTAGACCAAATTATAGGCACTCGGTCGTCAATATGAAATCTGAAAAGCAACAGTATTCACATTCATCTTTCGCTCGGTATCTAATCATGTTGCGTATCGTTATCAATGTTTCCTCTAAGCACTTTTATAAATCAGGGTGTAAATATCAGCTGTCAATTACGTGAAGTGCTATAGATCCCACTAACAGGCACTTATCTGACAGATGTCAAAATCTCCCTGGTGTTATATTAAGGCTTTCCCGTGTTTCCGATCAATCAATGGATTTTGTAAATCTATAGTTAAAACTTTCCGATCAGTCAATGGATTTTGTAAATCTAGCAAAAACGGTAATCATTAGAAATGATCAAACCATTATTAATAACATATTAAAACATGTTTTTAACAGAAACTACCATTATTACATTTTTTTTCGTTTGAATGTTCATAACAAGTGTGTGTCCTACACAACTTAAAAATAACAAGTAATGTAATACTAAATTTAGTCACGTAATAAGCTGAACATTGTTATTTGCACCGAATTGTACGCACTCAATTGAAAATGTCATATTTTTTATACATTATACTGTGAATAAAATGATGATGACATCATTTTGAAATGACATGTTAAACAGACTTATAGTGTTGACCTCGTTACATATCTTATTAATCTGGAATTTGGGAGTTTTCATTCTCCTTTTTGAAACAATACATGGCTCTTTTGCAACATGTCCATTGCAAATATTATTTCTCGGGTTTGAATGAAAACAAACAGTAAAGAAATATATATTCCACTCTCTCATCGAGTTGTTGGCAATAACTTTGATTTTGTTGCTATTGTAGCAGTTTACACCTGAAATAACCAATTTATTGGACACAAAGAGCAGATGAAGCTCTACATCAGTTACTGCAGTTTTGGGGATGATTAGAATGCAATTCTATATCCCTTGAAGATAATTACCGAAACATTTGCTCAGCAGCTTTAGTTAAAAACGGTACACTGTAGGTTATCATTTTACCTTTAATCAGTAGTTTGTTACCTATGTTCTTCCAATTTAGAGCCAATAAAGCATCTATCTTTATCTCTTTAACTGACTGTCGTTTGTTTATTTTGAAGATGAAAGCATGCTTTATCTGATAAAGACGACTGTTTCAAAATTTGCAGAACAGGTGATGGATGTATTATGTTACTAAATAGATTTCAGTTTTAAAATGAGGTTTGGATAAAATGTTATAAAGTTGAAAAACCTGGATTGAATCATTTAAGCTGAATAACATCATTATCAAAGTACCATCATATCCTGACTGAATTAACTGAATCGAAACAGATTCATAAAATATTTACTTATGCGATTATCCCTTTCATTTAAAGACATGTAGCTGTAAGAAAAAAAATAAAAGAAAAAAGTTAAGCACATCCTGTCTTTAACTAGCAAAACATTTTAAGAAAAGAGCCAAAAAATTGCCATTTTCAAACTAAATAACCTCTTATGCATGGAGCTAATGAACCTCCATACTATATTGAATAAAACCAACTAATTAAACTCTTAGAATCAGTTGTCTAGTAGATTTAGATGTAGATACTACAGCCCAGATACTATTAACAATCACTAGACAGTAGGCATTTAATATTTACTGATAATTCACAACACAATTGAACTTGATAATAACATAAACACGTATGATATATTCTTGGTACGTCCATTAAGTTTGAAACATATTTTAAGTTGACTTGGCAGAGTAACATATCTTCTATAACATGTACTCGCAAGGTGTCAATGCAAGGTCTGTTACGCCACCTAAAAATATGTGTAACCAAAGGAGATGGGCCTGATAGAAGTTGTGAAAAAATGTAACTTGTTGTCAAGTTGATATTTGAAAAAGCAACAATTTACAACAAAATAGTTAGATGACAAATGGAGATAGATCAGTGAACAATGTTTAAAGAAAAATGCATTTGAAAATATCAACATTGACAACGATGTGTGTAGATAGTCTGTAGCAGCTTGTCAGCACATGCAGCTTCACTGAGACGTGATGAAACTATAAAACAGGTGAAAATGACGATATCTGCTGCCGCTACAAGGTGGTCCTGATAACGTATCTATTACACTGCTTCTCAAACCTCCAACCCGTTTATCTCTAAAGTTAACTTACTGATAAAAGCATCAACTCATTTGGCACACAAGTCACATATAAGAAATAGTCCAGTCAGTTAACTGATATTTAATACAGAAGCTTGCCTTACTTCGACTTTTAATCTAGAAAATATATTCCTCAAAGCCTGATGATGATCCTCAGGAATTCCGGTCTCAACAACATCAAATGAAAACGAGTTTAAAAGGGCAACTAATACCTCCAACAATGCAAATTTCAAACCGTCACTCTCACAGTTCACACCCAGAAAAACTGATCATTTACGTCAGAGTTGAAGTAGAGAAACAGTTAAACCGTTTTGAGCTAACCTTTCTATATATATAGTGTACAGTAATGTGCACGCACCAGAAGTGTCGAATGTAAACAGTATATATTTGATAAAGACATATACGTCATAATTTTCCAGAACATTGGTCACTTCAACATTTTCTCCTCTTGACAACAATATTTTTCACAAGCGGACAAGCGTATTTTAATTCTATTATAAAATTATCTGGAAACCATGTTTGTTATCTGTCACTGGGCGACTTCCGACAACACTTTTCATCGTTTCTCACATAAATGGATCAATCTAATGAAAATATTCATGACTTATTAGATATAGTATCTGAATAACAATAATAATACTACTGACACAATGCTTGTAATGTGCTGGTTCCCCAACGAAGTACTAACAATGAATCGAATTGATATAATAAAAGTGACGTTGGTAGTTGTTGTGACATGATGATACTCCATTTACACTATATACGCTAGTCTGCTTTATTTACAACCTGGCTCCTTTGTTTTATTCGGGTATTTAAACTACATGCTAACTCACATTGATGACTGTATTGTATTGGCAGAGTTGTTAACACCGGGTGTTCATGATGAACAGCCGGTATGGCCATGAACACTTGATATGATTCTTCTTGTTACAATGTAATGTCATTTAACATTTGTATTTCTCAAATCTAAGTGAATATGCTTCATAAAATGTTCATATAATATTCATATAATATTCATATAATGTTGATGTTACATTTCAATGCTGAGAATGTTCATGAGAACAGATATATCGGAAACCTATTCTAAAGAGCAGCTGCTGTTGTATATCCCTTATAATCCTTTGTGCTTTAATATTTTTATCCGATTCATCCTACTAAGTAGATAATGGACGAGTATTCATCACCTAAAGAACTTCCAAAGTTTGCTGCATATTTTTGCTTTTTTTCAAATTAATCGATTCAGGTTCAAACCGTAAATCAATAAAAAAAATCACAAATGTAGTCACTACATTGCCAATTGTAAGAGAATATATCTATAATCATATCATATAATTTCTACGATTAAAATTCAAGATAACAGCAAAATACCGTCAAAACAAACGGAGCAATTCCTGTAACATTGTCACATACATTAAATTATATTTGTTCTTTATAAGATAAAATCAACCAAAAGAAATCCTAGCAACTTTATTTTCTGTGTTAGTATCATTTCATTAATTCACAATATATATATATATATATATATATATATATATATATATATATATATATATATATATATATATATATATATATATATATATATATATTTATTCAAATGGCAGTTAAAGGAATAACTAACGCCGATTTACTTCTACATGTTTCAACTTTATCCTCAGGGAGGTTTACATTACATATATAGATGATCCCAGTTGCTTCTTAAACAATATCCCCACACTACTCATACCAATCTCTCCAATAAGCATGCATACACTTAAACCCAGGCACTTTAAAATCCATGCACACACGTACATAAATAACACACACAAGAACACAAACATACATGGCGTGGCTGAAGGGAAAACCTCGACAATCTATCCATACGATTTCCATTTCTTTCACAGTCTGATAAACAAAACTATTCATATTGGAACCGTTAAAATTGCCAATTCCCCTCTGATTCGAGTGACTTAACCAATTAAATCCTAACCACTTTTACACATCGTTATTGGCATTTCATAATGGACTGTAATGCATGTGATATAGTGTGCAGCCACATGTTTAGAATTAATCGTCTGTTTATTTACAGTGGCATTATAACAGTTCACGGCAAAACCTGACTTGCAAAACAAATAATGTTGAGGTAACTATTTTACTCGCCAGGTATGTCCATTTTAAAATTTTCAATTTATGTTTGTAAAATGTATTTTAAAATAAACGCCAATGTACTTTAGGAATCCATGTTTACATTCTAACTGACAGTGTCTATTATGTTAATTGTATACATAATCAAGAGGTTTACCTTGAACGTCATATCCTGTTTACAAAATCGTGATATACGCAATCCTTGAGTTCAAGTTCAACTGTTTCACTGCAGTAGATAATTTACTGGTAATTACAAACACATACAAGGTATTCCACTGAAGAATGGTAATCGTTAAGTAACTAAAGCGTATTTCATTCATACACTTAGCCTCACTGATATTCAATTTAACTGTAGTTAAAATGCCCGAAGAATTCAATTCACAATCCTCAATCAAATGCAACGTTTCATAAACACATTGAGCGAGTTTAGTTCGAGTTATGCTAACAAACAAGAGTGGTTTGTTTTGAATAACGTTTCGACCAGGAATAGGTCGTGTAGATATCAGTAAAACACTATCATATACACAAGTGGGAAAATTTACATTTATCTTCACCTGAGATCCTCACAAACCAGATGATCACTCCTCACTCATTTAGGAATTCATTCTTTGTGCCAAGTGAAAGAAAAGTGTCTGAGATTTTATTTGATAAATGGTTTCAAATAATATTAAAAACATATCAGAGCTATGGTATATAGAGGATATTTGACATTTCTGGTTGAATACCATGTATATTTCATCGAATAAAGTAGAAATGATTATTTTCACGAGTGGCGCAGCCACGAGTGTAAATATATTATTTCTGCTTCACGAGATGAAATATACATGATATTCGACGAGAAATGTCAAATGTTCCATTTATTAGATTCAATAAATTAAAGTATGCATAGTTCGTAAATGACGTTCATTTTATGAATGGAGCACCCATGGTCGCCTTACTTTATCGCGCTCTTCCTATGACGTCATCCTATTGTTACGATGACGTCATACGATCGAAAGTGTTCTTTCACGCAGTAAAATAACATGTTATTTCACTCAGTGAAAATACGGATTTTATTTTAACCGATAAATGCCGAATTTCACCACTGAAAATATAATAAAATAATTTATTTAATAAAACAGGATTGTGAACCTCATCCACGTTATCTTTCTAATTTCTTGCAGATAGCAGTTCATGCGCATCACAAGCTGTGTAAACATCAGGATTCGACATATACTCGACATATAGTATGTATTTATTAGATTTTCATTGGTGAAATACGGCGTTTATCGGTTTATGATAAAATCCGTATTTTCACTGACTGAAATAACATGTTATTCTACTGAGTGAAATAACATTTTCAATCATATGACGTCATCGTAACAAAAGGATGACGTCATAACATGATCGTGGTAAAACAAGGCGATCATGGATGATCCATTCATAAAAATAACGTCATTTACGAACTATGCATAATTTGTTCAATCTGATAAATAGAACATTGATATTTCTCGTCGAATACCATCTATATCTCATCTCGTGATGCATAATATACCATAATATGTCATTTTAATGTCTCCTCCATCACAACCAGTTACTCACTAAATCATCACCAGAATACTATTTGTGTCTATTGCAATAAATTACGCTGTTTCACAAGATGTATTGCTGGTGTGAGTATGGAGGAGAGATCGTTTTGACAGTAGATTTAGCCGAATTTAGTCAACCATGCAAATGACATACAAAATGTTTTACATCATCCAATACTGCTAACAATACTTACCAACCTGACGATATCGTAAATATGTGTCATCACCAAAATAATGACAGTGCTGTAATTTATTCATTGAAATGATTTTGTATAATTGATAAAATTCCATCCTGGTGTCTCCTCATATCAAACATATCAACTACTATTTGATACAAGTAAAATATCCTCGACAAGCCCCCAAAATTTATATTTTTATCAACTTATTGAAATTCCTGTTTTTATAATTGGCCTTCAAAGACCTTATTGAACTCCATTTCTCAAAACGAGCGTATTTTGATCAAATTTTAAGTACGCATATGCCGATGCTATATCAAACTTAACCTGGAACCTGCCAACTATGCTGTCAATAACTAACATTTTATATGTCTGAGACCATCTTGTCTGTCATTTTTCATCTTGAAAATGTATAAGTCATGTATTTGATACTGACCCAGATTTATCTTTTCTTGGAAAAAAATAAAAGCAAAAGATATGGTGATTTACTTTGTATCTCAGATATGATTTTTGATCTTCAAAATGTTTCTCCTTTGATCGAACGGTTTTCAGCTCATGTAACATGATATATACATAATACTAACTTCAGATTAATTAATATTGAGGAATGAATCGTTTTCTAAACGTTCTGGTTTGTTTGTTTCGTTGAAACTCACTGTACCCCCGGCGTGAAGTTCAGAACAAAGCAACGGTAATTCAATGACTTTCAAACTTATTCTGATTGACGTCAATCTAGGTTCGTAAGATTTGAGGAAATGAAAAGGCATAACATTGCTGAAGTGTTGTTTGCCTTATGTTGTCATACATAAAACCTATATACTTCTCAAAATTGCGATAATGTATCAAATTTTAGTTACATTACTTTCTCATATATGTAATTATTTAAGATGTCAATGACATTGTCAAGCTATTAATCATTTTACAGTCAATTTCACTTTTGACATTTACATTGTCTTGCAAGCTTCGACTTACGTGTTCAGAGAACATTGCAAATTAAAATCTTTGATTATATTTTACGTGTACTGTTTTGAGAAATCACACACGTGCAAACAATTCATCTATAAGCTGATTATGTATGTAATTGTAGATTGTAAATACTGGTAGGTGTAAACTATTGTTTGTCGTTCAAAGCGTTTTAAATATTGATAATTTTTCATACAAGTATCATCCTCTTATCATAAATTACGTAATGCATGCCCTCCAATGTAGCCTCTGATCTAATCCGACAGTTTTCTTGTGCGCTTGAAAAAGAAAGGTGACATTGCGACATTGTTTCGAACAGAGATTTCAGTCTGTTCTTGTCAAGGTGGGGAAGAGAGACCACGTCGACCTTGCAACCCGCTCATATACGATGAGTTTGTATTGGATGTATATACTGTAGCAGTTAATGAGCCCAACCTTCACTGCTAGAGTTGTTATTGTGAACTCGACAAAAACTGTCGGATTAGAAAATACGTGACATTGGAAGAGTAACTACTGATGCATTTTGCATGCCTGCGTAATATAACATTGATGGTATCTTTATAAAAGTCAATATGAGAATGTAGGTAATATAACATTGATGGTATCTTTATAAAAGTCAATATGGGAATGTCGGTAATATAACATTGTTGGTATCTTTATAAAAGTCAATATGGGAATGTAGGTAATATAACATTGTTAGTATCTTTATAAAAGTCAATATGGGAATGTAGGTAATATAACATTGTTTGTATCTTTATAAAAGTCAATATGGGAATGACTCAGCTGTTCATATTTACTTACAATTGTGTTGAACTTCCGATTGAATTTAAAATACAACGGTCAATAAAAGCAAAGCGAATGAGAATGCAATTTAGTTTTTACATGCTACCATATAGTAGAGAGTACATTTAAAGTGAAAATAAATCTTTATAAATTGATAAATTATAAACGTATTTACTCGTATTGTTTACATGACTGATAATTCAAAATGAAAGTGCCTAATATACTATGATCAACAATATAGTTATGTACGCTGTTCAAAAAAAACCTCTTCAACATTTGTTCTTTCAAATATTGTCTTTGTTTTATTTTTATTCTATTTCTGGTACTGACAGACTCGGATAAATATAATCACCTTCTGCCTACTTAAAAGTCGAAGCTAAATCGGCAACTTGATAGAAAGCAAAGTAGTAATCCTAATGGCTTTTAACGGATGCAGACACACCAAAATAGTTCATAAATTGTGTATATTGTCATTTATGCATGCCTCATATTCGCACTCTCGTACGTGTTGACATGACCTGATATTCTTATATGACCATGGCATCAGAAATTGTAACTGTCGTTTACAACTAGATATCCCTGATAAGCTATCATTTATCTACTTAATTCCAAAGAATTGTACGAATACAAAACGTTCTATATACGTATTCATTCATTAGGTGGTAATCGGGAGGTATTACAAAGTGGGATACATTTATACAGAATATTAAAAAGTTTGAAGAAATTGACTCAAGGAGAAAAATACTTACTACTTACCACTGTTAATTTACTTACACAGTATTCACTCCTATCATGTTTATATAGCAAATCGTCCTTGTATAACATACCGATGTATTTTAATCCTACACATAATGATTATGTGTGACAAAATAATTCGGTTTGTGGGGACTATACAATGTTTTTAATGAATTTAATGAGATACGGCACGTATGTGAAGTCATATGTGTTTTGTATTACTGGTTTGAAATTATATTTAATAGAGAAATAAACGTTATCAGTTTGCTTTCAGATATACATTCCTCTCTTCAAAGTAAACTAATTTACATTGTAATATGGTTATGAATTGTTTAAGTCTGACGTTGAATGTTGTACTGAATGAATGATTCACAGAATCCAGCAATACTTGATTCATCAGATTATTCACTTTTAACCTCGTTTAGGTAGTCATTTCAAATTGTAACATGATTTCGGTGTATCCTTGATTCTGATTGGTTGATTTGCCCATGTTGACTGACAATGAATACCCGCAAATATCTTGGGGCGAATCACCGCGAACGTATACATCATGTTCACAAGATTCGGCCCGACTCATAATTTATTTTTTCTAATTTTCTTAATATGTGTTCCTTACTCAAATTTGACATGTGGCATTGTCATTTTCTAACTTGTCTATACCCGTATAGGTCACAAACAACTCTCAAAATGAATAAGTTTCAAGTAACTTAATTGTTTTCAACTTGCGGTTGTGTTTACAGAATGTCGTTGCCATGGCATGCCGTAATAATGATCAACCGTTTGACGTCACAATGCTAGCGTCATCGTCACAGTGGCCATGGGTAAGGGCAAGTTAAAGATTTTTTTTCCTAGGTCTTTTATTGTGTTGATGTTGTAGACAAATGTTTATCGCCATCTAAAAGGATACGTGAATAGTGTGAAGTGAACATAGTTGAGTGACACTGTTTGAGCTTCTTTGTAAATTGTTGCTAATGTACATATTATGCCGAGTATTTGTTTTGACCTGACCACACCTCTTACAAAAATAGAACAGTCACAAAGTCCTTTCCACTCAGAGATAGTTACGCATAAGTTCGTTTCAAAACGCCTGATAACTAACGGTCATCTTACAATATCGATAAATAGTTGCGTTTGTAAACGCCGTCGGTTTTAAACTAAATTTGCGGGTGATGAATAGCAATGAATCACGAAAATTTTGCAAACGCAACTATTTATCTTATAAATGAATTATACATGTAGATACAACAGTTCCTGCATCTACTTGTTAACGTAGGAGGTTTCCTTAGAAAATGCTATGTTGTTCAATGTTTACACTCAAATCATTCAAGTTTATTTTAAAGTGTAAACGTCTTATGATGAAACACATAATTATTTGTTTTAGTACAATCCTTCAGTGTCAAATTAATGTACTGTTGTTAATTTGTCTGTGCACAGTAAACTGTAAACTGTTTAAACCTTAACTTACTGAAGTGACTGTATCTGACAATCCATCAACTCGAAGATATCTGGAACACACAGTCCATCCTGTTCACTTATGCCACATGCTGTGGGCTTAACTCGAATATATCGTTTACCAGTTTCTACATTATCCCCAACACACATAAACCCACAGTACACACTGGTATTGCATTCTTTTCTAAGTGACCGAATTCGTTAAAAACTAACTAAACTTTGTTATAGTTGATTAAACTTTGAAATAATACATGAATCAAGGAACCTGGAACATTCACCCTCAGAGTCAGGCACCAATCACCCGCATTGAATGACCAAGCAGCGTATCCACTCAGCCAAAGAGTACATGATTAACTACTGTTGTATTGTAAAAGAAGGGACTATCAGCGAGCTACAATTCATCAGTTAGAAATAATCATCAAACTTTAGTAGAGTGAACCAAAACGTTATCTGCACTTCTATAAACACGATAAAACGAAATGTCTGTAGAGAGTGACCATAGTAATTTATGACAGCTATGTAAATGTGCTGTCGTGACCTTATATGCCTTAGATTATGGTACTGATAAAAGTTTCACTTTATTAACTTTGGATGCTGGTTTTATTATGAAAGAACCAAACCTGACATTTCTTACTAGTGTCAATAACTTAATATAATACAGTGGCATGGCAGTATCAAATATTATTTAGGAGACATGAATAAGGTTTGTCTATTTCCAATCACGTTTGGTAATAGTTTCAAAAGAATAAAGATTTGGGTTAGGGAATTTTCAATGTGATTTACAGAAACTAAGAATATGTAATGTTTAAAATACACAGTGTAGTTCTGTCGATGTTTGAGTCTTTCAGTAAAGCTAAGTAATTCTATACCCTGTAATCGCAGAAGACTTCTTTCGGAATACCATTTAGGTTATCAGTGAAATCAGGAAACCCTTTCACGTTAACGAACGTACTTTCTTTACTTAAGCTGTTTAAACGAAGCAGGTATTTGCTTATTGTTGGAGGCCTTTTTTTTTATTAGAGTGCTTTACTTAAAGAGAGAAATACTGTGTTTATATTAGATGTAGATATTATTTCATTTGAAATCTTATAATTTAATACCAATGAATGTTTATCTTTTACAAACGAATATCTGCATAAAAAAAATACTACAGAATCACATGTTTGTTGAATCCAGTTAATAACGTCAATGCTCAAAAGAGATAATATTTGAAAATACAACAGGATTAGTGTAAGCCAAATAATAACCTGATTTCTTTGATGTTTGGCATAAGCGCTGAAACCCGGTCATTATTTACAGTTTAGTCCACATTACGCTATTATGATAATGAACTTCCTCGTTATATTCGGTATTACCTTATTTTGTCTTCAAATCTTCTGCCTGTAAGTAATCGGGAATAATATTTCTCTGACGAAAACATGAAATGATGGTCTTGAAATTAGTATTCAGCTCGATTGATCTAGTGTTGTGGATATTATCGATTCAGCCTTTTCGAAGAGCAAAGTTACCATGCAGAAGATAAAGTATTCAATAGCAACAGTTGCATGACCGCTATTCTGAACTAGCATTCACAACACAATATCATAGGCCTAATATTACTTATTAAATACCTATACCTAATGTGGAATTAAGTGGATATGTGGTAGGTTTGCACATTGCAACTTTTCCAGCTTTATCATCCAGATCTTAACTTGTATATGCATTAGAAGCGATATAAACTCTCTTCATAGATGGCGATAACCATTAGTTCAATACTTCTTTGGAAGTTGTTGTGCATGTATGTGTTTGTGTTTCTACAGAAGCAATAATGTTATACAGTTTAATCATCAGATTGAAATATATAACAGCAGAATATTATAACATCACCTTATTTGTAATGTATTCTCTGTTTCAATATAGACTCTAAACAATCTTGTACAATAAACACAGGTTGCTAACTAAACTATATCTATTGGACAAACTTATCTGAGATGATTATGGTTTTAAAGCACCAACTTCTTCCTCGTTGAGTTGATGAATTAGATCTGTATAGCTGCCACCAACCTTCATAATCTATGTATATCAGCCATTAGCGCACTAATGATCCAATTAATAGTGGCCCTGAACTGATTCTAACCTCATTGAGATAAACCCACACAACCCACAGAGGCTATCCAAATGTAATAAATGTCATCGAAAAGAATAGGCTGTTTATGCAGAAAAGAGAAAACAGAAATCATTTTATACAAAACATATGTCCCTTCTACATTTTAAAGAGGCAGTAGCACGTTTTTTCGCTCAAATAAGTTGATTAAATGTAATTAAAAAACAATTTCACTAATCGTAAAACACCCTTCTCTCTTCGGAAAATCAAGCTTAAAATAAGTGTACATGGCTCAGTAAAGCCATCCGAATCGCTTTTGTCATTCGAAATAATAAAATGTTTTCGCAATAAAATGGCCGCCATGCAATTTTTGCCAATAATGCCAATTGCGTAAAATGTAAATGTATGTAGAAACTAGAATGTCTACATAAACTCAATGCAGATACATTGTACAATAAGACCAATAAGGCCGAGTGATAATCAATCATCAAAGAATATGATTTTAATAACATTTTCATTGAAATGTCTATGACCGTTAATCATAGTCAGGTTACAGGAATTATATCGTATACGGATATCGTATTCTGGGTATGTTGCTGCGCTATTGTCACAGAAATTTGTTAGCGTTATTTGCTTGAAAGACTTCCAGCTAAAATCAATAAAACAAAACTGTTCAACCTTGCTCATAGCATTTTGGATTCCAACCAGGTACTAACTTAATGTATCGACTTCTTCATAAACCCGTGAACCTTCACATTTCGCTTTTTTTCGTATCAACATTGTCAATGAAATTTGACACAGTAGTCAGTGAACATGATTTTAAAGAGTTATTAAGCAAAACTGACATCGTATTGCATTTCCTAACCATGCAATATTCGAAATATATTTAGTGACGAAAACAACAGACCTTTAGTTTTGATACTTTAACCCAATAGAAATTCATCCAAATAAGTAATACATCATCTTCAGTGAACATACAGAAATGTATCTTCTCTCAGTTTGTTTGTTTATTTATTACTTGCTCGTATAAGATACTACAATGTACCGAAACATCAAACTATTGCAATAAAGCTGATCGTATGACTTAACATAGCTGTTGGCAGGAAATTAACAGCATACTAAACCTCCTTGCATGTAATACCATGTTTATGAAGCTCGTGAATAATTCGGTATCAAACTCATTTTCCCTCGATTAATACCAAATCATTAACTCGTTTACTTAATGGTATTAAGTGGAAGGTCGTTTTGTATCATCTATCTACTACTGATATGTTTGACAATTTGTAATCCTTTTCAAAGAAATGCTAAGTAAAATAATAAAAAAAAGAGTTGTTTTACTAGGGACAACAATAAAATTCACAAGAAAGTCATACGTTATCGACTTCCCTCTGGGCATTAGAACACAGAAAATAGATGTACAGCAGTATATAACAAATTAAGGAATCAAGAGTGAAGATAAAAACATCAGCATATGTTGATAATCGGACAGAAAAATGTACATTGAAAGGAGTAGAAGAATGTGTCCATTATGTAAATCAGTAGTTGAAAACGAAACTCATTTCATGCTTGTTTGTCCATTTTACTCCGTTTATAGAAGAAAATACATTCCTGATTTGTATTTGTCAAAACCACCTGCTCTCGCTTTTATATCATTAATGTCTTCTCAAAATGAAAATATAATTCTTAACTTGTCACTGTTTATTAAACATAGTATGAAACTAAGAAGTGAACTATTAAATGATGGAAACTCGTCCTGAAGCAAAAATAACTATTTTAGAATTGCTTGTCATGTTGTTCAAGTGGTGTTCTCTATCGTTTGTATTTCTATAACATCTGTATTATATCTATCATTTGTATATGTAGATTTTGTATTAAATACAATAAACACTTTTGACTTGACTTGACTTGACTGCAAATATTGACTATCAGGAATGCATAACTCTGATAATCCAATCCAAGACCTTTGGACCACTAACATTATATTGTGAAACTCACTGTTTTATTCGCCGTTTTTAAAACTTGTTTACACTGAAAACCAATCAGATGATGTTACTTGATTTTATTTTAGGATTTTATTCTGTCGAGAGCAATACAGAAATAAAATCATTGCTGTAAAATAGTTTTCTGTGTCAAATATATAAACTTTCTTCACAGCCCGTATAACTGGTTGTTGCAGTGTTTCCATTCACTAGCTCCGCATTTATAATATCAATACATACATGTCGATATAATTGTGAATATACTATTTTCCTATCATTCAAAATAATACACCTTAGATATATGTATCACGTGCTACTAAAATAAGGAATAACTGTTGGCCTGGAACATGTTTTTCTCTCGCGGAAATTTTGACTGTTTAAACACAACATGTCCAGTTTAAATATCTGTCAATGTTCTTAATCAAATGAATTTACTTCTGTGCAGTAAACGTTAATGTAATCTAATGTAACAAAATGTGTATATGACAGGGGGAAATGATTCAGAGTAAAAACTGTTATCGGACTATATTGGACCAGTAATGAAGAGTGTAGGCATATACAACGATAACTTCTTCATTTTGTGAAGGCGGCGTTTCAAAATAAGTTCTCATGTCACTTATCAAGCTAATATATATTAGAATCGATGACACAATGTCGCCTTCACAATATAAAGTAGCTGTACGGTATATCAATTACAATTTCATCGTTATTAGTCATATCAACTTCTAGAATACACACCACGAAAGTCATTGACGAGTTAAATAAAGTAAATTATAATAAAATACAAAATGATTGAAACATTCATTTGAATGCATGCTGATACTTTCAGCAACCATTGCTGGCAAACTTGACGAAACAATAAGCCCAGTTTCTTTGTTAATAATCATTTTGCAACGATGTCTGTCGACTGTTTTAATTGCAATCCGTATATAAAAAAAACTTAAAATGATAGGGGGATTAATACTCAGACATAAAAGTTGGAGACTGTATAGATAATCAACTCTGGTAGATTTTGAAAACTTGAGAAATGATGAGATTCGATCTTTTAGTTCCTGGTCTGCGAACGTCAATAAGTTCTTGTTATACTATAATTACGTTGTAATGATTTGATATCGAATTTAATGATAAGACAACATGAAATAATACATCGATCTACTGTGTCAAAGTATTGTAAGATATTTACTTAGGCAATTATAAATTATATATAGTTAGGTAGACATATATACTGACAGCTTCATACAGATAGATGTTGTTGATACAGACACTTGCACGTCAAAGCAGAGGAAGAGAGAGTGATACACGAGCAAAAATGTCATACGATTTTTATACAGTTGACTGAATTATTACATCAAATCTCATTTCGGATGTCATCAATGTTATAGAAACAATATGGGATTTATTTTTATTTCGTTATCATCTTAACCTAGGTTAAAATTACAGATATTAGTAATTTAATTAAATCTAAGTCTCTAAATATGTTGTTTGCATGTGTCCTCCATTATACAGCATCGGCACAATACAAACATTGAAATCGACAAACTTCACGATAAATAGTTGCTGATTGTTAAATATTAAACTGAAACAATGTATATAAAAGCAACAAAATACAACATGCCGAACATTTAGAATCTGTGAAATCTATGTTACCCATATTTATACACGAAGTTAGACATTTATGTACCTCATTAAAACATCGCAAATCCACAAGAACGAAAATTGTAAACTTGCCCTAGACTACTGTGACAGCGACGATAACGTCACAACCGTTAACTATATAGTATGTCTTACCATAGCAACGTCATTCATGCAACATGAAAAAGGATGGCAAAGCTTAGCAGTTATGCAGTTAAAAACATTAAAGTTATTTTAAGATATAATTAGAATCACTTGTGGCCTCTGTTCGTTTGCCTGGAGTACCTTATTACACCTCAATCAATGCATATACTGACATACTACAGTTTTAGTAGACATAAAACATATGCATTGTCCATCACCTATTATGCTGATTTCCCCCGTCAATACCCCACAGTACAACTTGCGGAAAAGCTTATTAACATACCAAAATTAACAATAAAGTTGATTCTTAGCACTGTTGCAAATATGTCCATATGTGTAGCAGTCACTACATATGTTCTAGAAGAGTAGTGATATAAGGAATTCCGGATTGAATGTCATAACATGATTTCATACACAAGAGTGTATGTAATGACAGATGTACGTAAGAACCTAGAACTCATCTACGTTTATAATCATCACCAAATGTCTACAAGCACATATAACATCAGCTCTAGTGATGTAACATGATCAGAAGAGATTACTCAGAAACAGGAATTGATGGAGTTTGGGTTTAACTGTAAGCATTGGAACGTATTGTTTGTTCAAATGAGTTTTAACTGTGTGAACTAAAGCACTATACAAAGGGGACAAGCCGACTATATGTTATTTGGTCATAGACAATATGTGATTACAATTTAAAATGTTGCATTTCTCTGATAAAATACTAGATAACGCATCACATAATACATTACTTGTAATTAAATTAGAGTCATTCGGGACTAGATCCCCATATTTTACATGGTATATTTAGATGAGAGAAACGTTTACTAATACACATGCAATGTACACATAAGCAGCAAACTCTGCGTTATTAACATTTATAATTTGAATACTTGAATAAAATCAATATATTATAGCCTTGTACTAATGAAGACAACGAAGTTGAGATTTGAAGCCATGAACAGTATCTGTTCATAGTCTTGAAATGTCCGGGAGCATTGGAAGGAACATAAACAATCAATCGTTTACGCAAAACCCTGAATAGTTTCATTCAATAAGACTTTAATATAGAAGCAACCATGGAGTCGTCTCGTGGATCTCGTGAAATGATTGGACTTGATCGTCTACGTCATGTCTACAAACATAAACTTTGTCCTGTTATGATAGAATTATGCCGGTAAGTTTGATAACATTATTGGGACAAGTTTAGATCCAAAGTGTGGCTAGAATACATAAATACGTTAAGCTATTATTTGTAATGCATTTTCCAAGATCTTCCATTACAACCATTTCAGCAAATCGGCTTTAATAAGACAATAAACTCTAGTTTGCAAGACAAGGCAAATTCCGCCAATTGTTTTGGTTTGAGTAATAGTCAATACATAAAACATCTTGCTTCCATATCCGAAATCTTGAAACTGAACTGGAATCAATCGTCTACGTCATCTCTACGATCATAGAGGAGTCTTGTTATGATAGAATTATGAAAGCACGTTTAATAACATCTCATTATATATTTTAAGAGATAAGACACCATTCCAAATTAGAGACCCGGAGTAATTAAGTTGCAGATTTATTGGTACTATCAAATTTTCACTGCTGGCCTCACACACATTGACACACAAACTCATGTACACACAGGTTCATGGACACACAGACACATGGGCACACAGGCTCATGGACACATTGACCCATGGGCACACAGGCTCATGAACACATTGATCCATAAGCACACAGTCATGCACAGTGTGCCGTTATGATATACGTTCAGAGTTCCTTTCTTGAGTATCGTCGAGTAAATTCGACTCGACGTCTAATCGCATCTAGTCGTGTATTTAATTTAGATGCAGTGTTTAACAACACCAACGCCAGACGAATCAATAAATCCAAAATTAAATTATTACCAAGTGCGTTCAGAAATTAACCCAAGAGCATATATCTCTAAGTCCAGTGAGTCTGGTGTCAATTCAGCCCAGTGTGACACCATACAGTACAGTTAAAAAATGTATCTATTTTCCATTAGGAATAAGAAAAATTTATTATTGATAGATAACCAGCACCAGAGACTGAATTATTAAAAAAGTGCATTATTAAATTGACAAAAATTGGGGATGTGTCATTAAGACTTATCATGACCATAAATACATCATAGGAGATCGAAAATCGACCCAGTCCAGTCAGTCTGGTGTCAATTCAATCAATATACTGTGGCACCAGACTCTACAATGATAACATTTACCTATCTTCCATAAGGAATCAGACACGTTAATTTTGGATAGATGATAGGGACATATAAGCAAATATTGAACTAAGTGCATTATTAAATTGACATAAATTGGGGATGTGCCATTAACACTTAGCATGACATTAAAGACAGCGTAGGGAACTGACAAGAACGTTAATGTCGATAAATAGAGGTTATCGTGAGAGTGTGTTTTGGGATGGTCAATATCCTGCATTAGGAATAAACATTGTATTTTGCGAGCCTTGGCGAGCTAAATACATTGTGTTTATTCCTAATGCAGGATATTTACCATCCCAAAACACACGAGCATGATAACTTCTTTATCATACAATGTCATTCTTCATTCATTTTGCGCAAAACAGCATGACAACATCAATTAAGTTGAACTTTACTGTAACTACGCGTATTGATATATGCAAATAAACTGCGTGCTATTCTCACAGTAAAATGACACAAAATAACGCCTCCTCAATAATGCTTTCAGTGAAAATAATTGCTATATTTGGCTTGATCTTAATTTTCAATGTTTTAATACGTTTTAAAATACGTTTTTCAAATGGAAAATATTTAACGTGAAGACAGCGAATTCGAACTCGCGTCCTATCGCTTTCGTGTAATCATGAGTGTAGGGGAGACTATCTTGAAGGGGCGAGAGTAGTTTCCCTTCCGCCCGGTTGCAAATGGCGATTCACACATCACACGGAGAGCTAAACTGAATGTTGGGCAGCGAATTCTAATATCCCCTTTACAAAAGTCACATTATGGAATAGTGAAGATTGACGTTTGATGAATGCATATATGTGACTCAAACTGCCTTTGTTACTTGTGAGTATTTATAAAGTGTTTTTTTTCGTGATGAACATGTTTTGGCACTGCTTGATTATAATATTTGTTCCATAATATTCATTGAACTACGTTTGATTTGTCAAATTAAATCTCAAATTAATGTAGATCTATATGAAATGCAGTATGTATATTTACATGAAGCTATTACGCTATTACAACTGTTACGGTTATGACAGGTGTTCGATATGTTAATGCTTGTGACGTCATTTTCAAAAGACATTACTCGACCTCTGTAAGTTGCATCTTTATCCGTATATGACCCCAACAGATACCGAAAATATCCGTTGCCATTATCCTGCCGAGAACACCATCCATTGTATGATAAATCAAGATAGCATTTGAGAAGGATTCCTCACACAATACAAATGAGTAAATGCATTGAGAGCATATTATCCATGTTCATATTATCCAATTCCAAATCTATCAACATATACAACATCATTTGTTTCAAAATATATGTGAAAAATAATATACTGAACTGAAATCCCAAATGTCAAAAATGCACAAACATTATAAATAAGCAAATAAAGGAGGTATGTTAATGTACATTATCTAATGTTATTCTTGTATCACTGTATCAAACATTTGGGTATTTTCAACTTGTGAGACATCACGGAGTAGCCCATGCCAAAGCAACCATATAACGTCAAAAGTTCATCTGCGAGTTCAGACCCTCAAAACCTTGAATGTTTCCATTTCAGTAGTAGTACATGCTATTTCATACGATATGTAAAAGATTGTGGCCTTATCAGTACTTGGGAATATAGAATATTAATTTTCACCTGACATCGTGGACATATTCACATGCTCTTACTACCGTTATAGCTTGCAATTGCATTTCCAAAAATGTAAAATGTGTCATGTCCGGTCTATTTGTTTCCATTACCTCCCACTTAGACCTCGTTGCCCATAGAAACCATTCTTAAAAGTGTCCGGTTTCTTCAAAACAGTCTTGAAATCTGAAAAACCACTTTCGTTAGGTAGAAAGTGATTATGGTGAAAAGAATTGTTATACAGCCTATTATGGATTACAATTTATATAGTTTGTTTCTCACAACGTTTCCGGGGTACTTCTTGCCCTTCCGTTAGTTGGATAGTTGTTATGGCTATCCAGCATAACCACTATGAAGAGGACTCACTTCCACTTCAGAGAACTCTGTTTTCCAATATTCTCATGAAGGTAAATTAATATTATAAAATTATAACCATAAGCAATTCACATTTGTTTTCAATTCTGATAACACTGTGAAATTATCAAATGGGCAGACACTTGAATAAACCGTCATCAATGAGAATAATGGACGGTTGTTATATAATCATTTTCAATACAGAAGTCAACAGCGAAATATTCTGGCAAACATGGCCTTATATTAATGAAGAGAACTGTTAGTACTTTTTGGATCTCTTATTCTCAATACAATACCACTTACCGGATCTATGAAGTATGTTTACCGTTTTCCTAAGGCGGCAAGTATTCAAAACAATATAAATAATATTTGAATAAAGTACTTGAGGTGTGATCAATGTTGGACCAACTTTCTATTCCAAAACTACTAAATTTTCCTCAAAAGTCAAGTATTTTGGCAGCGATTGTAATCTAGTACCCTTTAATGACTACTTTATCTGAAACTATGGTATTAACTTACTGGTTTGACTCGTATGCCACTATGTAATGCCCCTATTTCACTACGACCCGAATTGCCACGAATCACCACGAATAGGCGGCTGCATAAATTCGTGAATATTCGTGAGCATTCGGCAAAATTCGTGAACAGCATTTACACTTGTACGAAATGTTTACGAACATTCGTAGCTTTTCATGCTAAAAACCTACGAAACATGTACGAATTCTTTACGAATTGTCTACGAATTGTACGAAATGATTAAGACACAGTCACGAATGTACTACGAACTTCCACGAATAAGATACGATATTACGAATCAAGTACGAATAGTTTACGATAGTTCGTAAATGCTTCGGGGTTAATTCGGGATGAGAACATCAAAATTATCAACCACGAATTTCCAAGAATTGTTTACGAAGCTGTTACGAACGTCCCGAATTAAATACGAACAGTTTACGAAGCAACTACGAATCTGAAATTCGTAGATGATTCGTGAAAATCTTTTGACAAACAAAAATTTGTCCACGAATGCCACGAATTACAAGAATGTTGCCGAATCAACTAGGAATCATTTACGAATATCACGAATCAATTACGAATTATCTACGAATGTTCACGAAAGTGCAAATTTTCCAATTCGTGGCGATTCGTGGCAATTCGGGTCGTAGTGAAATAGGGGCATAAGTACTGCTAACTATGTTTACGGGGATCTAAACAATCACGTTTTAAATTGTGTTTTCCTAATGGCACCTACATTTTGAGTGATTGCCTCTTAAATTAATAACAAATAGCACCCAGCCGATAAATATATTAATTATGACATATTTAGAAACTAAATGAACTATAGGAACATGTTACCATGCTATTATAGCTGAATTTTGTTTTGGAACATTCTCATTGAATATTTACATTTTAGAATAAGTTTGTATATGTCCTTGCCGGATTTGATGTTATGAATTAATTAAGTTTTTTCGTAGTAGCATACCAAATGTAATGGCTATTCAATAGATTGTCTAAGATTATTCTTAAATTCCTAAACTACCTCGGCAATAACCCGGTAGGACGAATCAGTGTAACTCTTGAAAACATGTTTCCGTAACGTTTTTATTGAGTTTGGTTTTTACGATAGCAAGGGTGGTTAAACACTGATTGGATTTAGCTAAAATGTCTAAGCAACATTCAAGGACATCTTTTCAATTAAATTGGACCATTAAGGATATCTGGTTTATTTCGCTTTTAAGATAAGTAACGGAATCGGGACACATGTGTCAAGTCGATTCAGGTAAAATAGGAAGAACGTTTTGAAACTGTCAGGTGCCAAACTTTATTGCTTTGAAATGGGCATGTCTGATTTGACAAAACGATTTAAGATAAGATGACCTCTGTACTTTTTGCTATACATTGATATATATTTATACCAATGACAATTCAACATTTAGCATTGTCTGTCTGCTCATAAGTAAACATTATGCACGTTTTCTTTAAATAGTAATCAATCAAAACAAACAATAGAGAATTTGACGTTGACAATGCCCGCTGTGTCCATACAGTTCATTCTCTTCATTCACATCTAAAATCATAGTTTGAATTTTGTACACAAACACTTAACGAAATACAGAGAAGGTCACAGCGGATTGTAATCATACTCCGATTTTCTTAAAAAGCACTTCATTCTCTGGGAGTTTTAAAAATGCGTTCGGCAAAACTCTCATCTGTTTCAATGTGAGTTGTTTAACATGCTTTGACATCGCAGAAGAGATTGAGATTCTGTCGGAGACTTATCAAACTGATTCGTTTAGGAGATCAAGGTTTGATGCATCTTAGAATTGCTTTGATTATCTCAATACATCCAGTAATTGTGTCTGAACTGATGTAATTCAACGGACTCTTGTTCAACGAAAAAACATTTTATAATCTAAAATAAACACTTAGTGAAAGTTTCGATCGTTTACGATTATCATCAGTTGGATTGTTGGTAAAACTGTGCTCATGTCATCTCCATTTATTCCTTAAATTCAAACGAAGCATTGAATTCCTGTCAGGTTCGTATCCATGTCTCAAACGATCCCCCACTCAATGTGAACATAGTTTAAGTTGATAATACCTTGCATGATGCAAGTACACATAGTCCTGATATTTATTACTGTAAAACATAGAAAACAAGTTTTGTTTTGTTGCTCCCAACACCTTACAAAATGGCATTCCTATTCAACTTACAAGCGAGTGAAACGCTATAACCGAAAACGACACAACAATGATAACATGTCAACAGCGTAACACAATTGAGATACTTGATTTGGTTCCTGATCGTAAACACTTGAGATGAAAATCGATAGCTTTTAACTTAAATGAAACTTTGACATTTTAGGACAGAATCTATCTAGCGTGAAGCTTGACAATAACTCGTTCGCCTTCATTTGATTATGTTGGATATCTCCCTGACTATTATGCTCGCATTGTTAAACAGCTATTCACATCAATTTGCGTTTGAGGAGTATCATACTTACAGACATTGACTGAATGCGACATCCAGTTAAGAATTACGTCTGACCATAGAAGATATTCGATTCAGATTTAAAGTGTCTTCAAAATTACCCCAGACAGGTCAATTAGTCTATCTCAGCACATAGCTTTGTTCCAAAACTACGTCCGTCTTCTTTAGTACTCAATATGTTCAGCAATTAACCCAAGAAGATATATCTCTGAGTCCACCTTGTCTGGTGTCAATTCAATCAACTCAATTTTACACCAGAAAGTAAATAAAATATGTCCATTTTCTATAACGAAATAGACAAACGTATTTCAAGATAGATAAACAGGAATTTCAACGTGAGCAATTGACAAGTAAATCATAATTTATGACCAAGCGTCTCTTTTCTTACTACAGGGAGTCAGTCGTACATCCACCTTCATTCTTCTTAATGTTATCAGAGCGATCTTTGTTCAAACTGGGGACCCTGATCTCAGAAAATTGACCTTCATCGATAGACAACCTGTTGTTTCGTTACTTGGAATTTCATTTCACAGCCAGACTTATTGTATTACGATAAGAAATAATCATGTTTAAATGATTGATATAACTATCGTATATGTACTTCACGGCTGCTTTCATAGCATCCACCAATTTGGTAATGAAGCACACTTGACTATAGAGTAATTCGTGATTGTCTGCTGTCAGGTTCCACTGTGACCTTCCCAGTTAAAGGAATCAAACAGAAGAACGGTGGAATCAATGTTACAAATGGTGAAATTCTAAGAATTTTAGAGATATGCTGACGATTCAAAGATTCATTGAGATCAGATTCTCAGTTGCTGAAATTGGAGATTTACGTATTTAATAAAACCTATATCAACTTTCATAATCAATACTTAATCTTCCAATATGTACATTTCTGCTTCTTGTTTCGAAGCTTCACCGATTGTTTGAAGCATAGCAAAGTCCTCTTTATGGTATCATTACATTAGCATAACATACATAATCTCGGGTTGACATTGCCTCATAAATGTAGTTGTTCTTTGATGTAGAATGAGAGAATACGAGGAGATACATAATCAAATTACATGGCAACTTTATAGATATGAAATCCACATGAGATATTTTATGTGACCTAAACTAATTTTTCTCTGGTAGTACGTGATATCGTTTATGAATTAATTAGTTTAAAATGTTCCTTGACATCCACAAATTATATTATGATAGCCAAACTGTTTAAAGGTTTAGACTTACGACTTTGTTAAAACAACATCCTGGTTGATATAACCTTGGCATAGGTTTGGTGATACTTAAATCCAATAATTAGACTTTCAAATTTAATCACCAAAGAATTAGACATAAGAGAAAAGATTACTGTCAAACAAGACAACTATGTGCATCGCACCACTGTCTCCAGCCACACATCCACCTCTTCACATGTAACCAAATATAGAGCTTGGTACATCCATGATACTAACATGGTGGGCTTATGGCATAGCATGTTGTCCGGCGTCCGTCCATACCCAGAACACGTTTCGCTTATTTCCTCAGGGTGAAATCCAAGTGGGTGATTGTCGTGGCGCAGTCCGTCTCTTCATCCCGAAATTGCCAACACCCACAGTTTTTGGCTAATCTTTCTGAAATTGTACACATTCTTTTGGTATACATCTGTGATGCGCATGTGTTATTTTTTGGACCGATTGCATAACTGTTTTCAGAGTTATGGCCCTTGACATAGAGCGCTCATGTGTCCGATTTCAGACTGATAATAACTGTTAATTTGCCAGCATTTGAAAAAGAGGTTATAACCTTTAACCTTGTGTCCTTGACCTTGATGCAGGATCCATTTTGTGAGAAACTTAACCATGGCCATATTTGTTTTATTGATTAGTGATAGGCCTTGGATATTTGACATTCTTATTTAATTTTAATAGGTCGGATAAGGACATGTTTTTATAACTTGTATTATTGATGCCCCAATAATAATTTGTTTACATTACAGTGATTATGACGTCACGTTAGTGTATTGTTGCCACGTCACAGTAACGTGACGTCATAATCACGGTAATGTAAACCTCCCTGAAGAAACACGAAACATGAAGGAGGAAATCGGAGTTAGTTATTCTTTTTAAACTCATTTCAATATATGATTACTGTTCACTTGAAGAAATACTTTTTTCCAATATGTATCATACTTGAAAAGACCGATATACTGGTCGAAATGAGCTCATCGTATTAAAGAAGATTGATCCAGTCAAACCCATCTGATGTTTACTCTTTATATATATATATATATATATATATATATATATATATATATATATATATATACATAAAGTTCACAATCGGAAGATTGTCTAACTCTCAGGTAGTGAATATGGAAAAAATAATTGATTTAGAAGTAGAAATCATCCATTTTAATGGCGAGCGCTTTTAGCTACACAGGCTCTTCAGGCCACACATAACGGATAATACGTTGTCAGGCAACGTCGTCTTGTACATTATGACGTCATTACATTATTACGTCACGATCTAAGGTAAAGACATGGACACATCAAGTTTTAGAGTTTAACTTTAACTTCAAAATTTAATTTATACATTGGGAAGACAGAAAAATGCCCGTTTCCACATTCAGCTAAATGTTCACTTAATGGAATAGTGCGGTTTTTGGGCTGATTTATGTGGGATCTGTTCATTCGTAATTTCAACTTAAGTTCGGTTTTCCCAATGTATTTTTCATTACAACCAGTACATATGATGATATATACAACATTCTTGCTGTTACAGTTAAAATTTCGACGAACAGAAAACACTTGAGTTTCAGTAATCTGTATAGTAGACCCGACAATAATATTTTTACATGTAAGACAACATGAATCCCCGTACCTAGATACAACTGGTTCTACATAACTTGAATCAAACTTAGAAGAAGTTAAAAAGCTGCGAAGATTCTTAGGTTGCTTAAGACTGTTTACAATTCGGGATTTACTTAAAACCTTTTCCATACCTTTACATTGGTGTAAAATGGGTAAGTTTTTCTGAATGATAGAAACAGCACTCTGATGGTTAGGATTGAAAGTAGAAACCAACGGGACGATATCTTTGTTAGGTTTAGGATCTCTTAGGCGACATTGATCAAATGAAGCGGCTTTCGTCACACCATCTAAAACTAAATTTTCAGGGTAATTTTGAATCAATAAAATCTCTTTGAGTTCATTTAAACGTTCCTTCTTTTGAGTGTCATCTGACACAATAGCACAAATTCTTCTCGCAAGGCAGTATGGAATGTTTCGCTTAGTATGACTTGGATGGCAAGATTGAAAATCCAGATACTGGTGTGTATCTGTAGGTTTGTAGTACAAATCGGCCTCTACACGGCCGTCCTGTTTCACAATTACCGTCACATCCAGAAAACTTAAATCAGAGTCACTGGTTTCCATAGTGAATTTCAATGATGGATTTAGGGAGGTCAGAATATCATGCAGTTTATACACAGTTCCTCCTTTGTTCATGTAAATGGCATAAAGCAGTCATCTAAAAATATTTTCCGATACAGCTCTATATGCCCGTGCATATTCTGTCCGAGTGACTGTAATACTTTCTCATATAGGATATCCCAAAATATATTATATATATATATTGTTTTATAAACAATATTGATTAAGTTATCCATTGATAAGATGTCTATATATTAATTGAAAATGGTTATTGCATTCTTTCTGAAAAATACCATGTGATTCCATTTAATAGTATCATTAGTGATTTAATGGATATAATATGACGACTATGAGTGGGCGGTAGTTATATGATCGAGGTCATGCATCACCAAGATATTAGATTGACATAACAAATTAATATGTGATGGAATGATATGGAAATAGTGGGACATATCTAAGCTCATATTAACTAGATGGATATATATGTGTTAAACCAAAATTCACAATAAAGCGCATGGCCTATTTAGCTGAACCACAACATAATGAAATTATTGAGAATAAATCAGATAACAACATGTCACAAGTGATATCATACAGATAAAACAAATATGTGTTTGCAATAACTTTGTTATTTCACTTATACAGGAACATCAGCTCAAATACCAACATTGATCTGGGATTGATAGAACCTTTAATCTTTGTGGTTTACAATACATTTTATTATATAACTAGTAATGAAATATGTGATTATACAATGAAAATATAATCCATATTTGCACATAAGCAGTAGAAAGTCATATTTTCACTGCAGTGAAAATATAACTCATATTTTCAGTGCAGCGACTAACGTTTGGCCGGAATCACTTTTCATGATTGTCTCCCTTTGGAATGAAATTATCCCCCTTTGTAAAGTGATTACCTCCCTTGCCTCACACGTCTGACGGTGAACGACGCAGTTGTGATGTTTTAGTCAATTACTGTTGGCCTATCAATATTCCATTACATTCTGAATTTCATTTATTGTTGATATGTTGCATAGTAGTTCTTTTACTCGTGAACAACTTGGTGAGGCGAGAGGTATGTGACAGACGATTAACGAACGTCACTCGCTGTATCACTTCGCAAAACTTGCAAAACAGTAAAGATCTACTCGGAAATATCGTATTTTGCCCAGTTGACTTAAATAGTTATCAACAAAGTAGAAATCTTTCTTCTTTCTTGGCTCGAAACAATAACAATAACTTTTGTGGTCTGATCGACACATCAAATCAAAGAACGCCATTATTTTCATGTTTGTTTTCATGTAATTTGATCCTCAAGGTCTCAATTGATGATATACACTGTTTGATGTCATTGTGCATATTTGATAGCAATATTAAATTGTACATGTTTAGTTAGTTGTGTAACATCCCCCTTCAAACGGAAAATAGTTATTGAAAAAGCCTACATATACAGATGGCCAACTAATAAGTGGTCAGAAGAACACCAGTGATGTGTTTTGTTAAGGTGTTCTCAGACTATTAATATCCCGGTTGCGCATTTAATTAGGCATGTACTTAAATTAATGAATCCTTGTCTTACAGAAAATCTACACATTCTTTGAAGATTTCTTTGAATTCGTGTATATTGGTTTCTTTCTATGGGAACCATCCCACAGAATTATGTTACACTACATACAAAGTTGTTGTGAAACAGCGGATTTCAGTTATTTATTACAATATGGAAGTATTAAGGATTACTTTCCACGGGCTAAACCCAATCAAAGTATGATGAAGCATTCGGAACTTTTGTAATAACGAAAGGCGATATTAAAGGAATCGGAAAGGGGAAGACATCAATGATTCTCTGTATGTCAAAGCAATCACAGAGAGTTCACAACCAAACTCTTCAATGTGTACATATTTATGCTGAATTTAACTTCTGGGTGATGCAAAAGTGAAATAAAAAAATAAAAAATTTGACAAAAGATAAATGATCATCAATAAATACCTCATAGTTTTCTATAATTTGAAAGAGCATATTTGAGTTTATAAGTTTAACGATTAAGTACATTATAGCATTCGTAGGAAAATCATATTTGAAGTAATATTTTTGATTATTTTTTACTGTACACAAAGTTAAGCTATTTCCATTTAGGTATCTACAAATTTGTTTAAAACCTGAAGATATGTTACAAACACAGAGTACATAACATTGATTGTAATGTAAAAAAAAGTTAACATTAGGTTGTTATGGAGTGAGTATTCAAATAAGAACAGCTCAAATATATGCGTTTTCTCAAAAGGTTTTGGAAAGGATATTGAATGTCTACACAATTTCTTCTATGTCTCCTTGAATGGATAGAGAGGGATGTTAAAGCTTTGTATACAATAAACCCAGACATGCTTGTCAATACAAATTATTTGTTCTGAAATGAAATCTTACAGGGAAGACAAATATTTGTAAGTGCAACTATTTTGTATGAGAACTTTGATTGTTATCTGATGCTCATTATTAGAAACATTGTTTGAGTTCTGTTCATATTCAAAGAGAAAGAGAGGGGAACTGATAGAATTAGCTGTTGATATAATACTAAAGGTTACTAAACAGCAGAAGCAAAACTTACTAACACTGCAGATGTTTCCAATAAATTCGTAAATAAGCTTGGTCAGTGATACAAGGTAAGGTTGACACAGATTAGATGATTGATGTTTCAGTTTTAGCAAGGTTTGTTTTCTTTTAGATTTGTAATTACATTTATTCATAATTATGTACGCCCAACAAAACTATCTGTACTTAGCAACATCAGCCTAAGTCTCTGTAATAATCTGTTAAAATTCTTGTCACACACAGCTAATTATTTGTATTTTTATATGATGACTTTACATGGCTCAGTAAACCCATGGGAATCGTTTTCGTCATTCGAAATAATGTAATGTGTTCACAATAAAATGGCCGCCATGCATTTTTTGCTTTATACGCAACACCGTTATTACTACTACTGATAATTGGTTTGTGTAATAAGATGTGTTACCCTCTAAAGTAAATTTAAATAGCACAAACTATCATTATAAATAGGTAGTTTGAAAAAATATATTTTGCAAAAAAACGAGCTACTGCCCCTTTAAACTGTTGAAAATGTGGTGACGTTTCTTTTGCGGTTGAGTATATGCATCTGTATATATCTATCTGATGAACATGATTGGATCTAAGTAAGCACACATCCTTTGTTTGGAAAAGAACGTCGATAATACAACCATAACATGACTTTATTGACTCAAGCCTTATGAAATCACCGTCTCAGACTCCAGTATTGGCCAAAGTACGATCGCATATCTATTTGTACAGAAGAGTCACTCATTGGAAGTATGGCATTGTTAGTCAATAAACCATTTTCATTCTTCGAATGCCAAGAAATGCCAATTGATCAAATGCTTCAGTATCAAGTTGTATAGTCATTATGTAAACGATAACAAGTCACCATTGCATCTATGCCTGTTGTTTTACTTACATTTAAGATGCAGACTTCGAATACAATAATTGTTAGGCACTCGCTACCAAACCTCCAAATCTACATAGAAACATGGCTTCACAGCTTTTTAGAACCAATGACAAATTCTTCTTTTTTTGTGCTAAATTTCACTTTTTGTATCATAAAACTGATTCTGTTATCCGTGTCCATGATTCGCATGTCTGTAAGTAATGTAGGCAATTTTTTTATGACGAATATTGATGTACACACGGAGAGGGAAAATTTGAATAAACAGAATGTGAGATAGTGTAAAATCAAACTTAGCTTATATATTCACCTCCTTACTGTAATGACGCATATCTTCATTCACAAGATTAATAGATTAATATTATATTATCTGAACAGCACCAGCTCATGGATATGCAGACACTATATATGATAACATTTTGTATAATGAAAAACATACAATTACTTTAGGAGATATTATTTCCTGTTTCTACTGAATGGATTTCTTAGGCCAAGATCAGATAAATCCAGAGTTGTGTTATAGGACAATCTGAGTGAAATAGACAGCCAGTAGACTCCCATGTACTGACGCAACCAATCACAAGACGTCAAACAAAAGATTTCGGTGCCAGCAGCTAGGGACAGATCACTCTAAACAGCTATCCTTTCGTCTGTTCCGAATGCTTTCAAAACGGCAACCGTTTATAACTATGACTGATCTATTTGACTGGATTTTGCTGCAATAACTGGTACGGAACACGCGCCTATACGGGGTGTCCTTAGACCTTGTGGCGGGGAACGTTTTCCCTCGGAACAGGGTCGCTTATAATCAGACTGTGTTATAGGATTGAATGATGTTAACATACTTGCAGACTTCAGGCAGATAACAAAACTCCATGTACTCTTATATGTGTCAGAAAGTCGGATACTTGAAATCTACAATTAATTTTACATTAATTAACTTAGTGTCTAATGACTGCAATATTGCAAGTGGCGTTAACCAATAACTCACTCAATAACTTAGTCTCGCAAGCATTGAATAGAAACTGTGAATTTTGTTATTAAGCGTTAGTATCTTATAGATATTAAAGATAATATATATGGCGTCCTTGTAAATCAACCCACTTTCCCCAAACAATCACATCCATTAATAGAGCAGAAGGCTTCGGCTGGCAAGGGTAAGATGTCCTATGATATGCGAATCATTGCTTTTTTAAGGGTTAGTCACAAAAAATACTTTTGAAGACACCACATCCTACCTGGGAGTACATGTATATGTTAAGAGCAACCAAGAGGACTTAACAAAATGAAGAATGTCAATCTTAAAGGTAGGGTTTTGTCGCCATATTGGATATTTTGCATTACGTGAAATGAAAATACGTTATATTGTACCCAATTTTGAAAATGTTTGGTAACTAAAGACATACACCGATAGAGTATTCACATAGTAACACATAACATGTAATAAAACAAATAAACAATTTGCTGTTATACTGTAGCGAAGTTTTCCCGACTCGCAGTGTCAATGAATGATTTTTCAACAATTGTGCGCTTGTGTTTATCAAGTTGTGAAATATAAAGTCATTAAAATGGTACCTTCATTAGTATCTTTCAATTTCACTGTGTTTTAATCATATATATATATATATATATATATATATGTGTGTGTGTGTGTGTGTGTGTGTGTGTGTGTGTGTGTGTGTGTGTAAACAGGAATATCCTCCCGAATTTCGTTTCCACAAAAAACACCCCGATAGAACCCTCCTTTTAAGTCTCTTAAGCTTCAATTTGTAGGGCAAATTTTTAATCCACAAGTATGTGAATGTATAATTACATGGGAATAATATACTCATGGTAACATATTTTGCCACTCTTAAACAGAAAATGGATTGTAGCAAATTAAATGCATGGGCAATTAATACTGTTCGATATTATGGTATTTTTCTAAATTAGAGAATTTGTCTTTTCCTGACAAATACCATATGTATCTCATCTCGTGAGATAGAAACTTTAAATATTATCACTCGTGGTTGCGTTTTTACATCAACATCAGCACAGCATGGAGAAATAGAACATGTATCATTTATCTCCTAGCGAGCCCTATACGAAAATGTTTATAGATATATTGGTCATTTGTTGTGTACAAAACCATAGTAATATTGATCAATATAGTATTCATTTGTCATTTTCACTCTTGTATTATCATCGACTTCCTAAGTAACACAAGTTCTAATGTCTTACGTTTGTGATACTGTGCCTCATTAATATGTATGTAGGTGATGGCGGTTAACATATAATGCATCAAAAAGCACTGTTTTGGTTTTTAGAAAAGGGAGGCAAACCTATCCCGAGCTCTCATTCTCATTTTGTAACACAGTTTTACCTATAAGTTCATCAGTAAAATATGGCGGTATTCTACTATCATCAAATCTATCTTGTAAAGATAGAGTAACTGCTAGCTGTAAAAAGGCAAGGCAAACTATAAATTCCATACGTCCTCCGGGTTTTAACAACAATGATTTGCATCCAGTTACATGTGTTAATATATGGAAGCGATTGATTCTACCTACCAGCTTCTATGGCTGTGAAACATTGCCAACATTGTTTGGTAAAGACCTATATTTAGTGGAAAATACCCAACGTTTTTTTGCCTGTTGTATTCAAGGATTTAACAGACGTATGTCCACAGATTCAGCTTGTGCCAATCTTGGTCTCTGGACAATGGTCGGATATATTGATAAATGTAGATTATTATTCTTTGGAAGACTGTGTAATAATCGTTGTTATTCATCAACGAAAACCTTGTTTTGTGCATTCTTAACAATCAACTATAATGTATGTACAAACTCACGCAGTATCTGCAACACGCTATTATGTACAGCACGAAAATAGTATCTGTTAGAATATATACAACATTTTGTACAAACTGGCACCTTTCCATCAAAGGAAGTGTGGCGCAGGATAGTTGTTAAATCTATCTTCTCTAATGAAGAGTATCAGTGGAAATTGAGACTCTCCATGAGAGAAGATATGTCCAGATACAAAATGTATGCTGTTATCCACCAAACACTGTGTGTTCATAAACTTTATCGTTTAATAGATGTATATCCGGAATATAAAGCCCAACTACAACTTATTGTTCAATTAGGCTCAAAAGCAAAATTCTCAAAGGAATGTACATTTTGTTCAAAGCACTGTTTTGACCATGATTCCCATATCATTTTACATTGCGAATTCTTTATGCATAAACGAAACACTTTCTTTATGGCATTACTTGACCAACTTGACGTAGATACCTTTGTAAATATTGAAATGTTACATGATGATGATGCTCTTGCACTGTTTTGTGGTGCCAAACTAGACATCCCGGGACTTAATGACGGTTCATGGCAATTTATCATACGTGCATTTTCCAACTATGTATTTGAAATGAAGGATGCTTTGATGACCTATTTTTGATTGTGTAATTTATATTGCAATGTCTTAAATATTCTATGTAAATATTCTCTGTGCATGTATATAATTAATTGATGTTTTATCTTTGTAATCTTCGATTGATTTTTGAGGAAATGAAGACATTCATTCATTCATTCATTCACGAAGGAAGATAACCTAAGGGCCAGTAAATAGCTACAGACATAATAACATTGTCTGCTGAAACTCATAAAACGCACATTTATTTTGTGTGTTGAATGTAATTTAAACGTAAATACAACGAATAGGTCAATAACTCTATTTACGACTCAACATATCCCAAAAACACAACAACTTTTAGCTATACTATATTTATTTCTGAATTGCTGCTATTTTGACGTTAGACCGTTAGGCTTTTTGGAGGTGTTTTGACGAAATTTACTGTGCGATTCAAAATTGTCATCATTGTTTCGAAACAACACCCGCTTGTTTAAACAACATCCACACTACTTAATGTCTTCGTGATACAACAACTGCTTCTAATCATCAAGTATAGCATTTGTGCATTACGGTCTTACATATAAGAACATGCTTGTATATGCACTCCTTCAAATGTTTATGTTGATAGACACATGTACGTCATGCACATATCATTTCAGGTACAACAGAACTCAAGTCAACAACATGATAACATTTGGTGTAAGTGTAAGATAGAACGTGGTGTGTTCATTCTCATAACGACTAATGGACTAACACGTGTTCCCAAACAGGTGTATCTCAATCAGAAAGTAGATTAGTTAGAGAGAAATGTCTGTGCTATAAACCAGAACTATTATAACGTCAGAGCACTCTGACTAACGTTCTCGTGCTTTAACTATAATATCTCAGTGCAAAACTATACGTTATTACAAAACACATTGGGGTGCAGCGAACTTTATTTCTTAATTAGCATAAGTTATGCTTAATCAAGTATTCAAATATTTTTTTCTGGGTTAAAATGATCTGTTGTGAAATCGGCCTCGTTTGTACAAAGTCGAAAAGTCGTTGAAATTGCATTAACTTAAACTGACGTGTAGTCCTGGAGGTATCTGCTCATAACAAAACATCACGATGTTTATTTGACAGCGGAGAAACATCTTCATTGAACATGGTTGATCTTTTTAGATTGGAACTCAGACTTAAATTTTTTAAATCATAGTGTAGTTTCCATGATGTTAGAGTTTATAACAGTGTCATAGCCTAAAGTATGAGATGCCTCGTTTATCATGCATTCCAACCATCTATATACCCTTATAAAAGTGATTCCAGTAAATACGTAATTGATTTTCATATTTTAATGCATGTTCAGGATGACGGACAATATTAAAGCACGTTAAATCACAGGTGTCAATTATATGGAGATAGAGACGAGGATAAATTTTACCAAAAGAAATCAAGTATCCATTCTGTGCATATCAAAAAGCTTTAAGGTGGTTATTAACTGCCCGAGGTTGCTTTGATAAAACACATTGTAGATTTACGCCTCTAATGCGATTTATATAATGTCGTCTCTTGCATCTATATCATAACATTTGCTTTTAGTATAAATCTCCATGCTCTTTTGAAGGGTATTGTCCCATGGAATTAATCATTAACAATACCATTATACCATCTTTAACTTGAATCTGAATTCTGACATCAAACAATGCGTATGATCTTAATGGGTATTATGTTTTAGACTTTGAAACGGGATAAAATTATATGATATCTTAATATGAAAGCAACGACCAGTCGTTTGAAATATCTTCATTGAACATGAGTATCCTTAATGTTCAAAGAAGAACACCGCTACATTTCACCACAATGGTTTCATAATTGAGTGGTTATCAAACCGTAATGACAACTAAACTAATCTATAACTTTTATCTGAATTTTTCTGTCGATACAATTTCACGTTCTTTCATAGACATTACGCTAAAATCTAAGCGTAATTCACACGTTCATATGAGTTTGTGTTACACTGTTATACTTGAATGCCACTATATATGTATATATAAATATATATAATTGTAATTAGTGTTGTCTTACTGAAATAAAGTGTAATATTCACATTTCGGAATTTAGGCCTAAATGCTTTAAAAATGAGATAAAATTAGGTATTCTGTATTTGCCTGATCATTCTCTAGAAAATAAGTGTATACCCGAAATCGCCAGTGCGTATACATTTCTCGGTTTTCCACTATCTACAAATGTACACTACTCATGGTCTACTTTACACATCAATTTTCTCAGTTTCAATACAATTATTGCCATAATGTTAAAAGTGATTCATTAGTTTACGGATTACTAAACGAAAAGAAGGAGATGTTTTCTAAAACAACCTTAAAATTCGGTTTAGTCCTTTTTTAAAGGGAAACACGTCAAAATGTTCCGGAATGGACAAGAAACCAAGAGTAACTACTGAGATTAAGATATAAATATGTCACAAGGTTAAAACTTCTAATTGACGTCATTCACTGACTATCATGACATTACATCTCAAACTATCAAAGATAATTTATGTTATGTTAAATTATACCCTCTCGTAAACGAGCGCAAACGGATGTTAATGAAAATATTTTGTGGCAAAATCGCTCTCAAAATTTTGAACAAAGGTTTATTCTGAATAGAGAATATGCTTTTGAGAGAGGAAGATAAAACAGTGGCACATGCATGCGGCTGACAGTAATGTTCATACAGTCAGTTACATAAAAAAATTACACAGTTAATTCTTTATCTGTATATTCTCTAACATAGTGCGTTTCACATTGGTAAACTATTGAAGGTAATGGAATAGAACCATAAACGGTTCACTATTTGTAAAGTTAAAAATTATTTTTGAAGTTAAAAAAGTATGTACATGTATGTCCATGAACAAATTCACTGACCAGAAATCACCCCACTTGTTTTGGACAATACATTGATTCCTAGTATGGTTTGCGTGCACATAGTCCAGTGAAAATAAAAAGTGAAAATTAACCTATAAAGTTTCAATCTCATTTATGTGACTTTATACTCCCTGTCTACTGATCACCTCGCATAATAAACACTTTTCCATCAAACGTCCAATGGCATTGGCGTCGACTAAATGGAAGTTTATTTCAAGACAAAAGTGATAGCTGTAAGGATAAAACAAATATTTCCAAACGTGATCACACTCAGCTACAGTGTATTGATTTTGTAATTCCATTTCTCTTCTTCTCTGTGAAGTGAGGAAAAGAGACACAATGGTCTATTTGTATAACGGAAAACATTGTGATTACCTGTTTTCGAAATTTACATAAATTCAATCAGTGTGAAATTCTTATTGTTATCATGAAGACTATCTATGGCTTAAATGACGATATCGCAAATTGAAACCTTTTGAGATTTAACAGTTCAAAGAAAATTTTTATAACTCTGTTTGAACTTTGTATTTTTGATTATAAGAAGAAAAAACCCTTTGAGCAAAGAGTCAATATAATTCAGACACCGAATACTACAAATAAATGTCCTTTGTTTGATACAAAGAAATAATATATTAAGAATTCGTCAACGATTTTATAATCAAGGGAGAATGTATCCTTGTGCCATGTGGCAAACATTGCAGACAAAGGCAAATATGACAATGTTTGTTTTGTTAAAATGTTCAAGTAGATGTAATATTGCTGACATAGTTTCATCAAACTTGCCATAACAGCTTCGTTTATGATAACAGCATTTTTACATGACGGTTGGGGAGATAAAATGTTGAGGAGATTAACTGTAGAAATTGCATCAACATCAACTTTATTACACTCTGACATTAACAAAGATATATTTATCTAACTGCCGCGTGGCTCCAGAAACATTGTCTCTCCTTGATTTGGGAAAAAAAGAGGAAAATGAGATACATAATCAAATATTAGGATCATAGACCAGACTTTTCTGTGACCGAGCCAGACACTAATTCAATAGAAAATGTATTCATTACGTAATTTGTTTTAGTGCCCCTTGATGTTCTCATATTATACTAAAAAGCAAATGTTAAAACGTGAATACATGTAATACAATATTCTTTCAAACACAAATCTAATTTATTTGACATGCAGATCAAGACAGCTTTCGTGCAAATGTTGGAAACACATGTCCTGCCTCCAGTGAAATCTGTATGACCAAAACCATCTTTCATATAACAACCCCTTTTCTTTACAGCATTGTTTCTACATAAGTGAGTCTATCTCTGTATCATTTTCCTGTTTATATACCAACAAATTATTTGTCAGTATAATCTCGAAGACAGTTATTGACTAGCTTTCAGTGTCAACCTCCTTCTTACAAACTATATAACAGTAAGGTTTTCGGTGAAAGTTTAAAGTGTTGATATTTTCTATGAATAAATGTAACCAGACACAACAAATGATTCACAGTCAGTCAGTCGATTGGTTTATTGTTCCGAAATTGAGCGATAAGATCATACGTTGTTCACCTGAAATTGCAACTGTTTAAATATAAGCTCTACGAATAGAGTTACTCGGACCTGAACCTTCTATCAATGAGAGTGGAATGTGTCAGTACATATATTATATGAGATGCATCATGGTTGACGGGCACATGACTTTGCTAAATATTTAATTATTATATCGGTCCAGCTGTGAAACATAACATGCAGAGATAGGTCTGTCACTGTGATACTTCTTCATTCTGCTATCAATGCGAATACAAAATGTCTGTAATCTCATAAAATGAGATATCGATGACTGGCAGGTTAAATCAATTTCGTGCACATTTTTCACATTTGAAGATTTCGACTTCAAATTGTTTTTTTCCCAAAACTGAAATAGATTTGTTTCTCGAAGATAACTTAATTGTGAGCATATACATTAAGCAGGCAAGACTGCTGTCTACTTTATATATGAAATATGCGTTTCATTTTTGTGCTTAAAAAGCCCAAAATGCTTTAGGTTTAAATCTTGAGATAATATGTCCATTAGAGATATGGCTCAAAATTATCAATATTATAAAAAATATCAAAATTATTAATTATTAATTTCCGACAAATGATTAATTCCAAACTATTCATTGGATTATCTGAATTATCTGTGGTACTCAAATGCTTTAATTCTTTCAGCAACTATGTATATACATGTATATAATTGTTTAGGGTGGTATATTAAACATTGAATCTGTAATTATACACCAATTATACTATGTAAATCCTCAATATTGTATTCATAGCATGACAAGATACATGTTATAGTCATTGTGTGTGCATATCAATGACAGGTATCAAAGTTGTCAAACAGTTAATGTAAGTTGAAAACTGCGATAGAGTTACAAGTTCCTTTTGTTCACTCGACGGCAGCCTCCATTTGGGCGATTTTGACATGCCTGCAGGATCGCATTTTATTTTATTTCATACCAAATACCTTTTCTGTTCTGTTGTTATATTTGATGGCATTATATTCCCACTGAGGATACTGAACTGTTACAACCTAACCTAAGTTACATATGAAGCACTATCGAGACTGCACTTATACATTTGATTTTTGATTTTGCGTGTGATATGATATTTAAACATGAGTAGTGCACAACATTTAAATAAATGTTTATGTCTACGATGTTGTTCAAATGAGCATCAACGGCAAAATTGCTCAAGCGGGAATCGCCCTCGCATTTCAACTACAAACCCACAAATTAATAATCCAAAAATTGGAAATATTCAGATATGAAAATAACTGGTTACATAATAGATAGAATGTATGTTGCAGAAAATTATGTTAAGCAATTACTCGAAAGTTTCTTTATGATCATACAATAATATCGGATTTTGTTCTGATGATATCAACAACATAGTCCGCGGTAATTTATTATGACATACGTGCGTCAAACATGTCATTACAAATCAATATTAAATTTGATCCTCATTATCTGTGTATGATAAGTGCTCTTGGCTCTCTGGATGGTAATTTGCTGGACTTTCTGTTCTTACGTTCAGAGTCTTGCCTGTTAAACTCCTCGTTAAAGCAAGCTAAGGCTCATATGTACAGTTCTCAAATAACCAAAGTTGCCATGTATAAATGTACGCAAAAAGTGTGCGCTTACTCGAACATCCATTGTATTAATAAACGAAGTGTCTTTACTCAAGTTACCACCAGTGAGCGAACATTCATTGTCTCTTGTGTTTCACCGTTGAACCATACGGAGGGCATTACTCTTCAACATTGCATGTATATAGCATCCTGACTCTGTGTGTGAAACAACTATGAGAGATGATACTGTTTTACGTATCTGCCTTGGTCGTGTATGAAACAACTATAAGAAAAGGCACTGTTCTATACATCTGCTCGTGGTAGTGTGTGAAACAACTACAATAGAAGATATTGTTTTACGTATCTGCCCGTAGTCGTGTGTGAAACAACTACAAGAGAAGATACTGTTTTACGTATCTGCCTGTGGTCGTGTGTGAAACAACTATAAGAGAAGATACTGTTTTACGTATCTGCCTGTGGTCGTGTGTGAAACAACTATAAGAGAAGATACTGTTTTACGTATCTGCCTGTGGTCGTGTGTGAAACAACTATAAGAGAAGATACTGTTTTACGTATCTGCCTGTGGTCGTGTGTGAAACAACTATAAGAGAAGATACTGTTTTACGTATCTGCCTGTGGTCATGTGTGAAACAACTATAAGAGAAGATACTGTTTTACGTATCTGCCCGTGGTCGTGTGTGAAACAACTATAAGAGAAGATACTGTTTTACGTATTTGCCCGTAGTCGTGTGTGAAACAACTATAAGAGAAGATACTGTTTTACGTATCTGCCCGTAGTCGTGTGTGAAACAACTATAAGAGAAGATACTATTTTATATATCCGCATAAGTGTCTTTTTTAGTTAGCATTAAGGGAATATATTTTTTCAAATATATGGCTTAAGACATTATTTTATATTTCTACTTGCGGTATTTTGAGAATTAACAATAAGAGAATATAATATTGTACATATTTTAAGTGTATCGAGACGAGAGGACACTATTTTACATGTGTGAAAAAACATTGAGAGACAATTCGATATATTCGCCTGTGGATTCGTAACATTCAGAACGAGTTCTGTAGCACTACACCTAACTACAAAAAGACCTATTATATGTGTAAGTTTAAGTGTCCAATTTTATCATTCTGAGGTGACCCTCCAATTTCACAACCTGCTTATTCCCAAATAGCAAACATTTTGTACGATGATTATTTGCAATGGCACAATTCTCACTGTGGTAGGAACTGGTGCTATAGTGGTTGACTCCCTGGGTATTGTCATGAGCATTCTTCTTCTGACCCTTATCAGTTTAACCCCTGTCCTGAGGAACTACTCTGGATTCATGCTGGGCGGTGAACATCTTCTTTGCATTGTTGAACAAATCAGTTCAATCTGTACAACAATGTCCCTGACTTCTTCAAATTCTGTTCCTCGTGTGGTCCTCTTCTCAATTGCTTTGTCCATGGAGATGAGTTCTCTAATTCTCCTTGTGATGATCAATGGAAACATATTTCTTAGCATCTACAAAGTTACAGTACGTCAAAACCTTATATCTTTAAGGCGAGTGATAGTTGCAATACTTGTGAATGTAAGCACTAACATTCTCCTGGGAATTCTTCCAATGTCGTATGAGGAATACTTCACCTTTGACTGCTTCAAAGGAGGACTCCCATTTCCAAATACAAAGCAGGAAACACTCTGGCATCCAGTATTGCTTGTCTTGATGTCTCTTGCGTGTCTTTGTGGAAACACCGTATTCCTGGTGTTGATGTACAAAGGGAAAGGTGCAAATGGAGCAAGTCCCAGCACTCAGAAGCAAATTAAATTGGCACGGTTTATCTTCATACTTTCCATCATGCATTCGTCCACATTGTTTGGCCTTTACTCGCTTCTGTACTGTAAAATCCTAGCAGATAAAAAGGGTATCAGTGTTGACACAGCTTTGTTTGTATTTGTAAACTTAAACAAGCTCTACATGAATTTCAGAATTTTCTTTTACCTTCCATTATACCGCCCTTTGTTTGAGACACTTAAGAAATTGATAACAAAGAGTCGTCGCGTTCACGCGATGCGTATTGCCGTGGTAGCTCGGGAGAACTAGATGTGAGAGGTCAGAAATTAAGAAATTAAGTCGATTCACTACAAACTAATGGGACATTAAAGTTTTGAAGTGTCAGTTTTGTATTGTACTTACTATGAACATAGTTACTTCTATTCATAGAATATTGAATAGTTATGTGGTCTGTAGCGATGCTCGACTATAATTGGAATACATGGATGTTGGATTTTGACAGCACTGGACCACAGTTTGATGTTTTGTGAATTTTTGTTTCAATGTCGAGTGAATCGTTTGAAACGAAGGTCATTGGTACATTACAGCATTGGTTTATTCGTGGATTTGTGAATGTCGTTGATCTCGTGATTCTTTCTGACATTGGGGATAGAAAGGTCGATTCCTTGATCGTAACTTATGTTTGTGTTTAACTTCATGATTTATTTGTCGATTGATGTATTGAGATTGCGAAATGTCGACATATCATGTACCTATATCTAATCTATCGGCTTTGGTGATCAGTTCCTAGATAATGCCTTCAACTCGTGTTTTCTATCTATTCTATCAGATGTTGAATTTATTCCTAGATTGTGAAAATTTTGGTTTTTGTTATGTTATGTTGATTAAAAGATCGGTTCATGAAGTGTGAGTGTAAGCTATGGGTATTGGTTCTTAGATTGTGAAGGGTGAACAGCTCGTTCCTAATCACCCGATTATCACAGTCGTTTGCTTGATTATTAATGGACTTTCATTTGTTTATGTCTGATCTACCAACTATGAACGATCAGTTCGTGTTTTATGTTTAGTCTATTAGCTTTAGGAGTGGATTCAGAGATTGTGATGGACTTTCAACTTGTGTTACTGTGAATTCTACTCGATAAATCGGTTGATTCCTAGATTGCGAATGGTATCCAAGTGTTTCTGTCAAACCAATATGGATCCTAGAATAGTTACTAAACATATCGTGATATATTCCTAGGTTGATCTTGCTGTTTTTATACCCCCGCTACGAAGTAAGCGGGGGTATATAGCAGTCATTCCGTCCGTCCTTCCGTCCGTCCTTCCGTCCGTCCATCCGTCCTTCCGTCCGGTCAATTTTCTCAAAAACCGTCAAAGGTACATCAACCAACATTTGTACAGTTGTTAACCATGCTCTTCCGATCGAGCACAGACAATTTTAAATTTTCTGAGACTTAGATTTTTTGTAATTTCCATGGAAACGTCACTTTTTGGACTTCTCGGATACTGTTCAACCTAGGTAAATGAAATTTTGGTTGTGAGCACCCATGGCCATACTCTTTATCGAGTTCGAAAACCAGTTCCGAAATATTATTTTTTACGGAGTTATGGCCCTTGAATCCGAAATTGAACTTAGTACCAAAAGAACTGTGATGCTCCAATGGGGACAAGTTTTCTCGGAAACTATTACATCTAGGTGAATGAAATTTGATATGGAGGTAGTCCACATGATACTCTTCATCGAGTTCGAAAACCAGTTCCGAAATATTATTTTTTACGGAGTTATGGCCCTTGAATCTGAAATTAAACTTTGTACCAAAAGAGCTGTGATGCTCCAATTGGGACAAGTTTTCTCCGCAACTATTACATCTAGGTGAGTGAAATTTTACATGTAAGTAGTCCAGATGATACTCTTCATCGAGTTCACAGTCCAGTTCCGAAATATCATTTTTTTACGGAGTTATGAGGCCCTTGAATTTGTAATTGAACTTGGTACAAATTACCGGTGTGATGCTCTAATGGGAAAAATTAAGTTACCTGAAAAATATTATATCTGGGTGAATGAAATTTTGTCAGTTCCTTAAATTATTTTGGACAATATTATGATGCTTGAAGCTGTTTTTTATACATAGTAACCTTCACATCTATAATTCTCAATGGACGGATAGCGGATGGCGGGGGTATGTGAGCCATGCTCACTTTTTTCTCTGAATAGATATATTTAAACAGGAATTTACCTTGAAGTTCACATTTCGTGTCCGCAATAATATACCCTGATACATACCTCCCGTCAAGTAATCAGTGGTTTAACTGTTAGTGATAAAACAATCTTATAATAAAGCCTTGTCCTCGATAGAAATTGTCTCTTCTCTTCTTCATTGTACAAAATGTTGTACAGGTGTTGTTCAGAACCAGTTATGGTGATAACTGACGGTAATATGTGTATACAATGATAAAAAGCTGGAAAATGTAAGTGAGTTAAGACAATGTGCTGGACCAGTTAATACTTCATCACTCATCACAGTTTGTTTAGATAACAATGAGTTGGTTACACACCACCGCGTGCTGGACGTCATAATGGACGTCACAATGCAATGTTAGCCACGAAACTGTAATAGCCGATGACCTATTTGCAAATTAGCGTCACTGACAACGATTTTCTTGTAATTCAGCGCTATTTATTTCATTGAATAATAAATAAAATGCTAAACTCGGTCCCTTTTGATAACATGGTTATGAAACTCGTGAATGGCATTGGTATTTAACTGGCTTTCGCTCGTTAAAATACCAAACCATTCACTCGTTTCATAAATATGTTATCAAACGGAACATCGTTTAGTATCATATATTTAGATACATTTGTGACGTCACCCCACTGTTCTCTAGCTCTAGTTCAGAAATGGAATGATTCATATATCCATCACGTTTCCACTTTAAACTGTTGGCTCTAGCAATTCAGTAACTCCGACTTCGCATTTACATCATAACTCAGCTTTGACATTTCATGAGAATAACTAGTCCTGTGGATGGTTAAAGCATTAAGTACTATCCGATGTATAAACGGAGAATAGACACGAAAGGATAAAACACAAGAATATAATTGACGTTATGAAAACGTTACGCAAATCTGAAACATTTCGGTGTGAAATAACTGTGACTTACCATGGCATTCCAAATTATGTGAGATGGAATATCAAGTTAACTTTATAGTAAGCTGTTGGTGATCCCTACATGGCTATGCTGATATCTTTCATGATTGCATTTTATTTTGCAGATGTGTTAGAGGGTAGAGAGAAATAAATCAATTGATTTGCTACTTCTGCATTCTGCTATTAATGATATCAATGATTGACAGGATCAATTTATAGCTTTCCCAAGTTTATATTTGAAGATTTCCGCTTCAGATAGCTATACATTTTGTTTAGAAGACAACCTTATCAAAGATGATAATCACATTTTAGTGGAATAAGTGAGCATGAACATTAAACACACGAGTATGCTGTCTCCTTCGTCATTCAGAAATTGTATTAAATGTGTATTTCACTGTAAAATAATTCCTAATAAATATTATCATCAGATTAACACAAAGCAACACTGCTTTAGACCTTTGATTTTTTAATAATTTTTATGTTTAGGTCTACAAAGGAAATGCCACTAATCAAATGTCATACATTGTTCTCGTATCTAACTGAATAGTATGTTAAAACATCAGTTTGGTCAAATGATATCTACACATAAATATTGTTAATCTCTTTTTGACAATGTGTGATCTTAATCTTTGGACGATTCAACACGAGTAGAATAAAATCTTCAAGAAAACTTGTTTCCAAATCCCTGGTATATAAATGATATGATTTAATCGAATTGATAATATCATTAAAAGAGCATTATTAAATTGTTACTACTCATCATTCACAAGCACATGGTTACTCAACCTAGTATTGCTAACAAGAGGCGTGTATTGGGTTATGTATTACTTTTAGGAACTGTTACACATGGAATTAAAAAACAAAGAAACACTAAACGAACAGCGATCTATGAATCATGAACTTTGAAGGCTGTCAAATATGATATCATCATTTCAACCTTTAGGAGCTTCCCGGGATTCACTTATTGGATTTATGTACAATTTTAATACAAGGAGTCAGCGATTGTCCTTTGAACCGATGGGCCATTAATTCAATATCTCCCTTACTTCACAGAGACTAGGAGAAAAGTAATGGTAAAATCGATAAACTCAGCCTCGTTTGATAAAGTTTTGTGAGGAAAATGAACTCAATTAAATCTTACAACTGTCAGGTGCCTCGTGAAATATGCATCCTAACTTAATTTTATGGTCCCCATTGAATCGATCGTTGCCGGAAAAAACGTTATGGTGTGGGAGGATGCATGTAGATACGTAAGACAAGTTAAAGTAACTCACTCCAACTAAATACTCTCATTTACACACTTTCTGGCCAAGGAAATGCATAGTGTTTCGGATGAATCAATATGGAGTGACACTATGTTTCTAGGTCAGGACCCATATTTTGGAAGATAGTCGTAAGGGCCATACATTAACATTGACTTACGATTATCTTGGCACTAAGACAGCTTCGAAAAATATGGGCCCAGAACTGGCTGAACAACTCAATTTAATTTAACGATTGAATAGAACGCCAAAAGAAATGTTACACCTCTTTGAATTTGAATATCATAAGAAGTTACGTGTTCAGAGGAAGTTGCTTTCTTGTGTTGTAACACTCCATCACGTTTAGTGAATTGTGGTAAAATAGCAGACCTGTAACTTTAATGGTAAATAATTTATCCCCAGTTATTCATGGGTGGGGTCAATTGGTCAATTAAAATGTTCCCTTCAATTATTGCATGATCGGAAATAGGACACTTGACCCCAAAGAGGTGTAACATTTCTGTTGACGTTCAGTTTATAATTTTTCACATTTTCGGGATTCGAACCCACACCCTTTAGAGTAAGGCACCAGCCGCCAGCATTGACTGCACCAACAGCGTACCTACTCGACCACCGTGACATTGCTAAACACGAGGTCCAAAAACAGGTAATTAAACTATTTGAACATGCAATACCCTTCTGATAGACGTACATTGGCAAGCTCCCCAAGATGAATTCATTAGAAAGAATGCAATTTTGATAGTGAAAAAATTAACATTGTTATATTTTGGATCATACTATCTGCATCAGTACAATTTCTTGTAACATTTCGGGACGAGTCTTTTGAGCGATTCGTACCCACACCCTTCGAGTTAGACACCAGCCTACAGCTGTAATTGTAAATATTCAACATTTTTACTCATTCATTTTAATCACAATTATGTACATTTTACGCTTTTACTTCTTATCTAAATACTGTATCTGAACCAACTCCCTTTGCCACATGGTGTCACAATGGCGTACGTTGCAGTTATATGTAGAAAATATATGGATGATATTTAACAAATATAACTGAGCACTGATGAAAGATAAGACCTTACTGCATGCGTGTATTTATTGGCAGATGAGGGCTACATTAAAACGTATTTGAATCAATAATGTACGTAATTCCCACGCTTGCGCGGGTTCAGAGGATTATATGGTTATAGATAGTGAGCGTACGTTAAACAAAGTACCTACAGTTCAAGAGTCTATTGTGATTGTGAGACCATTGCCAAGTTTATTTTTAAAATGATTTTACGTTTTATCTTTTCACAAAACATTGCCTTTAGACAAAGGCCGTAATGATTACGAAGATGTACATGTAAGATACAGGAAAATCGTAAGATTACCAATAAGAACTGATTGAAAGATTTGACAATGATAATTATCTATTGTCCACAGTAGGAATTTGTTTTCTATTAGTTGGTGATGTACATATTGAAATGATTAGTTGTAAGCACGCGTTATAATCAACAGAAACCAAGGAGTCATACTTTATAAATAGGACTATATCAACGTAATCGTAAGAAATCAACCAGGAAGAGGACATTTAAATATACACTGAAATTAGAATAAATGCAAATAAAGATCTAAGACATCAATAACACAGTATTGAATGTAATTGAAGGAAACAGTTGTCATGTTGTCTATAATTGATTCAAAAGAGCAATGCAGCTGTTGTGTCTGGATGCGAGCGTCATATATATCTTTTGTAAAACGATTTTAAGATCTGTAACATTCTGGGGGAAATTATTAGATATGAATGAAAAAGATGCCTGAAACAATGTTCCCTTTTATTCAAAAGACTTGATGAAATAATTGTCGAACATGAGTAAGCAATTTTTAAACAAAAAGTGTACATATGGATTTAGTTACACTTGGGAGTTGCAAAACATCATAATTACTGATGTATTTATTAAACATTTGTCTCAAAGAGTTATTGATTGTAATCATCAATATAGTATGCTTTAAATTAAATGGACGTTCTAATTCATGTTTCTAATCATCTGTGACACGGTCTTTTAGGACGGAATCATATTTGTTATCATGACGTAATAAAGATTCAAAAAGATTTTGTTTTAAACTTTTGAGAATAGATGAACTGAAAATAACGAAAACCATTGGATGAAGAAATAATATCCCTAGAGAGTTGAGATGTTGTCCTTTCTTAAGCAATGTTTTAAAAGATGAATTACATTGTATGCTTGTATGCCCTTTGTATGGTGAATTAAGAAGAAAAGAAATGTTAGACTTGAAATGTTGAAATAGGAAATCTCTAGTTACTGTAATGCAAAATGGAATGTCAATCACTCATATATGTTTCAAACTATATAAAAGAAGCTTGAAAGATACCAAGACGCATTTCGTGCATTATATTTCAATAGGTGTAATTTGCATCCACATCCAAGAATATGTGAATATTTTGATTCACAAAATGTGTTTTGACATAATGTCCCTGGGGTTTACGAATTATCATGAGGATATAATGATAAAGAGTATACAGTAATCCAGCGTTCCCATTTTAATTGCATATAAGACGTTTTCATTCTCCTTCTCTCAGTCACTATGTACAGATTCTTCCCCCTTTAAAAGATAAGAATGAGTAAGATGAGTGTCAATGGCTTCCTGTCGGGTAAACAAAGAGATTTAATATAACAATATGGCTTGGAAGGCAGTAAAATATGATATTGTTATGAACAGTTCAAATATCTTTGATAATACGGTGATCACTTTTACAATTTATATTTGCCTGAACACAGGGAAAAGAGTATGAAATTATATATATAATTAATGGACTTGATTTTGTATGTGACGGATGGCCTTCAGGAGGACTTTAACTTCAGCAGTAAAGATGCTGCTGCCATCATGCAGATTTGAAGCATACGTCGCTTAATGTGTCACAGTTGCTGCCGTAACTGTTGAATCTGAAGTAGAACTAGTGGAGAACTTCTGTATATTTTGCCTATTCAGTAACATTGAAGGTTTGTCGGCGTTTAGACGTTGTCAATTCTGACCTTGAAAGTGTCCTTGTTTACCTGCATTTGAACATACATGTACAACTCTCTCTGAACAGTTCATAGGTTTGTATTATACTTGAATTTAGGATATGTCTTAAACATGCGATTCAGTTGCATTAATCTAGTATTATTTTTTAGCATACCTATTTATATAAAGGTCATGTAGGCCGAGATTACGTCAAATTTTTTTTGTTTATATTTTCATAAATTTATTTATGTTTTGTTTTTATATATTGTCTGGATCTAAACAATCTTGTTTAAAACGAGCTTGTGTAATCACAGCATATGCATGTAGTACAAGTAACCTACTGACAATAATGAGACAAATCCAGAGATTCCATCAACTAAAATTAAATTCGATTGCATCATACCTAAACGTTGATGAAAAGTACACTACATTTGAAGTATGTAGCTATTAAGATTGAAAACTAGTTGATGAGAGTAGATTTTTATTTCTATTTGATTTGGTGTCATTCCCTCGCAGTCTCGCGAGGCACTGATGTCACACGTGGCTTTAACAGTGGGTAAGGAAGTTCTCTGTTTTGGTTAAGTCAAATGATGTTGAACATTAATTCACTTGAGCAGAAATGCAACTATAGACTGTTTTTATTCTTCAAAGCAGACATTTTGTTATTATAATGGGGACCCGTCTTATGTTCTGGTTTCATATGAATTGATTTCTTGTGAAGAACAAATTTCCAAAGAATAATCACCACACACAGTGTTTGATGTGCGAACGCAAAATAATGTCATTGGTATTATTCAGGATTAATTTTCACGGGACAACACCCTTTTAAAGGACAGGATTTATGTTATACTAAATCAAACGTTGATAATACTGGTGTTATCAAGACACGAAATTATAGAAATTAGATCAGAAGTAAAACACCAATGACATGATTGGTCACAACATTTGCAGACATTTTAAGACCTCAAAAACGATTAATAGCCGTTATAGGGTATGTATTCTAGCAGATGATCAAATCAAAACTGAGGCCGCTGGTTTCAGATTCAAATAAAATAGACGTTGTATCATCTCTTCAACTTTCAGTGCATGGATGGGTGTATGTGGCCATAATTTGCTGGAGTTATATAAAATGTTGATGTGAACTTATGAAGTTATAGTAAGCAATCAATTTAACGTTATGGTTATTGTATGACAATGTTAAACTTTAACATCTCCTGTTTTCATGTCCGGCAACCAATGTAACTACACGTACAGTAGAATAAAACTGTAAACGTTCTCTGGCTTGTGATTCAAAAGTGGGACGCTGACAACTATGGGTTTATAGTGGCATTGTAGAAGTATTGAAAACATGAACAAGAGAGAATGTATGTTCACAAAAAAAGAATTCGTTATTCAGAAATTCCCGCTTTTAATAAGTATCAACTTCTAAATGTTTTTTATAGGCTAAATATTAAAATCGATTTTGTTAAATGCTTGAAACACTTAAACAGGTTAATCAAGAATCACCTCTTCTTAATATTGCTGCTAGTTTAATTAACATATGCCAGACGTGCCTACAACGAGTTGCTTTAATAACAAGTACAATCTTTAAGAAATGATATTAAGTTAAGTTAACATTAATGATTTTACTTCCATGTATCAACTTCAGCTATAGTTTAACTACAAGCACTTAGATGTCATCGTGCATAGATGACCATCTTTGAAAGTTTGTTCACGGTGAAGCTTGCACTGAATGATTGAATGATCATTTCAGTTTAAGAATGTCAGATGAAAGGAGTATTATGTGTTTAAATAATTAACTTTAAGTGGCTAACGACAGACATGATGTATCTCACGCGTTGTCTGCTACAGTGAAGGATAGCTCTTCTTATTAATATTATAACATTTTGCAGATCAATGCAAATTATAGCAAGACCTTATATTTGAAATAACTCCCACAATTTCACAATTTCATTCAGGTTATGCTTCGGTCCATTGCTGTCCATGCTAAGAGAAGGGCACATTATATAAAGTGATTCCAAATATTAGTGCACCGAAACATTCAACTGATATATGTGTACGTTTTAGTTAAATTGATGACTTGGCATTCAATATATATACAGTGTCTAACTTAATATGTTCTTGTGTTTCCTTTTTGAGAGAGTATTTATGTCGTAAAAAGAATATAAACTTTTCCATATGACTCAGATAACATTACCATAAAAATGTTATAAATCACATAAATGGCTTATATAAGCTACACATAAGATAATATGGTTAAAACTGGTAAAAACACCCCACATATATAACGTACAAAAGGTAGAGTAACACATCTTTATACACCATTCAAGGCCTTGGATAACTTTTTTTCGCTCTGTTTATGCAACAAATACGTAGAAACCATATTAAACTTTGGAAATAAAAAATTTAATCCTTTTGTATGTAAATCAATTATAATGGGTTATATACATTTCTTTAAAACCTACATTGTTCTATAATGTAGCAATGAGTTAGTACACAACAAAATATGCTTTTCAAACTTTTCTAAGTGTTTTTCATGGAACTATATAACTTCTAATGGGTTTCCTGTTGAATTAATGTTGAAGCTGAGGAGCATCTGGCTCTGATATCGTGAAAACATCTCGAATAAACAGACGTATGTTGGATAAACTTCACAGCTTGTGGTAGGAACAAGCAAGATGTATTTACGAAACACTAATGATGTTTTGTTATGATCGTGAGAAACATTTTACTTTAACAGTTCGAGTACATAAATTTCATCAACAAACCTTTCTAAAATGTAAAATCTAACATAATCTTAACAAGTGCAACTCAAAGGAAGTATCAATTTGGGATTATGTGTAGTTTCCTAAGCTGAATGATTTATTCATTGTTATCAGGATAAAGTTTCACCTTGTACTCTAAACCTCAGTAAAACAGTAATATCCGCAGACAATATATGGTATATATACACATATACTTAAATAAAGTTTTTGAGGGGCATATAGAGGTGAAATACATAAGAAAACAAGATTTTCTGAATAACAACTTTTATATATTGTAGATGCACTACGTTCCCGAATATGTGCTCTCTCCTGTGCAGGAATGTGCATATACTTTACATATACTATATGTAGAAGTTTTTATTCAGAAAATCGTGTTTGCTTATCTACGTATAATTAGATGTGTGTATATATATTCCTTGACATATGACATTACGGCAGTACGCGTGTGGAACCAACTCATTGTTATATAATGAGTGATCTCACCACGGTTGAGTAATAAACTAAGATTATCTCAGTTACGTAAAGGGGTTGCATAGTCTCTTCAGTTCAGCATTTTAAAAATCCAAAGTCCGATCCAATTTGAAGCTATGTAATTTATATCACATGTCTTTACTTCATGCAATTAGGACTTACCATGTTCTACTCATTCCCAAACAGTCACATTTAATAAAGTAATTCGGGATATAATCATAAATGACCATTAAGATATAAGCATAAGGATATAAGAATGAACAGTCATCTAGCAACTCACGTCACAGTAGATGTGTACATTTAACAGAAGCAAGGTGTCCATTTAGCACTCAATAAATCAATACATGTGATCGATGGTACGCCATATGGCTAGGATCGATGGTAGAGTTAAGAAGGATTAATAGAGCTGCATCCTGGAATTGTACATAAGCATGTTACGGCCACTCTGAGTGGGAGCCAGATAAGATATATAGATGCGGATTTAAGGAAAGATATATTGGACATGAGATCTGGTTTAGATTTCCACCTGTCCAGAAAACATCAGCTTGTTATCTCCAACTTTCTCGGAATGTTCAAAGTTGAAGCTAAACGTATTAAACTATTGATCTCAATGTTAAGAAGAAGAATTTATACTGATGTATGACACCCACCAGAGTGTGTGAAATGGCTGAAGTTATCAGTAAGTTTACAAAACAAAAAAAAAGCAAATAAAATGAGCACAGCTACATTTAAATCTTTAATATTTTGCGTAGGGAATCGTAGGATAACTTGACTGAATATATTACCAATGACATGAAACAAGTACATTTTTGTCTAGTTTATTTAAATTAACATAATTCATGGACAGAATGTCGTTGTTCGTTTGCCAAATAATATTTAAACCATAAATTGATCTAAGTTTATCAAACTAGTTTTATTCTGTAACAATTCAATATCAACATTTCATTGGTTGTCACTCAGTGTTTATTTAAATTTAATGGATTGTAATTTTGTCTCTTTGTTCAACCATATTCAATTGCGATTTGCATTATCAACTGACTTAGAAAAAATCTCCCATTAGCACAATTACTTACAGCCGCCAGGGAGTCTTTTTGTCACCAATAAGACTCACTGGATACCATTAATAAGGGAGACTAGTAGACATGGAGACTGTGCTAATCTGACCGCGCAAAACATCATTATTGTATTAATTTTCAAATGAATAGTCTCATACAAGTCAGAAATGATTGGTAAGATTTTCTTAATTTATTTTTGTAACGATGCTCCTTGGCTTCCTGTCCTTGTTCGTGTTTATAATATTCATTCATTTGGATAACATTCATTCAGGTGTATCATTTGATTTGTCTTCTGTTACAAAACCTCATCACCAACTTCTTTCAAGATTGAAAATTCTATTTGTTCTATATCTAATTGTCCATAACACACAAGCGATTACATTTGATGCCACGAATATCAGATTCTATAAAGACCAGGTTGACTTTGATAGCTGAGTTTGATGTTTACTGTGTGCGCCACGTGAATAAGAATATTCTGCAAACATGGAAATATTGTCAATCTATATCATCTCAGTTTCATCGGACAGAAAACGTCATTCATATTGATTTATCTTATGCTGTCCCATATCTCACATTCACATATGGATTTGTGATATGGATAAGTACTTTAATACTTGTGTATTAACAGCCTTCTTTATCGTCACTTTCCAGTCTCAATCCTCACAGTATATCTCTATAGCATAATTGATCCACATATGATAAAGGCTGTAATGTCTTAACATCGTAGACGTCATCACATTAAACCACATTTCGCTTCTGAAAGTGATCTGTTTGGATTTAAAGATGAAAGAGATATAAACCTATAAATGTAATCATCCTTCAAATAACACAAATCAAATTTAAATGTGCTCTTGGAAATGACGTGCCTCATATTATTTTCTAAGAAAGGAAATATCTAAGGCTATATAAAACACTAAGGTGACATGGAAATTGATACTTCGAAATTAACAAATAATATCATGGTAAAACAAATTCGACTGGGCACTTAATCTTCCCTAGTAGAACATTGGTGTACGATCATATGAGACTCTAGTCAAGGGGATATCCTGCTGACAAAATTAACATGATTAACACGAAAGTATTTGACCTTGAGAATTATGTCAAGGTCACCAGAATATAACTTCTAACTTGTGTTGAACCTTATGTTAGATGTATTGTACATTATGAACAGTAATGTACTGTTTTCTGACATTTGTTAAATATTATGATTTAAGTCTGTAAACTATTTTAAAACAATTGCAAAGAAGCCATATTGTGGCACAACGGCTGACATCGTTTCTGCCTTCTACCTTCATTTATCTTTCTTGAAATCAACAACCTCGTTGACCACTCTGCATTAATTTTTGTGGAACAAGATCAATAAAGTTGTCACCATCAAGACGCTCCCATGATGTCATGGCATGCCTGTATGCTCTTTGTAGCCCTTATTGCAATGAGTGTTCCTTCTCACATTATCCATGCTCTCTGTGAGCTTTAAGGTATGAATCTTTTATACTATTTTGCGTAGGAAATCGTAGGATAAGTTGACTGAATATATTACCAATGACATGAAACAAGTACATCATAACAAGGAAGCAGTATTGAGAGTTTAGTTATAATGAGCGACACAGTACTGACAAAAAAAAAAGTTTTGGTATGATAAAATCAAACACTATTTCCAACCGTATCATAAAATAGCTATCCCTAAATGAAACTGTCATTTTTTTTAATGCGAAGTTCAAAATTCAGAAATTCGTGCATTCGTGCAAAGCCATATCTTTAGGCCCAACAGTTAAATTGTAAAGCTCTGTGAGAGAAAGCTGGACTAACGGGAGCTTTCAATGAAGAAAAAAATGGACACAGATCCACGTTTGTTGAATAAGTTTCCATTACCAGTTAAATGCTTTAATGATTTAGTGATCAATACTATGGCAATTTGCCAAAGATGAGCGTCGGTTGAAAGCACCAGGTGTAAATCAAATGCACCACTGCATGTGTCCTTTATTCCAGGATCCAAAATGTCAATACCGAACACAGTTAACATTAACCCGAGACTCACCTTTGATATTATTTGTGAGAAGGAGTTTGCCATTAAATCGATTTCTAAATTGTTTCGGGCATTTCAATTTGAAATGTCTTTTCTTTGAATTCATTATTAGTTTATGTTATCAATAAGTTGTTTAACATTACTTCAAGTTAGTTTGTGCTGCAAAACTCACGTACAAAAGCTTTTGGATGTGTCTGCATCATATAAGCAAAGTGACATAAATATAAGTGAATCGCTGTCTTAAGGTTAACTAAATATCATCAAAAACCAATGTCTTATCATAAAGGTGTATTTCAATTATTATTCAGATATATAATTATTCTATTTAGAGAAGAGGTTTCACAATTAGCAAAAAGAAATGGCTAGTGATTTGATCTTCGACGACAAGATAAAGATGAAGTTTCGTACACATTATTGTTTACCTCAGTGTTTAAACTGTATTTTAAAAGATAATTTAACAGTGACCTTAATCAATATTCTTACTGCCATTAAATGTGTCTTGAAGTAGGATACTCATTCCACATAAGTCACATTTACATTACTCTTAATAGATTGAATTGACAATATCAATTTTCAAATCAGTACCCTGTCATCAGCAGTAAAATATCTGCATAGACAACTGCTCTTTCTTTAGTATCTATGTTTATATGAACATGTTTATAAAGACATTCATACTAACATTTTTATTTGAAAATCATTGACACTTAAATAAGCTGCTCCAGGAATTGATGATACATGACATACATGTATGCTTAAATTTGCTAATACATGACAGCGAGTTGTAAATTATTCATCATTAAGTATTTGAATCGGTAACTTAAACGTAAACCAACATTCAAAGGAGTATCATAGAGATATTGAACCGCAAGCATGTATTTACTTATAATCATATGCAAAGCACACCATCTAACATCAACCTCAACAAAACACATTTGTTGCTTTAGAGGGATCTCGGTTTAGAAAGTGTACATAAGAAATAAGTTAATAGCAGCAAGTCATTAAAGAATTATGTGACACATGATATTTCATCTTCAACAGTAACCATTTATATATATTATTTGATGAAAGTAATGAGGTAAATTGGAAGCTAGCTGAAAGAATTACTTCACATGTCTTCAGTTTGTTCAGTGACAATAACATTGATTTCCTTTATATGTATGTCCTAAAAGTTTACCAATCAAGATCACAAAGGCTATAATGCTAATGCTCTCTCAACTCATTAATAGTGATGCATACATGATTGGCTATTTCAGCAAGGTTCAACAAATATGCATGATCAAAGACCAGATTCAACAATTGCAGTCATACGCACACTTTGAAGTGCTTTGACGTGGTTATTAAATGTCCTTGAAATCTGTGAAAAATGGTATCACTGCTGTCCTTTCTGTAATTCCGTTTCTGTAATAACGTCTCACTTATTAGTTGAACATCCATATAACGAAGTTTGCATTTTGTAGGGTGTAAATAAACTTAAGTCTGCATTACCGTCAGTAAAAGACGCCTGTGTACTCACATCAAACAGGAGTATTATCTAATACAACATGAGTGCAACTTTTGCCATAGAGTGGAGATCAATTGATGTGAAATGCAAACTTGAAAGGTTTGCAAAGCTTTGCTTAAATCTCAAGAATGAATGGATTTGACATATGTACATTCTCAACAGCGATCAAACTCATCATTCCTCATCCAATGAAACAGGAAATCTCTTATGAAGTCTTTTTTTATTTGAGAAGCTTTTTCCTCAAACAAGCCTCTATAACAATGCTCGAATCAGATTTTTTTCATTTGTTGTCACTACTTAATATAGAGTGGGCAACTTTTACCGACATGTTTATGATACTATATCAGCAATATGACATTATTCTTTACCGTTTCACAAAATAAGCTGTATCTTTCTTTGTGGTATAGTATTGACACAAAAACAACATCATCTTGTGATGTGTTCTCAATATTCACAAAACGTTCCAATGGAATTGATGTTGTAGTTTAAATTAATCCTTTCGTTCTATTTTTTTTTCAAATCGCACCGCCTTTACTTGTGAACACTGGATATATTAATTTTAAATGTGTAAACCATTGTCTGTTGATATGTATTTGTATATTTTACATGCATCTTATTGTCGTTACAAGTCATAGCTTTCACGTTTAATTGCTGTCAGCAGCTATAAAGTAAACCCTCTGAAGAACCAATATAAGTTATCGAATGTTTGAGTTTCGAAACAACTTAAAGTTTTGAAGTATGCTGATAGGGTATGTATTTTAGCAGATGAGGCCGCGGTTTTCAGATTCAAATAAAATAGATGTGTATCATCTCTTCAACTTTCAGTGCATGGATGGGTGTAGGTGGCCATAATTTGCTTGACTTATATAAAATGTTGATGTGAACTTATGAAGTTATCGTAGGCAATCAATTTAACTTTATGGTTATTTTATGACAATGGAAAACTTTAACATTTCCTGCTTTCATGGCAACCAATGTATACATGTATAGTAGAATAAAACTGTAAAAGTTCTCTGGCTTGTGATTAAGAAGTGGGACGCTGACAACTATTGGTTTATAGTGGCAGTTTTTTTTAAAAGTATTGAAACATGAACAAGAGAGAATGTATGTTCACACAAAAAGAATTCGTTATTCATAAATTCCCGCTTTTAATATGTATCAACTTCTAAATGTTCTTTATAGACTAAATATTAAAATCGATTTTGTTAAATGCTTGAAACACTTAAACGGATTAAGCAAGAAGCACCTCTTCCTCATATTGCTGCTAATTAAATTTAGATATTCCAGATGTGCCTACAACGAGTTACTTTAATAACAATTACAAACTTTTAGAAATGATATTAAGTTAAGTTAACATTAATGATTTTACTTCCATATCATCCTCAGCTATAGTTTAACTACAAACACATACATGTACTAGTGCATAGATGACCATCTTTGAGAGTTTTTCATTGTGAAGCTTGCACTGAATGATTGAATGATCATATCAGTTGAAGAATGTCAGATGAAAGGAGTATTGTGTGTTTAAATAACTAACTTTAAGTGGCTAACGACAGACATGATGTATCTAACGCGTTGTCTTCTACAGTGAAGGATGGCTCTTTTGGCTTCTTATTAATATTACAACATTTTGCAGTCCAATGCAAATTAAAGCAAGACTTTATCTTTGAAATAACTCACCCAATTTCACAATGTCATTCATGTAATGCTATTGGTCCATTGCTGTCCATGCTCAGAGAAGAGCACATTATATAAAGTGATTCCAAATATTAGTGCACCGAAACATTCAACTGATATATGTGTATGTTTTAGTTAAATTGATGACTTGGTAATCAATATATATATACAGTGTCTAACTTAATATGCTCTTGTGTTTCCTTTTTGAGAGAGTATTTATGTCGTAAAAAGAATATAAACTTTTCCATATGAATCAGATAACATTACCATAAAAATGTTATAAATCATATAAATGGCTTATATAAGCTACACATAAGATAATATGGTTAAAACTGGTAAAAACATCCCACATATATAACGTACAAAAGGTAGAGTAACACATCTTTATACACCATTCAAGGCCTTGGATAACTTTCGCTCTGTTTATGCAACAAACACGTAGAAACCATATTAAACTTTGGAAATAAAAAATTTAATCCTTTTGTATGTAAATCAATTATAATGGGTTATATACATTTCTTTAAAACCTACAGTGTTCTATAATGGAGCAATGAGTTAGTACACAACAAAACATGCTTTTCAAACTTTTCTAAGTGTTTTTCATGGAACTATACAAATGTTTATATGTATGTATGTATATATATATATAACTTCTAATGGGTTTCCTGTTGAATTAATGTTGAAGCTGAGGAGCATCTGGCTCTGATATCGTGAAAACATCTCGAATAAACAGACGTATGTTGGATAAACTTCTCAGCTTGTGGTAGGAACAAGCAAGATGTATTTACGAAACACTAATGATGTTTTTTTATGATCGTGATAAACAATTTACTTTAACTCAAACGAAGTATCTTTTACTCAAAGGAAGTATCAATTTGGGATTATGTGTAGTTTCCTAAGCTGAATGATTTATTCATAGTAATCAGGATAAAGTTTCACCTTGTACTCTAAACCTCAGTAGAACAGTAATATCCGCAGACAATATATGGTATATATACACATCTACTTAAATAAAGTTTTTAAGGGGCATATAGAAGTGAAATACATAACAAAACAAGATTTTCTGAATAACAACTTTTATATATTGTAGATGCACTACGTTCCCGAATATGTGCTCTCTCCTGTGCAGGAATGTGCATATACTTTACATATACTATATGTAGAAGTCTTTATTCAGAAAATCGTGTTTGCTTATCTACTTATAATTAGATGTATGTATATATATTCCTTTATTAATACAATATTCATCATCTGTAGCACGCTATTCTGTTATCAAGTGCAAACCTGTAGTCTCCTCAGCTCAGCATTTTAAAAATCCAAAGTCTGATTTAATTTGAAGCTATGTCATTTATATAATGTGTCTTTATTTCATGCAATTAGGACTTACCATGTTCTACTCATTCCCAAACAGTCACATTTAATAAACTAATTCGGGATATAATCATAAATGACCATTAAGATATAAGCATAAGGATATAAGAATGAACAGTCATCTAGCAACTCACGTCACAGTAGATGTGTACATTTAACAGAAGCAAGGTGTCCATTTAGCACTCAATAAATCAATACATGTGATCGATGGTACGCCATATGGCTAGGATCGATGGTAGAGTTAAGAAGGATTAATAGAGCTGCATCCTGGAATTGTATATAAACATGTTACGGCCACTCTGAGTGGGAGCCAGATAAGATATATAGATGCGGATTTAAGGAAAGATATATTGGACATGAGATCTGGTTTAGATTTCCACCTGTCCAGAAAACATCAGCTTGTTATCTCCAACTTTCTCGGAATGTTCAAAGTTGAAGCTAAACGTATTAAACTATTGATCTCAATGTTAAGAAGAAGAATTTATACTGATGTATGACACCCACCAGAGTGTGTGAAATGGCTGAAGTTATCAGTAAGTTTACAAAACCAAAAAAAGCAAATAAAATGAGCACAGCTACATTTAAATCTTTAATATTTTGCGTAGGGAATCGTAGGATAACTTGACTGAATATATTACCAATGACATGAAACAAGTACATTTTTGTCTGTTTATTTAAATTAACATAATTCATGGACAGAATGTCGTTGTTCGTTTGCCAAATATTAAATAAAATCATAAATTGATCTAAGTTTATCAAACTGGTTATATTCTGTAACAATTCATTATCAACAATTCATTGGTTGTCACTCAGTGTTTATATAAATTTAATGGATTGTAATTTTGTCTCTTTGTTAAACCATATTCAATTGCGATTTGCATTATCAACTGACTTAGAAAAAATCTCTTTATCCATTAGCACAATTACTTACAGCCGCCAGGGAGTCTTTTTGACACACTAATAAGACTCACTGGATACCATTAATAAGGGAGACTAGTAGACATGGAGACTGTGCTAATCTGACCGCGCAAAACATCATTATTGTATTAATTTTCAAATGAATAGTCTCATACAAGTCAGAAATGATGGGTAAGATGTTCTTAATTTATTTATGCTACAATGCTCCTTGGCTTCCTGTCCTTCTTCGTGTTTATAATATTCATTCATTTGGATTACATTCATTCAGGTGTATCATTTGATTTGTCTTCTGTTACAAAACCTCATCACCAACTTCTTTCAAGATTGAAAATTCTATTTGTTCGATATCTAATATTCCAAAACACACAAGCGATTACATTTGATGCCACGAATATCAGATTCTATAAAGACCAGGTTGACTTTGATAGCTGAGTTTGATGTTTACTGTGTTCGCCACGTGAATAAGAATATTCTGCAAACATGGAAATATTGTCAATCTATATCATCTCAGTTTTATCGGACAGAAAACGTCATTCATATTGATTTATATTATGCTGTCCCATATCTCACATTCACTTATGGATTTGTGATATGGATAAGTACTCTAATACTTGTGTAGTAACAGCCTTCTTTATAGTCACTTTCCACTCTCAATCCTCACAGTATATCTATATAGCATAAATGATCCACATATGATAAGGCTGTAATGTCTTAACATCGTAGACGTCATCACATTAAACCACATTTCGCTTCTGAAAGTGGTCTGTTTGGATTTAAAGAGGAAAAAGATATAAAACTATAAATGTAATCATCCTTCAAATAACACAAATCAAATTTAAATGTGCTCTTGGAAATGATGGGCCTCATATTGTTTTCTTAGAAAGGGAATATCTAAGGCTATATAAAACACTAAGGTGACATGGAAATTGATACATGTACTTCGAAATTAACAAATAATATCATGGTAAAACAAATTCGACTGGGCACTTAATCTTCCCTAGTAGGAACATTGGTGTACAATCATATGAGACTTTAGTCAAGGGGATATCCTGCTGACACAATTAATCAGATTAACACCAAAGTATTTGACCTTGAGAATTATGTCAAGGTCACCAGAATGTAACTTCTAACTTGTGTTGAACCTTATGTTAAATGTATTGTACACTATGAACAGTAATGTACTGTTTTCTTACATTTAGTTAAATATTTATGTCTGTAAACTATTTTAAAACAACAGCAAATAAGCCATATTGTGGCACAAGGGTTTCTGCCTTCTACCTTCATTTATTTTTCTTGAAAGCAACAAACTCGTTGACCGCTCTGCATTATTTTTTTGGGATCAATACAGTTGTCAGCATCAAGGCACTCCCGTGATGTTATGGCATGTCTCTATGCTCTTTGTAGCCCCTATTGCAATGAGTGTTCCTTCTCACATTATCCATGCTCTCTGTGAGCGTTAAGGTATGGATCTTGTATAAGAATACGTCACCCGAAACATAACAAGGAAGCAGTATTGAGAGTTTAGTTATAATGAGCGACACAGTACTGACAAAACGAGTAAAAGATGCTAGAATGATAAAACCAAACACTATTCCCAACCGTATCATACACTAGCTATCCCTAAATCAAACTGTCATTTTTTTAATGCGAAGTTCAAAATTCGGAAAGTTGCCCAAAAGTTAAATTGTAAAGCTCTGTGAGAGAAAGCTGAGCTAACGGGAGCTTTCAATGAAGTAAACACTGGACATATACTGAGCGTAACTAGAAACCTGACACTGTTCAAATTTTACCTCACAAATTGAATACTGGGTGCATGGCTATAAACCTGGTATGTAAGGATAGGGACATCATTTGAGAAGAAATACAGATTGACACGAGTAGATTGCTGGATCACTTTATTGCGTAATACTGCTTGATGTCACGTGACCCCACAAAACGAACTTCACATCATCAGATCATGGCACATTCTGAAGTCAATAAGGCGTGTGACCGCCTCGTACCGCCACCACCGCCACAGAACGTCGTCTCATCGACCGCAGAACTCCCCTGAAGACCCGCATCGGAAGTCGCCGCCATTGGTTGACCAGTTCCTGTCCAAGAGCTTGCAGAGTCTGGGGTGGGTTCTTCCCAATTCATCCCAGATGTGTTCTTTGTGATTGAGGTCTGGTGAACGAGATGGCCACTCCATGACGTCGATATTTAAAAATTATAATACAAATTAAATATTATAAATATTAAATCATGTGTATGTAACGGCGGTAAATATTCTGACTTTTTTCTGTGCAAACAAGGTGTCCGCCAAGGCGAAAATTTGTCTCCGATTTTGTTTTCACGATTTCTCAACGACCTTGAAGGTTTCCTAGCTTCAGATTCATGTTGCGGTTTACAACTAAAACCTGGTGATTTTCACAACTGCATTGAAACAATTGTTACACTTTTTACATTGTTATATGCTGATGATACTGTGCTTATGTCCTCAGAACCCTGTGATTTTCAAGATATGTTAGATTCATTTCATAATTATTGTAACAAATGGAGACTTAAAATAAACACATCAAAATCCAAAATTCTCATTTTCGGCGGCTCTAAAAAGGACTAGAAAAGAAATTTTAATATTGGTGACAACATCCTTGAAAATGTAGATCATTACTTTACAAAAAAATAATAAATTTACTAAAACCAAACGGTTACTGGTCGAAAAGGCAACAAAAGCAATGTTTTTCGTATTAAGCCAAGGTAGAAAACTTAAGCTCTCCATTTTTTTGTCATTTAAGACTATTTGATTGTATGATTGCTCCTATTCTTTTATATGGATGTGAAATTTGGGGCTTTGAAAATATTCAATGTTTTGAAAATGTCCATCTGCGTTTTCTTAAATATTTATCATCATTGCAGAAATGTACACCTAATTATATGGTATATGGCGAGTTTGGTAGAATTCCACTTGTAAATGTCATCAAAAGCAGAATGGTATGTTTTTGGGCAAATCTTTTAATTGGAAAATCATCAAAATTGTGCTCCTTGATTTATAAATTGACATTCAATGATTTTATCTTTGGCAAATATGAACATAAATGGATAAAGTATCTTAAAGAAATTTTCGACAATCTTGGACTGAGTTTCATTTGGAATTCACAAAATTTCAAAACCGTTTCCTGGCTAAAAGTCTTATTAAGAGTAAATTAACAGATATATTTTTACAAACATGGATGACAACTTTAGAAACTTCTTCGAAAGCAACTGTCTATAGTATATATAAGAATCCATCTCTTAAATTTGAACAATACCTTCATTTTCTACATTATCATTCCTTGTTGAAATTCCGAACTGCTAATCATTTTCTTCCAATCGAGACAGGCAGATGGCAACGAATTCCAGTTAGCAATAGAAAGTGTACATTGTGTAATTTAAATGATATTGGTGACGAATTCCAATTCTGTTTATATGCCCCAAGTTAACGTTAGAAAGAGAAAAATATATTCATAAATATTATTATACTAAACCAAATATATACAAAATGAATACCCTTTTTAACACTTCTAAGCTTGGTACTTTAAGAAAACTGTCAATGTTCTGTAAAATTATAATGTCGGTATTCAAAAACTATTGTCCATAACTTCACAATGTCTCTATTTTTAATTTAATTGCTGTGACTTTATATTCTATGTTGTGTTGTATATATGTAAATATGTATGTACCTCTTATGCTGCAGTTTGCAGCCTGAGTGAAAATAAAGTTCAGTTCAGTTCAGATACCGGCGTTACGCAAGAAATTGCGCGTCAAAGTCGCTGTGTTGTTGCATGAACGGTATTAGGACCGGTGTCAAAACTTGGTCCCTGTATTGTGCGGCAGTAAGGTTGCCCTGCACGACAACCAATCGGGAACGACCATTGGAACAGAAAGATCCCCAAACCATGACGCTGCCGCCGCCAAATCTGTCCACCTCCCGAACACAACACTGTGCATAACGTTCTTGTGTTCTATGCCACACTCGTACCCTGCCATCAGCAAACCTAAGTGTGTAACGTGACTCGTCACTAAAGACAACGTTATGCCAGCGATTCTGATTCCATCTTGCGTGTTGTCGGGTCCATATCAGACGTTGGTGACGGTGAAATGGCGTCAAAATGGGTCCGTTGTAGGCCTTCTGGCTCGCAGACCAGGAGCCCGCAGTCGATTCCTGATACTGGATGGTGACACCCGACCTCGGAACAAGTGTCTGGTCGATTACGGAGATGACGTAACCTGATTTGTTCATCCTTTCGGCGTGACGTCATACGCGGACATCCTTGCCTCGGACGATCCGCAATCACCCCTGTCTGTTGCACACGTTCTGTATTCGTGAAGCGTGGCATTCAGTCAATAATGTTTTTCCGTTAATTTTAATCTGTTTTCCTGTTACACAGTATACGTGCGATTTGAATTGAGGGCATGCGCGTTACCTGTGTTGATCACGTTACCCTGTGCACGTGAATATCATGTTTTACGGGTTAATTTACGCGTTGCCACCCGCCCCGTTCGTGCAGCATCATCTGGTAGATCTCTATCATAAATTATATAACACAAGATTCGACTTATTTCTTCCCCGAAAAAAATTACGATAAAAAAACATGAGTTTCAGGTTTCAGTATAGATCCACCTTTATTGAATTAGCTTCCATTACCAGTTAAACGGTTTAATGATTAGTGATCAATATTGTCTGGTATGGTAATTTGCTAAAGATGAGCATCGGTTGAAAGCACCAGGTGTAAATCAAATGAACCATTGCATGTGTCCTTTATTCCAGGATACAAAATGTCAATACCGAACACAGTTAACATTAACCCGAGACTCATAATTGATATTATTTGTGAGAAGGAGTTGACCATTAAATCGATTTCTAAATTTTTTCGGGCATTTCAATTTGAAATGTCTTTTCTTTGAATTCATTATTAGTTTATGTTATCAATAAGTTGTTTAACATTACTTCAATTTAGTTTGTGCTGAAAAACTCACGTACAAAAGCTTTTGGATGTGTCTGCATCATATAAGCAAAGTGACATCAATGTAAGTGAATTGCTGTCTTAAGGTTAACTAAAAATCATCAAAAAACAATGTCTAATCATTAAGGTGTATTTCAATTATTATTTAGATATATAATTATTCTATTTAGAGAAGAGGTTTCACAATTAACAAAAAGAAACGGCTAGTGATTTGTTCATCATCTTCGACAACAAGATAAAGATGAGGTTTCGTACACATTATTGTTTACCTCAGTGTTTAAACTGTATTTTAAAAGATAATTTAACAGTGACCATAATCAATATAATGGATTAAGTTCCAACAAATTATGTACTGATGATTGACGAATGAGGGCTCTGAAATCAGATTCCTAAAGCTGTCTGATAAGATAATCTTAAGTATTATATCATTGGCTTATGATTATCTCAGCAATAAGAGTTTCGAAAATCAGGGCCAGGGGTATTTAATTCTTTTAGAGTATCTACGTTTAATATCAGTTTGGCTTTAATTATTATTTGTGGACATCAAGGGACACTTTAAACTGATTACATCGACATTCACTATTGATTTGATATTGGTTTCAGTCACATAAAACGTCTTGTCTTGATCTCAATACTCAAAGTTTCAATGAGATTTGATTATTATCTCCTTGCCGATTGTGTTGTTCTACATCAAAGGAAACGTACATTAATGAAGACATGGTCATGTCATTTTGCGTTAATGTGTTCGGACTACATCAATGAAATGAATTTCAACATACTGCCTGTTCTAGATGCTTCAAAGACATAATGTCTCCAGTTGATGTCTTTATTCAGTTTCACATCTTTAAATCTCAGAGGAATGTTGCTTGCTTGTTGATACAGATATAATATATGAAAAATGAATGCAATATAAACTGTGTTGGTCAATGTTAATACACATGATTTAATATCTGCATATTTTCCAGATAAGGAATATAGTATATTATTTCAGGGCATATCGTTTGTAATATCGAGATATGCATTATCTGTGCATTATTCATTTTAAAACAAATTAGAAAATGATCAAGCATATGAGCCATTGTGTCTCTTCTGAATATTCAAGGAACTCAACGTGTGTTTGCATTTAAGATCAGCAGACACAAATATGCTTTTTATCCCACCGGTATGTAATACCGTGGGATATAGTCATCGCCCCGTCCGTCTGTCCGTCCGTCCGTCTGTCCGTCTGTCCGTCTGTCAGTCCATAATCATTTCGTTTCCGGAGCAGAACTCGAAAACCATTCATGATATCTTTCTGAAACTTTACATGTGTATTACCCACCAACTGAAGTGGTGCCTTTTGATATTTTCAGATTTCTGAAAATTTTATTTTTTTTCGTTTCCATAGAAACATGTTGAAGTTGGACTTTGTTCAGAGACAGGTTCGTTTCCGGAGCACAGCTCCAAAACCGTTCATCATATCTTCCTGAAACTTTGCATGTGAATTACCCACTAACTGAAGTGGTGCCTTTTGATATTTTTAGATTTCTGAAAATTTTATTTTTTTTCGTTTCCATAGAAACATGTTGAAGTTGGACTTTGTTCAGAGACAGGTTCGTTTCCGGAGCACAGCTCCAAAACCGTTCATCATATCTTCCTGAAACTTTGCATGTGAATTACCCACTAACTGAAGTGGTGCCTTTTGATATTTTTAGATTTCTGAAAATTTTATTTTTTTTCGTTTCCATAGAAACATGTTGAAGTTGGACTTTGTTCAGAGACAGGTTCGTTTCCGGAGCACAGCTCCAAAACCATTCATCATATCTTCCTGAAACTTTGCATGTGTATTACCCACTAACTGAAGTGGTGCCTTTTGATATTTTCAGATTTCTGAATTTTTTATTTTTTTTCGTTTCCATAGAAACATGTTGAAGTTGGACTTTGTTCAGAGACAGGTTCGTTTCCGGAGCACATCTCCAAAACCGTTCATCATATCTTCCTGAAACTTTGCATGTGTGTTACCCACTAACTGAAGTGGTGCCTTTTGATATTTTCAGATTTCTGAATTTTTTTGTTTTTTTTCGTTTCCATAGAAACATGTTGAAGTTGGACTTTGTTCAGAGACAGGTTCGTTTCCGGAGCACAGCTCCAAAACCGTTCATCATATCTTCCTGAAACTTTGCATGTGTATTACCCATTGACTGAAGTGGTGCCTTTTGATATTATCCGATTTTTTTCTGAAAAATTAATTTTTTTCTGTTTCCATAGAAACATGAGAGGGATGTTGGTTGTTGTTGATTTTGACTGCTTCTGGAGCAGAAGTCTAAAACCCTTAACATTCCTGAAACTCTGTAATACCCAGTAACTGAAGTACGGTAGTAGATACACAAGTATCTGTAAAAGATGTGTTTTACAATTTTTTTGGAACCGGTGGGATATGTCATCTTCTGATGACTCTTGTTACCCGTTGCTGGCCAAAACTGTAGATTGAATACTCGTGTAGAACAATTAATTTGAATGGACAATCACGTCTGCATTAACCATATGTAACTTATCCAATACCTGTCTTAATTCATCTAAAAGTGCAGAGAATGGTTTCCTGAGACAGTTGAGAGATTGAACGTCCTTTGACCAAAACAGTTTTTCCATTAAAGGTGTCTTGAATTAGGATACTCATACCACATTAGTAACATTTACATTACTCTTAATAGATTGAATTGACAATATCAATTTTCAAATCAGTACCCTGTCATCAGCAGTAAAACAGCTGCATAGACTACTGTTCTTTCTTTAGTATCTATGTTTATATGAACATGTTTATAAAGACATTCATACTAACATGTTTTATTTGAAAATCATTGACACTTAAATGGGGCTGCTCCAGGAATTGATGATACATGACATATGCTTAAATTTGCTAATACATGACAGCGAGTTGTCACACATTCACCATTAAGTATTTGAATCGGTAACTAAAACGTAAACCGACATTCAAAGGAGTATCATAGAGATATAGAACCTCAATCATGTGTTCACTTATAATCATATGCAAAGCACACAATCTAACATCAACCTCAACAAAGCACATCTGTTGCTTTAGAGGGATCTCGGTTTAGAAAGTGTACATAAGATATTAGTTAATAGCAGCAAATCATCAAAGGATTATGTGATGCGTGATATTTCATCTTCGACAGTAGCCATTTATATATATTATTTGATGAAAGTAATGAGGTAAGTTGGCAGCTAACTGAAAGAATTACTTCACATGTCCTCAGTTTGTTCAGTGACAATAACATTGATTTTCTTTATTTGTATGTCCTAAAAGTTTACCAATCAAGATCACAAAGGCTATAATTCTAATGCTCTCTCAATTCATTAATAGTGATGCATTCATGATTGGCTATTTCAGCAAGTTTCAGCAAATATGCATGGTCAAAGACCAGATTCAACAATTGCATTCAAATCCATATGCACACTTTGAAGTGCTTTGACGTGGTTATTAAATGTCGTTGAAATCTGTGAAAAATGGTATCACTGCTGTCCTTTCTGTAATTCCTTTTCCGTAATATCGTCTCACTTCTTATTAGTTGAACATCCATATAACGAAGTTTGCATTTTGTATAAAACTTCTTTTTCTTTTGAAAGGGTGTTGATAAACTGAAGTCCGCATTACCGTCAGTAAAAGACGCCTGTGTACTCACATCAAACAGGGGTATTATCTTATACAACGTGAGTGCAACTTTTGACATAGAGTGGAGATCAATTGATGTGAAATGCAAACCTTCTTTGCTTAAATCTCAAGAATGAATGGATTTGACATCTGTACATTCTCAACAGCGATCAAACTCATCATTCCTCATCCAATGAAACAGGAAATCTCTCATGAAGTCGTTTTATTTGAGAAGCTTTTTCCTCAAACATGCCTCTATTACAATGCTGGAATCAGATTTGTTCAGACTAAATTGAAATACACCACCGGCCAAAAGAAACGCCTACTTTATGTTCCTTAAAATAAAAGATGCAATAATTTCTTAAATATAATGAATGACAGTCTCCACGTTATGCTGAAGCAATAACTAATATGAAAGTCCATTGAAATCGTGGATAACTGTTATTCGAGTCAATTATATTCATGAAAACCACGCCCAACCAAGACTGCTATTTTAGGTTGATTCACTGGCGCACCTTAACCACGTACATCGGTAGCATCATCACCACTTTAACGCGAATGCGTACCTGTATTGTTGCTCGTGGTGGTATGAAACTCTTTTTTAAAAGTTTTTCTGATCAAGCACTGATCGAAAACTGAACAATTATTGTTTTCATATTTCAACAATCGCCCTTCTTTCGTGACATTAACTTCTGAAATTCAAATATATAATGCAGAAATGGTGCAACTTCATTATGTTACAATATTGCTAAACTGTTCATAACAGTTTTTAAAATATCTGATAAGATATCTAGTAGGCGTTTCTTTTGGCCGGTGGTGTAATATTCTAAGATAATTCTAAGTTGGACTAAACCTGTATTCACCAATGATCAGCTTGGTGTGTCTCTGACATAAATGTCTATCACATATGTCTTTAATGATTAATGATTTTGTTTGATGGGTCTCCGACTGCTCCACTTAATCACAAGTTAAATGTCGTACAAAAACATCAAATGTCCTGGTTTACTCCAAATCATCTCACGCAACTTGCATATGTAACGCCAAATATTTGACAATAACTTGTTTTCAATGAAACTAGACCAGCGGCTTAATACACGATGAGAAGCCAAATTCATGCGCCCCATTCACATGTATACACGTTATATGTTCCATTGAACAGTACAAACCAATATATGTCTCTTTGTCTGCTACATATGAGTTTTCAAAACTACGTTTGAACAATTGACGTGCGACAGTTGCAAACAGAAGACCTAAGACTAAACATCTTAATAATCTAAACAGATTGGCACTAAAAAGGTAATGTTCGACAACAGTCATTACTTCTCTGGTTCCCCACATGCTTAGCGCGAAGCCGGGGTTTATAGTATTCGGAAGTGTACTTATGTAGGCTACTTATGTTTGTACATACATACGAAATGGAGTAACTCAAGCACTATCCACTGGATTATTTTCATTCTTTTAATGTATGTGTCAACATAGTGGTAGTAATTGTTCCTTAAGTTCCTCAAGGTCACAATGCGACTTTATTTTGCCCTTATCAGCGGAATATCTAGAGAACGGTTGACTGGATTCTCTTTATATCTTACACATGGCTTCTCCAAGGGAAGACAAAGGACGGGTTGGAATTTGGTGACTTTGACATTATGACATTTTGGGCATGGGAACTTTCATGTCAAGCTTGTCATCTGAGTATCTCAAGAACCGACGACTGGATTATCTTCATAGCTTACATGACGAGACGTCCTTATGTATTAACAGGTTACACAATGCAAATGTATCACATGCTTATATTGTAAATAACAAAGGAACCGATTTAGTTGGAATTATTTACTTTATGCTCCGACAGAAAAAGTGGGGATGTATTACATCAAAATTGATGAGATACTTACTCTGTTCTGTTCTGTTTTGACGTAGCCATATCTATTTAACCTACTTCCACAAACATAACTTTTAATGCAGCAAATATATGTTAAATGCGACTTGAATCAAATAGCAAATTGTTTCTCTTTAACAATAGGGTATACGAAATGTGAGTATCCTTTGCTTTATGACTTATCATTCTGAACAATATAAAACCGTTTGATAGGTACACATATTTTATCTTAAAACATTTCTATTTGTTTTAGTTCACAAAAGTAGATTTGCTTCATGGTAATGGCATATGTCTGGAGTTTGGAAACGTTTTCACAACTAATATTCAATAACACAGAAATAAAGCCAAAAGCCAACATTTCTTGATAATCAATAGTTAGTTAATCTACAAACACTTAATTTGGAAACAATTATGTACAAACTTTTATAAATTAATTTGGGGTAAATCAATATAGATGTAACGTTAACAATAACGATGAGTCTTCAATGTATCAATGTCGACTATAGTGCATAGATGACCGTCTTTGAAACCAGGTTCGTAATGTAGCTTGTACTGAATGATTGAATGGTCAATTGAGAATGTGAGATGAAAGGAGAATTTTGTGTTGAAAAAAAGGGGTAAGTGTCTAATGACAGATATGATGCATATCACGCTTGATATTTTATGTTGATGGATGGCTCTTTTGGCTTCGTATTAACATTTTAACCATTTGCGGTTGAATGCAAATTGCAGAATTAAGTCTCTTTGAAATAACTCTACAAAACGTTATTTCGTCGCATTTTATTCAGGTTATGCGATTGGTCCATTGCTGTCCATGCTCTGACAAGAATCATCTGCCGACTTTGAATTATGAGACATCTTACAGCAGCTCAGTTATGTGTTTGACATACTATCCACTGAAATATATTATCTGTGACTGATATACCTGCGTGTAAAACAAACATAGGAAGATACTGTTTAAATAGAGAATACTAAACGACGTTCCGTTTAATAACATATTTAAGAAACGAGTGAGTGGTTTGTATTTAACGAGGGAAAGCGTCGTTAAATACAAATACCATCTCACGAGTTTCATAAATATGTTATTGAAAGGAAACGAGTTTAGTATTTTATTTATTATTCACTGATTTAAATGCCAATTAATTCCACAAACTCGTCGACAAATGGGACACACTCAATTGCGACCGCGGCGCTGACATTGTGACGTCATATTTTTGCCAATTTGACTACACGTCAATCGAAACCACGCGATGTTATTACACTAATTGTAAAAACACGGTAGATTTATTAAACCGAGATATTTTCAACGGGTGAGTAATAAATAAATTGATAAATAGAAAAACGGGTGACATGTACATGCTCCTCACAATGTTTCCAATTACTCCGGTTTCTGCTTTGTAATTTTCATATTGATAAACATTGAAACCATAGCCTCCTGAAAATTGTTCCGAGGATTATTTTCTAAGTATAGTTACTGATATTACTGTATAATAATAATAACACTTTATTGTCCTAATTACAATGTAAATTCGGAAACAGTGCAGTGCAGCGCCAGTTCAAGCGATGTTCTATCCTTATAATGCTGAGTGTCAAGCAAGGAAGCAACAACTCCCATCTTTTTACGTCTTTGGTATGACGCGGCCGGTAATCGAACCCCGACCTTCCGGATGATGAGCGGACACTCTACCAACTGAGCTACAATCCTGGTTATATAGATTAAACATATATTTTATGCAATATGCATGGAAAAGTATATATGTTAAGTGTTTACATGCATGTGCACACATTCACTGCTACAAGATGTCTTTCAATGTTATAAACAGGTTTCAACTTTTAGCTTTATGTTGTTAGGCAGCTCAATATGCAGCTTCGTTATATGACTGAAGAATTTTACTTTTCAAATAGTTCGCCAATATGTAAGTGAGAAAGCGACTCTATAAAATGTATCAATCAACACCGTCAATGAAATTGATGACATTTCGTATTAAAATGAAGTTCTTCTTTGTCATCTGTAAACCATTATGAACTCTCTTTTAAAGGAATATTCACTTAACGCAGTTTATTGTCATGTCAAGCAAACTGAACATTAAACTGTTTTTCGAGTGCTGCATTTATCAAGTGACTCCAAATGTAAGTGCGCCAAAACACATAACTGATATATGTGTACATTTTAGTTAAATTGACGACTTCGAGACATTGCATATCACATTTGTTTGCAAAAGGACAAGTATCACGAAAGGTAAGTTGGAATAATTAAGGGACACGCATACCGAATATGCAACTATTGATGTTGTAAACAAAATTATCTTCGATCACCTACGGCTAAATGTTACTAAAATATACGTAAAATGTATGTATGTATGAGATCCTAGAATTTTTCAACAAGAAAATCTCTTTATCATTCGCCAGTTGAAGTACAGTTCTGTACATACTTCCAATTGACGTGGCATCCAGATATGACATCACACTGTAACTGACGCGGTCACAACTGCATCTGTTCTACTTATCGACGATTTTCGTGCAATTAAGCATGATTTAAATAAGTCAATAACAAATAAAACACTATACAAGATCCGGTTAGTTTTATCTTTCGCTTGTTTCGTACCAAATCACCCACTCGTTCAAATTAACATATTATTACACGGACCTCATTTTGTATTTTCTATACAGTCCATCTCTTTCCTCGATGTTAGCATTTGGAAATGTTTTGGGGCACCAATGAAACTTTATAAGTGTATATGTTACGAACCATCTAGGGTATATCACAATCTGCAGATTGTTCGAACAATCTGCAGATTGTGAGCTCACAATCTAGGAATATTTCACCATTCCTAGATTGTTTAAACAATCTGCAGATTGTTCGACCCAAACAATCTGAGAATTATCACAATCTAGGAATTTGTTTGTAAGGCTATCTAACAGACTGCACGAGTCGATTCCTAGATTGTGAAGGGTTCTCTAATAGATTTTCTATCTTGTTTACCGACGATATGGGTCGATTCCTAGATTGTGAAGGCTTCTCAAATAGTTTTTCCGCAGCGCTGACATTGTGACGTCGTATTTTTGCCATTATGGAGTCACGTCAATCGAATCCACGCGGTTATGATATTTCATCTAACGACTACAGGGGTCGATTCCAAGATTGTGAATCGTCCTCAAATCAGTTTTCTATCTTATCAACATACTACAGGGGTCGATTCCTAGATTGTGAAGCGTTCTCAAATTAGTTTTCTATCTTATCAACAGACTACAGGGGTCGATTCCTAGATTTTAAAGGGTTATGATATTTCATCTAACGACTACAGGGGTCGATTCCTAAATTGTGAAGCGATCTCAAATAATTGTTTCTATCTTATCTATCGACTTTAGGATGGATTCCTAGTTTGTGAAGGGTTATCAAATTAGTTTTCTATCTTATCAACAGACTACAGGGGTCGATTCCTAGATTGTGAAGGGTTATGATATTTCATCTAACGACGACAGGGGTCGATTCCTAGATTGTGAAGGCTTCTCAAATAGTTTTTCTGTCTTTTCTACCTTCAACAGGGGTCGATTCCAAGATTGTGAAGCTTTCTCAAATTAGTTTTCTATCTTATGAACAGACTACAGGGGTCGATTCCTAGATTGTGAAGGGTTATGATATTTCATCTAACGACTACAGGGGTCGAATCCTAGATTGTGAAGGCTTCTCAAATAGTTTTTCTATCTTATCAACAGACTACATGGGTCGATTCCTAGATTGTGAAGGGTTATGATATTTCAACTAACGATACTGCCAACAAATCAATAACATAGACTTACATTGTGCAAACTTACCATTGTAACGAAATTTTACAATTAAGTATTTAACATAGCAAATTATTCCAAAATTCTAGTTGTTTGGTGGAATTATTCTCCAATGTGATCAGGGAAACGGTACTGTATCACCGTGTATATATGAAATTTATATTGCTGAAGAAACAATTATAACTTTAATTTTGTTTTCGAAATACGGAAATATCGCCAATGAAAATATGAAGATCTGACTGACACATGCATTTATGCACATTACTTTCTAGCTAAGAAAACCACCATATTGCGACTTTGAAATCAAAACGAACAATTTAATTCGACCCAGAGACTTTTTAATCATTTATATGATAATTTTCATTCTTATATTGAAAAATCAATCGATATGGATTTAACTTTGAATTTTCATTAGTGTAGGTTAAAAATCATGAGTGAAAGTTTATAGTTATAGATGATGTCTTCCATTTAATTCCCATTATTTATGTGTGGTAATGTGTATTATAATAATTGTGGTACCTTAAACCTGGTATCTGCATTATATTCACAGTTAAGCTACAATGTAAGTGTACAACAGTTCCAACTCTATATACTGAACATATACAATTAGCATTGCTCCATCTGAACCTAATAATAATATAACACTAGACTGTGCATGTAGACATAGTCGTTGAGTAAATATGTGATCAATGCTTTTCGATATTTCAAGTTTCAGGCTAGACGTCAGTCCGTTGATATCATGTCCTACTCTTGCAATATTGATGCATTAGAGACTAATTAATTTGATATTTGAAACTTATCCCAGTTCCTGTATGGTCTCTGTACACAATCGGACCGGAATTGTTAATCAAAGACAACCCTGTCAATTATGTACAGAATTGTTGATTCCAAGGTGTTAAGGAAGCGTCGCTGCTGGGAAATAAGGATTACTTACTTTCTGTCTTTTCTGGCTTGTTTGCAGTGGTAAGTCCGGGGTTAAATAACAGTACAAGTTATGAAGAGGGGGCTCAACCTTCCACATTTCATCTGTGACATTCTGGGTTGATGTTTTATAATTCGCAGCTGTATGGTATGTACTACTACGTTGGGTCTTCGTGTAAAACAGTAGAGCTTTTAAATTTGAACATCTCAGAAATCATATTGTTCTGAAAACTGCATACACTGTAGTTAGTAATTGGAATCACAATGTCATATTCGTATAAATAACACCCTGGATAATGAGTATTTTTCATCATGATATGCGATGTTCTATCAATTGACATATTTTAGTTTTTTTTAAAAAGATAGTTCCCAGGGCAATAAATTTGTCTTGTTTCAGGAATCACAAGTAATGAAAAGATGAAAAGCTGGAACCATAGTTCGTAATTTGAAGTTAAGGTTAACACTTTGAGATGATGTCGACTTTCCCAGCCTCTTTTGCAAACTGTTTAGTAAAAAACTTAAAATAATTAGTGTTGATTAAAACCCTCTGCAGTGACGTATTTTTTTATGTATCCCGTCTTGTTTTCAATTTTAGACTCCATGGAATTGCACAGATGGTTAGAATCCTGAAACTAATTAGTTTCTCTTCAATGTTTTCATAATAAAAAACCCCAATGTTTTGAAAAACTTAAGTTTCTATCTATGTCTTGACATATCTGTTGTGTTTTTTATATCAGCAAGGTTGTATAATTAACTTTATGGTTAAGTATTTCAGGAGATAGAAGATACAAGAGTACAAAGAGTTAACCAATGTGTCAACATGAAACGGAATCGTCCTGATAGGCCAATAGCAATATTCTGAATTTAAAGCTGTTTACATACATTATAACATGTCATCAATTTACCTGATATCATGGGTAGATACTACTCGTGCAATTAACAAGTGACACTTTAAAATGAACCACAGATGCCATACCATAACAAAATAATGTTGGACTTGATTTTAATAAATATAAATGAAAGAAAGTTGAAACCGTAAGGTGTGTATAGGTTGTCATGTCAGTGGGGATTACAATATGGGGAGGTATATCTATACTGACTAGAGAAGGCTCTATATTCCTGGTTTAGTGTTCCTTAACAGCAGGAAATCTAAATTGACCGGTTGCCGACGACTAGTGGGTGTTACATGGGGGATATCTATATTCCATATGCTCTGAACCAAACTTCCAGAAACGTAACATCTTAAGGACAAATTGACTGCGCCACTCGTGAAAATATAAACTTTCTACCTCACTCGATGCGATAAACATGGTATTTGTTAAGAAAAGACAGATATCCTCTCTATATGTCGTATCGTTTCCCTATTCGAACTCTATCGGGATTATTGATGAGGACGTTGGTAGTTAGTTTCTGTACATACATGATTTATTTAGAAACAATGTCCTTAACATGAACAATAGGACTTTATATGAATCGTCGAACGAGTGTATTGCTTTATTCAACAACGTTTTGGGAACACATTATGTAATTTGTAAAATTTATGTAAGTAATAAGGTAGTATGGTGTAAACTTGTTTAGAAATATGATGAATCAAATATTGAATGTGTCGAAATAAGTCACTTGACATGTTCGTTTGTAAAATTTGTAAAAATAGTCATACTAGTATACCATAAGTAATATCACTGCATTTAGAATGAACAGTCATCTATTAGTTGACATAGGAATTGAAGTAAATGTGTACATAAAACAGAAGCAAGGTGTCCGTTAAGCACTCAATAAATCAATACCTGTGATCGATGGTACACCATATGGCTAGGATCGATGGTAGAGTTCAGATGGATTGATAGAGCTGCATCCTGGAATTGTATATAAACATGTTACGGCCACTCTGAGTGGGAGCCAGATAAGATATAAAGACGCGGATTTAAGGAACGATAAATTGGACATAAGATCTGGTTTAGATTTCCACCTGTTCAGAAAACATCAGCTTGTTATCTCCAACTCAGAATGTTCCAAGTTGAAGCTAAAAGTATTAAACTATTGATTTCAATGTAAAGAAGCAGAACTTATATATAACTATGCCCTCAATGTGTGTTATTTGGTTTAAATGGAGAATATTTACTAACTTTACAACTTTTTTTTTTTTTTTTTTTTTTTTTTTTTATTGGTTCCAAAGATTACATGTATATACATCAGGTAATGAGGCATATAAAACATAAAACATGTTTGCAGCATAAATTAGGTACATGGTAATGAATGAACATACTTTGTAATCATCTAAGTACTGGGAAGAGAAGGCTCCATTTGTGAGTAAATTCTTCAATTTTATTATTTTTGGTTGCAATATGATTTTCCACAAAGAATATTTGCTTAAGAGTTTTTAAATATGAATGAAAATTGGGAGATATACTATTGATATTGCAAATGTAGATATGTCTTTTTGCAGCAATGATGATATGATTCAGTAATCTGTTTTGATGCAGAGTACCAAACCAAACCAGCTCTTTTGAAAACATCAAAGGATTAGGATATAAATTGTTAATCCAATTTTGCAAGTTTGTCCAAAATATCTGAGTCTCCTCACATTCCCAGTATACATGACAAACACTCTCATTTACTTCTTTACAGAAACAACATATACTATTATCAACTTTTTTCATTTTGAGTAATTCTCTTTTTGTGTAAATAATACCATGGAGGAATCTGTATTGAAAATCTAAAAGTTTTGTATCTTGTAATCCTTTTTTGTATATTGTAAATATGTTTTTCCAATCAAAGTCTGTTTCAGGAAATAAAAGTTGCCATTTGTTACACCTGTTAGGGTATTTGTCTTTGGTATTAAGTATGTCATAAAATAATCTACAACCTTTTGAAGTTTTTACTAAATTTAACTGGCATTCCGAAACATGTATGCATCTGATTGGGATGGACAAACAAAGGTTTAGAGCATGTTTCCAAGATTCAGGTATAATATGAAGTAAGTAACTAAAATCCAAAAATGTACCTTTAATACTGTATTTCTCTTTTAAAGATTTTATTGATAAAAGACCAGTTTCATCACATATATCACTAATATTCACAATTCCTTTCTCTGCCCAATTCTGTATAAAATGAAATGAATTTTTAAAATTGTGGTTAAACCAAAGTGGTTGGGATATAATATCTTTAATCTTGTTTGAGTCAACATAATGTTTCATGTGAAACCTTTTCCAGGCTTTAAGAACATCCTGCCAAAAAGGATTTTCAATATTAAAGAGGGTTTCAGAATAAGCACCAAAATTAAAAATATCTTCAAATGGTATATTGCATGGATTATTTTTTTCAAAGTTTTTCAAGTAAAATCTTAATGTTGAAAGTTTCAATGCATCAATAAAAATGTCTATGTCAATCATTCTCAATCCCCCTTCCTCATAGTTGTGTTTCAGAGTACTTCTCTTTATTTTATCATTTTTATCATTCCAAATGAATTTATAAAATATTCTATTGAGGGAAGTAATAAAGTCTGTTGGAGGGTTGGGCAGAGAATTGAAAATATGAACTAATTTGGAGAATGCTAGAGTCTTAATTACTGTTATTTTACCAATTAAAGTTAAATGTCTTTTCCTCCACGATGCTAGGAGTCTATTAATGTCTTCCAGTCTCTTTTTTGTGTTGATTACCCATAGCTCTTCAAGATCTGGTGTAAATTTAATACCAAGTACATCAAATTCACCTGATACCCATTCAATATTCATGTCTTTACATATCCTCTCATTAGATTTAGCTTTTGATCCAATCCAGATTGCTTTTGATTTGTCTAAATTAATTTTCAAACCAGACATTTCATAAAATCTATTAATTGTGTCTATTGCAGAGTACAAACTCTCTTCAGTTCCATCAAGAAATAGTTCAGTGTCATCAGCATATTGATCCAGTTTATATTCATTATTATTAATAACAATACCTTTAATATTTTCATTATTTCTTGTCATACAGCCCAGAATCTCAGCCACAAAAAGAAACAGATAAGGGGACAAAGGATCCCCTTGTCTACAACCTCTTTCATTTGCAAAACATTCAGATAGATTACCATGTTGAATGACACAAGATGTTGTTTCATAAGTCAATATATTTATCCATCTAATCATTTCAGGGCCAAAGTCAAACTTTTGAAGAACTAGATTGATAAAATCTTTAGAAACTGTGTCAAATGCTTTTTCAAAATCAATCAGAATTAACAGTCCAGGAATGTTCTGTTTCTTTGTTTCAAACAGAATATCATATAAAAGTCTTGTGTTTTCACTTATAGTCCTACCCGGTATAAAACCAGTTTGATTAGAGTGGATTAATTCATCTAAGGTAGTCTTTAATCTTTCTGCTATGCAGGAGCTGATTATCTTATAAACAGCATTGAGTAAAGTAATAGGCCTCCAGTTTTTAAGTAATGTTCTGTCTTTGTTGGTTTTTGGAATGCAGGTGATAACACCTCTTTTCATACTTAAGGACATTGCATTCTTATTTGAAACATTCTGAATAAATCTATAAATCCATATTCTAAATTCTTTCCAAAAGAACTTAAAGAAATCTATAGGGAAACCATCAATGCCTGGGCTTTTGTTATTTTTCATCTTGTAAACACATTTGCTTATTTCCTTTATGCTGATTTGATTTTCAAGATTGTCCCTTAATGTTTTATTCAAAGTTGGAGTTTTGATATCTTTCAAGCAGTCCCTTGCCTTATATTTTTCATGACTAGAGTAAAGGTTTTGATAAAACAGCTTTACTTCATTTAGTATTGATTTACTGTCTGTAATTTCATTGCTATCTTTTGTCTTTAATTTATTGATTGATTTTTTTGAGAAATTTCTATTTTCCAGATTACAAAAGTATTTTGAGGGTTTTTCTCCCTCTTCATACCAAAGAATTCTGTTTCTAATTTGTATTCCCCTTATTTCATCTTGTTTTATTTCTTCCAATTCTTTTTTATGCTTAGATAATGCAGAGAGCAATTCCTCATCTATATTTTGAAAGTCTCTTCTAATATTGTCCTCAGTCTGTTGTATCTTTAGTTCTAATTCTTCAGTATTTTTCAACTTTGTTTTTTTAAGATAAGATGAAAAAGATATAGTTTTTCCACGGATCTTCATTAGTAACGTCTCAAGAAATAGAGAATCAGAAATTGTAAGTTTTATTTTTTCAGTGTTATTAAAGTCTTTGATTTCATCTGTTGAATATTCTTGAATAGTTTCATTTAATACAGTTCTAACTAAATTTCCATAATCAGGATTTAGTAGCAAAGAATTATTAAATTTCCAGTATCCTTTTCCTCTTTCTTGATTTAAAGTATTTGAAAATGTTAATGTTACTGTTGAGTGATCACTCTTGTATCCTGGCAAAATATCTGAATCCAGAGTTATATCAAGTATATCATCAGATACAATAAAGAAATCAAGTCTAGCCTGTTGTCTTGGATTCTTTTTCCACCAGGTGTATTTTTTTGTTCTATCATTCAGTGTTCTCCAGATGTCAATAAGATTATAAGTCTCAATAAATTCCAGTACAGTATTTCTTGCTTTTGGGTTATTTACATGCTTATAATTCTCAAGATCAATTGTTGGGTCAAGCACCAACTTTACAACTTAACAACCGCAAAAGAAACGTCACCCCATTTTCAACTATGCAACACGTAATACTGATGCCAGAGAAAGACGATTATTTTTTTTTTTTTTTTATAGGGATACGATTTGTTAAGAGATATCCGCATTTTATGAATCAGAGTATAAGACTTTTATTTCTATGTATTTTCAAGTACACACTCTGTAGCACGCCGTTCAATTCCTAAAATATAGAAATGTTGTCAACATAAAAACCCTCTTTGGCTTAAATGTGTTGACTTGTCTTTACTGTCAGATGTCTTTACTGTAGGATGTTGTAAAACAAGCCAAAAAGGCCCATTTAACTCTCCCATCTCGACTAGTGAAGGACATACGAAACTGACGCGTCTTAAGGAGAGATAGGACCCAGAAATCGAACTCGCTTACGGTAACATTTTGCGACAACAAATTATTGTAGTGAATAAGTCTTTAAATATATGGATTGAGTTGTTTGGGGCATACGCTTTTACTTATGTATTTGCTACAGATACTGAAATAAATGTTTTACCAAACCAGGTTTTGCTTGAATTTTATAATCAATGAGAATATATATAATATATTTGTCATAGTTTGCTGGTATTATCACAATAAAAATATCATCAAACAGGTAAAATGACAATAATGTGTATATTCACAGGACATTTAGAAACATGTTAATATAACAACCGTCATCTTCCGTAATGTGTGACAACGGTAATTTGCAAGATAAGATCGAGCAGCACGTGGGTTGCTATGGCGACTTGTGCAATAGACGAGTCTTCATGCTTCGGAAACGCTTGTTGCCGTGTAGTACGTCTATGCAATATAGAAAATTCTGTTTAAATGACTTCTATTGATGCACATTAATCGGAGGAGTACTTGTCTTTGAAACCAAATTTCATCGGAGTATGAATATGAACATTATTTACCATATGCTATGTTCTAGATGAAAGATTTCCCCAGCGATTAATAAGTATGTTTTACAAAAATAATTTTGTATTTGAAACACTGACATACTCGATGATTCTGTAATGTATAAAGTGTACACCATGTCAATACAAATACTCAATAAACATAGAAAAATTGTTAATCTATATCGTCTCATTTCTATCGGACACAAAACGTGATTCATATTCATTTATCTCATGATGTCTCATATATTCCTTTCACATATGGATTTGATAAGACATACTAATACGGGTGTATTAACAGCCTTCTGTATAGTTACCTTTTCCCACTCACATCCTCACAGTATATCTGTATAACACAAAGCATCCAAATGTGCCAAATGCTGTAATGACATTACATCAAGCCACATTTTCTCCTGACGTGTTCAGTTTGGATGTAAAGGTGAAATAAATATGATGATGCTTTAAATTAAAGAAATCATATTCAAATATGTTCAATGAAACGATGTGCCTCATATCGACTTTCACCAAAAGGAAATATGTAAGAACGTATAAATTGTCATCATTTATGTAATGTACTTCTAATAATTCTAAAAGGTTTTTTCTAAAATGTGGTAAACGTTTAAACTTGTTGTACACAACATGATGTATGGACAGTATGGACATTAATGTACTTCTTGCTGATGTTATGTACGGGTACAGGTCGGTAAACTTCAATGACAGTGGATTGACACGTAAGTTGAGCGTGTCAGTAGTTTGTAATTTTAATACATTGTAATGTCTCACTTTGTGTGTCAGGAGTTTGTGATTCTAATAAATTAAAATTGTTCATTTTGATATTCTAAATACGTTTTAGTCTGTCTGTAGATTCAAAGGGGAATAACTCCATCTCATTTGGTTCATTTAAGTAGTCCGAACATTTCACTATCTGAACGTTTTTGATGAAAAACGGAAGCGTTCGGATTATCGAGGCCTCACTTCACATGTTAAAATCCGTTCTTTGAAATAAAAATAACCAGGGTGCTTAACAGTGGCCACTTGCCAACAATTTTTTTCAGGGCAATTATCTTGACTTGTCCTATATGCGCTCAAGGAACGATTAACATAGAAGTATTCAGATTCAATGTGGCACAAGGGAAAACAAGACACCGCCCGTGCCTTCCGTCTTCCTTCTTTGAGCAATCGACAAACTCGTCGACCCCCTGCATTTGTGTGATCACGATCAATACATTCGTCACCAAGACGCTCCGTGATGTTATTTGGCAATGTCTGTAACTCTCTGTAACCCCTATGCAATAAGTTTCCCTTGTCCACACATTCCTCGTGCTTCCTTTAAGATCTAAGTTATGCCGGTTATATATTTTATAAAAACATGTTGGGGAAAATGATAGCAAGATAGCAGTGTTCAGAGTTTAGTTAGAATAAACGACAAGAGTCTTTAGACCAGTGATGAAAGCACGAGTAAAAGCTGTTAGTAAATTAACAACAAAACACTTTAACCGAAGGTTTTATGTTATAGCTTCCCTTACTCAAACTGTAATTTAAATTCAAAATGATAAATTTTACAAATGTTTCTTTTTTACCAATGTCATGCAGTATTCGTGCAAAGCTCCCTTGAGAGATAAAACTGGGCTAACAGGAGCGTTCGCTGCAGAAAAAAATTGGACATACTGTATATACACGTTTGTTGAATTAGCTTCCATTACCAGTTAAATGGTTTAAAGATTTAGTGATCAATATTGTCTGGTATGGTAATTTGCTAAAAGTGATCGTCGGTTGAAAGTACCAGGTAAATCAAATGAACCATTGCATGCGTCCTTTATTCCAGGATAGAAAATGTCAATACCGAATACAGTAAACATTCATCCAAGACTCACATTTGATATAATTTGTGAGAAGGAGCATGAAATCGATTTTTAAATTGTCTCGGGCATTTCGTTTCGAAATGTCTTGTCTTTAAATTTGTTCGTAATCATTTTTTTGTTCCATTACTTCAACTAAGTGTGTGCTTCAAAACTGATATACACACGTTTTTTTTAATTGTCTTCATCGGTTAAACAGCCCATGATTTTGAAGTAAAGGGACATAAATATAACCGAATCCATGACTTAATGTTAACTGGATTTCATTATAAGCAATGGATGTCTAATCGCTGTGTATATTTAATTCATTATTCAGGTCAAATATATCCTCTGAATTTTCTTTCACATTATCAAATAACTATATCCATTTTCAAATTTGATTTAGCAGTGGTCACAATCAGTTTTATCGATTAAGTTTCCATAAACAATGTACTAACGTTTGAGGAAATATGGCTCAGGTATCAGCTTGTCAAAGCTGACTTAGTGATAAAATAATCTTACGTATCGATACCATCGGCTAACAACTGTCTTAGCACATTGAGTTTCGAAAATCAAGACCCGGGGTATTTAAAAATGTTAGAGCCTTTACATTTTAAATCAGTTTGGCTTTCATTATAATTTGTGGACATCAAGGGGCACTTTAAACTGATTACATCGACACTCATTATTGATTCAGCTTCAGTTTCAGCCACATGAAACGTCTTGTCTTGATCTCATTTATGTACAGCTACCATGGGATTTGATTATTTATCTCCTTGTCGCTTTCGTCATTCTACATCAAAGGAAAGCTATATTAATGAAGACATGTTCACCTCAGATAATGTATAGTGTGGCAGTATGTTAGGAATACACCAAGGAAGTGTCTCCTAACATATGGCTGTGTAGTGCCCCAAGAATGGGCACACTTCAATCATTGTTTTCAGTTGTGTATGGGTAAGAGGAAATATTGTCCCCAGTTGATCTAACATGATTCACTTTCGCATTTGTACATCGCAGAGAAATATTGTTTGCTTGTTAATATATAGAGATAATGATTGAGTTTATAATTTATAGATATAAAAAATACAATATTAACTGATTTGGTCAATGTTAATTCTTCTTGCGCATTTTATTTCAGTTATGAAAAATGCTGATTGACCTTGATTGTCCGTACACACTTTGAGAATATCATTTGTATGTGCTTCTTATATATAGTAAGATTAATAACTTTTCTTCGTAAAATCATTACCAATCATTAATTGTTGAGGACTAATTAATGACTTGTACTAATGATTTGTTGCTCAACCTTCCTGTCCTATTCCGGATAGTTTTATTCACAAGACAACATCTATTTTTATTGAAGTTATTGTTTATTGTTAATTAGAAACTCTTGATATATTGTGGAGTGATAACAAGTCGTTGGGAGTAAAGAGGATAACAAGTATTGATATTCCACCAGGATCTCTCTCAACTGAAAGGGAAGATGTAACTATAGATTTAACTATAGATTTAACTGAGCTTTGTACTTCCCGGCTGTGGGAAGGAGTGCCATAAGAACACATAAGAAAATGGTGACTTCATCCTAATAACATATTTCAAAACTTGATTCCAAATGATCTTGTACTGAAACGAAATAGTTATGAATTGTTCCCCCTTGTGAATTGAAGGATTTGTTATTTGTTTTTTTTAATTCTAAAGCAGTTACGTTGTATGTGCAAATGTTAACTAAACATGTAGAACGGATTTACACTACTGTGCAGAATTAAGTACACGATATTTCGCGAAATGTTCGCGAACATGGTGTACTTAAGTCTGCACAGTAGTACTGCCGTACGACTTTAGTAAGAATGAAAGTACATTCTGCATGATTGTATTTAATCTAATAAATACAAATACATATAATGAAAATAATAATAATGGTATCTCTTTTTATCAAACAAAAAAGTAAAACTGAATACAGCACACGTTATATTTAAATGTCAACTTGGAATCACATACATGAATATCATATAATATTATTAACAAACATTATGGTTTGTTTGACTGTACCCAAGTTATCAGACACAAGTAAATACTGTGCATTAGAAAGATTATATATCAATCAAAATAAGGTGTTAGAATATTATGAAAACGTAGAAAATAACAGAGTGAGGACATGGTATTGTTCAATTTCTATGCTCGTCAAAAAATTTTAGGGAAAACTGATATGTTGTAGCACTGTTAGTTTCATTCCTTCTAAATACGATTATTTTCTGGATGGCGGTTAACATACAATACTTGAAAACTACACAAATTAAAGTCACTTCATGACAAGAGAAATGAATTTGAATGATACGGGACTTGTCAAACTTCATTTTGACATTCAGCCATTTTCAGGGAATGGTTGGTTGCATTCTCCCACTCACAGCAGCCGTAACAAATTAGAATGAACAGTTGATCATTGCAATTGATTAGGGGTGTAACAATACATCGAACTATCGATGCATCGCAATAGTTGGCTTGGAAATAGTACTATATCGATAGTATATACAAACACACTATCGCTTTCGCAATAGTAAGGTTAACTATCGATACTATCGAAACTATTAAATTTCCCTTAATTATGAATGATTTACACAAGCCTCACAGCATTTAATTCAAGATGTTACATTTAAGAATGTCAAAAGAGAAGAACTAGAGATAGGAAATAGCAAAATGACAAAAAGTGTTTTCATTTATGATTTCCTTACTGATTTTGGTTTCATAGTCCTTACATCAATTAAACATTTCTACTAAAACCTATAAGAAATCTAGCTGATTATAGCGTATTTGTACAAAAAAGCCTATCGCTTAAGGTCAATAGATGTATTGTTACACCCCTAGTGTTAATTGTTAAGCATGCCACATCGTCGACAGTAACTAGTCTTCTCGATTAAAGAACAAGCGAGAGCACTGGATGGCTAAATGTAAATGTGGGCACGCACCACCGACAGTGGACAAGACAACAGTGATCATCAATTCTCTTCCTTGATGAATCTGGATCCTCACTGCAGCATGACGGCGTGTTCAAATGTTGTGGGGAACATTTTGCTGATGTCACAATCGTTTTGACGATGGCAGCGTCAAGGTTTGGGCGCCTTTTCATTTCATCGCAGAACCGACCTTTACATCATCAACGAAGATTTGAATGTTTTTCGTTACAAGGCCGAGATTCTGCGGCCAATTGTGATTGCTTGTCTTCATCGAATAGGCTCACAGGCTCCGCCTCATGGTGGTCGTATAGTCACTACTGACTGACTGGGACCACACAATGTTATTCGCATAGAATGGCTGACAGATTCTCCTCATATGGCACCATTTTAACACGCGTGTTAGTGAGAATCACCCTCTTTCTCAGGGGCTGCGTCATCATGTTCGATGGGGTTTGGAGTGGCTTTTCATCCCGCGGAACACTCTACAGACATTAGTGATCTCCATGATGTGTCATTGTGTTGCATACGTTACTGCTAGGAGCAGGCATATTCGATTGTGACAGACCCTTAGATCTTTGATTTTTTTTTGGGACCCCAGTGACTTTCTTGGCATCACCAAATGTTCAAGTTATGACATGTAGTGAATAATTCTGATTTTTTTCTCAATTATGTTCGGCCAATAATGAATATCCCACATATATTGTATGTCTGTCTTATGTTCCTTTGTGGTTTTAAGAGCAAATTAACCAGTGTGGGCTCCGTCCGTCCGGACGTCCCGATTTTGTTTCCGGAGCAGAACTCGAAAACTATAAGACATATCTCAATAAAACTTGGTGTGTGGAACAATCATCATGTCTAGATGTGCCTTTTGGGATTTTCAACTTCTTCGAGTTATTTTTTTTTTACCGTTTCCATGGAAATGTAACTTAGAATTTCGTTTCCGGAGCAGAACTCGAAAACCATAAGACAGTATCTCAACGAAACTTGGTGTGTGGAACAATCATCATGTCTAGATGTGCCTTTTGGGATTTTCAACTTCTTCGAGTTATTTTTTTTTTACCGTTTCCATGGAAATGTAACTTAGAATTTCGTTTCCGGAGCAGAACTCGAAAACCATAAGACATATCTCAACGAAACTTGGTGTGTGGAACAATCATCATATGTAGATGTGCCTTTTGGGGTTTTCAACTTCTTTGAGTTATTTTTTTTGACCGTTTCCATGGAAATGTAACTTAGAATTTCGTTTCCGGAACAGAACTCGAAAACTATAAGACATATCTCAACGAAACTTGGTGTGTGGAACAATCATCATGTGTAGATGTGTCTGCAAGGCCCGATTGGCTTATGGCATTGCACGGTGTCCAGCCGTCTGTAAACTTTTTGCATTTTGTCTTCTTCTCCAGAACCACTTTGTCTAAGGAGCTGAAATTTTGTGTGTTGTGTTTAGTTGAAAAAAGGTTCATAGTCACTGTTATTAAACAACTATTCTTCAATAAATTTTCCCAAAGGCGGGGGATATGGCCGACTCTGTCTGCTTGTTGACATTGTAACATTGAAAAATACACAAAAGAATGAATGGGTAACTTGGTCAGCATGCCAGTTCATGAATCTTTGCAATGTTAGGCATGAACATGCAAATTTAGAAACCATTCAAAAATCAAACAAGCTTGGTCCTCTTGTTTCTATTGATCTAAAAAAACTACATCATGTCCTCTAGGTTGTACTTTATTTAGACGCATTAATAATCACAAGATGAGCATTATGAGAATCATATAAGGCTTTGATACTGGTAACCACTTTACCATTTGTTTAGAAGCTGAATGGGCATTTAAAGGCACACGTGCACGCTTTTTGCGCTCAAATTAGCTGTTCATGGTCATGTTAGTGCATGTGCGCCAGCTGTACCTCCTTATCGATGTAATGCGATGTCGCTTGGCTACGGCATGAAGCAGTAATAAGTTGTAACCTATTAACAATCATATGCAAAGCACTTCATCAAACATCGACCTCAACTAAACGCATGTGTTGCTTTAAAGGGATCTCGGTTTAGACAGTGTGAATATGATATAAGGTAATAGCAACAAATAATAAGAATAATAAAGAATATATGATGCATGATATTTCATCTTCAACAGTGGTCATTTTAATGCATTTACGGTTGTATATAATAAGGTAAGATTCCATCATGTAAGAATAATACATGTCCTCACTATACAAATGTTCAATAACAGTTGCCACACTTATTAAACCATACAAACTATTTCCTTCGATTTATTTCATGCCCTAATATTTTACAAATAAATTAAAATAAAGATTGCAAAGGATTTTGTTTTAATTGCTCTCTCAGCGTATTAATAGCGATGCATACAGGATTGGCTATTGCCTTAAAGGTTCTGCATGTAAGGTTAAATAACTAATTGATCGCTCAACGGTCTCAAGCACATATGCACACATTGAAGTTCTTTGATTTGGTTATTAAATGTTGGAGAACGCTATGAAAAATCGTATTATTGTTGTCCTTCCTGTAGTCCTGTTTTATGTGATATCGTCTCGCCTCTTCTAAGTTGAACATCTAACTAAGTCTGCATTTTGTATAAATCTTTTCCTTTTGAAAGATGTTGGTGCATAATAAACCAAAGTCCGCATTACCGTAGTATAAGGCGTGCGTGTCCTAACATCAAACAGTGTGTATTAACAAATGAAACATGAGTGAATCTTTTGACATTGAGTGGGGATCAATTGATAGGAAATGCAAACCTGAAAGGCTTTCTAAGCTTTCCTTGAATTTCAAGAATGAATTGATCCAACATGAGTACATTCTCAAGAACAGTCCAACTCATCGAATTCTTCAACTAATGAAACAGGGAATCTCTCATGAAGTGTTTATTTAAGAAGGTTTTTCTACAAGCAAACCTCAATTACAATGCTGGAATCTCAACATTTCAGTCACACAATACTGAATGAATTGAGAAACGATTCCAAACTTTCTAAGGACTAAACCTTTATTCATCAATGAGTTTGATGAGACTCCTCCGACTATTCAACTTAATTGTCTCTTAAATATGTCTTTAATGATCAATGATTTTATTTGATGAGACTCCTCCGACTTCTCAACTTAAATGTCTCTTAAATATGTCTTTAATGATCAATGATGTTATTTGATAAGACTCCGACTACTCAACTTAAATGTTTCTCAAATATGTCTTTAACGTCTCCGACAGCTCAACATAACCATAATTTAAATGTTTCTCAAATATGTCAACTGAAACTACGAATGTTTGCCACAACACACACTCTGGGAATTGATCTGTGCCGGAACCTCGTCATGCAAACCAGATCAAATGGAAAGCTTTGTGGTGACTCTCTGTTCTTATAGACGATATCTGTCTTTTCTTGACTAATACCATGTTTATCTCATCGACTGAGGTAGAAAACTAGATATTTCACGAGTGGTGCAGCCACGAGTGAAATGTTAACTTATCTATCTCAAGAGATGAGATAAACATTGTATTTGTCAAGGCAAATATTCTATTTATTATATCATTATGTCTGTGTTTTATGTTGAAGTGGATTGATTTCAATGGTAAATGTACTGCCTTCGGAAGCTGGCACTATGACGTCATAACATTGTACTGATGACATTACGCGAGTGGCGATAAAGTTTATCGCCGCTCATTAGAGAGAATCTCACTCAAATTTATATAATAAAATTGATTATTAAATCCTGGGGTCGTTGCACAAAACCATACTGCCATCCTTAACACTGCAATATGGATACCTTAGTGATTTACGGTTACCTGTGTTTTGTGCAATGGGGCCAACATATCAGTAAATACAAACTATGATTTCTAATGTACATGTAGTTGAATGTAACTGTAAAAGCGCAATATATAATATAATATATGTCTTTGTTTCATTTATCAGTATTATTATGAGTTGAACACAGGATTATGTTATATACTCCAATCGGACAGTTGTTATGGGAGTAGGTGTAGTTTTTAACTGCAATTTGGAACACAACATTACCTTAGTTTACTATGGAAGGGGATTTGTGCCACAAATGAAGACATGTTAACTTGTAACTTGTAAAGTGTAACATGTCTTTCTCAACCATACAAGTCTCGAAAAGACAAGTCCAACCATGCAAAACTAACATTTTAATTCTGTCAATCGTAACTTCGCAATCTCAACTTTATAAAGTTGAAATGTAATTCTAGAAATCGTCAAAGTCGAAAAGTCAACTTGTCATTTTTCATTATTAAATCTAAATAATATGCACATTTTGTAATGTTACAAGTTACGTTTGACAAATGAAAAATGGAAAATGAGGAGTTGCAAAGTCAGCTTTGTAAAACGGACTTCAGCATTTCGAGACTGACATGACTTGTATAGTTGCGAATGCAATGTTTCAAATTACATCTCTACATGAATTCGCATTGACCATATTTGGAAGTTTCCCGAATATTGCCGATGTTTTCCGAGGACGAGAGGCATTTGCTAAAAAACGAGCCCTCCCTTGCCGCTGTCCCAGATGGGGAATCCCTTAGTCTATTTTGAGCCCAAAGCTGGACGAATTGACCACGCCCCCTGAAAATCAAGGGACGTAACTCTTGTTATGTCCTACAAACAAACGCACGTTGTCAGTTCACGGAGCGCTACTGTCACTTACATTCCGTTTGATAGTGTCGCTTAGTAATTAAATGCCAAACGAAAATACCGATTTAAAATTCATTCTTAGGTATTCTAATTATTATTTCCAAAAAAATTAAGGACATTTGACAAACAATTTTTGTTTGCAACGCAAAACGAATGCGGAAGTAATGTAAATGTGGGATGACACTGACAGACATAAAGGATCGCATAGTTTGATTGGCATTGATGCTATGAAATGTATCCGATCCGTTATCATAAAACTTCTTTCACTTACATGTAAAACATCAGATTTACAAACCATATATAGACATCCTACACCCGAAAAAATTTATTACTTTCTGTGCGTTCATTTACACATTATCTTCTCTAAGTTCAATCACGTCAACATTCACTTTTTTATACTCCAATTTTACGTGTATTCAGTAAAGTCTTTTGCATTCAGAAATGAATATCCAATTTTTTTATAAAGAATATCCAGATATTGAAAGCATATAAACGTTAGTGGGGAAGAAATTGAAAGAAATACATAAGCCAGGGTTGATAACTTTATTATTAATTTTAAAATATGTTAAATGTACCACAAAGCAATGATCTAAATCAGGTAACTTCATATACTTGTTTTAAAAAAATGCATTGCACTTTAATTATAATTGGAAACTGTTCTGAGTGTCAATACGTCTTATTCTTACAGACAAATAATCAAGGGGAAATGTTCTTTAGCTGAGTTGAATTTATCTCTTTTAATTATTTTACAAACTTTTCTCAACTAGTTTAAATTATTTATTGGTTTTGAATATGTTAATTTATCTATTTTCATTTACTTATCAAGCAAACTACATTTTTAGTATTTGAAGCACTGAAAAGTGTGTTGTTGTGGGACAGAAATATATTTGTCCATGATTCATATGTCCGTTAATTCTATATTAAGAATCACATTACTGAATTCAAGTATTAAATGTAAATCAAAAGCCTAGATCAGTTGTTTCACACTTTAAACAATAAACATTCAACTTCTACATGCAATATTTTCAATATGAAAATAATTATGAATATAGAATGAAAAATGAAAATAGAATTGTATCAGTGGTAATTTCAAAAATATAACTGCACTGTTGAATTAAAAAATTTAATCGACTGCAACATATACAGGATATAAAAAAAAATATAAATAAAACGTACAATTTCACTAAAATGGTCATTCATGAATACATTGACATGCGTATTGTTTTTAATAAATTAAATATGTGTTTTATTAACTCATATATGAAACGATGATAATTTTTATTTAGATAATAGTTCCTAAAATTTATGTTTTACAACAATATGTCTCCCCTAAACATACGTCTTTGCCGTGTCTATTAACACTTTTATTGGTTAATCTTTAATGTAACAAACTCATTGTAGTAGAAATATATATGAAATTATTAATTTAAAAGTTAAAAGAAAAGAAATGATCATTCAATTGATGTGTTGTCAAGGAAAAACACAACACAATCCGACTAGAAGTTGCAGAATGGGCTTCTTTATACACATATTTCAAGGATTAGTGTGTTTGAAAAGTCCAGAAACTGTACTAAGAGTGTGACATTTTAGATGTTCAGTATATATTTATAAATAGAGCAATCTACACAAGAGAGCTGCTGAAAATGAAAATAAGTCATTCAAATATTTGTTCTTTCTGTAAATCTGAACCAGAAAGTTTGCAATATGTTTTCATAAATGTAATCACGTAAATGAATTTTGGGGAATCGAAAGTTCCATGAACAATCGTCTTTTATCAGCCAAACCTGGCTCCCTGCGTGTGTGAGATCATGCGATATCAACATTGTAGATAACGCTAAATCGCTCGGATATTAAAAACAACGCCTTTTTTCCATGCGAAATGGAATGTTTTTAACAATATTTCCAGGTTTAAAAATTTCTTAGCTCTGCACTTCCTTTATGTGTGTTTCACTTTTGTCTGTATACCTGCATTCTCTTCCTACAGAGGTTACTCCCTTCAGATCGGAAATCTGAAGGGAGTAACCTCTGTGGGAAGAGCATGGTAAACCTGTGAAATGAACTTAATAAAACATTTGAAAATAATGTTTCATTGAGCTATACCTTACGGATTTTTAGTTCTGCCCCAGAAAGGAATCCAAGTTGCGTTTCCATGGAAACGGGGAAAAAAATACCGAACTGTGACCAGTGTTGCGACGATCCAAAAGCTGAGACAGGAAAATGACAATAATTTTGTAGACCCAAATCAAAGCAGTCCGTGACACTGACAGTAATTAATGTTTCGAAACCACTTGAAATTACGTAAGGTTTATTTTGAAAAGTTACAAATATTTACCATCATGTATTTATTTTAAAAATGTCGATAAATTATCTAACAAAAATCGAATGTGAAAAAATTTCCCGACCAACTGTTTTTTTGTGTTATTAATTCTTTTTTACAAAAGACTCATGTTTTCTTTATACTCATTTGATACAGAGTGTTTTACTTATGAAGGCATTAAACATGTTGTTTTATATTATGCCAACTCTTTATACACGTATAGATATCATTATACCCGAGTGTAAACTGTGCAATCCTGTATACCCTTTTACAATCAAATGCAAAAAAAAAATCAACACCCTTCTGGGTCACAAGAAAGTGTAGGATTTATTACTTGACTCACACAAGTAATTTATCATAAATCATAAATGGGAATACGTCACTGATTCAAAATAAACTGATCTGGATTGGGAGTGTTTTAGCTTATAAATATACAACTGCATGTAGCAAGAAAGGATTTACTCCAACTATCTTGTATATTTAAAAAATAAATAAATCATACATACATACAATACTATAATATCACAAAATACATATATATTAATCTTGACCAGGAAGCATATTTCTTAAAAGTGTGGTCTAGCTATTCCTATGTTATTTAGAACAAATGAATAGACAATTTACAACATTTCTGTAAATATGTTCAATTATTTATGTTGATTATGCTTGCATTTTGAACTGTAAACTTATTTGTATGGTCATCCTGGAAAGAATGTAGATAAACAAATGTTTTATTTTCCTTTGTTGTGTTTGACCAGTACCTTCCTCACGTGAAAATGTAGATTGGCCCTCCACATATAACAAACACATTTGCTGAAGCTTCGATGTCGTATATTTGGATTACTTTGATCAATCTAATGCAAAAATGTATTGATTATATCATAAACATATTTTATGAACATACAGTGGAATGTGACATTTAATATGTGCCGACCATCGGGCTCGCAACAGAAATAACCGCGTCTCGAGCGTTCGGGCGGGCAGTTACTTCCTCCACAGTAAAATGCGATGGTCTCCTATAATGTTTTAGTCAATATGCTTTTGTCAACAGTATGCTAATAGTGGGAAAACTAGTATGCAACTTTCAAATATGTGTTAGTAGTTGTTGAGAGATGCTTGCCAAGGGAGAAGTCATTGTTGAACATTGTGTTTATCGGATCGGAATTATTCGTTCCTTTCCGCTAATTTCCGTAATATTCCAAATATGGTCAATGCGAAATCGTGTAGAGATGTGATTTGAAACATTGCAATCGTAACTATGTAAGTCGTGTCAGTCTGGAAATGCTAAAGTCCGTTTTACAAAGCTGACTTTGCAACTCCTCATTTTCCATTTTTCATTTGTCAAACGTAACTTGTAACATTACACAATGTGTATATTATTTAGATTTAATAATTAGAAATGACAAGTTGACTTTTCGACTTTGATGATTTCTAGCATTACATTTCAACTTTGTAAAGTTGAGAATAGAAAGTTAAGATTGACAGGAATAAAATGTTAGTTTTGCATGGTTGGACTTGTCTTTTCGAGACTCGATGGTTGTGAACGACATGTTACACTTTACAAGTTACAAGTCAACATGTCTTCATTTGTGGCACAAATCCCCTTCCATAGTTTACGAACTCGTATACGGGAAATGTAAATCGTTACACCTGCTTACAGTTTTGAAAATTCATATTTACCAATACTGTTGCCTTTGGATATGGAAGATGTCTTGTTGCTAAGGGATAATCACACTAGACGAGTTGTTTTTTCTTTTTACTTTGCGAATTCTATTTATCACCTTACACCTCTCCCAGGTTTAGTTTGTGTTATAACAAGCTCAAGTGGTTATTCAAATGAGAAATGTTATAAAATAGATTTTAATAGTGTGAAATTGTTAATCCCCATATCGCTTGACGGACCCTGTGTCAGTCACAGGGACATCTGAAAAGTTCTAGATATCCTTTTGGAATAGACATTGAGCAATCAAACATAATAATTTGAACTTCAATACTTTGGCAGACAAGGTAAACCCCACATAGTTTGGAATTCTTCAGGCTTTCACTTCAAGTGATTTCCACTCTCTTTTGGGTTTGCATTGACCTTTGGAGAGTTTCATGCAAGAGTGTTGGAACAAGCGTACAAATAGTTTTGCTGCAACTTTTCGTTGACATGTCTTATGAAAACAAGACGATAGGATAATGTTCAAACATGCTGTCGGTTGATAATGAACTTTTGAACAGTTACATACCATATTAAACTTCACTCAACAATTAGGATATACTTATTGACAGTTTGTCCATCTCGTAGACAAATGTATGAACGAATGTATCAAGTGAATAGTTACAATCCACATTTCGTTTTAAAGGTATTTACGTAAGATGAAAACACTTACATCTACTCCAGTATTAACGATAACCACAGTTGTATATGTTAATGCAAACAAACACTATCATCCCAAGCTGTGTGACTTTGGATGAACACTCTATTTATTAAAGAGGTAGTTACAAGTTAAGGTTTGTATAGGAGGATAATTATCCCCTGCCTCAACGACCTCCACAAATGACCTCCGTCCGAGTTTCGTTTCCGGATAAGAACTTAAAAAACTGACAATGAAATTTGGTATGTGGAACAGTAATCATTTGTAGAGGTGCCTTTGGTTTTTTTTGACATCTTTAGAATTTAATGTTTTAGCCGTTTTCGTTGGGTAAAAATGAACATATTTTTTACGAAACTGAATTAAAAAATTATAAGGCCTAATTCTGAGAAACCTGGTGTTTGGGGAAAATATCATATGTAAATGTGTTTGTTGGGTTTTCATTTCAAGGAGAAATATTGAAAACTGTTTAGCAAAGATTTATATTTCTTGAGAAGCATATATGAATTTATTACTAATGAGTGTTTTAGGTTTTATTAAAAAGTTAAGCTCCATAACCATTGTTCACTATGTTTTAGTCGACTCTGTCTGCTTGTTACTTTATCAGTAAACTTTATCAAACATGATCAGTTATCAATAACGACTTGCATAATGAATCAATTATGTGTTGTGAAAATTACTTCGGCAGGAAACAACAGGAACAGCTTTATTACAGAATTTGTAAGTGATTAAATATCTTAACCCTCCACAATCTAGGAATCGACCCCAGAAGTCGTTAGTTGAAATATCAAAAACTTTCACAATCTAGGAATCGATCCCTGTAGTCATTAGATGAAATATCATAACCCTTCACAATGTAGGAATCGACCCATGTGGTCGTCAGATGAAATATCATAACCCTTCACAATCTAGGAATCTACCCATGTAGTCGTTAGATGAAATACCATAGCCTTTCACAATCTAGCTAGGAATCGACCGATGTAGTCGTTAGATGAAATATCATAACCGTTCACAATCCAGGAATCGACCCATGTAGTCGTAAGATGAAATATCATAACCCTTCGCAATCTAGGAATCGACTCATGTAGTCGTCAGATGAAATATCATAACCCTTCAAAATCTAGGAATCGACCCATGTAGTCGTCAGATGAAATTTGAACCCTGTAGTCGTTAGATAAGATAGAAATAACTATATAAGAACCCTTTATAATCTAGGAATCGATTTTTAAAGTCTGTAGATAATATAGAGATACGAGTTGAAAGCTCCTCACAATCTAGGAATCGCCCCTATAGTCGCGTTAGATAAGAAAGAGAAAATAGTTGAGAGCTCCTCACAATCTAGGAATCGACCCCTATAGTTGGTAGATAAGATAGAGAAACGAGTTGGAAGTTCCTCACAATCTAGGAATCGACCCCTTTAATCTGTAGATAAGATAGAAACACTATTTTGAGAACCCTTCACAATCTAGGAATCGACTAGTACAGTCAGTTAGATAGCCTTTCAAACAAATTCTTAGAATGTGATTTTTCTCAGATTGTTAAGGTCGAACAATCTGCAGATTGTTTAAACAATCTAGGAATGGTGAAATGTTCCTAGATTGTGAGCTCACAATCTGCAGATTGTGATATACCCTAGATGGTTCATAAAATATATTGTCTTGATTTTATAATCAATAGTTTCCGATATATAATGTATGTAGAGGTAATACATATTTTATATCTGTCATCCTTGAGAAAAAATGGATTACACGTGCACTTTAAAGGGACGCATATGATAATATTTATTGTCCCAATAAAATGTACTTAATGTTGAATTTCAGGCTAAAACTTATTATTTTCAATAATGAACTATGGCAATTTTGAACAAAGACCATCACTCTGAAATTAAGTAACAAGTTGTTATCGATATTGGCATCCTTGCGGTTTTGTCAAAGATATAATCCATAAGTGTACAGATATGTTAAAAACAACTTCAAAGACCACTTCTCTCATTGTTCAGTTCAAAGTTAAGCACTTTTAGTCACAACTCTTGAAAAGCGTATCACTTGAATCCACTATGTCAGAATATTTGGGGTGTTCACATTCTCTGTAAGGCTTTGAATTCTGAAAGGTTCGTGAAAATAAACCATTTCCCTAAGACTATTGTATCGACACAATAACGTGTTAACCTTTTAGTGATAGACCCCAGTTATTGTCCATTTTATTATGCATTTTCGTCTGTCTATACCGACTCACTATTTCTGTTGTTTTACCTTTAAATACATTTATGGTATATTTTGGATATATTTCATACAGATTATATTGCAAAGTCATTTTATCTTATTGACACAAGACAGACTGGACTTGGGAGATAGATGCTCTGCGTTAATTCATATTGCGTACTAAACGGACCTATTACGAACAGATCTAGACCTTACTGTTGAAATTGACCTGTTTGAGGTGACCACGTTGTACTTTGTATCTTAATGATAGTAGATTTAATACAGCTTCCTGAGTTTGTTATAGTGTCCGGTTAGGCTCAAGGGCGGAAGGCATCTGGTTTGTACCAACTTATCCGTCTGGTTAACGTTGATAAAATCCAAAACTCTGTAGGCGTGGATAAACGTCTCTAGTGAAGAAATGTTGAATGATGTCTTATCCTTGACAATGTGAAACCTGATGTCACCAATCACGTCTTAATAATTCTATCATAAGAAGACTGATATGTTTCAAGACGTGACGTCAACTATTATAATTCCCATTATGTCTCCAGAATTCCAATACGGACATTGACGTATTACTGAAAGAGAAACAATGGGCGGACAGTTGTCTTGCTTTGCAAACTGGAGGTGTTTGTTTTGAGAACAGTTTGCTTAAAGGATGTAAATGAAAAAGCACTTTACATAATTGACGATTGGATATCCCCAGCTACACTCGAGCTAAACTAGTATTGGAATTTCAAAAGTATTAGGTGATTGGATGTTATTGGAAATAAAGTCTTTATATCTAAGAATGGATTGGCAAGGATATTAATTTGTGAGAAACCTCTTTGAGATTCAAACTTTACAATACTATTGATATTAACTATATTATCGGTTGACATCAAGAGAGCTCTAGCATTAGATTAATTAATCCAAATTCAAAGACTGATTTTATTATACCCCTGACCAACGGTTGGGGGTATATAGTAATGCCAACGATTCCGTCCTTCCGTCCGAAAACATGTCCGATCGATTACAGAAAAACTATTCATCTCATCCCTTTTAACTTTAGCACACATCTTCTTCACCATAAGGAAATGTGTATTGCGAAATATAAACTGAATTGTTTTGTTTTGTTTTGTTCAGCAGCTGTAGCCTGGTAAATGATAATCATATTGTAGTTGGAACAAAACTGAAATGTATGCCATATCCTCAGCCTAATGCCAACATTTGCCTATTTGCAAGCTGTACATTTGAATGTTTGAAGTTAAACATTACACACCGCCAGCCAAACAAGAAATGTGTTGATTATTGGTGGTTGACATTTCGTGACGACATCTCATGTGCAAATTAATGGAATATTTTGGAACATGAAGTTCTTATGGGAAGATGTTGACAGAACATATATACATAACCAGACCGTTTACAACATGTACTATTGATATCATATATTGTTCACATAATTTGGCACGGTGTTATCAAAACAATTCCTTGTTTTTGAACAGTGAAAAAGATGCGCATCTCAATACATCTAAATTTGCGACATTTGCGGTCGTTTTCTTTCTAGCATATGTCAAATGATATTTTGTAATGTTATGTAAGCAAATACCTCTGGCAGCAATCTATAAATGTCAAAATTGGCATTTATTTGTTGACAGAGTCATAAAAATCAGGCAATATGATGATAATGTCATTTCCTAGTGTCAAAATATGATCACTTAAAGCGCATTCATGAGAAAACACACTATCTAAAACAACAAGAAAAACAGAGCGTTTGAATGCAAATTGTATTCACTACTCGCTTAAACTGAAATTCATTTTAAAAGGACTTCAAATAGTTTGGTTTATTTCGATGTAATACAGAATAATTAGTTGATCTGCTTTAATATTCCACAGTCATTTAGTTACCTCTTTCAGATATATCAAACACACATACAGTATTACATGTATATTTGATCACTAGATTTCATTCGATTTGCATGTCGTGATCCATTTTCTATGTAGTCAATATGTGATATAGGTTAAATATTAAAGGCGCTGTAGCACGTTTTTTTGCTCAAATAAGTCGATGAAATGTATTTAAAAAAATAATGTAAACAATAGGAAAACACCCTTCTCTCTTCGGAAAATCAAGTTACAAATGAGTGTACATGGTTCCGCAAAGCCATGGGAATTGTTTTTGTCATTCGAAATAATAAATTGTGTTCACAATAAAATGGCCGCCATGCAATTTTTGCGTTATACGCATTGTCGTTATTACCACTACGGATAATTGGTGTGTGTAATAAGATGTTTTACCCTCTAAAGTAAATATAAATGACATAAACTATCATTATAAATTAGAAATTTGAAAAAATAAAATTTGCAAAAAACGTGCTACAGCGCCTTTAATACACATATTTCAGAGTAACTATTAAAATTAAATCATGTTCTTCTCTCGATAGTTATCAGTTTAAAAAAAAACTACACTGGAGTAACGACCGTTCTTTCCACTTGTGGAAAGGCGTTCTTTTGGCGTGGAAAGAGGCATCTTTCCAATCTTTCCACCCGTGGAAAGAGGCATATTTCCACGTGTTTCCAAAGACGGAAAGAACGACCTTTCCAAACCCCCTTTGGAAATATAGGCCAAAAGGCGGTCTTTCCACAGCCATCACGCTAATGAGATTATGGAGTTATGTCCGCTTGTCAAGCGCTACCTGTCAACAATATCCATAGAAATATCGTTTATGACTAGATTGTCTTTGATTTATGTACCATATTAAATATCATTTTGATTTAGGAATTTTTTAGACTTTGATAACTATTTTGACATTAAAAGAATAAGTTGATAAATATATTTTTGTTTTCATTATTTTGACTTAATTAAACATTATTTGTAAACTAAATTCAAACTTTGATTTTAGATGTATTCTAACAAGAAAGTGACTTTAAAATAAAATGAGATAGCATAATATGTTGACTTTGTTAAAAGGATGAAATTAATGAAAATATTTGTTCATATATTTTGATAACCAAAATGATCTTGTTGAAAAGTAAATGTTATATTTAAGTTTTGAAACATAAAGATGTACAAGGTTTTGACAATAATTAGATAAAATTTATTTTATTTTTAATAAAAAAAACCCATTTTGGTTGAATGATTTTAAATTTTTTTTTATTTAATCCGTAAGTATGACTTTAATTGGAATGTAATCAGTCTACGAACGAACTCCAGAAACAGGCTTTCTAGAACCTTTTTTCCAAATCCTACTTTAGGTGGAAAAACTTAATGTAAAATGTACTGGAGGTTAGTTGTTCTAGAAATTCTTCTTGATTAGCATTTTTAATTTATGCTGTCCAACTACCCTATGCCGCAGACATCCCTGATTATGCACCTTGTGACCTGTTAATATAGGATTAATTACAACATGGATAACCTTCATGATACCAAAACAATTGAACATTGATACATTGAACAATTTATTTCTTCCTGTCATTAATGCAGTTTGCTTACTTAGTTTTTATGTAGTTCGAGCAAGAATATATTATGTAGTTCAATGTCACTAACGCTCATATACTGAAACTGGGTCTCTAATTCGATACTATTTCATGTTAAAGGGACATAATCATGTTGGTGAAGTCACATATATATCCAGTGGTATAATTTGTGTTATTTAATTGTTATTTGATATCAACTTTAACCGAAAATAGCCAGTTTACGGTCAGTCAGTTGATTATAACGAACATACAACCATTAAAAGTCGTGGTTATGATCGAAAACCGGACAATGAATATTGGCACGCTGCAGCCATGAAGTCAAACGTAATTTTGGAAACTTTCATAAAGTTGATAAGAAGACAGTTTGCTTCTATAGCCATTAATAGGTCTTATAACGAGTAAATTCGTGAAATAGAGCCATAATTGTCGGCTACTACACATGTATGAAACTGTTTTTAGTTTTTAGTTTTCATTTATATATTTATTATACTAAGCATTTGGGGGTAAGAATGAAAGTCGATTAAGAAGATATAACTTACACCAGCACCTATTGTTATATGTACATTTTAGAACCAAATAAAATATCATGCAAAACTGATCATGCAGCTTTAAAAGAATAGGTTTGCATATGACCAAAGAATCACGGATGTGTTCAAAGATAAAACCAATAACCATCCCGGCATGATGCCATCATAAGAAAAGATAACTATGTATAATGTTATCACTATGATCATGTCTAAACACTACATGATCAGAAAAATACTCCCCGACGTAATGTGCTCATCTTTTAAATGAAACTAATCACTGAAAGAAGAGAGGAGGCTGACAAAATGTTTATTCCACTCCTTGATATCATTAGCTAACCAGTAATTAATCAGTTAAAAAGTAGGTCATTCATGTATAATGATTGACTTACGATGGAACGAAAGAGAAAATGAATGAGAGTTTGGCATGTTCATTCATATCATCTAATGTATATCCAGAAAACTGTGAATGCTCACCTAGAGCGCTTTTCAACAACATTGAGAACATTAAATGAATAGACACAAGATATCGAGATAAATAGGAGGTTTTGTTTCATGACAGCAAATTACCCTATTTGGATGTTCTTTCTGATGTGAATAATGACCGATTTTCAAATTAGTCAGTGTATGCTTAATCCAAGCAGTAGTGATCTAAATTATCATAAATTTGATAGACCTATCCCGAAAGCTCATCTTATTCATTCGACCGGAATCAAAAAAATACATAACTTAACAACTGTGAGTTACAGTAAGAACTTGGGAAAAGTATGTTCTGTCATATTGATGATTAACCCATCTCACAGTCTGTTTACTGCTCCACCACTGCTTCTTAACTTGCAGTTTCGATATCAATTAAGATCAATCACTGGTAGATTTTAAAAACATGTCAAAGTGTTTATCATGGGACTGAATTTTACATTTACATTATCAATGACATTATAATGTTAACTAAACCTGTTAATTAGCCATGTTATTTATATGCGGGGTAATATCGGTTTCCTCACCATTAATCATTTCGTTTTTACTCAAAGTTATGTATAAACGATCGTATTAACCATATGTACATTTCAAAGAAGAAATGTTTCAAAGAGTGTGTACATTTCTTTGATTGGCATTCTAGAAGTTGGGGTGACGAAGAAGAGAGAAACGATCATGTACATTAGCATATGTTTGTTATGTCAAAGTTGTTCTCAACTGTTCAGATCGACATTCACAGCAATGAGAAACTTGCAGTCATACTTCATATGCTTCATATGCTGTCTGACATTTACGTTTTCCTATGTCATCCCTCTGTGAGAGAGAGAGAGAGAGAGAGAGAGAGAGAGAGAGAGAGAGAGAGAGAGAGAGAGAGAGAGAGAGAGGGGGGGGGGAACTAACAATCTGAAGTATGTTATATTAATATTTAAAATTAAAACATTTCAATTGCTGACTTTATCATTTAAAAGAATTATTGATTATGATTTGAATGAATTATGTACTCCCCTTTCCATAAGACCATAGAACGCTCTTGTTAACGTTTTAGTTCTTAATACCCCGAAAACAAAGGCAATGATTATAGATTATAGAGTGAAGAAAAACAACTGTAAACCCGTTCTCATTGACAATTCCAGCATAAAAGTTGTCCCAGAGTACAAATATCTCGGCACTATTTTTTATGAAAAATTTAACTTTAAAGCAAACACAGAGAATCTACAAGAAATGCCAACAAAGACTGTGTTTTACGTAAAGCTTTTAATGTCAATACCTTTCCACTTGTTCTTTATTACAAAACTTTTATTAAATACTTGCTCTGTTTGAGCATGGCAAGTTGGTTTGGAGGTATTTCATTGCAAAACGAAAACAAGCATTAAAACAGTATCGAGTTGACCAGTAAAATATGAGGTGTTGCTTTAAATTTCGAACACTATTAGGCACGCATAACATATGCTGCATAAATAATCCAATTTCAGAACAAACAGAGCATGAAGACATTCATTCCAACAAACATTGTTGTTTTAAACAGTTACGTGTATAGGTAAAGATCTGTCTGCCTGTTTCCACGATATTTCATCCGGTTATTTTGATATGATTTATTATTTTTACAGTCTTATATTTAATGAACAGAAGAAATTCTTATTTATATTTATGAGTTAAACAATTTATCATAGACTCCTTACAACTATCACACGACTTACTCTTATGAAAGTGTATATTTTTTAATATGAATGATTAATGATAAAAAAAACACATGTTGTTTAAGTGTATTGAATGAAAATACTAATACGTGTTGGTTCACCTGTTCTTTATTTTTAAGATTGTATGCGGAAGAGTTTCTGCCATAATACAAATTAAATTTTTGATTGTTATGTCGCAAGCTTAAGCAAAATATGAGTGATTATCATGACAATAATGTTGTCAATTTGTTACATTATATACAACTGTATTTTATTATGCAATGACTCTTTTTGTCAATCTCATTTTTGGTAAACTTCGCTGACGGTGGTCAGCCAGGGATTATATAATCAGATGGAGTCCCTGGCTATACCTGTTAAACGCTGCGTTCCGGTCGGTGTTATGTAACATGTGTATTCGCTCTTAAACAAGTCTTCCTGGTGGACTGTAACACTTGACTTGGTTATCTTGTACTGCAGCCACATTGATCTATCTATCAACAATCGCTATATACACTTTCATATCGGTATTTAAATCTAACAGTTATGATGACAAAGAGGTACTAGTATGTGCATTTGCTTCAATTTAATGCTGTATACTAGCCTATAAACGATAAACGTCTCATTATCTGTCGAAACAACATTTTAATGTAATATTGTAAAATTGCAATGACTTTAACATGTTATAACGGATATTACTATTTATAACGGATATTACTACTATAACTACAAATAATTACATTATAAAATTAAACATTTAGACAGTATAGACCTAGATAAAAGGTCACAGTTGTGTAAGCAATGATACTATAAGGTATTTATAGAAGTTTAACATGTATTACTACAAATCATAAAATCCAATTAAAACATAAAATAAGCACACATCATTTCACCACAGACCCATGTTTCTGTTTAGCACAGTTTGGATGGGGTGATTTTTCATATTTGTTCTGCTCAAATAATTTCATAGAAGGCGATTTATATAAACATGTTCATTATTGCATACTCGAATACCTACGCTAGATATCTAGATATTACATTTCCCTCTAGTTATGTCACTTCTTTGTGTATGTGTATGTATGTGTATTAGTATTTAAAGTTAACCCTCTCATCAGAGTTGACGAATATATATCCGAATACACACCCAGAGCTAGTCGCGAATACACGACATTCCTCGCCCCAACAAGCCTAGCTTAATTGCGGGTCATAAACCAGGGGAGAAATTATGCATTATACATTGAATATTTCGTAATTAGAAAATCGCTCTGTATGTATTACCTTACATAAATAATGACAATTATTTTAAATCTTGCGTTTTCTAGCTCTCTGGGATAGTGTTGTTTATTTATACAATATTATTTGATGATGTCCGTTATTACTGTATTGCGATCTCTACTACAGACACCTCTATCTATTTTATCTTTGGAACTTCTGCGTGTATTGGAGTTTTTTTGAGTGACACGTGTACAGTTCACCAATTCATACTAGATTATTTTCAAACCTTGTGAAAACGTCTCATCGGTACTATTAGTATATTTGTAATATCATTTATAAAATGTCTATTAGGACAGACAGACGAACATAATTATTGCATGTTATATTGATGCATCGTTAAAACATATGCAATAGTTATTTGCGAAAGAATCACTGACAGACAGGTTTTTTCTATATATAGGGCCCAGTTTTAACATGACAGCTTGAGATGACGTGAGTTTTCATCAAATCTTTTATAAACATGGCAAGGTATATTAAGATATATTATAAATATGTAGATTATACATTGTTTGTTGATTGCAAAAGCGTCACAAACTAACCATTTGTAAAATTCGTCTTCTATTTGACCAGAAGAATAATTAGAACATCATAGATCATCCAGTGTCTAACAGTCCTTTCCAAAATGTTGTATGTTTAAGGAGTGTAATGCGATTATAAATTTACATAGATTTCGTAAGAGTGACTTATCACTAAGAAAACTTAAATACTAGTCTGGTCCAAAACCCGATTTGAAATGATGTAATGACTTAAATAAATTGATGAACTATTTGTGTCGGACCAGTTTGTATAAACATACCCTTTAAACATAAACAAAAATATTTGCCTGTCACCAGCATTTTGATTCAACCAGATATAAGACAATCCACTTGACAATAAATATTTCTCCTATCAGCTAACTAATGCGTGTTAACGGGACATATTTAAGGATGCGTACACGTTATTGAAAATGTATCTTAAAACTAATGTTGTGCATTTGACATTTCATACGAACTTGCTAGCTGTGTTCATTTGCATCAGTATGATATATATATTAATTAAAACTATTAGTAGGCCGTTTGCTTCGAACGTACTACATAGCACACGCATTCAGTTTTAATGTAATATGCTTCATAAACAAAGCATGCATTTATACATTTTATCATTTTCAAATACAAATACAAATTCCAAATTTCTGTCACATCTTCAGTCGGTTTCACTTTATTTCCACAAACGATACCTTTAATCAATATTTCCCGGGGTTTTTTTAATTCTTAATATATAAATTCAGTAGACACTCTCTTGCGTCACATACAAGTAAATATTTGATTGATTCCACCAGTTTCAAGTTGTGATCCGAAAAAAAGTACGATGGACAGAACATGAGATAAATTTTATTATTTTTTATTGAAGATTGTCCTATTGTTATATACAGCCATAAAATATTTACAAATCATACCCCGACACAATTGCAAAACAGACAGTATATACATATGGGACAACAATTAAACAGAAAACTTATGTTAGCTATCTTGATGATACAATTTAATTTGTTGAAGAATGAATGCTTGTCCTATATACACGTGGATGTGTATTGGATAAAGAAGAGACTACTCTCGTCAGAGTTCACAAATACACAACCGAATATACATGTGTGTGAAGTCGCGAATACACGCTATTGAGCCTATCTAAAGATAGCAATTGCGGGTCATAAAACAGTCTGTGCAATACACGAGAATGGTAATTGACAAACTTAATCTGTTCTTACTAACTGTAGTAACACTATCATATTTGTAAAATGTGTATGTTTATTGTGCTTTATGAGTGTTTTGGGCGCGTATGTCTCATTTGGATACATATTTGAGAAGTCTATCCATTTTTTTACGGCACTTTATCTTAACTTTATGAATTTTTTTTTTTATATGTTACTGTTTTACAAAATAGTCATCACACATTTAACGTTGTTTCCTTATTATCGGTAAAAACTCGTTATTCTGTGACTCAATAATTAAAGATAACACTATATTCAATCATTCTTGCTGTACTGTAATGAAGTGCGGAAACAAATTTATTAAAATAATATAAATGTTAATCACATTATAATCACGTTATTGGTAATTGAGTGTAACATATGTCAAACCTGACGGGTTAGCATATGTTGCATGTTTATTCATATCCGCTTGTATATATATATATATATATTTACCGGTACTGATTGCAGTCGACTGCAGTCTGGGCGCACTCTGGTATTCAACCATTACCAAAACTCACAACAAGGCGTACTCTTTGAAACTGAACTGATGTCTTATGATAATTGTAATTATAGTGCAAGTTGCCTGTCTGTCCATTTTGTTTTAATTGAGAACTATGAATTGAAACCAAGTGTTCGTTATTATTTGTTTTGTCAGTAATTAAATATGGGATGATTTATTGACACTGAATGGTAATTTTGACATTTTTAAAGGTCAGCGAAAAACAGAATGTTAAAATTTAATGAATGAATTTCTTATATTATAGAATAGCTTTTATTATGATGATGAGGGTATCAACCGGCTATTTAGACATTTATGTACATGAATGCGAGACATATTTGTTAATTAACAGAATACACAACTATGTTTATTAGCACGCACTGTGATTGGGTATCTACCCACCGCGTCAGTGGTTGTCGCCATTCCAATTGATTAATTGATTCGTAACAAAGCATGTGAGACATGAAAGACTCTGTCTTAAGAACGTACTTCTCCCCACAAATTGACAGCTATGTGGTATGCTATTGTTGCATTTAAAACATCACAATTCATCATCAATGTAATGAAATTGTTATTTTGAATATAATTTAAATCTGGCATTAAATAACGATTTACTGATATCTTAACAAATGATTGAAATCAAACTCAAAACGTAATTGTAATTTTACTTTCATCTGATGTGTTCGCATGTAGCTACAGCCATCTGTTGTTAAACTGTAGCTACAGCCATCTGTTGTTAAACCCGTAAGCTCTACGAGGAAATTAACATGGAAATTGTGAAAATAAACATATATTGTTTGGTAATCATTAACAATGTTGCAGTAGATTAATTACATTAACTTAAGATTTTGTATGTACAATTACACACTTATTCCAATATTTTGTTATTTACTTCTGAATTTTTGTTTTAAATATCAAAACCAAAACTTAATTTCAAAACTTGTCTTAACAAACAAAAATTGCAACATTTGTTACAGAATGGGTCGGTAATTAAATGCAGGCTGTAGTATAACCATAGACAATAGCAGGTACCATTACTGATTAGTTTTATGTATTCCGAATTAAGGTCTTGCACAAGTTGCGCGCAGAGATTGTCGTAGCTAGTAGTTATGCAACTCAGTGTAACAACTGCACATGTGTATCTCAGGAGGTATTATGACTAAATACACAATCAGTACTTAATGACTCAAATATACAATCATTTGATTGCGTTGTTGTGGAATGTATTGAGAGAGATTATTATGGCTCATTTCCTACTCATAAATACATGTTGATAACATATAAATTTAACGACATACGATGGTATGACGTAAAATATTGCAAGATATCTGTGAAATTAAAATACATGCGTGATTTTGCTACATTGCATAAATGCTCATATTACCAATTTTGTCATTTTACCGAGATGATGTATTTATCGAAATAACATTGTACAACACTCTGAAATGAGAGATGGACGGACAGAGAGGGAGAAAGAGAGGGAGGGCGAGAGGGAAAGAGAACGGAGACAGAGAGACGGAGAGAGAGAGAGAGAGAGAGAGAGAGAGAGAGAGAGAGAGAGAGAGAGAGAGAGAGAGACTGTACAGAGAGAGAGAGATGAACGGACAGAGAGGGAGAGAAAGACGGACGGAGAGAGAGGGAGGGCGAGAGGGAAAGAGAACGAAGACAAAGAGACGGAGAGAGAGAGACGGAGAGAGGGAGAGAGAGACGGACGGAGAGAGAGGGAGGGAGGGCGAGAGGCAAATAGATTAGACTATGCAAGTTGTCTATAATTGTAAAACGTTATACAGTTATATATTCACAGAGATACAGGGAGTGGGGAGAGAGAGAGAGACGGACAGAGAGAGGGAGAGAGAGACGGACAGAGAGAGGGAGAGAGAGACGGACGGACGGAGAGAGAGGGAGGGCGAGAGGGAAAGAGATTAGACTATGCAAGTTGTCTATAATTGTAAAACGTTATATAGTTATATTTTCCTAACTGAAGAATTGTAGCCAGTCGGGGAAATTCGCTACCACACAACAAAATGTTGGCGTTGTGTAACACGTTTCAGGTTTTTAAATTATCTTTCTGTCAGTCCGACATATGTTTACCTTTTTATATGTGGTTACATTAGCTTGGTAAGTCACGAGGTGGGCCAGGTAGATTCCTTTGACGAGGGAGTGAGGGTAAATAGTGAAAAAAGAGAAAGAGACAGAGAGGGAGAAAGACGGACGGAGAGAGAGGGAGAGAGAGAGAGAGAGACGGACGGAGAGAGAGAGGGAGGGCGAGAGGGAAATAGATTAGACTATGCAAGTTGTCTATAATTGTACAACGTTATATAGTTATTTTTTCCTAACTGAAAAATTTTAGCCAGTCGGGAAAATTCGCTACCACACATCAAAATGTTGGCGTTGTGTAACAAGTTTCAGGTTTTTAAATTATTTTTCTGTCAGTCCGACATATGTTTACCTTTTTATATGTGGTTACATTAGCTTGGTAAGTCACGAGGTGGGCCAGGTAGATTCCTTTGACGGGGGAGAGAGCGAGAGAGGGTAAGAGTGAGAAAGAGAAAGAGACAGAGAGGGAGAGCGGGAAAGAGGGGAAAGAGAGAGAAAGAGATTAGACTATGCAAGTTGTCTATAATTATAAAACGTTATACAGTTATATCTTCCTAACTGAAGAACTGTAGCAAGTCAGGCAAATTAGCACAACAAACTGTTGGCGTTGTGTAACAAGTTTCTATTTTCGGCAGCACCTTTCAGATGATTCTAATAACAAAATGACATGACAAAACTGTTTACATCATTGATTTGATGATCAATTGTAACTTTATGTAGGTATTTGACACAAATTATTTACATAATTTACAATAAGGATATTCATGATATTCAAATGTTATAGTTTAACGAAATGCAATATTTTCTCTTGTGAGATGTCTCTCATTGGTATTTGTTTGTAACTTGGTGCAATATTCGATAATATACAAGATCAATTAAACTATGATGTATGGACAAAAGTAATTTTATATGCGTGTCCTTTCCCTGTGTAATCACTTAATGTACATTTTGCCTCAGTGATTGAACTGTATAATACAAATTTGTAATCATTGTGTGGTTAATGAGTTATACATACATGAAGGATTAGTAACTCAGTTTTCTTTTAGAAATAAATTTTATGTGATTAGGTGAATAAAATATGAATAGGTGGTTAAAAGTGGGAACAATCTAATTAGATTCATGACGTAAAATTGTATAAATTTGCATAGTTTCGAATACCTCGTATGTATTACATAATGGCAATTGAAAAATTAGTAAAAAAAAAAAAAATAGAAATGTAAGTTTCAACGTACAGACTATTTTTAGAATTGACACGTTTTATAAATTATTTTAATGAAGTAAAGTGTATTGCAGGACCACTATGAACATAATAATATTGCTGATAATGTTATCCCAACTTTACCAAAGGCAAAACACACGAACTGTGATTTTAAACATGCTTCGTTTAATGATCTTTTCAAATAATAGTAGTTTTTAATTGTGTCGTATACATTCCATCATAACTAATTAATACTTATAACCCTTAACAAAAAACAAAACTACATCCATTGCAATGTATGACTCGTATTTCCTGATTAATTTGCTATTGAAACGAAATTTCACTCACTCAATGTAATACAGAAATGCCACTCGCGCTTTGTTAATATTTGTTTGCAAAATATGTCTTCGTTTGGTTGAGAAAACAGATTCACCATAAGTTGTATGTAAGGATGGTCTTAATCTCATTTCCTTTTAATTTCCTATTCAACTATTATTTCTGGTTACCTGAATGATGATAATTTAGTCATGTAACTTACAATGATCTCATCTATCACATGTTCAGGATATTATAGGAAAATATCATTATTTATTGTACTGGTAATAAAACTATTCCAAAATGTTTCCGTTGCTTCAGAAAACTGAACCACGATTTTATGAACGCTTCACATAATGATAAGAACAAATTAAATATTACATTAAATGATTAATATATAATTTCTCACTTAAATGTAATGGCATTAAAATAAATTAAGATAAATAGGTTGAAAAGGAGTTTTGAAGAGTGATTATTAATTTAGTTTTAGAAGTAAGGAGATGAAAAAAGATAATGTGATTTTATTCACGCTTCAATGGAAATCCACAGTTTGGAAAGGTGGGCTGTGGAAATGTGATCATTCCACAGCGTGGAAAGGACGCCTTTCGGTTTTGGAAAGATCGTTATTTCCAAGTGTGGAAAGTTGTGGAATGGACGGACGTTACTCCAGTGATATTGAAAATCAGGATGATGATAGTGACGACGAATCTGAATATGAATCTGAAGATGATACTGAAGAAGAATCTGATGAAGATGATAATGGTGATGATGATGAAATTGAAGGGGATGAGTGGCTTGTTGACATCACAAAACCATACAATCCTAGTCCAGTAAATAATGCTGAAGAGGGCGACTATGATGAAGTTAAGCCTGAAGATTGGGGAAATCTAAATTTTTGGATCATGTTGAGAGATGCTCAACAGATTGTTGATTGGTTTGACAAGAGAAAAATATCCCCACAAGCTAAGAAGGATATTGCAAAGGTTTTCTCACCGCTGAACCTTGCAGCGCGGGTGGGAAGTATCCCAATCTTTAATTTTCTTCTTGGCGAAGGATTTCCACTCATCACTGCTGATCATCTGTTCCTGGATGCATCTTTACAACAGAAGTTTGACATCATGGAGACCTTGCTAAACATGGGTGCAAGTGTGAATGCAACTGATTCTGCTGGGAGAACAGCTTTGCATCTTCTTGCAAAGCAGTTGAGTTACCAACCAAAGAAGATCAAATATCTTCTTTCTAAAGGAGCAAACATTGACCAAAAGGACAACTCTGGCATGACAGCTCTACACAATGCTCTTGTAAGGGGAACAAAGGAAACAGTGATTGCACTTGTGAAGGCAGGTGCCTCTGTGCATGGATGTAGTGGCAGGGGTAGACCCATTTTGCATATGGCAGTTTACAGAGGACTGAAGATAACTTCTTTGTTATACAAGGCAGGAGCTAGACCAGGTACATCTATGGAGTACTCTGAAGTTAATGCAGCAGTGAAAATACCAAATCTAAACATTTTACGATTCCTTGTAAAATGGAATGCCCCATTAGAGGTTGACCTTCTGGGAGTTTCTAAACTTGTTTTCTCAAGTAAGAAAGTGTCAGCAAATCATATGTTAGACCTGCTTGTTGGAGCTGGGTATAGACCTTCAAAGGATGCAGTCCTGAAATCGGAAATTGAAAACAAACCCAAAAATATGTATATTGTGAGAAAAATGAGGCTTTTGTCTTCCCATCCAATGTCATTGAATGAGTTAGCATGCTTTAAGATAAGGAGCATCTTAAGGACATCCTCAAAAAGCATCTTAGACTCGGTGGAACTTCTTCCTGTTCCTGAACCTCTTAAGGAGAATTTACTCTTGAAACATGTTACGCAACTTCACGAAGATTAGAAGTATTGTGAGAAGATTCATTTGCATTCTGACTTTTCCAAAATAGTATTGATGAAATTTGAGTCCTCTTTCTACTGTTGAATTGAGGATGCAAAAAAAGATAATTTCATCAGTGAACACAAAGTGAAAACTTAAAGTCAAAACTCTCCATGACTTATCAGTACAGGTGTTTTTTTAAAAAACATTTCTTACTTTGATTTCTTATTGGAGGTATCTTATAACAAAATCTGTACATTAAGCAATATTCATTTAAGTACACTGTATTTAGAGAAATATGCATGATTTGAATTTTTAGCTCATCAGGCCTGAAAGGTCTGATGGGTTTATGGCACAGCGTCCATCCATCCATAAACTTTCTCATTTTCTACTTCTTCGGAACCAGTGACTGTAGACAGCTGAAATTTTATATACATACTCAAATACAAAGGGACAAATTGTGACCCTTTGACCCCAAATTTTCGGTCAAAGGGAAATGACCTAAGACCATATTTTCATCTTCTTCCCAATTATGAGGAGCTCTAGAAAGCTGAAATATTGTGTTGAATTCCTTGGCTGATGGGGATTCTAAATTGTAGATTTTGTGACCCTGTGACACCAAATTTGGATCACGTGGTCATGACCTCAAAAACCTTGTTTCATCTTACAAGTATGAGAAGTTCTTGAAAGATGAAATTTTTTGTACAGACTGGACAATGGGGATTCTAAATTGTAGATTTGGTGATCCTGTGACACCAAATTTGGGTCATAGGGGTCAGGACCTAAAAACCTATTTTCATCTTCTTCTCAAGTATGAAAAGCTCTAGAGAGCTGAAATATTGTGAACAGACAGACTCCTTGGCCAATTCGAATTCTCAATTGTAGTTTTGGTGACCCTGTGACCCCAAATGTTGGTCACAGAAGTAATGACCTAAAAACCTACTGTCATCTTCTTCATGAGAAGCCACAGGCGCCAGACCCTAAATATACACCTACGTATATCTACCTACCTATGTAACATATAAAGAAGGTATGACACTGCCGCCATTTTGAATCCTGGCATAGGACCGGAACTGGTTTGCTGGGTCAAATACGCCGTTTAACATTCGTAGACTGATCCAAGTTTACATTTCCGGTCCTATGCCAGGATTCAAAATGGCGGCGGTGTCATACCTTCTTTATATGTTACATAGGTAGGTAGATATACGTAGGTGTATATTTAGGGTCTGGCGCCTGTGTGAGAAGCTCTATGAAACTGAAATATTGACTCATTGGTCAATGGGGATTCTAAATTGTAGATTTGGTGAGCCTGTGACCCCAAATGTGAGTTGCAGGGTTCACAATATAAAAATATATTTCTGTAAACAATGTATTACTTGAGATAACTCAGATATTCAACCTAAGATGATACATTAAGGAATTTCTGAGGAGCTCCTGAGCCCATGGCTCTATTGTTTTAGCTCAATAGGCCTGAAAGGCCAGATTGGCTTATGACATGAGCCAGTATCTGGTGTCTGTCCGTCGTCTGTTGTCCATAAACTATTCACATTTTCTCTGGAAACCGCTGTACCCCCAAAGCTGAATTTCTTTGTGCAGGTACCTTGCACCTAGGAGATAAAATTTTCTCCTTTTGGACCTCCTTTTAAATAACAGGGGAACTGGAGTATTGGATTACAGTAGGGAAGGCAGGGTTGTTAAGAGGGATGGGGTCGGGGGAGAGGATAGGGGGAAGGGCGTGCATTTTTAGCTGATCTTGCCTGATGGGCTTATGGCATGGCATGGTGTCCGGCGTCTGTCCTTCGCCAATGGGGATTCTAACTTGCAAATTTGGTGACCTTGTGACCCAATATAGGGTCACATGGTCACAACCTTAAAAACCTATTTTCATTTTCATCTCCAATAACAAAAGGTCTAGAAAGCTGAATTGCTGTGTACAGACTCATTGGCAAATGGGGATTCTAAACTTTCGATAGATATCGTGAACATGCGAGTCCAACTATATTTTCATCTTCTCAAGAACCACTGACCCTAGAGACTCATGTGCAGACTCCTTGGCTAATTGGGTTTCTAAATTGATTGTAGATTTCGTGATCCTGCTACCCAAAATATAGGTCACAGAGGTCATGGTCTGAAAAGCCATTTTCATTGTATGTGCTCTTCAAAGGAAGGTAATTTAAACGAAACAACAGTGATGAATTAAATCTTCAAGTTTGTCTTTATTTGTAGGGGATTTTATCCTCAACGATAGGTCAGAGGGGTAAAGACCTTAAGACCTATTTCATCTTCTCCATTTAAAAATGCTTCCTATTTGTTGTACCTCTCACCTAGAAGTTGGCATTTTGAATTATTTAATGTATATGATGAGCTACAGAACCAGTGGCTCTATTTTTTTAAGAAAAAAAACCACAATCTAATTTGTTACTCATTTGTATTTTGAAATCAAAGGTGTACATGTTTGTGCCTCTGTCATTACTATGTGTGAGCCATCCTTTAACTGCAATTATGTTAATGAACCTCCCTATCAGGCAGTTGGCTCTATTTTTTTAAAGATCTGAATACTGATGACAAATGTTTTGTTGGTGTTTTTCGTGATGGCCATAATGTTTACACAATGTAAATAAAATACTTGAAATAAAGACTATTTGAAGAAACACATGTCATTTATTTTTGAAAAAATGTGATGTTTTATGATTATCTTAAATCTTTGTTGAAACAAATCGATTCAATGTCCTTATTAAAACATACATTGCTTGTATAATGTGAACAAGATACTGGATTATGTAACATGGTGGGAAAAAAAAGGCGATGGAGACCTTAATAATTAAGCATATATGTTGTTCGTTTCAGATGCTACAGTATTGATTGCATTAGCAGTGCATCAGAAATGACAAACGAAACCAAAACATAAAAAAAAATATTTAAAATTAAGTAATGTTTCATGGATTAGATACACCAATGCTTTGAATATAAATCAAGTATGGTATAGCAAGTAAATAGGCACTGATATTAGGTCAAATTGAACATAGGTCAGTAAGTTATCCGAACTATGTGAATTGGAGACATCAAGATGCTCAAATTGTCAAAGTGCAGAAACATTGTCTTCGGGGTATGAACATCCAATACTACCAGTAAGTTGAGATTGAAGCAGGGACGGTGTTGATCGTTACAGCAAGATAACAATGCGTGTTAGTCTTTGTTTGTGTGCTTTGATCATGGCCGATATAAGTATCCTCTATAGTACATGTACAATGGATAAACACTTTCGTTATACTATTACATGAGCCTGGGCTTATTGCTGAAAAGTTATCACCAACCAATAAACATTTTGTAATAAAAGGAAAAGGCTGACTTTCATTAGGACAGCGTCTTGCTTGAATAACAACGTCCTACGTCCCAATCATAAATAACATTAGATTTGATCCCGTGTATATACATCCGGACAAGACGAGCAGTGAAATACTGCGATTTATCGGTGAAATAAACTTGTCTATCAAGCTACAGTGAAAATAACTTATATTTTCACTGCGAACGGTGACTGATATAATTTGACGTCACAAAACAATGGTCTCGCGCGGCGATTTGGCTTACAACGTCACAGTGTTACTGTGGTGACGGGCTGTTCCTTGCGGCCGCTTGGCATGAAAACGACCCTTTTCGGACGTAATTACATTGATAATATCATATAATAAATAGAATATCCGTCAATTCTTGACAAATACCATGTTTATCTCATCGAGTGAGGTAGAACAGTTATATATTTTCACTCGTGGCTGCGCCACTCGTGAAAATATAACCTTTCTACCTCACTCGATGAGATACACATGGTAGGCCTATTAGTCAGGAAAAGACAGATATCCTCTATTCGTTATACTATTACATGAGCCTGGGCTTATTGCTGAAAAGTTATCACCAACCAATAAACATTTTGTAATAAAAGGAAAAGGCTGTCTTTCATTAGGACAGTGTCTTACTCGAATAACAACGTCCTACGTCCCAATCATAAATACATTAGATTTGATGCCGTGTATTCGGACAAGACTGCACAACCCTATTTTAGAAATGAAATTATCCTGCTTTGGAAATGTTTGAATTAATGAATCACTCCTGACTTAAAAAAAGGAGTTTGTGATTATGTATATGAAAATCAATATTGAAGGAAAATATGATAGTACTGACTTTTTACTAGAAAAAAAGTTCTCCGTTTGCAGAAATTAAATTGTTAACAATTTGAGTATCACACATGCCAAAAAAGGAACTATTGAGATACTGAATTTTAAAGACATTTATCAACAATGATATGGACAAGATTTTGAAGTAAATTTTGGATTCTTTGAGTTCAATCTGTTATCTGAAGACTCCATGTAGATAATTCATTCTTGTTAGAAAGCTTTTACTGTTAAAATGAACATTGCGCTCGTTTAACTGTTGTCCGGGTGTGAATTGGTATGCTAAAGATGGTTAAATAATAGATTAAAATAGTACAAAAATAAATAATAGATTAAAATAGGACAACAAATGTATAATGAATACTAAATAATAATAGTTAAAAGACTAAAAGATATCCTCATTTCCTCTTGCAGTAACATCTGCTAGAGAGACGCATTGCGATGGATCCTCTTCTTGGTGACGACGACACAGAATCCTCTGGATCTGAGGAGTATTTCGATGATACAGACAGCCACTACACAGATGAAGAGGATGAAGGTTCAGAAGACATAGATTCTTCTGATGTAGATTTCGATGATGACGATGACGTTGATGACACGGATGAAGAATCTGAAGATGAAGACGAGGGAGACCGCTACCTTGTTGAGATCACAAAACCGTACAATCCACGAAATACCGATACGGTTGAAGAAGGGGAATATGATGAAGTTTCCTCTGAAGATTGGGGTAATCTGAAGGCTTTGATCATGCTTGCAGATGGACAGCAGATTGCTGAGTGGTTTGAAAAGAGAAAAATATCACCAGAGGCTAAGCAGAATATTGCAAAAGTTTTCTCACCCCTGAACCTTGCTGCTAGAGTCAGTAGCCCTCAGATATTTAATTTCCTTCTTGGTGAAGGGTTTCCCATGAATATGATTATCCACCCATTCCTTGATGCAGCCTCAAACCATAAGTTTGACATAATGGAGACCCTGTTGAACATTGGCTCTGATGTGAATGTGACTGATGCTGCTGGAACAACAGCTTTGCATCTCGTTGCAAGGCAATTGACCTGCAAACCCAAGAAAATACAGTATCTACTTTCAAAGGGAGCAAACATTGATCAAAAAGACAACTATGGTATGACTCCTCTTCATTATGCCCTTGTTATGGGAACAAAGGGAATAGTCAGTACATTGTTGAAGGCAGGTGCTTCTGTCCATGAATGCAGTGGGAAAGGTCGGTCAGCACTTCACATGGCCGTGTACAGAGGAATTAAGATAACAGCGCTCTTATACAAGGCAGGTGCTAGATCAGGTATATCGAAGAATTATTCCGAAGTTGAAGCAGCAGTAAAAAAACAAAGTACAAATATTGTACGATTTCTCATAAAAAGGAACGCCCCAGTTGAGCTTGAATCGATGACTGTTAATGAAATGATCTTCTCTTGTGAGGAAGAATCAGCTAATCGCATTACTGACATGCTTGTAGGAGCAGGGTATAAACCTCCAAAAGATGCATATCTGTTGTGGGAAATTGAGAGCAAGCCAAAAAATAAGTACATTATAAAGAAAATGAGACATTTATCTACCCATCCAAGGTCACTACAAGAGATCGCATGTTTCAGCATCAGGAACCTGTTTAGGAACTCCTCTAGGTGCATCTTGGACTCTGTGGAACATCTTCCAGTTCCTGAAGTTCTTAAGAATTATCTGCTCTTGAAGCATGTTATTGACAAGAGTTGACAATGTTAATATGTTCCAATATGCCATGATCGTGTGGTGGTTGATGTAACTCTTTGTCTGGAGAAGCGGTAAACCGTTATTAGTGCAAACATTTCACCAAAAGAACCATATACCCAATGTAAAATTTGAAATATTCAGTTCAAATTTAGATCCATTTATTTCCTGAACATCAAATATCAAGTCGGACCTTACCGTTTAGTTGAATACATAACAATATCTTACAATTAGAACTGAATGCATTAAAGGTGTGTGTTCCGGCTCTCTCACGGCTTATTCTGTAATATATGGACCTGCCTAAGTAACACTTCCTGTTTCCTAAATATTGAACGTGTTAAACATAATCATTCAGAGGTTATTTTCCTCAAACCCATAATGGTTCTCACTGATATTTCATGGAAATGTAAAATCAAGGAATACATCAGCTAATTTAGCGTTCTCGGGATGGACAGAAATAAGAATAATACATGTCCTCACTATACAAATGTTCAATAACAGTTGCCACACTTATTAAACCATACAAACTATTTCCTTCGATTTATTTCATGCCCTAATATTTTACAAATAAATTAAAATAAAGATTGCAAAGGATTTTGTTTTAATTGCTCTCTCAGCGTATTAATAGCGATGCATACAGGATTGGCTATTGCCTTAAAGGTTCTGCATGTAAGGTTAAATAACTAATTGATCGCTCAACGGTCTCAAGCACATATGCACACATTGAAGTTCTTTGATTTGGTTATTAAATGTTGGAGAACGCTATGAAAAATCGTATTATTGTTGTCCTTCCTGTAGTCCTGTTTTATGTGATATCGTCTCGCCTCTTCTAAGTTGAACATCTAACTAAGTCTGCATTTTGTATAAATCTTTTCCTTTTGAAAGATGTTGGTGCATAATAAACCAAAGTCCGCATTACCGTAGTATAAGGCGTGCGTGTCCTAACATCAAACAGTGTGTATTAACAAATGAAACATGAGTGAATCTTTTGACATTGAGTGGGGATCAATTGATAGGAAATGCAAACCTGAAAGGCTTTCTAAGCTTTCCTTGAATTTCAAGAATGAATTGATCCAACATGAGTACATTCTCAAGAACAGTCCAACTCATCGAATTCTTCAACTAATGAAACAGGGAATCTCTCATGAAGTGTTTATTTAAGAAGGTTTTTCTACAAGCAAACCTCAATTACAATGCTGGAATCTCAACATTTCAGTCACACAATACTGAATGAATTGAGAAACGATTCCAAGCTATTTCTAAGGACTAAACCTTTATTCATCAATGAGTTTGATGAGACTCCTCCGACTATTCAACTTAATTGTCTCTTAAATATGTCTTTAATGATCAATGATTTTATTTGATGAGACTCCTCCGACTACTCAACTTAAATGTCTCTTAAATATGTCTTTAATGATCAATGATGTTATTTGATAAGACTCCGACTACTCAACTTAAATGTTTCTCAAATATGTCTTTAACGTCTCCGACAGCTCAACATAACCATAATTTAAATGTTTCTCAAATATGTCAACTGAAACTACGAATGTTTGCCACAACAAGGGACATAAATATAACCGAATCCATGACTTAATGTTAACTGGATTTCATTATAAGCAATGGATGTCTAATCGCTGTGTATATTTAATTCATTATTCAGGTCAAATATATCCTCTGAATTTTCTTTCACATTATCAAATAACTATATCCATTTTCAAATTTGATTTAGCAGTGGTCACAATCAGTTTTATCGATTAAGTTTCCATAAACAATGTACTAACGTTTGAGGAAATATGGCTCAGGTATCAGCTTGTCAAAGCTGACTTAGTGATAAAATAATCTTACGTATCGATACCATCGGCTAACAACTGTCTTAGCACATTGAGTTTCGAAAATCAAGACCCGGGGTATTTAAAAATGTTAGAGCCTTTACATTTTAAATCAGTTTGGCTTTCATTATAATTTGTGGACATCAAGGGGCACTTTAAACTGATTACATCGACACTCATTATTGATTCAGCTTCAGTTTCAGCCACATGAAACGTCTTGTCTTGATCTCATTTATGTACAGCTACCATGGGATTTGATTATTTATCTCCTTGTCGCTTTCGTCATTCTACATCAAAGGAAAGCTATATTAATGAAGACATGTTCACCTCAGATAATGTATAGTGTGGCAGTATGTTAGGAATACACCAAGGAAGTGTCTCCTAACATATGGCTGTGTAGTGCCCCAAGAATGGGCACACTTCAATCATTGTTTTCAGTTGTGTATGGGTAAGAGGAAATATTGTCCCCAGTTGATCTAACATGATTCACTTTCGCATTTGTACATCGCAGAGAAATATTGTTTGCTTGTTAATATATAGAGATAATGATTGAGTTTATAATTTATAGATATAAAAAATACAATATTAACTGATTTGGTCAATGTTAATTCTTCTTGCGCATTTTATTTCAGTTATGAAAAATGCTGATTGACCTTGATTGTCCGTACACACTTTGAGAATATCATTTGTATGTGCTTCTTATATATAGTAAGATTAATAACTTTTCTTCGTAAAATCATTACCAATCATTAATTGTTGAGGACTAATTAATGACTTGTACTAATGATTTGTTGCTCAACCTTCCTGTCCTATTCCGGATAGTTTTATTCACAAGACAACATCTATTTTTATTGAAGTTATTGTTTATTGTTAATTAGAAACTCTTGATATATTGTGGAGTGATAACAAGTCGTTGGGAGTAAAGAGGATAACAAGTATTGATATTCCACCAGGATCTCTCTCAACTGAAAGGGAAGATGTAACTATAGATTTAACTATAGATTTAACTGAGCTTTGTACTTCCCGGCTGTGGGAAGGAGTGCCATAAGAACACATAAGAAAATGGTGACTTCATCCTAATAACATATTTCAAAACTTGATTCCAAATGATCTTGTACTGAAACGAAATAGTTATGAATTGTTCCCCCTTGTGAATTGAAGGATTTGTTATTTGTTTTTTTTAATTCTAAAGCAGTTACGTTGTATGTGCAAATGTTAACTAAACATGTAGAACGGATTTACACTACTGTGCAGAATTAAGTACACGATATTTCGCGAAATGTTCGCGAACATGGTGTACTTAAGTCTGCACAGTAGTACTGCCGTACGACTTTAGTAAGAATGAAAGTACATTCTGCATGATGGTATTTAATCTAATAAATACAAATACATGTAATGAACATAATAATAATGGTATCTCTTTTTATCAAACAAAAAAGTAAAACTGAATACAGCACACGTGTTACATTTAAATGTCAGCTTGGAATCACATACATGAATTTCATATCATATTATTGACACACATTATGGTTTGTTTGACTGTACCAAAGTTATCACACACAAGTAAATACTGTGCATTAGAAACCTTATATATCAATCAAAATAAGGTGTTAGAATATTATGAAACCCTAGAAAATAACAGAGTGAGGACATTTCAATTTTGTTCAATTTCTATGATCGTCAAAACAATTTAGGGAACATTGATATTTTGTAGCACTGTTAGTTTCATTCCTTCTAAATACGATAAATGATTTTCTGGATGGCGGTTAACATACAATATTTGAACACTACACTTACTGAAGTCACTTCATGACAAGAGATATGAATTTTAATGATACTGGACTTGCCAAACTTCATTTGACATTCACCCATTTTCAGGGAATGTTTGGTTGGATTCTCCCACTCACAGTAGCCGTAACAAATTAGAATGTACAGTTGCTCATTGATCCTCGTGAAACAAGAGGAACAGGGAGTTTGTGTACGAAAGTTGGCTTGATGTGTTAATTGTTAAGCATGCCACAACGTGGACACTTCTCGATTAAAGAACGAGCGAGAGCACTTGATGGCTAAATGTGAATGTGGGCACGCACCACCGACAGTGGACAAGACAACAGTGATCATCAGTTCTCTTCCTTGATGAATCTTGATCCTCACTGCAGCATGGCGGCGTGTTCAAATGTTGTGGGGAACGTTTTGCTGATGTCACAATCGTTTTGACGATGGCAGTGTCAAGGTTTGGGCGCCTTTTCATTTCATCGCAGAACCGATCTTTACATCATCAACGAAGATTTTAATGTTTTTCGTTACAAGGCCGAGAATCTGCGGCCAATTGTGATTGCTTGTCTTCATCGAATAGGCCCACAGGCTCCGCCTCATCGTGGTCGTATATATTCATTACTGACTTACTGGGACCACACAATGTTATTCGCATAGAATGGCTGGCAGATTCTCCTCATATGGCACCCTTTTAACACGCGTGTTAGTGAGAATCACCCTCTTTCTCAGGAGCTGCGTCATCATGTTCGATGGGGTTTGGAGTGGCTTGTCATCCCGCGGAACACTCTACAGACATTAGTGATCTCGATGATGTGTCTTTGTGTTGTGTTGTGAGCAGGAATATTCGATAGTGACAGACCCTTAGATCTTTGATTTTTTTTGGGACCCCAGTGACTTTCTTGTCATCACCAAATGTTCAAGTTATGACATGTAGTGAATAATTCTGATTTTTCTCAATTATGTTCGGCCAATAATGAATATCCCACATACATTGTATGTCTGTCTTATGTTCCTTTGTGGTTTTAAGAGCAAATTAACCAGTGTTCCCTTACTCTTTTTTTAGGAGTATATCTCTAAATTTGTCTAGCTTAATTGACATTGTAACATTGATAAAAACACAAAATAATGAATGGTTCACTTGTTAACATGCCAGTTCATGAACATGCAAATTTAGAAACCATTAAAAAATCAAACAAGGTTGGTCCTCTTGTTTCTATTGATCTAAAAAGAAATACATCATGTCCTCTAGGTTGTACTTTATTTAGACGCATTAATAATCACAAGATGAGAATCATATAAGGCATTGATACTGGTAACCACTTTACCATTTGTTTATCAGCTGAATGGGCATTTAAAGGCACACGTGCACGTTTATGTGATCAAATTAGCTGTTCATGGTCATGTTAGTGCATGTGCGCCAACTGTACCTCCTTATCGATGTAATGAGATGTCGCTTGGCTACGGCATGAAGCAGTAATAAGTGATAACCTATTAACAATCATATGCAAAGCACTCCATCAAACATCAACCTCAACTAAACGCACGTGTTGCTTTAGAGGGATCTCGGTTTAGACAGTGTGAATATGATATAAGGTAATAGCAACAAATAACAAGAAGACATAGTCATCAACATCCCCCGCCAGACACAAGAAATGAGAACAAGGGCAATAATTCAAGAAGAAATAATTGTGCGCTTCTCATTTTCTTTCCATTAAGGTAACGATATCCTCAAGCCACACAACTGATTTGATGTAAAACAATGTCTGAGAAACGCTATATCCTTGGATACTTGAAACAGAGTAAATAAAAGCGGAACAAGGGGAATAACTCCAGAAAAAATAATCACATGCTTCTTTTTTTCAAACTCCATCAAGGTATCGATGGCCTTAAAACACACACCAAATTTGGTTATCCTATCTTAAATAGTTTCTGAGAAAAGCTGTCCCCTTTGGTGAAACCTTGAACAGAGTCCAAATATACGGAACAAGGGCAATAACTCCACAAAGATTAATTGTGTGCTTCTCATTTTCGAACTCCATCAAGGTACTTACGCCCTCAAGCCACACACCAAATTGGGTAATCCTATCTTAAATAGTCTCTGAGAAAAGCTGTCCCCTTTAGAGATAGCATGAACCGAGTCCAAAAATACGGAACAAGAGCAATAACTCCGGAAAAAATAATCACACGGTTCTTATTTTCGAACTCCATCGAGGTATTTATGTCCACAAGACACATACCAAATTTGGAAACCCTATCTTAAACAGTTTCTGAGAAAAGCTGTCCCCTTTGGAGATACCATGAACAGATACCAAAAATACGGAACAAGGGCAATAACTCCGGAAAAAATAATCACATCGTTCTTATTTTCGAACTCCATCGAGGTATCTATGTCCACAAGCCACACACCAAATTTGGAAACCCTATCTTAAACAGTTTCTGAGAAAAACTGTCCCCTTTGGAGATACCATGAACAGAGTCCAAAAATACGGAACAAGGGCAATAACTCCGGAAAAAAAAATCACATCGTTCTTATTTTCGAACTCCATCGAGGTATCTATGTCCACAAGCCACACACCAAATTTGGTCGTTCTATCTTAAATAGTTTCTGAGAAAAGCTGTCCCCTTCATAGCGGACGGACGGACGCACGCACGCACGGACGGACGGACGGACGGACGGAGCCCAAACCTATATCCCCCTTCCACTTCGTGGCGGGGGATAATAAAATAGATTATATGATGCATGATATTTCATCTTCAACAGTGGTCATTTAAATGCATTTACGGTTGTAAATAATAAGGTAAGATTGCATCATGTAAGAATAATACATGTCCTCACTATAGAAATGTTCAATAACAGTTGCCACACTTATTTAACCATACAAACTAATTCCTTTGATTTATTTCATGCCCTAATATTTTACAAATCCACTAAAATCGAGATTGCAAAGGATTTTGTTTTAAATGCTCTCTCAGCGTATTAATAGCGATGCATACAGGATTGGCTATTGCCTTAACGGTTCTGCATGTAAGGTCAAATAACTAATTGATCGCTCAACGGTCTCAAGCACATATGCACACATTGAAGTTCTTTGATTTGTTATTAAATGTCGGAGAACGCTATGAAAAATCGTATTATTGCTGTCCTTCCTGTAATCCTGTTTTATGTGATATCGTCTCGCCTCTTCTTAGTTGAACATCAATATAACTAAGTCTGCATTTTGTATAAATCTTTTCCTTTTGAAAGATGTTGGTGCATAATAAACTAAAGTCCGCATTACCGTAGTATAAGGCGTGCGTGTCCTAACATCAAACAGTGTGTTTGTGTATTAACAAATGAAACATGAGTGAATCTTTTGACATTGAGTGGGGATCAATTGATAGGAAATGCAAACCTGAAAGGCTTTCTAAGCTTTCCTTGAATTTCAAGAATGAATTGATCCAACATGAGTACATTCTCAAGAACAGTCCAACTCATCGAATTCTTCATCTAATGAAACCGGGAATCTCTCATGAAGTGTTTATTTATAAGGTTTTTCTACAAGCAAACCTGTATTACAATGCTTGAATCTCAACATTTCAGACACACAATACTGAATGAATTGAGAATCGATTCCAAGCTATTTCTAAGGACTAAACCTTTATCCATCAATGAGTTTGATGAGACTACTCAACTTAAATGTCTCTCAAATATGTCTTTAATGATCAATGATTTTATTTGATGAGACTCCGACTACTCAACTTGTATGTTTCTCAAATATGTCTTTAACGTCTCCGACAGCTCAACATAACCATAACTTAAATGTTTCTCAAGTATGTCGAACTGTCGTACACACTCTGGGAATTGATCTGTGCCAGAAGTTCGTCATGCAAACCAGATCAAATGTAAAGCTTTGTGGTGACTCTCTGTTCTTATAGACGATATCTGTCTTTTCTTGACTAATACCATGTTTATCTTATCGAGTGAGGTAGAAAAGTAGATATTTCATGAGTGGTACAACCACGAGTGAAATGTTAACTTATCTACCTCACGAGATGAGAGATGAGATAAACATTGTGTGTGTGGAAAAATCATCGTATGTAAATGTGTTTTTTGGGTTTTTCATTTCCAGGAGAAATCTTGAAAACTGTTAGGCAAAGATTTACATTTCTTGAGAAGCATCTATGAATTTATTACTTATGAGTGTTTTAGGTTTTATTAAAAAGTTAAGCTCCATAATCATTGATAACATCCAAAACTCTGTAGGCGTGGATAACCGTCTCTAGTGAAGAAATGTTGAATGATGTCTTATCCTTGACAATGTGAAACCTGATGTCACCAATCACGTCTTAATAATTCTATCATAAGAAGACTGATATGTTCCAAGACGTGACGTCAACTATTATAATTCCCACTATGTCTCCAGAATTTCAATACGGACATTGACGTATTACTGAAAGAGAAACAATGGGCGGACAGTTGTCTTGCTTTGCAAACTGGAGGTGTTTGTTTTGAGAACAATTTTCTTAAAGGATGTAAATGAAAAAGCACTTTACATAATTGCCGATTGGATATGCCAAGCTACACTCGAGCTAAACTAGTGTTGGAATTTCAAAAATATTAGGTGATTGGATGTTATTGGAAATAAAGTCTTCATATCTAAGAATGGATTGGTAAGGATATTAATTTGTGAGAAACCTCTTTGAGATTCAAACTTCACAATACTATTGATCTTAACTATATGATCGGTTGACATTAAGGGAGCGCTAGCATTAGATTAATTAATCCAAATTCAAAGACTGATTTTATTATACCCCTGACCAACGGTTGGAGGTATATAGTAATGCCAACGATTCCGTCCTTCCGTCCTTCCGTCGGAAAACATTTTTTGTCCGACCGATTACAGAAAAACTATTCATCTCATCCCTTTCACATTTGGCACATATCTTCTTCACCATTAGGAAAGGTGTATTGCGAAATATAAACTGAATTTTTATCCCCCGCCGCGCGTTCAGCGCGAAGCGGGGGATATAGTATTCGGCTGCGTCCGTCCGTACGTCCGTCCGTCCGTCCGTACGAAATGGAATAACTCAAATACCATTCACTGGATTCTTTTCATATTTTGCATATGGGTTCATCATAGGAAGAGTAATGTTCCTACAGTAGTTTGAGACCTTGACCTTCATTTCAAGGTCACAACGAGACTTTGTCATTTTACCCTTGTCAGCGGGATATCTCAATAACCATTCGCTGGATTCTCTTCATATTTTATACATAGCTTCTCCAAGGCAAGACGACGGGTTGATTAGATTTTGGTGACCTTGACATTATTTTCAAGGTCACAGCGGAACTTTGAAGTTTTCAACATGTTAATGTACATGTAAAGCTTGTCAGCGGGATATCTCAAGAACCATTCACCGGAATTCCATCATTTCTTGCACAAAGCACCTTCTAGGGATGATGATGGGCTGATTAGATTTTAGTGAAATTGACATTATTTTCAAGGTCACAGCAGCACTTTGAAGTTTTCAACATGTTAATGTACATGTAAAGCTTGTCAGCGGAATATCTCAAGAACCATTCACTGGAATTCCATCATTTCTTACTCAAAGCACCTTCTAGAGAAGACGACCGGCTGAATAGATTTTGGTGACCTTGACATTATTTTCAAGGTCACAGCAGAACTTTGAATTGTTCGACATGTTAATGTACATGTTAAGGTTGTCAGCAGAATAACTCAAGAACCATTCACCGAAATTTCATTATATCTTACAAAAAGCAAAAGGACTGATAAGATTTTGGTGACCTTGACATTATTCTCAAGGTCACAGTGGAATTTTAAATTTTTCGACATGTTGATGTACATGTGTGTAATACTTGTCAGCGGGATATCTCAAGAACCATTCACTGGAATTTCATCATATCTTACACAAAGGGTAGATTAGATGTTGATGACTTTGCCATTTTTCTCAAGGTCACAGTGGAACTTTGACTTTTTTAACATGTTTGACGGTCAATTTTGCTGATCGTGACATTATTTTTAAATTTTGAAGTATTAATTTGCGGCGGGGGATCATGTCACCTTAGTGACAACTACTTGTTTTGTTTGTTTTGTTCAGCAGCTGTAGCCTGGTAAATGATAACCATATTGTAGTTGGAACAAAACTGAAATGTATGCCATATCCTCAGTCTAATGCCAACACTTGCCTATTTGCAAGCTGTACATTTGAATGTGTTGATTATTGGTGGTTGACATTTCATGACATCTCATGTGCAAATTAATGGAATATTATGGTAAGATGTTGTTGACAGAACATATATACATAACCAGACCGTTTACAACATGTACTATTGATATCATACATGTATATTGTTCACATAATTTGGCACGGTGTTATCAAAACCATTCCTTGTTTTTGAACAGTGAAAAAGATGCGCATCTCAATACATCTAAATTTGCGACATTTGCGGTCGTTTTCTTTCTAGCATATGTCAAATGAAATTAAGTAATGTTATGTAAGCAAATACCTCTGGCAGCAATCTATAAATGTCAAAATTGGCATTTATTTGTTGACAGAGTCATAAAAATCAGCCAATATGATGATAATATCATTTCCTAGTGTCAAAATATGATCACTTAAAGCGCATTCATGAGAAAACACAATATCTAAAACAACAAGAAAAACAGAGCGTTTGTATTCACTACTCACTTAAACTTAAATTCATTTTAAAAGGACTTCAAATAGTTTGGTTTATTTCGATGTAATACAGAATAATTAGTTGATCTGCTTTAATATTCCACAGTCATTTAGTTACCTCTTTCAGATATATCAAACACACATTCAGTATTACATGTATATTGATCACTAGATTTCATTCGAATTGCATGTCGTGATCCATTTTCTATGTAGTCAATATGTGATATAGGTAAAATAATAATACAATATTTCAGAGAAACTATTAAAATAAAATCATGTTCTTCTCTCGATAGTTATCAGTTTAAAAAAAAAAAACTACTGCCACACTGAGTGAGCCAACCTATCGAAAATAATATGAAACACTATCTTGTAACTCGACACCGAAATATCATATACAACACCATACACCAACATGGATTAGTCACAAACATCAATTCAATATTCATCAACACCTGATGAACTTGACCAATAGTAAGATAAACGAGTTCTTCACAATCTAAGAGTCGTCCCCTTAGTCGGTAGACTATACACATAAAACGAATATAAAGGCCCTCACAATCGAGGAATCTACCCTTATAGTCGATCGATAAACTTGGTAAACGAGTTTAAATAATATTCACAATCTATCAATCGACCATGTACATCGGTAAATACGGCAACATGGAAACATTCCTAGATTGTTTTATGATCAGACATCGCAATCTGTAGATTGTTTAAACAATCTAAAAATGGTGAAACATTCCTAGAACAGTTTATTTCATAAAGAATATTTTAAATTGCGTGTTTGAAATTTCAAATTAAGTTTAGTTGGATTCTGAAAAGATATGTACCTCTGTTTCAATCGTATATGTCACTCGTGGATTGAGTTATATTGTATTTTGTATGGTGACATTTCTTTTGCGGTTGAGTGTATGCTAATTATGTTAAGATTTCACGCATAAACAGCGAAGGAGCAGTGATCACAGTTTCGATTTTTATGACTGTAAATATAATAGCAGGACACTAAAACCAATTAAATAACGCTGTCTCTGCTTTCTTACAAATAGTTTTATATGATTAAGTACATGTATATTGAAATTTTACCTAATGAGATGAAAAAAGGATTGACGTATAATATCATCTATATCAAATATCACATTCAGTCACTGCATGCTTCAAAGTATGATTATTCTCATTTGAAATAAAATATTCCAAACTAAAGCATGCATACGATTAATGTAGTAGTATAGGAATAGAAATAGACCAGAGCTTACATTGTTAGAAAATAAATGTTTATGGACTTCATACATGACATACAAATGTACATAAATGTATCTAAAGTGGTATAAACTTACAAACTTAAATCCATGCATGTCTTTAAAATTGTCAGAACGACATGAAATGATGTTTCCTTTTTAGCTAGTCAGGCCTGAAAGGCCCGATTGGCTGATGGCATGGTATGGCGCCCGACGTTCGTCCGTCGGTCCGTTTTCGCTTTTTCGACTTCTTCTCAAGAACAAAGGACTCTTAGAGAGCTGAATTTTATGCGAAGACTCCTTGGCCTATTGGGATTCTAAATTGGAGAATTGTGACGCCGTGACCTCAAATAGGGCCACAGTGGTCACAACCTTAAAAAAACTATGTTCATCTTCATCTCCAGTTCCAAAAGGTCTAGAGAGCTGAACAGCTGACTCCTTGGCCAATGAGGATTCTAAATCGTAGATTTGGAGACCCCATGATCCCAAATAGTGTCATGTGAGGTTCATATCCTTAAAAACCTGTTTTCATCCATTTCTCTAGTACATAAAGATCTCAAGAAAGCTATGACCTAAAACCCTATTTTCATCTTCTCCTCCAGAACAAAAAGTCCTAGAAGGCTGTAATATTATGTACAGACTCCTTGGCCAATGGGGACCTAAGTTGTAGATCTGGTGATCCTGTGCCCTAAATATGGGCGTCACAGGCCATGACCTTTAAACATATGTTCATCTTTAACCCCCCAGAACACAAAGACCTAGAAGGCTGTAATGTTGTGTACAGACTCCTTAACAAATGGAGATTCTAAATAGAGCAAAACTCAAAATGCGTTTTACAGTTCTGCTTCCAGAAGAGTTCTTGAAAACTGTTAAGCATCAATTAATACATCTTGGGTAGTATATATTCTTGTGTACTAGCCCGAATTTGTTACTTATGAGTGGTTTATGATCTATTAAATAATAAAGCTCCACGAGTATTGTTGAATATATTTTCCCACTTGGCGGGGGATATAGTAGTCTCTGTCTGCTTGTTTATATTAATCAGGTGTTTGTTGATGTATTGAATAGTTGTAAGCTGAGCTGCAGAGATAAATCTAGGATTAGCTCATGGAGGGGGAACTCCCCCAAGGATAACATAAAAGGGGGGGGGGGGGGGGGGAGTAGTCATAAATTATGTCTGAACAACAAATGAACATATCTAAGGTATACTCACATCACATCAAATGTGTATATGTTGTAGAGAGATGTCAGGTTAGTATTACTTTCTGTATAGTCTCCTCTCTTTCTTTGTCTTCCACACAGCTATGGCCTTATTAAAGTCAAATTTGGATGATGGGCCTCCCTCTAATTGGATTGTCATGAGCTTGTTCACTGTGTCAGTATCCAATTTGTTCCTCACATTTGTGTGAATGTGGTTTTGGGCACTAAACCCTCTCTCGCAGTCAGCTGTTTGAAGCGGCACATGCAGGGAAAGGTGTACCAACTTTAACAAATTAGGAAACTGGTCACTATGGTTTTCACTAAGAATCTTCCACAGTGTGTTTGTGTTGTCTCTTGGGTATCTATTTTGTATCACTACCCCCTTCACCACAGACCATTCAGCCCTTGTGGCCTCAGTGTCTACACATGGTGATGGGACATCACTATCAATCTGTTGCAGCTCTGTGTTTGACTTGCCAAAATGATTCAGGATAACATTAAGTTCTTCAATACCATAAGACTGTAGTTCTTCAGTTGACAGAAATGTGATAGGCCTAAGTCCCAGGATGTAGAAAGAGCTTGCCACACTTGTACTTTGCTTTGGGAATCTCCTTTCAAACTGTTCCTTCAATTTGCACAAGAATTTTTCCCTGCATTCCACAAATTTCTTTTGCTGTTTTCACTGTCCTTTCAGTGCCATTTGACAGTAATATTCCATTTACTCTAATTTTTTCATTCTTGATTTTGGTATGCTCAGTTTCCCTTAATCTTTGGTAGTAACTCTTGCCTTCTTTTGCTGTTGCAATGGCTGCATAAACACCATCAATGGCCGGCTGCACAGCTGCAATATCCAGGTCTACCTTTTGAAATACCATGCTGAGTGCAGCAAGCTGTGGGATGATGTCCATCATCATGTAAAGAGTGGCTATGAAGGTGTAGTCTGTCAGTCTCAAGTACAAAGATTCAGTCCTTGAACTGTCGTTTCTGTGTTTCTTGAAATAGGTGGCAAGTGCTTGAAGTGACTGGTAGACTGCATTGAGGGAACTATAGAAAGACATCCATCTAATCTCATGCACCTCTTTAATTGTTATCAAAGGAGAATCTAGGATTTTCTGGATACTCTTCAGTTCATCAGTCCTAGCAGTGGACTTACTGAAGTAGTAATATAAATCAGTAAGGGTTTTCTGAAAAACATCTTTCATGTATGGGACATCATCTGCAGCCTTAGATGTAACCAGATTCAGTTTGTGAGCAATACAATGTACAGATATGCAAAAAGGACTGACAGACTTTATTCTTGTCGCTACACCAGACTTCCTCCCAGTCATGATAGATGCGCCATCCGAACCAAAACCTATAACTTTAGTCCATGGTATTCCTCTTGCCTGTAGAAACTTCTCTAACTCATTGAATAACACTTCAGCTGTTACACTAATGTCACTAATTTTCAGATTTCTAAGAAAGAAAGTTCTAGTATTTAGTTCTTTATCAACAGTCTTACAATAAATTACCAACTTTTTCTGGACACAAATGTCTGTGCTTTCATCAATGAGTATTGTCACATAATCACTTTTAGAAATAGCATCATCAATGTTTTTGGAAATAACCTCAGCAAATGTATCAACAAATTCTGTTGCTGTCGCCATGGAAGTGTATGTGGCATTACCACCAACTTTCAAATCTTGAAGATCCACACCATTTTATTCTTGCATTGTGAGCATACTTGGGTAATTAGATAATGCAATATTTCTTTGCACAATATACAACATTGTCCGCATTGCACGAACAAGTGCAGCTTCTTTTTCGGCCAATTTACTAGTTACATTGTTCGTTGTTTGCTCAAAATTGTTTCTTAAAACATGATCTTTCAATGCTTGCACGTGGTCAGCAGATTCAATATGACGTGTGATTGTCGAAGTTCTGAAATTAGTACAACCCGTGGTGAACGGATTTTTCTTCCCAGATTTCACACAAAGTTCACATATCATGCCAGAATCTTCGTTAAATTTAAGCCATGAGTGGTCTTTCATCCATGAAGATTGGAATTTAGGTTCGAACTTTTGTTTTTTGACACCAGCGGCAGCGCCATTTTCAGTTTCGTTCTGAGATCGAGATATATTTCTTCGATGCCTACAGATTCATTATTTACTGATTTCTCACCACATACCTTGTCGTCTTTTGAATTGGACCCAAAGAAATCGGTAATTCGTTTTGCTTTTCGCTCCATTGAACAATTCACAATGATCGGATATTCTCAATATTTTCTGTCAACAAGAATCGTCTGCTTTCTAGGTTTCAGCCGTCAAACAACAGGCAGGAAGTTTGCCGATACACTCGCTCTACACATGCGCAAAATTTTTGAATAATTAATCTTCGCATCCTATAAATAGAAACGAAGTTATACGAAGCATCACGTTACCAATTACAAGCGATTTGATTGGTTTATCATAGCAAAAGACGTACAGCTTATGCAAAACTCTTTCTGATTGGCTTATTACACAGGATGTTTACATGTGATAGAGGAAATGTATCGCTAAACTACACTGGTAATATTTGATTGATATTTTATGTTTAAAACAATAATATTGCGCAAATGATTCGACAATTTGCGGGATAGATGTTTATCTTGCGTGACTACTCCCCCATTCAATGTTTTAAAATGCGTGAATGGCTTTTTAAATAGCGTGAATCCCGCAATTGCGCGGCCTAGATTTGTCTCTGGAGCTGACATTTTGAATAACATATTTGTCCTGAAAGTGATCAAAAACCTAATCATAATTTGATTTAACTGTCGCTGGTGTACGGTTTTGAATCTGCCTGACGCTTCAAAGAAAGGCTCATTTTCTGTCACGAATACATGATACAGTTTAACAATAAATCGAGTTATCATATACCTATCAATGATATGGACCATTGTGCACATACGGTACTGAGACGTGCTCCTTTCGAAATATCGAACAAGTTCCGAACGTGTGAAAGGAGTGATAATTTTAGAACAAGGTCAAAGTTCACTTCCGGTATCATGGCGTCTGCTCTGATGCTGAGCGAACTTTTCGTACAAACGCCATGAGGATGATGTTTTCTTTGCTCTTTGTATCGGGATTGCATGTACACAGTAAGTGACTTCAAGAAACATATATTATTGTGTAAAATTTATATCTCTGAAGAACGAAACACTCGTATTTCATAACTTTTTTGACGACGTTGAAAACTTGGTATACTTTCTTTTGGAAACTAGTTTATATGATAAAGAAATGAAGTTAATGTAACAATAATGTCAAATCAGATATATGCCACTGACGACAAAAACAATATTTAAACAATACACATGCTCACTCAATTCTTGTTCTTAAGATGTTCCAGAAAGTGTTCAAAACTTGGGACATTGGGGATGTATATGTAGAGGTTTGAGACTTCGTCTTGGTTTTATTTGTCTTAGGTTCTCCCGACTCGCCTTCCTCACCACCCTTATCCTTACGCTTGTTAGCATTCTGCTCACCTTCTGTGGTGGACTTCGTGCTGCTTGAGGATCCCTCAGAACTATTAACGATAGTGGTAAGAGCCACGTTGGCCTTCTTCATGATAAACTGAAGCTCTGTCTGATATGGGTGAGTCTTCATTCCATTACCCGACTTCCGGTTGGGGTCTGCTACGGCCTTAACTCCCCTCAGCAGGCTTTTCCACCTACCCTCCACTTGAAGTTCGGAATAGAAAAAGCCCTTAGACTTGAGATCATCTGCAATCAACTTCCAAAAGGCTTTTTTTCGAAGACGTCCTCCTGCTACTTTTTCCTCTCTGGATCTGTGACAACAAGTGTAGAAGCGAGCAAAGCTCACATACCCCCACTTCCCGCTTCTAAAGGTCAAAGAAGTTTCAATTAAGCAAATTATAAATCTGTGGCTATTGATTAACATATCAATACAGTTTGATGAAGTGGATCACATAGCTTCAGATGTTTCTTTATAACATTTGAAGATGTAAGTTATATAATTAAGGTCCAGTTGTCAAAAGGCACATCTGGGGATCATGGTTGACATGTGTTTCAAGTTTGGTGGTGCTTTCAAATGTAGTACAGGAGATATGCTTAGGATAAACTGACTTCTACATAGTCACTGTTGAAGTCATGTTTCCATAGCAACCATCCAAAAATAGCATTTGCATATTGGTCTTACCCTCAAAAGACACATCTAGGGATCATGGTTAACCTCTGTATCAAGTTAAGTGAAGCTGACATGCATAGTAAGGGAGATATGGTCCGGACAACAAGATTGATAGAGTCCCTGTTTATGTCACGTTTTCATGGAAACTGCAAAAAATAGAATTCAGATATAGGTATAACCCTCAAAAGGCACAACTAGAGATCCTGTTTGACATGTGTATCAAGTTTGATGCAGCTAGCATGCATAGTTTTGGAGATCTGCTCCGCACAAAATGACTTCCTCAAAGAGTCGCTTTTTAGTCACGTTTCCATGGAAACGGCAAAAATTAAAATTCAGAAATAGTTCTAACCCTCAAAAGGCACAACTAGGGATCATGGTTGACATGTGAATGAAGTTTGATGAAGCTAGCATGCATAGTTTTGGAGATCTGCTCCGCATAAAATGACTTCCTCAAAGAGTCATTTTTTAGTCACGTTTAAATGGAAACCGAAAATAATTAAATTCTGAAATAGTTCTAACCCTCAAAAGGCACAACTAGGGATCGTGGTTGACATGTGTATGAAGTTTGATGATGCTAGCATGTATAGTTTGGGAGATCTGCTCCACACAAAGTTTATGGACGGACGGACGGACGGACGGACGGAAAGAATGAACGCTATATACCCCCGCTTACGCTGTAAGGCGGGGGTATAATACAAAATATTTTCATTCATTCTCATGAAAAAATGGGCATAAGAAAATTTGTTGAAAAAGACAATGATTTATTTATATTGCTTGACAGTAAGTGTGCTTACGTCTGATTTGATCCGCAGAATAAAATTTTGACTGACCCAAAACACATGACTGAAAAAAGATGACAGGACGATATTTTTTAGTTCTTTCCTCAAATTCTCGAAATTCGTGACTGAAACATATATTTTTTAAACAAAAAATCTGTTTATCTACACATTTCTTACCAGATAGCACACAGATGTGATGAGAAAACTGTTCCATAAACTGGAACATCCGTTGACAATCTTCGCATTGAAAAATCATGTTTTTGATTTGACGCCATCTTGAATTCGTCTGCTGTGCGGCCTGCACCACCTATTTCGCGGGAACATGTTCCGTACAGCACGAACAGTGTTCGGAGCTACTCCTTTCACTTCGCGCATGTTCGGAACAACCCGAACACAGTTCGGTTGACGAAAGGTTACGGACTTCCGCCCGTATTGCCCAACCTGGCCGCAAACCCATATCAGCCCTAGGGCCAAAAATCCATATCAGTCGTATTGGCCGGCTAGTAAGCAGGTTTTGCAATCAATACACGCAAAACGTCAATAGACAAGAGCCCAGTTTATATTTTAGAGTTACGTCCCTTGTCAATGTTGACATTGGCATAATTAGTATCGGAGGCGATATTTTGGCATCTCATGCCGACAGGATTATTGAACTCGAATTTTAGAAAATAAGACAACATAACGTTAATTTCAGGGTTAGCGAAGGTACATACATGTATAGCTCCGACAGATGTCGTGGAAACGATAGGGAGAACGGAATACCGGTATGTTCTTTTAGCTATTTCAGGGTAAGATAGGTTCTTCGATGAAAATGACACAGTTTCATTTGTGGACAGCATGAAAAACGTTAACACTGTAAAGAAAACCGAAGGTGACTTGAAATTCATTTAAACTTATTTCCATTCAGTTGGCGAAGTGAGAAAACATTGAGCCCAAGGTTTTGGACCGTTTGTTTGCACGTTTTTCTAAATGTCATAAAACACGACAAAACTGAATATGAACCAGATTCGCTGAACTCCTTATAGTTGAGTCTTTGTATATATTCGAAGCAATATCCTGCTAATATTTTGACCGACATAACTTTTCAACATTCAAGAGATACATTGGGTGCTAAACAGACCCAAACGATGATGTTTTCCAGTGTTATTGTTTAGTTTTGTTATCAATTAACTGTTTACTAGTTCAGAGTAGTTCTACCATTCTTTTCATATGTTTCACACTCACAGATGTGGTATGTGATAAAAAGGTTACGATATGACAGTTTTCCTTTCGCCGGGAATATCAACCCTCGACTGCCATATCAGCCCGAGCTCGGGTTGATATTCCCGGCGAAAGGAAAACTGTAATGTAATAACCTCTTAATATTGTATATTGTTGGCGATCGGACATATTGGTGAGGTTTAAATAAACCATCAATAGAAACGAAACGAATATAGTATCCTTTTAATTAGCTGGCATATTACATTAATAATTGTATAGCAGTAACTCGACTGTTCTAATATACAAATGAACTCGTGATTTTATAAACGTGCTGTATGCATGTGGTCCATGATGTATCAAAGTAAATGATAACGCTCCTACAAGCAACAAGGTATTTGTCATGAGGAGGGAAAGAAAAACAAGATGACATTTATGCATATTATGGTTTTGCTCAAAATAATTAGTCCTAAATAATAATAAAAAATCGTCCTCATAAACAAAACAAAACCATATCGTAATCGCTAGGCAATTCGATTTGTATCCTAACTCTTTAAATGAATAATGTTGTGTTATGAAGTGATTTTGAATGATTAAATAGAATCTTACACTGTTCGAGGGTGAAGGTCAAACATGGTGGAGTCGATCGCTCAATAGCGCCGTTCTTGTAATAAATTGCTGGTAGAAGGTAAGGATCACAAACTTATTCATTTCCATTGAAATATTCCTAATATCTCCGCTCGAAAGCGGTGGTTTTGTGAGGCGGAATTTTGGCGTATTCATGAAAAAATTTGTTTTTCTCGAGTGTCAATCAATGTAGCTCGGCCAAAAGTGAACCGATTTTGATAACTGTACATTCTATCGAATCAAGAGAATTTATCTAGCTTTAATCATGAATGTTTTCATGTACTGTGTTTTCTTTTTTTCCAAGCCAGCATTTGCCCCGGAACGAGGAGGTGTGTTTCGGTGCGTTACATCCTCTTATTATGTCCCCCGCAAAACTTTGTGGGAGACATAATGTTTTCACCTCTGTCAATGATTCCGTCCTTCCGTCCTTCCGAAATGCTTTCGTTTCCGGGCCATACCTCAAATGCCGTTCAATATTTTGTTACAAAACTTGGTATATGGTTAAACCTAGTGGTGGAGTGGTGCCTTTTGCTACTTAGGATATTCTGATTTTAATATTTATTCTGGTTTCCATGGAAACAATTTGAACTTAGTGCATATTGGGGTAGGAACCTTTTCCGGTCTTTTTCTCAAATCTATGCAGTATTTTTTCACGAAACTTGGTGTGTGGTTAGACCTAGTGTTGGAGTGGTGCCTTTTGCTACTTAGATTATTCTGATTTTAATTTTTTTCTGGTTTCCATGGAAACAATTTGAACTTAGTACATATGGGGTAAGGAACGTTTACCGATCTCCATCTCAAAATCATGAGTGAAAATATAATGTTAAGAGGACAAGGTTGGATTGAAAGTTGGAGCGGGGGACATCACATGCGCAATTTTCTAGTTTATTTATATGTAGGTAGATTTTCTAGCTGTCAGAGGACGAAGTTTTTATTTTATTTTGGACGTATTATTTTAAGCAATACCAGCCCATCTGTCATGATAATTGTATACTTTACTTAAGTCCAAAGAAAACACTTGATATTAGGCGTATATTTACTTGGTTTTTATGGTTTCAAAGAGTATTCTATTTAATATACATTCAATATTCCTTCAAATCGGGTTTCTCATGTTCGGTTATTTGGTTAAACCCCCGTCTTAAAGTTATTTTTTTTACGGCTTCGCCCACAGGCGAACTTTCTCATGGGTTGGTCAATGGGTTCAAACTAGGTACCTATATCTTACTAACCGCTAGGGTTACGAATTTGGAATGTCCGTCAAATTCGTAGTTAATGTGTAAAATTAGGTTTGTTGAGTTTGTGAATCTCGCCTGAACCTATTTGTAATTTATGGATTCCGCCATGGGCTCGGAAAGTTTGTCCGCTGTGTAGAACTGTTCTACATGCAGTGAGGTTTGGGTGCAATACACAATTGAATTTCAGTGCAGTACCACCCATGATTCGCAAATTCCAGCTGCTGCTCTCAGGTCTCACCGCCATGTATAGCCACCATGACGTCGCGGGGTTTTCCCCTGAACAATATTAGCAGCTGCGATATAAGTGAAATGCTCTTGAAAGCGGCATTAAACAACAATTCACATCAACTAATTTAGGGGAAATCGGGTCGCCTTTATCACTTTTTGGCTAATATATTTTGGTAATATGATGTGTAAAATGACATTTCATCATTTCCCATGCAGTCGCCCCTATAACAAACGGTAACATTGACCACCTTTGCTTTACATCCTTATGCTCTGTAAAAGTGCGCACTCGTCTATATTAAAACAAGTATTTCATTCCATCCTACTATATGTCTATAACGTCAGCGATTCGTTTGATGTATTATCCCCCAGTAATTTGAGAGTTATTCGTTATGAAACTGTCATTTATAATTACGATGTTACAGAATCTGATGACGTCAGTAGACAGGACGGGAAAGATTGACCTCAGTAAGTTTTCAAATATGGGACAAAACTGGGATGGTGTATTGACGTATTACTAAAATAAACCTGTTTAATGGTTTTGGTTTGAGAGTTATGCCCGATTTTCATTCACAAATTGGATGTAACGTTTCCAATTAAAGAATGTGGATAGACACTGGCTTATTTAGATTGGACATATTACGTAATGCTTTTCACAAATGTATTAATGCGACGAGTTTTATGAAATTATGTCACAATTATTTTTTATTGATCCACAGGACTTTCTCCAGACATCTTCTTACAGGTACACTGAAAGAGATCCAGATGTTCATGAAAGGTCCGGGGTGTCTGTAAGCCATGCTCGCCTTTTTGCTTGCTAAACATACAGCGGCAATACAATCCGATCTAAATCTTTACTGTGTATTTGATTATTATATACTTTCTGAATTGTGATTTGACTGTGGAAACCAAGACACACAATATAGTTCAACATCTGGAAAGAAGTTCAGAATGATTTAAACCAATCCGAACTCTTTTTTTTATATCATAAATGATGTTTTAGTGTTTCATGTTGATGTAATGGTAAAGGGTGAAGCAACATAAAGGCTAATTTTGGGAAAAGTTACTACTATTTGAAAGTCGTTAGTAATCGATCTCAACCATCGCATGGCAGAATTCGCTCATGTGCTCGTCGGTCTGGGTATTTCAGATATTCCATTTTCAACCCTCAGCAGCTAAGCTTGGATAAGCCATTATAATCCTCCGTAGGAAACGATTGATAACTGCTTCAAATTTTGAAATACGTCTGATCTAAGATATATTTTGTATACAGTTTGGCTTGTGAAACCTATTCTGTGCATGTTCTTTAAGTGTTTATTCACATAAAGTGATCAAAGCATGTCTAGATCTGGTTCCAATAAACCTTAATATTCATCTCCTCGTCGATTTATTTATGTACGTCAACGAAGACATGGCTTTATCTTGGCACGATATATATGCCTGTACATAATGAACGTTGACTGCTTCAGTATCTACATGTGTACCTCTTATTTGTACTTAAATGCTTAAAAGTTAAAAACAAAGTTGTCTTAGTTGGATGATTTGTTCCATTTTTACATGTATATATTTCAATGAAAACCAAGGAACGGTTTCATACATGTGTAGTGGCCGACAGTTATGGCTCTATCTCACGTATGTACTCGTTATAAGACGTATTAAATGCTATATAAACACGTTTCCAAAATTACGTTTGACATAATGGCTGCAGCAAGCTAAAGAGTCATTGTCCGGTTTTCGATCATTACCACGACTTTTAATGGTTGTAATTTCGTTATACTGAACTGATTGGAATTTAACTGGTTATTTTCGGTTAAAGTTGATAATTCTCAATTGAATAACACCAATTATTATATTGGACATATATGTGACCTCACCAACATGATTATATCCATTAAATGTAGTAATTGATTGCCAGGGATTTGGCAATTTCCAGAGGTCACTGACGTTTTCTAGGTCATTTTGGCGGTCTTCACTCGTTAATTGTTTCCTACACTTCTGTGCAAAATTATGTACACCGGAGTTCGCGAAATGTTCGCGAACACGGTGTACTTAATTCTGCTCAGTAGTACATAGTGTACATGTACATTATATCAACGCTGTCTCGTAATCCATGGTCCACATATGTTCTACTGAGTGATAAACAAACTACATTGAAGACACTTTCAGTTTACATCATTGGAGATTTAGTGACTATTTCCGAAATGTGATAGTAAAAGTGAGCCGTCCTATTTGTCCTAATCTCAATGCTGAAATAAGGAATTTGAACAATAATTACAGAAATAACGAATAACATGTTAATCTGTCAAAACGTATTGGTTACAACAGTTACTGTTGTAGACATCAGTAACGGTGATTTTATGTATTACTTATCTCAAGCAACACTAGAGTGCACGACGGTTATCATCGTGTAAAGAGCTTTGGGATAACACATTATTGCATTGACAATATTTCATTGTCATCTTGGGATATTGTTGTAGAATATAAACGTATCGTTTTTATTTCAACTCATGTAGATAAGCAGAATATTGCCTGATCGGACAATCGGAATTAATTATTAATACCTCGTGACTTTCCAACCAACTAGTTGTTTTATCGTTCTTATTAATATTTCTACACGTGCTTTTGTTATGGAAATTTCAAGTACAGTAAATCAAAATAAAGTTCTATTATTTTTAGACTACTGCAATAAACAACTCCGTGCACCTCATCCTTCCTCTATGCCGGAAGATGTATGACGATTTTATGTTCTTATGAAAGAAAGGTTTATACTTGATTTGACAATAAAGATAATTATCTCCAATATCCTGTGAAACTGTTGTGTGCTGTTCTGCCCAATCCTCTTTCATAATATAATAACATATAGCTGATAGATATGTTGATACACAAAAAGATAACACACCTTCATTATATAATCATCATTCTGACTGGTCCAGAATGTATGATTCTGAATTTTCAACAATATGGAAGATGTTCATCGATCATTATTTCCATTTAAAAAACCTCTTTGTACATAAATAGTTTCCTGTTGCTTAGTCTCTTCTTTTCTCCCTGGCGAGCAGAATCACTCCAGATCCTGTGTTAATTGGATCAGCTTTGTAGACTATGTAGGTGGGTGGTCTTGTTGGACGTGATTAATACCCTTGTTTGTTCTGACTTGTCACATCAAGATACGAAGGCGGTGAAAAAAGTCAATAGTCTGAACCTTATAGCTAGTTGGGCCGGTTTACGTCTTATCCAAGAAGTAACAAAATCATGAAAATGTACATGTTAAAGAGAAAATATATCCTTTATCATACATAAAATATTTTTAAAAATGTTTCCCATTACTCACCTGCCCATTATACACAGATACATGTGCCTATTTCAATATTCTTAAAATTAAATATTTTCTTGACCTCAACTACGGTGAATTATGAATATACATTACCATTTCCTTCTATCTGACCATATATAATTGGGACAATCTACCTATGTTAAGTAAATATAGGGACGTCAATTAACAGCTAACAACATCAACTCGTATACTCATACACATAAACTACACTAAAAGACTTCTGAGGGGGTCGTCGCATGTTTCATTGCAAATGAGTCTCTAATGACTTCCCATCATGTTGAACAAACTTGCATTGTAGAAATATATTAAAAAGCGACATAATTATCAACCTTTGCCTAATCATGTTGATATGATAATTAAATCATTCTGCTATCGACTCTTATGTTCTGAAAATTCTAACAAAATTCAACATCTCTGTTCAGATAAATTATGATCTTATAATCTCTCTCCCAGTGAACAGCGCTCTCCCTAAGAGGCGCCTGATAGCAAAGGATCTACTTTAATTTAATAGGTTCACTAAAGGAAGAACTTTCATTAACCTGAATGGATTCGCTGATAACTTTTAGGTATTTGAACAAGAACAATGAGATTGCAGAGTATAGAAGTGTTACTTAAGCTTTATTTAAAATACCTTCTCACACGACAGAGTTGTTCAATGAATTTCAAAATAGGATATATAAGAACGTATATGTTTGCCTCGATACAAACGATAGTTTACAGACATAGTGCTGGAAAATAGGCAAACCATATTATGGTCCTGTCCGTGTGTCAAGTATTAAATTAACTGATTAAAGATTCACGTTAAATTCTTGAATTGAGCACAGCTTTTAAAGTTTTATCGCAAAATACGTGAAATCATAAATATCATTGAATTTCCATGTCACTCACTGAACTGAACTAAATCTTACCACCCAAACACGAACGGCATTTTCTCTGTACGAGTTGTAAGGAATGTCGGTTAATGTGTTTGTGACATATTTTGAAAACAAATGCTGCAAACCGATACATTGGAAGTAACCCTCGCAACATGTGGCATAAACATTGTTTGGTCCAGATACCTCCTTTGATGGGTTGTCAGATACAGCCTCTTCAATTAGTTTAGTTCTAAACCATGGTAAACACTGTTCTGTAGTATCACTGTCTTGATTCTTATTCTGAGCAATGTAGAATGTTATTTTTTTTTAATACTGGATTGATAGCGAGTAAATTTTAAATTGAAATCGACTTATATTTATTGAAATGAAGTGTTTCAGGTGAGGAGGGTAACTGTCTCATTCGGGTAAGGAATGCAAATTCTAGTTATACACGTCGGTGTGCACACGATATGACATATTAATTTCTTATTTTGCATCAAAACGTTACACTCGGTTCGTCATTACGTTTGCTCGCTTTCTCAACTGCATAAGTGTCCGTATTTGAAGATCTTGTTACTGAAGACGTTTGTCTTGCTAATTTATCATTTAACGTAGCTCTAAAACACGCTACAAGAAAGATAAATTTGATTAGTATCAGTTATTTTGATTTCCACAAGTAGAGCACACTTTAGAATCGGCCGTTTGTTACGTCACAAAGTAGTTGCGTCAATACGCGGTGAAGCGGCTCTAAAATCAGAGGAGGTTCAATCCAGAATTGATCACGTTTGATTTTTCTTGAAAACCAATCAGAATCGAGTATCCAGCAGTGTCATGGTAGAATTCAAAAATAAGCAATCATGATTTACGTTTATTATGTATGGTAATGTTTCCTTTGCCCAGGGTGTACATGCACAGTACATAATATTTGTCTACTTCATGTGCAAGCTCCTATAATATAAAGTAATTGATAATAATTGCCATCATCCAAGTTGATGATTATGTCAATACAGTCAGTATCAACAGTTTCATCCTTTTGATTTCCAATATTCCCGTTATGATTATTACGCACATAGTGCACAGAAGTACCACGTACACGTACCCTCCTTTAGGAGCGTAAAATGTCTTTGCAAAAGTACCGAGTTGTTGAATAGTGGGTTGGGAAACAGAGAGGTTACACAGTGATATGGTAAACTATATCACACGTTATCGCGCAGCACTATAATCAAATGAATTAAATAACTATACGATGCAAATAATAACTCTCATCGAACCTAGATCAATAAAATAAAGACGACCCAGAACCTGCCCGAATTATAAAAAGAAGCAAATAATCCTGCCACATATCACCTATCCTCCAATCTATCCACTGGTTGCATATCCCTGAACTAATTCATTACAAGATTCTGACCCCCTCTGACACAAATGGGACCATTTGATCCTCAGGAGCGTATCATGGTGTACACTGTGAGAACACAACGCTCTAATGGTCGTATTCTTTCCTCCGTAACGACCTACGATCTGTATTGTTGCGAAGTCCTGGCAACATTTTCAGCGACTTTTTGGAACTAGTAGTAGTAGTAGTTGTTGTTATTATTATTGATCGAGCATAAACGATGAACGTTTCAAGCAAATCCGTTGTGAGTTGTTATGCTGTTAATACATTCAGTTGTGCAGATAGGTGACTCGGATGAGAGAGTGTATGGATTCCGGGAAATTACAACAATTTTACTTTTGTATAAAAACTATGGCAATGTTACATTTACAAGACTATATAATGATATTTCGTATTCATCTATACATGTAATTGCTTTGACTTGACACTGCAAGTGAAGTGGATAAAAGAGAACTTGTATGTGTGGTGTAGACTTTCAGTCTCCTGCTTCGAATCCCTAGCGTTGGTGTACTTCAATGTGTATATTGATTCTGTGAAAGAGAGTTTAACCTGAAGTGACAGAGTATTGTCATAAACTTTAATTTAATTTAATTTAAAAATTCAAATAATCCTACTCGACTTCCAAATTCATCCTCAAATGACAATAACTTGTTTTCAATGAATATCGAGAAACGACCTTATACAATATGTTTATGTGCAGAAACTGAAATTATACGTCCATATCTGTATAGTAAATGGTATATCGAACACTACCAACTCAAATATTTTTTTTTTCTTCTGATGTTGATAAATTTCAAAGCTTTGTCAGTCGCTTTACATTATCCAATTTTCAATAAAATAAAAGGACTTTCCACCTTCATGTTGTCACCATACTGAATCCGTTCGCATTAAAGTAACAAGTTTAAGGAACATTGAGTAAGAGCTTTTCCACTTCATACTGACATTTACTGTCTTCTTTAATAAACTCCTCCCACTGTGATGTATGCTTTGGATATACATCAGTGACACAGCCTTTACAGGCCAACCTCTGTCTTTGAGATTAGTTCTCCACAAACTCTCCAAGCTGACATTTTCCATCCTAAATTCCTCCTTGGTTCGGGAAGTGGTCCCATTCTTTGAAAACTTGAACAGGATCGAGGATCTTGATGGGGTTGCACACTGAAATCTTTCTTAACAAGATGAGAGTTTGCGGGACACCTCAAAAGCAGAGCAGCCCCGAAACTTTGGGTCTCGCCTTTCCCTGTTCCGCCTTCTCGTCAGCATAATTAAAATGGGAATCTTTTTTGATCAAAATTTGTTCTTATTTAAGTCATTCTTACAAGTTGAATAATCACTGGGGTCACTTTTCACAACTTTGTTCTTAAAACCTATTTCCGATTTCAAAATTGGATTAAAGATTAACATGGCCTTAACCAATATCTCATGACCTTGAACTTTGACCTCAAGGTCACACTTTTCATTGTATATAACAATCATGCAATGACTCAAAGTGTTCATTGTTAACATAAGGCATATTCCTTGACCTTTGACAGATTTTAGCAAAAACGTTTTCAAATCTTGGTCTTCCTCCATAGTTGATATATACACCAAATAAGAGCCTGACAGCACAAAAATGTTTGAAGTTATCATGTTTACAAGGATTATTGTAGTGATTTAAGAACTCATGACTTTGACCTTGAATGTGAACATGTCAAAATCATTCACCAGATTTTTTAAGAAAGAAGCTATGTATATGAGATGTAAATACCTTTTTGGAAAAAAGTTACTTAGAGATTTCAGAACAGGTCACCATGACCATATCTCGTGACCTTGACCTTTGATGTCACACAGTCAATGATCACTTTTCATAGTGTATAACAATCATGTAATGATTCAAAGTGTTAATAGTTAAATAAGGCATGTCCGCAACTGCATGCTTAAGTTGTGACCTGGCTGTGACCTTGACCTTGGGCAGATTTTAGCGAAAACCTTTTCAAATCTCAGTCTTTCTCCATAGTTGATATATACCAAGTAAGGGCCTGATAGCACAGAAGTTGTTGAAGTTATCGTGTTTACAAGGATTTTTGTAGTGATTTCAGAACTCATGACCTTGATCTTGAATGTGAGCATGTCAAAATACTTCCCCAGGTGTACAAGAAAGAAGCTATATATATGAGGTGTTAATACCTTCTTGGGAAAAGGTTCTTTAGTAATTTCAGAACTGGTGACCATGACCATATTTCGTGACCTTGACCTTTTAAATTCAAGGTCACACAATCAGTGATCACTTTTCATTGTGTATAACAATCATGTAATGATTCAAAGTGTTAATAGTTGAAATAAGACATTTTCGCAAAAGCATGCTTAAGTCGTGCCCTCGCTGTGACCTTTGACGGATGTTAGCGATAACCTTTTCAAATCTTAGCCTTTCTCCATAGTTGATGTACACCAAATAAGAGCCTGATAGTACAAACATTTTTCAAGTTATCGTGTTTACAAGGATTATTGTTTTTAGCGATTTCAGAACTCGTGACCTTGACCTTTGACCTTGAATATAAACATGTCAAAAAAAATTCCCCAGGGGCATAAGTAAGAAGTTATGTATATGAGTTCTCAAAACCTTGTAGGAAATAAGTTATAGCGAATACAAAACGCGCAGGGGGCGGCGGCGACGGAAACTGCACAAAAACTGATAACATGCCCAGTGAGGAGTGCTCCTACCCGATGATAACTTATGCAGAATGCCGCCCAGCCGTAACGCACCCTTGAAAAGGACCTTTACTGACATATCTTCAGGACCTCTTGAACAAAAGTACGTTTTTAAAAGCAGTTATAATTCAACAAAACCAGGAAGAATGTATACATATACACACAATATTCCTGAATAACAAATCTTCATAGATTCAATATTTATCACACTGCCAAACATAGATTGATAAGTTTGTACATACTTGGGTAAATATGAATATGTTTATATCTATGTACATGTATCACTCTTTCAGTGTATTATAATTGTTTTGACAAATCATCAGGACATGTTATAATATTAAATTTCATCATCAACATCTCGGGTATTGTTTTACCAAATTATGCAGATAGCCGAATACTTATCACAGCAAACCGGCAATCTTGCATTCAACGCAGTTACATTGATGATAATACTTTTCAAACATATATAACTGTATTGCAGGGTCTGTAATTTGCATTGTTTTCTCTCATTTCTAGGGACATCAGATATGACACACCAACTGTCACGAGTATACCCCGAGGTTTCATCGCAATGTACAGTCACGTGGCGTTGCAGGCTTTCTCCCTTCCATAATACTAGCAGCTGCGATATAAGTGAAATACTCTTGAAAGCGGCGTTTAACCCCAACTCACCTCCAAAGTTATGTTTTTTTTCCAGACAAACAGGAATAAAAATCACACCAACCAGCCACCAATTTGGGGCATTGAATCATGAATCTACCATGGGAACATTAAATGCACATATTACGCAGAATAAAACATGGTATTTACTTTTCAATAATCAAGTTTGGTTGCATATGCTCACAATAAATACTTTGTTAGGTCATTTAGCAACTGCTTCATAAAAAAAAACATGATTTGGTACTATTCTTTGAATGAAGATGTTTTTTCTTGTATATACAACAAAGTCACAAAATGGTGAACCAGAAGTCGGGAGCTGACCTTGTACCTGGTAATAATATTGATGGTCAGTTTTGAAACACAGGTCATTAGCAGCTCCGACTAAGTCGGAGCTGCTATCAGTTTTTGTGCAGTTTCCATCGCCGCCGCCGCCGCGTTTTGTATTGGCTATAACTTTTTTCTCATAAGGTTTTGAGAACCTATATACATAACTTCTTACTTATACCCCTGGGGAATTTTTTTGACATGTTCACATTCATGGTCAAAGTCACGAGTTCTGAAATCGCTAAAAAAATCCTTGTAAACACGACAACTTGAAAAATAATTGTGCTATGAGGCTGTTATTTGGTGTATATCAACTATGGGGAAAGGCCAAGATTTGAAAAGGTTTTCACTAACATCCGTCAACGGTCAAGGTCATAGCGAGGTCACAACTTAAGCATGCTTTTGCGAAAATGTCTTATTTCAACTATTAACACTTTGAATCATTACATGATTGTGATACACAATGAAAAGTGATAACTGATTGTGTGACCTTGAATTTTTAAGGTCAAGGTCACGACATAGGGTCATGGTACCTTCTTACTAATGTCCCTTGTAAACACGATAACTTGAAAAATATTTGTGCTATCAGGCTGTTATTTGGTGTATATCAACTATGGAGAAAGGCCAAGATTTGAAAAGGTTTTCGCTAACATCGGTCAAAGGTCAAGGTCATAGCGAGGTCACAACTTAAGCATGCTTTTGCGAAAATCTTATTTCAACTATTAACACTTTGAATCCTTACATGGTTGTGATACACAATGAAAAGTGATCACTGATTGTGTGACCTTGAATTTTAAAGGTCAAGGTCACGACATAGGGTCATGGTCATCAGTCCTGAAATCAATAAATAACTTCTTTCCAAGGAGGTATCAACACCTCATATACATAACTTCTTATGCCCCTGGGGAATTATTTTGACATGTTCATATTCAAGGTCAAAGGTCAAGGTCACAAGTTCTGAAATTGCCCAAAAAAATCCTTGTAAACACGATAACTTGAAAAATATTTGTGCTAAAAGGCTCATATTTGTTGTATATCAACTATGGAGAAAGGCTAAGATTTGAAAAGGTTTTCGCTAACATTTGTCAAAGGTCAAGGTCACAACCTAAGCATGCTTTTGCGAAAATGTCTTATTTCAACACTTTGAATCATTACATGATTGTGATACACAATGAAAATTGATCACTGATTGTGTGACCTTGAATTTTAAAGGTCAAGGTCACGAGATATGGTCATGCTGACCAGTAAGTAACTTTTTCCCATGAAGATATTAACATCTCATATAGATAGCTTAATTTCTTTCTTATACACCTGGTGAATGATTTCGACATGTTCACATTCAAGGTCATGAGTTCTGAAATCACTACAACAATCCTTGTATACATGATAACTTCAAACTTTTTTTGTGCTATTAGGCTCTTATTTGGTATATATGAACTATGGAGAAAGAACAAGATTTGTAAACGTTTTCGCTAAAATCTGCCAAAGGTCAATGTCACAGTGAGGTCGAAACTTAAGCATGCTTTTGTGAATATGCCATATTTTAACTATGAACACTTTGAGTCATTGCAAGATTGTTATACGCGATGAAAAGTGATCATTGATGGTCAAGGTCATGAGATATTGGTTAAAGCCACGTTAATCCTTGGATAAAATTTTGAAAGAAGAAATAGGTTTTAAGAACAAACTTGTGAAAAGTGACCCCAGTGATGATTAGTAATAACTCGAATAATGAACAAATTTTTGTTAAAAAGAATTCCCATTTTATTGATGCTGACGAGAAGGCGGAACAGGAAAAGGCGAGACCCTAAGTTTCGGAGCTGCTCTGCTTTTGCGGTGTCCCGCAAACGCTAATCTAGTTCACATTATTTTCTTTCAAACAGAAATTGGGCAATACAATGACTTCTTTTAATAGATGACATGGCACTAAAAGGGCATTTTTACTTCAATCAATCCTGTGATGCAATTGTTGTCACAAATTTTCCCATCTGGGATTCCTCCTAAAAATGAAAATTTGGGATTAACAACCAAGTCTGAATCATGAACATAACCTGTTATTTTTAAATATACAAATAAAGGGCTATTTTGTATTGTTTGTGCCATATGAAGTTTGAGGTGAAATAAATGGTTTTGGACAGGCCAAGGAATTAAAAAGTATCACTTGCATTTTAATATAGTCCCAAACACAGCGACTAAGTCAGTCGATGTTTTCTTTCTTGACTCCATATCAGACTCTGGGCTTAACTTCTGGTCTTCTCCTAAGCGCTTCGTTGCTGCATTAGTCGAATCCTGACTTGTCACTGGTGTACATGTTGGAACACTAGGTTGCCACACTTGGTAACAACGGGTTGAAGTTCAGTTGTTTAATAGAATTTTGCCTGAAAGGATAACGCATTGTGTTCTTGGGGGTCACATATGCCAAACGTCATAAATGGTGTTGCTTAAACGAGAATTCGAAGTACCGACTGTTACCGAAAAACATCCATATTAATGATAATGGACTGAGTATATTGACGATATGAAGGAAAAAGTGGTGATATCTGATCGAAACCTGACAATGCGTCGCGGTTGACGCGCGCCAATGAGTCAAATGTAATTTTAGAATCTTATGCCAAATTTGATCATGTTTAATAGCTCATATAACTCTTTATTGGACGTGCAGATTAGGTTTCTACACGTGTATAATGATGATACTCGATTTTAATTGGAAACTAGTAATTATGATATATTTGGCGAGTGCAAGCTGAGTGAATTTATCTGTACTGTAAACAGCACATATGATGTGTTGGAACGTATTAAAGCCAAACAATTTTTTAGCTCATCAGGCCTGAAAAGCCCGATGGGCTTATGGCATGGCATGGCATGGCATGGCGTCCGGCCGTCCGTTAACTTTTCGCTTTTTCGACTTCTGCTCCAGAACCAATGACTCCACAGAGCTGAAATTTTATGTACAGACTCCTTGGCCAATGGGGATTCTAAATTGTAGATTTCGTGACTCCATGACCCCAAATGGGGTCACATCCTTAAAAATCTATTTTCATCTTCTTCTCCAGTTCCAAAAGGTCTAGAAGGCTGTAATATTGTGTATAGACTATTTAGCTAATGGGGATTCTAAATTGTAGATTTAGAGACTCTGGGGCCCACAAGAAAGGCCTCACAGGCCATGACTTAAAAATATATTTTCTTCTTCTCCTCCAAAACAAAGAGACCTAGAAGGCTGATATATTGTGTGCATACTCTTTAGCCAATGGGGATTCTAAATTGTAGATGTGGTGCCCCAAATAAGTGCTTCAAGTCATGACCTAAAAATATATTTCAGTCTTCATCATTAAACAATATAAATCCTGATGAGCTACAGAGCCCATGGCTCTATTTTTTATGAAACACAATGGATGTATCTTTAAATTATTGTACAAGATATACCCGGAAAAAATGATTCGTTCATTCAATTAAATCGTGCACTTAAAAAGAGGTTGAACCTGGAATGAATGGGACTGGCTGTTGAGAATGAGATGTTAAGGGAAAACTATCCAAGAGCACCCCGGAACAAGTTGACAACTCAAGGCTAATTGCAGAGAAGAAAGCTGGCCCCGGGGTCATGAAACAAACGCAAGTCTAAAATTTGCTAAGCAAAAAAAATCTTGGAAGTATTTACGGTATGAATGCAACTCTTCAGTCAAGGGAAACGAAATATTTGTTTGTTTGTCAACGCTGGGCCATCGTCTGCTTGACTCGCGATTCAAGACAACAGTGACGACGAGCTAACTGGACCCGCGAAGAGGAGATGATCCTTGTTGCAGAGGTAAACAAGAGGGAGAGCCCCATCTTCGGAAAGCTCGAGGGGTGCCAGCGCACAAACAAGAACAAGATACAGGCCTGGGAGGACATTTCCCAGCAGGCACACATACGTATATTAAACGTCGAAAAGACGTCTAATAATGGCTCTAAAATGAAAGTTTAAAAACGTTGAAGCCTTAGACGTTGTTTAAACGTCTAAAGGAAGACCTAAACTAGACGTTTAAAAGGCGTGTCTTAGACATTTAAAATACATATATCAGACGTTTAGGAGACGTCTATAGAAACTTTTAAACGTTTATTAGACGCCTAAGATGTATACAGACATTTAAAAGTCGTATATTAGACGTTTTAAATACGTCTATAGACGCCTTTAAAATGCGTATATTAGACGTCTATGGACATTTAAGAGGCGTCGATGACACTTTTGACAGACGTCTAACAAGTGACTGTGTGGTGTTTTTCCTCACTTCTCATAAATGCGATGACCATGATCAGCAACCTATGTTTGAAAGCAGATTATAGTGCAATGTCTGTGACTTTTGTAATGAATAGAACATTTATTAGTATGTATGACATATTATGTTGATGACACCCGTGCCTGAATACCGGCGTATCCCTTTCGCTTGGGAAATTGTAATAATCAGGCACTCCTGTCGGGAAATTGTAATATTCAGGCACTCCTGTCGTAAACATAATATGGCACAGACACTCATATAATATCCATCAAAAAAGAGAAAATTGCACACTTTTCAAATGAAATCGGTTGGTATTTGTGTCCATGCGGTTGTTATTCAATATGGATGGAGATTATATCCATTAGGGATTTTGTCCACAATTTTAAAAAACAAATTATATTCATGTAGTTTTGACTGAAGTTATAAAGGTTGAATACTTATTAATATATTTTAAAGTCCTTTTTAAACGCTTCCATCACCTCCACACCTCCCAGGAGCATTTTTCAAATATTTTGCCATCTTACTCAAAAATAGTTTGCCATCTCACTCAAAACTTTGTCTTGAGTTACCTCCTTGTACCTACAAGAAGTGAACACAGCTTTGTGTTCCTGAAACCAATTTTCTGCCCTTGTCCCCGTATATTCAGTTTTGACATAATGCTATTTGTCATATATCTGGAGAAAAAAAAATGTAAGTATGTTAATCATAAGTAAGTAAGTTACTGTTTAACGCTTCGGCAGTATTGCAGCCATTAGCAGGCAACTGTTACTCGTAAATTTGAAAGGTTTAAAAGTAAGTCATCAAATCTAAATAGATGTTTATAATTAATAAATTAAGTCTTTATACTTGCACGTTAAGGTTTCTAGTTAGAACTTTGACGATTTCACAATTTGACTACATTTCTATAAAGTCACATTATATAGCAATAAACATAATTAATGTAGAAAAAATACTTAGAAATTGTTAGGGTACATTCACTTACCTACTGAGACCTCTTTTCATGTGTTCTTTGAATGTACTACCTCCAATCTTCTGCAAACTGGATACAGTTAGTTTCAGATAAGTGATGACATAATTCAAACACAAAATATACTAGGAAAGGTGAACAGACATTTGACCGCCTTGACTTTACATCTATTATGATTTCGTGACCCCATGACCCCAAATTGGGTCACAGGGATCACAACCTTAAAAACCTATTTTCATCTTCTACTCAAGTTACAAAAGGTCTAAAGAGCTGAAAAGTTGTTTGCAGCTCTCTTTGGCTAATTGGGATTCTAAATTGTAGATTTCTTGACCCCATGACCCCAAATGGGGTCACATGGGTCACAACCTAAAAAAAAACTATTTTCATCTTTTTCTCACAACCTAAAAAAACTATTTTCATCTTTTTCTCAAGTTCCAAAAGGCCTAGAGAGCTGAAAAAAAGGTCTGTGCAGACTCCTTTGCTTATGGGGTCCATAATGAACGACATAATGCGTCAAATACTGACTACTGAAAGAGCCAATTCTACAGTCATACATGCTCGAAGTTTTTCTTGGAACAAATTCCCCATTATTCACGACCGAGAGCAAACTACACAAAATAACTGCTATTTTCATGGCAGTCTGATTAAAATCGACGGTTTTCCGTGAAATAAAAATTGCAAAATAGTTCATCTACCGGGATACGAACTCATATCAGTCGTAGGTTCCACGCCAAACCGTCTGATTACAGCCCGTAGACTCGCGTGTTCGAGCGCAATTCAGGTAGCCAATCAAAAGATGCCCAACAAATGCTTTGTGACCCCATGACCCCAAATTGGGTCACAGGGATCACAACCTTAAAAACCTATTTTCATCTTCTACTCAAGTTACAAAAGGTCTAGAGAGCTGAAAAGTTGTTTGCAGCTCTCTTTGGCTAATGGGGATTCTAAATTGTAGATTTCTTGACCCCATGACCCCAAATGGGGTCACATGGGTCACAACCTAAAAAAAAAACTATTTTCATCTTTTTCACACAACCTAAAAAAACTATTTTCATCTTTTTCTCAAGTTCCAAAAGGCCTAGAGAGCTGAAAAAAAGGTCTGTGCAGACTCCTTTGCTTATGGGGTCCATAATGAACGACATAATGCGTCAAATACTGACTACTGAAAGAGCCAATTCTACAGTCATACATGCTCGAAGTTTTTCTTGGAACAAATTCCCCATTATTCACGACCGAGAGCAAACTACACAAAATAACTGCTATTTTCATGGCAGTCTGATTAAAATCGACGGTTTTCCGTGAAATAAAAATTGCAAAATAGTTCATCTACCGGGATACGAACTCATATCAGTCGTAGGTTCCACGCCAAACCGTCTGATTACAGCCCGTAGACTCGCGTGTTCGAGCGCAATTCAGGTAGCCAATCAAAAGATGCCCAACAAATGCTTTGTGACCCCATGACCCCAAATTGGGTCACAGGGATCACAACCTTAAAAACCTATTTTCATCTTCTACTCAAGTTACAAAAGGTCTAGAGAGCTGAAAAGTTGTTTGCAGCTCTCTTTGGCTAATGGGGATTCTAAATTGTAGATTTCTTGACCCCATGACCCCAAATGGGGTCACATGGGTCACAACCTAAAAAAAAAACTATTTTCATCTTTTTCACACAACCTAAAAAAACTATTTTCATCTTTTTCTCAAGTTCCAAAAGGCCTAGAGAGCTGAAAAAAAGGTCTGTGCAGACTCCTTTGCTTATGGGGTCCATAATGAACGACATAATGCGTCAAATACTGACTACTGAAAGAGCCAATTCTACAGTCATACATGCTCGAAGTTTTTCTTGGAACAAATTCCCCATTATTCACGACCGAGAGCAAACTACACAAAATAACTGCTATTTTCATGGCAGTCTGATTAAAATCGACGGTTTTCCGTGAAATAAAAATTGCAAAATAGTTCATCTACCGGGATACGAACTCATATCAGTCGTAGGTTCCACGCCAAACCGTCTGATTACAGCCCGTAGACTCGCGTGTTCGAGCGCAATTCAGGTAGCCAATCAAAAGATGCCCAACAAATGCTTTTGGTGCGAGAAGCAAGGGGCAGATAACTCCAAACAGCTATCATTTTGTCTGTCCCGAATGCTTTCAAAACAGCGACCGTTTCAATACTATGATGTGATTGGTCAGCTATTTGACTGGGCTTTGGCTGCGCTACACTGGTTCGGAATACATGCCTATACGGGGTGTTCTCAGACCTTGTGGCGAGGAATCTACAGAACCTGTTCGTATCCCGGTAGATATATTATTTAGCAAATTTTATTCCTCGGAACAAGGTCGATTTTAATCAGACTGATTTTCATGGTAAAAGAACACATGTGGACAAGTTGGGTAACATTTTCAATGATTATTATACCTCAATATCACCGATAGATGAGGTTGGATTCTGTTCTATCTTCAAATGTCCGACCGCACCAACTTCCGAAGTAAATTGGCGGATGAATCATTATATTACGGTAAAAAACTGTAAATATCTTTAAAAAAGGACTTTTAACAATATCTTTTAGCAGTACATAACCGTAACTTATACAAAAGTATACCGTTTCATCTGAAACAGTCCGCTACCGTACGTATTACAAAGTATCTTACCGTAAACCCGATGTACTTTATACGGTAACGGTTTACAGTGTAAGAGGTCATATGTATTGGTCAAACAAAAAAATATATCTGATATACCTATACTTGTTCTGATATACCTACAGTTTTTAACAACTGAGAAATCAATGGAGTCAATTTTCTAAATTTCCAAATCTGAGTGATGATATTTTTAATGTTAGATTATACTGGTATATGAACATATAAGAACCTGGGATTGAAGCTGAGTTTTGTCCAAACGAACTAACCATTACACGAAGAGGCCAGTTGAAAATTTGAATTTTTTTCATGACCAAATGAATAAGGTTCTTATCATGCGTGATATAATATCACACAGGGAATACAATGTACAACATAAACATGAGACATGAGTTGCCTTATTATTTGTGGCGGTAACATCTTAAGGATGATAACGCATGTTTAAAATGATGGCGTGAGAAACAAATGTATAAAAAAAGGTGGTGACATACAAATGCATATAACACATGAAAAAATGGCATAATCAGGCGGGAGTGAGTTGCCGGTATTAAAGTTCAATCACTAATGGCGGGCCATTGATCCTACATGAAGTAATTGTTCACTCTAGTGGGGATGGATAATGTAGACGGGGTTGTCCATGAAACCTTGCGGAATGGCGGGCATGGTCGTTTAGCGATGCTGGCGGTCCTTCTGGGTGGTAGCTGCTGTTTAGGTTTCAGTGTAGCTTCCGATGGGGTTTGGAAAGGCTGTACCGGTTGTGGCAAAAGGTCCTGTAGACGGTACTTTCGTGGGGTGGTTTTGTAGTTGGCAGGAAGTTTCCAATTTGTAGTTGGGTCGTAGGCCTGTGGAATTTCTGGAGGGGTGGCGGGCAAGACATCGGCGCGGTTTCCTCGTTGTCACTATCAGACGAACATTCTAAGTCGGTAAGTAGAATTCTGTTGATGTCATCGGTGGAGGCAGCTCGTTGGGAGATAATAGGAGACTTGTCTCTAGTATAGGTTGCTGAACTGGTGGCGGTACTGGTATGGAAGACGAGGTCTTTATCCAAAATGTTCACTTTCTTAGTGGTTCTAAGTACTGGCGGGCTTGCTTGCAAGGATGGGGCTGGGTATCGTGGTGGTATCCTGATGTTTCCAGCCGTAATGGCGTCTTTGCGGGTAAAGGATTTCGTGCACTCAGGACAGAAGTAGAATTTGTTGGTGGTAGCATGTTTTGACTGCGAATGTTCAGGGCGGCAATAGACGAAAGTGTCAAACCACATAAAACGAATGGTATGGCGTGCATGATGAAGTCAGTATACAATGTAACATGAACGTAAAAGCACAACAGAGGTGGCGGGGCATCAATGGCGGACGAGATCATAGGAGATTGAGGCCGTTATGCGCATGCGCACATCTTTCTAGGATACGGATAACGTTATGAATATTCATGAATCTGCTTCACCGGATTGCCTCAAGTGCCGACCGAGCATTGTGACGTCACAGAGGCGTGAAGTGAAGTGGGCAGCAATGGGTTTGATGGTATTACGGGATTTGATATCCTGGCGGTGTCCTGCATAGCAGGTTTTGAAATCATCTGATGATTGACCTTTGTACTGATTTCCACAATTGTTGCAAGAAATGCAGTAGATGATGCCTTGAGTTTCACAATTCAGATTGGAGGTAATTTTGAGGGTTTTACCATTATGGTGGGATTTTATGAGATTAGTTTGGATGATAAGGGGGCAAATTTTGCAGTGTCTCCCGCAGGTAAAACTGCCAGGAGGGGAGGGGGTGGTAGGTCTACTGTGTACTAGTAATGATTTGAGGCTGGGGGATGATGTGTCTATCATCAATGATATTGTTACTTCATGTTTTGATGGTACCTCCCCCCTTTCCTTATTATTCCTCTTGTCCCGTCAGGTATCATTTATTTGATCCATGTTTAACAATTCACATCCTCTTCTCCCGCAATAGCGAGGTTAGCGCCTCCACATTGCTTTAATAATATCACACATTTCTGTATTTATTTAAATATAAGAATGTTTTTTAATTTTGGGTGCAAAAGGTCTTAAAATACTGAAAGTTGCTTCTCTTTTCTAAAAACGTTGGCCATGTTGACATTAGCCATGCAGTTTATGGTGTTAGCTGTACATTTCGGTGAGATGCAGGTGCGTATGCGTTGACAATATCGTCAATATCGCCATATCAATTAGATTTCGAGCCCCAAACATTGGGTGTAGAAAAGTTCTCAACTGCAGACAAAGTTGCCGTGCCCCTGGGGCATTTGTTAAGGAGTCTGCACATAAAAATTCATCTCTATAGTCATTGGTTCTGGAGAAGAAGTTCTAAAAAGCGAAAACTTTACTGGCTGATGGACGGACGCCCCGGATCTCTTGATCCGAAGCCGAAAGCATACTTCTTCGAGCAATTGACTTTCCAAGTGACTTTGAAAGTTTGTGACCTACATTATTCAATATGATAAAAAAAACCAAGTAAAACCTTTGTTAATACTCATACTTTGTTTATTTTATTTCATTATCATATGTCTGTTACTCAGTACAGTGTGCAACCCCTGACTGATCTCGCTTTATTCACAGCCTCAGAGATACGAAGTGTGATCATCAAAGCCCACTACCTGTGTTTTGGACCCAATCCCAACAAATATTATACTCAAACATTTTTGATGTGATTCTTCCATGTATTACAAGTATTGTGAATAAGAGTATCGAAAGTGGAACGTTTCCAGAGTTTTTCAGAACAGCTGTAGCGAAGCCTCTCCTCAAGAAGGACAATCTGGATCGATCACACTTGAACAATTTTAGACCGGTCTCAAATTTGACATTCCTATCCAAAGTCATTGAAAAAGCTTTTCATATTCGACTTAAATGTCATCTTGCGGAGAATGCACTCATAAAAAAGTTCTAGTCAGCTTATCCCAAATTCCATAGTACTGAAACAGCCTTACTAAGAGCCATACATGATATTCGTGGAGCAGTTGATAAGGGCAATATGGCACCTCTGATATTGCTGGATTTGCCTTCAGTATTCGATACAATTGATCACAATCTACTTCTAGACAGACTCCGACATCAATATGGAATAGGTGGGACAGCACTACAGTGGATATCATCTTATATTAAAGGAAGATCACAATTCGTGATGATTGGAAATGACAGGTCATCCACTGTCAACTTGAAATATGGTGTCCCACAGGGATCTGTACTTGGTCCAATGTTATTTGTTCTCTATTGGCAGAACTTCAAACATCATCTCACAGCACTGAATATAGCTAATTGTACCAGGTCCTTGAATTCTTGGATGAACGAAAACAAACTCAAACTGAACAGTGATAAAACGGAAGCAATCATTTTTGGAACTAAGCAGAAGCTAAAAACAGTGGATATAAGCATCGTTAATGTGTCAGACACGGACGTTCAGCTAACCAGGATTGTGAAGGATCTCGGTGTCTTGCTAGATCCAACACTCTCAATGGAAGCGCAGATTAACAATGTCTGCAAAATATACTTCTTGAACTTACGAGTGATTGGAAATATTCGTCCTTTTATCACCATGGAAGCTGCACAATGTCCAACCAGATGTCTGGTACTGAGTAGACTCGACTACTGTAACAGTCTTTATGTCGGACTCCCGGATATTCTCTTTGACAAACTTCAAAAGGTACAAAATACATCAGCGCGAATCGTGACTCTAACATCTAAAGGATCGCACATTACTCCTGTCCTTAAACATCTTCACTGGCTTCCATAAAAGTAAGGATTCAACTCAAAATGTTATGTCTAATGCATAAATCTCTGCATGTCCCAGCACGGGAGCTTAGATCACAACATCAGAATCTATTGACAGTGCCGAAGTGTAACCTCTAGTGCTTTGGTCAGAGATGTGGAACTCTCTTCCAACAAATCTCCATCATTTGAATCATTCAAATCAGGCCCCGAGGTTATAAAACAAACTCCGTAGACTCAGACTTTAGACTCAGTTGAGATCGACTCAAAAGGTTATAAAACGTCTTGAGTCTGTGCTCAAATGAGTTCGAAATCAAACTCAGCTGAGTACGCTCAACTTTTTCTTTGTTTATGTTGCGAGTGGCAATTTGGAACTCTTCAGTCAACAAAGGTAGGAACGCAGTATGCGGAAGTTGTCGTCTGCTTGTTTGTTTACGATGGCGACAGAGGCGTACAGCAATGAGGAGACACCACGGAAGGGGTGGACCGAGAGTGAGGAGGTGGCCCTCATTAGAGAGGGAGGAGCTCCTGTTTGGCGAGTTGAAAGGATGTTGGGGGAAATCCATCCACCGCAAAAGAGGCGAGGCGTGGGAAGAAATTGCGGCCCAATTAAACACGTACGTGACCTGTCTACAGTAGATCTATTTCAATACTATCCTATGTCTGGTAAATTGCATTTAAACGAAAGTCGTTTGACGATTCATTATTTAGAATATCGAAATACCTGAAAATGTTAAAAAAAGAGCCATTGGCTCTGTAGCTCATCAGGGTTTCATTGATTTATTATCTAAGTTATCTGAAGTAATACATTGTTAACAAGCAAAAAATAGGTTTTTAGATCATGACCCCTGTGACCCGTATTTGGAGTCACAGGGTCACCAATCCTACAATTAAGACTCACCAGAGTCTCTACACAACATTTCACCTTTCTAGAGCTTTACATACTTGAAATAAAGATTAAAATAGGTTTTTGGGGTCATGACCCGTGACCAAGATTGGGGTCACAGGGTCACAAAATCTACAATTTAGAATCCCCATAGGCCATGGAGTCTGCACACAACTTTTCAGCTCTCTAGACCATTTTGAGCTGGAGAAGAAGATGAAAATAGGTTTTTAAGGATGTGACCCCTGTGACCCCATTGTGGGTCACAGGGTCACGAAATCTACAATTTAGAATCCCCATGGGCCAGGGGGTCTGCACACAACTTTTCAGCTCTCTTGACCTTTTGGAACTGGAGAAGAAGATGAAAATAGCTTTTTAAGGATGTGACCCCTGTGACCCTAGGGGGTCACAAAATCTACAATTAAGGATCCCCATTACCCAAGGAGTCTGCACACAACTTTTCAGCTCTCTTGACCTTTTGGAACTGGAGAAGAAGATGAAAATAGGTTTTTAACGATGTGACCCCATTTGGGGTCACAGGGTCACAAAATCTACAATTTAGAATCCTCATTGGCCAAGGAGTCTGTACACAACTTTTCAGCTCTCTATAGACCATTTTGAGCTGGAGAAGAAGATGAAAGAAATTAGGTTTTTAACGATGTGACCCCATTTGGGGACACGAATTCTACAATTTAGAATCCCCATTGGCCAAGGAGTCTGCACACAATTTTTCAGCTCTCTAGAGCTTTTGGAACTGGATAAGAAGATGAAAATAGGTTTTTAACGATGTGACCCCTGTGACCCCATTGTGGGTCACGGGGTCACGAAATCTACAATTTAGAATCCCCATGGGCCAGGGGGTCTGCACACAACTTTTCAGCTCTCTTGACCTTTTGGAACTGGAGAAGATGAAAATAGGTTTTTAACGATGTGACCCCTGTGACCCCATTTGGGGTCTACAATTTAGAATCCCCATTGGCCAAGGAGTCTGCACACAATTTTTCAGCTCTCTAGAGCTTTTGGAACTGGAGAAGAAGATGAAAATAGGTTTTTAACCCCATTGTGGGTCACAGGGTCACGAAATCTACAATTTAGAATCCCCATGGGCCAGGGGGTCTGCACACAACTTTTCAGCTCTCTTGACCTTTTGGAACTTGAGAAGATGAAAATAGGTTTTTAACGATGTGACCCCTGTGACCCCATTTGGGGTCTACAATTTAGAATCCCCATTGGCCAAGGAGTCTGCACATAAAAGTTCAGCTCTGTGGAGTCATTGGTTCTGGAGAAGAAGTCGAAAAAGCAAAAGGTTGACGGATGGACGGACACCGGACACCATGCCATGACACAAGCCCATCGGGCCTTTCAGGCCTGATGAGCTAAAAAGTAGATAAAGCTTTTGTAATTAAAGTATTTGTTAAAAAGCCCATTCTAAAAAAAATATGAATGTCTGTTATAGTCGGTATATTGACGCCAAAAGGGAGGGGCAGGAGGCGAAGAAGAAATTCTTTAACTAGAAACAAAGAGGTAGGCTATGCACCTGAATATACTGAATGTTATTATTCCATGAATGAAGATAATTAACTTTAATATTCTATTACCGTAATTTAAGGGATGCGTTGAGTAATAAAATGTTGAGAAAATTAAAGTAACCTTTTGAAAATAATTCATTGTATTAATAAATAATAATTTATCTTAATTATTGATTAACTACTTTACTTTCTAGCAAAATCTTAGATCGATGCCATAAAAGGAAGCCGATACCGGACGGGAGGTGGACCTGCCCCCCACCCAACGCTGCAGACGAGGCCCTGACCCGGTCACTCGCGGGTAGGCCAGGGGTGCATGGCCTCGACAATGCTGTAGACACTGATGATAAATAATGACAAATACATAATATGAGGATCAACATCAACAGTTTTATTTTCTCGTGACAATTTTACTATTTAGAATTAATTATAATGAAGTACTCTGCATAATGTTATTTATGTTCATGCACATATACAGTCAATAATAATTAAACAATCAAACAAAACAACAAAGCAGACATTTGATTTATTTTACAGAGGCCCTACTAACAGGGACAGATTGTGATCAAGGTAAGCACTAGTCTTAATAACAAAGTGATTTCATTAATTATGAAGTATTACAGTTGTAAAAAAGAAAAATAACTATGTTTATTAATTATTAAGGCTATAATCAGTATTTGGTATTTAAAAAATATATAAACACAAAAGAGTGCAAATGATAATGTAGCTACATATTCCACTTGAAAATATTATTGCTTATTCAATTCAAACATTATGATGAATTCTGTGAATGTAATATTACATTAGAGATAGGTATTTAAAAAATTGTCCACCATATGCCAGAAGCATTTTTTACTAATTGACATCACAGAAAACATGTGATATATCTTTTGAGGTAGAAAAGTTAAGGAAATGTAGCAGGGCTTTAATCAGCCAGTGATGAGGACTGGTGCGAGTAATGCCTTATAGGGAAAAGTTGACATCAGATGTACATGGCATTTTCATTGAGCAAAGAATGTTGCAATCAGGTGCCGCCTCACATCAGCACCGTATTGTCTGTCATTATTTGGCACATATACATTTCTGTTATTTACATTTCCATCATCATAATTATCATCATTTGAAATTATATCACGATTATCAATACCAATATTATGAAGGACAACACAAGCCAACACATAAATTACAGCTTGCTGTGAACTGGTATTCATTTCATTATGTAGGCACTGAAATCTGCGCTTTAATATACCAAAAGTTTGTTCAACTATAACCCGTGTTCTGCATAAAGCGTTGTTGAACCTCTCCTCGGCTGGTGTAGATGGATTGAGTAATGGCGTCATCAAAAACCACCTGCATGGGTAACCTGAATCGCCCAGGAGAAGTCCTTTGTAGTTACCTGAGGGCATACACAAATTATTGCTCAATTGATAAGCTATTTTACTTCTTTTGTTAATAATTCCATTGTTTCATTTACACAGAATCAATTTGTAATATATATATTTAAAAAAATCCATTCATCAACTTTATAAACAGTTGACTAATCAACAGGTAAACTCCGGGTCACCTTACTTATATCCTCATTCCAAATATACTTTAATTTACTTTAACTGTAAGCAGATACACTCAAAGGCATATATTGTTCAGTGTGGCTTGTGGGCTCCAGCTACCTGGCTCGGGCGAGGAGCTACATGTCGGAGAGGGGGATGCCGGTGAGGCGCCGCGACGGCTTCATCTGGCTGGCGAGGGGTGGCATGAGGTGGGACGAGTTGGACGGCATCATCGACAGCCAGGTCAAGGCGTCAGCGTCCCAACCGAGAGCAGTCCTCATACACCTGGGCTCCAATGACCTGGGGGGATGCAAGGGGAGTGAGCTCCTGCTTGCCATGGAGGCTTCCCTGATGCGTGTCCGACTGCACCTGCCGGAAACAAGAATCATCATGTCAGCGATGCTCCCCCGTAGATATTGGCATGTTGCCCGGAACCAGGCTAAGATAGAGCATGCTCGTAATTTACTTAACAGGCGCCTGGGAAACAAGCTTCCTAAGAACTCTAGTTTGTTAAGGCATAATATCCAACCCTCAGACCGCCATTTGTACTCATGGGACGGAACGCATCTTAACAATGCTGGTCTAAAGGTTTTTTGTCACACAATATACCAAGCCCTGGTATCTAGCACGTAAGTTAATGTAGGTAAGTGTTTACGTTTACTCATTGAGCAGGCAGACAGGGTTTCCCTTCCCGTATCTTTTCAAATTCATTTATTATTTATTGCCTTAGTTGGCCCTGGGTGTGGAGATAGCACGGTGTGCTAATTGTGGCGTGGTGCTTGCGGACTACCTTGAAATTACTTACTACCATCATTATTCCTGCTTTTCAGCAGTGAACTACCTGGGTTGCACGCTTCTCAGCGGGCAACAATCTCCAGCTTCTCAGCTGGTGAAGCTCTACTGCGAGATGGAAGCGATAGCTTCATCTTTGCAAAATGGTAGTTTTGGTTGACAGCGGTAGTTGTCTTCCAGGCCGACAGCGGTAGTTGTTGTTGCCGGGCAGCGGTAGTTGCCACTCTTTCGGAAATGGGTAGTCCACAAGTACTTTCACTCCCCCGGCCATTTAACCCATCCACATGTTTGTTTATTTTGGTAGATACCTGATCTCCTTGGAGTCTTGTCTGCGACTCGTGGCCTTGGGTTGGGCTCACTTGGAGTGTCGCCCTCCCGAGTTCCAGGGGGAATCGCGTTGAGTTCCGCATTCACGGGAGGCAATACTTTCCGGTTCATGTTTGCACTTTCAAAATCTGAAAGCGATTTCAGACCTCAGCGGGATTTCCTCAGATCTTGGTTTGGTGACGGCCTGGGTGGGCTTGGCCTACGGAGCGGGTCGGGGAGGTGATTTTAATGAGATTGGGTGAACATCTGACAATAATTGATTTTTACAAACGCTTCTTTAATGTTTAATTTATAAAACATGGTGATTAAATAATTTAGATGCAAATCGTATTTATATGGTTTTGACGATTTTAAAAAGAATAACTTTATTGTCTCCTGGTTCATTAACATTGGTATCGATCAATACCTGTACATTCAAAGAATGATAGCCCTTGCGGTTAACAAAATCGGCCTCATCCGTTGATGGGCGTTGAATTCGGACGAACGTCCCATCAATGCAACCGACGACGCTTGGAAACCCTAAAACCCGAATAACAAATGTTTGCAAAAAATTACATTTATCATAAATCAATATTAATAATAATAATAAAATTCTACTAATGCTTGATTCGATTGAAATAAAATTCAATATTACAACAGTTCGGCCTAGAACTAGAAGTTTTCGGTTTGTTAGACTACTTTTTAAAATTAGCTGATTTCGACCTTGACCTTAAGCAATGACTAATCGCTTTTATTGTTACAAATTAAACAGTTATTTTGGACATACGGGGAAACCCATTTACCTGCTATCTTTCCAACATCCTTCTTGACTGTTGCGCTCTCTCGCCGGTCGGGAAACGAACCACCTGGTCAGAGAGCCGACTGACAGCCAAGGCGACTGAACGAATGCATCTCCCGGCAGTTGAACGCGAGATGTTCAAACTGTCCCCTATCGACAGATGCATCGCCCCAGGTGCCAGAAACCGCAGGCAGACAAGCACCTGTAGTAACGGAGGCAGGGGCGTGTTCCGGAGGGTGGGACAGGCACCAAGATCTAGCATGCCTAGGAGCAGCAAGATCGTGTTCGGCCGAAACCTAAAACGAACAAACACCTCTTCCTCATCGAGAGACTCTTACGGATTGCTCCTGTCTCAAATGCTAAACTGAATTTAGTACCACCATGGTTCACTACAGCTGCTGAACAAAAGTTTGTTTTACTGTTCCCCCAAATCAGTGCAAATATCATATAATTCTGTGTTCATTTAAGTTTGATATATTCCTTAAATATGCCCGCAAAAGTTATGAATAGGTGTTTAGACGTAGAAAAATCATTTCTGTATCATATACTAAAAGTATATTTCTACAGGAGCAAATATGGCAAGGATTTATATAACACCCGGGGTCCAAAAATCCCAAACTCAAAAATTGATATTGTTTTATAAAATTGTCATTTTTTAATCATTTAGGGAAAAAACATAATTTCTATCATCACATTGACCAATATTTTCTATTACTGTCGAAATTTTACCTACAGTTTGTTTAATTAATATTGTATTGCAGAAACAATGAAATCTAAATTTTCAAATGTTGATCCCTTGTCTCTTTTGTTGTACGCCAAAATTGTTTCTGGCATGTTACATATCTGTCCCTCATATATGTAGTGTAAAAATGACTTCTCTACATGTTGTCCAAAACTATTATCCATAATGTGTTCTGTTAAGAAATAGTGCCAAATTGTATTTTTCGAAAAATGATGAATTTACGTAGGAAATTTCCATAGTTAAACGGACTTTTTGTTCAGCAGCTACAGTTCCATGTTCGCAGGTTTCACCACAATGCACAGCTACATGGGCGTTGCGGACTTTCTCCCTGTCATAACTCTAGCAGCCATGATATAAGTGAAAAACTCATAAAAGCGGCGTTAAACCCCCAACTCCCCTTTCCTATGCCACACACTGTTATAACCTTTGATTTGATGTAAGATCGATTTCGTGAGAAACTTAACTATGGCCATAATTTGTTATTGATTGGTGATGGGTATTTTCAAGACTTAAGCATGCATTTAAACATGCATTTCCAAAAATGCCTTATTTTAACTATTAAGACTTACATGAGTGTTAAACACAATGAAAAGTGATAACTGATTGAAGTCATGGTAATGATATACGGTCAACGTCACCAGTTCTGAAATCAATAAAAAAAAATTGTTCAAGAATGTATCGACACCTACACATGGCTTCTTTCTTATATCCTGGGAAACGTATGTTCACATTCAAGGTTAAACGGTCAAGGTCATAAGTTATGAAATCACAACAAATTTCCGTGTAAACAGTAACACGATAACTTGTTTTGGGGTGTTATTTGGGATATGTCAACTATGTAGACTTAAGAATTGAAAATGTTTTCGCTCAAATCCGTCAAGGGGCGTGTATCGCTTAGAAACAGCGTTTGGAAGACATATACCTAGCAATGTTGACAGCACCTATGAATCGGGAGATTCGAACCGCATAGTGAAACTACAGATATAAACACATATTACAACACCTACATACAATTTCTCCGGCTGTACTGCGGCATTTTGTCTCAAATCATCGTCATGCAAGTTCGCCATTGATGACCTTGACATTAAGTTGACCCGGATATCCCATATTCAGCTTTTCTCTCTAGAAGTTTTCGCTAAAAACCGTCAAGGGACAAGGTCACTTCTTAAAGATGCATTTACATGCATTTTGTGAATATTAACTGATAAACACTTTGAATCTTTACATGGTTGTTTTAAACAATGAAAAGTGATCATTGATTTTGTGACCTTAAATATCAATAGGAAAGGACATGAGATATTATCTGGGCCAAGTTGACCCTTTGATCTGATTTTGAAATAAGATATAGGTTTTAAGAACAAACTTGTGTAGAGTGACCTCAGTGATGATTCAATAACTCAAACGATGAACAAACTTTTGTCCAAAAAATTGCCGTTTTATTGTGGCTGTGGAGAAGGCGGAACAGGAAAAGGTGAGACCCTAGCTTTCGGGACTGCTCTGCTCTTGTGGTATCCCTCGAACGCTAATCTACTTATGTCAGGTTTATTTGAAGATAATTGTTGCTTCTGTTTCACGTGCAGCTTTGGGCAACCTGCCCAATAACCACCGAGGTTGGGCCTTTGGGGATTACCTCAAGCATGCGCCTAGGAAAGTACAGCGACCTCAAGGACGACGAGAAATGGCTAATGCTGCTGCAGATTCAGAGGATGAACATTAGTTCACATAAGTTCAAATTAAATCATTACAACCCCTTATTGTGTTTTATTTTCACCTTTGTATTGAGTGACCAACTTTTACCCATCGATTTGAACATAACAGTAGCGCCACTACCGTGCCAGTTTCTACCCTGGCGTTATTTGGCGGTAAAGAACTGTTGAGGAAGTGTAGCATCTTTTTAATCAAATGAGTTTGGTTCGATTAATGTAAGTAAAACTGTTCAGGTTAATTTAAATTATATCAACTTACAGCAGCTGTTGTTTTTGTACTTATTTTAAGATATTTCGAAAGTATATACTATCTAAATGACATCATTATTTACTTTTTTTTCTTAATTCATTCGAATTCTCGCGTATCTTGTTGAGATACATGTCCACACTCCGTTACAATATTTATCATTGGAGACTGAGCAAGGCTAGCACCACATGGTCAACAGGAGGTGTTGTAATAGTCGTCTTCTGAGCGGGAACCTATCCATAGAAGCAGAGGAAATTGCAACCGAGTCTTGCAAACGAGCGCTTACAAGCTTTGGAAGGTCACAAGAGGTACCAGGACTGCACGTATTTAAGCCCAGGGCTTAAATACGGATATTGCATGTTTTCACCAGGTAACATTTAACTCGAATTTAAGCCCAGGGCTTAAAAACGAAAATACCCAACACAGTCAAAGTGTTACATATTCAATATTTTATTTAGAAATAAAAATACGATTTGAAAAATAGTGTCAAGTTTGAAGAATTCAATAGATTCAGCTTCAGCAGGTTCATCAACTTCTCATCAATTCACACCAACGCAATGCATTTCTACCACATCCAACATATCAACATAACAGAACACAACTCGATATGTGGGTGTGTAATTTCGTGTTCATTCTTCTTTTTTAGCAGCTTTGCTCAAATTGCGTGCATACTTATTCATACTCAGTCTAACTTCCTATTTATTGTAAATGAATTTCTTGAAAACATTTCTAAACGTCTACATGTATTTCTTGCAAAAGCTTTGGCAATTTATTAATGTCTTTTTCACTTCCAATAAATATAAAAAGAGCTGGAATTTCTAGTCCACCTTGTGGATTATACGAAGGAGTTGAGTAATTGGACAAAAGTTTCACTTGAATTGTACCTCCACCTTGGATAAAGAAGTTACACAACTTAGTCTGCTGCACAGGAACGTGCACTGCGATGATCTTATTGTCTAAACAGACACGTGTTTGTCAAAAGGGTTTTAAGATGATCGCACTTGGTGTCAAAAATGCCTCCTAATTCAGGCGTACAATGTGTTTTGTAAATATGGAACCCCCTAGCACTTAGTGTAGAAAACAGCTTCAGATTTTTCATTAAAACCACGTTTCAGCAAGCATCCTGTAAGGGAGAAGACTCTTATTGTATTATCGAATTTACGCCCATGGGCTTAAATACGTGCAGTCCGGTACAGTATGTTTATTATCCCCCGCCGCGCGTTTAGCGCGAAGCGGGAGATATAGTATTCGGCTGCGTCCGTCCGTCCGTACGTACTTACGTCCGTACGAAATGGAATAACTCAAATACCATTCACTGGATTCTGTTAATATTTTGCATATGGGTTCATCATAGGAAGAGTAATGTTCCTACAGAGGTTTGTGACCTTGCGAGACTTTCAGCGGGATATCTCAATAACCATTCGCTGGATTCTCTTCATATTTTACACATAGCTTCTCCAAGGAAAGACGACGGGCTGATTAGATTTCGGTGACCTTGACATTATTTACAAGGTCACAGCGGAACTTTGAATTTTTTTTTACATGTTAATGTACATGTAAAAGTTGTCAGCGGGATATCTCAAGAACCATTCACCGGAATTCCATCATATCTTAAATATTGCACCTCCTAGAAAAGACAAAGGGCTGATTAGATTTTGGTGACCTTGACATTTTTCTCAAGGTCAAAGTAGAATTTTTAATTTTTCGACATGTTAATGTACATGTAAAGGTTGTCAGCGGGATATCTCAAGAACCATTCACCGGAATTCCATTATATCTTAAATATTGCACCTCCTAGAAAAGACAAAGGGCTGATTAGATTTTGGCGACCGTGACATTTTTCTCAAGGTCACAGTAGTAGAATTTTTAATTTTTCGACATGTACATGTAAAGGTTGTCAGCGGGATATCTCAAAGGGCTGATTAGATTTTGGCGACCTTGACATTTTTCTCAAGGTCACAGTAGTAGAATTTTTAATTTTTCGACATGTACATGTAAAGGTTGTCAGCGGGATATCTCAAGAATTATTCACCGGAATTCCTTATATCTTAAATATTGCACCTCCTAGAAAAGACAAAGGGCTGATAAGTTTTTGGTAACATTGACATTTTTCTCAAGGTCACAGTGGAGCTTTGACTTTTTCGACATGTTTGACAGTCGGTTTTGCTGATCTTGACTTTATTTTTAAATTTTGAAGTATAAACTTGCGGCGGGGGATCATGTCACCTTAGTGACAACTACTTGTTTATACTCAACTCTGTTCAGGAAATATCTCTGCACAGTCTTACTGAAATCACAATGTCCTTTGTGTTCATATCAAGTCAGAAATCGAGAAGCAGTTGCAGCCTGAACAATACATGATGTAATAGCATAGATTCCTCAACTCCGTTACATCAAATTATCGTAACGGAGTTGAGGGTTATATCAAAAAGTGAATAAAATTTTAAAATACAATTATCCACAAAGCAATGGTCGGTTTTTTGTCCCCCGCGTTGCGCGGGACTATGTATTCAGCTCCGTACGTACGTCACATTTCTTGTTTACGCGATATCTTATGAATCGTTGCATCCAAAGTCTTCAAATTTGATGTCTGCCTACATTGTGGAAAAGACACAGACACCAGTCAATTTTGGTGACCTTGGCCTTAATTTCAAGGTCACCACGACACTTTGACCAATTTTTTAACTCTTGTTTACGCGATACATCTTGACCGTTGGACTCAAAGTTTTCAAACTTGGTGTCAGTCTACACTTGGGGATGATGCAGATACCAGGGGATTTTGGTGACCTTGACCTTATTTTCAGGGTCACTACAGCACTATGACCATTTATCATGACCGGTTAGACCAAATGTTTCAAATTAGGTGTCAGCCTACATTTGGCATGACGCAGACACCATTCGATTTGGTGACCTTGACCTTATTTTCAAGGGCACCTCTACACTTCTTGAACTCTTGTTAACCCGATATCTCATGAAGTGTTGCATCCAAATTCTTCAAATTTGGTGTTAGGGGGGATGACACACACACCTGTACATTTTGGTGACCTTGACCTTATTTTCAAGGTCACCACAACACTTTGACCACTTTTAGAACTGTTATTAACACGATATATCATGAACTCAAGCACCCCAAGTCTTAAAATTTGCTGATCATCATGGCACTTTTTACCAGTAATGCAATATATAAATTAGCTCCAATGACGTGTCTTACTAACTCAATGTCAGCGGCGGGGGACATTGCCATGTTAGTGGCAAACACTTGTTCTTTACAGAATTCAGAGGGTGAAGTTAGGAAATCTACTGGAGTTGCTACACTTGTGGTTAATCCGCCATCAACAGCATATATGGTACCTTCTGTCTCTGTATTGCTGGTCATGTAGAAGAAATATCATTTTGACTTCGTTGCCAATATCAATGGACAAAATGATGTGATAGGACTTGAATTTGATAGATATCTATGTGGTATTTGTGGATGGTTTATTTGTATTTTTATTTGTTTATTTTATTTGATGCCACTTACAGCATCGTTACCAGTTTGATTCAACTGAAACAAGAGTGCCCTGAGAGCTAAGGAGCCCCCGGGTTCCTTATTCTCCAAATAAGCAGTTTAAATGTAAGAGTAATTTAAGAAGATTAGATCTTGTATAGATCTGCATTTAACGTGAGACCACAAGCGCCTGTAACAATTTATATGTAGGTCATAGACACGATAATACGAATGCAAGTCACTTTGGCACTTGAACATGTCTTTAATCGGTAAATTTATAGAGTTTTTGTAGCGAGGCGGCCATCGATCGTCTCATCGTCGCGGAAGTTTACACATTTGACCCGGGGGCTCCGGGCTTGAAGGCTGCGAGCGCTCTGATTGGCTGAGTGCACAAACAACAACAGAGGCACATGTCGCTTCGACAGTAGCTGTCATTATGGCGGTTTTAAATGAAAAGCAGCTTCATGCTTTCAAGATGATCGAAGAAGGTCATAATTTAGTTGTCATTGGTCAAGACACAGTCACGACTCGTTCAGAGAGGACTAAGTGTATCTGTAGTGACTTAACGGATGTCAAGAGTGTTGAAATGGATACACTGTTAAGTTCAATATGTGCTTGCACGGAACAATGATCAGTGATATTCTTACCACCCATTGTGATTTCTACATTGCCATTTCCATGTAGTTGTGTCTCCATGATAACTGGATTTCCATTGCAAGATATGGAGGTGTATCTACCATACTTAACAAATGTGCTGTTTATGTCAATGACAAAAAAGCCCTCTGGCAAATCTTGGGAAATGTTGACATGATGGTTGCGTTGATTGTGATGATTGTGGAAGTGATTGATTATAGGTTTGTGATCTTGTGCCTATTCCGTGGTATGAATACTCATATTTGTCCAATCATTATGCTTTCTTAGTCTCCTACGGAAGACATTTGAAAATGCAGAAGTTATATATTTCCCAAATGTTTTCTTATCACCCTTGCCAAAGTATGCAATATAGGCATTGAATACCTGATCCGCTGGTAAACGTTGATTGTCATCTCTGTAATAATGACTGTGGAACCTGTTAAGAAACACACACTAATATTAATTGTCATCTTTGCTGTTGTCATATAAGTATTTATACATTGTATGAGTATTAAATGTACACTGAACCCCCCCCCCCCCCCCCCCCCCAGCCCCTTAGGCATTTTGTTTAAAAAAGCACCAATAAAAAATGGTGGACACCCCCTTCTGAAATTTGCTGAACACTAATAACCTGTTCTTGCCCATATAATAATATATAATATTTTTTGCTGATAACTTATTTGAGTTCTTGATATAAATAACCAATAGATAATAAATAACTTATATTGTTTTAAAACAATAAAAGAATTGTTGCTATGACATGTCTCATGTTATTAATAGGGATGAATATTGTACTGTATTATTTACTGCGATATATTGTTATGCACACTCTGTGTATTTCAATATATCCGCAATACAACAATACACATGGACTAATATTTCCATTATCTGAATATTAGAAATCCTTGTGACTAAATCTTAAATATAACCATTATGATTTCAGTTAAGTTATCGCTGTTAAATTTTAATATTATAAAATTATTTGCAAGCAAATAACTTGAAATAAGAGTAGACCCATTTAATACATGTAATATTGTGTAAAAAATAATAAACTAAATTATTGAAGTTTTCTTAGTTGGTTCCACAATTTTGATCTATTTTGATACTGACAAAATAACCTTATTAGTTATTAATACATAAAACATTGTGTTTAATAAGCTTCATAATTCATTTTATTTTTAATTTGGTCTTAAATATTAATCACGTTAAAAAGAATACTTACCAAGAAGAAAGTATGGCTTGTCTTGACATTTCCAGCTGATTTCTGACCCAATTGTAGAAGATTCACGTCTGCTATTATTTTTTTCGAACTTCCCGCTAATTTACGACAAATTAGTTTGACTTTGCGCTCAGCCAATAAGAGCGCTCGCAGCCTTCAAGCCCGGAGCCCCCGGGTCAAATGTGTAAACTTCCGCGACGATGAGACGATCGATGGCCGCCTCGCTACAAAAACTCTATAAATTTACCGATTAAAGACATGTTCAAGTGCCAAAGTGAATTGCATTCGTACGAATAGTGAGTAAGCAATGTATCAAGTACAAAAACCTTACCTGTTTCATTTTTATTTCGACAGAAATCGAGTTTCCATATGACAGAAATCAAAATAATATTCCTTGTATCTGGTCATATTTCCATATGACCGAACTCAAAATAATATAGGGCGCAAGTTTTCGAGAGATGTAAGTTTTTGGTGTTGTAACGGAGTTGAGTACCTTTCAGTGTAAATTAAATGGGAAAAAATACCAAGCACATATATTAAACAGTCCTGCTGACAATGATTAACAAAAGATATACGCACACACAAAAGAATGATGACTAAAACAAAGGGGGACATTTTCAAAATTTCATCAAGCTTATTCGGACATTTTAAAAAATGTCACCCGAATACAACCTAACTGCCACTGGGCGACGACGTTGCCTTGTCATCTTAATGAGACGTGACCTTGCCACGTCGCCGGTACGCATAGTCATGCCATATCGCCGGTAAACCCTGAAATGGTGCCTGCTTGGAATAAGAATTTGATACTTGATATGCGTATCCCTTTTCATAAAGACCAACTAAATTGTGTCATGTTAAGTTACTTCTGACCTTTGGGGTTTCCTTGAACCTTGGCTGGCCATCACTTGTAATTGATCAATGATAAGCCTTTGTTACGTGACATGTGTATCCCGTGAACATTACGTGATCATTCAAGTGATGCTATATTTCCCTTATGACATTGACAACAGGTCACGAGATATGGACAAGGTCACCATATCTGAAATCACTAAATAATTTTTTTTACAAAAAGGTATTAAGACATCATTTACATAGTTTCCTTCTTATAAACCTTGGGAATTATTTTGACATGTTCACATTCAAGGTTAAAGGTTAGGGTCGTGAGTTCTGAAATCACTTAATATTCTTGTGAACGCGATAACTTCAAAAGTGTTTGTGCTATCAGGTTAATTCTTACTTGATATGTATGAAAGAGGTTCGCATCAATTGCCCAAGCAAATCTCCAATTGTCAGTTTTTCGCTCTCAGAAGTTAATAGCTAAGGTCCATTTTTCATCAACAGTGTGTTGTGAGAAACATTACAAATCAAATTACCTTTGCAATAAAGACAGGTAATGGTATTATGGTTGTGTGAAATAGTTTATGTTTTATGGTAAAAAAATTAGCTGCTTTTCAACTTATATAAATGAATTATGTAATAAAAAAAATAAAATTTTCCAGGGAAGAGTTGCCACCCTTTGCCATTAATTTTCATAAATATTCAACTTCAGGATCAAATTACTCCGAAAGTAGGTCAGTGACATATTTTTTTTATTTTCTATTATGATTCAGCGGTAAGTTTTCTAGAAGTTTTATGTTTGAATTATTTTTCATTTATTTTTATTCTTGAACACAACTTTTGAATCCAGAATCCATTGTTGACATTGTATTTTATCATTTAACTTAAGTGGGAACAAAAACATACAAATTGCAGAAATCACTTTCTATTCTAGTAACATTCCATTTATGAAAGAAATTAGCAATATAGCTCGGAATGATTACCATTATTTTTTGTAAAAGGGACTTTAACAAAATACATTTTTTGAGACGTTACCACAAAAAAATGTCATTTTGCAGAGAAAAAAAAGGTCCGTGTTTTTCTTTTTGAATCTCGAATAATATTCAGTTTGCATTATGCCAATTTACAGCATTTTTTCATTTATTTTCATTATTGTTGGGAACCTCTTTAACTATGGTGAAAGACCATAGAAAGGTATATATATATTACCTATGGCGAAAGACCATAGAAAGAAGATTTCGAAACGTTTTCGCTAAAATCCGTTAACGGTCAAGGTCGCAGCGAGGTCACAACATTTGTGAAAATGCCTTACATTTACTGTTAACACTTAATCATCATATGATTGTTATACACAATGAAAAGTGACCATTGGTTGTGTGACCTTCAAGGTCAAGGTCATGAAATATTGGTTATAGTCCGTTTGTCGTGAAAACGTACCGATGAATTTCAAGTTTAACAGAAAAGTATAATAATACGATGATGTGAAAATTGCGAACCCTCACAGTTTTAACCCGCCAATTTGACATTCAATTTTCAGAATTTTCTTTAACATATGAAAAAAGTTGTTTAACAAACGATCATAGTTTGAAGTGGCTGTTATTGGTTTGTATGAAAAGGGGATATGTACTGTGTTTGGAAGAGTTCACAATACACGTGAATTGCGTGATCAACGTTAACATAGAATACCGTAGTCTCTTTATTAACTTGATCATCGCAATACTGATTGAAGAGATAAATTATAGGCATAAGCTTCCGAGTTCGTTACATACACATTCTACCATACAATAACTTATCTCTTACTGAATATATTAAATCCTTTTAGACTTAGAAATGAGTGAATTTTTGTAATTAGCTCAAAAGATAAACCAGTTTTATAGTAAATACGGCCAAATGAAAATCTCCCAAAAAAGGGCTCGTCTCAAAACCTAGAAAGCTTGGAATCTAGACGGATGTCAAAGCAAATGAGTATGAAACCGTATTATGAATTACTATTAATATTTGCATCAATTTATTTAGAAGAGAAGGATAATATGGATTATCAACTTCTTATTTAAATGAGACTGCGATAATATATGCTAACAGGACATGCGTTGATGCTGATTAAAATAACCAATTAATCCATATTTTATGGTCCAAGTAGAACATGTATGTCTAATGACACATGGGCGAGTAGCAGTCATACTGCACATGAGGGGTTAACAGCAAGAGCCTCACACTATAAGAATTGAGGCATGGTGCCGTAGTTGACATCTCGCAATATGGAATTTTCGATACAACGTAAAAGCTCATTAAGCAACATGAAAACAAATTATTCAAACCCAGTCTACCAGTCTACTATGAAGACAAACTGTTACTTGTACTCTAAACCCCTATGAAACGTGATAAGCGGAGTCAAGAATGAATTTCAGAGATGCAACACGGAGTTTAAAAGAGGAGTCATGCATATACCTCTAGAATTTATAGGTTAAAATTATGAGTAAATATTTTGAAACCGTCCCTATATGTGCCCGGTTTTAGGACACTGTGCACACCCCCTAGGCCTTGTCATACAAATCAATAACAGCGACTTCAAACTATGATCGTTTCTTAAACAACTTTTTTCTTAAGTAAAAGAAAATTCTGAAAATTAAATGCCTATTTGGCGATGTAAAACTATGAGGGTTTGCAATTTATAATTTACCGTAATTGATTTACTTTTATGTTAAACTTGAAATTCATCGGTACGTTTTCACGACAAACGGACTATAAGGCGATGTTAAAGGGGCAGTAGCACGTTTTTGGCAAAATTTAGTTTTTCAAATTTCCCATTTATAATGATAGTTTATGTCATTTAAACTAGTCTAACTTTAGAGGGTAAAACATCTTATTACACAAACCAATTATCTGTTGTGGTAAAAACTATGTTGCGTATAAAGCAAAAATTGCATGGCGGCCATTTTATTGTGAACCCAATTTATTATTTTGTATTACAAAAACGTTTCCCATGGCTTTACCGAAACATGTACACCCATTTTTAACTTTATTTTCCGAAGAGAGAAGGAAGCTTTACCATTGGTGAAATTATTTTTCAAATACATTTCATCAACTTATTTGAGCGAAAAAACGTGCTACTGCCCCTTTAACCCTTTGATCCAACTTTGAAATCAGAATTAAGTTTTAAGAACAAACTTGTGTAAAATGACCCCAGTGATGAATGAACTTGTTAGTAATAACTCCAATGATAAACCAATTTTGGTTACTAAATTTTCCTGTTTTATTGTGCCCGTGGAACAACGGAACAAAGAAAGACCTCAGACTCGTGGCTGCTCTGCTTTTGCGGTATCCCGCAAACGCTTATCTAAATGAAAATGACGAGAGGATCATTAAATTGCAAGTTAAAATATTGTCATACAGTGGGCATCTCTCTTCAGAATATGCGATACCCAAAATCAAGCTTTGAGTTGATGTCATATGATTTAAAGTTAACAAATAGCTCACTATGTGTATTCAGATAATACAACGGCAATGAAATAATGTATAGTTTTAAATAATAAACAAAATATTCTGGGAACAATTGTGAACGAGCAATTATGCCAAGATGTTGTAAATATTCGCAATGCGACTTCTGCAGGCACTTACATGGTTTGGTTCTGTATTATCGTGATGATGAAAACACACGGTAGTCGAATTGCCTTTAATTTTTAATGTTGGTATCACACATAGTTTGCTATGAATGTGTATCAAACAATCTGTTAGTACACTGACAGAAACAGTTAAATTGAATTGATTAGTGATAAGAAGATGGATTGTAAACATTGTTGTTTGACTGACTACATATGCCCTGTTTTACATTCATTCATCACAAGATATTAATCAGAAAAATATTTAGAACTAGAATTAAATGGTCCTTTAGAAGAATGGATTGTTTGAATTTAAGCAATAGTCACAATCACAATCAAATGAGTGTATATGTTACAGTTAATATACGGAATATGTATATTTCCTGATAGTGTCAGTGATTATGTATATTCCCTGATACACTCAGTGATTATGTATATTCCTTGAAATTTCCAGGGATTATATATATTCCCTGAAAAACACCAACAAGTATTATACATATTCCCTGAATGTTTATGAAAGAGATACCAATGTAGAAAGTTTAGTCAGTTATCTACAAAAAACACTCATTGTGTATCACTACAGCTCTGTTTCATGCGCGTAGCAATTGTCAAGTGACTTGCAATACTTCATTTAAAACAAATATTAACATTTATGTTCCAGAAAAACTAAGTGTCAAGTTTTCTTTTTTGCTCAGTTTTCATGCATATGTCTTTTTGTACAACTTATACCTTGTGTTGATGATAACTAGTATAGTTGAAACAACCAGTTATTTCATGTACGACATCATTTATAAACATTCAGGGAATATGTATAATACTTGTTGGGTTTGTTCAGGGAATATGTATAATCCCTGGAAATTTCAGGGAATATATACATATTCCATGATTTTACATATTAACTGTAACATATATACATATATCTTACTAGGCTCCCTTCTGACTTAATCAATGTAGAAAATGGTATTTAGCATGCGTGTACATGCACTATTTACTATTAGTATTGACAAACATATACATTTATATCTATACTGTTAATTTTTTTCAGTTTCCCTTTCACAAGTACACTAAAATGATATTTTAAATAGCAATACCATCAATCCTAGAATAATCGCTCGGTGATTATTATTTTCAAACACCGATTTGACCCAGCGATTATTCAAGGCGGCAACTATTTGAGGCAGGCGATTATTTTTTTTCGAAGCTATACTCTTCATGTATATATATGTGAACATTTTTAATACATTGTATGTGAACATTTTTAAATCCAAACAAAAACATAATTCCAGTATGTTTTAAATCAATAGTGTAAACGAAGTGAATGTCATGAGGTTAAACTTCGATTAAATATTTTTGTGTATATATATATATATATATATATATATATAAGGAGATAGCCGTTAGTTTATTTACATTGGCTAAATGTAACCCGGCGATAATTCAAGGCAGGCGATTATTTATTTCAAGGAGGGCTTAGACCCGGCGATTATTCAAGGCAGGCGATTATTCAAGGATTGACGGTATTTTCAATGTTAGACAATATCTAAATCCCAAAAATAGAGTAATGTAATAATCTACATTGACAAAAATGGTTGTCATAGGGAAATCTAACATGTACATGCTCGATACTTAAACTTTAGCATATTGGTTTATCAAACAACTGAAATAAATTGATAGAACCCACTCACATCAGAGACGGATCTACATAAAATGAAAGAATATATGTAAAATTATGTAAGGTCAAATGATGATAAAAGAGACGAAATTAAAGGGTAGTTACTTCAATTCGCAGTATATTTCACAATCAGGATCGCATTTGGGGATAGTGTAATCCAATATGAGAATTCAGTCGACTTTATATATTTTACCGATCTGTTGTACTACATATACGTCAACAGTTAAATCCTGTAAATCTCAGATACATACTACTCCACAAGGGATCGGTGATACCAGGGGACGCGTGCCTTGTTGACCCACCAGATATATGCAGGCCATATAGTTGTACTCTCTTGCAGCTGATACGGACAATTAGGAGTATCGCACGGAAGCAAATTATGTTTAGTAAAGAAAGCAATCACACTGTTCTTAAACTCTGTCTTTAAGGGACCTGACCATTCCATCAGTACGAAATGAATTTTCACTTGATCGAAAAACCTGTCGGAACTAAGAACTGCCTGTATGACATCTCGATCCATGTCGATTTTGAGCACAGCCTCCTTGATAACGAACCGGTTCAAGAGTGAGGACAGCTGTATACTGGACACTTGTTTGAACACGTCGTCTGTCACGTTGAGGTCTCGGCGTGACTTCTCCCCGGAATGGTAATGCGGTAATTTAACGACTTGAGTTACATTTGACAGCATGTTGTTGACAATCGTTGCCTTTCCTCGAAACTGTCCAGCCAATATGCCCCTACAAAGTCGTTCTGCATATGTGTATCGGTACTCCAATGCAATGACATTTCGTCCCAGACGGGCCACTGGTAGACTATACATGCCTCTTCCTGCATATATGTCGATAAAAGAAGCATTTCCCAGTCTGTTGATTCCTTCGAGAAGTAGATCAAGGTTTCGCCGAAACCACGAACCAGGTCTTAACTTTTCTAGTGTCATGTGTAGTTCTATTTCATTATTGGCATACATGGTAGTGTTTGCCAAGGTCGAGGTTAAGTAGAATGAAGGAAAGACAACCCCTGTGTAACAAACATCATCAGCATAAGACCACCCATTTTTCATATGTCTCACTGTTATGTTTGCAATCTTCTTCATCGTGTGTGCTCTACTTAGTCGGGCATCAAAGATAATTGGCCCCTGGGTTACAGCAATGTATACACTCCGTGTTGAACTGGCCGACAGATCCAAGGAGTATTTCACTATTGTTCCAACGACGCTCAAAGTCATGATGGACATGAACACTTTCCACAGAGTCAATGTACGCTTCATGCTTACTTCACTTTACACCTGTATCCGTCTCAGATTAGTTCCGATGTGAAAGGTGTTGTAAATAGTAACAAATTGATCTGAGTTAATATAAACCATCCATCAGTCCGACCAAATACCATAGCGCTCTATATAAGCATTTCTTACATCGTGGTGATGTGATAAAACTCAGACCACTTACCCCGCGGGAAGCTCTACTGTATATATAGAGCGAGACCAGATCCAATATATGTATGTACGCTCGTAACATGAACATGAATATCACGGCAAGAATAACCTGTGGAATGTTTATTCAGCAAGGCAAGGTAGCAAGTTTACAGATATTAGCTATCCTTCACCGCTGGTATTATCCGCACAAGAAAGTATTGTGCACTGACAATACATCTTTGAATATCGCCACAGCAGTGACCAGTGTCTGCACTGAACCTTTGTCCACTGTGCAAGCGATTCATTCAATATGCGATATTTGCTTTTGAAAGTGAAATAAATGGGACAACATTCGCTCAATACGCTGAATACTATTGTGCTTTGACGATGTTATTATTCTGATTGATCGTGTGAAACTTAGCATATACATTATGACGTTAATTCTATGTGTTACCATTACATGGTCCTCGTTGAAATTCCCGGATAAAGTGTCGCATGTAAATAGACATGTTAATTTGTTTTGAGTCACTATGGCTGGACATTACGACGATATCATAAAATGTATTAAAAAAATATACAAATACCATGTTATCTCATCTAAAGAGAAAAACAAGATATATTATATTGTTGCTGCTGTAACGCTCGTAAAGTAGAAGCGTTCCACTTCGATCGATAAGACAGCCTACACATAACAAATCACAACTTCCAAACGCAAGGCATAACTCTTGCCAGTCTGCATTACTGGCTGTAATGGAGACTGGCAAGAGTTATGCCTTGCATTGGGAAGTTGAATAGAGATCACATTTATGTTATCCAGAAAATATGTATATATAATTGTTATCACATTTATGGCTTTAACGCCGCTGTAGCCTTGTAAGATGTTTGGGCCACACATACATGTAGAACAACATTTCTCATTCTAAATTATGAAATGACAACAGGACAAATGATATAAATGCGTCCAGTATGTTGTGTTTGTAAAATGTGATGTGTCTGATGCAATGTAAACATTTGAAAATAGAGCCATGGGCTCTGTAGGTCATAAGGGTTTGTATTGTTTGATGTTGAAGGCTGACATTTTCTCCAGATAAAGCACAATCAATTGACATCACCTTGTAATGTCAATCAATCAATCTTTATTTCGGTACTTAAAGGCCACAGGCCTGTAGTACATTCAAGAGTAGATCACATTACAGATTTTGTTCTGGTACAATGGTTTTCCTGTTATTCTGTTATTTCTTGCAATGCCTGCATATCTGCCAGTTTCAACAAACAATTCATGGGATGAACAACGAAGACGAGCTAAGGCAGTACGAAACTTTTTTACATCAACTTTTGAAAGATAACTTTCAAGACATATTTCATATTTCCACTGTCTATAATATAGACATTTAGTTGATAGTGACATGGATTCTGACCAGGTTTGCAAGTATATATCCTTCATTCTTTGTGTAAATGATCTAATAAACTGTGGTTGTAAATCTACACTTTGGCTGTGCCAAATATGTCCATATCCTGTTTTGTTGAGTATCTCTCTAATATCGGTCACCCAATTACTTTTACCATTATTATCATACAGTTTCATCATATCATAACATTTCTTGGGATAGCTGTGGCAGGGCATATTCAATAACCGTATCCAATATTTAATAGCCTTAATAGACGAATAAATCAACAATGGAAATCTGCCTAATTCTCCGTAGACCATCGTGTTACATGTGCTTGTTTTAACACCAAGGAACTTTTTACATGCATATAAATGTATCTTTTCAATGTTATCATACTGTTTTAATCCCCATATTTCAGATCCATACAAAAGTATTGGGCTTATCTTCATATCAAATATTTTGAAAAAGGTGTTAAATGACATATCACCTAGCGATCGCATGTTTTTGTAGATACCTATAAGAATTTTCAATGCTTGTGTTGATGCCTGTTTCGTGTGGTGAGACCAAGAGAGGTGATTAGAAAAGTATACCCCTAGATACTTGTATGCACTGGTAGTTTGAAGGAGTTCTCCTTTATAAAACCATTTCTCGAGTTTTGAAAGTTTTCCCCCATTCTTAAAAACAATAATTTTGGTTTTTTCTCTGTTGACACACAATTTGAATTGCTCAGAAAACTTGTCTAATTCATCTATTTGTTTCTGTAAGCCGCTAATGGAACTTGAAAACAGTACAATGTCATCTGCAAATAGTAACCTTGTAATGTCCATGGTCACCAACATTTTCCAGTGTAGGCGCATAACTTCTACATAATTTCCGCATGGTGACTCTTCCAATTCAAATGATGTAGACATAATCTCCATATCATGACACAAAAGATTTGGTGGTAATTTTTCTCTTCTTCTATAGAACTGTAACACAACGCCATAGCCATATCCTCTCCTTCTCTCCAAAATTCCTCTTTAAGTCAACCAAGTCTCCCAACTCTGATCCCCGGCCATACCCTGCTAGTCAACCCCTCAAATTAGCTGAGCTAATTAACCTCTTACTCACTACTACTTGCTGCCTGATACCATAGGTTAGAAGGTCAATAAGCATACCGATGCTTGTTTGGGCCAGGGCAGCTGTTCACAAGGGCAGAGGGGTAGATTTCATAATAGTGTTTTAGGTCGTGACCCATGTTATCCATATTTGGAATCACTTGCTAAAACGTCTGCACACAACATTTCAGCTTTTGGGGGCCACTGGGTCACAAATTCAATTTAGAATCCCCATTGGCCAAGGAGTCTGCATACAACTCTTTAAGGTTGTGACCCTATTTGGGGTCACGGGGTCACGAAATCTATAATTTAGAATCCCCATTGACCAAGAAGTCTGCTCTCTAGTTGGTTCTGTAGAAGAAGGCGAAAAGTTTACAGACGGATGAATGGACGGACGGACGCCGGACACCATGTCATACAATAAGCCCGTCGGGCTTTTCAGGCCGGATGAGCTAAACATTAAACAGATTCGTTTTTCTTGTGAGAGATGATGATATGTATTATACCTTAAGGATGTTTATTTCCATAGCCGTCTCGTCGTCTCTTTGAATTGGCTGGTGAATTTTTTTTTCTTCAGGAAACGTTTATAAACTAACTGCATGAAGCACCATGTATTTATTATATCTTGTACTCGATAATATTTCTTGTTGTGAATCCTTTCATATTGTGGAAGATGAAGCTATTTGAATTTGACCATATCTCATGTATATTATCAAGAAATTATCAGAAAATGCAAGAGATCGCATCAAAAAAATTATATCATGAGTTGAAGAAAATACTATTATATAAAATAAAAAGGGACTCATTGTCATTACTTTGAAGTAATTTAATTGACGCTCTAAAGGATCGAGTACTGATATTTTCACTTGAATACGTTCGAGACGCTGTTGTAACCACACGGTTTTTTTTCATACACATATTACATAATATTAGCAGATTGGCACAGTCTGAACAAGTGGCAAAAACACGGGTGCTTCATGCGTCTTGAACTGAGACATTGGTCTTCACCAATGCCATCTGAAGCGTCGACATGCAATTTGGACACTGTTATGTCATGTTTCACCATTAGATCCTTTCATTCCAATATAATCACGTGTCCGCTCATTTGACATTCTAGTTTCTCAAAGCCACTGGACCAAACACTTGCAGACTGTCACAAATTACTAGATATTCAGGATTCCCTTCTTTGAATTTGTAGTACGTCCATAATTACGCTTATAAAAATTGAGGAAAATGTAATAAAAGAGACTAATGAATCCTCTCCTGATGTCTTGTTGATGGTTCATGTGTTTAAGGTGAACATAGAAAAAATATGTTACGTTAGATATAAGCAGGTTAATATTGCAGGATGCAAACTATGAATTCTTTACGTCTATCAAAACCTCTGTATAGTGTACACATTTCAGTGATATATATAACACCTGCTTACAATGTACTTCTTCCAATGTTACTTCTTAAAAAAAACACATATTACATTTGACATTTTGTTGCAACGGTAGCTTTTTGGCTGATATTGTCTGTGACATTTAAAGGCAATATATAGGGTTACATGTTCTTAGTTTGTACAACTGAAATTAGTGAATTGCGCTGTCTTCATACACCCAATGCCAAAAGAAATTTTGCATCTCAGTTGATTTTATCATATGTATGTTTTTCAATTACAAATATTTCAAGTTTTGGACATCGTACACTAAAACTGAAAAGTAATGGCGTATTGTCATCAGTCAAATATTTTTTTCAGAAGTTTTTAATTTTTTTACAAAAAATGAAATTTAAAAAAAATTCAAAAATTAAACTTTTAATTTTGACAAGACACACATGTTAAGCGACTAACGCACTACTGAAACAGTTGCTGATGTTAAAAGTCCGTTGATATTACCCATTAGCAAAGACCCCCGAGTACGAGACCGAATCACAGACGAATTGATCAAACACATTTTGATACCCCTCTTATGTTGATGCGTCCAAACTTTTTATTTAAATACACTTTTGAAATGAATATTTTCATACATCGAATGTAAAATTGAATAATTATTACAATACTTAAAAACCCAAATCCAATCGTTGCCTATTATGTGATTTATTAAGACAAGAAGATGGGTGCAAAGTTTCGTTTGGTATTGGATTTAGACTACAGTTATCGCCGGCCCTGTATATCCTCTCTGAAGTATTGCACACTTGAATCAAGTTAATCACGAATCGCTTTATTACTCCGTCGTGACATTAATGTACTTAGCAAATCCAGTTCTGTGATTTTGCTTGACATTGTTGTCATTAGTCACAAGACCACAGTATACGGATTGGTTTAAGTGACATAGTTGCCTGGAGGGTCTGTTTCACGTATATTTATCATACTTTTCAATAGTGATACGTGATTCTTCAAACGGCTTTCATTTGAAATGAAAATTTCCTATATCCGTTTCCTATTTATAAAACCATGCTTCAAAAAACAAACTTATCCCCAAAATACATGAATGTCAAACAAGAAGAAATGAACATACAAAGAATATCGATATATCTGTCTGCGTTGATAGAACTGTTGACGTGAATGAGTGTACATGATCTCAAGAGCTAAAGACGGCTTTACCAATAAGCTGGTCGATATGCTGGCAAACGATTTAGCTTTGACAAGTATTTTGTGTAAGAAGACTCGAAGTCTAAGATTTGGTTCCAAAGGCCGTTTAAATGCATATAATTTATCAACACGTGTCTCTGTGAAACACATATTGCAAGTTAATACTGTTAACCTTTGTGTCAGGCTAACTTGAGCTTTCCCGCAATTATGATCAATTCATAAACTCGTTTTATAAAATTGTATTTAATGGAAGGTCGGTTAGTAGCCTCTGTTTAATTGTGTTTGTTGTAAAACACATATCATGGCATTTTTGCTTGGGTATTGACCTGCCACGGGGATATACAATGTTAAAAATACATGTACTTAAAACCAGACGAAAATGTCAAGACGAATGAGTAGAACGAAAGAACAATGAATTTTACAGAATCAACAAGCATCTAACGACACCACAGAAGTTGAAACGCACCCGTAAATACGCATCACGCAATGCTTATTAATTAGTTTTGAGTAGAAACACCCCTTCAACTATTGCAATAAGGAAAGTAAACGATTCTGTCTCAAGAGTAATTTACGTATATGCTCAGCTCCACTTTCATGCCCTGGGCAGGGTTAAATCCACACTAAAACGTCACGCTGTGACCTCTGATCCAACCAATCAAATCATTTGCGATAAACTTGAACAGCGAAGAGCCTTTTAAACTGCAGTTAGCTTTCGCTCGTTTTCTCTCTTTCGCCCTTCCTCCAGCGATCGGTAATGGTAAGCATGTCCATGTCCAAGTCCAAGTTTTAAGGAGGTGCGGTGAACTTTTGATAAATCTTTTCGGGAATCTGTATGATTTCCGCAGTGATCCATCTCGATATTGCCCACTCGCCTTGTATAAGTGTTGTCAATCATCACTGCTCTTCGTACCAGTATTAACAGTAGCAGCACCAGACATCAATGAGTCAAAGTGGGCTTAGTAACCAATTATCTACGCTCAGATCCAAGATCCTATCGTCTTACATATGTTCAGCGTTCTCAGTCGATCAGACCTCTCGTCGAAGGACGTTGAGATTTCATAATACGAGGTGACACTGACTTTCATAGAGCTGACCTCACTGTACACACCCTAAGAAATGCAACTGTACCGTTTATGCTGACATGACACAAGTATAGTATCGGGCAGAAACATTTACAGATTTGACAGTCGGGCTGACTTTTTTCAGTTCAATAAAAATATTTAATTATTAATCAAATTCGATAAAAAAAAAATATTCACATATCATTCACGTCTATCATTATCGTCAAGGGAGGCACGACGGCCCGATCCAGGCTTGCGCTCTACTCCTAAACCAGCTTGAAATTTCTTAATATTTCTGAAAATGATAGATCTGTGTAGCTGTGTGGTACGTGCGAGTTTATGGATTGATCTGATGCCCGATTCATACAATGAGAGAGAGAGAGAAAGAGAGAGAGAGAGAGAATAAGAGAGAGAGAGAGAGAGAGAGAGAGAGAGAGAGAGAGAGAGAGAGAGAGAGAGAGAGAGAGAGAGAGAGAGAGTACTCTGTTCAATGCTTGGCGATAGTGTGTACTCTCTGTTCAAGGTTCAAAGATAGTATCCTCTCTCTGGTGCTTTCTAGTGTGATCTCTCTGTTCAAGGGAGAGTGCACTCTCTGTTCAATATTAAGAGATACCGTGCTCTCTCTGTTCAATGTTTAGAGATAGTATATTCTCTCAGTTCAAGGTTTAGAGTTGGTATGCTCTCTATGTCCAATGTTTAAAGATGATGTCTTTCTATTCAAGGTTTAGAGAAAGTATGCTCTCTCTGTTCAATGTTAAGAGATAGCCTGCTCTATCTGTTCAATGTTTAGGATAGCCTATGAGAGAGAGAGAGAGTACTCTGTTCAATGCTTGGCGATAGTGTGTACTCTCTGTTCAAGGTTCAGAGTCAGTATCCTCTCTCTGGTGCTTTCTATTGTGATCTCTGTTCAAGGGAGAGTGCACTCTCTGTTTAATATTAAGAGATAACGTGCTCTCTGTTCAATGTTGAGAGAGAGAGAGAGAGAGAGAGAGAGAGAGAGAGAGAGAGAGAGAGAGAGAGAGAGAGAGAGAGAGAGAGAGAGAGAGAGTACTCTGTTCAATGCTTGGCGATAGTGTGTACTCTCTGTTCAAGGTTCAGAGTCAGTATCCTCTCTCTGGTGCTTTCTATTGTGATCTCTGTTCAAGGGAGAGTGCACTCTCTGTTTAATATTAAGAGATAACGTGCTCTCTGTTCAATGTTGAGAGAGAGAGATAGAGAGAGAGAGAGAGAGAGAGAGAGAGAGAGAGAGAGAGAGAGAGAGAGAGAGAGAGAGAGAGAGAGAGAGAGAGAGAGAGAGAGAGAGAGAGAGAGAGGCGGCATGCAATAAGTATATTCTCTGTTCAGTGTGTTGAAATAGTGTCGACTCTGTTCAGTGTTAGAAGATAGTGTGTACTCTGTTCAATGAGATAGTATGCTCTCTCTCTGTTCAAGGTAATGTGCATTCTATGTTCAATGTTTAGAGATTGTGTGCAGTCTCTGTTTAATGTTAGGTGATTATGTGCAGTCCCTGTTCAATGTTAGGAGATTGTTTGCACTCTCTGTTCAATGTTAAGATATGGTATACGCTCTTTGTTCAAAGTTTGGAGATAGTATGCTCTGTCTTTTCAAGGTAGTGTGCACGCTATGTTAAGAGATAGTGTGCAGACCTCCACAGGAGATACTGCTCTTTGGTCCACTAATGTTAAAGATACATCCATTGCGTTTCATAAAGTTTTATTTGGCTGAAAAACGTGCCAACATACGATATGTGTTGATTTCAGTGTCATCCCCAATAGCCAAACATATTATTTAATTTACTATTTTCTAATGTATATTGAGCAACATCGTTATACATGTATAGAAACCGAAACTACACGTCCCATTTACATGCATGGTAGTTATAAGAGCTAGTAAACATTTTCAATCCAAAGTTGTCTGTTTGTCGGGTGTAAATAATTGTCCAAAATTACGTTTGACTAATTGACGCGCGCCACACGCGGTGCATTGTCCGGTTTTCGATCAGAAATCGATACTTTTACCTTTCTATCGTTGGTATACTGAGTCGACTATCATCAACATGGCAATTTTCGGCAACAATCAGTACTTCTCGAAAGATTAACATCATTTATAACGTTTGGCATATTAGTGACCGACAACAACACAATGGATACACCTTTGATCGGTACTACAAACTAGCTGCACTTGGGACTGATCACAACATTGTATCTCTACATACATGGGTATAATTTAACCTATTCTATGTATCACTTAGTGTACTTAATCTTACAATGACTCTGAAATAGTTCAATCATTAAATGTTAATATAAATACCGTCAATGAGCTTGTTAGACACTGAGGAATAGCATGTCCATTATTCATCCTGTAACTTTCTGTAGTACCGACATATAAACAAGTTTAAAGAATCCATTGATTAAGTTCGACTTCCCAACGAAGATTTACGTCTAACCTAATGATCTTTGGAAATCGAATAACATGTAACACAATGATTTCCCCCGGAAAGGCCAGTAGGTTCACTTGACCACTGAAGTAGGCTTACTTTAGCGTCTGGGTGTGACTTGATTTGTATCCATTGCGTTCAGCCGTTAAGACAAGAGGACTTAACTCTTAATTCCTGTCTGTCAGGTGTCTATACAACCAATTATTTATGTACTGTGATATCAGACTTTACCGCGATAAAGTATAATCTATTTTCGTTAGACACATCGTTCATAGTTTTTGTCAGATAGACAGCCAGTCTGAATCTTTAACTGTTAGAAAGGGAGAGGTGAGGTGAGTTCGGGTTTAACGTCGCTTTTAGAGTATATCACGGCCATTAGTGTAATTGCAGGGTGAAAGCCTTCAACCCCATGGTGGCTATGAACTGCGGTGAAACCTGCGAGCATCTGCTGGAACTAGCGAACCATGGGTTAGAGAAACGGGAGTATTGTGCAAATGAGACCGGTGTCAAAAGTGACAAAGCAATAGCTAGTAAAAAGGACAATTACCACGCCGTAGCATCACGTGACTAAACTGTACGCCTAAAAAGTGTCTTGAGCGGATGTTTCGTACGGTGTCTTGAGTTTTGGTAAGTCTTTCTACACGTGAACCCAACAAAATACTAGTTATTCCCATGAAATTAAGCCGTTGCCACATTATATTGTAAGGTATCATATTTTAGAGGTTCCTTATCCAAATATTAATTATGGTTTGTGTCTATAACGTTCGCTTCGTTTAAATAGCGCCGTAAATAAAGCCTCCGAATGATGACTTTTCACAAATTATGTTCATGTTTGACCATCGGTCATAATGCATATTGAATGAAAAAGCATTTTGACAATGTATACTTCTAGAATATCATATACTGAAGATAATGGCGAAGTTTCATCAAGATAGTGCGCGTATTAGTTGCGCAATCTGTGATAGAATGAACGATGTCAATTTCTATGTCTGTACGATGTCAATAACATTTTAGTACGGTGTCTTCAGCAAAGTCTAATCTCTTTTGTACGATGTCTTGATTTCCTAAAGCAGAATCGTCACTATCAAAAGCATCAAAAAAGCGTAAAACCTTTATGAAATATTAATGTATGATGTTTATCTCATGTTTCAATAAAGGTATGGATTCATAATTTGGAAAATTTGTCCCATACTCATATTACAGCTGTAAGCGTTTGAAATGAATGTGAGTGGGATATCCCTCGATGTCGAGACATCCCCTATGGCCCCTATCACTCCTGTAGCAAAATCAACCCCTACATGTACACCTAATGCCAGAATGTTTCTCTGCAACACATGCGGGATTTCCCTGACGAGTTTCTCAGGGTTGAGATACCATCAGAGAACTGCACATGTAACTCAGCCATGTAAATAAACATGCAGCCATTAAGCCATACTAGTGCAATACTTGTGAAAAGACATTCTAAAGGTCCGACGACGTTAAAGGTACATGATCAGTTTGTCATTACATCTTACTTAGTTGCAATAAGCACCAAAATGTAAGGTATGTTAACTGAGAAATCACTCGACGTTCACATTCACTCCTAAATGCCAAAAATATCAAATTTACATATTTTCAATGAGACCGACGACATTATGCGCCCCGTTTTCGTATATACCAATTAAAAGACCTATTAAATGATACAGAATTACAGGTTATATAACCTGCTGTTTCACCATCTCTTCCATATGCTTGATAACGGTATAAGGATCTATACCGAAACGTCGCTATTGTAAATAAAGAAGTTTATCATCTATAAATATTTGTCTTCTTCATCACACCAACTTCTAGAATGCCTCTCTAACAGTTTGCTTTAGAAAAGTTTCCAAAAGTACGTGTGACTAAATTGCGGCAGCATAAAAAACGCAAGCTGACCGGTTTTCGATCAGTATTTCAAGTTTGAATGACTGTATTGTCGCGATATTCGATCTGTCTTTGACTTCAGCAGTGGTGATTGAGTATACCATAACATAATGAAAGTTCATACCGCTCAGTTAACCGTAACAATTTTTGCAGCGCGTTGAAGTGACCAGGGGGCAAAATGTTCAGATTCTGATTTTCTTAGTTTATGAATAAAATTGTCCATATCGACTTTGTGAGAAAAATATAAGCCCAAGTACACGGAATAGGTAGAGATGAAGATAAAGGACAGGTACTTGAAGCTGTCAGAGATTTATTCGAGATTTTACAGAGAAAAGTAAAAACTGTAGTTTTCGAAATTTTGACCCCTGGTCACTTCAATGAGCTGCCGAAATTGCTACGGTCAACTGAGTTGTATGAAATTTCATTATGATTTTGTTAATTTAATTACCACTGTTGAGGTTAAAGCACAGAATAATATGTTTAGTTTTCGCAATGCTATGAAGATTGTAAAACTTACAAATTACATGATATTTGCACTAGGAGAGCGAACAAGTGAACAAACTTTAGGTACGCAGCTGTATTATGACTGGAAATGTTTCATATAACATGAACATATATATATGTTTTATCATTTGTTTTTATGTGCTGGTAGAAAACTAGAACACTGTAATATCCCCTATTATTTTGGATAGTATATGTTTTGAAAAGGCATAACTTGTATTTCCCGACTTTTTTGTTATTTATTTTTTCTCTTGAAATGGAAAAGCTTCAAATGTTTTGATTGCAATGTTGCAAAGAAATATTTGCAGAATAAAGTGTAGCGACAAAACGTGTAAGCACTATTTTATTGTGGCCCTTATTTTTTAAATCCAATTTTTTAATTGAAAAGTTTTCATTTCCGTGAACAGCTACAGTGTGCTCTAAAATAGTTGAAAAATCCTTGAAGGTAACACCTCCTGAACAATAACAGCAGCAATATTGGTCCATTTTCTCTGCAAATGCAAACATAGCCAACATTACTACTACAGACACGTTGCTATGTACAGTCAAGACACCGTACAGTAAAATCGGCTTCAACATCAAGACACCGTACAAATTGACATTATGGGTCATGTTTGTCTAAAGGCTATAATTAGCGAAATATTCGTCCAAACGAGCTGAAATTTGGCCCAGGTCATATCAGAATATGTATCAGTTGATCAACGTACAATTTGCAAATGATTTTTGTAGATAGACAGTTTAAGTTGAGTTTTAGTACTCAACTTTCGTCGCCAACTGTGACACGACGGCAATAAATAGAGAGTGGAATCAGAACTACTTAAAACTACACTTTCCTAACATCATATAACTATTACTGATAATAGTTCGAACATTTTGTGACATGTCAAAGCAAAGTTTCTAGTTAACAATACCTTGTGTGTGATTTTGATCTTCCATCATTGCAATTTCTCAAGACACCGTACGAAACATCCGCTCAAGACACTTTTTAGGCGTACAGTTTAGTCACGTGATGCTACGGCGTGATCATTTTACCCTTCGAATAATTGAGAGAGGGAGTTATTGTTTAACGCCGCTTCGGCAGTATCGCGAACATTATAATGCATTACAGTCCTTACAAAAATATGTTCAATGAATAATTCACAACTCATATATAACTTTAACTTGCTAGAATACATAGGACGAGAACTTTTCGTTTAGATTTAATATTTATTTGATATGAGAATGTGAGTGAAATCATGTTGCACTTTTTTCTTTATCTAAATTCCTCTCTTTACTCATTATGGTAAGATATTTCAAAGGAGCAAATCAGAGCACTTTGTTTAACATCGAAGTTGTGTGTTCTGAATCAACTCTATGTCAAACAAGGTCATGGATCGCTTCAATTATGTCGAATACACGTGGTGGACTACTCTGTCTGTTGGCCATGAACATTCTCGCCATGGAGATCAATGAGGTGCAACTGTTGGTAACATCAATCACGTGTGTAGGTGCGGTAAACTTTGTGGGAATCTGTATGATTTCCGCTGTGATCCGTCTCAATTTTGCCGAATCGCCCTTTATTATTACTGTCATTGGTTGTTTATTTTTAGATAGGTTTCTATGTCACAGATCACAGCGCGTAGTTTATGAGGAGTTTTAACTCAGGTAATAATTGGAGTGGAGCGTATACGATTTACCCACCTGAGACAAGATGGCGATACGGTAGCTAAAATGTATTTTAAAGATTTCATCACTGCATGAGCGGTACTAAAGCATAACCTTATAGACCCCTTTTCGCGGGAAACGTCACGCGACGTCCAGCTCATGAATATTCAGTGGAGGCAGAAAGACCGGAAGCTCCATAGCCTGCCTCCACTCGCTTCAACATTTGCAGCGCGTAGTTTTTAAATATTGTAAAGTAAATCAGCCATATAAATGGCATTATTTGTGAGTTGTGGTCGTAAATAAACCATATTTGAAGGAATTTTCACCCGACTGGTGTGTAAAATAATTTTTAGACGAGTTGTGAATTGACATGTGACGCGACCCTCGTGTCTTGTTTACAAACATTGATACATCGTTTGACATGAAAAATACATGTGCAGCTTGTATAAGTCTGTCCTTTTTAATGAAATATAAATTATCCATGTTAATACACAATCTTCTGGCATGAAGATATATCTTTTGAACATAAAATCCAACTGGTATCGGCCCCATGATCAGGGTAGATTTCTACTAGACTGAGTTCAATATATTAATTTTACAAGTAGATCGGTGGACTAGCATACTGTCATTTATGAAAAAAAATCACTGTTTTTTCAACAAAAACTCAAATTCAACGACTGATAGTTACTACTGTAGTTCTCACTTTACCAAAATTGTATTCCATCAACAACATTGATTTTAAATATTGTCACATGACATAATATGGTTACACTGAGAAATAGCCAAATCATAATTAAAAAGCTATGAATATTTAGGGGAAATGTGAAAGGAAAATACTAAATTAAACACAAAATAAAAGCCATATTTTAATTAATGAAAGGCAGTGCATAATAAGGTTAATACCAATTTAATTTTACTAAATTTGAGGCCAACTCATTATTTAAAAAAAAACTATGAATATTTAGGGGGAAAGGTGAAAAGTGAAAAGAAAATACATGCTAGGAGATAGATAATAATTAATGAAAGGTAACACATATTCAAGTTATACCTTCTCCTATTTAATTTTTACTTAAAGCAATAACATTTTATTAATAATAACTATTCCATTGGTAAACATTCTCTCATATGGCATTAAGAAAGCCTCGGATATTAAGGTACTAGGTGATAATAACCAACGAGTGTACACTTACACTCTGAAAAGAAAAAGGAGCCTCAACAAAATCTCATTTCCCATGTCCCTTTTTAAATATTTAATGAAATGGTGATATTTAAAGTATACATAATTTGTTAGTGTTAGACTATGGAAGAAGGCTGTGAGAGAAATCCCTAGTTTGCCTGACATAGTGAGATTTTAAGTGAAAATAATGAGGGACATTTTAACATAATGATTTTTTTTTTAATAACTGTCTAATTGACACATTTTAAATCTCTACCAATGGAAATATTTGAAGGGAATATTAAGATTTAATAATGGGTAAATATCCATTAAATTCATGCCAAAGGTGATCCATATATTGATCCATATATTTGATGAATGAATAGTTTTATTTTTTGTAATTAACAAATTGCCTGTTCTGAATAAATGTTGAATTTATTACCAGTTTTGTTTGTAGGGAGCCCTTTGAAGTGTTAATTTAAACAAAATAATACTCACTTTGGACATGTTTTTCACACCTTATATAGTAACCAACCCAACCATAAATTTTATTCCATGTTTTTAGGTTAAAGTTTAAATTTAAAATGATTGTATTTACAATGTAAATGTAATTCACAACTTCAAACCCCTCTATTTATAAATATGCTCAATTGACAATCCAGATGCTGTCCAAACTATAACCATTTATACACATGCACAATGCAATGAAGTTAAGATATGCATGATAAGAGAGTCCCAGGTGTGACAGGGATCACACTGGAGAAAATGAGATTTTTACAATTTTAAAATAATAAAGATAATTTTTAATAACTGTCTTATCAACCATATGGGTTTGTTTGTTATTTTATTTCTTTTCAGAGAAGAATTTTTTATGGAATATGTTGATATAATAAAAGGGTAAATATCCCCAAAATCATGCCCAAAGTGATCATGTTAGTGTATTTGATGAATGCATCTACCATAATTTGTTAATTTCCTATTCTAGCTTTCTGTTGATTTTTTATCAACCAGTTTTGTATGTAGTGAACCCTTTAAAGTTTATGATAATAAAACAAATAAATAATCACTTTGGACATATTTTTCAAACTTTTTATATATGCCAACCCAGAGCAAATAGGTTATGTATTGTATGCCCAAAAAAAATATTTTTGAAAATGAATTTCATTTTATACTGGTAGGTATATGTTATCAAACTTTAGGGTGCTTGTACTTACAATACAAATGTTACTCAAACTTCCCACTGTTCATAAATTTGCTATGCCAAATGTCAATCAATAAGTTATGCAAAACAACATGAATATACATAAAAACAAATCAATAAATTTAAGAGATTCATTCCTACAGCAATAATACCATATTACTTTCCTATTCATTATTAAATAACTGATTGTATAATACTTTATTCTGGGCTTATACACACATATATCACTCTGAAAAACTGAAATGTCGGCCTTTATGCTTTGATTGATTGATTGACAAGGATTTGGAAATATGTATTCAAATGATATATCTTAACATGCTCCATTAAATCCCCTACCATGTACACCTAACATGTACAAATCAAACACAAAATCTCTCTTATTTGATATATCCCAAACCTTCACAGATATAGAATACAAGATTAAATCTAACCTTTTTGGGTGTTATGATGGGAAAATGGGATTTTATTTAGCTGGTTTGTATTTTTATTTTGTCTCTTGGATGCTCATAAATTGCTGCAGTTGTTTTTAGTATCCTAAAGACTATATTTTTCTGGATTTATTGTATGTTATATGCAAAATTCTCATGTTTTCAAACGTGATCTGACAAATTAAACAACTGTAATTCAACAAGTCAATGAAATATTTTATTTATTTTATTAACCGTTACTAAGGTTAAATAAAAACAACAATGTGAAATAGTGAAGAAATTGCACATCGCAACCCTGGCCAAATAATCGACCTAGAAGGATCTGAAGTCTGCAGAACATAACGTTGTAAAGTAAACTGATGCTCTGATTTATCATTTACACGCATCTGGACTATCATCTCCAGAACGATCTCTGTGAAAATGTGTGGCGCTTAATCTCTCTCCAGTTGGACCACTCAAAGTCAACCATGACTATTTCAATGTTTACGTTGTTTTGCAGACTGAAAATCTGATTGCAAAGGATTCTACTGATTGACAGCCTTCAACCTCAAGTTTTTATTATTCTATAATCACAAAGGATATCATTCACTTGCATTAGAAACATATCAGCCGTTGATATAACCGCTCATTTGTAACAAAATGCTTACGAGTTGCCGCTTCGCTCGCCGCCATGTTTTGCCTCCACCTCGATCAGCTGTTATGCTAATGAGGTCAAGGTCGTATTTAAATGAGCGCGCGAATAGGGGTCTATACGATCACAACTTGAGTGATTAAGTTAGACAGGATAACTATCATAAGAAAAAAGAACGATGGTAAATTTATTCGTTCCAGTATTAGCAGTAGCATACGGAAGGGAAACTGTGCCAAAAATGAAGATATGTTGATTTTTTTACTTGTAAAGTGTAACATGTCGTTCTCAACAATACAAGTCTCGAAAAGTCAACTCCAAGGATACAAAACTAACATTTTAATCCTATCAATCTTAACTTTCCGTTCTCAACTTTACAAAGTTGATATGTTCTTTTGTTCTAAATAACAGATCAGTGTAATTCAGTGACGTATTCCCATTTATCATAGCAAGGTAGTTTAACAAAGTGTGAGTCGAGTAATATTGCGTACATTTTCTGGTGACACAGAAGGGTGTTTGTGCATTTGATTGTAAAAGGGTATACATGATTGCACAGTTTACAATCGGGTATAAACTAATGAGTCAGTCTGATTAAAATCGACGGTTTTCCGTGGAATAAAAATTGCAAAATAGTGCATCTACCGGGATACGAACTCATATCAGTCGTAGGTTCCACGCCAAACCGTCTGATTACAGCCCGTAGACTCGCGTGTTCGAGCGCAATTCAGGCAGCCAATCAAAAGTTGCCCAACAAAAGCTTTCGGTGCGAGAAGCTAGGGGCAGATAACTCCAAACAGCTATCCTTTTGTCTGTTCCGAATGCTTTCAAAACAGCGACCGTTTAAATACTATGATGTGATTGGTCAGCTATTTGACTGGGCTTTGGCTGCTCTAAACTGGTTCGGAACACACGCCTATACGCACAGGGGCTTGTATTGTCGAAACTAGCAATTACAACGAATATGAAGTCGACGATCCAGCCCCATATACTATAAAAAAAGTAAAGGGATGTAACGGGGTCAACACCCCATGTCCGTTTGAAATTATATTTCAGAATGTTGTCATCATACTATCATTCAATGTTATATATCACGGCAAAGCCAATACATTTGTCTTTAAAACAAGCCATCAAACGTAAAAATCGAACGGATAATAACAAGGATATGATTTTTCAAAGCCAAAAATATTAGCACATTGCTCATGTAAGCCATTTGCCTGGCCCACCAAAATGATAAAATATTCGCTTGAAAAAATTATTATAAAATACTTTATAATATCCTGTCAGCTAATAGTGACCCAGTTACAAAGCCCAGTATTTGTTGCATCAGATCGCGCAAGAATTATAACATGAGGGACATTGTATTTGACATACCAGGGATTTTACATTATATCAAGTGTGTTTCGAAACATCGTTTGTCTAGTAGTCATCCATATTGAATGACCTTGACATTGGTCTATTTTTGGAAACGAAATGATGTCATAGGGCCTCAAATAGCCCTATGACATCATTTCGTTACCAAAAATAGACCAATGCCAAGGTCATTCAATATGGACGTCTCACTATCAAACGATGTTTCGAAACACACTTGAGATCATCTAAAATCTCTGGTACGTCAATTACAGTGCACCCCGTGTTATAATTCTTGCGCGATCTGATGCACCAAATACTGGGCTTTATAACTGGGTCACTATTAGCTGACAGGATATTATAAAGTATTTTATAATAATTTTTTCAAGCGAATATTTTATCATTTTGGTGGGCCAGGCAAATGGCTTACATGAGCAATGTGCTAATATTTTTGGCTTTGAAAAATCATATCCTTGTTATTATCCGTTCGATTTTTACGTTTGATGGCTTGTTTTAAAGACAAATGTATTGGCTTTGCCGTGATATATAACATTGAATGATAATATGATGACAACATTCTGAAATATAATTTCAAACGGACATGGGGTGTTGACCCCGTTACATCCCTTTACTTTTTTATAGTATATGGGGCTGGATCGTCGACTTCATATTCGTTGTAATTGCTAGTTTCGACAATACAAGCCCCTGTGCCTATACGTGATGTTCTCAAGACCTTGAGGCGAGGAATCTACAGAACCTGTTCGTATCCAAGTAGATATATTATTTTGCAAATTTTATTCCTCGGAACAAGGTCGATTTTAATCAGACTGCCTAATGAGTTGGCATAATATAAACAGTAAACTGCATGTTTAAGAAAGTCTGAATCAATTGAGTATGAAACACATTGCGTCTTTTGTATAAAAAAAAAAGTTGATCGTGGCATTTTTTCACATCCGATTTGTTAGATAAGTTATCGAAATTTTGGAAATAAATACATGATGATAAATAGTTGTAACTTTTTAAAAATAAACCTTTCATTATTTCCAGGGGTTTCGAAGCATAAAATACTGTCAGTGTTACCAACTGCTTTGATCTGGGTCCACAAAATGATTGACATTTTGCTTTCTCAGCTTTTGGATCGTCATAACACTGGTCACAGTTCGGTATTTGTTTTCCCCGTTTCCATGGAAACGCAACTTGGACTTTCCTTTCTGGGGCAAAACTAAAAATCTGTAAGGTATCGCTCAATGAAACATTATTTTCAAATGCTGTAAGTTCTTTTCAACAGGTATAGAGACAAAATCGAAACACACATAACACAATTATTAAACCTGGAAATATTGTTTTAAAATTTCCATTTGGCATGGAAAGAAGGCCAATCAATCATTGATTTTAATGCAATAATGCAATAAATATATGCTTGACAATATTAACGAAATTGCTATGGATATTCTAATTTGTTGGATGTATTGTAATGATATGACAATATCAGAGTATGTATCGAGAATCTCACCCAAGTGTCTTCTAAAAACAAATATAACACGAGTTGATTAAAGTTAAAACAAGTGGTTGTAACTAAGGTGACATGTTCCCCGCAGCAAATTAATACTTCAAAATAGAAACAAATATTGTAAAGATCAGCAAAATCGACTTGGCCCTGAATTTTCCCTAAAAGAACTACTGGTGTAAGATAATGATTAGAATCCAATGAACAATTCTTGTGATATCGATGCCCCTGACAAGCTTAACATGTCGACAAATTCAAAGTTCTGCTGTGACCATAAGAATAATGTCAAGGTTAAAATATATATCATCAGCCCTTTGTCTTCACTAGGAGGTGCTTTGTGTAAGATATGATGAAATTCCTGTAAACGGTTTTTGAGATATCCCCCTTGAGAATAATGTCAAGGTCGCCAAAAGCTAATCAGCCCTTTGTCTTCTCTTGGAGGTGCTTTGTGTAAGATATGATGAAATTCAGGTGAATGGTTCTTGAGATATCCCACTGACAAGCTATACATGTACATTACGATGTCGAAAAATTCAAAGTTCCACTATGACCTTGAGAATAATGTCAAGGTCACCAAAATCTAATCAGCCCTCTGTCCTTCCCCGGAGAAGCGATATGGAAGATATGAAGAAAATCCAGTGAATGGTTCTTGTGATATCCCGCTAACAAGGGTAAAATGACAAAATCTCGTCGTGACCTTGAAATGAAGGTCAATGTAATTTCAAGGTCACCAAAATCTAATCAGCCCTTTTTCTTCCCAAGGAGGTGCTTTGTGTAAGATATGATGAAATTCAGGTGAATGGTTCTTGAGATATCCCGCTGACAAGCTTTACATGTACATTAACGTGTCGAAAAATTCAAAGTTCCGCTGGGACCTTAAGAATAATGTCAAGGTCACCAAAATCTAACCAGCCCTTTGTCCTTACTTGAAGAGGCTATGGGTAAGATATGAAGAGCATTCAGTGAATGGTTCATGAGATATCCCGCTGACAAGGGTAAACTGACAAAGTCTGAAGGAAGATTACTTTCCTTACGATGAACCCATATGCAAAATATGAAAAGAATCCAGTGAATATTAGGACGGACGGACGCAGCCGAATACTTTATCCGAGGCTTGCCTTTAATTGTAGATTGCTTTATTTATAAATCTATACTGAACGTCTGAAAAGGTCATACTCTTAGTACAGTTTCTGTACTTTTCAAACACAATAATCAATGAAACATGTGTACATCTGTAACTTCGGGCCTAATTGTGTAGTGTATCTCCTTGACAACACATTAATGGAATCAACATTTCTTTTCTTTCAACTTTTAAATTAATAATTTGAGAGAAAATGTTTTAGAATGCACACACGTTATGTATAATTTATTATATGATTAATTTAAATTATAGATTACAGTTCGCAAATGTAAACGGTTCAAGGGCGTTGTTAGTGATATACTATACCTTAACTACGTAGAACAATTACATGAATGGCTCTTTATTTAGGAAACAAAGTCAGATATTAATTTACTTTATTGACAAAACATACCAGAACCCATTAATAGCTGTCAGTGAGGAGATAACAATTTCTTATCACAATTCGTCTCCATTGGCACTGTGATCAAGAGCGTGAGGTTTATAAAATGTAAATACCTTTAAACTAGGGTAATCGTTCATCACAGATAAAATGATATTGTATCATCAGTTGAAAGACGTAATCATAGCAAAACTTCAAAGAACAGTGACCGAGGCTTAAGGATTTATTGTTACCACGAGACAACAGCCCTGTTTAGTTTGACCATGATTGTGTTTGCGTTTAATATTATAGAGTACATATCTGTTTGCAAAGAGAAGCTGAATGTCATTGAAATGAGTGCAAAGACGATAATCGATAAACCTCAAATTTAACATGTTTTATAATAACGAATTGATATGCTGGATAATGAAAACACTTTATTGTTACAATGAAGAATTAGTGTGGACGTGGACAGTGTCTAACACAATTTGCGGTTACCTTGAAATATGAACTTTGACTGAAATATCATCTCCCCACTTTCATAGACTTGATACAAAAGAAATAGCACGTGTATATCATTACAAACAATTGTTTTATTCAGTTACGTATATTCAACATGACATTATACTAGTTCATGAAATTGATGACATAAGAAAAAACAGCAGTTTGTGTTAAGATATTAACTTCATATGGAAATATTGACAAGAACATCAGCAGTCATATGCACATGCTTCTGTACTTCTTGACATCAAATCTGACTTTTTCAAAATGTTTTAAGTTGTTTTGCTGTCACATCCAGTCATTTTGTGAAACACACGAGAGATGACGTTCGTTTTATATTAGCTGTGTTAAGTTGATCACCATTCAATGTCAGATGAGGGTACTCAGATGTATTTACACTCTTTGATTACGAACGATTCCGTTTGTTGCAGCTAATACGGAATTATAAACGATTAACGATGAATTGAAATTGTAAGGACAATCCCTTTCAAACGTAATGTTGTTCTTTGTATAAGTGGTCAAGACTGTAGTGATAAAGATTGATAAAGAATTTAGATAAATGTAAGAACATAATTTATGACATTTTTCAGAACAAGCTGAGACATTTAATTATCACCTCAGAGTCCTTCATTGTGCACATATTTGTTTGTTGGATGATCAGCGCTCCTAATAAAACATTTCAATTCTGTGATCCCAAGTCATGGATTAAAACATGAATGGATAGAAGCGTACAGAATCACCAACTTTGATTATAACTTCAGTTTGAGAGAAGGGGTTAGCTCAGTATGTCAATTTCTGATCAAGTGGGTCGGGGTTCGTTCCCACCAGGGGATCCGCGTCTTTGTCTGTGTTGAAAAGTGTCCTGTATGCAGCAAGGCTGTGGCCTCACCGCATTTCCCCCTGCAATAATACGTGTACATCCTCGAAATAAGTTAATTGAATGTGTTAAACTTCAAACAACCTCACCTCGCCTCGATTTCTTGAAAATATCACATGTCGCTGCTTTCACTCTCAATCCAACTAACCTTATATTTCTTTCATATACACTATTGGCGTATTAGTTGTCTGTTTATGAATGGCGAATAAACAAACGTCGATGCTCTGACACCACACAATTTCAAGGAAACTACTCATCATGATATTTCTGTTTGTGAATTGTAAAATTTCTTTAGATTTTAGAAAATTGCTTTTTATGGATTAATATTTGATAAGATAGTGCATTTTAATGATTTGATATCAGTACATGTATTACTGTGAGGGAAATCCAATAAGTGGGGGATTTATAATTGGTTCAGGTCGCAATAATCCGAACGCTTCCGTTTTTAATCAAAAACGTTCGGATAGTGAAATATTCGGACTACTGAAATGAATCAAACAAGATGGAGTTGATCCCCTTTGAATCTACAGACAGACGAGAACTTATTTAGAATATCAAATGACTTTGACACGCTGGATATTTACAACTATCATACAAAATGAGAAATCTCAATATATTACAATCACAAACTACTGACACACAATGTGAAACATTACAATTTATTAAAATCACAAACTACTGACACGCTCAACTCCCATTAAGTTGGAAAATTGCACTTACCCGCTGGGCTACATGTCAATCCACTGTCATTGAAGTTTACCGATTCAATCAGTGTGGTGATCGCTTGTCACCGGATTTATGAAGCAGAAACAGTTGTAATTAACTAATCCGTTACCGCTAATTGGCGTGCGGATTCGGAAACGGAATCAACGAATTAATGAGTTTATATAGAGATTAGTTTGGTAACAGCTTGCTGCGAGATTCGGATTATCGGTGGCCGACTATCGCGGCTTGACTGTAGTACAATTTCCAAAATGCCCCTCAAACAAGATGGAGTATATATAAGATACCCACGGCAATAAAACACAGCGGTCAATGGGACCGACAGCAAACTCAATGGGACAATAAAAGATACCCTGATTTAGTTAGAGTGTCGCTTAGCTTATGACGTCATATTTTACGTCACTATGGTTGCAATTGCTAGTGAATGTGTTCTATGACGGGAGGCATTGATATTTTTCAAAATATAGTTTATGCAAACAACATTATATCTTAGCGGTTTTAAACAAAACAAGTAAATGTTTAAGGGCATCTCATATAAGGAATAGAAGACTCGTTGTTGTACTTTATCGTAGAATAAAACGCAGCGGAGAGCATAAAACACTCACAGATGCGCCCTTCGTGTTTTATGCTCCCTGCTATGTTTTATTCACCGATAAAGCACGCCAACTCGTCTTCCATTTCTTAAATATATTTTTATATCTAATGAGAGACTGTTTGACAATGAGGTCAGACTTATTAATGCTTGACATCAGTTTAGATTGTTTGGGAAATATGACAGTCCTATTCATCATATGTTCGGAGTTGTTTATGGCAGAGTATCACGTTCAACTAAAATATCATCAAAGTAATTACATTGTTTGCTAAGTAATAAAAGTGCTACCTATCAATCTGTAAACGTTTGACAACATTAATGGTCTACCATTGACTATTTAAAGTGTTTGAAATAATTTCATGGAAACTGTAAAGCACATGTGTAGTTTTAGATTATTTTATGGACGTATTTCACGTTTCTATCCTTGATTATATCTGTGTAAATCACTCTTTCATCCAACAAAATACTACTTGATCGAAATCATATATACTTTCAGTTATTAGCTCGTTTTGCTTCAATTTCCTTGTCTCTCTTTTCAAGTTTGTGCCACTGGCACTGTATTATTATAATGTTATCATATAATGTGAATATGAGCGCCTTTAAACATAGAACTTAATGACTTATTTGTAACAATCGCAATGTCTTAGAGGCCTACGAGGTGAATTGTAGAAATACATTACAAGTACTGCATTTGCAAGTCTAAGATGTATAGCGGTTAAAACAATCGAAGTAACGTCCTCGTGCTTTAACTATTATTATATATAATAGTTCAGGGCAAAACTATGCAATATTACAAAACACATTGGGGTACAGCGAACTTTACTTCTTAAATAAAGTCTTAGTTAATTATCTTTTGTAACATGTTTAATGAAAAAGCAAAATATCTTTGTTTGAACAGTTGCTGTGGAGCTATTGGATGTTGAAGCTGGTGTATAGATTCACATTTTTCATTGGGTAAACTGTTTGGTTAATACTGAATGAACTGATGTTAATCTTAGCATGTCACATCAGAGAAATGCAAGTAATCTCCAGATACATGTTATAATAATACACTATCAATAATATGTCACTGTTGATATGTTTTATGCGAACATTGGGATACGCTTTATTGTGGCTATATGGCTTTTTAATTTCGATAATCGGGTGCCTTTCAATTTCACTAATAGGGTTTTTATGTTATCACTAATACTGTTGAGTGAATATGCTCCAGGAAAGTGCTCTGAACACAAGATCTGATCTTCGCCATAACAGTGATTCTCTTCATATTGCTCCCCTTGGATTGGTGAACCTGACTCGTGTCGTTACTATGTATGGTCAGATACTATCGGTTTCATATAACAATATCAGATGTTTGAACGTTTATCACAACATTAATTTAACATCACATAATTCAAGTAATAAAATAAACTAAATATACCAATTTATTAAATATTAATGATCAATTGGATTATTACATCAGATATTCTATCGTAAAAGGATTGCGTTCGCTCTCTCTTTAAAATATCAATAATACATACAAATTCATCACGAGAGTGTTACTTGCTCCGTCTCCGTCTCTTTGACATATACATGTAGGTACCGCCGTCTTTTCTACCATTACATCACAATATCGCTCCTGTTCTTCCAAAAGGATAGGTCGATGTACAAATAGAGGAAACTTTGAATATTATCACTCGTCATACCACTATTATACGACCGAATCGACTTGCATTTACGTTAAGCCAGCTCCAGAATGAGCCTGTCGCCTCAGCAACAATGTGACGTCATGAACGTGTCATGACGTCGGAGCATTGTTTTATGACGTCAGGTCATTGTTATATCAGTCACTGGTGACTGATAACACGTTCCCTTGTTATTTTCACTAGTGACTGATAACACGGTTACTTTTCATTGATAGATCCCGGTATTTCTCCTGCAATCATATAATAAAAAAAAACTTTTATTAAAATTCACATATTGTGTGGCATCTTCAGCTATGTTCAGGCATTATGATAGATAGATACACTGAGCAAATTCATTGATTGCAATTATTGTGCTATCCATCAGAAGGGAAATTGATGATGAAATAAAACATATTATGAGAATAACGTTGGTTCTTTAAAACCCCGGATTTAAACCAGTTGATAACCTGAGAAATATTAAATACCATATATTGTTGGCAGTAAAAAGTCGTGAGTGTCGATTTAAAGTAGTTAATCTAACGCAAATCTAAAATCATCACCATCTATTTGTAAACAACAAAAACCAAGGGTCTCATGAGTGAAATGCAATTTTGCAATTAGCAATAATTATGTTATACCTACCCTTTCAAGTTATGTTACTCCTACTTTCCCAAAACCACATATTTAACATGAAAAGATTTGTCCTACCCTTTTTACAAACACTTTAATCTTAGTAATTACATTTCATGGCTTACGCAGACACATATCTCTGTAAGTAAAATAAAAATGTAAAACTTTAACAGTCGGGGGAATTAGTAAGCCACGTTAACTTCTTTGTTTGATATGGTTTCTTTCCTAAACGAATTGGCAGTATGCATATTGTTAGAGTAACTAGTGACGTGATGACGTTTAATTTATCGGCATTTATAGAATGTTGATATTTAACAAACGTTCCATATGTCACATATTGAGGGCTTAACTGTTGATCACGTGACCATCGCATTGGTGTAAGACACATTTTCTAAACAAAATGTAACAGCGGTCATATTTTCCAATATTTGGGTATCTCTGTCATCATTTCTCAATGTCTGATGTTGTGCTTTTTATGTGAAAATATTATAAAAATGATTAATCTTTTGCAGTTTTAGTCCCTCAGAAACCCATTTTTACAGTTATATACTCTCTCAGTATTTCATGAAAATGTTCCATCGTTCTAATTATATCGATGTCCGACTTTACTGGTTGTGAATCTAAGAATTTAATTTATGTTTTGCAGTTTTAGTCTCTCAGAAACACGTTTCCACACTTTTATGCTCGGTACCTCTTTGTAATTTATTCAAAACTTTCAAAAAGAAATGTAATCACCTATGTGTACATGTATGTCTATGATTTCATGGACGACAGAGAACATGCTGAACCTTAACTCCGATACGACGAGCATTGCTCATTGTCAAAGTGATGTTACTACGTATACAGTCACAGTCGACACACTGGTACCTCTAGTATGGAGGACGTCATTGCCATTGATTCAAAATTTCAGTTCTGACAAAAAACGCCTCCTCCTTGTTGGTATTACCTGTTTAAAGTCGGTGGTGCGTGCTTTTAACGGATAGAGGTGAAGTGAGGTGAGTTGGGGTTTAACCCCGCTTTAAATTTCACTTATATCGCGGCTGCTAGTATTACGCGAAAGATCGCAACGCCATGTTGTGAAACCTGCGAGCAACGGCTGGAACTAGCGAACCATGGGTGGTAGTCCGCTGAAATTCAGTGTACCATTGCACTCAAACCTTACTGCGTGTAGAACAGTTCTCTACTGCAGACAAAGTTGCCGTGCCCCTGACAGGATTCGAACCCCGGACCTCTTGATCCGAAGCCGAACGCGCTAACCACTGCGCTATCCCGCCCCCTTTAACGGATAGATAAAGACACCAAGTAATGTGAAGTTTAGGACCGTATAGAATGTTGTGTAGCCTTTTGGGGATACACAAACAATACATTACAATACAAACACAGGTTGAAATTCAGCGTTTTATTCACATGTGAACAAAGATCTGGTGTCCGCTTGATATCTGCAGAATAGAGACAGTGCCAATGAAATACATGTAGATACACCATTATACATTATGAGATAATCAATAAAATAGGTTTGATGTGTTATTCTGTTAATATTCAATTGTCAAATATCAATTATAAACCAAAACATTGCTTATGTAGCAAACAAACATATATTTCAATTGTAAGTTATTTATAATCAAGTCTTAGACCTGCTCGAGATATATTTTCTTTAATGAACTTATTATCTGTACTTGTGTACTGAAATTTAATGGCGATAATATATTCTGTATCTCATTTCCAACTGCATTATAATTTCATCACCTGAACGGGGATGTCAACATACTACATCTGCTGACTATTGTCCGATATCCTCATCTGAAATGTAATAACATCAAATGTGTTATAGATCAAGATCCAGGTGCATATATTTGTTTTAATGTTCATTACAAATAGTTAATATTTGATGATTTTATGAGCAAAAACATTGTCAAGAAAACGAAAAAATATATTGAAATTGTTTTCATTATAAACATAATAGTTGCATAATCGCTTTGATTTGAAGTGTTTTCGCAGTTACAGATCAGAACACTTAAAATTTAGACGAATACAATTGCAACATCAATTAAAAGCATTAATGTTTGATTGACGAAATAAAATGAGACATTGTCTAGGAGCAATGTTTTCAAATTAACATGTGAGTTATTTAAAACTTGATTTAATGTTGTATTGGACATTTTAGAATTTTTCAGAACACCATGAAACACTTTACAATACCATACTCTTAAACTTCCAAAAAAGAAGTAAAATGATGTGTTATATAAATAACTTACCTGAATACCACACTCTAATAAATTTCAGAGGTAAAGTTGTGTATAATTTAAATAACTGACCTGACACATCGAGTAGTTTGCTGAGTTCTGCGTCAGATAATTGATCAAGATCCACTTCAGACTCTGGGTGCGGCAAAGTGTCTGAATTTCCGAAAATGAAATGCTTCAGTGAGATGCATGTTATTAGTTTTGTTATTCAGTGCAAAACAACCTAAATGAATTACAACTTAACTGAAGCGTTTAATACATCAAAATGATCGATCAATCATGGATGAATGACCCCGATCGCCTGCAAGTTATCATCCCTTTGAAATTCATTACCGACATTACCTCCCAAGTTCAATCGAAATTATTCTAAAGTGAATTATTTCAGTGAGATACTCTGACGTTATACAACTAAAATTAAGAACTGTAGCTAGGACTTCCCATGGGTAACATACATGTATACATTAGTTTAGAAGATCACACCTTCAAGCTCTTGGTAACCAAGGATTTAATACATCATGCAAACTCATATCTATGCACCGAAGTAATTAGGTTATAGGATGCTGTATTCCTACAAAATATTTATGTTTAATGTTAACATACAAACCTCGTTTTCCAAACAAAGCACGGATGGCAATATGTTTTATCACACTGCCAACAAATCTTCTCCTCCTTCTCCTCCTCCTCCCGAAGAATAATTCCATAGAGGGCACAACCAGACACACTATCAGCAGCAACACCAACAGCTTGGAATTCATCGTTCTACAATATCAGGAAGCATGTGTGTACATGAGGAACAAGTACGGGTTATCTTAACTGTGATTCAAGATTGCATAAAATATATTTCACTGTAAATAGTGACACCTTTTAATTTAAGCTTTGAATTTGCGTATATGTGGGACTGATTTGTCAGTCTGAACAAAATGTATTCGCACACCGATGCAGGTTGATATCACATTTCTCACCAGTGATGAGTGGATGAGGACACATGTAAATGGCATATCACTTCTGCAACGTCATTGCTACTGCGTCTCACTTTCTAGATTTCTTTATTTGCATTTGTATTGACGTCCAAAGTACACTACAACAAATTGGATTGAACTAATACGAAGGTGTAATGCTACCATCTAATCTAACACAAACTTGTTCATGTTTTATAATAAAGTAATGGTGGGGTTTTAAAGGGGCAGTAGCACGTTTTTTGCAAATTTTATTTTTTCAAATTTCCCATTTATAATTATAGTTTATGTCATTTATATTTACTTTAGAGGGTAAATCATCTTATTACACAAACCAATTATCCGTAGTGATAATAACGGTGTTGCATATAAAGCAAAAATTACATGGCGGCAATTTTATTGTGAACACAATTTATCATTTCGAATGACAAAAAAGATTCCCATGGCTTTACAGAACCATGTACGCTCATTTTTTAACTTGATTTTCAGTAGAGAGAAGGATGTTTTACTATTGGTGACATTATTTTTCAAATACATTTCATCGACTTATTTTCGCGAAAAAACGTGGTACTGCCCCTTTAGGGAGAAACTATACTTTGTTGAATAGGTTCCATTTTTATCACAACGAAATATCGCATGTTGTTTCAAAGTGGCTTAATTACTACATATGAACTATAATCAGGGTTAAGTCTGCTTCCAAAATCAAATTTATTATTGACATGATTAATCGTAAAGCGAAGTGTTACCCAAAATCCTCTTGAAGGTACAACATAAGACTTAAAATACCCTCATTTTGCTTTACACAACATAGTCTAGGTTGGTGAAACTATCAAGACAAACAGATTAATTTCAAAATAGGCCACGTGGAACAATGTGCATGAACTAACCCATGAAAGTACCCGTTCAGGGGGTTTAAATATGCCTAAATAGATGTTTCCTGACATGTGATTATACAACTAAATTGAGTTTAAAATGTCATTTGCTACATACAAATGGCTTCTGTTGATAAATATGACATGTTAAATAAGAAAAGGTAATGAAGTTTTAAGGCACTGTAGCTGGTTAACTGAAATAAAGTGATGTCACGAAAGGGTAAATAAGTGTACCGATGGCTAAATTATACTCCTTAATCGATAAAAAGAGTTGTAAAATGAATATTACATAGTTCGGTTATGTCATGCGAATCCATTTCCCTTCCAGTGGCAATTTTAATGATTTCATTAAAATGGCCACTCGAAGGCAGTTCAAGTGATCTGACCGCTGTAGCGATACCTAAACACTCAAAGTAGAGTTTCAATATGATAAAATGATGGTCAATTATCTTGCTGTCTGAATTCTCAAATTCGTGTAAGACCTACAAATCTACCTCTCACACTGACGATTTCCACACAACTGCCGCTTTTTTCCAATATGGATAACCGTTTTCTATGGATACGGCTTATCGGGCTCGTGTAAAGAGGTGTTTTAGCCTCTCAGATAACAATATATTGTGTCAACTTTAATGATAAATAGCAAATTTAAGAATACAAACTATACAAAAAAAGGCGTGCTTTTGCGCTTTTGATTTTGAAAATACATATCATATTCATTTAGATACATTTTAGTAGCGCATGCAGATGACTGAATATAGAAAACAAATGTACAATTATTTTACAAAAATGTGAAATGATGTACTTACATCTTTATTGTCAGCAGTCGTCAACGTGTTAGTTCTGTAGAAAAGCGTCACATTTATACAGTCCTAGTTCCTTCTCTATCGCCAGCTGCAGCCAATTGGCACAGGTGTGAAACATGAAAGTGCACATGGAATCAGTTTTTTCGATCTAGGTGTACATCCTTCTTCGTGTTTCTGCACTAATTGATCCTACTCGTTTCAATATAATACAATATTGTTCATATGATTTTAACTATTACACTGTTTTAAGATACTTCACATGACAAATATCTATATTATTTAAATTTGGATGCCATAAAGTTTCAAATACAGATAAAACGGTACCTTGTATGACAATACAATTTCTTTTCAGCTATTGAAAGTCATGAGAAGCTTTTTGTTGTTTATTTTACCTCATGTTCATAATTTTAAAATACTTCATGTTCGAAAAGTCAATCATTTGACAGGTGGTAGCGCTTTCTGTACATATTTCGTCAACATTACACATATTCTTCGTTCATATTATTCATACTCTATTCTTTTCACTCTTTGTTGATGGCGACAGCCAACTTTGCATTTGAGTTTAGCATTAAAGTTGAGTGACAATGATATTTGTGATTGGGAACAAACGGATATATGTTCAATGGAAATCACACGTGATAACAAGACGATGGAAACTACCACTCCTACTGTATACTGACAAGTCAAAATCGCATGTACAAAAATGCATTTAAAACTTGACTTTTGAAATATTACAAAACATATATGGAGTATAGAAATTTCGTATTAATTCCTTTTAGGCATGTTTTAAAGAACAGTTTCATCTACATGCATTATGTACGATGCATACTATTTCTTAACTCACATATGTGTTAACATATGTAATATGATTAAGTCACATATATTACTTGTTTTATGCAATGGAGACACATACTTTTTCAAATGAATGGTAGATAGTCAATTAATGGTTTTCATGCTGGATATAAAGATGTTTAATTGAATGATATGTACAACAAGAGTCATCAGAAGATGACATATCCCACCGGTTCCACAAAATTTGTAAAACACATCTTTTACAGATACTTGTGTATCTACTACCGTACTTCAGTTAGTGGGTATATACAGAGTTTCAGGAATGTTAAGGGTTTTAGACTTCTGCTCCAGAAGCAGTCAAGATCAACAACAACCAACATCCATCTCATGTTTCTATGGAAACAGAAAACAAATAAATTTTCAGAAAAAATCTGATAATATCAAAAGGCACAACTTCAGTCAATGGGTAATACATATGCAAAGTTTCAGGAAGATATGATGAACGGTTTTAGAGCTGTGCTCCGGAAACGAACCTGTCTCTGAACAAAGTCCAACTTCAACATGTTTTTATGGAAACGAAAAAAAAATAATTTCAGAAATCTGAAAATATCAAAAGGCACCACTTCAGTTAGTGGGTAATACACATGCACAGTTTCAGGAAGATATGATGAACGGTTTTGGAGCTGTGCTCCGGAAACGAACCTGTCTCTGAACAAAGTCCAACTTCAACATGCTTCTATGGAAACGAAAAATAATAAAATTTTCAGAAATCTGAAAATATCAAAAGGCACCACTTCAGTTGGTGGGTAATACACATGCAAAGTTTCAGAAAGATATCATGAATGGTTTTCGAGTTCTGCTCCGGAAACGAAATGATTACGGACGGACAGACGGACGGACGGACGGACGGACAGACGGACGGGGCGATGACTATATCCCACGGTATTACATACCGGTGGGATAATAATATGATTGTGAGAATTTAAATTTTGATGTGGTAAATAAAAGTGGAAAGCCCAAATGAAACAGAATAGTTACTATTTACATAACACAACTCCATTCGCATCGAGTTTCATCCACAGTACATGTATGTGTTAGATAAACTGTGCTGTTCATTCTGACTATATAGATAGATAGATAGATAGATAGATATATACTTTGATGATCTGATTGACAATATACAAGAGCTACGTATTTATAAATCTAAATAATTTACATAAAAGTTTTGACATTTTTATTTTGCCAATTAAGAACGTATGGTCGAGTATTATACCCTAATCATCATGCAGTTGTTTCATATTATGCGCCCGTAAAATCCGATATTGGTCACATGAAAAGGATACATGCTTTTCATTGTCAATGCAACCCTTATTACAAGATTTACATACACTTTGTTGAACAGGATCTTTACATAAACTCTGCAGATTGAAAGTATGTAAATTGATAATACATTTTAACATTTGCATTACATTTTAACATTAGATGGGTATTTAGAGGCAGATATTTTTGCATACAAATTTTTGAAATAATATCTTTAAATTATGCTCTCCAATTTATACATTGTGATTCTGAAAGGTATGTCACCATCCTCTTCATAGAGTGTTACGGGGTGCGGCGGCTATTGGTGTGTGGGCAGGCGGGACTTGAACATCCCAACTGAGTCACTCATTACAAATTCCAGGTGGTCGATGTCATTTCCCTGGTATGGATCCCAGACGGAGAACGCATATTCGAGTGTTGATCTGACAAGGGTTTGTAAGCCGTTTCCTAAAGTTTATTTGGGCACTGTCGGAGATTTCTTCGTAAGAATCCGAAGGTGCTATTTGCTTTCTTAACCGTTGTATCGATGTACATACATAAATTAACACTACCAAAATTATGACAGTCCCCCAAACATAATAAGAAATAAACATTAACGTATAAGCAACTTATAACATCAGACACCCAGCTGTGCTTACCAAGTTCATTCAACCTTTTACCATTGTAAAGGATATCTATTTAAGGCGACCCGATTTTATTATGGAAACCCGAGATTCCATAATTGACCAACGTAAATAACATAAGTGAGAAGTTCAAATTCTATCAAAAACCTATTTTTATACTTTAACTAAGATATTGACGAAAATTCCAACTTTCTACCCCGCACCGTACGTGAGATACAGACCCCCTTGCCCATGGGCGAGAGGTTGTTAAAATTTGAGTTACACAAAAATTATTTTCTAATTTTTAATAATGGGTCTAGCAGTAACATATTTTAGGTATTTGTGAACTCCCCCCATGCAAAGGAAATTATTTTTCCCATGGGCGAGATTTCCCATGGGCGAGACTTCGCCCATGGGCCAGGTTTCCCATGGGCGGATTTCCCATGGGCCAATGTTGACTTTGGCAAACATATAAAGGTTGTGAAATGTTGACTTTGAAAAAAAAATTTTGTGAAATGTTGACTTTGAAAAAAAATTTTTTTTGAAATGTTGACTTTTGAAAAAATAGAATGTTTGTGAAATGTTGACTTTGGAAATATTGACTTTTAAAATATTTATTGATTTTGGTGGAAGAGTTACTTTGATAAAATATGGACTTGTTGATTTTAATACATATTTTGAGTTATATGAATGGTTGACTTATGAAATATTCATTTTAGTGAAATGTTGTGTAGTTTAAGTTTAACTTATATAAAATGTTAACTTTGGTGACTTTGAAAAAGATATTTTGAATTTAGTGAAATGTTGACTTTAATCACATATTTACTATGAAATGTTGACTTTTAAAAGATATTTTGAGTTAAGCGAATTGTTGACTTATGTTGACTTTGGAAATATGTATTGACTTTGACGAAGTTTGCATATATCATGAAATATTAATATTTCTATTCTATTGACTTGGGTTTAGTTTGAAATGTTGACTGTTATATTAGTTTATTAATTTATGGTTTGACTGACCCTTCACACAAGAAATACCTACAACGGGTTGTTAGTCAACGGTATGTGCATCAATTAACATAATTGAATATACATGAGTGTCAATGACACGCTAATGAATAATGATACGCTAGTAAAGTAAATATATGTATAAACGTTTATATCAAGTACACACACATTGTGTTAAATGTAATTCAGCGTCGTGTAAAGTACTTACGCAATAAAGAATAACAATTTTTATTTGTAATTGTAATTCACTTTCATTTCTGAGGAATTAGCAAAATCTGCTAGCCGTACACTTGGAGTAATTATATAAATAGAAACTTTTAGGGGTATGCCTTTTGGTGTTTTCCTGCTTCTCTTTAACGTTCTCACCTAAAGACTCAGAGTTAATTATGCTTTGGCACTTTCTTACCTCGAAATAGAGTGTAAATATGACATTACAATCTTATGCTTATGTTATTTTACTTTCTGGTTATTGATGTCATATTTATTGTGAAACAAGGATATGATAAAAGGTAACATATATTTCATACAATGTGTACATGCATCCGACTGCATGACTAAGTCTTTTGTTTAATGTAAGGAATCTCTCTCTCTCTCTCTCTCTCTCTCTCTCTCTCTCTCTCTCTCTCTCTCTCTCTCTCTCTCTCTCTCTCTCTCTCTCTCTCTCTCTCTCTCTCTCTCTCTCTCTCTCTCTCTCTCTCTCTCTCTCTCTCTCTCTCTCTCTCTCTCTTGCGTAATCGCAGTGACCGGTTAGTTGTGTAATAGCTCGCCCATCCGTTAATTAGCGTTGATCCGAATGAATACACACCCAGTATGTCTACCACGGATGTCGTCAACACGTAATCATATGGTCTAGTGCCTTGGGAATCCATTTCCTGTTAATTGTTTCAATATTCCAATGTTCAGGTGGAATGTACCTGATGAAGGAATGAGTATGTAGTCCGAAACTTCGTGCATTTTCACATTAAAGAAGTTGTTATCCAGAAAATCTTCCTGTTCTTATGTATACCACATCTAAATGTCCTTCAAAGACCTAAATCTATGCAGTTAAATCAGTATCATATATCAAATATGTTCGTGTTGTGTAGTGATAGTAATGGGAACTGTTTAAGTACCGATGAATCCCATTGTGACATTATCACAATGACTCTTAAAATGGTACTTTGAGCAATGGTCAGTAGTTAAAATTACACCAATGATAATGTTTGCAGTTTTATAATCACCCATTGAAAGAGGTCGGGGTTGGGGAGTTGAAGTTGAAATTACTACTGCAAATGCAATACACACAGCGGCTTCTGATTTGTGAAGTTGAATTTGGCCGGAATCCGTCAAATGTTCAAAACTTGACTGTGCTGACCAGTAGACTCACGCTTGAGTGATTTTGTGGTCCTGGTTGAATCAGAGAGTGGCAGAGATGATATGTCTTCTGTTCTGGTGTCAACGTTGCATTTATCATTATAAATGCTGTTGGAATGACACGGTTTGTTAATTAAAAGAATGAGGCGGTACGCCTACTAATATATTTGCAGACAGACAGACAGACAGATAGTTGTTTTAAGTCTCACAAAATTACAGACAATGTACACACACATAAAATATGTTTTAAAATGCAATGAGCCACTCTATATAAAGAGTTATGAGAGACTTTTATTATTTAATCTTGCCTAGGTACTATTCAAAATTTCAAAATTTGCCTCCACCCTTTTCGACCGTGGCATCAAAATTATCCTCCTTTGGAATCATTCGAAACTTTATTAATGGTCCTTGCGACCCGAGTGAGAGAACAGCTCCGCTGAAATCGCTCGTTAAATCTCCGTACTCATCATCATCAACTATTATTATTGCAGGCACTCTCTGCTTCCTTTACTTAGCCCAACTGATAAAGTAATTTACATAATGCAAAATGATAAGCTCAGTAAATCTGAAGTCGCTACTATTAGTAAAATGTTTACAACATATATTGAGTTTATATATATATGAAGTATCGTTTTGAATAGACGTTTCAACAGTATTCTCTTCTATAAAATATTCACCTAAATGAAACGTTGACTCTTGAAATATTGTGACTTTTTTTAAGTTGAACACTAATGTCTGGCTAAAGGCGAGTGTTTCAAATAGTTCCGGTAAGTGTAAGTGCTATTGCCCACAATACATCGGTCACCATGACTGATTATTTATTCACAACTGAGTGCAGGTTACAGCTATATAAAGATAGAGAACAATTGCAATATAGCCATGCAAATGCGGTTTAAGTGATATATCAGACTTTTGTTTTGACTCTCAGAATACCCCACTGTTGAACAAGCGTCCACTCGGTATTACGTAACATGAGTATTCGGTCAACTCATTAAGGCCGACAGGTAATTAATTACCGGTACAATGCCTCTGACCCCTGTGTGACGAGAACGCCAATATATATACAAATGTAGTAAGATTTCGATAGAGTGACCACATTTGCATTTATATGTTTCCGATCTGTGTGCATTACACTGCAAATTCATCTCCGATCAGATGACATTCGCGACCAGGAACTAATAGCGCTAGTTATTGAGAATGTAAATGTAACACATGTAAATTATGTAACTTTGAGATAATGAATTTATTTTGTTACAACAGTTATACTATGCCTAAGATTATCATGTAGGAATTGCTGACTTTTAAGAGATTGACTTTGGTGACTGGAAACTATTTATTGGCTTATGTACTTATATAATGAAGGAAACATGTTTCTAAATCCATCTTAATGTGTGACGTCTTTGCCTTTCTCATAGGTTTAACACTTTCAACTGGACATCAAAGGCTGATTGTATCAATTATGTGCAAACCCATGGATATCACAACTAGGCTGATGGTGGTGCATTATATGTGAGACCCAAAAAATCGTCACAGCTTTGACAGTTATGAACTAGTTATAGACCTCTCATGCGTATCAGATGCATACTGAAATATTGAATTAACATCACATATCATTATACATATTCCAAGCAAAAGACATTGAGTGATTTTGACAAATGAAGTAACAAAATTAATTTAATGCGATAATCTAATGATTTTAACGGTCTTTAAGTGTGCTGTGTATTAGAAAGTCCCTGGTCTTACATAATGTGCATGAGAGGACGTCACCCTTCACTGGCCATGGGAATTCGCTAGTTGATGTAATTACAGGTGGCGGGAATGAACATTAACTAATAATCATGTACCCACCCTCACTTAATTATTTGTGTATCTCCCACCAGACTATTAGGGGTGGCCAACATTCGTTCAAATGTTCTTATAGATCTAACGCACAGTATTATATAACATGCGATATTAGAAAGGCAGTAATAATAATAATAATAACAATCATATATGATTATCGTATTGTGTTCTGTATAAATCAACACAGAAAACACATGCATAGGCTGATGGAAAAAGTTATTTAGAAGCTCCAAATGTAAGGTTGTTATGTATGATGTCATTTAAAGGTGCATCAATTGTGTTTCATACATTTTTATTTGGCTTTAATACAAATTCACTCAGCTTGCATATTCATCCCAAGTCGCCAAACATGTCATAATTACTAGTTTCCAATAATTAAAAGTAACATCATTATGCATGTGCAGAAACTACACGTCCTATTTACATGCACATGCAGGAGTTATATGACTTGTCGAACATTTTTTTATCAACCCAAATTTGTTTTTTTGTCTGGTTTAAATAAGATTCCAAAACTACGTTTGACTCATTGGCGCGAGCCAGACGAGGTGCATTGTCCGGTTTTCGATCAGAAATCGATACTTTTACCTTCATATTGTCAATATACTAAGTCGAGTATCATCAAAATGGTAGTTTTCAGTAACAGTTGGTACTTCTCGATGAAATAAGATAATTTATAACGTTTGTCACATTTGACCCCCCCCCCCCCCCCAACAACACAATGGATGTACTTTTAAACCGCTGCCTTTGAAATCTGTCAACTCCAACAGTGAAATTTTCACAGAAATATTGACATAATGAATAAAATATCTGTCAATTCTTGACAAATACCATGTTCACTTCATCTCGGTATTGTATGATAACTTGAAAAGATAATGCTTTCAAATCATTTATTGCAATATGAATACGAAATACAAACGTGTAGCAAGCAATGTTTATGTAACTACATGGACATTTAGATATTATCACACTTCCAACAACCGTACCAAAATATTTGAAACATAATAAATGTTGTTAACCGTTAAATATCATAAACAAAGTCATGACATCTGCCTGTCTATTTTACTTGAATCTCAAACTTGTAGCAAACCTATTAAACGATTACCACGCTGTATTAACGCTTACATTATGCAACATTGTCAACTTAAAATTAAAACAAAAAACATGTAAATTGTTCATTAAGCTCTCAAATAAAATTTGAAATGAACCAGTATGTATGCTGTACAGTACTATAGTATCTAATTACCATCACTAGTCATCCTATGAGGAGCCAAGTCGCGCTCTTAACGAGCTAAATGGAATATGATATACTGGGTATACTGGGATAAGTGACAGACAGACAGACAAGTTTTTTATTTAAGTCTCGCCTCAACATGGTAAAGATATATAATAAATACATAAGATAATGTCACAGTAAAACGTTGAGCCATTCCATATGGAATTATGAGAGACTAATATTTCATAAAAATATACACAGAAATAAAAATAAATATTGTAAAATACTATAAAACAGGCAAATATACATTTACGATATATACAATTTTACACTACGCTTTTTAAGAATATTAAAACAGGTTTTGGCAGATAAAAACGATACATCTGGACAGCTAAGAATAAAACTAACCTTATCTACATCATCCATTTCTAAAAAATTATCTAACATACTTGTACATTTTGATAAAAGCTGAAGTCGTTCATCGACATATAGAGGACAATACAATAAAACATGACATTCATTTTCAATAAAATCTTTACAGTGAAAACAAGTTCTCTCATTAAAAGGACAAATAATATACCGACCTGTTTCAACTTTTAACGGCGCGACACCACATCTAAACAAAGCTAGAGCTCTTCTCATTGAACGAGACATATTAGAACTAACATAAAATTCACAGCCAAAATCAGATTTAAAACTACAGTATGTGCGTAACTTATTACCACCCTTTCCACTAATACTACCAACTTTTAAGAGGTCTTGTTGCCATTTACATACAAAATCGTTAAAAACAACCTCAGAAACTTTAGAAACTATAAAAGGAATATGATACACTACGTTAATATCCTTAAAATGGTCGAGATTAAGATCTGACAATTTCTTACAAACTTTAAAATTCCAGTTACGTTTACCTCTTAAAGCTAAAGCATGACTCCATCTAAAAATCTTACTAGTAACTCGATTACGATCAAGATGACAAAGACGTCTAAAAAACCTCGACACATTCCTCCATTGATTTACAACTGTAGGATACCAGCCCATATCTCCGATAACAGCATTATTGGGGGCAAACTTACGCAGACCAAGGAAAAAACGCATAGCACGATTATGAACAGCATTTATACATGAAAAACTATACGTACCCCATATTGCCGAACCATACTCGATAGTAGACCATACCATAGAATAATATAACTTAGAGTAAGTTTGATACTGCATACCGCCTAAAACCTTATATTTAGTTATAAGTAGACCCAGAGCTCTACCAGCTGAATTGGCTACAGCTTTAGCCATTAAACCATAATCTAAATGCTCCGATAAAAGAAGTCCAAGGTAAATATACTTATCAACGACTTCTAATTGAATATCGCCACAGAAAAATAAAACTTTAGTTCTACCAACCGAAGCCCCTCTAAAATGAATAACCTTAGACTTAACACAATTCACCGTCATTTTATTACCAACAGTCCAGTTATGCAAACACTCAAGCATTACATTAAGATCACTCTCACACGCAGCAATGAAAACAATATCATCTGCATAGGCTAATATACTTACATTACAACCATCAATATCAATACCCAAAGACAAACTGTTAACGGTAGTAATAAGATCATTAATATACAAATTAAAAAGTAGTGGCGACAACAGACAGCCTTGCTTTAAACCTGAGTTTACATCGAACCACTGGGTGTAAAAACCATTAATATTAACAGCGCATTTAACATTTTTATAGAGTGACATAATTGCTTTGAACATCTTTCCATTCACACCGATAGAATCCAGTTTACTCCAGAGCAGTGTTCTGTCAATACAATCGTATGCTTTCTTAAAGTCAATAAAAGCAGTAAAAGTGGATTTACGTTGTTTCTTTCGGGTTTCAACTATAGAGGTAAGGCTTGAGATATGTTCAGTGCTTGATCGTTGCTTTCTAAACCCATTTTGGAGATCATGAATAAGGTCATTATCTTCTGCATAGTGATACAGTCTATTATTCAGGATTCCACAGTACAGTTTGTATGATGCACTAGCAAGTGTGATCCCGCGGTAAGACATCGGGTCCCTCGCGTCGTCTGCTCCGGACTTCGGGATAGGGGCGATAATCCCCTGGGCCCAACTGGAGGGTACATAACCAGACTTATAACATGTTGAAAAGAGTTTATGGAGATAGTCTATACAAACGTTATTTTTTAGAACATCAGCTGGGATGTTATCGAAACCCGGTGATTTTCCTTTCTTTGCTTGACTTACTGCAAGTCGCACTTCTTCGATAGTGATAGGACTGTCAAACACACTTTCCTCGTCTTGACAGTCGTAAGTACTCGTATCCTCCGCCTCAGGTGTTGTACAGTTTAAGAGATCACTATATGCTTTCCGCCAAGTGTCAAGTACCTCCGTGACGTCATTAGAGATGCTTCCGTCACTGCGTTTCACTTCCAGCGGGACTTTCTTCTTTCTGTCAAAACCGACTCCAACTCGCCCTATCTTCTTCCAGAAGTCACCGTCGTTAGCGTCGCACATGTCTTCCAGATCTTGAAGTGTACGTTTGGTGTGGTCCCGCTTAGCCCTCTGAGCATGTCGGTCGAACAGTTGTCGTTTAGCTACGTATATGTGTTTCAGAACATGTTTACGGGGTCCATGATACTTACACCAACGCCGCTCGGCGTCACACATGTCGCTCCAGAGTTTAGAGAGATAGTCCGACCACCACGCCTTCTTCTTTCTTCCTCTTTTACGACTTGAATTAGTAGCCGATGTTTTAACCACAACTTTCGTAGGAAGCCTATTAACCATTTCTGACCTAACAGTGTTCTTAAAAACATCAAAGGCATGGTCTATATCTTCTTGGCCCTGAAGAGAGTCAGACAACTTATCAATAGCGACATTAAGAGAATCTACACATTGCTCTGATGACATAAAATCAGTTGGTATAGATGAAATATCACATTTCACTACCGTTGCTGTCTCACAGTTCTCGGGTAGGTTTGTCGTTGAATTACTTGTATTAAGCACAATGTTCCAGGTAAGTATGGAGTGATCCAGTTTCAGAATGCTGTTAGCACTAACTACACCGACACAGTCAGATTTGTCAACAAAAGAGTTAGGGCGTATGACACGAAAATTAGAGAAGGTGTCGAACTGTTCATATGGACATAAACAGTAGTCCACCACTGATACGCCCCTTGAAGACACATATGTATAGTCGTTATCTTCACTTCTTCCGTTTAGCATACAGTAATTGGCACTAATAAGAAAATCTATTAAAACACGACCCTGTGAATTAATTACTTTATCTAAAACAGTTCTCCCAGGGAGCACATCCACACCATCCACAAAGTCTGTTAAATCCCCACATCTACTATTAAAATCACCACAAATAAAAGAAGTACCTGGTTGGTAATATTGATGAGTCTGTAGTAGCAATGTGTCGAAGAATTCCGTCGCATCTATATTCCTGCTGGAGTTTTCTGGTGGAAGATAGCATACACATGCTATAACACTACAGTCAGTAGCAAACTTATGAGACAGTTTAAGCCACAGAATACCTTCGTGCGAATTGTCTAAAACATTAACATTAAAATCATCTAATAAACATTTCTTAATTAAAAATCCCACGCCACCTGAACCACATTTAGCGTTTGCGTGAAGCTGAGTTCTATTGTGGCCAAACCACATGTAATTATCTAATACAAGTTTATTATTTCCGGTAAAATGTGTTTCCGCCAGTCCTATAATATCTAAATCTGTCGATTGCAAACATGAAGAACGGAGCACATGGTTATTAGCTAAGAGAACATACCGGTATTCCGTTCTCCCTATCGTTTCCACTACATTACCGCTATGGAGCAGTCCCATAGGCCCCAATGGAGGAAATCCTTTGTCGCACTTTCGCGCACTTGTTACGACTTTCGCGCATGTACAAACCATTGAAATGTCTTTATTACATTAATAGCTATCCGTATGCCCCATTTTCGCTCGTCAAATCTTAGGAAATATATTTTTTCTAAGTCATCAAACATCGCAGTCGATGCTTCGATAAGCGCGTCGCCATATTGAATCACGTGATACCGGGAATTCCCTTCTTGAAATAGATCCACTCGCGTGATGCACCCGTTCCACAATGATCGAAATTGATTTACATTGATATAATAAAATTGTGATTAACTAATGCTTTATAGAGTACAGCTTCCTTCGTTTAAATTATATTGTTCATAGCTAACTCCAATTTAAGATTTTACTTGTAAAAAAAGCCTCAGTATGAAATAATCTATTTTTAAAAGTACAACAGATATTTTTTTTATTATAATATCATGACTGATAATAACCACCATGTTAAGATGTGATAATCTAAGGACAGTTAACAGGAATAAATCTTCAGATTCTGGAGTCACATACATTAGTTATGCAAAACGTTGACGTTTGGAAATAAATGTAAATAGTTCATTTTTAGTTTTGACACTATTTGTTAATTGATGTGCGTATTATAGATTAACACCATGCCGTAATCCATAATTTCAAAATATTTCAATTGTCTCGCGTTATAACAGATAGATGATTTTCATGTTCTCATATTAAAGTTTCCAAAATAATTTAGTTTAGTAACAGTATTTTTGAAATTATGTGTTGTTTGAAAATTGCAAACTCAATTAGTTCCAACATAAAAAAAGGTTAACTAATAATCGTATTTGAGTTGAGAATTTAGTCATAGACTCAAAGAGTAAAGGCCAAACAGCAGATGCAACGTCTATGTAATCGTTCACCAAATTGAAGTATACACTACAGATTGCAACGTATAACAGTACTGTTCTGAGATTGATTAAGATTTTACTTGCATGTACAAAGTTCAGACTTGGCGATGATACCGTTATCAAAAAAAAAAGTTAATCTGGAAAAGGTGCAGAAGACAAGACTACATACGTTATTTGTTCTTCATAAGCTGTAAATACATAAATGAACTAACATTTGTATATGTGAACTTCATCTGAGGCAAGACAACGGGCTCATTCTCAACATTTTGCGTTTTCCTTAAATTACGAACACGATGAAAATATTGAATAGTCTGCAATATACAGTTTTACTTTCTTTGGATATATGCGTATTGTTATGACTAAATCTCCAAACCGAACTCTTTTAAACCGTATAGATATCATGATATTTTAATTGGATATATTAAACAATTGGAATACCTAACATTAGATTCATCTATATGTCAAATACGTCTGAAATAATCGCCTGCCTGAAACTATGCGTTATGCATAAATATATTGTTATTATTATCGAACTATTTCTAAAAGTCCACAAGGAAAGTTAAGGGCCTTTTCTCTGGGTACCCCTTGAATAATCACATGAAATAATTTCAATATACTATGACTAGTCGTCATTATCAACAATTAACTCTAATTGGATATTTGTCATTATGAATTTGACGAGGTTTGTTTTAAGGGGCCATGTTTATTTTCGTCTTACAAAAGATTTTTCCAGACATTCAAGAGTTCACTCTTGTTTGCAAATCCCATCATTCGGTAAATAAATACGTTTAAACCATAAGTATGACTTCACATTGTAAGTGCGTTTAGTTTTAAGTTTAAATCCTTAGCGTCATTTCTGATAATATAAGATTTTTTTTCGATTTTTATTTTGATTCTTCTGCTGAAGGTATCGCATAAAGACGTAAAACAAAGTCTCGGAAAACAAGCAATTTAGTAGATATATAAGAAAGATTGCATAGAACATCCACCATAATACATTATTTACTTGAATTTTTTGCTTTCTTATGTGTGTGATACATTTATTGTAGATTTTTTTGTATTTATTTTGGAAGTCACGTATAAACAAAGTCATATAATGAGCATAGAGCTGAAAAATAACACAGCCATGTTAAGGGGTTGAACATGAACCGTCAAAGCAGATGCCATTGTATCGTTTACAAAGATAACTCTTTTAGGATACCTTTTATAATTATCTTTTTACAACATTCCTTTAATACAGATGTACAACGATTAACTTCGTAGTCATAATTCAATAACACAAATTTATAATATACACATGTATTTTATAGAATAAATTGATTTTGAATTTATTTGTATTTTATGAATATGTGATTCTTGTTCCATTAAATCCAATTTTCAGCATATTGAGTCAAAACGATTACATATTTATTTTATTTTACTCGCCAGTTAAATAATATATTCACAAGTAAAATAAATGAGTGTAATCAACGGTAGAGTAATTTACCGACCCGGGTATAGTTTTATATTCTCTTGTCAAACGTGTATCGTCTTGGTGCATCACGCGAGTGGATCTATTTTAGGAAGGGGATCCCCGGTATCACGTCATTCAATATGGCGACGCCCTTATCGAAGCATCGACTGCGATGTTTGATGGCTTAGAAAATATATTATTCTTAAGATTTGACGAGCGAAAATGGGGCAGACGGATAGATATTAATGCAATAAAGACATTTCAATGGTTTGTTCATGCGCGAAAGTCGTAACAAGTGCGCGAAAGTGCGACAAAGGATTTCCTCCATTGGGGCTTATGGGGCTGCTCCATAGCTCTGACGTCTGTCAGAGCTATGTACCTTAGCTAATGGTTATCAGAGTCTACAGAAGCTGACCATCCTGCCACATTCCAAAACCCGCATTTTACCTATTGTCTATGCACTCGGTTGTCACGGTGAGTGCGCTCATCGCGGGTGTGACCTCGGTTGCTGTATCCTCGATCCTGATTGGGTGAGCGCGGCCTGTTGCCGTCACGTGACCTTTGTTGGTAAACATTACCACGTGGGTTGTACTCGGATCTGTAACCATCACCGCTGCGTGTGTTGCCGACTCTGTCATCGTCGTGTCGCTGATCACCGTCACCCAACTTCACGATCCTACTGCCGGAGAGCCTCAGCTTGCCCTCGCCCACATTGTCAACAAGTGTCCTCATGTTAAATTCAAACAATCTTTGCTGCAGGGACTTGTCACTAGAAATATATACATTATTAAAGTTTCTGCTATTTTTCAACTCACGTTTCGTTGTAAGTATACGATGTTTGTCTTCTCTCGACTTACACTTAGCCACAATGACTCCAGCGTATCTGGCATGTCGAGATTCTTTTCTCACAGCTTCTTCCACCACCACATCTCTCAACTAAGTGTGTATTGCAAAGGGGCAGTTTGTTTTGGTATTACCATAAACCAATTAAAAAATACGTATATATTCGTATTGTCGCCAATACTGTTATTTCAATCGGAGTGTTTTGACACGTGTGTAGTTGACTCAGAGATACACACACGTGGTCACTGGGATGTTCAGGAGATACGGTTCACTGACTTGATGGTTAAACACTCAGGAATTGTCTGAAATTTTAGAAAAGAGTGGTATATTCATTTTGGATTATTTTCATTTGAATGCAAACCGGATAGTATATTGTGGAAACGTCTGGTTATAAACTGACTACATATATATAAACTTAATATATATTTTTTTAGGGGAAGGACACTTGTGTGAAAAGGCTTTTCATACATAATACCCGTCAAAATCGTAAGATGTCTTTGATAATCCCTGTATCGTATTGAGAAAGCGGCCGAAATTGTAAACAAATGAAATTATTAAGAACTTAATATAGACTTTTCATGTACCCCCTTCACTGCAGTCAACAGACTAACAGTGAGTGGGTCATCTCAATATCTAAATTAGAGACTAATTGCAAGAGTTCGAATTAATTAAAATTTGTAGGGTACTGGCGAATTTGAAAACGCCAAAAATGAGAACATTCTGAATTCATTACATCATTACATTTCTAAAAGTAAAACGTTTCGCTGATTATTGATACAAACGAATAATGAATATATTAGATCAGTGTTCATAATATTTGCGAAGTAATCCCTTGTTCAAAAGAGGCAATTAAGTATTTTGACGCTAGGAACAACTGAGCACTGCCATACATGCAAGAATGTATATACGTATGTATGTTCGGTTCTATTGAATGATTAAAACCGCTCGAAATAGAATCAAAAAAGTGAGGTAAGTAATGGACTGTTTTATTTTCTTAATTTACAACAATGGGTTAGTTGATCGAATAGACATGTTACGCAATACCACGGCACGCTCGTTACATAGACATGGTGTTCTGATACACACAAATGCACAGGTCTAATATATCATATATCTGTAACCTGCACTTGGTTGTGTATAAATCATCAGTCTCGATGACACTGCCCACTCTACAAAACAATCAGAGAACCACTGCTTAGAACCTGTCAAGCCAAATGGAACAATTTTAATACTGCCACCGACCCGGAACGTCTATCATGTATCCTAGCAAGCCCAACTATTTTAAAAGAAAGTGCCAGAAGCTGCAAACTACTGCTGGAAAAACGTCGAAATGTATTGTTTAAAAATTGACTTTTTTTAATAATATATTATTTTATGTCCTTTTATGCACAGTTTATATGTATACCTATATTTATACAAATATATGTATTATTCTATATTTAACCAAAGTTTTAGTATCTGATTTATAACCACGTTTACTCTTACATTCATACCTTTTATTTGTAGTCATTGCATTTTTAATATGTATAGATAGTCTCTCATAACCCTAGTTTTAGGGTGGCCCAGATGTATTTATATTTTATTGATATTATTTTATGTATGTGTATATATGGGGTGAGACTGAATAAACTATCTGTCTGTCTGTCTGTATTGTGGGCAACAGCGTAGTCAAAAAATCTAATACTTACTGTTTGAAACGCGCTCCTTAAGCCAGACCATAGTGTTTTCAAAATCTTATTAAACTCAAACTTCAACATCGCCAATAAATATTTCAAAGTAAAACTATGTCACACTAAGTCAATCGTTTAGAAGTCAACAATTCACTAAACTCAAAATATCTTCTCAAAGTCAATAAGTCACCACGTTAACATATAATTAAAGATAAACTTTAAGTCAACCAATAGTTCCAAAGTCAACATGTCATCAAACTCGATATATCTTTTCAAAGTCAATATTTTATTAAAGTAAAACTTCCACAAAAGTCAACCAATATTTCCGTAGTCAACATTTCACCATCATTATAATATTTTCAAAGTCAACATTTCACCAAAGTGGCATCAATTCCAAAATCACCATTTCACCAAGCTCAATATAATTTATATAGTCAGAGTCAACATTTCAAACTTCACCAAAGTGAATAAAATGGAATAAATATGGAATTAATATTTCATGATATAAGCATACTTCACCAAAGTCAATAAATTAACATAACATAATTAATGTAAGTCAACAATTCGCTTAACTCAAACTATCTTTTATAAGTCAACATTTCATCAAAATCAATGTGTAATCAAAGTCAATATTTCATAAAATTCAAAATATATTTTTCAAAGTCAACATGTCACCCAAGTTAACATTTTATCAAAGTAACACTTTCACCAATGTCAATAAATATTTCCAAAGTAAACATTTCATAAAACATTATTTTCCCCCCAAAGTCAACATTCACAAACATTATTTGTTTGCATAGTCAACATTGGCCCATAAAGCCAATGGGAAATCCGGCCCATGGTCGAGGTCAACATATGTGATTAAAGTCAAGATGTAAATATGTGATTTAAGTCAACATTTCACTAAATTCAAAATATCTTTTTCAAAGTCAACATGTCACCAAAGTTAACATTTTATATAAGTTAAACTACACAACATTTCACTAAAATGAATATTTCATAAGTCAACCATTCATATAACTCAAAATATGTATTTAAATCAACAAGTCCATATTTTATCAAAGTAACACTTCCACCAAAATCAATAAATATTTTAAAAGTCAATATTTCCAAAGTCAACATTTCACAAACATTATATGTTTGCCAAAGTCAACATTGGCCCATGGGAAATCCGCCCATGGGCAACCTGGCCCATGGGCGAAGTTTCGCCCACTGGCGAAATCTCGCCCATGGGGAATCTCGCCCATGGGAAAAAAAAATTCCTTTGCATGGGGGGAGTTCACAAATACCTAAAATATGTTACTGCTAGACCCATTATTAAAAAATTAGAAAATAATTTTTGTGTAACTCAAATTTTAACAACCTCTCGCCCATGGGCCGGCCCATGGGCAGGCCCATGGGCGAACTTTCCCATGGGCATACCCATGGGCAAGGGGGTCTGTATCTCACGTACGGTGCGGGGTAGAAAGAATTTTCGTCAATATCTTAGTTAAAGTATAAAAATAGGTTTTTGATAGAATTTGAACTTCTCACTTATGTTATTTACGTTGGTCAATTATGGAATCTCGGGTTTCCATAATAAAATCGGGTCGCCTTATTTGTTTCCATGCGCAATGGTTTTAACCAATATGTTTTAGACTTTCACAATCAAAACTTTTGCAACCTGTTGTAAAGGATAGAAATTAATTTCTCAAAAGTAATCTTCAAACATGAATACAAGTTTTCACATAAGTTTGACCAAACCTATCAAGAAGAAAACATTACCTCAAAATATGTGTAATATCAGACCGTGCTTAGTGACGACCCATTATAATATCACCGACTAAAGACTACACTTTCTAATTTTTTTAAATTATCTGGAAATCTCATTTTAAACAAAATATATCTAAAATGTTTCAATGGCTCTGGAGACTTACAACTCAATAAACGAAAATTACAAAGTCATTATCAAAAAGGAAGAGCATCAAATTCGTATTTTCCTGAAAAATAAATTTACCATTTTAATTGATTTAATTTTAGTGAGAAGATCATTACGAACAAAGTGAATAAATTAAGATTAAACATACAACCCTGTCTTACTTCAACAGTTGTTTCAAACAAATATTTTGCCAGCATCTAATGCACCACTGGCTTCCAAAGAGCTACACATACTCTTGAGAATAAACTACATTTTACCATAACTTCCTTTTTTTGAGAAGGGTATATAGCAGTGTTTTTTTTCGAAATAACCAAAATCGTTCATTAAATCTATGAATGCAGCATTAAAGGACGCTGACGCACGTTTTTTGCATATTAAAATTTTCTCAAATTTGCCGTTTATTACCAAAGTTAATTGTAACGCTCGAGGGTAAAACATCACATTAGATGACCCGATAAGACGTATCCATTGAAAACGGTTTCCAAATAGGAAGACAAAGATGCGACATGTACAGCAAATACTATTGAACTATTCTGTGTGAGACGTAGATTTGTAGGTCTCAAGCGATTTCGAGAGTTCATGCAGCAAGATGATTGACCATTCAATCATGGTGCCATATCTAAAATTCTACTCTGAATGTTCAGGTATCGCTACATCAGCCATTAAAATGGTCGCTTGATAGGAAATAGACTAACATGGCTTAACCGAATCATGTACACTCTTTTTATTGATCCAGGGGTGTTATTTAGCCATTGGTAACACTTCTTTACATTTTTGTGAGACCACTTTATTTAAAGAAGAAAAACCTGCTACAGTGCCTTTAAATCGTCTTTAAGGTTTACAGATATATCTTGAAAACAGAGCTGGAAGATTAAATGTGTTGTCATGAGACTCACCCAACCACACCATCATGTCCAGCTCAATAAGTGCAACCGAATCATCTGCATCCAGCCTTTCCAACTCAATATATTAACTAATTCACACAGACTGAACTCGCCATTGAATACTAGTAAGCCAGCCGCTATAGATGACCCGATTGCTTCCTCATCACCCAAGACCAATGCAAATAGAACTCAATAAACCAAAACTGGACCTGCAATTATTGTAAATTTTCAGAGCATCAAGAATAAGGCCCTTGAATTTCAAATGCTAGTTAATTACACCAACCCTGACCTCATAATCGGAACTGGGCCTGACTACACTGTCGGCCAAAAGAAACGCCTTCTTGATTTTCCTTAAAATGAAGTATAAAATAATTTCTGAAACATAATCAATGGTGGTCTCAAAGTTAAACTGAAAACAAATAAATATGAAACTCCATTGAAACTTGAAATCCATAGAATCATGAAAACCACGCCCAATGAAAACTTCTATTTCCGGTTGATTCAGTTGCGCGCTGTAGCCACGTACAACTGTAGCGTCATCATCACTTTAATGCAAATGCATGTCTGTATAACCCCCTGGAACCCTGTACTGCAGGGTTCCAGTGATAGTGCTTTTGTACAGCAAGAGATGCAGTGATAGTGATCGGATTAGTGAGGATATTTGATGTATGTGTGTGCAAAATGCAGCTGTAAAGCAACATAAGAAATTACACAGTACATGAATATGACTTATGTCAAGCTGAATCTATGGCCAATTCATAAGTGTATTTACTTCAACCTTTTGCTTATGCATATGTGTGTGGCCATGTGGTTTATTAGTCAGGGTGGTCGCAATAAAATCTTATTTGAATACGTATGCAAATTAGGCACCATATCGACCAAATTATAGAATTAACACGAACTTTAGCCTTTAAAAACCACATTGTATAAATTTGGGAGATATGTGCTTATTCTATGAAAACTTATTGTTAAAATAGTATACTGTACATACCTCGCAGTGATCTTGATCAGTACAGATCAGTAATCGTGGTTTTGATAAATGTGCAATGATCGTGATTTTCTGTACGAAATAAGTAAATACTTCAAATTGAGTATCAGAATCGATGATTGATTAAATTTCAAAAGAGGAATTTGTAACCAATTTACGGTCAGGCATCTTGGAAGATACTGAAGGGTGCAGTATTGTTCTGTAATGGGTACTGTCAAAGAAACTAGTATACAATTCCACAGAGAGACACAAATTAAGATACTGGCTGTAAACTATAATGAAAGTAGAGGCAGATACCAAAATCTTCCTCCACAGACAGTGTGCCTTGAAAACCAAGAATCTAAGATGACATTAAGTTTTTAATCGGCCAACAAATAATCAATGAAAGACCACTATACCACGTCAAATTGGCGATTTCTTTCTTCACGCGTAAGAAAGATTGATTTGAAACAACCCGAAATGTTATCAACCGAACACAATTGAACTTATTCCATGCTTAAATCAAAATCAGTCGTTTGTTTTCTCATGCTCTTGATTCTATAGTTGCTCAAAATAATAAAACAATATCATATTTGAAACGGCTTTAATGATCTTTTCGTTCGTCGGCCAGTGTTGCATTTACTGTGAAGAGATGTTGACATTTCATCGTATAGACATTTTATAAGGAATAGTTCATTAAATGATCAAATGCGATTTAATGGCCTGGCATGCTTAATTTGTTGGTATTTAACTTGGTAAGTGTTTGACAGTATACTAAGCAGTTTGGTGTTGAATATTATTCCCACACACAAACGTCTGAGCAATACTTTATTAGAATCTGAAATTGAAGCTGTGTTGATATCCAATAGTAGTAAATTGGTTAACAGGATGGCAAAATGATGACAACCTAGGATGGTTTAAGAACATTGGGTCCATCCGGTGTGGATATATCACGTTAACAAGAGTTCGAAAAGTAGTCAAAGTGTCGCGGTGACCTTGGAACTAAGGCCAAGGTCATTAAAAATCGACTGGTATTTGCGTTTTCCCCCCAGTGTAGGCTGACGCCTAATTTGAAGACTTTGGATGTAACGCTTCATGAGATATCGTGTAAACAAGAGCTCAAAAAGTAGTCAAAGTGTTGTGGTGAATACATAGTCCCCCGTTCCGCGTTGCGGCGGGGGACAACAATGTGCACGTGCTGGAAGTAAACTACTGTTGACAATGACTAAGCCATATCATTGTGTATGAAGAGTGTCAACACTCTCTAATTTGACATGACATGCAAATAAATAAGGAATGCATTTTTTTATTCCGTCTGTACCAACAATTGTAAACATTGTCATTGGACTTGTATATATATATGTCATGTAATGTTATTTCTTGGGAATAAAAACATAAACAAAAAAATATAGTCGCAAGCGACGATAAAAGGATGCAGCACATAAATGATTCAATTATTTGAAATACAACGAAATAAGGCATCGTTTCAATTTTATTGCACATCTTTTAAAACCAGTTGCAAGTTTCTAGCATTTCCCTAGGATTATTGATACCCAGTACAATGTATGTACATGTCAAATCAATGAGTTGTAAAGAAAAGCAATATGGCGGCTAAACCACGAGAGCTAAAACTTTGTCATCATTTACTTCCATATAATTTATATAATATTAAGGGCTATCAGTATGTCAAATTTGGTTGCATTTGCTTCAGCCGTTTTGCCTGCATTTTTTATGCAAAAATCTTGAAATAATAAAAATAAGCACGCCAATAACAATAAGGATTCATCACTTTAGTGCTGAATCCTTAATCAACAGCCTGGTCGACATAAACTTTGGCAACGACTTCATGATAGTTGACCCGGGAACTTGTGGTGCCACCACAGGAAGCATCCTCCAACTGCAAGTAAAACTCTTTCCTCCCTCGGACTATAATCACCTGGAAGCACATCTCCGGGGACACAGATCATCCAGCATAGAGAAAGCCTTCCAGGCGTTCTTATCAGCAGAGGGCCGAGCCGGAAGTCACCACGAAAATAAAGTCCGGATTTAAAATTTTAAAACTTGTTAACCTCTTTTTAATCTGATTGTCTGACGCATGGGCACTTTTTTCATCGCTCAAGTAGCAACACTTGGTTACGGATTATCTCCTGTCAAGGATGACGATGATGACGATGATGATGATGATGATGATGATGATGATAAGTAATATGATTAAGTCAAAGATAGTACGTGTTTTTGTTCAATGGAGACGCTGTAGTTTTTTAATGAATGGTAGATCGGGTTTTTCGGATATATATAGTTTTTAATTCAATGATGTTTACAATAATATGGATGGTGAGAATTTAACTCTTAAATTTGATGAAAAGAGAGGAAATCTTTAAGGAACCAGAGTCCATCCCATTGGATGTTGTGGAAAGTTGCTGTTTACATAACAAAACTCCATTCGCATTGACTCTCTTTCCTAGTACAAAACTCATTGTGACTAATAATGTGTGTAAATCCGATTACCTCTTTATATAGTAACTTACTGACGCCACTGTTAGGAAATAACAATGCCATAGAAGATGCTTACATATGAAGCGAATTATAAAAAAACATACATGTATATTTACAAGTGAAATTTTGAATGATGAATTTAGGGTATTTTCGATACATACATTTTGTTTTTCGATTTTATAAGTGATCAAAGATACATGACGATTTATAAATGCAAAACGATTCGTGAAGAGGCAGGAAACATTTGGCTTAAATCATTCTGTGAAATTTCAGGTCCAGTACACCATTTCCGTGATGTATGTATTCATAACGTATTCATAAGAGACATGCAATCACTTTTGATGTTAATGTTATAACAATCAATCAACGTGTCATGGTTGATATTCTTTATGAGAGCACTGAGATATGACACAGTGTAACTATATGGACTTTCCATTTCGATAGTAGGATGATTTTGTTTATTACTAACGCTACTGAGTGAATACATCCCGTGACAGAGCGCTTAACTCAGGTTCTGATACTCACTAGTAAAATGATTTGTTCACAGTGCTCCTTAACTTTGTTGTCAACCGACCTTATGTCGTTACTATGCGACCAGATAGTTTTGCTATAATATGATTAACACTAATGGCTGAATACACACTGTGTAATTATGCATACATTCATTTCATCAGTTATTCTTTCATGAAAGCATTAGGTTTTTTTTCTCTCTTGCTCACTCGCTACTTGGAGAATGCACTTGTGGCATGGAAGTTTAGCACAAAATAAGTACACATATTGTTATTATTATTACCAGATGCTGGGCCTCGAGGTATCGGTGGCTGAGTGGGTTAGCTGTTTGAATAATCAGTGCAGGCAATTGATGCTTGACTCTTGTGTAGTAGGTTTGAATCTCACAAGGGACCGGAAACAGTCAACGAATTTGTACGATTGCAGATAGTATGAACCCAAATAGAACACTTTTACATGTTAAAGGGGCAGTAGCACGTTTTTCTGCTGAAATAAGTTGGTGAAATGCATTTGAAAAATAATGTCACCAATAGTAAACCATCCTTCTCTCTTTGGAAAATCAAGTTTGAAAATGAGTGTACAAGGTTCCGTAAAGCCATGGGAATCGCTTTTGTCATTCGAAATAATAAATTGTGTTCACAATAAAATGGCCGCCATGCAATTTTTGCTTTATACGCAACATCGTTATTACCACTACGGATAATTGGTTTGTTTAATAAGATGTTTTACCCTCTAAAGTATATATAAACGACATAAACTATCAATATAAATGAGAAATTTACACGAAAAACGTGCTACTGCCCCTATAAAGCATTGTAAAAAATGAATTCTAGATTTGCAATAGAGATATGTACTGAATAGATTCATTGGTAATAATAGAATTTTAAAAGAGATCGCTCTCAATCAGAAGGGACTGACATCCTTTTAATAGGAACATTAAATAGGACATGGGTCGGGCGGAAAAGAGCACACATGATGTATCAGTTCACGTTGAGTCGCCCGAGCCAATTTGCGGGTATTCCGTGTCAATCAACATAGGGAAATCAACCAATCAGAATCAAGGATAAGCCGACGTCATGTTAAAGTTCAGTATAAAGGTAATGTTTTGGAAGTATTAAATAGTACTATACGCCATGTGTCCTTGACATTATAAGTCTGGTTTTGGAAGTGCATTGGTAACGTCCACAGATGGGATTGCAACAACAGTGGCTCAGTACTAAAACATGACACTTTTGAAGTTAAAATCTGCATCTATAGATTGTGAAAAGTGCATTGTGCCCATACCTTTGGTGATCAAAATGACAGATGATGCATAATAATAATGGCTGAGAGTAAAAATTACCTATGGCGTAAAAACACTAAAATTGTATCAATGTCATTGAAACACAAACTCAAATTGAGTTAAAGCGCTTTATTCACATGTGAACAGGTCTCCGGTTGATATATCTGCAAACAGAACAGTAACACATGTACTTCATACAGATAAAACATTATACAACATGTGTTGTTATTAAGCTAAGATTGATATGTGCATCTCATGTTATACTTTAAAATATGTTACCCCTGGAATGTTGTAATTTATATTATTAACTGTAAACGTAACTATTATATCAAGCTGGTATATATTTTAATTATCAATTTCCTTAGTCTTAAACCTGTTCGAGATTTATCATATTTAAGGAATTACTTCTTCAGTCAATAATGTATAGTATATTGCACTTCCAACTGCATTAAACATGTATCAACTGAACGTAGTCAATGGTGTGACATAAGCAAATAAAAGATTATATCCATGCCTACCATTGTCCGATGTCCTCATTTTCTGAAATATGATAACGTTAAATAGAATCATCAACTCAAACTAAATAAAATCTTGAATTATGAATGACAGTGTTTCAATGGCAGTGACGGTCATTTTTTTAATATCTATACTAATCCAACTGCAACATAAATTAATATATTTAATGTTTTATTGAAGAAACAAATTGAAACATTTTTTTGAGAAACAATTCTCTAACTTAACATATACGTTATTCAAATTTCAATGTCTTTATATTTGTTTCTTGTAACCTATTCTTGAGGTTTTTAATTTCAAATATAGAAGTAAATATTAAATAACTAACCTGAAAGATCGAGAAGTTTCCTCAGTTCTGCGTCAGATAGTTGATCAAGATCAGCTTCAGACTCTGGATTCTGCAAAGCATCTGCATTTCCGAAAATTAAATGTTTTGGTGAGGTGCATGGACTTAATATCGTTTTGTGTTGCATCATAACTCAAATGAATTACCCTCCAACTAAAGCGTCTAATGGATTAATGAACCATTCTTCTACATGTTATCAACCCCGTGATATTTTCATACAGACAATTCGTACTCAAAATGGTTTAAACTATATTAATCCATGTACTCAGGTACAGGGAGATCAACAAACACGGTTTCCCCAATATAAATGTCTCTCCCCAAAATAACAATAAAACAGGATAAGAACATCATAAATACCATCAATATATACATTGATGTAAAAAGAAAAAACACATAATCATTTTTAAAGATATGTATTAGTATATTTGACAGGGTCTTGTTACCGAATAGTAGGCCTACAGTATTCAGGTCATGCCCTTTAACATAGAAGAAGCTTACATTGGGATATAAGTATATTTTGGACACATGAATATATATACTCATACTCAAAATACCTACCCTTGAGCTTTCATTATTACCTGGCATGTTAGCGCTAAGCTTTAACAATCCCATTATTTGCAAACGTTTGGGATATTAACGAGGTTACACAAAAGAGTAAAGTTTGCACTCTTATAAGACAACTCATTAGGTCTTCAAGACGAATGTCTGAAGACCTATTGTTATTATCCTGATTTTTATTCTTTATTATTATTTGTACTTTTTTTGTCCAGAACTTTCAGAATTAACGGCTGGACTGATTTGCTTGAAATTTACAGAGATGATAGCATGTAACCATGTCTGGAAATAGACGAGACAGATTTTGGATTTTCGACTTCTTTCTTGAGTTATCTCCCCTTGAAGTCAAAACTTAAAACCGCAATAACTCGAAAACTAATGAATATATTTTCATAAAACTTTCACCACAATGTGGGCAACAACATTACGCATCGATAAGGCCTATAGCGATTTTCGGCCGTAATAATAGATTTTTTGCTATTTTAAAAAAACTGAATTTTTTGTGAACTTTCGCGATTTTTCGGGTATGCGTCTAAAAAAACCTTCTCTTCCTTCAATTCTTTGAATAAAGTTAAATGTTATAGCTTATTTGGAAGATAAATGAATTCTTCAGAGGGTTGTAGAAGTCGATTTTTTAATTTCATTCTAGAATTTTAATAATCCTTCATTGAAGATGGTCATTTTTAAAAAGACCGAATTTAGGCCTCATGCTGAAAGGGCCATAACTCTGTTAGAAATGAAGATATGTCAAAGATACTTATTGCCATCTGATCACAGTACGTTACTTAACATTTGTAAAACAGGTCTTTATGATGTAAAAGTTGATAGTTAGGCCACAATTATCGCATTTGTCAAAATGTATGAAATTTCGTGATTTTGAGAACTTTTGAGGGGCATATTTTTAGAAGAATTTTCGATCGCAAACTACTGAAGATACAAACATCTTTAATAGCTCATGATGAAGGAGAGATATCATTTTATTAAGGACAATAATTTTCAAGCATGTGTCTGTCATAGTTTACGTGTGACAAGTCATAGAAGATTGTCATTTTTCGAAAATCGCCATTTTCAACAAAGTTGATAGGTTCATAACTGCCTAACTTCTCATGCTATTGAAATTTCATAGACACCTACGTATTCACAATTTCAAGAAGAACAACTTTTATGTTGACCGCTTTCATCAAAAAGTTGATAGTTAAGCCTCGAACATCGCGAACGATGTCTAGGGGTCCAAATTTAAGCATTTTTGACTATTTTCTTGAATATTCAGAACAGCATAACGCATTTATTATGTATGCAATCTAACTGATGATTACATCTTCTTAAGTGGAAATTAAAGCACAACATTTTGTATTTTGCACCTTAGTATGGAAATATTAACCATTTTGTCTTAATCGTGAGAAATGTAATGTAGGGGTCCATTAATATGTGATTTTTCCGTTTTCAGAGGGGTACCTTCTTTGGAGAATCTTTGTAAAAAAAACTACTGAAGATAGAGACATGTTTGATAGCTCATTTTAAAGCGGAGAAACAGACGAATAACCCTAAGTCCAACATGGAGTTCTAGGTCAAGCAGAAGTCTTGAAGACCTAAGTATTGACGCGTCAATCCTAGTTTCAATTGACATTATTCTAAAGTAAATCACTTCAGCGAGTTGAAAGATCTATCCCTGTAGCGAGGCTTGCTTGTCCCCTCGATGTAGCACTTCAACTCTATACAACTAAAATGGTGGCGCCTTAAGAACATATGTTGCTAGGGGTTCCCCGAGGTAACATCCATGTAGACTTGAGGATCACAACATTAATCAAGGATTTAATACATTATGCAAACTCATATTCATTGTGCCAGACATATTTTGGTTGTAAGATGCTGTGCTTCTACAACTAGATAATAATGTATGTTTGAAATATATTTATTGTTGACATACGAACCTCGTTTTCCGACCACAGCACCGATCGCAGCACGGATGGCTATACCTGTTAATGCCCTGTTGATCCATCGCCTAACTCTGCGCCTTCAGGTGAACCATTCCATAGAGGGCCCAACTAGACACACTACCAACAGCAACACCAACAGCTTGGAATTCATCCTTCTGCAATATCAGGAAGCATGTGTTACATCGAGATTAAATACGTGTGGTCTAAGCTGTAATTCAGTATTATATACAATATATCTTACTGTAAAAAGTGACACTTGTAGATTAATTCAAAATTGTGTGTCTGTTTTGTAATGTACACTTTAATGTGTGAGAGGCAAACGTTACATCACCGTTCCTCTTACTATTGCACACTTCTGTGACTTATGCTTGTTACCCTCAATATTCACCTTAGAAAAGTATTGTTGAACTACTTGGCTCCCTGAGATATATCGTTGGTATCGACGGCGCTGTTACTCTGATCACGCTCTCTTGATTTCAATATAATTGTCTTGGAAACTATTCTGATACTAATGTTGTCATACTGGCAATATATTATAATTTTTCAAAACTATGCTTCAGGTACATTGTACCTCTTCAGTAACGCCTACCAAAATGACTAAATGACTTCAAAGTATTCAGGCTTAACATGAATCTAATGAGGAAATCGATCATATCTTAACAGTGATAAAGCATTTGTAACAGATAAGTTAAAAGTAATAGAGAAACTTCAACAATGCCTCAACATGAGTCAGCCATTTATACTCTTACTTGATATAGGTGAATACCACATCTACCACAGAATTTGTCACTCTGAACAGGCTGTTATAAGTAAGATACCTCAGATTCTAAAGTTGAAACAAACTGTACACACACTTAAACAACTTTGTCATTTCTCGTTGCAAAAGACTGACCTAAATGTACATGTTATCAATCTAACCTAGTATAGGTTTTTCCATGTGTTATCGTAGAAAGGCATACCTATTGTGTTATTTAAGTCTCTCCTCGTATGGTAACAGTTGATTTTGGGGGAAAACAGATAACATCATTTTTCATCACGAATAAAAAGCTCACTAAGTAATATAATGCACTGAGTCATGATTTCATCAAACTCGCAGAGTAACATAAATATGCCAGTGGTCTAGCCCACATGACGGACATATATTGATCATGTTCGATACCCCTATCACAGTTCAAGAAGCTGACGTTAAATTTGAGGGAGATATGCTTCGACCAAATTACTTTCTCACAGTTCAGGCATTGTTCCAAGGAAAGTAGAAATAATTTAAACATCAAATGTAGATATAACCCACAAAAAAAGGAAATAATGAAATCATGTACAGTAAAACAAACATATGTATCACGTTTCAGGAAGATAGCATGAAACGTTTAAGGAAATACTGGCATTCTCATACATGGCAATATGGCATGACTGAATAGTTATTTAAACTGTAGACATGTTGATCCTACTGTATGTGAATGCCAAAACGGTAATTAGGAAGCAGAAACACAAATATGAGATTCACGTAGACACACTGCCAGTGAACTAAAGAATACCCTAAAAAAGGCTTGGAATTGTGTATCAAGGGGGGATTTGTGGGTATGAAAAGAGGAAGGGTAAACTTGGGGAGGTAAAATATTATTTTGTCTATTTTAGTTTTTTATGATAGCATCGTTCAGGTGCAGCACACTGTATTTCATGTATGCTTTTAGCAGTTCTTTACGTTATTTAGTGCTGAAAGTACAAAATATATAATTAATGTATTTACTGTCTTTACCGCTTGCGTCATATTGTTGACAATGCGATAATCGTTAAAAGCTAGTTTTACTTTTTCTAATCAGCTAATTGAGTATTATTTGAGTCGTCAACATTACTAATCAATCTTGCAAAATCAAAAGGGCTACAGAGCCAATTTAATTTCTATTTTCGCTTGCTGAGAAATACTCAAGTCAAGAAAATTAAACGTTATAATCTTGCCATGGTCATGTTCTTACAGTCAGTAGTTTTTACATTCTATATATCATAACTTGGTAACGAGTTAATTTTGATGGGTTGCAAAACGAATTTTTTTTATCAATATTGATATTCACAGAATGTAACGATTCTTTCTATACAATCTAAAACAGTAATTTCATGACTTTATTTTTATTTAGAGAATATAATAAGAATATTTAATGGAGCAATAACGTTATCAATTAAAAGCACGGTCATGATACAAAAATTATTGAATTGTGATATTTATGCAATTTGTACTCTAATTTTGGTAACTGTCCAAACAATCACAGGACAAAAAGTGGTGGAAACCGCTTTCCGGATCCTTCCGGATTCTTCGGGAACGGCCAATTTTGGGGAGAATCTGGAAGGATCCGGAAATCGGATTCCACCACTTTTTGTCCCGTGAATCGTTTCAACAAACTGCACTTATAGTAGATTTATAGCTAAATGATTCCTAAACCTCCTGATCTCGGAGGTGATGATCAAGAACACTAATATAGCAATCATCTTGAGACAAAATCAATGCTCTTGTTAACGAACAAAACGGAAAAAGATAATAAAAAAATTGAATTCAGTTTTCACAACTGAATGATTCTATAAAATTCATTTGAAGTAAATTTATGTATGAAAGGTTTGAAAAAAAGGAAACCGAACTTACCCGGTGAAGCATTAGACGATGGAATATCGAGTCAGCTATAGCGCTTATATAGGGATCCAATCTCCCACATGCAACACTAAATGGTTCAAATATAGATTGTAGGTGCCATTATAGCACATGTACGTTTGCTCGTGATAAGACATGCCACAGAAGGTGAGAAAAACTAACGTCCTGGTCATATTCTGAAGTGTATATTCATAAATCTCTCTTGCCTTTGGGTCGTTATGTTATTATGACACGGCAGTATTTCAAAAGTAAGTGTGTTAAGTCTCGTATAACAGTCATGTCCCTCTAAATCTAAGTTAACGTCGTGATTGTAATTTTGTGGAACATCAGGAATAATGCGTACATCAGCTATAACATGATAGAATTGAGTTTGGATCACACACTGTAAACCTCCATTTGAGCAGCCTGTTAATGTAAAAACAGATTCAAGCTTCCAAAATGTTGTCAAAATTAACGTGGAACCGACTTCGAAATCAATCAAAATAAGTCCTATCATCTGAAGTTTCATCAAGATATAATCATTTCTAAAAGTATTCACTTAAAGTATGTTAGGAGTAACCAAGGGGATTCCACCAGTTGTAATTATACAACTAAATTGTGTTTAAAATGTCATTTGCTACATACACATGGCTTCTGTTGATAAATATGACATGTTAAATAAGAAAGGGAAATGAAGTTTAAAGGCATTGTAGCTGATTAACTGAAATAAAGTGATTTCACGAAAGGGTAAATAAGTGTACCGATGGCTAAATTATACTCCTCAATCGATAAAAAGAGTTGTAAAATGAATATTACATAGTTCGGTTATGTCATGCGAATCAATTTCCCTTCCAGTGGCAATTTTAATGATTTCATTAAAATGGCCACTCGAAGGCAGTTCAAGTGATCTGACCGCTGTAGCGATACCTAAACTCTCAAAGAAGAGTTTCTATATGATAAAATGATGGTCAATTATCTTGCTGTCTGAATTCTCAAATTCGTATAAGACCTACAAATCTACCTCTCACACTGACGATTTCCACACAACTGTCGCTTTTTTCCAATATGGATAACCGTTTTCTATGGATACGGCTTATCGGGCTAGTGTAATGAGATGTTTTAGCCTCTCAGATAACAATATATTGTGTCAACTTTAATGATAAATAGCACATTTAAGAATACAAACTATACAAAGAAAGGCGTGCTTTTGCGCTTTTGGTTTTGAAAATACATATCATATTCATGTAGATACATTTTAGTAGCGCATGCAGATGACTGAAAATGGAAAACAAATGTACAATTATTTAACAAAAATGTGAAATGATGTACTTACATCTTGATTGTCAGCAGTCGTCAACTTGTTAGTTCTGTAGAAAAGCGTCACATTTATACAGTCCTAGTTCCTTCCCTATCGCCAGCTGCAGCCAATTGGCACAGGTGTGAAACATGAAAGTGCAAATTTAATCAGTTTGTTCGATCTAGGTGTACATCCTTCTTCGTGTTTCTGCACTAATTGATCCTACTCTTTTCAATATAATACAATATTGTTCATATGATTTTAACTATTATACTGTTTTAATAAGATACTTCACATGACAAATATCTATATTATTAAAATTTGGATGCCATAATGTTTCAAATACCAAAAAAATGGTACCATGTATGACAATACAATTTCTTTTCAGCCATTGTATATATTTCAAAGTCATGAGAAGCTTTTTGCTGTTTATTTTACCTCATTTACTACATGTTCGAAAATGCAATCATTTTACAGGTCTTAGCGTTTTCTGTACATATTTCGTCAACATTACACATATTCTTCCTTCATATTATTTATACTCCATTCTTTTCACTTTTTATAATGTATTTTGCAAAGTGAATATTTTGTTGATGGCGGCAGCCAACTTTGCATTTGAGTTTAGCATTAGAGTTGAATGACAATGATATTTGTGATTGGGAACATACGCATACATGTTGAATGGAAATCAAACGTGATAACAAGACGATGGAAACTACCACTCCTACTGTATACTGTATACAAGTCAAAATCAAAATCAAAATCAAAACATGCACGACTTTTGAAATATTACAAAACAGATATGGAGTCTAGAACCGAATTTCGTTTGTATTAATTCCTTTTAGGGATGTTTTAAAGAACAGTTTCATGTTCCTGCATTCTGTACGATGCATACTATTTCTTAACTCACATATGTATTAACATATGTAATATACTTGTTTTATGCAATGGAGACACTTACTTTCTCAAATGAATGGTAGATAGTCAATTAATGGTTTTCATGCTGGATATAAAGATGTTTAATTGGACGATATGTACAATAATATGATTGTGAGAGTTTAAATTTTAATGTGTTAAATAAAAATGGAAAGCCCAAATGAAACAGAATAGTTACTATTCATATCGCACAACACAACTCCATTCGCATCGAGATTTATCCCCAGTATGTGTTAAAGAAACTGTGTTGTTCATTCTGACTAGATAGCTAGATAGATAGATAGATAGATAGATAAGATAGATAGATAAGATAGATAGATAGATAGATAGATAGATAGATAGAAAGATAGATATATACTTAGATGATTTGATTGACAATATAAAATGAGCTACGTATCTATAAATCTAAATTATTTACATATAATTTCATGACATTTTCATTTTGACAATAATTAAGAACGTATGGTAGAGTAATATAGCCTAATCATCTTTCAGCTGTTTCATATTATGCGCCTGTAAAATCCGATATTCTTCACATGAAAAGGATACCTGCTTTTCATTGTCAATGCAACCCTTATTACAAGATTTACATACACTTTGTTGAACAGGATTTTTACATAAACACTGCAGATTGAAAGTATGTGAATTGATAATACATTTTAACAGTTGCATTACATTTTAACATTAGAGTTGTTAGATGGGTATTTAGAGGCAGATATTTTTGCATACAAATTTTTGAAAGAATATCTTCAAGTTTCGCTCTCAAATTAATACATTCTGATTCTGATGTCACCATCCTCTTCATAGAGTGTTATGTGATGGGGTGTGCGCGCGGTGCGGCGGCTATTGGTGTGTGGGCAGGCGGGACTTAACCATCCCAACTGAGTCACTCATTACAGATTCAAGGTGGTCGATGTCATTTCCCTGGTATGGATCCCAGACGGAGAACGCATGTTCGAGTGTTGATCTGACAAGGGTTATGTAAGCCGTTTCCTTAAGTTCATTTGGACACTGTCGGAGATTTCTTCGTAAGAATCCAAAGGTGCTATTTGCTTTCTTAACCGTTGTATCGATGTACATACATAAATTAACACTATACCAAAATTATGACAGTCCCCAAACATAATAAGAAATAAACATTAACGTATAAGCAACTTATAACATCAGAGACCCAGCTGTGTTTACCATGCTCATTCAATCTTTTACCACTGTAACGGATATCTATTTGTTTCCATGCGCAATGGTTTTAACCAATATGTTATAGCTCTCATTTTGCTCGTGACAATCATAGAATTGCGTCCTGTTTCACATACATTGTAAGATAGAAACATTTGAGGCATATTTACTTACACCTTGAAACCTTGTACTTTTTCAAGACAAATAAGTAAGCCACCAAATATCTGCATCACCTTAACGTATTTTAGACTTTCACAATCAAAACTTTTGCAACCTGTTGTAAAGGATAGAAATTAATTTCTCAGAAGTAATCTTCAAACATGAATACAAGTTTTCATGTAAGTTTGTCCAAACCTATCAAGAAGAAAACATTAATTACTTCTAAATATGTGTAATATCAGACAGTTCTAAGTGATGACCTATTATAATATTACCGACTAAAGACTCCAATTTCTGATTTTTTTAAATTATTTGGAAATCTCATTTTAAACAAAATATATCTCAAATGTTTCAATGGCTCTGGAGACTTACAACTCAATAAACGAAAATTACAACGTCATTATCAAAAAGGAAGAGCATCAAATTCGTATTATCCTGAAAAATCAATTTTTCATTTTAATTGATTTAATTTTAGTGAGAATATCATTTCGAACAAAGTGAATAAATTAAGATTAAACATACAACCCTGTCTTACTTCAACAGTTGTTTCAAACAAATATTTTGCCAGCATCTAATGCACCACTGGCTTCCAAAGAGCTACACATACTCTTGAGAATAAAATACATTTTACCATAACTTCCTTTTTTGAGAAGGGTATATAGCAGGTTTTCTTTTCGAAATAACCAAAATCGTTCATTAAATCTATGTATGCAGCATTAAAGGACGCTGACGCACATTTTTTGCATATCATTTTCTCAAATTTGCCGTTAATTACCAAAGTTAATTGTAACGCTCGAGGGTAAAACATCACATTAGATGACCCGATAAGACGTATCCATTGAAAACGGTTTCCAAATAGGAAGACAAAGATGCGACATGTACAGCAAATACTATTGAACTATTCTGTGTGAGACGTAGATTTGTAGGTCTCAAGCGATTTTGAGAGTTCATGCAGCAAGATGATTGACCATTCAATCATGGTGCCATATCTAAAACTCTACTCTGAATGTTTGGGTATCGCTACATCAGCCATTAAAATGGCAACTTGATAGGAAATAGACTAGCATGGCGTAACCGAATCATGTACACTCTTTTTATTGATCCAGGGGTGGTATTTAGCCATTGGTTACACTTCTTTACATTTTCGTGAGACCACTTTATTTAAAGAAGAAAAACGTGCTACAGCGCCTTTAAATCGTCTTTAAGGTTTACAGATATATCTTGAAAACAGAGCTGGAAGATTAAATGTGTTGTCCGTTGTAGAGTAGTCCTGCCTGAGTGCATCCCGGGTTTCAGATATCAGGTTATTATCCCCCGCCACGAAGTAGAAGGGGGACATAGGTTTGATCTCCGTTCGTCCGTCAAAACGTCCCCCCGGAATTCAGGACCTTGACCTTTGACCTAGAATGTGAACATGTCAAAATAATTCACAAGGTGAAATAGAAATATGTATATGAGGTCTTAATATATTCTTGGTAAAAAGTTATGTAGTAGTGATTTCCATACTGGTAAGCTTGACCATATCTCATGACCTTGACTTTTGCTCTTCAAGGTCACACAATCAGTGATCACATTTCATTGTGTATAACAATCATGTTATGATTCATTGTGCTAATTGTTGGAATAATTCATGTTCACAATTACATGGTTAAGTTGTAACCTTACTGTGACTTTGACCTTTAACTTTCAAATCTTGGCCTTTCTTCATAGTTGATATACCAAATATAAGCTTGATAGCACAAGTATTGTTCAAGTTATCGGCTAACAGGGATTGTTTTATAACTCACGACCTTGACCTTGAAAGTAAACATGTCAACAAGTCCCAGCTGCTAATTAAGCAAGGTAGAACCCGGGTCCCTACACTCAGAAATACCCATGTCAAATATGCAACAAAGCAGTGAAAAGGAGCCAAAGAGGGCTTGCATGAGATGGCTGTGACAAGTAGTATTACGTCTCTTGCATGTCCATGTCATCTGGTGAATATGACATCCTTGCCAATAAATCAATGACATGGAATTGTATTGAATGAGACTCACCCAACCACACCATCATGTTCAGCTCAATAAGTACAACCGAATCATCTGCATCCAGCCTTTCCAACTCAATAACTAATTCACACAGACTGAACTCACCATCATTCTTCGGAACAGACCAAAGGATAGCTGTTTGGAGTAATCTGCCCCTAGCTTCTCACACCGAAAGTTTTTGATTGGCTTCCTGAATTGCACTCGACCACGCGAGGCTACGGACTGTTATCAGACGGTTTAGGGGGGAACCTACGACAGATATGAGATCGTATCCCGGTAGATGCACTATTTTGCAATTTTTATTCCAAGGAAAACCGTCGATTTTAATCAGACTGAACTCGCCATTGAATACTGGTAATCCAGCCGCTATAGATGACCCAACTGCTTCCTCATCACCAAAGACCAACGCAAATAGAACTCAACAAACCAAAACTGGACCTCCAATTATTGTAAATTTTCAGAGCATCAAGAATAAGGCCCTTGAATTTCAAATGCTAGTTAATTACACCAACCCTGACCTCATAATCGGAACTGGGCCTGACTACACTGTCGGCCAAAAGAAACGCCTTCTTGATTTTCCTTAAAATGAAGTATAAAATAATTTCTGAAACATAATCAATGGTGGTCTCAAAGTTAAACTGAAAACAAATAAATATGAAACTCCATTGAAACTTGAAATCCATAGAATCATGAAAACCACGCCCAATGAAAACTACTATTTCTGTTGATTCAGTTGCGCGCCGTAGCCACGTACATCTGTAGCGTCATCATCACTTTAATCCAAATGCATGTCTGTATAACCCCCTGGAACCCTGTACTGCAGGGTTCCAGTGATAGTGCTTTTGTACAGCGAGAGATGCATTGATAGTGATCGGATTAGCGAGGATATTTGATGTATGTGTGTGCAAAATGCAGCTGTAATGCAACATAAGAAATTACACAGTACATGAATATGACTTATGTCAAGCTGAATCTATGGCCAATTCATAAGTGTATTTACTTCAACCTGTTGCTTATGCATATGTGTGTGGCCATGTGGTTTATTAGTCAGGGTGGTCGCAATAAAATCTTATTTGAATACGTATGCAAATAAGGCACCATATCGACCAAATTATAGAATTAACACGAACTTTAGCCTTTAAAAACCACATTGTATAAATTTGGGAGATATGTGCTTATTCTATGAAAAGTTATTGTTAAAATAGTATACTGTACATACCTCGCAGTGTTCGTGATCAGTACAGATCAGTAATCGTGGTTTTGATAAATGTGCAATGATCGTGATTTTCTGTACGAAATAAGTAAATACTTCAAATTGAGTATCAGAATCGATGATTGATTAAATTTCAAAAGAGGAAATTGTAACCAATTTACGGTCAGGCATCATGGAAGATACTGAAGGGTGCGGTATTGTTCTGTAATGGGTACTGTCAAAGAAACTAGTATACAATTCTATAGAGAGACAAAAATTAAGATACTGGCTGTAAACTATAATGAAAGTAGAGGCAGATACCAAAATCTTCCTCCACAGACAGTGTGCCATGAAAACCAAGAATCTAAGATGACATTAAGTTTTTAATCGGCCAACAAATAATCAATGAAAGACCACTATACCACGTCAAATTGGCGATTTCTTTCTTCACGCGTAAGAAAGATTGATTTGAAACAACCCGAAATGTTATCAACCGAACACAATTGAACTTATTCCATGCTTTAATCAAAAGCAGTCGTTTGTTTTCTCATGCTCTTGCTTCTATAGTTGCTCAAAATAATAAAACAATATCATATTTGAAACGGCTTTAATGATCTTTTCGTTCGTCGGCCAGTGTCGCATTAACTGAAGAGATTTTGACATTCCATCGTATAGACATTTTATAAGGAATAGTTCATTAAATGATCAAATGCGATTTAATGGCCTGGCATGCTTAATTTGTTGGTATTTAACTTGGTAAGTGTTTTACAGTATACTAAGCAGTTTGGAGTTGAATATTATTCCCACACACAAACGTCTGAGCAATACTTTATTAGAATCTGAAATAGAAGCTGTGTTGATATCCAATAGTAGTACATTGGTTAACAGGATGACAAAATGGTTACAACCTAGGATGGTTTTAGAACAAATGGCAGCTTGTTATGGTGTGACTTCTCAAATGCACTTTCATGTTACATGTTTGTGATGTGTGGCTATATATTGTGTTTCATGCTTGTTCTTTTCAATGAAATCAACTTCTGTTTCGCTTCCTTTGCTAACTAAGCTCATATTTAGGAGTTCGATGTTAGTTATTTGAATTATTTTGTCCTTGGGGTCCTTGAGGCATACAATTGTAACCCTAATTCCCATCACAGCAACCAAAAACCACGATCACTGAAGGCATGTACAGAACATGTACAGTCAGTCGATCACGATCAATTCATAAACTATTTTTCACAAATTCTCTAAAAGTATTGAAGTAAGAACTAAAAACTGTGCCCAAATGATCACCGAACTTCAACAATTATGACTTAATTTTCCATTATTTTTTTTAATCAATTAATATTTACATAATGGCTATATTTTTCTGTTTAACATAATGCTACCAAAGTAATTTGCCGATAACTTTCTCAACTTTTAACTTAGTTACATTAGACAAAACATAGGGATACACTGATGCCTCCACATGCATGAACTATGCTTTCATGGTATTAATGATTTGTTTGTGTCGATAGATTTAGTTATTTTCATCAACCAATGCACTAACTTCTTTAATCTCCGATCACTATCACTGCATCTCTCACTGTACAAAATCACTATCACTTGAACCCTGCAGTACATGGTTCCAGGGGGTGTGTCTTGTTGGTTGTGGTTGTATGAAAATCGTTTTCAAATGTTTTTCTGACCAAGCACTGATCGAAAACTTAACAATTCATTTGTCACATTCAACAATTGTCATTCTTTCATGACATAACAACTTCTGAAATTTAGATATATTATTCAGAAATGGTGCAACTTCATAATGCTATAATAGTACTACACTGCTCATTGTAGTTTTAATTATGACTTAATTTTCAATTGTTTTTTTTAAATCAATTAATATTTACATAATGGCAATATTTTATGGTTTAACATAATGCTACCAAAGAAATTTCCCGATAACTTTCTCAACTTTTAACTGACCTACATTAGACAAAATAAAGGGATCCTAAACAACCAGTTCACCTCAGTCTACACAAAAGAAAACTAACTTCTATCCCAAGAAAAGGGAGATTTTCTGGATAACAACTTCTTTAATGTGAAAATACACGACGTTTCGGAGTACATACTCACTCCTTCATCAGGTGGAAGGTGTATAACTTCTATCCCGTCAATGACAATTAGCATATTTAACAAAATTAACCCCATCAAAGTGACTATTCCAGGAGTTAGCAAGTTATTGAAAGGCCTGAAACTCCACAAAGCGAACAGTCCCGATTCTATCTCGGCCCCACTATTGACAGAACTCTACATTGACCTGGCACCAGCACTCGCCTACTTGTTCTAAACGTCTCTGCACTCTGGGTGTGACCACAAGCCAACATAGTCCCGGTCTTCAAAAAAGGAGACAAATCCACTGCAGCAATCTACATACCTGTATCTCTTATATGGATATGCTCTAAGAACATACAATGTATAATCAACAGCCCGGTTATGTAACACCTGGACGCAGAAAACATATTGACAGACACTGAACATGAATTCCGGTGGAGATGGTCATGCGAGACACAGCTCGTCCTTACAATACTTGACCTCTGCAAGTCTCTTAAAAATGGGAAACAACCTGACATGAGCAAAATACTTCAAGATCTTGATTCGCTCCACATACTGAAGTGCGACTAAATGATGGCTTTCAATCCATCCAAATGTGCATACATGCATCCGTCCAGGAAAAAGAAAATCCTCTATCATAACTACTAGCTAAACAATATCCTTCCAGAAGATGTCAAAGCTTGTAATACCTTGGCATCACCAACAGCAACGATCTGTCCTGGAACGACAACGGCAACATCTGAGGCATCACAATCAATTGGCTTCATTAGGCGCAACCTAAGAGCATGTCCAGAACTCCAATGTAGACTGACACCAAATTTGAAAACATTGGGTCCATCCGGTCATGATATATCACGTTAACAAGAGTTCGAAAAGTAGTCAAAGTGTCGCGGTGACCTTGGAAATAAGGTCAAGGTCATTAAAAATCGACTGGTGTTTGCGTCTTCCCCCAGTGTAGGCTGACGCCTAATTTGAAGACTTTGGATGCAACGCTTCATGAGATATCGCGTAAACAAGAGTTCAAAAAGTAGTCAAAGTGCTGGAAGTAAACTACTGTTTACAATGACTAAGCTATATCATTGTGTATGAAGAGTGTCAACACTCTCTAATTTGACATGACATGCAAATAAATAAGGAATGTATTTTTTATTCCGTCTGTACCAACAATTGTAAACATTGTCATTAGACTTGTATATATATATGTCATGTAATGTTATTTCTTGGGAATAAAAACATAAACAAAAAAATATAGTCGCAAGTGACGATAAAAGGATTCAGCACATAAATGATTCAATTATTTGAAATACAACGAACTAAGGCATCGTTTCAATTTTATTGCGCATCTTTTAAAACCAGTTGCACCCAGTGTGAACGTGTACGCCAGAGCAATATTCCCAGAAGGGAAATGTACGATCCCCAATGCTGGCGGTAAGTTTTGTGTTGTCTGATGTTAGTAGAATTTTATTAAATATCTCATGATATATTCACTTTTAAGCAGAGATATTCCATGCTGTTAATGAGCATTCCATACAGTATACGTATACCAATTTTCAATCATCAATTCATTGCATAGAGTTATCTGCTGAAACATTTGGACACTGCCGTCAGTGCTACACGTGTGAATTTCGGATTTCGGTCAAACATACTCTGACATCAAGTTATCCAAATGTTTTAAAGTTCTAACATACTTTTCTATGACCTATTATCAGTAATCCTGCGAAATATAAAGACTAGACAGTTCACCGTTTTGGAGCATTTCTGGTTTAAAGATAACACGGTCATAAAATCAGTGTACACTTCCAAGACCCAACAACATTTCTTTAGTGTACGCTCTCAATTTATCTTGGTGTCCACTCCCAAGAGCGTAGTTTATTGTTGAAAAATGAATGATTACTTGTTTTCATTTAATAATGCTCAATTATTTACATGGTAAAATAATATTTGTCCGTGAGTGAGGTTTATGTGGCTGTCCGGGGCAGGTTTGGTCGATTTTAAAATATTCTTTTTTTCGCATTTTACGAAATTATGCTTAAATATTTGTGGAAACTGTATTTTGATGAAAAAATTACTTTGGTGAGAGAAATTACATGATTAAAAAGCGAATGATAAAAATAACTGAGTTTGATGAAATACAATAGTTTGATGAAAAACATAACTTTGATGAATAAACTATCTTTGATGAAAAATTAACTTTGATGAAAAAGCTAACCTCGATGATCAACTAACTTTGACGATAATAACTGACTTTTGAAATAAAAATATCTTAAAACATATATATATACAGCCCACATTTTAGAAAGCGCATTTTATATAACATTTATAAGTTTTATATTGCATATCTATTTAACTTTTTCTTATTTAATATATTGATGTATATACATCCAAAAGTCTCTCATATTTTTATGTCAGTTTTATGTTTTATTCCATTTTATGTATGAGGTGAAACTAAAATAAAGTATCTGTCCGTCTGTCTATACAGATATTGTCAGTAGCGACCCCAGGCAATACATAGACTTCCTGAGGAGTGAATTTGAGCTGATACGATTTTGGTGGACACGTTGATATTTCTACTGCTAAATGCATTTATTAAATAAAAATAGTGCTAATGTTACTGTTTAATATGATGGAACCTGACTTGTGTAAATAGCAAACACATAACTAAGTTAAAATATTGTTTTGATAAGTGTTTTGAACAAGTGTAACCTGACTTGTGTAACAAGAGAATAACAAGTGAGAACATACATCACTAAGTCAAAATACTGTTTTGTTTTGTTTTTTTAAATAATTAAATAACATTTGGGTGGGTTTAGTCCTAGGTGGCATTTGTCCTAGGTGGCATTTGTCCTAGGTGACTTTTGTCCGGGTTGCTTTTGTCTGGGTGGGTTATGTCCGGGTGGCTTTTGTCCGGGTGGCTTTTGTCCTAGACCCCAACCAATGTTTAATTATTTTCTGTCAATGTACTTACATTACAACAAAAATAAGTTTACTGACCCAACCTGCCCCGGTTTACCCTAGTTTCATACATACCGTATTTCCTCTTATATAACCCGGGCCTCCAATACAACCCGGGGGGTAAGGGGTGCTGAGGTAAATACAACCCGGGTCTCCAATACAACCCTGGTCTCTATATTAGAACCCAGGTTTTACGTAACAACTGAATACTCTGTGTTGCAATATAAAATAGTTATACACTCGTTTTGATGGGAAATATTGGTGTGACCATGTGAGATTCAGCATAACAGGTCCATGATAACAAATATCCGTCTTGTTCAGTTAATTCTCCTTTTACAATGCAAGTTGATAGAAAACATTTCACACCAACTGTGTCATGTTGGAATTAATAAGAGTGTGGGGTAAATCCCCGTCCATCTATAAACAATATGTTTTTTCAAATGAATTTCAGCAGAAATCCCACGAGATACGTAGTACTAGATCACTAATTTTACCTTTACAATATGTCACCCCATGAAGATTATAAACGTCAATTCATGTCTGAAAAAATATAACCCGGTCTCCAATACAACCCGGGCCTCTAATAGAACCTAATAGGTGCTGAATGAAATAGAACCCCGGGGTTGTATTAGAGGAAATACGGTATATATTAATGCATATTCTTTTCATTTGTGTCCCCTTTACTTCAATACGAGGACTGGAAACCGATCAAAAGTGCATGAAGTGGAATGTCCCCTTGAATCGTTTCCTAAAAATACCCCAATAGAACTGTCCCTTTGATTAAATATATATTGGTGAGCTAAGACCATCAAATTATGGCAAATATATTCTCATTGATTATAAAATTCAAGTAAAATGCCTAGTTGGGTAAAACATTTATTCCAATATGTGAAGCAAATACATTATTAAATGAAAAGGTAAATAAATAACAGCCAGAAAATATTTGTTCCAATTTCTTTCATTGTTCATAAACTTTATTTTTCTTTCGTGTCTTTGTATACAGTGCGTGAGCTAGACCACAATGCTTTGCGCTTGAAAATAATAGACTTGATCTATATTTAGACTGGAAAACACCTTTACAAATTAGTGCAACTTCTCGGCTTATTTTGGGTCAAAAAAATCTGTGAAAAATTAATTATATAATATATATATATATAAATATATATATATGTATATATTTCACGCCATCGATATGTTCATCAACATCCTTGATGGCTCTTTAAGAGGCGTTGGAGTTAACGGAGGTTCAGCTTGATCGGTTATTTCTTCAATGTGGTCGAAGCTTTCATCAACAAGTGTCAAACCACTTGCTTCTAAAGCGTCCATCTAAAATATTAGAAGAAAGGGCAATTACGAAAGATAGCATTATGCAACACTAAAAAGATGTGAATGACGGATACAGACAGTTATTTTTAACATAAATATGACACGCATGGGGTTACGAACGGTTAATCGGTAGAAAAGTTCTCAGATTACCTACTTGGAAGCGTACAAAAATTGCTATGACGTGAGTTGAGAGCGGACACTTGCGTGAATTGGGATCGGACACCACGGGACCACGTGGCGGGATGAAAATCCGTAATTTTCTTCACAGTCCAGAAACGTATTGACTTTAAATTTTACAGATACTCTAGCCAATACCTTTAACACTTGCTGTTGCAGTATCAAGTCTAAATAAAGTTTAATTAATATGCACGGATGGAAAAGTGTGAGTGACTGTCGGATTTCCTGGCCAAGACTTCATAGATTTTCATACGTAGTAAAATAACCAGGGCATAAAATCAGCTGCAATCTGGTATGATAGATTTTGGAAATCTACTATTTTACAGCATGGAATGATTTTGGCTAATTGTATCTGTGAAAACTTACCGCCAGCATTGGGGAGCGTACATTTCCCTTGTGGGAATATTGCTCTGGCGTACACGTTCACAGGTGTGAGTTGCAAGTTTCTAGCATTTCCCTAGGATTATTGATACCCAGTACAATGTATGTACATGTCAAATCAAAGAGTTGTAAAGAAAAGCAATATGGCGGCTAAACCACGAGAGCTACTACTTTGTCATCATTTACTTCCTTATAATATTCCATAAAAATCTTGAAATAATAAAAATATGCACGCCAATAACAATTAGTGCTGAATCCTTAATTAACAGCCTGGTCGACATAAACTTTGGCAACGACATCAAGATAGTTGACCCGGGAACTTGTGGTGCCAACACAGGAAGCATCCTCCAACTGCAAGTAAAACTATATGTTTAGCAACACTCTTTCCTCCCTCGGACTATAATCACCTGGAAGTACATCTCTGGGGACATAGATCATCCAGCATAGAGAAAGCCTTCCAGGCGTTCTTATCAGCAGAGGGCCGAGCCGGAAGTCACCACGAAAATAAAGTCCGGATTTAAAATTTTAAAACTTGTTAACCTCTTTTTAATCTGATTGTCTGACGCATGGGCACTTGTTTCATCGCTCAAGTAGCAACACTTGGTTACGGATTATCTCCTGTCAAGGATGATGATGATGATGATGATGATGATGATGATGATGATGATGTAATATGATTAAGTTAAAAATGGTACGTGTTTTTGTTCAATGGAGACGCTATAGTTTTTTAATGAATGGTAGATCGGGTTTTTCGGATATATATAGTTTTTAATTCAATGATGTTTACAATAATATGGATGGTGAGAATTTAACTCTTAAATTTGATGAAAAGAGAGGAAAGCTTTAAGGAATCGGAATCCATCCCATTGGATGTTGTGGAAAGTTGCTGTTTACATAACTAAACTCCATTCGCATTGACTCTCTTTCCTAGTACAAAACTCATTATGACTAATAACGTGTGTAAATCCGATTACCTCTTTATTTTGTAACTTACTGACGCCACTGTTAGTAAATAACAGTGCCATAGAGGATGCTTACATATAAAGCGAATTATGAAAACAACATACATGTATATTTACAAGTGAAATTTTGAATGATGAATTTAGGTTATTTTCGATACATACATTTTGATTTTCGATTTTATAAGTGATCAAAGATACATGAAGAATTATGAATGCAAAACTATTCGTGAAGAGGCAGGAAACTTTTGGCTTAAATCATTCTGTGAAATTTCAGGTCCAGTACACCATTTCCGTGATATATGTATTCATAACGTATTCATAAGAGACATGCAATCACTTTTGACGTTTATATAATAACAATCAATCAACGTGTCATGGTTGATATTATACAATTATAGACTCCTGTTGAGGTCGATATCGGTTTTTATTGACCTGAGTAAAACAATATTGACCGAGCTTGCGAGGTCGACATTGTTTTACTCAGGTCAATGAAAACCGATATTGACCGATACATGAGTCTATAATTGTTTTATTAAATAATGAAAGAGAAACAGGTTTTAATGTTAATATTTAATCCACAACTGTCATCTCAGGGTTACAGCTCATCATTATCACAATCATCACAAGCAATGCACAGTATACAACTTAACAGCTTTTGTATAACAAACGTTTTAAAGGAGATCACAATCTCAATATAGAGGTGATACCATTTTGCTGCTTAAGACTTAAAGTTATAATTTATGGTCACATTGCAGTTGTGAAGAACTGGTCCTGGCATCTGAAACATCAGTCTATTTGTCGTGTTGTGATTGAGAACATGCATGTTATCTATTACGGAAACAGATGGCTGAGGCACAGGCATAGTCGGTAGGATTTAATCGAAATCATTGTCAGTTAAAAAGTCAGTCAGATCATCGTCATTGAGAATAGGCAAATCGTTCTTCTTTTCCTCGGTTGGATGGGCACAAGTCATGTGGCTGATAGTCGCGGACATCATTTCTTAGTCTTGTCGTCAGTAAAACCAGTATAGGTCTTCAGACTGGTTTCGGCTGTGTGTCCCGTGACTGTCATAATATGCCGCGAGTGTAACTGGGCGGCATCCAAAACGTGAACGGTAGTAGCTCGAATGGAATGGTTAGTGTATTTTCTTGATAGACCTGCCTTTGTGCTCAGGGTCGCCATCATTGAGTCAAGTCGGTTGTGTCCGAGCGGAACAGCATGAAAATAATTTCCATTTTTGATTTCAGAGTTTGGTTGCTGAAATAGTTTTGTGTTATCTTGATTTAAACGACGTATATATTTGATGAACGTCCTCACGGGGCATATGGGGTTGTCTGTAATATAAAAATCAAACAAAAATAAGTCAAGATTGAAGTTATGGTATTTAAGTTTGATTCGAACTCGAACCGCAGGAACAACTACAATTACGCTGCAAACACTTTGACGTCAATAGTTGTCTCCCTTTTCGTTACCAAGCATATTTTTGATGGTTGCCGGTTACGTATCTTTCCAGTGTGTTTATTGTAAGTTTAATATCCTAATTTGAATTAGATTATTCGATAAAGTAACAATATACCTTTCTCCTCGTACATACGACATTGTGCATGCTCGCCGTCCTCCTGGTGAGTCTTGGTTTGTTTGTCCCGGGTCATGTAAACGAACATGTCACCGTCAGCGTCCGTGGTTACGGCCAGGTCGCTGATTTTCAAAGTCGAGAGATTTTCCCTGCCCCGTTTTCCGAAATGCAGCATTATGTCGACGAATACCTACAATATCAAACATGTATATATTTCTGATTTGAAAATTTGTTAGACTAAATTATTTTTGTTGTTGTTTGTATCAGTGTTTATTTATGAAATCGTTAGGTCGATACATCGCCGGTACATTACAGTACAGCACTCGGATCGGAAGAAAAACTGCTGAGAAGATTACAAATAAAAATCGATTAAGAAACTAGTTTTAAATATGTACCATATACTGAAGAAGCAGTGGGGAACCAGAGCTCCACACGTAGTCGTATAACCTTGCCAACAGGTGGGTAGTGTTTGATCTCAGCGCACCCGATTCTTTTGAGTTCTTTCCCCATTGCCTTGAAAGCTGTCGTGGATTCTTTAAAGTTGGCTCCCCTGATAATGTCAATGTCTTTTCTTGTTTTTGTCCAAGTGTCTTTGGATACCGTGGCGATACAACATTAATGTTACCTTCTTGTAGTGTTCGCCTTTCTCCGACCGGGCCTCCAGGTAAAATCTTGACAGTGATGAATCGAGTTCTTGTGCACTGAAGCTCTCAAAATTAGCCGATATTCCTCTTTGCTGTAAATATTCCCTAAAAACCTTCACAGCAGTGTTTGTTGACCTTTAAGTATTCTTAGAGTCTATGTTTTCCAGAATTTATTTTTGTTTTTTTCATCTGTGATGTCAGCGAAACGCTGGTTTCTATTTTCGGACGCTGACGCCATCGCTGAACAGCTGATCGTGTGAGGTGATGACGTCAAACTTAACCAAGCGATTTCATTGGCTGAAAAGCCGGGGAAGCCCGTTCTCGGGGGATTCCATGTCTATATTTAGTAGCTCAAGTCAATATCGTAATACATGTATATCAGAAAACTCAAGTCAATATCGTGTCCTGTAGACTGTCACGTGACGACATTTTGACCAATGACTGTGCAAGAAAAACACTACCTATTTAATAATCTTAATGAGAGCACTGAGATATGACACAGTGTAACTATATGGACTTTCAATTTCGATAGTAGGATGATTTTGTTTATCACTAACGCTACTGAGTGAATACATCCCGTGACAGAGCGCTTAACACAAGATCTGATACTCACTAGTAAAATGATTTGTTCACAGTGCTCATTAACTTTGTTGTCAACCGACCTTATGTCGTTACTATGCGACCAGATAATTTTGTTATAATACGATTAACACTAAGGGCTGAATACAGACTGTGTAATTATGCATACATTCATTTCATCAGTTATTCTTTCATGAAAGCAGTTTCTTTTTCTCTCTTGCTCACTCGCTACTTGGAGCATGCACTTGTGGCATGGAAGTTTAGCACAAAATAAGTACAAATATTGTTATTATTATTACCAGATGCTTGGCCTCGACGTATCGGTGGCTGAGTGGGTCAGATGTTAAAATAATCAGTGCAGGCTATTGATGCTTGACTCTTGGGTAGTAGGTTTGAATCTCACAAATCTCACAAAACAGGCAACAAATTTGTACGATTGCAGATAGTATGGACCAAAATAGAACACGTTTACATGTTAGAGCATTGTAAACAATGAATTCTAGATTTGCAATAGAGATATGTACTGAATAGATTCGTTGGTAATAATAGAATTTTAAAAGAGATCGCTCTCAATCAGAAGGGACTGCCTTTTAATAGGACCTTTAAATAGGACATGGGTCGGGCGGAATAGAGCACACATGATATATCAGTTCACGGTGAGTCGCCCGAGCCAATTTGCGGGTATTCGATGTCAATCAACATAGGGAAATCAACCAATCAGAATCAAGGATAAGCCGACGTCATGTTAAAGTTCAGTATAAAGGTAATGTTTTGGAAGTATTAAATAGTACTATACGCCATGTATCCTTGACATTATAAGTCTGATTCTGGAAGTGCATTGGTAACGTCCACAGATGGGATTGCAACAACAGTGGCTCAGTACTAAAATATCCGGCGGTTCAACAAAATAAAGCGCTTTGTAGCGCTCATTGATCGCTCAATGTAGCAATCAATGAGCGCTTCTTCTCTCTTGAACGACTCAGTGCAAATTCCTCGAAGTTTGCTCCCCTTGCTACGTAGCGCTACATTGAACAATCGCGTTCAAGAGTGGTTTAAAAGTAATCGCTAATTGAGGGGTTACTTTGAAACCTCTCTTGAACACGGCCCATGTCACTTTTGAAGTTAAAATCTGCATCTATAGATTGTGAAAAGTGCATTGTGTTCATACCTTAGGTGATCAAAATGAGTGAGTGAGTTGGGGTTTAACGCCGCTTTCAAGAGTATTTCACTTATATCGCGGGTGCTAGTATTATGGCAGGGAGAAAGCTTGCAACGCCATGTGGCTATGCATTGCGGTGTAATCTGCGAGCAGCGGCTGGAACTAGCGAACCATGGATGGTACTAGGATGAAATTCAATGTAGCATTGCACCCAAACCTGACTGCGTGTAGAACAGTTCTCTACTGCAGACAAAGTTGCCGTGCCCCTGGCAGGATTCGAACCTCGGACCTCTTGATCCGAAGCCGAACGCACTAACCACTGCGCTATGCCGCCCCTGGTGATCAAAATGACAGATGATGCATAATAATAATGGCTGAGAGTAAAAATTACCTATGGCGTAAAAACACTAAAATATTATCAATGTCATTGAAACACAAACTCAAATTGAGTTTTAGCGCTTTATTCACATGTGAACAGGTCTCCGGTTGATATATCTGAAAACAGATCAGTTACAAATGTACTTGATACAGATAAAACATTATACAACATGTGTTATTATTAAGCTAAGATTGAAATGTGCATCTCATGTTCTACTTTAAAATATGTTACCCTTGGAATGTTGTAATTTATATTATAAACTGTAAACGTAACTATTATATCAAGCCGGTATATATTTTAATTATTAATTTCCTTAGTCCTAAACCTGTTCGAGATTTATCATATTTAAGGAATTATTTCTTCAGTCAATAATGTATAGTATATTGCACTTCCAACTGCATTAAACATGTATCAACTGAACGTAGTCAATGGTGTGACATAAGCAAATAAAAGATTATATCCATGCCTACCATTGTCCGATGTCCTCATTTTCTGAAATATGATAACTTTAAATAGAATCATCAACTCAAACTAAATAAAATCTTGAATTATGAATGACAGTGTTTCAATGGCAGTGACGGTCATTTTTTTAATATCTATACTTATCCAACTGCAACATAAATTAATATTTAATGTTTTATTGAAGAAACAAATTGAAACATTTTTTTGAGAAACAATTCTTTAACTTAACATATACGTTATTCAAATTTCAATGTCTTTATATTTGTTTCTTGTAACCTATTCTTGAGGTTTTTAATTTCAAATATAGAAGTAAATATTATATATAACTAACCTGAAAGATCGAGAAGTTTCCTCAGTTCTGCGTCAGATAGTTGATCAAGATCAGCTTCAGACTCTGGATTCTGCAAAGCATCTGCATTTCCGAAAATTAAATGTTTTGGTGAGGTGCATGGACTTAATATCGCTTTGTGTTGCATCATAACTCAAATGAATTATCCTCCAACTAAAGCGTCTAATGGATTAATGAACCATTCTTCTACATGTTATCAACCCCGTGATATTTTCATACAATTCGTACTCAAAATGGTTTAAACTATATTTATTCATGTACTCAGGTACAGGGAGATCAACAAACACGGTTTCCCCTATATAAATGTCTCCCCAAAATAACAATAAAACAGGATAAGTACATCATAAATACCATCAATATATACATTGATGTAAAAAGAAAAACCACATAATCATTTTTAAAGATATGTATTAGTATATTTGACAGGGTCTTGTTTGTCACCGAATAGTAGGCCTACAGTATTCAGGTCATACCCTTTAACATAGAATTAGCTTACATTGGGATATAAGTATATTTTGGACACATGAATAAATATCTTCATACTCAAAATGCCTACCCTTGAGCTTTCATTATTGCCTGGCATGTTAGCGATAAGCTTTAATAATCTCATTATTTGCCAACATTTGGGATATTTACGAGGTTACACAAAAGAGTAAAGTTTGCCCTCTTATAAGACAACTCATTTCAATTGACATTATTCTAAAGTAAATCACTTCAGCGAGTTCAAAGATCTAGCTAGGCTTGCTTGTCCCCTCGATGTAGCACTTCAAACTTTATACAACTAAAATGGTGGCGCCTTAAGAACATATGTTGCTAGGAGTTTCCTGGGGTAACATCCATGTAGACTTGAGGATCACAACATTAATCAAGGATTTAATACATTATGCAAACTCATATTCATTGTGCCAGACATATTTTGGTTGTAAGATGCCGTGCTTCTACAAATAGATAATAATGTATGTTTGAAATATATTTATTGTTGACATACGAACCTCGTTTTCCGATCACAGCACGGGTGGCTACACGTGCTATTACCCTGTTAACCCATCCCCTAACTCTGCGCCTTCGGCTGAACCATTCCATAGAGGGCGCAACTAGACACACTACCAACAGCAACACCAACAGCTTGGAATTCATCCTTCTGCAATATCAGGAAGCATGTGTTACATCGAGACTAAATACGTGTGGTCTTAGCTGTAATTCAGTATTATATACAATATATCTTACTGTAAAAAGTGACACTTGTAGATTAATTCAAAATTGTGTGTCTGTTTTGTATTGTACACTTTAATGTGTGAGAGGCAAACGTTACATCACCAATCTTCTTACTATTGCAGACTTCTGTGACTTATGCTTGTCACTCTCAATATTCACCTTAGATTGGTTTGATTGTTGAACGCCTTGGCTCCCTGAGATCTATCGTAGGTATCGACGGCGCTGTTACTCTGATCCCGCTCTCTTGATTTCAATATAATTGTCTTCGAAACTATTCTGATACTAATGTTGTCATACTGGCAATATCTTATAATTTTTCATTGTACCTCTTCAGTAACGCATACCAAAATGACAAAATCACTTCAAAGCACTCATGCTTAACATGAATCTAATGAGAAACTCGATCATATCTTAACAGTGATAAGGCATTTATAACAGATAAGTTAAAAGTAATAGAGAAACTTCAACAATGCCTCGACATGAGTCAGCCATTTAAACTCTTACTAGATAAAGGTGAATACCACATCTACCACAGTATTTGTCACTCTGAACAGGCTGTTATAAGTAAGATACCTCAAATTCTAAAGTTGAAACAAACTGTACATACACTAAGACAATTTTGTCATTCCTTGTTGTAAAAGACTGACCTAAATGTACATGTTATCAATCTAACCTAGTATCGTATGTTATCGTAGAAAGGCATACATATTTTGTTATTTAAGTCTCTCCTCGTATGGTAACAGTTGATTTTGGGGGAAAACAGATAACATCATTTGTTATCACGCATAAAAAGCTCAGTAAGTAATATAATGCACTGAGTCATGATTTCATCAAACTCGCAGAGTAACATAAATATGCCAGTGGTCTAGCCCACATGACGGACATCTATAGATCATGTTCGATACCCCTATCACGTTTCAAAAAGCTGTCGTTAAATTTGAGGGAGATATGCTTCGGACCAAATTACTTTCTCACAGTTCAGGTCTTGTTCTAAGGAAAGTAGAAATGAATTAAACATCAAATGTAGATATAACCCACGAAAAAGGAAATAATGAAATCATGTACAGTATAACAAACATATGTATCACGTTTCAGGAAGATAGCTTGAAAAGTTTTAGGAAATACTAACATTCTCATACATGGCAATATGGCATGACTGAATAGTTACTTAAACTGTAGACATGTTGACCCTGCTGTATGTGAATGAAAAAACGGTAATTAGGAAGCAGAAACACAAATATGAGATTCACGTAGACACTCTGCTAGTGAACTAAAGAATACCCCCCAAAAAGCTTGCAATTGTGTATCAAGGGGGGATTTGTGGGTATGATAAGAGTAAGGGTAAACTTGGGGAGGTAAAATATTATTTTGTGTATTTTAGTTTTTTATGATAGCATAGTTCAGGTGCAGCACGCTGTATTTTATGTATGCTTTTAGCAGTTCTTTGCGTCATTTAGTGCTGAAGGTACAAAAATATTGATTCTCCCAAAAATTGATTTTCAGAAGGATCGGCAAGCGGATTCGACCACTTTTTGTCCTGTGTTAATGTATTTACTGTCTTTACCGCTTGCGGCATATTGTTGACGACGCGATAATCGTTAAAAGCTAGTTTTACTTTTTCTAATCAGCTAATTGAGTATTATTCGAGTCGTCAACATTAATAATGAATCTTGCAAAATCAAAAGGGCTAAAGAGCCAATTCAATTTCTATTTTCGCTTGCTGAGAAATACTCAGGTCCGGAAAATTAAACGTTATAATCTTGTCATGGTCATGTTCTTACAGTCAGTAGTTTTTACATTCTATATATCATAACTTGGTAACGAGTTAATTTTGATGGGTTGCAAAACGATGTTTTTTATTATCAATATTGATATTCACAGAATGTTACGAGTCCTTCTATACAATCTAAAACAGTATTTTCATTACTATATTTTTATTTAGAGAATATAATAAGAATACTTAGTGGAGCAATAACGTTATCAATTAAAAGCACGGTCATGATACAAAAACATATTGAACTGTGATATTCATACAATTTGTACTCTAATTTTAGTAACTGTCCAAACAATCGTTTCAACAAACTGCACTATAGTAGATTTATAGCCAAATGATTCCTAAACCTCCTGATCTGGGAGGTGATGATCAAGAACACTAATATAGCAATCATCTTGAGACAAAATCAATGCTTTTGTTAACGAACAAAACGGAAAAAGATATTTAAAGAAATAAGAACAATTAAATACAGTTTTCACAACTGAATGATTCTATAAAATTCATTTGAAGTAAATTTATGTATGAAAGGTTTGAAAAAAAGGAAACCGAACTTACCCAGTGAAGCATTAGACGATGGAATATCGAGTCAGCTATGGCGCTTATATAGGGATCCAATCTCCCACATGCAACACTAAATGGTTCAAATATAGATTGTAGGTGCCATTATAGCACGTGTACGTTTGCTCCTGATAAGAAATGCCACAGAAGGTGAGAAAAACTAACGTCCTGGTCATATTCTGAAGTGTATATTCATAAATCTCTCATGCCTTTGGGTCGATTTGTTATTACGACACGGCAGTATTTCAATAGTAAGTGTGGTTAGTCTCGTATAACAGTCATGTCTCTCTAAATCTAAGTTAACTTCGTGATTGTAATTTTGAGGAACACCAGGAACAATGCGTACATCAGCTATAACATGATAGAATTGAGTTTGGATCACACACCGTAAACCTCCATTTGAGCAGCCTGTTAATGGCACTAAGTGTAAAAACAGATTCAAGCTTCCAAAATGTTGTCAAAATTAACTTGGAACTTTCGAAATCAATCAAAATTAGTCCTTTCATCTGAAGTTTCATCAAGATATAATCATTTCTAAAAGTATTCACTTAAAGTATGGTCAGGAGTAACCAAGCGTATTCCACCAGTTGTTGTCATGTGATTTGTGTACGGATCATTTGAAATCGGAGGTACAGGAGACTCTTTCTCAGTTCTTCATGTCCTGCATGTTATTAGAAATACGTGTCATTAAAATTAATCAATTAAAAAAGATATGTGGTTGTTTTGGATCTGTTAATGAAAACAGATTTCATTACAAATAGGCTTTTTTTAATAGGCGTGTATAAGTAATATTCATAATTCTATGAAAGTAATAATATGTGTGCCTAAACTCTATTCGGACACATCGTGGGTGAAACTCATACGGTTCTCATAATCTGTGACCAAATGATGAGCGCTAGCGATGTTGTTATAATGATAGCATGTGTTGTGTAGACTGTATTTGTAACCGAAAGACTCTGCCAATTCTTCTGATTGTAATATCAGCAACAGGCTCGTTACTCACCTGCCTATGCAACATGTGTTTTTCCTACCAAATGAAATACAATAATTTGAAAGTTGAGAGTCGCTCTCTCAAGTCAGTTTATTCGCTGGTTATAAATATAAAGATACAAGATACAAACTGTAATAGGTGTAACCTCTGGAAATGAGTTCGTTGCTTAATTGCTTACATGTATAAACTTCGGTCTTGAGTAGACGCGTTAGAGTTCGAATCACGCCAGGGGTTCGACAACTTTGTCTGGGTGCAATGCTACACTGCTGAATTTCATTGCAAAACCATCTCTCATTCTCTAGTTATAGCCGATGCTCCCATGTTTCACTGTAAAGCATAGCCACAATTGTGCTGTGGGTTTTATTCCTGTAATTGCTGTACTGTGGTAAATTATTTAGGCACAACATAACAATTAGAACAAGGCACATGTCGGCACTTTATTCATACATTTTACAGACACGTCTTCTTGTATGTCGACGATCTGAAAATAAATGTATGAACATAAAACATTTGCTACATATGCAACCATAACACTATTTCATAAAATGTTAGTGTCAAGCTTAACAAATAGGACTCAGCTTCTCAAAACAGTTGAAGCATTTAGTTTATACGTTTGGATAGCCAGTTCTATAGATTATTGTATCATTGTGACATTCATCAAAATAAAAGTTATGTAACATGTATGACATGACAACCCTTTGGGCTAAATCTGTAAAATTTAAATATTGCTGTGCAAGTTGGCGCGCCCAGTGAGTATCAAAACAGTAGATAACATGTGCTCTCTGCGCTTTATTTACTGAAGATGTCTCTTCAACCAATTCTTGGAAACCACAACATTCTAGAAACGTCATATCGGATATCGTGTTTCCGTTTCTGGATCGTGTCGATATCGTTTTGAATTGATCATACATTTCCGAGGAGTTAGTGAATTACTGTCGATATCATAATTAAAAGATAATCAAATTCTGTATTTACTTATGCCAATTATTTCGAAGTACCCACATGGTAACGTAAATCATAATTTGCCACAGCTCTGTTGATTGGTCATGAGAACTTGCCAAATTACGAACAGAACACATACCATTGGCTGAAGGTTCTTCTTTATATTTTTAAATTATTATATTGAGGAAATCCGGCAATTATAGATATGCCAAGTATCTGAGAATGTGCTCCACAAACAATAAAGCTTCTTAAATAAGTTATGGCATGAGGAAATATAATATTTAGATCCATTATGTGTGGTACAATCTAGTTCAAGTTAATGCTTCAATGAAGATGTTTAGAACTGCAACATGGGTAAATAAAACAATTTATTACTCCATTCGCTACTGAATATTTCAAAAGAAGAAAGGAAGCCTCTTAAATGTGTGGAGTTTAAATCGGTTAATGTTTAGACCAAAATAACGTCTAGTAATTGTTGTACCAATGGACACGTTTGTACATTTTGATGTCCAAGAAACTCTCCATAACAAAAACATATGAAGACGATGATCACTGGATAGATCCACGATCTTAGGACATTATCCTTCTTCAATTACATCCACATTATTTGCTTATTTAATGGGTATATACAGAACTGTTTTAAAGGCGCTGTAGCATGATTTTCTTAGTGAAATAAAGTGCTCTCACAAAAATATAAATAAGTGTAACCAATGTCTTAATAATATTTCTTTATTAATGAAGAATTAAACAGTTCTAAAACGAATGTACATGGTTCGATTAAGCATGGTCCATTTCCCTTCGAGCGACCATTTCAAATTTCCTCTCGAAGGTAGTTCAAATGATCTGACTGATGTAGGGATACTTAAAGAATCAGAGTAGAGTTATAAATATGGTACAATGATGGGATCGTTAACCATCCTGATGTCTGAATTCTCAAATTCCAATGAGACCTACAAATCTACCTCTCACACTGAAGAGTTCCACACCACTGTCGCTTTATACGTCGTACCATTTTCTTCGTGTAAGCATAACCGTTTTCTATGGATGCAGCTTATCGGGGATGAGACGTTTTTACCAATATATTGTATAAAAATAATAATAAATGGCAAATTTGAGAATACATATTATGCAAAAACAACGTGCAACGGCGCCTTTAAATGCATGGGAATAAATAAATATGTTGTGCATCACTATGTTACTAAAACTGATATATGATTAAAAGAATGGTTGGAGTCACTTCATTGTAAATTTAGCCAGCTCACCCTTATTGAGTCGTGGCATCTGCAACAACTGCAAACAAGAATTATAAAAATTTATCAGAGGCTACTTAATGTAATTCAATAAAAAAATTTTTATATAATCAGCGATATCGATTAACACTACATTTTTCCAAATCACTTCTTTAAGTTAACTTATAAAGAGTGTTGACGGGAGAGCATAGGCCTCACAGCCTATTGATATACGAATGATACAATATTGATAAAAGAGTGCCAGTTTTACACTATACATGTATAATGTTTCATTTTCTTTAAGTACAGATTCAACGGCCAACAAAAGTTACAAAATAATGTTTGAAAAATTCGAAAAATCTTCGCAATCATGATATCGTACTTATATTTTTACGCCTGTTCAAACATCGATGGGGTACCGAAATCACTATTTCAAGAGGGTTTTTCGCCAAGTATTGAATTGACATAATATAGTTAATAAAAGATGTAGTGAACGTAATGTATCTTCTCGGAGTTCGTTTTCGCCTCCTCATTGTTGAGAGTAAAAAAACAAACATATTTTACTCTCCTGTCTCCCAAAATATTATAATGTTTCAAAAAATGGGAAATTTAGTCTAGTTGACTTCAGGATATACCATGTACCCATCTTGTTTGAGACGTATTTATTATTCGTAGATTGTACTTCCTTGTATTGTTGTTGGTGGCGTTTTTTTACACTAATTTATGTTTGCTACCAACATCAAATGAAGTCATAGCGTACGCCAATATTTGTTTTATTTTGATTGAATAAGGTAGTACCTTTAAGTCCACCAAAAGATGAATCAAAGAAGGCATTTTGACCTCAACATGTGTATGTCAACACTGACACTTTATAAGTCTTTATGTTAATTTTGAAAAATTTCCCTTTTTCAAAAATCATTGTTCAGCCTGCTGTACAGTCGTCATAGCAACCTGTTCTTGCTATACTTAGTTTGGTGAAGGTTTTGTTAAATTGTCTGATACAGTTGTCCAGAAATTTTTAACTTATTGGACAGAAATCTCATTAAAGAAGTGGAAAATCCAAAATCGGCAGAGGTCATAGATTAATTTGGATATAGGCAAACGTACCAAAATGTTCCAATACATCAGCTTATTGGTTACATGTGAAGAAATTTTCAAAAATATAACATAAAAAATTAGCCAGTACACTAAGTGTTGCCAATATGACTTTTTGCATGAATAAAGGCGCTAAAACAAGTCGAGACAAGTTAACATACAAAACAAAATAAGTTATAAACATTTACAATTATATTTGAGTCGAAAAAGTTTTTCTTTTGTGGACTTGAACTCTTGCACTAAGTCTGATGGATTAGAAGTCGGAAAGGTTACCGTTGGACCAAGGAAGCAGCTGATATGATTCAAGACAATTACTGATAATATTTTATACATCTTTAAGACACCGTTTTGTTTCGATAATATTTATGGGAATTAATGTAGCACTTGTTGATATTTTGTTCACTTCTTTGCTCTTGTAAGAATCATTATGCATTGATGATATTACGTCAACATACACTGGACAGCAAATGTGTAGGTTATTTCAGCATTAGCAACAACATCATTATAAATATGCAGAACCGAAACTACACGTCGGACACATTGACAGGCACAGACTCTAAAGCAATATAAACCTACATTGTCGTGTTTATGTGTGTTGTAAATAGGTTTCCAATATTACAATAACACCATCTATAATGTTTAGCAGGACTGAACCCCCATCAACACAATGTATGTCAAAACAAAAGTAGGAATTTCCTCTGTTTACACATCGAAATGAAATGGACTGCATCGTCCCTGAATTGCTTCCGGGTTGATATGTGTTAAAATGTGTTAAAATGTGTCTAAAATCAAAATGGCGGCAAAACTACGTGACGTACGAATTTGCCATGATTTACTTCTTTGCTCGCATGGTCATTGCGCATCTTTTGCAAAACGTTCCAAGTCTCTAAGTGCATTTTGAAAATTTTTCCCATGTTAAAATGGACATATGGATTCGAACTGGACCTCTAATGGCTTGGCCGATTGGGCCCAAAAGCTTCGCAGTTCTATTCCATATTAAGGACTATCAGTATGTCAAATTTGGTTGCATTTGCTTCAGCCGTTTTGTCTGCATTTTTTATACAAAAATCTTGAAATGATAAAAATAAGCACGCCAATAACAATAAAGATTCAGCACTTTAGTGGTGAATCCTTAATTAATAGCCTGGTTGACATAAACTTTGGCAACGACATCAAGATAGTTGACGCAGGAACTTGTGGTACCACCACCGGAAGCATCCTCCAACTTCCAGTAAAACTAGATGTTTAGCAACACTCTTTCCTCCCTCGGACTATAATCACCTGGAAGCACATCCTTGGGGACATAGATCATCCAGCACAGAGGAAGCCTTCCAGGCGTCCCTATCAGCAGAGGACCGAGCCGAAAGTCACCACGAAAATATAGTCCGGATTTTAAGTTTTTAAAACTTTTTAACCTCTTTTTAATCTGATTGTCTGACGCATGGGCACTTGTTTCATCGCTCAAGTAGCAACACTTGGTTACGGGTTAGCTCTTGTCAAGGATGACGATGATGTTGATGATGATGATGATGATGATGATGATGATAAGTAATATGATTAAGTCAAAGATAGTACGTGTTTTTGTTCAAAGGAGATGCTGTAGTTTTTTAATGAATGGTAGATCGGGTTTTTCGGATATATATAGTTTTTAATTCAATGATGTTAACAATAATATGGATGGTTAGAATTTAACTCTTAAATTTGATGAAAAGAGAGGAAAGCTTTAAGGAACCGGAATCCATCCCATTGGATGTTGTGGAAAGTTGCTGTTTAGATAACTAAACTCCATTCGCATTGATTTTCTTTCCTAGTACAAAACTCATTATGACTAATGTGTGTAAATCCGATTACCTCTTTATATAGTAACTTACTGACGCCACTGTCAGTAAATAACAGTGCCATAGAGGATGCTTACATATAAAGCGAATTATGAAAACAACATACATGTATATTTACAAGTGAAATTTTGAATGATGAATTTAGGGTATTTTCGATACATACATTTTGATTTTCGATTTTATAAGTGATCAAAGATACATGAAGATTTGTGAATGCAAAACTATTCGTGAAGAGGCAGGAAACTTTTGGCTTAAATCATTCTGTGAATTTCAGGTCCAGTACACCACTTCCGTGATATATGTATTCATAACGTATTCATAAGAGACATGCAATCACTTTTGATGTTTATGTTATAACAATCAATCAACGTGTCATGGTTTATAATATACAATTATAGACTCCTGTTGAGGTCGATATCGATTTTTATTGACCTGAGTAAAACAATATTGACCGAGCTTGCAAGTCGACAAGTGTCTATTTGTCATGTTGTGATTGAGAACATGCATGTTATCTGTTACGGAAACAGATGGCTGAGGCACAGGCATAGTCTGTAGGATTTCATCGAAATCATTGTCAGTTAAAAAATCAGTCAGATCATCATCATTGAGAATAGGCAAATCGTTCTTCTTTTCCTCGGTTGGATGGGCACAGGTCATGTCGCTGATAGTCGCGGACATCATTTCTTAGTCTTGTCGTCAGTAAAACCAGTATAGGTCCTCAGACTGGTTTCAGCTTTGTGTCCCGTGACTGTCATAATATGCCGCGAGGGTAACTGGGCGGTATCCAAAACGTGAACGGTAGTAGCTCGAAGGGAATGGTTAGTGTATTTTCTTGATGAGCCAAGTCGGTTGTGTCCGAGCGGAACATCATGAAAATAATATCCATTTTCGATTTCAGAGTTTGGTTGCTGAAATAGTTTTGTGCAATCTTGATTCAAACGACGTTTATATTTGATGAACGTCCTCACGGGGCATCTGGGGTTATCTGTAATATAAAAATCAAAAAAAATAAGTCAAGATTGAAGTTATGGTATTTAAGTTTGATTCGAACTGGAACCGCAGTAACAACTACAATTACGCTGCAAACACTTTGACGTCAAAAGTTGTCTCCCTTTCCGTTACCAAGCATATTTTTGACAGTCACATTGATGGTTGCCGGTTACGTATCTTTCCAGTGTGTTTATTGTAAGTTTAATATCCTAATTTGAATTAGATTATTCGATAAAGTAACAATATACCTTTCTCCTCGTACATACGACATTGTGCATGCTCGCCGTCCTCCTGGTGAGTCTTGGTTTGTTTGTCCCGGGTCATGTAAACGAACATGTCACCGTCAGCGTCCGTGGTTACGGCCAGGTCGGTGATTTTCAAAGTCGAGAGATTTTCCCTGCACCGTCTTCCGAAATGCAGCATTATGTCGACGAATACCTACAATATAAAACATGTTTATATTTCTGATTTGAAAATTTGTTAGACTAAATTGTTTTTGTTGTTATTTGTATCAGTGTTTATTTATGAAATCTTTACTTCGCCGGTACATTACAGTACAGCACTCGGATCGGTAGACAAACTGCTGAGAATGTTACAAATAAAAATCGATTAAGAAACTAGTTTTATATATGTACCTTATACTGAAGAAGAAGTGGGGTATCAGAGCTACACACGTAGTCGTATAACCTTGCCATGTCCGCTTCTGCAACAGGTGGGTAGTGTTTGAGCTCACCGCACCGGTTCTTTTGAGTTCTTTCCCCATTGCCCTGAAAGCTGTCGTGGATTCTTTAAAGTTGGCTCCCCTGATAATGTCAATGTCTTTTCTTGTTTTTTCCAAGTGTCTTTGGATACCGTGGCGATACGACATTAATGTAACCTTCTTGTAGTGTTCGCCTTTCTCCGACCGGGCCTCCAGGTAAAATCTTAACAGTGATGAATCGAGTTTTTGTGCACTGAAGCTCTCAAAATCAGCCGATTTTCCTCTTTGCTGTAAATATTCCCTAACAACCTTCACAGCAGTGTTTGTTGACCTTTAAGTATTCTTAGAATTTATTTTTGTTTATTTCATCTGTGATGTCAGCGAAACGCTGGTTTCTATTTTCGGATGCTGACGGCATCGCTGAACAGCTAATCGTGTGAGGTGATGACGTCAAACTTAACCAAGCAATTTCATTGGCTGAAAAGCCGGGGAAGCCCGTTCTCGGGGGATTCCATGTCTATATTTAGTAACTCAAGTCAATATCGTAATACATGTATATCAGAAAACTCAAGTCAATATCGTGTCCTGTAGACTGTCACGTGACGGCATTTTGACCAATCACTGTGCAAGAAAAACACTACCTATTTAATAAGCTTTATGAGAGCACTGAGATATGACACAGTGTAACTATATGGACTTTCCATTTCGAAAGTAGGATGATTTTGTTTATCACTAACGCTACTGAGTGAATACATCCCGTGACAGAGCGCTTAACTAAAGATCTGATACTCACTAGTAAAATGATTTGTTCACAGTGCTCATTAACTTTGTTGTCAACCGACCTTATGTCGTTACTATGCGACCAGATAGTTTTGCTATAATACGATTAACACTAAGGGCTGAATACACACTGTGTAATTATGCATACATTCATTTCATCAGTTATTCTTTCATGAAAGCAGTTTTCTTTTTCTCTCTTGCTCACTCGCTACTTGGAGAATGCACTTGAGGCATGGAAGTTTAGCACAAAATAAGTACAAATATTGTTATTATTATTACCAGATGCTTGGCCTCGAGGTATCGGTGGCTGAGTTGGTCAGATGTTAGAATAATCAGTGCAGGCTATTGATGCTTGACTCTTGAGTAGTAGGTTTGAATCTAACAAGGGACCGGAAACAGTCAACGAATTTGTACGATTTCAAATAGTATGAACCAAAATAGAACACTTACACACATGTTAAACAATGAATTCTAGATTTGCAATAGAGATATGTACTGAATAGATTCATTGGTAATAATAGAATTTTAAAAGAGATCGCTCTCAATCAGAAGGGACTGCCTTTTAATAGCAACATTGAATAGGACATGGGTCGGGCGGAATAGAGCACACACGATGTATCAGTTCACGGTGAGTCGCCCGAGCCAATTTGCAGGTATTCGATTTCAATCAACATAGGGAAATCAACCAATCAGAATCAAGGATAAGCCGACGTCATTTTACAATTAAGTAAAAAAGTAATGTTTTGGAAGTATTAAATAGTACTATACGCCAAGTATCCTTGACATTATAAGTCTGATTTTGGAATTGCATTGGTAACGTCAACAGATGGGATTGCAACAACAGTGGCTCAGTACTAAAACATCCGGCGGTTCAACAAAATAAAGCGCTCATTGATCGCTCAATGTAGCGCTCAATGAGCGCTTCTTCTCTCTTGAAAGACACAGTGCAATTTCCTTGAAGTTTGCTCCCCTTGCTACGTAGCGCTACATTGAACAATCGCGTTCAAGAGTGGTTTAATAGTAATCGCTAATTAGGCGATTACTTTGAAACCTCTCTTGAACACGGCCCATGTCACTTTTGAAGTTAAAATCTGCATCTATAGATTGTGATCAAAATGAGTGAGTGAGTTTGGGTTGAACGCCGCTTTCAAGAGTATTTCACTTATATCACGGGTGTTAGTATTATGGCAGGGAGAAAGCTTGCAACGCCATGTGGCTATGCATTGCGGCGAAATCTGCGAGCAACGGCTGGAACTAGCGAACCAAGGGTGGTACTATGCTGAAATTCAATGTAGGATTGCACCCAAACCTTACTGCGTGTAGAACAGTTCTCTACTGCAGACAAACTTGCTGTGCCCCTGGCGGGATTCGAACCCCGGACCTCTTGATACGAAGCCGAACGTACTAACCACTGCGCTATCCCGCCCCTGGTGACCAAAATGACAGATGATGCATTATAATAATGGCTGAGAGTAAAAATTACCTATGGCGTAAAAACACTAAAATATTATCAATGTCATTGAAACACAAACTCAAATTGAGTTTTAGCGCTTTATTCACATGTGAACAGGTCTCCGGTTGGTATATCTGCAAACAGAACAGTAACAAATGTACTTGATACAGATACAACATCTGTTGTTATTATTAAGCTAAGATTGAAATGTGCTTCTCATGTTATACTTTAAAATATGTTACCCTTGGAATGTTGTAATTTATATTATTAACTGTAAACGTAACTATTATATCAAGCAGGTATATATTTTTATTATTAAACCTTATTAAATCTTAAACCTGTTCGAGATTTATCATATTTAAGGAATTATTTCTTCAGTCAATAATGTATAGTATATTGCACTTCCAACTGCATTAAACATGTATCAACTGAACGTAGTCAATGGTGTGACATAAGCAAATAAAAGATTATATCCATGCCTACCATTGTCCGATGTCCTCATTTTCTGAAATATGATAACGTTAAATAGAATCATCAACTCAAACTAAATAAAATCTTGAATTATGAATGACAGTGTTTCAATGGCAGTGACGGTCATTTTTTTACTATCTATACTAATCCAACTGCAACATAAATTAATATATTTGATGCTTTACTGAACAAACAAATTGAAACATTTTTTTGAGAAACAATTCTTTAACTTAAAGGCGCTGTGGCACGTTTTTTGCAAAATGTATTTTTTCAAATTTCCCATTTATAATGATAGTTTATGTCATTTAAATTAACTTTAGAGGGTAAAACATCTTATTACACAAACCAATTATCTGTAGTGGTAATAACTATGTTGCGTATAAAGCAAAAATTGCATGGCGGCCATTTTATTGTGAACACAATTTATTATTTTGTATTACAAAAACGATTCCCATGGCTTTACGGAACCATGTACACTAATTTTAAACTTTATTTTCCGAAGAGAGAATGATGTTTTACTATTGGTGAAATTATTTTTCAAATACATTTCATCAACTTTTTTGAGTGAAAAAACGTGCTACTGCCCCTTTAACATATACGTTATTTAAAATTCAATGTCTTTATATTTGTTTCTTGTAACCTATTCTTGAGGTTTTTAATTTCAAATATAGAAGTAAATATTAAATAACTAACCTGAAACATCGAGAAGTTTCCTCAGTTCTGCGTCAGATAGTTGATCAAGATCAGCTTCAGACTCTGGATTCTGCAAAGCATCTGCATTTCCGAAAATTAAATGTTTTGGTGATTTTCATACGGACAATTCGTACTCAAAATGGTTTAAACTATATTTATTCATGTACTCAGGTACAGAGAGATCAACAAACACGGTTTCCCCTATAGAAATGTCGCTCCCCAAAATAACAATAAAACAGGATAAGTACATCATAAATACCATCAATATATACATTGATGTAAAAAGAAAAACCACATAATCATTTTTAAAGATATGAATTAGTATATTTGACAGGGTCTTGTTACCGAATAGTAGGCCTACAGTATTCAGGTCATACCCTTTAACATAGAAGAAGCTTACATTGGGATATAAGTATATTTTGGACACATGAATAGATATACTCATACTAGAAATGCCTGCCCTTGAGCTTTCATTATTGCCTGGCATGTTAGCGCTAAGCTTTAACAATCACATTATTTGCCAACGTTTGGGATATTTACGAGGTTACACAAAAGAGTAAAGTTTGCCCTCTTATAAGACAACTCATTTCAATTGACATTATTCTAAAGTAAATCCCTTCAGCGAGTTGAAAGATCTATCCCTCGATGTAGCACTTCAAATTTTATACAACTAAAATGGTGGCGCCTTAAGAACATATGTTGCTAGGGGTTCCCCGGGGTAACATCCATGTAGACTTGAGGATCACAACATTAATCAAGGATTTAATACATTATGCAAACTCATATTCACTGTGCCAGACATATTTTGGTTGTAAGATGCTGTGCTTCTACAACTAGATAATAATGTATGTTTGAAATATATTTATTGTTGACATACGAACCTCGTTTTCCGACCGCGGCACCGATCGCAGCACGGACGGCTATACCTGTTAATGCCCTGTTGATCCATCGCCTAACTCTGCGCCTTCGGGTGAACCATTCCATAGAGGGCGCAACTAGACACACTACCAACAGCAACACCAACAGCTTGGAATTCATCCTTCTGCAATATCAGGAAGCATGTGTTACATCGAGATTAAATACGTGTGGTCTTAGCTGTAATTCAGTATTATATACAATATATCTTACTGTAAAAAGTGACACTAGATTAATTCAAAATTGTGTGTCTGTTTTGTAATGTACACTTTAATGTGTGAGAGGCAAACGTTACATCACCATTCCTCTTACTATTGCACACTTCTGTGACTTTTGCTTGTTACCCTCAATATTCACCTTAGAAAAGTATTGTTGAACGACTTGGCTCCCTGAGATATATCGTAGGTATCGACGGCGCTGTTACTCTGATCCCGCTCTCTTGATTTCAATATAATTGTCTTAGAAACTATTCTGATACTAATGTTGTCATACTGGCAATATCTTATAATTTTTCATTGTACCTCTTCAGTAACGCATACCAAAATGACAAAATCACTTTAAAGCAGTCATGCTTAACATGAATCTAATGAGAAACTCGATCACATCTTAACAGTGATAACGCATTTATAACAGATAAGTTAAAAGTAATAGAGAAACTTCAACAATGCCTCGACATGAGTCAGCCATTTAAACTCTTACTAGATATAGGTGAATACCACATCTACCACAGTATTTGTCACTCTGAACAGGCTGTAAAGTTATAAGTAAGATACCTCAAATTCTTAAGTTGAAACAAACTGTACATACACTAAGACAACTTTCAAAAGACTGACCTAAATGTATATGTTATCAATCTAACCTAGAATATGTTTTTCCGTGTGTTATCGTAGAAAGGCATACATATTTTGTTATTTACGTCTCTCCTCGTATGATAACAGTTGATTTTTTGGGAAAACAGATAACATCATTTTTCATCAGGAATAAAAAGCTCACTAAGTAATATAATGCACTGAGTCATGATTTCATCAACCTCGCAGAGTAACATAAATATGCCAGTGGTCAAGCCCACATGAAGGACATCTCTAGATCATGTTCGATACCCCTATCACGTTTCAAAAAGCTGTCGTTAAATTAGAGGGAGATATGCTTCGGACCAAATTACTTTCTCACAGTTCAGGTCTTGTTCAAAGGAAAGTAGAAATGAATTAAACATCAAATGTAGATATAACCCACGAAAAAGGAAATAATGAAATCATGTACAGTATAACAAACATATGTATCACGTTTCAGGAAGATAGCATGAACAGTTTTAGAAAATACATTCTCATACATGGGAATATGGCATGACTGAATAGTTATTTAAACTGTAGACACGTTGATCCTACTGGGTCATGAAAAGAGGAAGGGTAAACTTGGGGAGGTAAAATATTATTTTGTCTATTTTAGTTTTTTTTATCATAGCATAGTTCAGGTGCAGCACAGTGTATTTCATGTATGCTTTTAGCAGTTCTTTACGTCATTAAGTGCTGAAGGTACAAAATATATAATTAATGTATTTACTGTCTTTACCGCTTGCGTCATATTGTTGACAATGCGATAATCGTTTAAAGCTAGTTTTCATTTTTTTAATCAGCTCATTGAGTATTATTTGAGTCGTCGACATTAATAATGAATCTTGCAAAATCAAAAGGGCTACAGAGCCAATTCAATTTCTATTTTCGCTTGCTGAGAAATACTCAAGTCCTGAAAATTAAAGGTTATAATCTTGTCATGGTCATGTTCTTACAGTCAGTAGTTTTTACATTCTATATATCATAACTTGGCAACGAGTTAATTTTGATGGGTTTTCAAAACGAATTTTTTTTTTTATCTATATTGATATTCACAGAATGTTACGAGTCATTCTATACAATCTAAAAGAGTATTTTCATGACTATATTTTTATTTAGAGAATATAATAATAATACTTAGTGGAGCAATAACGTTATCAATTAAAAGCACGGTCATGATACAAAAACATATTGAACTGTGATATTTATACAATTTGTACTCTTATTTTAGTAACTGTCCAAACAATCACAGGACAAAAAGTGGAGGAATCCGCTTGCCGGATCTCTTCCGGATTCTTCGGGATCGGCCAATTTTGGGGAGAATCTGGAAGAATCCGGAAATCGGATTCCACCACTTTTTGTCGTGTGAATCGTTTCAACAAACTGCACTTATAGTAGATTTAAATGATTCCTAAACCTCCTGATCTCGGATAATCAAGAACATTAATATAGCAATCATCTTGAGATAAAAACAATGTACATACTTTTGTTAACGAACAAAACGGAAAAAAGATATAAAAAAAAAAAAAAAAATTAAAAACAGTTTTCACAAATGAATGATTCTATAAAATTCATTCGAAGTACATTTATGTATGAAAGGTTTGAAAAAAAGGAAACCGAACTTACCCGGTGAAGCATTAGACAATGGAATATCGAGTCAGCTATGCCGCTTATATAGGGATCAAATCTCCCACATGCAACACTAAATGGTTCAAATATAGATTGTAGGTGCCATTATAGCACGTGTACGTTTGCCCCTGATAAGACATGCCACAGAAGGTGAGAAAAACTAACGTCCTGGTAATATTCTGAAGTGTATATTCATAAATCTCTCTTGCCTTTGGGTCGTTATGTTATTACGACACTGCAGTATTTCAATAGTAAGTGTGTTTAGTCTCGTATAACAGTCATGTCCCTCTAAATCTAAGTTAACGTCGTGATTGTAATTTTATGGAACATCAGGAATAATGCGTACATCAGCTATAACATGATAGAATTGAGTTTGGATCACACACTGTAAACCTCCATTTGAGCACTAAGTGTAAAAACAGATTCAAGCTTCCAAAATGTTGTCAAAATTAAAGTGGAACCGACTTTCGAAATAAATCAAAATAAGTCCTATCATCTAAAGTTTCATCAAGATATAATCATTTCTAAAAGTATTGACTTAAAGTATGGTCAGGAGTAACCAAGCGAAATCCACCAGTTGTTGTCATGTGATTTGTGTACGGATCATTTGAAATCGGAGGTACAAGATACTCTTTCTCAGTTCTTCATGTCCTGAATGTTATTATAAATACGTGTCATGTAGAAGCATGGTAATGTAGCCTACCTTATTTTTAATTAAAAAAGATATGTGGTTGTTTTGGATCTGTTAATGAAAACTGATTTCATTACAAATAGGCTATTTTCATAGGCGTGTATAAGTAATATTAATAATTCTATGAAAGTAATCATACGTGTGCCTAAACTCTTTTCAGACACATCGTGGGTGAAACTCATACGGGTCTCATAATCTGTGACCAAACGATGAGCGCTAGCGATGTTGTTATAATGATAGCATGTGTCGTGTAGACTGTGTTTGTACAATAATTTGAAAGTTGATAGTCGCTCTATCAAGTCAGTTTATTTATTCGCTGGTTATAAATAGCGATGCAAATCAAATGCTGAGAAAATAATCAGTTTTTTTTTGGTTTTTTTTGTTGTTGTTGTTTTTTTGTTTTTTTGGGTGTGTGTGTGTGTGGGGGGGGGGGGGGGGGGGGGGGGGGGGGGTCATTCGAAATAAGCAGGATGGAGTAGGATGAAAGCTTCCCAAGATCAGCAAACTGTTTGGTATGACATGTATGTGTCTCCTTAGTTAACCTTCTACTTGAGTGAAGTCCAAATGAGATGAAATGTCCTTCTACTTAATGAAAGATACAAACTGTAATCGGTGTAACCTCTGGAAAAGAGTTCGTTGCTTAATTGCTTACATTTATAAACTTCGGTCTTGAGTCGACGCGTCCCGGTTCGAATCACGCCAGGGGTTAGGCAACTTTGTCTGGGTGCAATGCTACACTGCTGAATTTCATTGCAGTACCATCTCTCATTCTCTAGTTATAGCCGATTTTCCCATGTTTCACTGTAAAGCATAGCCACAATTGTGCTGCGGGTTTTATTCCTGCAATAATGCTAAAGCAGTCGTGATTTAAGTAAATACCCGCGAAAAGGTTTTAAATTCCAAATCATCTCATCATACTTCATCATTCGTCAAAGGGATCTCTCTAGGAAGCAGGCACTACGTATAAAATACCCACCTTGAGTCAACACTTTAAATATTTTCTTTAACAATAATTAAAAAGTAATCCTTCATGGAGAAATGATCAAGCGAGAAAATTGTCTGTAATTATTCCCATATCGCATGAATTTAAAGCTCTTACTGCAAGGTGGGGATTGTAATGCCTACTTTCTAGGGTGATCAATCGAAGGCACATTGAGAAACTATTAGAGTTGCTGTTCTGTGGTAATTGTTTTAAGCATAACATAACAGTTAGAACAAGGCACATGTCGGCACTTTATTCTTATATTTTACAGACACATCTTCTTGTATGTCGACGATCTGAAAATAAATGTATAAAACATAAAACATTTGCTTCATATGCAACCATAACACTTTTTCATAAAATCTTAGAGTCAAGCTTAGCAAATAGGACTCAGCTTCTCAAAACAGTTGAAGCACTCAGTTTATACGTATACGTTTGGGTAGCCATTATTGTATCAGTGTGACATTCATCAAAATAAAAGTTATGTAGCATATATGACATGACAACCCTTTGGGCTAAATCTGTAAAAATTACATATTGCTGTGCAAGTTGGCGCGCCCAGTGAGTACCAAAACAGTAGATAACATGTGCTTTCTGCGCTTTATTTACTGAAGATGTCTCTTCGATCAATTCTTGGAAACCACAACATTTTAGAAACGTCATATCGGATTTCGTGTTTCCGTTTCTGGATCCCGTCGATATCGTTTTGAATTGATCATACACTTCCAAGGAGTTAGTGAATTACTATCGATATCATAATTAAAAGATAATCAAATTCTGTATTTGTTTATGCCAATTATTTCGAATTAGCCACATGGTAACGTAATTCATAATTTGCCACAGCTCTGTTGATTGGTCATGAGAACTTGCCAAAATACGAACAGAACACATACGAACCATTGGCTGAAGGTTCTTCTTTATGTTTTTAAAATTATTATATTGAGGAAATCCGGCAATTATAGATATACCAAGTATCTGAGAATGTGCCCCACAAACAATAAAGCTTCTTTAAATAAGTTATGGCATGAGGAAATATAATATTAAGATCCATTATGTGTGGTACAATCTAGTTCAAGTTAATGATTCAATGAAGATGTTGAGAACTGCGACATGGGTAAACAAAACAGTTTATTACTCCATTCGCAACTTAATATTTCAAAAGAAGAAAGGAAGTCTCTTAAATGTGTGGAGTTTAAATCGGTTAATGTTTAGACCAAAACAACGTCTAGTAATTGTTGAACCAATGGATACGTTTGTACATTTTGATGTCCAAGAAACTCTCCATTACAAAACCATATGAAGACGATGATCACTGGATAGATGCATGATCTTAGAACATTATCCTTCTTCAATTACACCCATACAGAACAATTTTAAAGGCGCTGTAGCACGATTTTCTTAATGAAATAAAGTGCTCTCACAAAAATATAAATACCAATGTCTTAATAATACTTCTTTATTAATGAATAATTAAACAGTTCTAAAACGAAAGTACATGGTTCGATTAGGCATGGTCCATTTCCCGTCGAGCGACCATTTTAAATTTCCTCAGGAAGGTAGTTCAAATGATCTGACTGATGTAGCGATACCTAAAGAATCAGAGTAGAGTTATAAATAAGGTGCAATGATGGAATCGTCAACCATCCTGATGTCTGAATTCTCAAATTCTAATGAGACCTGAAAATCTACCTCTTACACTGACGAGTTCCACACCACTGTCGCTTTATACGTCTTCGTATTAGCATAACCGTTTTCTATGGATGCGGCTTATCGGGGATGAGGCGTTTTAACCAATATATTGTATAAAAATAATAATAAATGGCAAATTTGAGAATACATAATATGCAAAAACAACGTGCAATAGCGCCTTTAAATGCATGGGAGTATATAAATATGTTGTGCATCACTATGTTACTTAAACTGATATATGATTAAAAGAATGTTTGGAGTCACTTCATTGTAAATTTAGCCATCTCACCCTTATTGAGTCGTGGTATCTGCAACAACTGCAAACAAACATTTATGGTAAGATAACAATTTATCAGAGGCTACTTATTGTAATTCAATAACAAAATTTATATAATCAGCGATATCGATTAACACTACATTTTTTCCAAATCACTTCTTTAAGTTAACTTTAAACAGAGTTGACGGAGAACATAGGACACACAGCCTTTTATCATATCATGATATCGTACTTTTATTTTTACGCCTGTTCAAACATCGATGGGGTGCCGAAATCGCTATTTCAAGAGGGTTTTTGGGCAAGTTTTGAATTGACATAAAATAGTTAATAAATGATGTAATGAACGTAATGTATCTTCTTGGGGTTTAGTTTGTTTTCGCCTCATCGGTGTTGAGAGTAAAAATCCAAACATATTTTACTCTCCTTTCTCCCAAAATATTATAATGTTTCAAAAATGGGAAATTTAGTCTAGTTGACTTCAGGATATACCATGTACCCATCTTTATTTGAGACGTATTTATTATTCGTAGATTGTACTTCCTTGTATTTTTGTTGGTGGCGTTTTTTTTACGGTAATTTATGTTTGCTACCAACATCTAATGAAGTCATAGCGTACGCGAATTTCTGTTTTATTTTGATTGAATAAGGTAGTACCTTTAAGTCCACCAAAAGATGAATCAAAGAAGGCACTTTGACCTCAACAGGTGTACCAACACTGACACTCTCATTCCTACCTAATGGGTAATAATTATTTATGATAAATCGTTCGTCAGCAATATCCTATGCAGTTTGAATACTGAAATTCAATTCGTCGTCGATGTTTAATGATGTTTCGAGTACTTGGCAGATTGCTAACCTAGGTCCAATGTAAAACCACTGTATTTGATTGATAAAATAGTTAATAATTAAATAGTTTCATGTCAAAATCAAAATGGAACATTACTGACTTGGCAAGTAACTAAAACATAAATTGTAAACATTAACTTACCGAGGTTAACCTTCTTGCCTTTCCCCAGCAGTTTCTTGAGCTCTATCACAAGTTTCAGTCCGTCACTGTCCAGATTTCCCAAGATAGGATTGTTCTTGGCAATCATCTCATGTTCTATAGGAAACAATGTGCCAGCATATATGTAGTGACGTAACGTGTGATAAAAACATACGATCCTCCATCATCGGTACACCAGGCCTGGATGTTCGCAACACATCTCGGCTCTTGGAACTCGTGTTTACGGCTGATGGTCTGAGTTTGTTGCGTTAGGTTAGAGTTAACCAATGGAAATACTTAATATGATGGAAACAGGCTGCTTGACATGAGGTCAGATAAACTAGCCATCTAAGCGTTTGAAATTTCAAGTTTGAGATAATGAAAAAAAATGTTTATATTCTTTGAGGATTTGAATTTGTTTATATGCCCTACAAATTGATCATACCAATAGTCATTAAAAATTCAGAAATATGCATTTCAACAGCTTTCAAAAATAAACTCTGACGTTAAGATATTCTCTTGAGTAAGTTCATTACTGACTCGCAAGTACTGAATAAACATACAACCTCCAGAGAAGTAATACTAACAATTTTAAACCTCAGTATTAGGGTAATAATAATCTAAAAACCACCATACATAAATTCAGATGTAATCCTTATAACGAGGATCTGTTAGTATTACTTCCATTGAATTCGATAGACTTCTTGGTATAACACAAACCTCTCTCAACGCCAATTAGTCCTTTATGAACCCCGTTTCTAGCCAGTGTTTCTTTCTTTCTATCTTCATGACGCCAGGTATGATGTTCGAGCTGTTCGGCTTGGAGGGACGACACCATGAGAGAGACGATGATGACCAGGATGACCAGTGGTTTAGAGATCATGATGCTAGAAGATGACTGCTTAAGCCACAAGACGTCAAACTCGGAATACTACTCGAATAAATCTGATTTGCTTAGTCTTCCGTAATCAGTACTTGTTCGGACTGAGGTTGTAAAGCATTTTGATTTGCCGTTCTGAAGTTGTGTCTGTTATATTTTTGAGAATTAAGGTAGAAACACTATCTTTTATGGGTTTAATTAATGTTTTGTGAATTTATCAAAAGTACGTATAGAGCATAATGCATTTTATGGAAACATGTGTGACAATGACGTCAAGGTGAACAATTTTGAAGATAATTAGGAAATACGTATCCTGTGTTGGAAAAAGCAGCTGCAATGGTAATAAAATATTAGATCTTTGTTTAATTTAGAACTAAATGTGTGCGTTTAATTGCTTAATCAAGATCTTTTGTAATCCTGCTATGGACCTGCAGATCTGTTCAACACTTTATGTTTTATTATTTTTTTAAAAAGTGACATTTACCAAATAAAACAAGTTTTTTTTAGAAACTACCACAAAACACATCATTTTGCAGAAAAAATGTCCGTGGCGTTTTCTTTTGGAATCTCGAATATTACATATTCAGCTTGCAACATGCCAATTTACAGAAATTTTTCATTTATTTAGATTATTGCTGGGAACCTCTTTAAAATCTTTAAATTTTTTCATCAAAGTTATTTTTGTTATCAAAGTAATTTTTTCACCAAAGTCACTTTAAAGTTCATCAAAATTATTTCTTTCCAATAAAGTCGGTTGATGTTAACCATTTTCAAAGTCTTTTAATTACACTATCTCAAGATTGAACATAAATAATCTTAATATATCATATATTCCAAGACTGAATAGGGGGTTTCAGGTTATGGTCATATCTTAGGATTTCCGTACATATCTTAAGATTTGTTATACGATCTTGGAATATGAAAATATTCCAAGATGTTATAGGCCAACTTTTAAGATAATGTTACTTCCAAGATTGTAAAGAAGACATCTACCGGAGTACAGACTGTTTTCGCTCGGTAGTTTTTTTTTCCACAGGGTCTGATGACTGCCCGTATAGGCTCACGCTTTGACACAGATTCCGTTGACCAATCACAAGTACTCAAAACGCCATTTCGCCTGTTTCCGTAATATTTGGAACGTAAATAAATTATTCAAAATGGTGATCAATCTATCAAATCTATCATTTGATTGGTCAGCTATTGTCTGTACTAAGCTAGCTGACCACAGAACAAGTAATCTATCAAGTCTATCATACAGTTCGTACCTTTATTCCTCGGATCAGGAGCGATTTAAATCAAACTTACATTACATTAACTAAACTCACATGCAAAAGAAACGTCCCCACATTTTAAAAATAGTATAAAATGAAATATTGATGTGGGAGAAAGTAAATTTTGAACGTATTTGGTAGCCACATGTTTTGTATAGAAGTATTCACAATTTCATACATCAGAGTATGCTTCTTTTATTTTTACATCTGTTCAAATACACATGGGGTGCCAACATCGCTTTTTAAAGATGTTTTTGGCCCACAATATTTGGTATTTAAGTTTAAAACATTGAAAAAGTAGAAATTTAATTAATTAATGATATCCTCGACATAAATAACCTTCTTTGATTTAAATTTGTTGACGCGTCATTACTGTAGGACGTCACAAAACAAGCCAAAGCTGGCTTTTTGAGGCTTCTATCTCGTCTAGTTAAGGAGATTCCATTTCTTAAAACTAATGTTTTGAAAATTCATATTTACTATTGTTGGGTTCTGAAGACATGATGTAACGCTGTTTCAGTCGCATTTATCGCCCGTCGATTGAAATATCTTGTATTGTGTATGGGGAAGTTTCTTTTGCACGTGAGTTTACATTATAAGACTCACTTTCTACTTAATATATTACTTTAAAACACTTATTATCATCATATAATTATGTGTTTACTTACATGCCAGCATCTGTGATTTAGTAGAGGATTTTAACATTAATTTTTCTCCTACATACAGCATTTAACAGTGTTATATCTGGTATTAAGCTATCAACAAATAGAACAAATCCCTCGGTGACAAAATGGATAAGCTACTGGAATTCAAGTGCTCGGAATGAGACTGAGGGTGTGGGTTCGAATCCTTCAAGGACTAATCCTGATAACGTAAAGAAGCTGAACTATGACAGATGTTATTTGATACGTTTAATATTTTAAAATATAATTTGATATATTAATTATATTTGATATAACAGCGTTCCATTGTTAACTGTGTTAATTGCAATATTGTTAACAAGAACTAAGCAATTATTGTCGCTCAGGTCAAAGTCCAATCTTGATTGTTCTAGATGTACAATGCTATAAATTAAGTTGATTAAGTGTTTGACATCGGTTTTGAAATCTTAGGCTTGGAATTCTACACTCCCCCTGCACTATATTATTCGAATTCTAACAGTCTACTTTTCCGTATGATACTTTGTTCCATTGGCTTTATGGCAACGGGCGTGTACATCTTCTAACTGATAATGACAAAATAACATCGAAGCATTTTATATGACGTTAAAGGTACATCCGTTGTGTTGATTGGGGTCACATGTGCTAAACGTTATAAATTGTGTTATTTTATCGACTAGCACTGACTTTTGCCGAAAATTGCCGTTTTGATGATAGTCGACTCAGTATACCGGCGATGTGTAGGTAAAAGTCTGGATTTCTGAAAAACCGGACAATGCACAGTGTGGGGCGCGTGTCAATTAGTCAAATGTAATTTTCGAAACTTATTTACAACAGACAAGAAGACAAATTTTGGTTGATGATGTTGAATAGGTCTTATAACTATTGTGCATGTACATGGCGCTCTTAGTTTCGGTTTATGCACATGTATAATGATGTTGTTCGATTTTATTTGAAAAGTAGTAAATATGAAATACATGTTTTTGACGATTTGGGGATGAATATGCAAGTTGAGTGAAATTGTATCAACTAAAATCAGCACACATCGTATGTTGGCACGTATTAAAGCGAAATAAATTGTGACGTAGAACAATTATAATAAATATTTGATGTAAGATGCAGATCTTATGGTTCAGAAAACGACATTCAGACGACCATAAGTACTTGAAAGTGACCAATTCAACACAGACCATCAATAATAATACACCCATGTATACTTTAAATCAGATTCACTACATGTAGTTTAAAATTCCTGCTTAGTGTTTTCAATTGCAGATGATGTTCTCTGGCCGTGAAGCTTCGGATCAAGAGCTCCCAGGTGTTCGAATCCGACAATGGGTTAGGTAGCTTTTACTGGCGTAGAGAACTGTTCTGCATGACAGGTTTTGGTGCAATGATATGTACTGTCACTGAATTTCAGCCTAGTGACACCCATGCTTCGCTAGTTCCAGTCGATGCTCTCAGGTTTCATAGCTATGCTAAGCCACCATGGTATTTCGGGAATTTTCAATGCAATTATACTGGCAGTCGACATACACTCTTGAAAAGACGTAAAAAATCCAAAATGACCATACAACACCTGACTGTTCAGAATTCATCACAGTGACTTCCCGTGGATTATCTTACACACAATCATTATCTTCCCACAGAGGTTACTCCTTCAGATTGCCTATCTTAACCTCTGTTCTGGAAGGTCTGAATTTCTCTGCTCCAACAAAACTCCCTAAGTCTCACCATGGCTATAATTTATAATCTCTTAGTGTTTATGGTTAGACTTAGGTTAGAGGGATGGGGACCTCGTACTGTATTCCTGCTTTGTAACCAATTAAAATTCATCTCTCTGCGACCATGTCGACCGAGTGATTTCAAAGATCTAGGCATTTCACTGGGTCTTGCTTATCAGCATATGTCCCTCGAATATGTCTCATGTAAATAATAACTCAACTGAACTATTCATTCTGTATTTGTCTCTGATTTGGTCTTCTCTATTCTTGTTAGTTGTCTCTGATTTGGTCTTTTCTATTCTTCTCAATTGTTCTCACAAAATCAAAAAGCATGTTTCGATGAAAAAAACATTATACATGAAAACAATTATTTTCCGTTTATTTTATCATTATGACGTGTTACTGATTGCATAACAAGATTCAAATGAAACAAATCAGGACACTCCCTTTTTGCCAGCGAATTCAGCCCTTCTAGAACAGAAGTTAGGATGGGAAATATGAAGGGAGCAACCTCTGACGGAAATACGTTGTGCCGACATACTGATTGCATATTAGAAGCCATATAGCTAATTCTTTAATTATATGTCTACAAATGAAACAAAACAATGTAATGCATGCTAATTTAGTGTTTATTTCATTCACGGTCGTGATTCTTTACTGCATCATCTGAAATAGAATATAATTGATATTTAACAAATATAAATACAAATGTCATTCGATATGCAATATATAAGAGTTCTTTACAAAGATGTTCAAGTATACTAGTATCTATTGCATCAACCATAAAATCTTGTAAGTAAAAGGTAGGGTATTACAATAAAAAAAATCAAGGACACGTTATTTTGTAGAAATGTGTATCCTGAATCTCATTAGTCAAATAAACAGCATGTTGCCATAGTATTTGTTCAACATTTGGCACATTCTTAAAAGCGTTACGTCAATATAAAAAGTTCTTTCTAAAATAAATGCATGCACTCTCTGGATGACAAAAGTTATCTTATCTCTTCAATTTAGTTAAATATCTATAAACATGTACCTTTATGCTCCAGTAGCAACGGGGTCATCTGAAATTAGTCATATAATAAACCCATAATCTAAAAGAACATATATAAACACAAATACATGATACCAATGGTTCATCTTTAACATGACATGGCATAACAAATATCGTTATTTCATATTACCACAAGCGAGCTTGTCAATTGTACAATCACTATGGAAACGCAGGATACTCCTGTTACTCATTGCTTGTTTTGACGATATATTTATATTGTAGCATAGTACTCATTACTGTGGAAATAAGCTCATAATAAGCATTTACCTGTAAAATTGTTTTTGCATGATGATTAAATTATCAACCTTTACCATATACACTTATATGTATATATTCCCCCTCATTATACGATAATGGATTCAAGCAAAATACTGTGAAAACTGACGGTTCAATAACTGTCAACTAACGCCCGAAGGTATAACTCGCTCCAGTCTCTTATCACTGTCTAATTAAACATTGCTGCATTTCGTCAGCTATTCTGTGCCTGCCTAGCAACCTTCCTCTTGGACATATTATTACCTTGCTGCATTGTGCCAAATAGTTCTGCTTTCAATACCACATCCTAGTCCAAGTTGAGTATACATGTATGAAAAACATAACTGAATCAAGCGATATAATTTTAGTTAAACGCCAAACACCCTTATGTTTCCATATACGTTGTTTTAATGCGTCGGGAAAATAATCGACGCGGTTTTTATAGACTGGGAAGCCTTATACTTATTTGTGTGACTACATGTTCTCCGCTTATCTGTTGTCGAACAAATCTGTGAACACTAAATTTCACTAGATAGACATTTGGCAATGTTCATTTATTTTTCATCAAGATGTCATCCTTCAATTCAACAGTATGAATACTAGTTTTGATATGTACATTGTAGGCCTCGCCTTCAACTGCACACATGCAGATATACATATTGTTAACTAAACACCATTTCTATTTGAGTATTTGTCTGATCACTCAGGTTTTCATTTACGGATAAGTATTGCTTGTTAATTATTGTACCCAATACATAATAAACTATTTCTACCTATCATCCCGAGGAGTTCCTGTAGTTGCTGGTCAGAGAGGTCCGCCAGTGATTCGTCTTCAGACCGAAGAGCCTCCAGATCTGGAGAGAAATCAGATGTACATGGCTAACGAAGTGCAGCATACTGGTGTTAATGAGATTGGTTGAATAGTCACTGTGTTAGAATAATCCTTGCTGGGGCAGCCTATCGTGAAATTTCTGACACTCGGAATGTTTCCATAGGACAAATATTTAAATTACATGTAAACCTTTCAAAGAAAATTATTACATGTTGTGATTTTATACACACCCTGAGTATATTTCAGGATTACTAAATGAGTGGAAGAGCATCAGAAGATTAGAACTATATCGTGCCAAGTTAGATTTTCTTTTAAAAAGATTAACAATATTATTATTTGATGCAGGAAAACAGGAAATGTGGATTTAGGGATCCAAAATCACTGAAAAGGAAAATCGTGTATATACCCAACAGAAAATGTTGACAAATAGACAGTTTGTCATAATACACACCGGGCTGATCATGATGTTATTGTTGTTGTTGTTGTTGTTGTTAAAGGTACATCCATTGTGTTGTTGGGGGTCACATATTGCAAACGTAATAAATGGTGTTACTTTATCGAGAAGTACCGACTTTTACCGAAAATTACCATTTTGATGATAGTAGACTTAGGATAGTGACGATATGAAGGTAAAAGTAGTGATTTCTGATCGAAAACCGGACAATGCACAGCGTGTGGCGCGCGCCTATGAGTCAAACGTAATTTTGGATTCTTATTTATAACAGACACAAAGACAATTTTGAGTTGATAATGTTTAATAGGTCACATAACTACTGTGCATGTAAATGGGACGTGCAGTTTCGGTTTCTGCACATGTATAATGATGTTACACAAATTTGATTGGAAACTAGTAATATATTTGGCGATTGGGGGTAAATATGCAAGGTGAGTGAATTTCTTTGTACTGTAGACATCACATGTGGTGACTTGGAACGTATTAAAGTCATATAAAAATTTATGAAACACTCTGGATGCACCTTTAAATACAAATATTATTCTTACTCACCCGTGTTTGTAGAGCCAAGTTTGAGTTTGAGAGAGACAGAGACAGAGACAGAGACAGCGTTCGCTCTTTGGGTACTAAACCATCCACTGGTTTCATAGATAATTTAATAAACCGAGACGTCTTTTAGTATTTTATGTATCTCTCGCAAATTTTGTATTTACTCTTCTCGTTATATCATAGAAATAAACCGATATAGAAATGACATAAAGGGCACATATACCTCGTTTTCCCAGTAATCCTACAGCAGCTTTTCCAACCGCGATGGCCGTCTTAATGTTACCGATAGTCCTGACTATTCTTCCCAATCGAGGAATTCGAACTCGAAATCGAGGAATTCGAACTCGAAATCGAGGAACTCGAACTCGAAATCGAAACCTGCGCCATTCCATTGAGGACGCCACCATGCACATGACAAGCAGCAGAACGAGTAGTTTGGAGTTCATGATTCCCAAACAATACTGTTGAAATGATAATTGATCATATCAACTATGTTTATGTAGGAAGATGCTTTTCCAGAGCCCATATTTTCGAAGCTGTCTTAGTGCTAAGAAAGTCGTAAGTCAACGATACTGTATGGCACTTATGACTATGTTAGCGCTAAGAGGGCTTCGAAAATAGAACAGTATTTTTCACTTACTTCAACGTTTATAATGAACATTATCTGTAATCAATATTCGTATACATACAACCACAGGTTGAAAATCAGAGTTATATGAATTACGATTAGATTGAGTAGTCACAAAAGCAGGATTATCACATATCATGGAAAGCCGTCAGAAATGAAAAGAGCACACAAAATATACATGTACTTACATAATTATCTGGATCAGCAAGATGAAAAGTGGGAGCAGCACAGCCGTATTTATATGTTTTGCAGTCAGCCCACTAAACGTGAAGCCGTATAGTTGTTAAGTGGTTTCACACTTCAGGGTGTCGCTTAGCGTATACTTCCTCAACCAGTAGGCTGTGCAGATGAGTTCTGTATGTCACATCTTCTACGTGCACACAACGTGCCTTCCTGTCCAGCTACACATTGTTAACTCAAATATGTTTTAAAGGGGCAGTAGCACGTTTGTTCGCGTAATTAAGTTGATGGTATGTATTGGAAAAATTATGTCACCAACAGTAAAACACCCCCTCATCTCTATGGAAAATCAAGTTAAAAGATTAATGTACATGGTTCCGTTAAGCCTTGGGAGTCGTTTTTGTCATTCAAAATAATAAAATGTGTTCACAATAAAATGCCCGCCAAGTAAATGTTTCTTATTATGCTTATTATCACTACGGATAATTGATTTGTATAATAAGATTTGTTACCGTCTTAAGTAAATATAAATGACACAAACTATCATTATTAATGGGAAATTTGAAAAAATAAAATTTGCAAAATACGTGCTAATTTAAAGGAAAAGTGGGTCCTCCTTTGAGGTCCTCATCCTCATAATCGAAGGAGACAGTACAGGTGACCATTTCACGTAATTACTGTATCAAGTTTGTCACAATCGTGTTTTGTGTTTATATTATTTTATGTTTCTAACATATTTTTTTATGAAAATAATACAGAAACGTCGCTTATGAAAGGCTTCCGTCATGTATTATGAGCCAAATTTTATTCAAACAAATTGTTCGGTAAATGTTCAATGTTTTCTCTGCTTTTGGTTAACACTCTTTGTGTCTGCGAATACTTGTTGCTTTTTACTAAGTGTTCATTTCATTAATCCCAATCGCATTCATATTCTGTTTTGTTTTTAGAGTGATCTTTTTATTTCTCTGAATGGTTCAGCAGTTTTGGTGTTGGATTTGTGAATCCCGTGACATTGAGTCTTGTGATTTTTCGTGAAAAAGAAACTGTTAGCCATTTATCGTGCTTGTAGCTCTCAATACCATTTTCAAAACTTGCTTTGCTTTTTGCTGAAAAGTCAATGAGAAATCTCACTGTGCTGAGATGGGATTGTTCCATGTTGATTTCTTTCCTAACACACACTAAAAGTCATTCAATCTTTTAATTCAAGTCTTTATTTTAAAAGTTCTGAAAATGTATTTAAAGTTTATATATGTAAGTGAAATTTCAACAGTGTCCCCAATTTATTGCACTATTTCAATGATAATAGGATATAAAGTATCGTTGTACATAACCTGATTTTATACAGATTGTGACACAACCTGAAGTACCATGTTTTATTCGCATGGTTCTGGTTACACTACCAGCTGCTATCATATAACGACTGCTGCCGAAAACTGCTGACTTTGATTCACCTGACTCATGTTCTTAAAGGGGCAGTAGCACGTTTTTTCGCTCAAATAAGTCGATGAAATGTATTTAAAAAATAATGTAACAAATGGTAAAACACCCTTCACTCTTCAGAAAATCAAGTTTAAAATGAGTGTACATGGTTTGGTAAAACCGTAGGAATCGTTTTTTGTACTTCGAAATATTAAAAGGGTTCGATACAATTGCCCACGCACATCTCCAATTGTCAGATTTTCGCTCTCAGGAGTTAATAGCTTAGGTCCATTTTTCATCAACAGTGTGTTGTGAGAAACATTAAAAATCAAATTACTTTTGAATACTAATAAAGAAAAGTAGTGGTATTATGGTTGTGTGAAATAGTTTAGTTTTGATGGTACAAACATTATTTACTCTACAACCTTATATACATGAATGATGTCATAAAAATTTCAATTTTCCAGTGAAGAATTATCTCCCTTTGCCATTACTTTTCATGTGTTGTGGGAAACCTTAAAAATCAAATTACATTTGGATACTAATAAAGAAAGGTAATGGAATTATGGTTGTGTGACACAGTTAATATTTTATGGTAAAAAGATTATCTGCTCTACAACCTTATAAAAATGAATTATGTAATAAACAATTCAATTTTCCATTGAAGAGTTATCTCCCTTTGCCAATATGTTTCATAAATATTCAACTTCAGCATCAAATTACTCAGAAAATAGGTCCGTGACATATATTTTTTTATTTTCTATTATTTTTCAGCAGTATGTTTCCCAAAAGTTTTATCATGTTTGAATTATTTTTCATTTATTTTTATTCTTGAACAGGACTTCTGAAGTTATGTCTGCAGAATCTTTTGTTGACATTGTATATTATCATATAAGGTTAATGAAGAAAAAGCAACGTACAAATTGCAGAAATCACTTTTCTATTCTAATAACATTCTATTTATGAAAGAAAACAACAATATAGCTCTGAATGATTATCATTATTTTTGAAAAAGTGACATTAACAAAATAAAACAAGTTTGCCATATTTTTAGACATTACCACAAGAAAACATCATTTTGCAGAAAAAAAGGTCCGTGATACACACTTTTTCTTTTTGAATCTCGAATAATACATATTCAGCTTGCATCATACCAATTTACAGCAATTTTTATTTATTTTGATTATTGTTGGGAACCTCTTTAAAATGTGTTCACAATAAAATGGCCGCCATGCAATTTTTGTTTTATACGCAACAAATTTATTACCACTACGGATAATTGGTTTGTTAAATAAGATGTTTTACCCTCTAAAGTAGATATAAATGACATGAATTATCATTATAAATGGGAAATTTAAAAAAAATAAAATTTACAAAAAACGTGCTACTGCCGCTTTAACAGGTATATATGCCAAGTCATAGGATTTATGCGTATATACGGACAGCCATTTCTAAAAAGGACACACAAGTTTCACACTATGCCAAAGCAATGACAACGTCTTCGAAACCTATCAGGGATTGTGTCTATTGTTTCGTAGGTATCTTGTTTTCTCGTAATAACCCTCATTATTATTTCAGTCGGTTTTTCTTCCGATGATAAACACGTATGAGGTTCTTATTGTGAAAGTAAGTTTTTACTTTCGAAAGTAAGACCTTAAATGAGGCTATGATTTTTTTCTCACAACTCAAATAATAACAATTATTATCGAAAAGTATACAAAGATAATTTTTTCAGAGTGTAGGTGGCGGGAATCGAACTCCATACCCGTTGCTCTTTCAACTTGACGCTCTACGAAAGAACATTGCGGATTTACAGTCACACTGTCTCTGCCTCTATATAACGATAGTCCGGGAGACATACTCTTCATAACGCAGCATTTGGAAATCAAAAAATATAAAATGAAAATGTTGACATTTGACAGTTATAAAATTAAAATAACACTACCTCCTATTATTCTGCTGTAAGAAAACCTCAATATACGATAAGCGCTCACATTTATGTCATACGGTACTTAAGTTAGATAAAACACTCTACCTCGGTTATGCTTGGGATTGAAAACCCTCGTTAAGAAAGCTCCGGGGAAGTAACTTCCCGCTCAGCTTTCATACCTCGGGTTTTACAATCCCAAGCATAACCTCTGTATCGTGTTTTATCCTACACATAAAGACCCCATGACGATCACTACATGTACACAGTGTGATACCGGTCGGGCTTTCAAAACATTTTCAGACTTTTGTTATTTTATTTATATACCATTTGAGCTTTGAAGAAGTTTTTTTATGTTAATATATTGATTATTATATTTATATTTATATATAGTGAACATCATAAGTTTTGACTGGATAAATTTCCTTTCTACATGAACAAGAACAGTAAATTATCATAATCAAATCAGTCTTTGTTTGGCAATCACGTACTGATGGTTTCGGGTTAAATGTTACTCTGAAACAGTGACACTTCAGATGTGGGTTATGATAATTTACTGCTTTTGTTCATGTATAAATATACGTACTCGTCCACATGATAAACGTACTTGAGCAGACCGATATACTGGTGGAAATGAGCTAACTGTATTTAAGAAGATTGATCCAGTTAAAACCTTCTGACGTTACTCTTTTCTATGTGTAACCTAACTTCACGTGAGAAGCAACTCATTTGTATATATTTTCTAAAATATGATATCATATATTGTGGTTCAGAAAACGTTGCTACGACAACCGTTACGTTACCGTCACCAAATCAACAACAACTCATTATTTATTGTGACACCCATGTACATTCTACGTCAAATTTTCCAGTTTAAAATTCATATTCACAGAGTCATGTCAAGTAATGTTATCAGGTCTTTGAGAGGCATGTAGAAGAGGTATACATAAGAACAGGAAGATTATCTGTATAACAACTTCTTTATGGTGATAATACACGACGTTTTGGAGTACATACACACTCCTTCATCAGGTGGAACATTCCACCTCATAAAGGAGTGAGTATGTACTCCAAAACGTCGTGTATTTTCACATTGAAGAAGTTGTTATCCAGATAATCTTCCTCTTCTCAAGTAATGCTGTGTGAACAGATTTAAGAGACTGGTTCGCAGTTCGCTTTCTTAATTGTAGACGATGTGCTCTGCCTGTTCGAATTCGGATCAAGAGGTCCGGGGTTAAGATCCCGGTCTCGGCAGCTTTGCTGTAAAGAACTGCTCTACATGCAGTAAGGTTTGGGTACAATGGTACATTGATTTTCAAAAAAGTATCGCCAAATTTCCGCTAGTTCCAGCCAACGTGTGCAGGCTTCACTGCAGTACATACCCACCATAGTATTGCGAGTTTATAATAATAAAAGAAGTCGTGATATAAGTGAAATACTCTTGAAAACGTTAAATCCAACTCATCTCAACCCACTTCACTTTACTGTTCAGAATCAACCAATTCATCACAAACTTTTCCATTGGATTACCTTATGCACATATACGGTTGCCATTAAATGATTGCATAATTTAACCCACATACTTAATATATACTAATGTTTCTGCAAATACAACAAAACAGTGTAATAAATGCTGTTCACTTTATTCAGGGGCGTGATTCTGAACTGTATCATCGGAAAAAGAAAATAATTGATTTTAGATAAAAAATAAAATACCAATGTTATTAGATATGCAATTTAAGAACTTTATACAGCGATTTTCAACATATAGTAACATATAGTCATTGCATCTAACTTAAAGAGCAAATGTAGTAAATGTAGAAAAGGTTGTATTTAGTAAATATAAAAATGCATGCAGTAGGAAATAGGTAGGATATTAAATACAATTATCAAGTAAAGTGTGACGTAACAGTACTTTGTAGAAACCTGAATCTACTTTAGTCGTATAAACAGCATGTCACACTATTGAAAGAGTTACGTCAATTCAAAGTCATCTCTAAAACCCCCATCAATTTCTGGATGACAACAGAGATCGCGACATTGAGTTAAAAGTCTCTATACATGTACCTTTAGTCTTCAGCAGCTGTGGGATCATCTGGAAATGAACCTTTATTTCATTAGCATGTTCACAGATAGCGCGATCTTAAAGGAACATAGATCATATTAATGTGCCTTATAGAAAATAATTTTGCAAAAACATTCAATCGCTAGATTGATCTTTCATCTATACCATGTCATATGATTTATACTATTCATATCACGACCACATGAAATAGTACTGCTTTTAAAGAAAAATATTGTCTCAATTCATGCGCTGCTGATTGTGATGCGATTATAACAACGACTTTCCAGGATCCGAGCTTGCAAATTGTACAGTTACTGTGAAAACACACTAGCAAATACTTCTTTTCGACTATCTTCGTGCTGCAGATCCCCCCTGTTACTCATTGATAAATGTGACGATTGTGATTATACAACAAATTGGCATCTTACTTGTAAACTGGTATTTGTATTATGATTATACCAACAGCTTGTACCAATCATAGGTATACATTATCCGCCGGCTCATCTTAGCCTTGCTGCATTTCGTCAGCTATTCCGTGCAAGCGTAGCAGCTTGGTACCGTTGTGCCAAAGATTTATTACAGAGTCAAAATCTATGATGAATATATATCTGAATGTACTTCTTAAATGAATCGATATCAACGCCAAAAAACATAATGATAATATTTCCACTTCCTCGAAAACTCTATGTGTTATTCTTACGGTTTCATGTTTCCTGTGCGGTGAAAATAATACACATGAACTCCGGATATTTGGGGTCCAAAAAATCTGCGACAGATTATCTTTCAATGAGATAGAAATTTTATAATGTTTATATGTGTATCCCTGTACTCAAAGTATAAATACACGCATATAAACACTACCCTTAAATGAATGTATATAAAACACAATTTCGATTTAATTATTAGACTGATCATTCAGTCATTTGCGGGTTATATAGAGAATACTAAACGACGTTCCGTTTAATAACATATTTATGAAACGATTGAGTGGTTTGTAAATATTCATAAATTTCATAAATATGTTAATAAACGGAAACGAGTTCAGTATTTTATTTATTACACGCTGATTTAAATGCCACTTAATTCCACAAACTCATCGATAAATGAAACACACTGACATTGTGACGTCATATTTCTGCCATTATGACGTCAAGTCAAGCGGCAGTACGCGATGTTATTACACAATGTGTAATAACATTGTAGATTTATTAAACTGCGAAATCTTCAACGGGCGAGTTATAATATTGATTATTAATAATCGTACCCAATACACAATATCAAACTATTCCTACCTATCATCCCGAGGACTTCCTGCAGTTGCTGATCAGAGAGATTCTCAAGATCTGTAGAAAAGTGGTGGAATATTAAAATCAGATGTATATGTGCGACGAAGTACAGCATAAAGTTTGTAATGAGAATGATGGAACAGGATTAGAACATTCCTTGCTGTAACAGCCCATTTTGAAATCTCTGACAATGGGAATGTTTCGTCCGGTCAAATTTAAAAATCATATCTGTCTTTAATCTATATTTTCAATAAATTATATTATAATATTTCAATAAACTAACATTAGTTTTGCGGTGGAGGCATAATGCAGCCCTCGGTAAATGTCAGGACAAAAAAACATCACCAAATATATCATCATATAATTATAATATTTTACAATCTTGATGGTAACTGAAGATGGCTTTTAGAAACTTTAAAATGTTTCGTCTGAATCAATAACAATATAGTTCCTCAGGCTTGACTTGTTACACCCGATTGAATAATGTAATACAGGAAATGTGGATTTAATCACAATAATAAACATCATTCTTATAAAGCGCTACAGTATCATATCACAGAACGATTCCTCTACCGGCGTGACACATGAATGATGGGTGATTATTTAAAGCCAAATGATTTAGAAGAGGGACAGTTTTAAGTTGAGATTCGAACAATCCCACAGATATTGCTTGGCGAAAGTGAATTTGTATAGAATTCCAAAGGACAGGGGCTATAAATGGGACGTGTCGGTGCATGTATGTCTTAGGTCCATCCTTTGGGACATTCAGTTGAGCATATTATATCGTTAAAAAGGAAACCCCATTTAAAACGATCGTTAAAAAGGACACCCCATTTTTTATAACTCAAATCTAATACTGTGGGAGCATTAGGATACATAGACTGATATCATACATCTAGAGGGAAAAAATGTTACTTTTGTAACCTATTCATATTTGTTTAAATTCATATGAATATAATGACTTCATTTGAGAGAATACAGAATTTGGACAAAAAAAGGTTTTGCTAATGTGTCAAAATTGCGAGATAAACTTTAGGTTTTAGATGACTAAAAACCCAATTGTGAATGTTGTTACACAGTTGACTTTAACACATTAGAACATGTTTACAATGCATGTAATAAGGAACTAAGAGGTTGTTGGAATTTCATCCATTTCAACAATTACTGACAAGAAGACTACAACCAGACATTTAGGATTTTGATTCTATCCTTTAATTAAAGGGTTCTCTTTGATTTAGAAAGCTGAAAACTGATCATTTTTCACCATTAGGAAACTTATGTCATTTTCCTTAGTTGTGCTTTTGAAGATTTAGTGACTTGAACACAAAACAGTAACACAATTGTTGTCATTGAATGTGCAGGCTTTCGTAGTTTCTCACCATTTTTTTAATTTACTCATCTTTTTAACCACATTATTAAACTTTATAGAGATTACATAAAGGGCGTACATACCTCGCTTTCCAAGTGCTCCTATAGCTCTTGCAAGAGCCGCGCCCTTCTCGACTTTACCGAGAAACTTGTCTATGCTTTCCTTTCTAAATCGAATTCGAATCCATCTTCCTCCCATTGAGGACGCCACCATGCACATGGCAAGCAGGAGAACGAGTAGTTTGGAGTTCATGATTCCCGAACAATACTGTCAATACGCAAATGATCATATCAACAACGTTAAAAATAACATTGATTTCCTTGCTTCAACGTTTATACTTAGAATGATTTATAAACAATATTCGTATATATACATACACATGCACCTCCATAAGGTAAACATGTTACACATTGCCTTAACTGAGCATTGATTGAACATCACAGGTATATGAACTACGATAAAGACTGAGGAGTCATAAAAGCAAGATTATCATATATCACGGAAAAGCCGTGAAAATTTAATAGAGCACACCAACTATACTTACATAATTATCTGTATCAGCAAGATGAAAAGTGGGAGCAACACAGCCGTATTTATATGGTTTGCAGTCAGCCCACTAAACGTGAAGCCTTATAGTTGTTAAGTGGTTTTTCACCTCGAAGGTGTCGCAGGGTAGGTTTTTTAAACATTACTTCCTCCATCATTAGGCAGTGCAGATGTGTTTTGTATGTGACACATACTACCGCAACCAACGGTGTCTTCATGTCCAACCACACATTGTTAATTGTATGATTTTAAAACTTACTATAAAGATCTTCATGACTCTTATATAAATGTTATGTTTCAACATTATCACAAATAAACACAAACATGACTCTGTTCTGTCGACCTTTATCTAAATTAGTTATCCTTTCTTATTCTTTTTCTACAATAATTTAAACAGTTATTGAAAAAGGTTATAATAAAATGATTGTGAATGCATTTCGGATACTGTTTTAAGTTAAATCAGGTTGTTAAACAGTTCTCTATGTTTTAGAGGGGTCGTTACAGTTTATACTGACCGTCATTTTTCAGTAGGCAACTTTTACTGAACTTGCCTTTTTCGAAAAGCTGTGATTTTGAAGGCGCATACTGCTGTAACAAGTGCCGTTTGTTAAAAGGCAGTCACTTAAGGCAGGGCCAAGTCTCATTTCTCAGTGCTGGTCAAATATAACCAGGATTGCATTGTCAGTGTAATATTAGTTACATAATCACTGACCGTTGGCAAGGATGCCTGAGGTGATATTAACAGCGATCGAGTGAACACGTGTTTTCAATTGATAAAGATGGTGTAAGTTAACAAAATATATTTGTTTAATTTGAATAATTTCTCAATGATATAAAATATAGAATTTGATAGAGATGTTGATCGTAACATACACTATGACAGTAGCACTGAGAAATGAGACTTGACCCTGCCTTTAGTTGATCGCCACGGGGTTCACAATGGACAACTGTTCAGACAAAAAGTGCCTATATAGCTGGGGCGACAGTATAATTTGTAATACTTTAATTCAGAGAAGGTCACGTTAATAGGGTTGCAGCACAGGGATGAAGAGATCTCTCAAAAGGAAAAGTATTGTTCTAATATGAATGGTTATGGTTTGGTTAAGCAAGACTGATCAATTTCCAATCCTCGAATTATTAAAAGGTGTTCACAATAAAATGGCAAGACGTAGTCCTCATTTATACGGAACACATTTTTCTACGATTACGCATTGTTGAGTCGAATGAGCTGCTTCACCCTCTCATATTCAAGTAAAAGGTCATTCTTTATTAAAAAGCCCACACCTCCAGAGCCTTTGGGTGCACGCTTATGTAATTGCTTTACGATTATGTCCGAACCAAGTATAATTTTCAACTCTTAACTCATTGCGATCACAAAGAGGCGTGTCTGTTATTCCAAAAATGTCACAATTGGAGAATTTCACACATAATTGTCTTAAAACATCATTGGGAGAATTAAGTTCACTTGCCCAGCCTTTAACATTCCAGCACCCGCATATGGCCTAGTAGGTTGAAGAAGGGGCGGAATTCCAAAGCGGGTGAATCTACCCTGTCGATGATTGGTTGGTCTTTGCCCTGACCTTTCATCTGTCCACGTTCTTGTCCCATGCGTTGATCTCCGATATTGGAAATGGGATGTGTCAAGTGACCAGTCATGCTCGTATTGTTGGTTAACATTGCCACGTGTGGGAGTGTCGTCTTGTCTTCGACGGTTCTTTCGTTGTCTGATGTTGTGTGTATCCGCTGTTTTGGGGACTGTGTAGGGGTCAGTATTCCGTCTGTCAGAGTCGACTCGCCTCACCCTACCTCCAGACATCACCAGTTTGTCTTTGATGGACTCACATAGAACTTTCGTGTTCACCTCCATCATTCGCTGTTGTAAATTCTTGTCAGATGCGATATGTACATACTTGAAAATCCTTGAATCTCTCTCTTTCCTTTTCTGTTTCAATATTTCCGATTTCTCTTCCATCGAGCGACACCTTGCTATAATTATCCCGGGATAGCGTGAATGTTTTGATTGTCTCCGGTCTGTATGATCAACTTCAATGTCACGTACCTTTAGTCCGTCTCAGAGTACACTGTTTATCTTGCTCTTCAAGCTCTCTTTGTCACTCTCGGGAAGATTTCTCACAATGATGTTGAGTCGGATATCGTCTGATTCACATGATTTTTGTTGACTTGCTGTTTTTATATCAGTCTGCAATTTACTATTTGATTTCATTTGTTCATCAATGAAACATTTCACTTTGTCATTAAGTGTGTCAACTTTATTGTCAATTTCACTTCGAAACATCTTGATTTCTTTTTCGACTATTTGTTTAACTTAATTTCCCATTTCTGGTCTAGAGTGTCAAATCTTTCATCAAATTGCTTGGCCAGTTTATTAATAGCATTCATGGTATGAGATACACTGGACTGGTCGATATTCCCGCCATTGGGGTCAAAGTTCAAGTTCATAATGGATAGAGATTCACATTGTGGCCCTTGTTTCATTCCCTCATCTTTTTGTTTCTTTTTGCAATGCTCATATATATCCTCTTCTTCGCAATCGTTGGCGAGACTTCTTTTCGTTTGATTAACTTCAAGTTGACAGGACCTTGCTATAATTACCCCTCTGATAAACCTGCTGAAGTGCCAGTTGCCGGTGTACGTCTCACTGGTCCCCAACCAAGGATTCAAGGTCTCTCGACACTCTCTTGTTAGAGTAGAAGACGATGTACACCTAATGGTTTTCCATCGCTGGACATCCTCTCTCAAATGGTAGAGGTGCTACAGAGCACTCGTGTCTTCAGACCCCTCCTCATAACCCTATGATGCGCCGCTCATACTTAGTAAATTCCCCTGCGCAGACTCAGTCTGCAGAAGCCGACTTCGACCCTCCTTCATGGAGGGATCTGCTCCAGGGCAATCCGAACAGACGCGCACACGAGAGCACTAATGCTTTCAATCTACACACTTGGATTGTACAAAGAAGGGTCTGAGGCGGAGTGGGTACTCTTAGTGAGTGCCCTAGAGCATCGTTACGAATCTACGCCAAAAACACCAGCAAGATCTACTACTTCCAGTGGCGAGCTTTCGACACGAGGCGTCCGCTCTGCCCCAAATTGCCGAGTACTTGGTCTTCATGGGGAACACCAACTTGGCCGCGATCTTGTTGGTTATCCACAAACGCTGCTAAGGAGTTGACATTCCAGATCAACGGTCGATGTGACTCTAGACCTCCGGGAAGGGACCTGGCGGTGGTCTGCAGTGGTGCGGACTTCAGTGCTAACCTCTGTTTGACACTACCCTCCAGGTCTCACTTTAAGATGGCCCTTCTCGCCGCAATGACCTAGGTGTCGAGAATCCCTAGATTTTTGCGCTCTAAGCGGATCCTTTATGGGTTGAGCGTCGAGGCAGAGGGTCTGCAAGTTTATATATATATATATATATATATATATATATATATATATATATATATATATAAAGTTATATAAAAAATTGCAGCTGACGATTTGTGGGGGGAAAAAATTGTAACATTATTAGTACTATTTTTTTTTACCTAAAAACCTATTTCCATCTTCTTCATAAGGACGAAAGGTTCTTGATCAATGGCCAAAGAGGACTCTAAATCGTACATTTTGTGAAATTAAAACCCCAAATATGGTCACAGGGGCCACGACCTAAAAAGATTCATGAATTACTTGAAATTTGTTATACCTGTGATAAATGTACTCAGAGAAATGAATAACGGAACGTTTGCTTAGCTTAGGGTTGTTTAATGATCCTGTATGAGGTTTAAACGCTGTGTCGCCATAGCCAAGGTTTAATGAACCCACAGCTCCAACAGTTTCAGCTCCCAAGGATTTCAACCTTCTCTGGAGAGATTCCGATTCCAAAGAACGAAGCTTCATTTGAGTCATGGAAACGGGAATTAAGATGTCTCCTCGAGGATGCCGCCTATCCCTCTGCGGTGATAGCTCAGGCTTTGAGGAAATCTCTGAAAGGTGACGCTGCTAGTGTCCTTTTATCGCTAGGACATACAGCATCAGTGGAGGCAATTGTTCGGAAGCTAGATGGACTCTATGGAACATTGGACAACCCAGAGACATTGATGAAGGAGTTTTATACAGCTCGTCAACAGGACTGTCAGGGAGATTGAGCATGAGCTTCAGGATAGGTCCAGCCAGTACATCAAAAGTCAAAGGCCAAGGTTATTCAACAACCACAGGTAACTGATCAGCTATAGACTTCGGATACATCTCAACAGATAAATCAACAGTTATCGGAGATTATCAAGAAACTGGACAAGTTGGAATATCAGCGACAGAAACCGCAACCACTTTCAGTGGATAATGAAGTCTTGAAGCAGATCCTGGACCGACTTACAGTACTAGAGGCACAGAAGGACATTTCCCCTGCTGACAGTTCTCGTACAGTTACAGGTAGAGGTCGAGGTCGTGGTCGTGGTCGTGGTAAGCGAGGTAGAGGTAATCATGGAGGTTCTTTAAACTAGGGAGGCCATCTACTGAAGGGCAAGTGGCGGCCGAGAGAGAAAACAGCCCTAATGATGAAACAGATCTTAGAGACAGGGTGATAGGTGATGCTAATGAAGCTATGGTTACAATTGATGGATTTGATTGTCTTGCACTTCTGGACTCGATGATCACATCTGTAAGTGAGGCATACTTCCAGTCAACACTCTCCCAGTTGGATCGTAGGTCTATCACTGATTTCGAACTTAATGTTATGGGTGCTGGAGGCAACTTGATTCCATACACAGGCTACATAGAGGCTGCTATCAACATTCCTACATATGATGTCCAATATCTGATACCAGTGATGATCACTAAGGACACAGATTACAACCGACGGGTTCCACTTTGTATTGGAGTGAATGTCCTCAAACGTATGAAGACTGATTCCTAGGAGATATCCAAGGATGTACCAAAGGAGTGGCCAACAGCTCTGAATTCCATCTGTCATAACGGAGTATTGGGTACAGTCAAGACAACTAGGAAGAAGCCTATAACCATTCAACCTAACCAGATAATCACCATCATTGGTTTTGTACGTCACCACCTGGAAGTTATACTGCCATCACAGAACATCAGGATGCTGATTAAGATTTACAGACAGGTCTTTCCATATGTCCACGTGTGGAAGAAGTTGGTAAACATGGTAAGATTTCAAGGATACCAGTAAGATGCTGCAACTTATCCGCCCGAGTTATTACCATTCCACCTAATGCTAAACTCTGTCAGCTACAACAGGTTCGTGTAGTCACCCTAGTATCTATCGATACACCGGTAAACATACCTAATCAAGAACCCAAGGACACTTCTTCAGGTATTAATTGTACTTTTGACTTGTCAGAAAGTCCACAGAAGCAACAAGTTGCCGAGATGCTACAGCGTTGGGACTCCATCATGTCTTCAAGTATCACAGACTTAGGATGTTGTTCAGTAAGCTTGACCTTCGAGCGGGATACTGGCAAGTGGAGCTCGAAGAAGAGGACAAGGCTAAAACTGCATTTTCCATGGGACCGTTAGGCTTCTATGAATGCAACAGGATGCCATTTGGGCTTACCAACGCGCCAGCAACATTTCAGAGACTGATGGAAAAGTGCATGGGGGATCTGAATCTTAAGGAATGTCTGATATATCTGGATGACATAATCATATTCTCAAATACCTTTGAAGAACACATGAAGAGGTTGGAAGCAGTGTTTCAACGTCAGAAAGATCATGGACTTAAGCTGAAACCATCCTAGTGTGAACTCTTCAGAGAAAGGATCAAGTATCTGGGACACATTGTATCTGTTGACAGTATTGAAACTGATCCAGAGAAGATTACTGCACTCAAGACCTGGCCAATTCCAAAGAATACGGACGATGTAAGGAGATTTCTTGGGTTTACTGGATATTACCGCCGCTTTGTAAAGGATTTCTCCAAGATAGCTAAACCCCTGAATGATCTTCTAGTTGGACAGCCAAAGAAAGACGGACTACACGTAAGGACGATTTGGTGTGGTTGGAGGAGCAGCAACATGCCTTTGACACTTTGATTTTACACTTGACAGAACTACCTATTCTAGCCTACGCAGATGACAATCTATCATTTGAGGTGCATACAGATGCAAGTGCAGATGGACATGGGGCCGTGTTGTATCAGAGACAACAAGGGAAGTTGAGAGTTATTGCCTATGCCAGTCGAGCTCTTAGGAAAGGCGAGAAGAATTACCCCGTACATTAAGTAGAGTTCCTAGCTCTCAAGTGGGCAGTCACTGACAAGTTTAAGTTTCACGAATACCTCTACGGGAATAAATTTGAAGTGAAAACAGACAACAACCCTTTAACATACGTTCTCACAACTGCGAAACTTAATGCTACAGGTCATCGGTGGTTGGCAGCTCTATCAGCGTATGACTTCAGGATAACCTATCATCAAAGAACAAGAAATCAGGACGGTTTATCACGACGATTACATGATCAGGAGGAGTCCAGGAAAGTTGATATATCGAGCATTAAGGCCATTTGTTAAGTGCACACCACAAGCTGCAACAAGGCTGAAAGTTTGTGTTTTGAAGAGAGCGCAGTGCTACCTGAGGAACCATCGTTACCTTTGTCTACTGACATCAGTTGTTGGAAGGAGGAACAGTCGAAAGACCAAGCCATCTCCAGAGGTAATTCAGGTACTGGTGCATGCTTATAATGCCATGAAACACGACAGCACAGGGTTTTCACCTTTCTACCTGATGTTTGGTAGACATCCAAGACTGCCAGTTGATGCCTTCCTGGGAGTCGCAATGATCATAATAAAACAGAGTATGTAAATAATCTGAGGAAACGTTTGAACTTTGCTTATGAAAGTGCCTCAGGGGAAGCCCAAAAGGCAGGACGTCGACACAGGCAAAGCTACGACACAAAGGTACGTGCCTCAACGCTTCAGCGTGGTGACCGAGTTCTCATTCGGTTAGTAGGACTTACTGGAAAAGCTAGCAAACAAGTGGGGACAGGAAGTGTTCACTGTAGTGAACCAACCAAATGATGAAATCCCAGTGTTCACTGTGCAGCAGGAGGTTGGTAAAGGTCCCAAGAAGACTTTACACCGGAATATGCTTCTTCAACTTGTGTCAGTTCCAGTAGAACCAATTGCGCATCTTACGAACAGGAGAACAGGAACTAAGAAGTCCATGTCCTTAAAATTACAGGAATTCAAGGAACAGAGCGATTCGGACGAAGATAGTGTTTGTGAGGTGATGGTGATGTTACCAGGAGCTCCTATAACGGATGTATCCACAGTACATGGTACCGATGCACTTGAAGCCGCATATGTAACCAGCACAAGTGATTCTAGTTTTGTAACAGTTGGATCCGTATATGAACTACAGGATTCATCACCAGCTGACGGACTGACCAGAACAGAATCCTCTGGAACATCAAGCAGTGCAACAATCCCATCAACCCCTGTTGAACAGTCGTTTACCTCGACTGAACAAGGACTCAACAGATCTACCGCCCCTGACACTGTTGTTGAAGATGCAGTTATTCCTGAGCCGTTGCCGAGTTCTGCTGTGGGGAGGCCTCCCCGTACCAGAATTCCACCAGGAGTGGCGATTGGGTCACTAAATTCAATGTTCATGTTTTTCCGTCTTCTCCTGTTCGTCTTGTTAATTCCACTTCTGAAGAGGTTAGGTTCGGTGATTCTCCAGAATCGGATGGTTTTCGTATGAGTTGTCATTGTGTGTGCTCAAGGTGTAATTAGTTGTATTAACTTGTATTTCTGTTTGTTTTTAATGTGTTGATACATTTAAATGTTGAGGACAACATTTCTCAAAGGAGGGGAGGATGTCGCCGGGTTTATTTTCCAATTCATTTCTTTTTACTCATTGACGAGCGCTTCTTCTCTCACTCTTGCTCCGGTCGTAACGCCATTAGTATCTCGTGCATTACCTGTTCCCTGACGTAGGCTTCTTCAAATTTGCCACTTTATGTCACGCCATGGCCGAGGTGAGTTGTTACACCCCTCGGCCACGCATCACCTTATTTTGCTGTGTTTCATATATTATTAATTAACCATCAATGTTATGGCATGTATACGGCATTTATGGCCTAGACTGGGCAAATACGGGGAAACTGGGCCACTACGGGAAAAACCGGGCCAATACGAGACAAACTGGGCCAACATGAGTCTGAGCATGCGCATTTGGTGAACGTCCGAAGCTGTCGCTTCACAACTTCTATTTGTTCACCAATCTTGTTTATAATTATTATTTCAATAAAAAAGAGATGTTTCGTGTTGTGCAAATACAATGAAAAGAAGTTAATTAATAAAATTATCATTAATTAAGTATTTCCCTATTGGCCGAGTTACAGGTCCTCGGTCCGTTGTATTGACCCTCGACTTCGTCTCGGGCCAATACAACGTACCTCGGACCTGTGTAACTGGACCAATACGGACATACTTAATTAATAACAATATATTTTACAGGTATGTACCTTTCCTATAACCTATCTTCATTATGAAACGTGTTATTGTTAAGGTTCGCGATATAATGTAATATTTATAAGATATCTATTATAAATCATGTCATAAGGCATCGAGTTGCACGAGTTTACTAATTAAACACACTGGAACCAGCACGTGAGTAAGTGTGAGTGATATCTTCTTAAAGTATTTTTTAAATATTATTTTACTTTATAACCAGTTCAATTACTTTATTACCGTAAATACCATGTTGTAGTGTTATATTCTTTAATGGTATACATTTGCCACTTTATGTCACACCATGGCCGAGGTGAGTTGTTACACCCCTTGGCCACGCATCATCTTATTCTGATGTGTTTCGTATATTTTACAGGAAAAAACTCTTTAATCAACTGCATCGCCTCAGTCCACTCTATCAGCGGCAAGGAGCCGCGACAATATCACGAATAAAGAAGTTGTTTTCCATGTAAGTTTCGCTATTCTAATAATAATCTTTAAACCATGAAAAACAAATCACATTAAAGGTGTACGTACCTCGTTATCCCAATGCTCCTGTAGATTTTACAATCGCGACGCCTTTACTGACCTTATCGATAGCCATTTCTATTCTCCCCAGTCGAATTCGAATTCAAATCCTTCTAAAAATTCTCCATTCCATTGATGACGTCACCAAGCACATGACGAGCAGCAGAACGGGTAGTTTGGAGTTCATGATTCCAGAACAATACTGTTGAAATGATAATTGATCATATCAACGATGTTGTGCTCGCTTAAAAATAGCATTTTTAGAATGCCATTTCAAACTTACTTCAACATTTTAACCTTGGTGAGAAACACATTCATAAACTTACAGACATAGTCGTCTGACATAAGGTGAAAATATCAAGTTAAACAAAGTCTTCATTTAGCACCATCGTACAGTTACATGTATGTAAATTACGATTAGAAACGAGGAGCCACAACAACAAGACTGTCATATATCAAATGAAAAGAGTTATCGTCGAAATTGAAAGCAACACAATATATACAACTCACATATCGGTTTCAGCAAGATGAAAAGTGGAAGCAATAAAGCCGTATTTATATGTTTTTTTTCGGGCAGCTCATCAAATGTGTCGTAGCATAGTTAAGTGGTTTGTCAACTTACGGGTGCTGCAGCGAGGTTTTAGCAAATACTTTATCCACCATGTGTTTAAACTCTACAGGAAAAGTCTTCACAGAAGGTAAACAATGTATGTGTGACAAATTCGATATCACAAAAATTAGCAATCAGGACAAATTATTGTCAATCATAGTTTGTCATGTGGTAACATCCAAAAATGAAATTTGCCAAAACAAACTGACCAAGTATATAGACTTTATAGACTGTAAATAATGCTTTCAATACCTCTGATGAACATGTGTAAAATTTGTAATTACAAGTGGATTTTGACATTTCCAATAACCACTATACAAATAGAATGTCTTTATTGAATTTAAAGGGGCAGTAGCACGTTTTTTCGCTCAAATAAGTCTATGAAATGTATTTGAAAAACAATGTCACCAATAGCAAAACACCCTTCTCTCTTCGGAAAGTGAAATTAAAAATTAGTGTACATGGTTCGGTAAAGCCATTGGAATCGTTTTTGTAACTTGAAATAATAAAATGTGTTCACAATAAAATGGCCGCCATGCAATTTTTGCTTTATACGCAACACCGTTATTACCACATCGGATAATCAGTTTCTGTGATAACATGTTTTACACTCTAAATTTAATCTAAATGACAGAAACTATCATTATAAATAGGACATTTGAAAACAATTTTTTGCAAAAGACGTGCTATAGCCCCTTTAAAAGATATATTACAGTTTATTCACGATCTTCTAGGCCACAGGCCCAAAGTACATAACATTTAAAAAATGCGATTACCAAAAAAAATTGACAAAATCCATTCCTCCTTGAAAAGTGTTGTGGTCCTAAATAACACTTCTCATGATCCTAAGGTATTTTCTGGCACGCCGCTTGTAGAATTTCAACCCTTTTCTGAACAGGATATACTGAAGATTGTCTGTGAATCAAAGCCGACAACATGTCTCTTGGATCCGATTCCAACAACTCTTTTAAAGGAATGCATTGATGTGCTAATCCCAGTGATCACAAAACTTGTGAACATTAGTCTTCCCGAATTCATTTAAACATGCTGTTGTTATCCCCTCGCTCAAGAAAGACAACCTCGACCCTGACATTCTTAAGAACTATAGACCGGTCTCAAACCTCAAGTTCTTATCCAAAATCCTGGAAAGAGCTGTTAATATTCATCTTAGGAACCATTTCTCTGAATTTGCACTTCTTGATAAATATCAGTCAGCCTACAGATCCAACCACAGTACGGAGTCAGCTTTGCTCAGAGTCTCCAATGACCTGCTCACAACTGTTGATGACGGCAAACTAGCAACTCTAGTTTTACTAGACCTATCGTCTGCGTTTGATACGATTGACCATCAACTCCTCTTGGATAGACTATATACACATTTTGGAATTCATGGCGTTCCTTCACTTTGGTTAAAGTCTTACCTTGAAAGCAGAAGTCAGGCTGTTCTCCTTGAAAATAACCAATCACAAGCCTTGTCGGTCCACTGTGGTGTACCCCAGGGATCAGTTCTTGGTCCGCTACTTTTCATTGCTTACACAACGGATGTGGCGGATGTGATTGACAAACATGGAATTCATCATTACTCATTTGCAGATGATTCTCAACTCCTTGACAGTTCAAACGTTAAAGACTTTGAGGATAATCTTCATCACATTACTGACTGTACTAAAGATGTTAAAACGTGGATGACCATCAACATGCTGAAATTAAACGATGACAAGACTGAAGTGTTGGTGGTTGGCTCCAAAAATCTACTGAAACAGATCAATTTCAGCACAATCTCTGTGGCAGACTCAGAAATAAAACCGGTTAACTGTGTCAAAGACCTGGAGGTAGTTCTTGATTCTCAGCTGTCCATGGAATCCCAAGTCACTCAACTCTGTAAGGTCTGCTTTTTTCATCTGAGAGCCATCGGCAGAATACGCCATCTCATCAACCGTGATGCTGCTCACCGCCTTGTTCAGGGATTGGTCATCTCCAGACTGAACTATTGCAATAGTCTTCTTTTTGGCACAGAAGCTACTTTCCAAATTGCAATATGTGCAAAACACGGCTGCGAGAATCATCACCAGAACTCCAAAACACTCGCATATTACCCCTGTCATGAAAGAACTGCATTGGCTTCCTGTCAAATCAAGGATTGAATTTAAACTTTTGTGTTTTGTATACAGAAGTCTCCATAACGCCAGCCCAGAATATTTGAAAGAACTGATAACTCCTAACAACCCGAAAGACAGCTCCGCTCTCAAACTCAGAATCTGCTCTCTGTGCCTCGCTACAACCTTGAAACATTTGGAAAGAAATCCTTTGCTTGTTCTGCCCCTCTACTCTGGAACTCTCTCCCCTTAACCATAAATCAGCACCTGACTTTTCCTCTTTTAAACATGTCCTCAAGACTCACTTGTTTGCCGCCAACTACAACTAACTAACTTTCCTGCCTGTATATATGTATATACTGTGTTGTGTCAGCGCTTTGAGCATGTGCCTTGTACATGGAAAAAGCGCGTTACAATTTCACAATTATTATTATTATTTAACTGTTAATTTCGTGTTTATGAGAATGTATACGGCAACATTCAAGGTCAAACAAGCTGCCACCGCTACCACACATACTACCATGTCTTCGGTACTCAAATCATGGTAGCATTGTTAAATCATGTTGTGCAGTTGATCATTGATTCGTATGATGTAAAATTTGACTACTGTGCGATTCATGTTCACACTGTTATTTGTATTCAAAATAAAGGATGTATGATTATAAAGTATAACTAAATCAAGTTTATAGGGTTTTATTACGGTGAACTGCTGCTCTTGTTCCACAGTAAATACTTTTTAGAACCTTTTGTGTAGGAAATAATTTGTATAAGGTATTCATTGATGGAACCTTTCTAGCGTCATCTGCGCTATTGAAACATGGGATAGTTCATTATTACAACGGGTGTAGGTTTCATGCAGTTCTCATTGATTTCACTATCATTTTCTAACTTCATACAGGCGTCTATTCAGGCAAAGAAGATCAAATAAGATTATTTGTTTTGTGGGTATTTAATATTGTTATTTACCCTATAAAAACATAGAAGGTATACTTACAAGAGTAATCATGTGATTGTCTCTCGTGATAGTGTTCCCAATCAATATTTTTGGGGTATTTATTCCCTCCTCATTCACCTTGAAAAGTCTCTGCTATTTAAACATGCATATTCTTACACAGTTTTTTAATCGAGAAACCAATTTACAAACTTTAGGATATGGGAAGATTGTTCAAAACAATAATATTCGTGAAAAAGTATTATCTTATGTCACCTTGGCCTTTTAAGCTAAGAAAATATGAAATCACTGATTTTATATCTGATTGTAAATACATCTGGTAGATCTCTATTAGAATTATGTGCTCTTTTAAATATCCGTATCGTGAATGGGAGAAGCGCAGCAGATAAAAATATTGGTGACTTTACATTCATTGGTCCAATGGGGGCTAGCGTAATCGATTACATAATTACCTCATTATGTTTGTTTTCAGCTTGTTTAGACTTCAATATTCAGTCACGTACAGAGTCTACGCACCTCCCACTCACGATGAAATTACCTACCACGCATAAGCAGGAAGATGATGTAATAAGAAATTATGTTAATCATAGTTATAAGTTTGTATGGAAGGCAGAACGGTCTGAGGAGTTCAGAGAAAATTTGTTTTCAGATAGTGTTCAAGAATTACTCGATACATGTCTAGATTCAGTATTCAGTGATATAAATCGTAGTGAACAATATGTGGCAGATGCAGCAAATATGAAACCTAAATTGTCGTTTGGAAATGCGGGAAAAGATAGTCCATGGTTTGATGCTGAATGTAGAAGATTGAAAGCTGAGCGTTGTCGCAAATTAAACAAGTTTAGAAAACATAAAGATAAGCAACACTTGGATGATTACCACGTAACAAGACATTTATATAACGCTAAATGTAAACAGAAACGAAAGGAATACTATAAGCAGAAAGAAGTTAAGCTAGAAACTAAAATCAATTCCAAATAGTTTTGGTCGATCCATCCTTCGGGAGTTGCAGGGTAAGCAATTCAAAAAGCAGAATATAAGCACTAAAGAATGGTATGAACATTTCAAACATTTGTTTTCGTCTATCGGAAAGGAAACAGATAGCATATTCAGTGTAAAATCGACTACGGGAGTTACTGGCGATTTACTTAATGAGCTTGGAAAATTGTCTAGTGATATTCTGGATTCGACAATAGATAGGCAAGAAATATTAGATAGTATACAAAACTTAAAGGTGAACAAAGCAGCAGGTGTAGATAATATTTTACCGGATTTTATCAAACACTCGGGTGATATGTTGGTACCTTACCTGGACTTAGTTTTTAATGTAATCTTAGAGAGTGGCAACTTCACATCGTCTTGGACTACTGGAATTATTATCCCAATCCATAAGAGTGGAGATGTAAATAATGTAGATACTTATAGAGGTTTAAATCTGCTAAGTATATTAGGAAAAGTATTCGTCTACATCATCAACAAGAGGCTAAGATTCTGGGCTGATACACTAGATAAAATAGACGAATCTCAATCGGGCTTTAGGGCGGATTATAGCACAGTAGATAATATGTTTATATTGCATTCGATAGTTAAGAAGTATCTTGGTACAAAAAGTAATAAACTATATGCCCTGTTTATTGATTTCAAAAAAGCCTTTGACTCGATACAGAGAATAAAACTTTGGGAGGTAATGGATAAACATGGCATAAGCCCTGAGCAATGAATACATTGCTCAGGAATATGTATGATAATGTCAAAGTTTGCATCAGTAATAATCATGATATTTCAGATTTTTTTACCTGCAATTCTGGTCTTAGACAGGGATGTATTTTAAGCTTGTTTTCAATGTTTATAAATGAATTTGCTTTGATTATTCAAAGTAGTTGTTCTCATGGCATCCAGTTACACCCTTATTTAACAGAATTGTTTTTATTAATGTTTGCCGATGATATGGTTTTATTTTCTACAAGCGTCATTGGGTTACAACGGCATATAAATGAATTAGAACATTAGTGTGAATATGCAGGATTGACTTTCAACATGGAGAATACTAAAGTTATAGTATTAAAAAACGGAGGTAAGCTGTCTAAAACGGAAAAATGGTGTTATAAAGGTCAGCCGCTTTATGTAAAAAAAATCATATAAATATCTTGGAGTATACTTTTCAAATCGCTTATGCTTTTCAGATCATGCACAATATTGTTCCACACAAGCCAAAAAGGTGCTAATTGGTGTTCTCAAAAGTATTTATAAACTTGTGGATATTGATTGCACATCATTTTTTAAAATATTTGACTAAAAATTTATTCCTATATTATTATATGGATCAGAGGTATGGGGATTTAAACATTATGATATTATTGAAAAGAAACACTTATATACCTGTAAGAAATTTCTGGTAGTGAAGGCAAGCACACCCAGTAATTTGGTGTATGGAGAGTGTGGCAGATTCCCAGTTCATATTTTTTTTCCAAAGCTAGAATGATAAAATTTTGGACACGTCTCTTAAATATGCCCTCTAATGGATACCCTAGGCACTGTTATGATATGATGATTCTATATGATAAGAGAGGAAAGGCAAATTGGGTATCCAACGTTCGTGAGTTATTAAGAGGTTATTACATGACAGTTTTCCTTTCGCCGGTCATATCAACCCGAGACTGCCATATCAGCCCCAGGTTCCAGAGGCGTCGAAGGCCCGATGGCTGATATGGCAGTCGAGGATTGATATTCCCGGCGAAAGGAAAACTGTCATATCGTAACCTTTTATCATATATCACATCTGTGACTGTGAAACATATGAAGAAAATGGTATTGTAGAACTACTCTGAACTAGTAAATAGTTTATTAATAACAACAAATAAACAATAACAATGGAAAACATCATTGTTTGGATCTGCTGCCGTTCTCTTGTGATTTAGTATTAGCAGGATATTGCTTCGAATATCTACAAAGACTCGACTAGAAGGAGTTCAGCGAATCTGGTTCATATTCAGTTTTGTCGTGTTTTATGACGTTTAGAAAAAACGTGCTAACAAACTGTCCAAAACCTTGGGGTTAATGTTTTCTCACTTCGCCAACTGAATCAAAATAAGTTTAAATGAGTTTCAAGCCACCTTCAGTTTTCTTCACGGTGTTGACATTTTTCATGCTGTCCACAAATGAATCCGTATCAGTTTCATCGGAGAACCGATCTTACCCTGAAATAGCTATGAGAACTTACCGGTATTCCGTTCTCCCTATCGCTTCCACTACATCTGTCAGAGCTATGTATATATCTTCTATGTATGTAACCCTGAAATTAACGTTATGGTGTCTTTATTTTCTAAAATTCCTTCCAGTTCAATAATTCTGTCGGCAAGAGATGCCAAAACATCGTCTCCGATACTCATTATGCCAATGTCAACATTGACAAGGGTGACAAGGGACGTAACTCTAAAATATAAACTGGGCTCTGTCTATTGACGTTTTGCGCGCTTGCATGAATTGATTGCAAAACCTTCTTACTAGCTGGGTAATATGGTTGATATGGATTTTTGGCCCTAGGGCTGATATGGCTGATATGGATTTGCGGCCCGGGTGGGCAATACGGGCGGAAGTCCGTAACCAGTACCGTATGTGCAAACTGGTCCATATCATTGATAGGTATATGATAATAAATACTATTGGTTTTAGGGATATACGGGAGTCAATTCAAATTTTGTAAATAATGTTACACAAAGACTGAACGATATATTTACACAAGAATGGGCTACGTCGCTGTCACAAACAAATGTTTTTACTATAAAATGTTTAAATCACACATACATAGAGAATATTATTTGAGTATGTTAGATATATGGAAATTCCGAAATGCAGTTTCACGTGTCAGGTGCTTATCCCACTAGTTAGCAATTGAGACAGGAAGATTACAATATAGCATTAGAAAATAGAATTTGTAAATTGTGTCATTGTGCGGAAGACGAATACCATTTTCTTTTAATTTGTCCTTTGTATACTGATCTGAGAACAAATACTATTCCAAAATATTACAATGTACATCCAAATAGGTTAAAATTCATTTTGCTTTTGAATAATGACAATACGTTTCTAATTCGAAAGTTATCAACTTGCATCTACCAAGGCATGTTACTTCGAAATTCTCAGTTATGATGTGATATGTATAATATGTTTATATTAGAAGTGAAATGTTACTGCTTAATATGTTCAAATGCTAATTTATGATGATGTGATCCCTGTTAAGGTGTTTTCTATGTTTGTTTGCATGTGAATCTTTTGCACCTCTTTGTACTATAGGCCTGTGGCCTCTAAGTATTAGAAATAAAGATTGATACATATATCTGATTTCAATTGTTCATAGGTTTAGTGCATAACATATATACTTTCTACAATCATCTTGTCCAGCTTCCCCCATTACATCATTTAATGTTGCAATTCAGTTCAAAGTATTGATTGCCTATAGAAAAATAAGCTCAACTCATTTAAAGAGTCATTGTATGGTAAAGAAATGTAAAAGAACTTGTTTCCTGTATGGCCAATTTGACTATTCCCATGGTCAATTAGACTAGGGGTTGTGGCCTTCTGACTTGTTTGTATGGCCATTTTGACTGAGGTCAGTGTGGCCATATTTTCTTCGTATAGTCATTTTGACCTGTTCCCTACGCTTTAGCATGACTTATTCCTACGTGTCGTCATAAATGCATTCATACAGTGTGATTAAAACTGACCGCTTTCCCAGGATTAAAAGTTGTAAATAAGGTTATCTACCGGGATACTAACTCATATCATTCGGAGGTTTGTGTTGAGGAATCTATAAACCCAGTTTAAATCCCGGCAGATGCAACAGGATCGATTGTAATACGATTGATGGAATCTATGCAATGCATATGACCAAAGTGTCCCAACGTCACTCTATAAAGACGTTTGTTGTTTTCAGTGAAATGATTTGCACGTCTTTTTGTTTCCTTCTCAAGTAATATAATATACACATACAATCTAAACACGGGTAGAAATAAGTGTTTCACAGTGTAATATGTATTTAAGCGGTTGACCTAAATTGTAAGATTGATACAGATGTGATTATGTTCCATTCAAATCGTACTGCAAATGAAAACAAAAAGACATGCAATTGCAGAAGTCCGGACTTTTATTCGTGTATCAGCTACAGGAATGTCGCCATGTATTGTGATGAACTGAATATTAAGATAAAAATAACATTCATAACATAAATCATTGATTTAAGCACATACATTTTAAAACTCAGTACCAAGAGAATAATTAAATCAGTATGTTAAGCACATAGAGACAAACATTTCATTAATAAGTTGAGAATCCTTACCATTATTGAACACCAGGAGTTTCATCATCATCTGGAAAGAAACGAATTTTATGTAGGTAATACGTTTTACTTTCAAATACCAATTAGTACTCAAAGACAGGACAGGGAGTTTAACAATGACGTTTGGCTTTTTACATTAATATATCAATACTCGAATAATTGTTATAGATTACTGAGAGGCAGTTAGCAATACAAAATAATAAGATAGTAGTGGTTCCGAACATGTTTAACGAGTCAATGGTTTCCAAACGAAGAATAAAAACATCGACGACTTGTTGTAAGTCAAATATTAGAAGGAAGGTCGACGAGAATAATGACGAAAATAATTGGAACTTTGCCCGTCAATATTTAAAACATTGCATTGCTTGTGTGAGATCAATCGATATCTACAAGCGATATCTACATTGTAGATACCGCCTCAATCAAATCGTCATAATCCTATTACATCATTAGTTTATGACATCACAAAGCTTTGACATCACTGACAACACTGTTGACAATGCAATGACGTCACAATGGTGATGACGTCGCAATGCTATGATGTCATATGCTTATGACGTCACAATGCTATGACCTCACTGAGATCACTGCTGAAGAAGGTACATTGTTGTACAGGTGCAGTGTTGTGTTTCAGATATGTCAATCTTGAGCTAATAATTTTTGAAGAATGATTTTGAATGATAAACAAATCTCACCCTTGACACTTGGGTGAGATTCTCTATATAGAAATACATGTCATGTAGATAGTTACACATTTTGATTAATTCTGCCTTCAACAGTAACACGTTGTTCTGAAGTGATTAGTAATAGATTAAGTAATTATAGGTATGTGTTGGATGTACATGATGAATTGTGTACGTTAATAAACGTTGGAGCATTAAAAGTGTTTCTGAAGAAATCAAGATGAAGAAAGCGAAATCCTGTTCTAAAACACATTTTTATTGCGATGATGTCGGGCTTCTTAACAATCTAACTGCATATAAACAAACGTTAAAGGGGTAGTAGCATGTTTTTTCGCTCAAATAATTGCAAAAAACGTGCTACTGCCCCTTTAAGACACCTATATATCTAGTAAGTCCACGCCACTGCTTGACATCACGTATTATTCATTGTATTCTGCTTCTTTCGAATGACGTAACCATTGTTATGACGTCACAATAGTAAACGGTTGTGACGTCACAGTGACGCAGCATTGCAAGCGAAGCTTTCGGCAATGCTTTCAATTCCTCTTATACTTTGTGCTTTCTGCCTTGTTAATGGTAATTTGAGTAACATTTTCCCTGCTCGTGCTGTTAATATTAGGTCTAAATCCGAGCTGATACTTTAATCAACTGAAAAAAATACTAGCAGTGTTATTAAATTCCGGAGATTGAATTTGGAAAACATTGAAAACTACGGAAAATTCCGAGAAGTGCCGAAGTTTAGAGAAAGTAGAACCGTCAGCCGTGCAATACGAATATCAACCACGGAAACCCTGTTGCACCCCTGTATTACTATCTTAAGATTACATTGGTATTTAATAAATCAAGAGATCGCCTAACAAAATCACTCCCTCCTGGGGTAAGAGTTTACCTGTTAACTTCATCAGTTCCATCAGTTCATCGTCAGTCATATCTTTCAGTCCTTCATTCTCAGACCGGATAGCTTCAAGGTCTGTTATAATGGAACAATGCTTTTATCTTCCAAAATTGCTTTGAAAAAAAAATGTCGTTGTACAGTGGTCCTGATATCACAATACATTACTTCGTCCTTGGTCAATATTGTTTTCTCGGGTCCATAAAAACAGGTATTGACCTCATCACCAGTCTATAATTGTATTACATTTCATCATTAAGTACAATGCTATGACGTCAATCACCAGATGACACAATAATGTTGGAACACATAATTTAATAACAGAAACACAACTGGTACGATATAAAACATGAATTATTCCAAGTGTATGCGGTCTATGAAGAAATCAAATTATTTCATTTTAATGGCAGTGAAGTATTTATTAAATAGATTGAACTGAAAAAAGCTTACAATCCAAATCGAATAATTGTAACCTTTGTGTATACACAACTTAAATTCAACATCAGCATGTTTCTTATAATGTATGATGCGATATTATTAACCTTGAAATATAATATTTGGTGTTTCGTGTAAATTCAGGCCACAGACAATAGCAACAACAACACTACCACCACAATATATTTTCATGTTCTTAAATCGTCCACATTGAGGATTGTAGTTACACAAATTCAACAGTTTAGAAGCCAGGAGTGATTCATTCAGTTCAAATGCCTTTCAACAATCTCACACCATCAAATTTCAGTTTTTAAATTGAGCCATGATTGAGTGCATATATGAAATGTTACTTATGTTCTGATTCGAACCATATCAACTTTTAATGAACAAGTATGAATGGACAAACCTCAGACATACTTGACATCAAAAGATACCACTATGAGATATGTCATGTAGCCAATGAGCCTGACCGTTCTCATATAATATAATGTAGTAGAGTTTCAATACGAACCTCTTTTCCCAAGGCCCAATGCTGTTCCAACTTTCACAATAGTACCAGCGGTTCTCACAATTCTTGGGAGCCTGATCCTGACCCTGAACCACCTTTTGCGCCTTCTGCGCCTTCTTCTCCACTCAATCGACGAGGTGACCAAACAGAAGACAAGCAGCAGAACCAGAAGCTTGGAGTTCATGATGATCTCAAACAGCTGATGAAACCAAAAAGACATGTGAAATACAACCCGTCTTTAAAAGTCACCACCTAAGGCTGCATATAAATGTTAACTGTTTCTCGGGTACGTCTTTTTCAAACAGGACGAGAGCGGTAGGACTTTTAGTTTTTGTTGGAAACAAAAGTGACGAGGGAGGATTACATTTTAAATTTATTGCATCAAAATATAGCTTTTATGTGCTGCAAGTATACAAAACGGAAGCACATCCGTTCTCATATCCATATAATTCGTCGACAAATGGAATTTGGGGTTAAACAAATTTATGCGGCAAAATCATAATTGAATTTCATTTTTTTTTAAATGACAACAAAAGGCTGTCACGCGCATACACAAAACTGATGCTCCGATGTCCGAAAAACATTTTTATTTTGTTTTATTTGTTTTATTTGTTTTATTTAGCATAACAGGACAATTTTACAATTTTTATCGTTAACACACTTCTTGAAACATACATGTAGTATCAAGAGGACGAGTCTTTAAAAAGAACAGGAAACTAAGTTAAACTATTTCCGTAATGCCTCCTGTGGACGTCACCAATGGTTTCAAGAATAAATATTGAACATTATTTTACTTCTTGATAAGGCTTCTCAAACATGGTAACTTGTAACCATAACATTATTGTGATTGAATAAATAACTACAAGTTACAGCAAGATTAAGATAAAAGTCTACTTACAAGTCAGCATCAGACAGATACGGATTGCTTCGAAGTCGTTGTATTTATACCCTTACCTTAATTAACCTTTCACCTACCTGGCATTAACCAGGTGAGAAATGCATTATCACTTGAAATTAAATAAATGGTTTCGGGCCTGATTGGCGTGACGAAACACTTACTGGTCTGCTTTAGGCAATATTTCAAAACAAGGTCAAACAAGTCACGGTCATGGACTCGTCGGCCGCTCTCCACTGACATGCTGCAATAAATCCGTATGACAACAAGTATCAATAAAACAATAGTTCCTAGCGAGCCAACTAGTACTGTTCTGGCACATGTTTGTCAAAAAGAGAAATCACATCAATTCAACATTTTCGTTTTCTTCCAAAACGTTCATTTATCAAACATTCAAATCCCAGACAGATTAACTGTAAAGTGATGTCTACATTTAAAGAAACAGATGCAAGTATAGTGTATTATGTATTTAAATTGATTTTCCTAAACTTTTTTTCCGTAATTTAGCGTCTTGAGATGATAAAAAAATATCTATCAGAAAATTCACACCAACACACACATTCGTTATCAAGTTTGAAAGGTTTAACAAGTTTAACAAGTGAATGACACAATTCAACCATTTTTTTTTCACAGTACTAGTTTGTGATTGCTTGTTTCATTAAGTTTTTCTCTTTATCACTTTAAAGGCGCTGAAGCACGAGCTTTGTATATTATATATCTCACATTGCGTAACTGAACCATATGTATTCGTTTTAGAACTCTTTTTATTGTATAATGAATATTATTTAGCCATTGGTAATACTTATTTATCTTTTTGTGAGTGAACTTTATAACGGTGTGCTATAACGCATCTAAAGTATGATTTTCACGTCTGGTTTTCTATAATATGTATTTGTTAAGCTAAACAAACTAAACTGACTTGCAAAAGAAACGCCACCAGAATACAAAAGGTTACTATTTTTCGAGGAACGAGGCCTACCGATTGAAAACACTTTAAACATGTCTTCTAAATGTAACCTGTACATTCATTGTACGCAAATGTAAGTTTTCGTAGTAATTTTCGAGAAAAATGAACTTATTGGTCAAAACTTTCAGATGGTGTACAAAGTTAACCAAATTAAAATTGAGTACAAAACATCAACAGAATGGAGGTTTTGCATTAAAATATTCGATTGCAAGCGACGAACATGGCTTTTTAAAGTGCTACAGAAAAAGAGAGAACAATTTGCATCCTGCAGGTTGGAGCGACGCTTAACCAAGTTGCCTAATCATGGATTGCACCAAATGTACAATAGCCAGACTCACTAAATTTTACAGACGAACTGACAGCGTTGCGTACAAGCCACGGAGTGGAAAACAAAAGCTATCCACGCCGTAGAAAGACTGATCTGCTGACTTGTCACCCATTGAACAACTTTTGCAATTCCAACCTCGGCCATTAACAAAAGAGACTTGGCCTTTTCCTCATGTGTCTGTAAGTCTTCTTACACCATTAAGCTTAAAATATCGTTATTATATTCAATATTCTAAAAATCCTGATGATCGAAAACTGGACAATTGACCATTTACGTCATGTCAATTAATGGTTATTTTTACCGAAATACCCTTCCAATTGTATGTATTTTCGATACATAATATTATGATATGAGTTTGTTTGATTTGGGACCAAAAATGGTTTGGTTGGGTTTCTTTTGCAAGTCAGTTTAGTATTGACAGAAAAACTTTATTAACGACATGGACCTTTAAGACCCTGTGTGTTTTCAATATTCCTTGAATTAAATTGACGATTTCAGCATGTAATAAAGATTGATTGATTGAATTCGTTATGGCAGCACACCACTTCAGCACTCTGTTAGCATCTGGACGATTTGTGACAGGAATTCCATATTGATATACTTGCTATTGAATGTAATCTTCTTAACGTTAGCTGTACATTTCAACAGTCCAAACAAGAATAAAGAGGTATCGTATTGTGGTAATGTGTGATACCTGACAGGGTACACTCTTAAAGGGGCAGTAGCAAGTGTTTTGCAAATTTTATTTTTTAAAATTTCCCATTTATAATGATAGTTTATGTCATTTAAATTAACTTTAGAGGGTAAAACATCATATTACACAAACCAATTATCTGAAGTGGTAAAAACTATGTTGCGTATAAAGCAAAAATTGCATGGCGGCCATTTTAATGTGCACACAATTTATAATTTTTTATTACAAAAACGATTCCATTGGCTTTACCGAAACATGTACACTCATTTTTAAACTTTATTTTCCAAAGAGAGAAGGATGTTTTACTATTGGTGAAATTATTTTTCAAATACATTTCATCAACTTATTTGAGCGAAAAAGCGTGCTACTGCCCCTTTAAAGTAAAGTTAATGCTAAACGTATAAGGCTATGGAACACATATCCCAAGGCAGTTGAGCCTAATTTGTATGTGTTTTACTCTCACGATTTCCAATTTTGTTATTGTTAATGTATACATCGAAAATGTGTGTTGAAGTTGTGGCAAGGACCAGTCTTCAAACTCAGTTATTTGAAAAAGATGTTAAAGCTAATTCAATCCAATGTGATATAAATCCTGTTCATGTAAAATGAAAATACTGTTGTTTTACATTCATAGTTCTTTAAGCATACCTTTACCCAAAACCAATATATATGGTAAACGCCTACTTATGTAGTTGATGGCATAACCGTACGACTGTACTCTACCTGTTTTATATGATACATGTATATGTATGACCTTTCAAGCAATTGGCTATAACAAATATGTCCTCTGATAGACAATGATTCATGCCTTTAACTTCGTCACTGATGGATCACTGACAGGTTATGATATTATCTTCAAATAAAATCGCTTTTCGATAGAGAATATTTCATCATGAATATCAGAAAAAGAAAGTTTAGGATACGTCTGTGTTTGCTATGATTAGACGAACTACCTATTTAAACGACTATTGGTCGACGGCAGGGTATAGACAAATGTTTATGTATCTGTAAGAATTGTAATGTAGTTGAAGATGTTATACACTTTTTGTTTGTCTGCTCTAATTATAATTCAATAAGGATAAGTACATTCCACCTAGTTTGCCTGATAACCCTATATTTCATTGTTATAAATTACTTGTATGCAGTCAAGATCATGAAACTGTTCTTAATGTCGCAAAATATAAACATTGACTTTCTCTCCGCATTACATAGTATGTGTCACTTTCATTACGAGAATTTATGTATAATCAATGTTGTCACGGGCCGATGGCCTAAAATACCGAATAAATTGTTACATGTAACTGCAAGGATCACTGACAGAAATCGATTCTCGTGTATTCTTCTTGAAATTGCCATTCTAAAACTACTTAAACCTCTAGTAAGACATATGGTCCACATTTAAAGGAAGACAATATGATAGACCCTATATATTCATGTGTACATGTATTAGCTATACATTACATGCATAGACTTCTATTAAAACAAATAACACTCTTATAGACCATCACAATATTCGTCAGAGGATTTTTGATTTACAAATCTGTCTGTATGCGCTAAATATTTCGTTTCAACATCACACATTTATTACGTTAGTGAATAAAAGTATATTCTCTCGATGATGGTGGTGGCACGTGGTCCTGCGCATAGCTCAGTCGACCGCTATCAGTGAAGTTCAGCATCAACGGGCGTGGCTCGCAGGTTCAGGATGGGTGGGTTACCCGCCTCAGTGCTGAATGAAAACTGGGAGTTTGAAGGGTGTTTCCCTGCCCCACATTGAGACATGAGTTGAGAGGCTCATGGTGTCACCTTCGGCAAGGGACTTTATTCGAAATGTGCCTCTGTTCACTCAGCAGTACAATTGAGTACCTGGTTTTGGAAGTGCAGGCAATGTGACAGATAACCTTCGAGCGCTTTAATTGGTAGCCCAGGTTGCATACTCCAAGGGGAGTTGAGAATGAAAAAGGAACGATGTTGGTCCTATCAGTGAAGTTCAGGATCAACGGCGTGGTTCGCAGGATCAGGATGGGTGGGTTACCCGCCTCATTGCTGAATGAAAACGGAGAGTTTGAAGGGTGTTTCCCTGCCCCACACTGAGACATGAGTTGAGAGGCTCATGGTGTCACTTTGGGCAAGGGACTTTATTCGAAATGTGCCTCTGTTCACTCAGCAGTACAATTGAGTACCTGGTTTTGAAGTGCAGGCAATGCGACAGATAACCTTCGAGCGCCCTAATCGGCTGTGTCTGATCACTGACGTTGATGACTGTCCCCTCTGCATATTCTCAACTGGAAACGAGAAACAGTGGGACAAGTGTTTTTTATTCGATCGACATGACATGACATGACGCTGAGGGTTGAATGGGATGACTCACTCTCATAGCTGTTATGACGAGGGTGCAAGTATACTGCAAGGCAAAATAAAGTGCACACCTCAGTTGGTTTCGATTACTTCATTATTTTAAAGGAATCAGGTGTATTTGACAATGGCACGATACAATAATACTTATCCGCAGTGGTTTGAATACATTAATTGGTGACTGTAGTTAAATTTTATCGTTGAAATACCTTTGTTTTATGAGGGCAGGGGTAAGAAATGAAATTTACACCACAAGACCCCTACCGTGTATAAAATGTTGTAAATATATGCAAAAGCAGGCACATTGATTTTCTCATATAATATATCTTATATTTTGATTAACAGAATTGTTAATATTTTTTTTTAATTTAAATTTTTTTCAATCCTGTAGAAATATCGTTTGACGGCTAACAAAACTCCTGCGCTATTCAGTTTTAGAGCATGACACCGAAACTTGAGAATTTGAAATTGAATATGATAAAACTAACAGAAGTGTGTACTTTCTTTTGCCTGGCAGTTTAAATTCGCGTGGTCGATGTTTAATTAAGACAAGTTTGCATAGTACTATCATCTTCTTACTCTTATGAACGCTTTCATTTGTTAAATGATGAATGACAAATCAGTCGCCTCAGTTTCTCGCAGTATCTAATAACCAGTTACGTCAGGCACACGATGTGCTTTCACTCATGCGTGTGCAATAACCATTGATTCTTTCACATTCCATATTCATATTTATTACCCATATGGTTGAAAGTAACCGAGTTAATATTATTGATATGAGCACATGTGCATATATCACGTTTGCCTAGCAACCATTGTTTCACCGCGACTTCCCTTATTGTTTCGTCTGTGACGTCATAACACGATTGTTCGTGACATCACTGTAGCTTGCCGTCGCAAGAGAAGTTAGCCTTTTCCTGTCTATTTTAAAGCGAAGGAAACGGAACAGAATGGGTAATAAAGAAATTATTACACTCGAAAGTGTGGCATATGAATTTTACGAAACTCGTGCAAATTTGTGTATAGCCCTCGCTCTCGCTCGGGCAATACAAAACTTCACAATCGTTTCGTAAAAATCACATGACACACTTCCTCGGGTAATAATCTCTATATATTCATTAAATGAGAAACTTGATTGTCAGACAGGCAATTCCTTTGTAAAACAAGTCTAGGTTCTCATCCCATAACCTATGATTTCTTAAACGTTGGTAACATCAACAACATGGACGGTTTATTTCATAATATATTACCGAGGAGGAGAGTTTACTATCTAGGGTATTGTCCATAACCTTATTTAGTGCACAGGGACGTGTATCGCTTAGAAACAGCGTTAAACAGACATATACGTAAATAGACCCTACCCTATTACTATATAAAAGGAAAGGGATGTAACGACGAAACCATCCCATACTTATTCAAAGTCATATTTTGCATCAAAACGAAGTTTTATGGTACAGTCGATGACTACGATACGAGCTATAAATGGTCGCAATCGGATCATTATTGCAAAAGGTATGTTTTTGATACCAAATGTAACTATGTTTTTCGTTGCTAAGCGCCAAGGCAAAATACCTTCTCTAAAAATTTAGTGTAAGGTTCATCTTCCCTCGCAAGTCCTATTTCCAGTCAGTCTCAATCATTGGCTTCATTTACTGCTGTGGTGATCCATGCTGCATATACAATTACCATTATCATATGTAGTCGGTTATTATATTTCCTTATGTCGGTGTCCCTACTCATTGTCCCTCCTGTATTAGTTTTGATCCAATACTATATGCATGTATAATAATCGATCGTTTTATCCAATAAACATGGTTTAGAAATATGTGCTATTAGGAAAGTGAACAAATGTAAAGATGTTACATTTGGCATTAAACTATAAAGTACAAAATATTGGATTTTATCTTCGAAGCCACACCCGCAGAGTCAGGCAGACCACACGTAAGCACTAACTGTGCCAATAGCATAGCGTGATCCCATATATAAACATGTTACATTTGTTTTCTATCCAAATAACAGGAATTCAGCTCTAAGTGGTGTTCCATTTTACATCTATCGGAGGGGTACTGAATGTACCGGTTGTTGGACCTGGTTCTGGTGTGACGCTGGCCTAATGGTTACGCTGGCGTTTGGTACCTGCCTCTGACAGTGTTGCGTCGCAAGGGATCGTTCCGGAAAAGAGTACAAGAATTTGTAGTTTTTCACATGGTGTAGTCAATGTTAAAAAACCTGTATACCTGTACACGTGTATCGTGCACGGTGATTTAAGTTTATTAGGGTTGATAAAATGTATATACAACTCCAGAAATGCTATCAAACAATAATTGATATTTCAAAAGGAATAACTTCAATGAATAAACCCCATTTAGAAATTGAGGTAATAAACTCACGTGCAAAAGAAACGTCCCCACATTGTGAAAACAGTAATAAATGAAATATTGATGTCGGAGAAAGTAGATTTTGAATGTATTTGGTAGCCACATGTTTTGTATAGAAGTATTCACAATTTCATACATCAGAGTATGCTTCTTTTATTTTTACATCTGTTCAAATACACATGAGGTGCTAAAATCGCGTTTTAAAGATGTTTTTGGCCCACAATATTTGGTATTCAAGTTTAAAACATTGAACAAGTAGAAATTTAATTAATTAAAGATATCATCGACATAAATAACCTTCTTTGATTTAAATTTGTTGACGCGTCATTACTGTAGGACGTCACAAAACAAGCCAAAACTGGCTTTTTGAGGCTTCTATCTCGTCTAGTTAAGGAGATTCCAAAACGACCAATTCTTAAAACTTGTGTTTCTCAGAGTTATGAATAGATAATGTTTTGAAAATTCATATTTAGTATTGTTTGGTTCTGAAGACATGATGTAACGCTATTTCAGTCGCATTTATCGCCCGTCGATTGAAATATCGTTTCTTTTGCACGTGAGTTTACCAATGCAAGATCCTGCTCATTACTGAAGTCCTATCCTCAATTGTCACAGACGGTTCGTTTGGATTAACACACTGGCTGATTTTCCTACGTCGAAACCATTATGGTGTACAGATTTAAACTAAAGGAGTGTTCATTCATAACATTTGGTTATAAACGCAACTGAAATAATATTTAGATATAAGCCAGCCGATTTATTGGCATGAGATCAAGTAGATTTGCCATCTTACCGGCTGCAGTCTCTATTTGTAGCTTTTGACCAATACTGGTTGTTAAACGCATTTTCATTGGTTCGCATGTACAAGTCTCGACGGAGCACTAGTCACAGTAGTTAGTAACAGGTATGATTCATGATGGACTTCCTTGTCTTCCAAATGGCTCACCTACCCAAGTTCATGCGAAAAAATCTGTTTCCATCATCTCATCAGGAACAGATTTTCTAGATAACAATTTCTTAAATGTGAAATTACACGACATTTTAGGGTATATACTTACTCCTTCATTAAGATGAATGTGATTCAGAATCCGCCTGATGGAGGAGTAAGTATATACTCGTGCAATGCCCTTATAGACTTGATCTCATATCAAACCTTGTCATTGGTTATCGTTTTCATAACAAGACTCAAATATTTCCCCTTGAGTACAGGTTTGGTTGATGGAAGGTCACGGGACTGATACACATGTCGAAAATCAGAATAGTCAGGAAAGATGAAATATCTAGAGGTATTATACAAAAATAAGAACGGGTTGATATAATTTCTATGACAAGTTCCGGAATGAAGACACAAATAACTAGGCTAACTTCTATCCATAAAACAACAAAACACATAGTTGATTAAGTGCGCACTTTATTCTTCACATCGTATCAACGTCTTTGAATTGTAATCTGTAAAATAAGCATGAATATGTACATACATTCTCACAATAGACGACAGCTTACTTAGTAACACTCAATGCTTTTAGTTGTGAAATTCAAATCGAAATAAGACATCATTTGACAAACAGCTCTTTAAATTTAAAATGTTTAAAATATTTCTTACAAAGTTAAATCTACATCTACTTACCATTGTGTTTCGGCGTTTCTATTGTCATCTGAAAAGAGAAAAAACGGGTATATCATGAATAGATCTTAAGTAGTTATTCTAGGAAACATTTTGAGTATTCATATCAACAAATAGTGACTCATTCCTCTACCATCAATGTTATCATATTCTTATTCAGGCGTCTCCATTAATGACTGTATGTCGGTAAGAAGGCCGTTGGCCCTTTTACAATCATTAGTAATTAAATGTGATATGCTGACAATATGGTTAACAGTCAATATTCCGCCTTAATGAAATAAGTCAGATGGCCATGTTGACTCTCTTTACTCTCTTGACTCTCTCTGGCACTCTTTACGTGTACAAAGTATGGCAAAATTAGCCGCCACGGTGATGGAACTTGTTCTCGAGTCAGATACTATTGTGACGACAGTCATACATATGCAGTGGTATTACCTGAGTTTAATATTGTCGTAATTACACTGCATTATCATCCTTGAGTGAGTCACACATGCGTATACTAAGACTATCTACAACCACGAATCAGATACCTACCTTCAAAGCACTACTTGAATACATGTAAGGAAAATTTCCAAAATTTAATGTCTACGAAAAGTGTGAAAACAATTACAGATGTATCCAGATGTACATGTATGTTATGTTATGTTATGTTATGTTATGTTATGTTATGTTATGTTATGTTATGTTATGTTATGTTATGTTATGTTATGTTATGTTATGTAATGTTATGTTATGTTATGTTATGTTATGTTATGTTATGTTATGTTATGTTATGTTATGTAATGTTATGTTATGTTATGTTATGTTATGTTATGTTATGTTATGTTATGTTATGTTTTGTTATGTTATGTTATGTTATGTTATGTTATGTTATGTTATGTTATGTTTTGTTATGTTATGTTATGTTATGTTATGTTTTGTTATGACTTGTTATGTTCTGTTCTGTTCTGTTCTGTTCTGTTATGTAATGTTATGTATGCGCATATGTATGTATGCGGGTGTAATTATGGATGTGTGTAACATGTATGATTAAGTGTTTATGTATGTCTTTGTGTGTACATGTAGGTGTGTATGCAGGTGTGCGGAGGTGCTTGAACTTGCGTGTAGTACTTTATATATCTCATTGTCATCACTAAAGCATCCAACTGTATGTTATGTCAACTATGTATGTTCTGTTTGTTTTTGTGATATATTGTTATTGTATACCTAATGCTGAATGTACTGCAAATGTTTGTCATATGGACCCATGACCTTCTGACTTATGACATAAAAATAAACTTATATTATTCTAAACAACACATGATGAAGACGTACCTGAGAATAGTAGCTCCTCCAGTTCCCGATCAGACAGCTCGGCCAGTCTTCCATCAGTAGACCGGAGGGATTCCAGATCTGTAGAGAAAACCACATCCACTTTAAATGACCTGCTACTGAGGAAACTAGTTTTTAGTGAAATCGGTTCTCGATGTTTTCACTGTCGAATAAACTGAATTGTGTATCTGTGACATATTAGCTATAGCATAATGAAACTACACCAGATGTACATACGTACATTGTAATCGACAGAGCTGAAGGAAGGTATATTTCCTGACATTCGATAAAGATAAATGACATCCATGCTTCATAATTAAATTACTCTCACAGGGCCATTTCGATTCAGAAAATTAAATGTTTCTTGATGTGTCTATACATTTAGGCTGCCCAATCAATTAAGCAGCACTCATTTATCAAAATATACTTTATTCAGTTCAAGTTGATAACGACAAAGTACAAACCTCTTTTCCCAAAAATCTTTCTAGCTATTCTCACAACAGTGTCGGCCGTTCTGATAATTTTGTCTATGGTTTTACGTCCACGCCCACGCCTACGTCTACGTCCAAGTCTCCATTCCATGGATGACGTCACCAGAGCGATGACAAGCAGCACAATCAGCAGTTTAGAATTCATGATGCTCCAACACTGCTGTAGAAAAACATTTAGGTTAGATAAGGATATCTTCAACAACTACATCAAATCATTCGCGTATGCATTAATCTGAGGCAGTTAACTATTAACTATTCAATACTCAAACAAATGACTTGTTTAAACATTGTTTAAATTGTCTACTTTTGCGAGATATTTACATGGTATTCGAACAGTTTCGAACAGTTTCGAACAGTTTCGAACAGAAGCTACTCAGTATCAGGATCAGAAAGATGAACTTCACTGTGAAATATTGCAGTATTTATACGTTTTGTTATAAATATTATTACCTTGCGATTATGTAGTGAGGTGAAACATGCATTAACACCGTGCATAAATGTATATGAAAAGTTTATACCTACATGGAAATGCTCTCATCTCGTTTGCAGTTAATTTCTATCAAGGTGTTCGCGTTGTAGATTAAAACTACGATCAATAACGTACACCATCAACGTTTAAATATTTCACATTTTCTTTCCATGTACTGTACATGCATTAGATTCAGTTGCATATCTGGTCACGTTTTGAGCACGCATGTGATGGATTGAATGGATGTTTGAGTGAACCAGCTAATGAAACTTCAACTTGAAGCGGCCGAATAGTACCTTGTCTTTCAAGCTATGCCTCTTCGAGTCCTTTGTACTATGACACAGGTTGGGATTTACTTGGGACAAGGAGAATACATTCATTTTCAAATCAAAAGGAAGAGTAAGTTATGTCAGGTATGGTGCGTGAATGTCCACAAAGAGAATATTTCCTTTAAAGATGCATCCATTGTGCTTCATAAAATTTTATTTGGCTTTAATACGTTCCAACACACCATAATTGCTATTTATAATACAAACAAATTCACTCAGTTTGCATATTCATCCCCAATCGCCAAATATATCATTATTACTAGTTTCCAATTAAAATCGTGTAACATTATTATGCATGTGCAAAAACCGAAAATGCACGTCCTATTTACACGCACAGTAGTTATGACCTATTGAACATTATCAACCCAAATTTGACATTCTGTCTGGTTTAAATAAAATTCCAAAATTACGTTTGACTCATTGGCGCCCGATACACGCGGTACATTATCTGGTTTTCGATCAGAAATCGATACTTTTACCTTCATATCGTCTATATACTAAGTCGAGTATCATCAAAATGGTATACGTAGTTTTCGGTAAAAGTTGGTATTTCTTGATAAAATAAGACCATTTATAACGTTTGGCATATTTGACCCTCAACAACACAATGGATGTACCTTTAAGAACGTAATTGTTTTATTCCGAATCGGATTAATTATGTGAGTGGAGTACCTGATAGTGTTTATGACTGAACCTGGCGAAATGCGCTTGTTTTTTGTGTCTGCATCTCATACTAAGAACAGATCGATTCGAGTAACAAACACTATTTTATGAGTTGTTCGAATCATGACGGGTAATAAATATTTTTATTCAACATGTGCCAAGTTCAAGAGAGGTTTCAAAGTTACCGCTCAATAAGCGATTACTTTTAAACCTCTCTTGAACGCGATTGCTCAATGTAGCGCTACGTAGCAAGGCGAGCAAACTTCGAGGAAATTGCACTGTGGTGTTCAAGAGAGAATGAGCGCTACTTGAGCGCTACATTGAGCGATCAATGGGCAATCTAAGCGCTCGCTGTTATGAAATCGAGCCCAGGTTTAATTTGATACATGGATATGTTGTTTCTCTTTATGAAATTCATTTAAACATGAAAGTTGTTAGGCTTTTGATAACTCGAAATCAGATTTCAATTCTGATGGAGATTATTTTGTCAAAACTTTTCGCAGGGTTTTGTACAAAGCGTAAGTGTACTTTCAACTCGACTCAGACATTTGTGTTGTCATATTGACCATACAGTTGTTAATGCTGGCTGGTGAACTTGGACAAATTCATTTTTTTACACATGTGTAATGTATGTTACGAATGTTTAGTATCTAGTAGAATCCTGATGTTCAATATGCAAATGATATTATAATGGACACAGTATATGGGTATACTTCACAAGCAGTTACATTAGGCTTGTACCGGACACACACTTACATATGTGAAATCAAACAATAGTATAGTGTACAGCATCCGTTGTAAACACTGCAGCCATTTGTATGTGAGAAACTACCACCTTTCACCCATGCAACATCTGGTTTAGATTCACGCTGCACTCAATAATAGGAGACTGTTATCAACAAAACATTTTACCTTTTGATAAACAATTTGATATGTGTATATGCCTCAACTTGATAAACATTATTTACTGCACATTTAAAATTGTATTTTCGTTTAAAATTCTAATTTCAAACATTTTTTTAATTTGCGTCTGTGGCAAAACAAAACAATCTTAACTGTTCACTGTTCACTGTTCTCATATGGAAACAGGTCCTACAATGTCGTGTAATTTGTGTTGCATATAATGTCACTATGCACTCTCTTATTTGCTAACAAATCTTTTTCCAGTTTAAAACTTACAAAAGATTTTGAACGACTGTAAGTTGTTTTTTTTTAATTTCCAATATATCTTTAATATTCATTAATGCTACCAACACACTTAACATTTACGCCAAACATAATAAAACTACACAAATATCATGTAATTTCAATATGATCTGTTGGACATTGATCATTGATCGTTTTTCTATGATTTACTTTTTTGCTGAAAGTAATATTCATGCGAGAAATTTATAAAGAGAGTGAAAATAGAATATTTCACCTAGACGTATTTACTAGTATGCAACATTTAATTTGATTTGATTTTACCTTTTCTGAAACTAATGCATTTGATATAAATGATATTCAATACAGTCACGAATTAGATGAGCAAAAGGAGATCTGAATAGAAGATGAAACATTTTAAACCCACATTATCGCCAGTTCATTGGTCGGACATTCTTGCAGAGTATGCGATATCGACTGGCCTCATTAAACATGATTTAAATGCCACGTGCAGTAAATCAAGTTTTCATTAAATTTCGTCTTAATTTTCAAGATTAACTTTGAAGGCTTTTATAATAATTTGATGCCCAATTTTATTCTATTTTCAAAGTTTGTGTGATACAGTCAGCTTTGTATTGTTAGTTTCACCTTCTCTACACGTGTACTTAAACAGGGGTTCTAGTTAATACCTACTTGATGTTCTAATAAATGCTTTAAATACCTCAATTGAAGATCAAGAAGAATCAATTTTCTTTTTCACTACAGTGTACTGTAGACAGAGGTTCTAGTTTATATATATTTGATGTTCTAAGAAATGCCGTTAATCCTCAAAAGAAGATAAGTAGAATCGATTTGTATTTGCTATACTCTCATTCCATAAGCTATGAATGGTATGTATCTTTCAGCAGTGAGGAAGGATGGAAGATAGAGGGTTTCAAAGTCATTATATTATGTAATTCTTATTCGGTCTTGATTTGACGACTTGATCCCATCAAAATCAATGGCAGTGCTGTGATCTTAAAATGTAGGAGTGGAGTGTTGTTATAAGTTGAGATGGACTTCGTTAAGATTATTGTGATCAAGTGTTGTTATAAGTTGAGATGGATTTCATTAAGATTCCTGTGATCAAGACATTTTCAAAGGGGTAGGCTATAGTTCTCTTACTAACTTAAAATTGGCATTTGTTAAACATTTTAATGTATTATTGTAAGATATGTAGTTGGTACTGACGATTACCTTAGTGAAACGTAGGGGTATATAATAATGATCATACTGGTAGCTTGGATCCTTTGAAAGCTGACTATTGGATGGCTTTGACCTTACATGTACAAAGGGCCGCTTGTCAGTATAGCAAACGGGAACATAACTGCATATATATATATATATATATAACATGTATATTTATTGAAAACCAATCGAGCATTAATAACATTCCAAATATCAACTGAAAACAACATTGTGTAAGGTACAATTCATCTTTTAATAGTTCGCAATATTTGTTTACAGTATTTATTTGTTAACATAGAATATGTTATTATGGGTATTTGTTGTTGTTCTTTATATTAACGTCATACATATCAATTCAGGCCCTATCATTTAATTCTGAAAGAGATACTTTGATTAAATACTTATTACCAAATATTTCGACAGTGGACATTAAATGTGAATAATATTTTGAAAGATATTTCTTTTATGTAGTGAGTTATTATGATAAAACAAAAACATTAGATTAACCAAACGATATTTTAAAATTGAATATATTTAACCAAGTCACATTTAGAGTAATTTAGTGCATTACAGTTGCAGTCAAACGTTTGATGACATTAATCAACCCAGTCAGAAGATGACCTAGTTTTCCCAATAGGATTTCACTTAGCATCATGTACATTGAGTATGGGGAGGTTCTGTTATAAACCAAGGCAATCAAGAAAATAATTACTTGAATTTGTGACATCCCCGACCCTCTGCGAGACAGTGTCCTGCAGATGTGATCAGTGAAGCCTTTAATTACAGGGAAACAGTTTGGACGGGAAGATAATGTTCAAATCAATTCGTCCAACATTTATTCATCCACGACTCAATGCGATCAATTCGTCCAACGACAAACGGATCTTGGTCAAATCAGTGAAACAACTGTCAGTCACCAACTGCGATTTTGGGTAGAATTAATTTTCGATTTAGTTTCCAGTTAAAATATTCTTAAGTGGTATCAATTAATTACTACGTGAGCATCTTGATGATGCTGGCTGTGCTTATAGCCAAATGTTGAGTTTCGAGTTTCGAGTTTCGTGCACCTACAAGATGTTTCCATTTACGTGTGAATAAAGATAACGATGTCGTTGTTTAATGTCATTTCCTACTGTTATAATTACTTACATGATTTTTATACATGTATTATCAGTAAAAAGTATTCTATTTGACATATGTTTTAACTATTCAAACCAACTTCAGAAATTCCCTTCTTTCAAAATTCACTCTCGCAAATTACAAATCAATTATTTATTATACACAGTAAAAAAAATTTTCAGGTCGGTGGATTTTATTCTATGTCACCTTGTATAGTTTCTGTAGAAAATCACAAGTCTGTTAACGCTGCAAAAATTTACCGTTTGCCTCTTGGAATTAAAGGCGCTGTAGCACGTTGCTCTTCCTGAAATAGCGTGCTCTCACGAAAATGTAAAAAACTGTAACCAATTGATGAATAACACTCCTAAATCAATAAAAAGAGTACTAAAACATGGTTAGATAAAGCCATGCGAGTCCAGTTCCCTTCGAGCGGCCATTTTAATGTGTTCACTGGAAAACACATATAGGTGATATTCTTTATAAAGTTCGTCCGAGAAAAGAAGTCAGAGAAGAAGTCAGAGAAAAACATTGCAGACGTTATATATCTCATTTATATTACCGATATTTGATTATGGTGATTTTATTTGGAAACATTTTACGCAAACTCAAGAGTTATTATTAGAGAAGCTTCATTTGGACGCCCTTAGAACCATATGTGAATCAGTTAGAGGAGTTAGCAATTCCAAAATTTATCTTGAAATTGGTTTTACATCTCTAAACGAACGTCGCAAATATCATCAAATGCGTGTTTTTCATAAAATGTTTTATAACAAAACTCCAAGATATTTATGAGATTTAACTCCATTAAACATATCCGCTGTATCCATGTATGAATCAAGATCATCAAACATACTGCAAGTACCTCTTTGTCGTACTGAATCATATAAAAGATATTTTACCATCTTCTGTGTTGGAATGGAATATGCTTGATTATAATATAAGAAATGTTGACTCCGTTGCCTAATTTAAGCAACACTTTGACTGAAATATATCATGTAATGTGCATCATGTGTTCAGAAACAGTGGAACTAGACACAACCAAATTATTCATTTTAAATTAAGTCTTGGCTTCAGCGACCTAAACGCACATAAATTTGATCGGTTTTTACAAACTATGTCAAGTTGCCCTTGCGGTCATAATTACGAAGATACCATTCACTTTCTATTCATTTGTCCAAAGTATGCTCAATTTCGATCAGAGTGTTTCTTTTAGGTCAATGGTTATGATGTTCAAACTGTTTTATTTGGAAATTATTCTTTTTCTGACGATATCAACAAACACATTGGCAGAGTCTGTTCATAACTATTTTACCTTTACAAACCGCTTTTCTAGTTAATGTAAACTTTTTAATACAAAGTCTGTAAAACTTCAAAGATTGCATCTTGTCAGTGATGATGAATTAACATAAATTGTATAAATATATTAATTGTTTGTATGGAAAATGTATTAAGATAGGCTGTTAGCCTGTTTACCAATCCTTTTCTTTTTTAAAATAAATATTGTTTAAACCACATCAAAATACCCGCTCGAAGGCAGTCCAATGATCTGACTGATGTAGCGATACCTAAACAATCAGGGTAAACGTATTATGACACCATGATGGAATGGTCTGAACTCTAACAATCGCTTGAGACCTACAAATCTAAGAGTTCAAGAAAGTTGTACAAATGGCACCATTTTCTTCCAATACTGGAATACCCTTTTTATGGATACGAATAATAAGTTGTTTTACCCTCGACCGTTACATTATAGTACAACTTTAATAATAAATGGCAAATTTGAGAAAACATAATATGCAAAAAAAGGTGCTACAGCCTTTAATCAGAGGTTATGTATACTCCCGACCAAAAGAAACGCCTACTTTATGTTCCTTAAAATGAAAGATGCAATAATTTCTTAAATATAATTAATGGCGGTCTCCACGTTATGCTGAAGCAATAACTAATATGAATTTCCATTGAAATCGTGGTAAACTGTAATTCGAGTCAATAACATTCATGAAAACCACGCTTAATGAAGACTGCTATTTTCGCTTGATTCACTTGCGCACCTTAACCACGTACACCGGCAGCATCATCACTACTTTAACGCAATGCGTGTCTGTATTGTTGCTCGTGGTTGTATGAAAATCTTTTTAAAATGTTTTTTTTCTGATCAAGCACTGATCGAAAACTGAACAATTATTTTCTCATTTCAACAATCGTCCTTCTTTCGTGACATGAACTTCTGAAATTCAAATATATAATGCAGAAATGGTGCAACTTCATTATGTTATAATATTCCTAAACTGTTCATAACAGTTTTTACAATCTCTGGAAATACATCTAGTGGGCGTTTCTTTTGGCCGGCAGTATATGTATTGAATTCACTTCTCTCAGGTCCGCATGTTTCTGTTGTCGGAGGTGTGGAATTACAACATACGAGCTCCTACACGTTGAAGAACTCAAAGCCTGTTATCATCGGTAACGTTTACTATAATGTGGATAATTCAGATAATTTCGTCAATAAAAGACATAAGTAAAATTTGGATGTGGTGATTTGTTAAATATATTTGACCATTTTCATTTAGATATCACAGACATAATTAATTTGGTTAACTTTTCGGGTACTACAGATGAAAGATGTTGTAATTGGTAGTAAATGTATTCAGTGATTGATAACGATATTGATCAATGATTGATATCATACTCTGAGAAACACTACTTTATAACCTGAAACCGAATCCTAAGAAAACCAATGTTGTCATTACTATAAACGTATACAAACTATAACAATCAAATCATAACAATCAACAAAAAATAAACTTTTATGTAATTTTCACTTACTTCCATTAAATAACAACATTTGTTGCATTATCTTGCAAATGCCCTTATTCAATAATCGGAATCAACAATTGAATTGGCAATGACATAATGACATGTATGATTTCTAAGTCAATCTGAATGAGTAATGTTATCGCGTAGACGTTTCAAACGATTTAAACTTCTAAATCAGTAAATCAGCCATACACAGGTCGAAAGCATGCTCATCAATCAAAAGTCTTATTATCATGTAATTTTTCAAATAATTAGCAAGAAATGTCGTAAAAAAGATAGAAAAAACATGCCCATTTTACCATCAGGTTATTAGATCGTGTTGTGCAGTGCAATGTCAAATATTGATCGTGATAAGTGCAAGAGATATGTACATCAAAATCTATCAATCGAATTCACCATCATTTGCAACTGTTTCTCAAGATCTTAAGCGGGAGGAATGATTTCAGCTATCTGGGAGAGCGTGCCTATCCTAATCTTGGTGCCAGTGATCCGGTTATTAAATAGCCCACTTAATGTGCCTCGCCTTCACTGAAATTGCCTGACCTTATTGTGCGGGAGTAAGACAGGTTGACATCCGATACAGACAGATATGATTAGTACCAAGTTAATCAGTGTAAATTTATCTGAACCATCCTTTTATCAATAAACCAGGATTTGCAATGACTTCATTCTGGAACCTTCAGACCAACTGGATAATAACAGTCCAGAGTTTTTGACCATCCTTCGGCTGGAAATGCTGCCATTGATACTTCTTATGCTCATAGTCTAACTAGGATTATAAACATATTACTCATATAGTGAAACAACATCGATGTCATATTTTAATAAGTACGACTTACGTTCGATCTGACGTTCTTATCTCACAAAACGATTGTTCTCGATATGAATGAAGCAGGAAATAAAGAATTTCAAAAAACGCAGGGAATAGATAAATTATTAGACTAGAAAGTGTGTCATTGGGGAAATATAAACAATCGTAAAAATTATATGACACGCTGTAAACTCTATTACTTACATGCACTAATACACATTCTGCATTATAACTGAGAAGACAATATTCATTGGAAAAGGATGTGATTATCAAGCTATACTTTTAATAATTTGAATCATACGAAACATGTGGTTTAACGTAATGAAGTACATGTCTTATAAGAATAATTATAATCATAGACCACTTAAACTTTAACGGGTGAACTTAGGAATGATCAATAATGACAATAGGTGCATAACATTATCAGCATTTAAATTCCGTGAATTCTCTGGTACAGATTAAATTTCTGTTCTGACAGAAAGCCATGTCATGAACTCAGAGTACTACGCACTACATGAACACTTTACACTTCATGAATGGTTTGATGCAGTAGTTCACACCTGGCAGGTGTGGCGCTATTAGTGAGAACACTGCTACTGTTAGATCCGTCTCTACCTGACCATTAACAGGTGTACTTCCGTCAATACTCACACCCTCCTCAACCAACTAATGATCTGTTTACTATCCCTCGACATCAATCTGCAGATGTGATAGGTCCGTGTTCATTAAATGATAGGGGCGGGATAGCGCAGTGGTTAGCGCGTTCGGCTTCGGATCAAGAGGTCCGGGGTTCGAATCCCGCCAGAGGCACGGCAACTTTGTCTGCAGTAGAGAACTGTTCTACACGCAGGTTTCACCGCAATGCATAGCCACATGGCGTTGCGGGCTTTCTTCCTGCCGTAATACTAGCAGCCGCGATATAAGTGAAATACTCTTGAAAGCGGCGTTAAACCACACCTCATCTCACCTCATTAAATGATCAATATTGATACGGAAAGCACAAACATAAACTGGACGAGATCTATCACATACAGAAGGTTTAAGTTTCAATAAGTTGCATAAATCCATATCTCATCACGTGGTCGAGTTTTAAGAAGTATAGCAGTTCATGTAATCGTTTGATCTAAGCAACATTATTTGACCTTGTGAACTAGGCTCTTTGTGATCTTTAAAATTGCTTTATCTTTTCCAAAGTAGTTGAATACTTGAGATCAACAGCTATTACTAAAATGAGACCAAATTTGTTGTTCAGATGAATATCGTTGAAGACAAAATAGAATGAGAAAGAATGATTGTATCTCTAATTTAGCTTAATGCAGATTTTAACGTGAATCAAATAGAACATCAAATGGCATAATCCTTGTTATGTAGCCGTTACTTGGGTTTGTGGGATTAATAGTTAACAATACCCGCATATAACTATTTGATATTGATTAATTACATCGCCAATAAAGTACTTTAACACTTAGTTAAGTGAACAATTACATTAAACTTACACTTATAACAAGTTTGATAAGCGAACGTCAAAAGATACACTAATCAAATGTAACTGATGCATTATATTTTAATTCATGCGTGAAAGCACGAATGAAACATTATTTGTTCGTTTTTCTGAAAAATACACCTTATGTTCACACTCGGCGTCTTTGCTTTGCATGATAAACATTCAATTGTCACTTAAATGTCAAATGTTGTGTTAAAAAAAACATTTTGAAATAGCGGTTTCAACACCCCATGTGTGTTTAAACTTACAAAAGTGAGAGGTAATACACCATGATGAATGAATTAGCGTGTAGTTCTTTAGGAATCACTCACTATCAAAATTAATATAATTCAAACCCGACAGTATCCGGCAGAATTATTTGGTTTTTCGCTCTGTTGAAAATAGTGTAGGGTTTCTTTTGGTCTCAAGCTTTATATCATCAAATGTGGACTCAAATATATTCAGCCTGCAGTTGATATTGTTCTGGGAGATAAACCATCATTTCCTTATGTCCTTTAAGAGAATTACTGCAATAAATAACAAAGCATTCGAGAAAACCCATCATTGAAATTGCCCAATGCGATTGTAAAACGCTCCAGTTGAACTGATATCCGTTATTGGCAGTTGTGATGGATGTGCAGCGAATCAGTGTGCTGTGCTAGACCGACCAGATTCTGTACTGTAGTCATACATTGACGTTTGTGTTTGCATATACAATATTTCTTCTCACAATATGTATGAGACTATGGTGCTTATTTTATGCCCAACGCTTACTTTTGCAGACCTGATTTGTGTTTATTGAGGAACTCACTCGTTCTGGTGTTTATTGAAGACTCCATTCGTACGGACGTTTATTGAAGACCCCATTCAATCAGACGTTTATTGAAGATCCCATTTGTACAGACGTTTATCGAAGACCCCATTCGTACAGACATTTATTGAAGACACCATTCGTAGAGACATTTATTGAAGACCCCCATTCCTACTGACGTTTATTGAAGACCCAATTCGTACAGACGTTTATTGAAGACCCCATTCGTACTGACGTTTATTAAAGATCCCATTCATACAGACATTTACTGAAGACCCCCATTCGTACTGACGTTTATTGAAGATTTATTTATTTCTGATCAAGTTATTAATTAAAATTAGTTAAAACTATTCAAAATAGACCAATGAAATGTAAAAGTCTGTGATGATCAAATGTGATATTATGAGATAGTATCTTACTTCTTTTAATAACATAAAATGCGTTATCTCTAGCACTTACATGTAGGTGTGATTGAAGAACGTACTTTAACTATATCATGTCATTGTATCATTTCAAGTTCAGGTTTTACAGTTCTATTCTACCGAGAAGTATCCTAAACCCAATTATTTTTATCATCTTTGGAATCAGAGCACTTTGGCCCCCAGCCTTCTCAAGTTGTGATCACATCAGAATCAGATCGAGACCATGATGAGGTGACATTGAGTCAATGGAATAGGGGGCTTTACAGAAAGGGCTTTACGGGAATGGGGGAGGGGGGGAAGGGGAAAATATATGTACTTGCACTTTCTTCGGGTTGATAGTGTGAGTTGTTTGGTGTGAATAAACGAAGTTAAATGGTAAAATAGATGTTTGTATGGTCACTTTTATAAGATGGTTTGAACTGGCTCTGTATCCACACATCATCATTGTTAACTACTATATTAGAATAAATGTGTATCACTGCAAAACATGACTACCGTTTAATATATAGTTTATGGAAATGTCTAGAAAACATTTCATCTTGCTGTTACAAGCTAGAGTTGTGGCTGTTTTGTAATTGTTGTACTTTTAAGAATATGATTTATACCATAAACTTATTACATATGCCATCAGCAGATCCCTGGAGAGTATCAGGGGAAACATGTGTATTGTTAATCACATAGAATGGCTGTAGATTATACATTAAGCATTGTAGATAAGTAACATTAAATTCGCTAAAATTTAATCCTCCCATGACAATATTTATCATAAAAATGAAACATTCACACGGACGATATGTCATATGGCTTTTAATCTAGAAGTTTCTATGAACAAACTGGATTAGTCAGGATCACACACACACAAATTCAATAACGCGACCATTTGACAATACACGAATCATGCTCGATAAATGCTTCACAACGTACTCATAAATTAACAACAGCTGCATTCCGAAAGTGTGTTCACCCACTTGTATTTCTTGGTGAAATATCATGCAATATGGGATGACTTTAAAGTATCGTTTCTTTGCGAAACGAAATCGATATTTTTGAATTTTCACTTAGAAAACAAAACGACAGTTGATTGTTCCATAACATATTCAGAACATTTTATATCTCACGGTGAACCGTAACAGTTTTGACAGCTCTTTGAAGAGGCCTAAGATACAGAAGTAGGTGAACAAACTTTCTGGATGCAGCTGTATAGTGTCTTTGAAGAGGCCTTAGATACAATAGTAGGCGGACAAACTTTCTGGATGCAGCTGTATAGTGTCTTTGAAGAGGCCTTAGATACAATAGTAGGTGGACAAACTTTCTGGATGCAGCTGTATAGTGTCTTTGAAGAGGCCTTAGATACAATAGTAGGTGGACAAACTTTCTGGATGCAGCTGTATAGTGTCTTTGAAGAGGCCTTAGATACAAAAGTAGGTGAACAAACTTTCTGGATGCAGCTGTAAAGTGTCTTTGAAGAGGCCTTAGATACAAAAGTAGGTGAACAAACTTTCTGGATGCAGCTGTATAGTGTCTTTGAAGAGGCCTTAGATACAATAGTAGGCGGACAAACTTTCTGGATGCAGCTGTATAGTGTCTTTGAAGAGGCCTTAGATACAATAGTAGGTGGACAAACTTTCTGGATGCAGCTGTATAGTGTCTTTGAAGAGGCCTTAGATACAAAAGTAGGTGAACAAACTTTCTGGATGCAGCTGTAAAGTGTCTTTGAAGAGGCCTTAGATACAAAAGTAGGTGAACAAACTTTCTGGATGCAGCTGTATAGTGTCTTTGAAGAGGCCTTAGATACAAAAGTAGGTGAACAAACTTTCTGGATGCAGCTGTATAGTGTCTTTGAAGAGGCCTTAGATACAAAAGTAGGTGAACAAACTTTCGGGATGCAGCTGTATCGTGTATACTATGGATAAAACTGACATTGTGAATATGATTGTACCTTTTATCACGAGATAATTGTCGACAGCAGCGAAACATAAGCAAGACTGTCCGGACTTACAATACATACAGTTGAGTTTATCATTAACTTTCAGCTGTTACATTAGCTTCAATACATACACAATGGTACTCGTAAACAACTGCTAAAGCAATGCATAGAACTAAATACAATAATGCAATATATCAAAGTGTATCGATCGCTCATGGTTCAGATGTGTTTATACTGATTCGCTGCACATCTATCATATCTGCCAATACTGGGTGTCTGTTCAAATGGGACAATTTCAGTCACATCGGACAAATTCAATGATGGGTTTTCACGAATGCTTGGTTATTTATTATAGTCATTCAGGGGGAAGATTTTGATCTTCTCGCGATAGGTTATAGCAGTGCTGCACTTACGTTTCAACAATTCACAAATGAAATATTGGATATTTTCATATGATGATTTCCTTTATCTTAAAATTCTTCTCAGCCTTGTGTCATAATTGTATTTCATTACAACATTTTTTTTTTACATATATGCGCCTGACAATAGAAATGATGATTAAAATGTTTGCCAGTGACCATAGCAAAGTGGGCACTGTATGGGATTGTCACATGTACACAGTTTAAAAGAACTCTTAGGACTTAGCAATCAGACATTATTTATAATCTCTTCGTGATATGAGATTATCCTTTTACATATTAAACAATAAAAACTCTGTAAAGCTACGCTAAAAGTTGTTAGTTCGTAATGTTTGTACTTGTGTATGTAAGTACAATAACCCTTTAATATCGGTTTCCTTCTGACAACAATTGTTAATTTAACTGTTTCCATGTGCGCAATTGTCACTTTTCAACCGAATCAAGTGATCGTCAGGTCAGTACTGTAAGATTTCGAACGCTGTATGATCACTTATTGGGGATTTAACAAAGAAAGACCTAAACTGGAGTTTTTGAAAGTTTGACCCTGTTCATTTCAACGGTTACGGTTTTTTTAGATAATTTGAAATATTGTTGTGTTATACTCATTCGTCTCTTCTGAAGTGATAACACGAACTTGTTGGTTTGACATGATGACTCAAAGAGTGAGTGAGTGAGTTGTGGTTTAACGTCGCTTTCAAGAGTATTTCACTTATATCGCGGCTGCTAGTATTATGGCAAGGAGAAAGCCCGCAACGCCATGTGACTAAACATTGCGGTGAAACCTGCGAGCAGCGGCTGGAACTAGCGAACCATAGGTGGTACTACGATGAAATTCAGTGTAGCATTGCACCCAAACCTTACTGCGTGTAGAACAGTTCTCTACTGCAGACAAAGTCGCCGTGCCCCTGGCGGGATTCGAACCCGAGACCTCTTGATCCGAAGCCGAACGCGCTAACTGCCTCAAAGACAATACACGACAAAGACAAATTACAATATATTTGCACTAATCCTCACTTCGCTTATCCAAGTCATAACAATCAAAATTCAATCGTTTTGTTTGACCTCTTTCCTTTCAACACTCACAGTCATACATATACCTACATCTTAAATATAGGGATATTATGATCTCGCGATAGCCATAGTTATTGTTATTTTAATATTGATTATTGATTATTGATTATTGAGTTTGTCGTGTTCCCAAAACAGCTTTTTCAGGGTATTGAGTTATTGATTTTGTGTTTCATGCACGAGTGATTGAAGAAGACTTCGAGAAAGGAAGTGGTTTATGAAGATAGGATGTAATGACTTTTCAATTTTATAACGCTAGACAAGATATAAACCTTCCTGCTTCACTGTTTTCTTTTTTATTAAACTCTACTACATGAAAAATACATACCTTCCTGATTTCAAAATCATTTTTCATATTTAATATCGCCCGGCTTCATTTATAGATCTATCACTTTGTCAAATTGACATTTTGCTCATATGTTTTGTTGATTTACTTCAATTCTCATTTAATGTTTGTTATCTCGGATGTGTCACTTTTTCCGACTGATTCCGAGTGACAGCGACACCGACAACGATTGGTTGCACTGGGTGCGAGTATTGACGGAAGCAAACTGCTAATGATTAATTTGAGAAGGATATGAACAGTGTAAATACTGAGAGCACTTCACTCCAGCTGTAGAGTGGTACTTCCTTGACCATTCATGAAGTGTGAAAAGCATTAACAACTTGGATACATGTATGTCGTTCACGCGTGTTTTATATGTATACAGAGAGAGAGAGAGAGAGAGAGAGAGAGAGAGAGAGAGAGAGAGAGAGAGAGAGAGAGGGGGGGAGGAGAGGTAGAGAGAGAGACTGAGAGAGAGAGTGAGAGAGAGAGAGAGAGAGAGAGAGAGAGAGAGAGAGAGAGAGAGAGAGAGAGAGAGAGAGAGAGAGAGAGAGAGAGAGAGAGAGAGAGAGAGAGAGAGAGAGAGAGAGAGAGAGAGAGAGTTTGCACTTTTCTTCAAATGCCCGCTTTTCGTTAACATAATTCTTATTTTTCATTGTTTATGAAATCCCTAAGCTATCCCTTATTACAGCCGTCCGAAATGTTAAAGCGTGTGACGTAATTTTAGCTTTTAAAAAAAGTTCCGTCACATAAATGTTTGTTATCATTGCGTTATAAACATAAACTTTACATTGAATCCTTAGTAATAAAAGCCATCAAATTGATTTACGATTACCAAATAAAAAATCCTTTGTTCAATAAAGAATGTTACAGACTGATGCCTCGGACTTCACAGAAGAGTAAAAGAGTGACCACAGAATTTGACTTCCACGTGGTCTTAGGTTTTTTCTCAATAATAACGTTACTCCAAAGCCTAAATAAGGACCAGGTTTATTGGTTAAGAGATGGTTCAGATAACTTTACACTGATTAACTCGGTACTAATCATATCTGTCTGTATCGGATGTCAACCTGTCTTACTCCTGCACAATAAGGTCAGGCAATTTCAGTGAAGGCGAGGCACATTACTTGGCAAAATCGAGAGGATCATTGAAAGCTAAGCCAGGTTTGGGGTACTTTACTGGTGTATTCAAGACCTATAATTGCTTTAGATTTTGACCAAAAACATGTCAAATGTTAAAAAAAAATTCACTTATTGATTTTGATTCCAGGTCAAATTTGTGGGGATTTTTTTAATTTAAGGGAGAGCATTTGACATTTAGTGGGCAATTTATCAAGCAGATCCGTCCCATTTATTGCAGGTTGGACGTGTTCGCCTAACTGAGTCAATATATTGTTAGCTGTTGATTTAAATACAACGAGGAAATGATAATGGGATTGATGATTGAAGAGGATGTTATTTTAGCTTTTTCCAAATCATGTCCTGCTTTAGATCTAGAATGTTAAAATGTTTAAAACATAAATAGTGATAGAATGAAGATTAATTTCTCATTTGATTGATTCAGTAACCACAATATTGTCAGTGGCAACCCAATTTTCAGTTGATTGAAAACATTATGTTATAATCCATGTTGAATTATACATCGTAACGTGAACTTTGTTTGATTAATTTATGTTGCACATTTAATTTCATCCAACAAACGTTTCCTTTACTGGTGCACATGTACATGTACATATAAGACAACGTGTCGATATTGACGGAAGAACACATAGACGGGTAGATAGTGTTTCTACTGTTAGTGTTGTTGGTACAGATGTTCATTGCACATCGAGCAAATGATGAAACTTGATCTGCGCATGCTGAAATTATTGTGGAGAGATTAAAAAAACAGTGTATCCCGTTTTCTAACATTGCTCATTCGCGAGCGTTTGCGACCCGGGAAGTGCCTGGGTTCCGTTCCATAACAGCGAGCGCTTAAATTGCTCATTGATCGCTCAATGTAGCGCTCAAGTAGCGCTCAAGTAGCGCTCATTCTCTCTTGAACGACATGGTGCAAATTCCTCGAAGTTTGCTCGCCTTGCTACGTAGCGTTACATTGAGCAATCGCGTTCAAGAGAGGTTTAAAAGTAATGGCTAATTGATCGATTACTTTGAAACCTCTCTTGAACACGGCCCTGGTTCATCGCTGATTTTCAGTGAGTCGTTAGAATTTCCACCTACGGATCATCTTTAGGAAATCAGGAAGAAGAGAAATGCAGATTCCTAAAAACAGAGTAGCCTTGGAATTAATAATACAGAATAATAGAAATCTTTATGGTTTAAGAATCTTCCTTATTCTAATTTCCAGTTTTCATGAGTGGTACTCAATGTTTGTGAGATGATATTACATTTGATTCATTATTTAGCACTTTTTATGGATAATGTATCCGTCGGGAAAATATCATATTTCGCTCAGAAATTTATAAATGATATTTATTATATAACAGAATATCTGAAGCCATATGTTTCCCCTAATACGTGTTTGAATAATTTCCAGACAGTCTCCCCTTCCCTGTTTTCCAGTATAAACTACAGTTGTAACTAATCACTGATATTGATTTAACTACTATTGGAGACCGACAGGGTGACGAAATGGGTGCATTACAATTACATTCATCCCAGGAAGCAATAATGGATCTTTAATTGTCTGACAGAAATAAAGCTAAGCCTTCTCTTAATTAAGCTCTATTTTCTCATTAACTGATTCTGTCATGACATTATATCCTTCCGTCCCAACCGTTTCCCTATAGCTAAATAGCTCCTTCATCAGAAGTGTTCCTCTTTGGGTCGAAGGTGTCACATATTCTGGTAATTACTATCTTGATCGTCTATGTTTATTACAGAACGTTTCTCACATTTACTATCAGTACTGGCTCCCGCAATCAAAAAATGATTTTCAATCATCGATATTGTTTAAGACAGGATATCATTTTCAAATGAATTCCTTATTTGCATGCAAAATGTATCGGGTTCGTAACGAAATTTCATTGGTTTGCTTCAAAACCTTTTTGGAGATATGCATTTTGTAAAGGACAAGTATCACACAGTTTTTATATCTTTTCTGTAAATCCCTGATGAAAATCACATTATGACTCAATGCCACGCCTTCATACATTCATGCGCACAAATAGTGTTGATATATTTTATGAAAATAATAAATGGCCTTTAAAACAACGAAAACATGTATGAAATAGATAAACTACCATTTACTCATCTTATAACTATACATATATAAAATTACAACCATCACATACTTTGTATCTTATATTGTTAGTTCATACAAGCTTTCCAATATCTCTCAACTTTCTCATGAAGAGATGTGATGTCATTATCCCTTTTCAAAATTGTTCCCTGAAATTAAGCTTCACTGATCAAATCCAAACAGAACAAGTCCCTCTGTAGGTGGAGGATGTAAAATTTCAAGTATTTACTTTCTTGATTACTTTACAACATTACAGGACCTTCTCCCACGCTGGATTGTACAAGCTGATTTTACCAAATGTAATCTGGTTTCCTGGTCACTGATGGTTCGTGTGATTTTCTTAATTTGTAATCTAGGAAATTATTTCCTGCTTGAGTAGGCCTATGCTATCATATTTAAGGATAATAACGATTTTGAACAAATGTAATTTGCTGATTGGTAGTAAAGAGAATGTTTGTTCAGTGATAAGAAGAATTATGATATGGGTTATCTATACAATGGAAATGTTAAAAACTGAACACGTCGATTTGAATTAAATAGAAGTTTAAATGATAGTCAAATTGATTAGTATCCCACATTTTGACGAAGTCCATGTACATTGCGAACACTTTGATTGATATCTGTAAACTGATTCGATGATCAGATACGATTTGACTTATATTAGTTGTCTTTCTTTTATCAGTTTTCTTAAAGACAATGCAAATTTAAAAGTATTTTTATCAACTTCATTAACCTTCAAATTAAATCCAAAAAAATCCTTAAAAGGGTTTATAGGTGAACACGTCAGAATGTATGTGTATATGTACTCAATGAAGGCTGTTGATAGAGGAGCACGAACATCACAAAGCGCGAGTATTCAATATATCAATAGAGATCTAGAAGATACCATCACATCCAGTCGGGGCGCTCAGATAGCTGGTGGCTTATTTCTGTCACTCACGTCTGCGTTCCTTAGCGTCTGTAATTATACGGCAAAGAAGACGCGATGCGAAATAACGAACACCATACGAAATGCGAAGATGCTCTGTGAAAAAGTGAAGACGAAATGCTATTACACAAAAGTGCGATGCACGTGTTTTAAAATAAAAGTAAGCGCCATGAACATTTTCAGCCAAAGTGATTACTAGTCAAAATGCAATTTCCTTCTTGCAATAGTTTAATACTAGAAGACTGCTTGACTACTGGAAGATATCGATCAGCCATGGCTCAACTAAATTTACTCTGATTCCAGGCATATTTATCGTATTTGCCACTATCGTGTGCTATTTTACAGTCACATTGGAACATTTCAATGGTGGCTTTCCAAAGTGCTTAGATATTTATGAAAGCTATTCAGTTAAAACGATGGTTTTTATTCCAAACAAAGGTATATATCAATATCAATCGACACTCAAAATTGGAGAATTAATGAACTTAATGAAAGGTTAATGAAACTTTTACACAAATTCAGCATTTTAAAGCTTACGGTAATAATCACAGATCCATAAAAGGAAATAGTGAAATGTTTGCATTGTACATGCTATAACATTTAACCTTTTAACAGCTCTACTCATGCCAAATGAAATCATTTAAAACAAATTCTTAGTGAAAGGAAAAGTGTTTGGTCCTTTTCGACATTCCAAAAGAATCATTGTATATAATGATAAGGAATAAAGCAGTTTTACTTTACCAAGTGAAATAATCTGTATTCATAGAGATGTTCATGTCATATGTGTAGAGCAGGTTTTAATTGTGTAACTTGTTTTGAATCTGTTAGATACTTTTAAGTTACAATTTAAGTCAATGTGTGTATATGTTCAACGCACTGTTGCATTTTAATATAAAAAAAAAATAATAAACTGTCTGTTTGTCTGTATTTTCCTTCTGGTTCACCATGTGCCGACATCATGAATCAACCTACCACTTTCTGAAATCGATGTTTTCTCACATTGTATATCTGGCAACTATTATTGCTGTGTTGTCACGGATCTGTCACTTTCAGTATGTATTTCAAGTGACAGTCAAGCATCCACGCATAGGTTGAAGTGCGTGTGAATTGACGAAACAGTAACGGAGAGGACAACGGGTTGATGTGGATGGATGTAGACGTGTAACATTACCCACGGACTGCACCCTATGTACTTGTACCAAGCTGTGTACATGTTTTTGTCAGAAAGTGTGAAGTTTATTTGTCACGTTCATTAGCAAATGCACTTGCGTACTCATGTTGGCAACAATACCTTTATTGAAAGTATAAGCGCTTAAAACATCGGTAGAGGTAGAGACAGGGTATCAAACCAGGGCCGTGTTCAAGAGAGGTTTCAAAGAAATCGCTCAATTAGCGATTACTGTTGAACCTCTCTTGAACGCGATTGCTCAATGTAGCGCTACGTAGCAAGGCGAGCAAACTTCGAGGAATTTGCGCCATGTCGTTCAAGAGAGAATGAGCGCTACTTGAGCGCTACATTGAGCAATCAATGAGCGCTCGCTGTTATGGAACGGGGCCCAGGTTAACCTTGATGTGGTTACATATGGACATCACATGTGGTAGCTTCAGTTACAATCCTCAGACTTACAATGTTGATAACTTCAGTCGTTATTCAAAGTCAGAGAAGGCGTGCAGACTTCAAGAATAAAAAATATGTTCAAGAAGCGCAAGCAGATTTTTAACCATGCCCCCTCTGTACCCAGGAAACAGATAAACTGAGATTGAATTCCAGTTTCTCATTTACAAATACTGTGATGACATTTTACCCCCTTGTCCAAACTGGTTCCCTGTAATTAAAGGCTTCACTGATCACATCTGGAGGACACTGTCTCTCAGAGGGTCGGGGATGTCACAGATTTAAGTAATTATTTTCTTGATTGCCTGGGTCTATTACACGACCTTATTCTGCAAACTACATGATGCTAAGTGAAATCTACTAAGGTAAACTAGGCCACCGGAATGCAGGGAGTGTATATGACATTGATTGATTTTGAACTCGGCGTATTTTAATTTAAGAAAACGAACTCGGCCTCGGATTGTCTAGATTTGTTTAAAATTACACGATATATTAAGGCAAACATTAGGAACTGTAAAATTACATCATAAGAAAAACATTCGATCAACCGAGTGGATAATAACTTTATCAAGTTCCTATTTAAAATAAATGTGAAATGGATTCTGGCACTCTTTAAAACTCTCAATGAGTCATGCGTTGAATAAAATGTCTGAATAATGAAGTACAAGAATTTGGCATGAAATTAATAACGCCCTTTAAGCGACCATAAAGAAAACTAATTTAATATATATCATGCAAATTCACACAGGATAGTTTTTTTTAAATATGAGATAATGTATGTCATTATTTTTTAAAAGTAAAAGTATGGAGTAATAATAGAGCCAAATTAATATCGATTGACAGCTTAATAAGCAAAAAAGGAATTAACAGGAAACAGTGTAACCATGGCACATTAAACCAATACAAATACAGCACAATTTGATCAATTTATGGAAAGTGAATGGAGGAGAAAATAAGCACCCGACTTCAAACATGGAATTAGTTTCATCAAGTTTTCTAGAGGCAGGGTGTGAGGTAAAGATTCCCACTGTCCGTTGAAAACTATCGAATTTTAATTTCAAATTTTTCCGATGTAAAATGTTTAAAAAGATCTGTTAGTGAAAATGAAACCTTAAAAACTTGATGATATCGTGTCATAATTCTCCATTGAAATGTACCAAATGTTAATCAGCCACACGATACGAAAAACGTTCTGTCTTCGCTTACTGCAACAACTTTACATCACGTTTGCATTGCATATATATGACGTTTCCTCATTTCAAAATTGTGACTGATTTTACTAATTTCATTATCGTTTATTTATCGAGAATCGTCATATCCTTATGATCAATAACTATCAAATGTCAAGTTCAATTCCCTTGAAACGAGTCCTTAAAACTCAATGTAAGGCATAACTCTTGCCAGTCTCCATTACTGGCTGATTTAGGCCTTGCAGTATTTCCTTAAGAAATCGGTGTTTAGAAATACAGGCCCGCTATGCATTTCTAGTGCAGCGATTCACTATCTTGACACAACAAAGCGAGGGAAATACCGCAAGGGTTAATTCAGCCAGTAATGCAGACTGGCAAGAGTTATGCCTTGCGTTTGGAAGTTGATTTCCAGGTGATGCCGTGATTTATCAGAGGGTACTGAATGTAAAATTAGGTTAATTATCGATTGTTGGACCGCGATTTTTGGCCCGTGGTCGTGTGGTAAGCTGTTCTTACGCTCAGTGCTGGCGATAGTTGCCTTACTCTGAGGGTGTGGGTTCGAATCCCGTTGCACGGCCCAAAAAAGTACGAAGTAGCTAAAGACAAAAAATGGTCAGCGTTTGCTATTTTGAATTTGAAATACCAAAAAAGAGTCAAGGCTGTTGGTATTGTTTGAGGTAGAAAACGAATGGAATACCTGGACATGACAAATCTCAAAGTTGTCTGTCCATAACAAAAACATGACTTAACATTAAGTAAAGTATCTCAATTCCTGCAAAGATAATGAAGAAAATAGGTTTTTAGGGCCCATTTAGGGGCCACAGGGCCACTAAATCTATAAATTAAAATTGAGAAGAAAAAAAAGATTTAAACTTTCTCGGACCAATTCTTCCAAACGCAAGGCATAACTCTTGCCAGTCTGCATTACTGGCTGATTTAACCCTTGGGGTATTTCCCTCGCCATGTTGTGTCAAGATAGCGAATCGCTGCACCAGAAATGCATAGCGGGTCTGGATTTCTAAACACAGATTTCTTAAGGAAATACTGCAAGGCCTAAATCAGTAATGGAGACTGGCAAGAGTTATGCCTTGCATTGGGAAGTTGCATTGGGTGAGGAGTGGCTTTCAACTTTCCTACTGAAGAAAAGATGAAAGTAGGGTTTCATGGCATGACCCCTGTGACCTATATTCGGGGCTACGGGGTCACTAAATCTAAGGAGTCTGTATACACAAGATTTTAACTTTCTGGGACTTTTCATTCTGAGGCTATTCATGACCACGAATACTCGCGAGCATCTTTTATTTTTACCCCCTCAATTATAATTTGGTCTGTTGTTGTGTGCAAGGAAAGCGAGTACTCAGGCTGCTGAACATTAACATGTAGTTATATGACCTATTAAACATTACCAACCAACATCTGTCTTTTGACTGTTATACTGAAAGTAAGTTCCCAAAAGTACGTTTGACCAATTGTTGGAGCTGTGGTACAAGTCCAGTATTTTTTAATCATAAATCGCGACTGTCACCTTTATATTGTCAACTTCTGATTGAACAGCTAATACTTCTCAACAAAATAATAAATTATCAGTGGTCGACATAATCCAACTCCAAACAACATACTTAATGTCCGTTTAACAAATGGTATAAGTACCCTGTTTAATAACCACAAATCAAGGGAATAATAATAATAATAATATGTCATCTTGTATACACTCTTATCAAACTACTCAGCAGTTTCTCAAGGTGCTGACATTATTACTCTACAGATTTGTACTTTCAGAGCAGCTATAAGCGCTACACAAAACCACCTGTTAATTCAGGTACCCAATTCTACAGCTGGGTGGACTGAGTGCAATGTGGATAAAGTGACTTGCCCAGGGACACAACAGAGAGAGAGTCCCAGTTTACAAATTGTAGGTGCCTCCACCGGTATGTTATTGTGAGAGGCCAGTATGCTAACCACTACAACACTGTTCCCACATTATACAATATGATTCAGTAAAAACATGGAAGTTTCCCTTTCTCTGTGAACCTCAGCTCAAATGCAAGAGTTTTTTCTCTCCAAACATTTTGATGCATCGTTCTTACCGGATTATATCCAAAATTAATTTTTTGCAGATGGTAAAATAGAGATGAAAAGAACAGAATGTAAGGTTTGTTTAAATTTTATTCCACATATCTGTACATTTTAATAAAATAAATACATTGTCATTGCAATGTAGACTCTCTCTCACACACACACACACATATATATGTTACATCATCATCAAGTGAACAAAGTGAAAAAGACGAAACATGAAACATGAAGTTCGTTACTTTTTCTCAAAAATAATGTCTGTGCCACTGCCCAAGCTGGTGATAAGCAATAACTAACTCACTAGTTACTATTTAATTTCAAACAGTGATTACTTTTCTTGAAAATGATTCATTTCCAACATACGTCAAACTTTCTTTAACAACATTGACATCCACATACAACTAAACCTAGTTTTTGTAATTATTAATTAAAATCATTATCAATATGGATGCTTATTCTTTCACTCAACAATATGAAACACTTAACGAAAAATACTATACAGTCAACCAATGAATGCACTTTAAAATAGTTTTTCTCAAAAAATACTGGTTCATTATCTTGCATTCAAAGTTTCATTCTTACAAGAAGATTATGATATTATTCATTACTTTTTTCTACTTTCACATATTTGTACATATAGCATTGCTATGAGATATCTTCCATTTGTATGTATATATACTAGTATATCATAAATGAACTATTGCATTCATTGAGGATATTATGTAGTTTGACATTATTTATTTAATCAAATCAATCATGATTATTTTAATCATTTTCTCAAAACTAATCACAAAGTTTGACTCCTGACATATACATACGATGCAACAAAGCTGCCACGAGGCAGGTGTTTTGTACAGCATCTGGCCATATTTCACAAAGTCTGCTCCAACTAACAGTACCTTAGCGGTTTAGCCCATAATGATAACATTAACCTTAGCCTAAGGGGCGATGTGAAAGTTGGCCGAGGCCCTAACATTGGTGATATCTTAACTCTTAAGCTGTTGAACTCACTTGTGGATCAGCATTCTGAGAAGCCAATTTATAGGAATCATATTTCATTTAGTAAATACTCTGAGATGAGTTACTAAGATAGGCTAACCAGAATATTTCAGAACACTCTGGTAAATCCATACTAAAGAAAGAGCCTACAATATTTCTATTGGTTGACAATCGTGCATACTCAACACGAGTGTTTTTTGTCTTGTGTAGAGAGAAATATGTATTAATTTTGATCTTCATCTACAATAGGTTCTTCATCAGCTAGGCTTGTGTTCACTGAGAGAAGAGACTGAGCTAGATGAGGGGAACCACCTGTAGAGTTGTCAGATTAGCTCGGCTGGTGTTCACTGAGAGAAGAGACTGAGATGGATGAGGGGTACCACCTGTAGAGTTGTCAGATCAGCTCGGCTGGTGTTCACTGAGAGAAGAGACTGAGATGGATGAGGGGTACCACCTGTAAAGTTGTCAGATCAGCTCGGCTTGTGTTCACTGAGAGAAGAGACTGAGATGGATGAGGGGTACCACCTGTAGAGTTGTCAGATTAGCTCGGCTGGTGTTCACTGAGAGAAGAGACTGAGCTGGATGAGGGGTACCACCTGTAGAGTTGTCAGATTAGCTCGGCTGGTGTTCACTGAGAGAAGAGACTGAGCTGGATGAGGGGAACCACCTGTAGAGTTGTCAGATTAGCTCGGCTGGTGTTCACTGAGAGAAGAGACTGAGATGGATGAGGGGTACCACCTGTAAAGTTGTCAGATCAGCTAGGCTTGTGTTCACTGAGAGAAGAGACTGAGCTGGATGAGGGGAACCACCTGTAGAGTTGTCAGATTAGCTCGGCTGGTGTTCACTGAGAGAAGAGACTGAGCTGGATGAGGGGTACCACCTGTACAGATGTCAGATTAGCTCGGCTGGTGTTCACTGAGAGAAGAGACTGAGATGGATGAGGGGTACCACCTGTAGAGTTGTCAGATTAGCTCGGCTGGTGTTCACTGAGAGAAGAGACTGAGATGGATGAGGGGAACCATCTGTAGAGTTGTCAGATCAGCTAGGCTTGTGTTCACTGAGAGAAGAGACTGAGATGGATGAGGGGAACCATCTGTAGAGTTGTCAGATCAGCTCGGCTGGTGTTCACTGAGAGAAGAGACTGAGCTGGATGAGGGGAACCATCTGTAGAGTTGTCAGATTAGCTCGGCTGGTGTTCACTGAGAGAAGAGACTGAGCTGGATGAGGGGTACCACCTGTAGAGTTGTCAGATTAGCTCGGCTGGTGTTCACTGAGAGAAGAGACTGAGCTGGATGAGGGGAACCATATGTAGAGTTGTCAGATCAGCTAGGCTGGTGTTCACTGAGAGAAGAGACTGAGATGGATGAGGGGTACCACCTGTAGAGTTGTCAGATCAGCTCGGCTGGTGTTCACTGAGAGAAGAGACTGAGCTGGATGAGGGGTACCACCTGTAGAGTTGTCAGATCAGCTCGGCTGGTGTTCACTGAGAGAAGAGACTGAGATGGATGAGGGGTACCACCTGTAGAGTTGTCAGATTAGCTCGGCTGGTGTTCACTGAGAGAAGAGACTGAGCTGGATGAGGGGTACCACCTGTAGAGTTGTCAGATTAGCTCGGCTGGTGTTCACTGAGAGAAGAGACTGAGCTGGATGAGGGGAACCATATGTAGAGTTGTCAGATCAGCTAGGCTGGTGTTCACTGAGAGAAGAGACTGAGATGGATGAGGGGTACCACCTGTAGAGTTGTCAGATCAGCTCGGCTGGTGTTCACTGAGAGAAGAGACTGAGCTGGATGAGGGGTACCACCTGTAGAGTTGTCAGATCAGCTCGGCTGGTGTTCACTGAGAGAAGAGACTGAGATGGATGAGGGGTACCACCTGCAGAGTTGTCAGAATAGCTCGGCTGGTGTTCACTGAGAGAAGAGACTGAGCTGGATGAGGGGAACCACCTGTAGAGTTGTCAGATCAGCCAGTACAGCCTGCAGACAGACAGAGAAACAATATAACGTTTCACTTTCACTTTTAGACCAATGAACATATCTGATAAATATAAGGATATCAGATATTTTCAATTAGTTATTTAGTTTTCACATCTGACTTAAATTCTTAATGTGTATCGTAATTACTTTACTTGACATATCAGGAAAACATTTTTAACATTAATTTCATAATTTAAATAAAAAGTTATTTATATAGCTATCGTCATATTTTTGTGTTTGTTTAGTGTTATCACAAAGGCGGGGGAAAGAGCAGTTGTGGTAATGTCTAGCAAGTAAGTGATGTTTCAATTTTGAGACGATTCTTCTATTCACAAGCTAAATTCCGCCACACAGTTAACCTGACCTAAGGTCATGCACATGCATTGCAAGTTTACACGGCATGTTAGACATTAATTGACACTCGCAGTATCAAAACAAACACAAAAATATAATCAAAGTCTTTCAAAGTCTTTATTTCAGTATTGAAGGCCTCGTGGCCCAGAGTACAAGCGTTGAATACAATTTTGTGTGTGGATTTCTTACAAATATTATACACAATAATGAAATAATGATACACCAATTTCACATGTAAAATACTTCATAATATGAACCTCATTTTACATACAGATTTCGTTTTAAATACAGTGCCAGTACTTTCAATACATTGATATTTGTAGAAGACATAAGTTGTTGTAGTTTTTCCCTTGTGGGATATTGATGAAAATATTTTGGAATGAATTTGATAATGATAATGATAGTTATATAGACAACTGTTTAATTAAAGTATGATATCAAAGTAAAAAATGAGTTCCTGTAACGTCAAATAAAATAATCAATATGCCCATAAAAAGAACTTGACAGAACTGAAAAATGAATAAGATATTTGTGGAAAATGCAGTCCCAAAACTCAAAAAGCTAGGTTGACGGACTATCTACCAGTATGTTAAATCGTATTATCATCCAAAACTGGCTCCCACAGTAGATATCGCTTGTGTGAGATCAAGCGATATCTACAAGCGATATCTACATTGTAGATATCGCTACAATCAAATCGTCATAATCCTATTACATCATCAGTTAATGACATCACAAGGCTTTGACATCACTGAGAACATTGCTTACAATGCTATGACGTCACAAATTTGATGACGCTATAATGCTGATGATGTCACAATGCTATGACCTCCGAGATCACTGCTGAAGAAGTTAAATGGCAGTTTTGTGTTCATTTTTTTGCTAATAGTTGTTGAAGAATAATTTTGAATGATAAATGAAATCTCATCCTTGTGTCTTTTGATATCAACACTCGTTGATTAAAGTAAAAATTTCCTCGGCAAGCCTAGGATATTTGTAGCTTTAATCAACTTGTGTTGATATATTTGATATCAAAAGACACTTGGGTGAGATTCTCTATGTTTACCAATTTGTTTTTATGCTGACCTCATTGGCTAATCAAATATTACAGAGGCAACAACCTTAAACTTGTGTAAGACACAATCCTGATGTGAAACAGCTAAACTCTTTACAGTCTAAAGAATGAGTAAGGCAAGTTTTGAAACATTAATGAAAAATAATGAAAGATACCAATACACATAAATAACAACTCAAGAAATGATCTTAATGGAAAACAAAACCATTAAACCATATTCATTTGACATTTTTTTCATTACCAGATATCTTAGTTCATGATGATTGATATCCCTTTCTTGAAGACATGAAAACATGTTTAATTCAAGGTTTAAGTTCAGTGCAAACAGTTGAAGCACAAGGAAGATTAACTCAATATTAATCTTGATTACTTTGCAGACAAAAGCTGTGGAGATCAATAAGAGGAAGTGGATTATGGAGATGAAGCGTAAGAGGACACTCACCTCAGCAGCGTTGTAGGTCTGAACCTTCATCAAGTTGGTCTTGCGGAAGGAGAATATAGCCGCGGCCAATACTGCAATATGATTAAAAGCATCCAGCTTATTGACTATGAGATGACTGGGATAACTTTACGCTGAATAACTCAGCACTAATCATATCTACCATTATCAGATGTCAGACCTCTTCCATTGACGGTCGGCAATTTCCATAAAGTGGAGTCCCAATTACCAAGCTATTTATCAAACTTGTTCTAATCACTCGCATTTACCATTATAAGGGTGGGGTTTTCCTATTGGGTCGAGACCTTTCATGTGTTCAAGGTTTTATCTTCTTTCATTCTTAATGTTAATATTGTAAATGGTAACTGTAATAGTGGGGGAGATTGATGGATGGGGGTGTCACATTCGTAATTATTTTAAAGCAATGTAGGGAAGTATTGATTTGTTTATGTGTGTTTAACTTTATTGCACTTCTCTTTCAATTCATTTACAAAACAAACAAGTGGGCAAACATGAAAAACAGCAAGGAAAGAATGATGGATATTAATAGGGGTACCTCATGAATAAACATTCAACAACAATTGAACATTTTCCTTTTAACCTGATGCATACCGGTACATCAGATAATAAAGGAATATTCAATGAAATGCACTTTAGTGGAGATTTAATCTACCAGGTTGTCAAGAGTTGCTTCCCTTCTCTCTATTGTCAGGTTATTCATACATAAGTAAAGTTAGATAATTTAAAACTTGATATGTCTAACAATAACACTAAAATCTGCAGCACACTGTTGCTCCTGCTTGACATAGGGAAAGGTGAATATCTTTAGATGCATTTTCTAGTAAGATAGCCACATATCAGATTTCTGTCATTGACATGGTCAGAGGAGAGGCGTGTTGACGAATAAGGTCACTTTTAAAAGTATTTCATTCATATTGCAGCAGTTTTATTGCAGAGAGAGAGCCCACAACATCATTGGGGCTATCCACTGCGGTGAAACCTGCAAGCATCGACTGTAACTAGTAGACCATGGTTGGAACTGTACTGAATTTCAGCTTAGTATTGCACCAAAACTTTACTGCATGAAGAATAGTTCCCTACAGCAAAAGTTGTCAAGCCCCTTTCAGGATTCAAACCCCAAACCTCTTGAATTGAAGCCAAATGTGCTAATATAACAACTGTGTTATCCATCCTCAATTTACAACATACAAGTACTGACCAGGCAGAATCTCAAGGGACCTGTGAGCAAGAATCCTGTCCCACAGCAGCAGCACCTGGTCACTGGCCAGGAACCCGGAAAACGCTCGCATCATCCACTTGAAGGAGATCTTCAACCTGATGTATTAGAATAATTAGCTTTCATGAAGTGACCCCTTATCTTATCCATTTCATGACAACAATCAGTATCTGATTTATACCATAACATAATCATTTGATTATAAAGATGTATTCTCACTAGGATAAATTAGGCAAGAACTAAACAGTAAAGAACTTCTTAAGTTGACACCCTTTTTTGCAACGTATCTGTTTCTACTGATCCATATCATACCTTACTGAAAATTCATTAGCATCTTAAACTGGATGTGAAGAAAGCAAAGCTGTCTACAAGTGATCTAGAACACTTAGAAATTTTAGTTACAGATTCAGTAATTTCATTAACCAAATAGAACAAGTAGTTGTCACTGAGGTGACATGATCCCCCGCCGCAAATTAATACTTCAAAATTGAAAAAAAAATATCAAGATCAGCAAAATTGGCTCGGCCCTGAATTTTCCCTAAAAGAACCACTGGTGTAAGATAGTGATGAGATTCCAATGAACAGTTCTTGTAATATCGATGCCCCTGACAAGCTTAACATGTCCACAAACTCAAAGTTCCGCTGTGACCTTGATAATCATGTCAAGGTCACAAATATCTGATCAGCCCTTATTCTTCCGTAGGAGGTGCTTTGTGTAAGATGTGAAGAGAATCCAGTAAATGGTACAAGGGTAAAACAAATGACAAAGTCTCTTTGTGACCTTGAAATGAAGGTCAAGGTCACAAAAACTCGGTAGGAAAATTACTCTCCCTATGATAAACCCATATGCAAAATACATAAAGAATCCAGTGAATAGTATTTGAGTTATTCCATTTCGTACGGACATAGCCGAATACTATATCCCCCGCTTTGCGCTAAACGCAGTAGAACAGTTATTACAGTAGAACACGGACATAACAAACTCCAAGGGACCAAATAATTTTGTTCGCTATATCTGTGTGTTCGCTATATCCGTGTTCTACTGTACATTTTTCATAAATTTTGGATTTGAACTAAAACCCCTGTGTAATCAGGTCTCTTTAAGAGTCTGCAGTCATTCATCACATTTAAAAGAGACTCAAAAGAGTAGTGAGTACTATGAATTTTAACTGTAGCATGATGCTACCCTAGAACAAAATGCAGCAAGCCTTATATAAGCCAGTGATGGAGACTGGTGTTATTTGAGGGGGGTCAGGACCAACTGTTCAAACTTTGATCTCCTAGGTGCATGGTACTCCCCAATAAAATTTTAACTTCTCTTTTCGATATCATGAGACTTAGAATATGAGGTCACAGGATAACGAAGCAACAATCTATTTATTGGAAGCAGATAAGATATGCTAATGAATGAAAACAAAATATCTATAAAGACATTTTGATATCGTTAACAGTATTAAAAGGTCAATGAAAAAAGTATTAGATTTTAGTTACAAAACGAAAGTTAAATAACATTTTCATAGCTAAAACCATGATATAAGACAGAGACAACTCACGGCTGACAGCCAACAGTTTTGAGATGGTAGAAGAGTTGTGGTTCTTGTTCCTGCAGCAGATTCTCAAACAGCTGACTCAGCGCAACGATTCCCTGTCAACATGCATAGCGTAAGTGTTAAATCATCTGTATTATGAAAGAGGAATATCTTTCTAATTTAAGAAAAGTCAATTCAGGGCATTCACTTAGTGACATAGAGGTGAGGTGAGTTGGGGTTTAACGCTGCTTTCAAGAGTATTTCACCTATATCGCGGCTGCTAGTATTGTGGCAGGGAGAAAGACCGCAACGCCATGTGGCTATGCATTGCGGTGAAACCTGCGAGCATCGGCTGAAACTAGCGAACCATGGGTTGTACTACTAAATTCAGTGTGTAGCATTGCACCCAAACCTTACTGCGTGTAGAACAGTTCTCTACTGCAGACAAAGTTGCCGTGCCCCTGGCAGGATTCAAACCCCGGACCTCTTGATCCGAAGCCGAACGCGCTAACCACTGCGCTATCCCTACTATTTACCCCCACAATGTAAAAAAAAAATTCCCTGCATGGCAACTACCATGGACAGTTATTTTTTAATTTTTCAACAACCTGGACAGTGATGGAGCAACTACCATCAATGTGTACAGTTTTTATTTTTGCTAATATCTCGGTTTCGATCAATCTGTCAAAAACTTTGATGCAAGTCCTAAATTATCACATTCGACTTAATATTACACAAAATATGGGCTTGATCCATGTAGATTTGCTGTTTCCCTGACGACGATTGACTGACTCCAAAAATGTTAAAATTCTAAACTATGTATGGCCTGTCATGTTCCAAAGATGTATCGATTGTAAACTATAGCTATTCAAGAGTTGAAACATGTTAATATTGTAAACATCATTCAATGGAAAATGTTCAAAACTAACCAATTTCGGGACAGACCCCAGTTGAAAAACTACTGTCTGTCGAGAAAATGGTTGTTGACGACTGCTAACTTCCGGTTTAGCATGGACAGGGCTTACCCCCTGTGTATTTGAATAGCGACCAATATCTATTTTGGAGGTATGTTTCATAGACCAAATTATGTTTGATATCATGATACAACGCAAGTTTAGGACTTTGAGAAATATCACTGTACAACCATACATCGCACTGATATATAACGTCCCATGAATGGGGAGTTGGGAGAGAGCAGTGTCTATGCGAGCAACACTTCCGTCACCTCACGTACTGCTGTGTTATGACACAATCTGATTAAAATCGACCTTTGCAAAATAATGCATCTACCGGGATACAAAGCTCGCCACAAGGTCTGAGAACACCCTGTAAAGGCGCGTGTTCGAACCAGTTTAGCGCGGCCAAAGCCCAGTCAAATAGCTGACCAATCACATCATGGTTTTTAAACGTTCTCTGTTTTGAAAGCATTCGGAACAGACAACAGGAAAACTGTTTGGAGTTATATGCGCCTAGGTTCTCACACCGAAAGCTTTTGTTGGACGTCTTGCGATTGGTTAACTGAATTGCGTCAGAACACGAAAGTCTGCGGGCTGTTATCAGACGGTTTGGCGTGGACACCCCCCATATGAGTTCGTTTCCCGGTAGATACACTATTTTAAAATTTTTAGTCCTCGGAAAACCGTCGATTTTAATCAGAATGTGTTATGACAGCAGTTCTGCGGTTAATTACTACAAACATACTATACATAAGTGCAGAATGCACTCCAATTAAAGGTACATCCATTGTGTTGTTGGGGGTCAAATATAACAAACATTATAAATGGTCTTATTTTATCGAAAAGTACCAACTGTTACCGAAAACTATCATTTTGATCATACTCGACTTAGTATATTGACAATATGAAGGTAAAAGTATCGATATCGATCGAAAACCGGACAATGCACTGCGTGTGGCGCGCGCCAATGAGTAATTTTAGAATCTTATTTAAACCAGACAAAATAACAAATTTGGGTTGATAATGTTCAATGGGTCATATAATTACTGTGCATGTAAATAGGACGTGCACTTTCGGTTTCTGCACATGCAAAAGGATGTTACGCGATTTTAATTGGAACTAATAATTATGATATGTTTGGTGATTGGGGATGAATATGCAAGATGAGTGAAATTGTTTGTATTGTAAACAGAGATAATGGTGTGTTGAAACGTATTAAATCCAAATAAAATTTTATGAAACACAATGGATGCATCTTTAAGCAGGCCCCGGTCGTTGTAACCATATGAAATCGCTAGTTAAATAATTAAGTAATCCGTTTATTGAAAATTTGGGTTGTTTTCATGAAGATTTCTGTCTTACATTAGCAAAAATTAGGAATGCGTTAAATTAAGATTAGCGGCCATAATGTGATTCCTCCACGTACGTCACAACACGATACGCTTCAGTGACCACTGCCCGCCCACTTTCATTCTGGTCGCCAGGGCTTAATTAGGCACTTTTTTAAAAAAAGCTGTATATGAATAATTTACGGGCCTATTTTAAAAATTTAAAGTCAAGCTGTTTTCAAATTGAAACCTCTTTTCAATGAATCCCGAAAGTGACCATGGTTACGACATGTAAATTTTAACAAAGATAATCAACATACTACTGGTATACAGCTTTCTGAACAGGTAAAATTGGTACCTAAAAGAAATATACAGATACATATACTGGTATACAGAAATGTACATTTATTATATAACTAGCAATAAAATATGTGATTATATGATGAAAATTTAATCCATATTTGCACATAAGCAGTAGAAAGTCATATTTTCACTGCAGTGACTTAAAACGTGTGGCCTTCGAAATGAAATTATCTCCCTTTGTAAAGTGATTACCATCCTTGCTTTCAACGTCTGACGGTGAAGGACGCTGTTATGATGTTTCAGTCAATTACTGTTGACATTTTGAGGTGTTAATATCATATTCAATATTCCATAACATTCTGAACTTCCTTTTTTGTTGATATGTTGCATAGTAGTTCCTTTACTCGTGAAAAAGTTGGTGAGGCGAGAGGTATGTGACAGACAAAAACGAACGTCACTCGCTGTATCACTTCGCGTTTGAAATAACGACAAACCTTGCGTTTTTCAATGTCTTAGGCATTTTCACTTGACTAGATGGTACCGTTGATAAACATTCACAACATATCATATATATTCATATATCATCTATCATCATCATAAATCTTATTTCTTATGTATTCCAATTCTAAATGCCCCTCCAAGACTTCAATACTTTCTCAATAAATCATATCAATGGTTACGATCAGGAATGAATGGAAAAATGTAGAAGACAAGAGACATGAGACGTACCTGTGGGTGTGAGGAGACACAAGAGACATGAGACGTACCTGTTGGTGTGAGGAGACACAAGAGACATGAGACTTACCTGTGGGTGTGAGGAGACACAAGAGACATGAGACGTACCTGTTGGTGTGAGGAGACACAAGAGACATGAGACGTACCTGTGGGTGTGAGGAGACACTGTGTAACCTGAAGAAGTACTGAGTATACAGCTCCCGGAACACATAGTACAGTCTCACCACCTCCTTGTACAGGTAACACAGCGGCGCAACTACAACCAGATATACAGAATACTACCCGAGGAAGTGCATCATACGACATTTACGAAATGAGTGTGAATTTTGTGTTGCACGAGCGAGAGTGAGAGTTATACATAAATTTGCATGAGACATAACTAACTTTTTAATGTAATGATTTCTCTATAGACAATTCTATTCATTGTGGGTCTAGACAGAAAACTGCACTTCTCTTGCAAAGGCAAGCTGCAATGATGTTGTGAACAATTGTTTTATGATGTCACAGGTGATGAAATACTGGAACTTGTGCTGAAACACTGGTTACTAGGAAAACATGACATGATATGTGCTTGTATCAAAAAAATAATTAACCATGTGGGTAATAATTCATGATCAGTTACTCTTCACCTGTTGTTCTCACAATATACCAGGACAGTGTGTATTTATAGGTTACGGCTAATCTTGTATTACCACTTTCGTTAAGGAATTGGAATTCCTTTAAATTGGACAATGAATATAACCCACCAATTCTTCTACTGTTTTTAAGCATTGCAGCTACAATGGTAAAACACAATTTCTTGAGATGCATCTAATATTAGACTTGCAACAGGGCATCTGATTAGCAGATGTGTCTTGATTATTGGAGAGTAATCCTCGGATAATGCCTGTACTGTATAGAAAATGAGTGATCACTTGGTGTGAGCTGGGAGTTTTGAGCATGACAGTCAGAGTCTGTATATGGCCCTTGCAATGAGAGTAGATCGACCCCATCGACCAACATTTCACACACTTCATTACACTTACCATACATAGCAAATCCGTGGAAAGGGATGACTCCATTTGGGGGGTAGAACACAGCAAATTCTTCAATACCAAGTTTACCCCGGATGTAAGATTTGGGAGGAGTGGCACTATTTTGTTGGAAATGTTTCAGTACATGTGTATCGCGGGAGAATGGCAGCAAAATCTGGTTAACAAATAATATATAAAGAAGGTCAATTTTCTCCAAAAACATTATGGAAAGATAAAATATTACTTACTGGGGAAAAAAACATTGTAGAAAATAATTAAAGTAAAAATTAGCTTTCAAGATAACGAGGAATGGACTTCAATGGAGTGTCTGGCAGATTACGTTTTCACTGTGTTTGTCAGATCCTCTGTGATCAGCTTTAGCAGTATATAACTGAAAAGATTGTGTGAATAAAGTTGTATGCATGCATACAATTAATTTTTTATGACTTCTTATAATGATGATAAGACTATGATAAACAAGAGCCATTGACAGATGACTGATTTAGGTAGTCTTTTTATAAATGGTTAAGTATGTCTTGCATGTTGTACAGCTAATTGAGCACTATTTCGCGGTATTTTGCTTTCGGTTCGGTACAATGTACGTCAACATGATTTTTCGGTATATACCGAATATATTACCTAATTAAACAATTATGTATTATTATCTCGGATGTAATTATATTTTCAATTATACAATTTTAAAACCAGATGATGTCCTCACACTACAAACTAATGTGATTTGTTATGTTTAGCTTAAATATATTGACAGACATTTTTGGTTTTGCCGAAAATGTACCGAACCGAGGGTCCTGTACTGCAATACGTACCGAACCGAAGCTTAAGCGTACTGTTTCCACCCTAATTTTTTTTTATCATATTCTTGACTCAAGTATATGTGAGTAAGTAAGTAAGTAAGTAAGTAAGTTTTTAAAAGCTAGGCCTTGCAGATATCAAGTTCTGTACAATACATATGATGAATGTGATCATTACTGGATAGTAAATAAACCAAAATTCTTTAAGCTAGGCCTAACGTTTTTCGAGTTCTGCTCCGGACACAGTGTGATCACGGACGGACAAACAAATGGATAGACAGACAGAGTCAAAAAGCTATATGCCCTGCATTATATGCCAGGGGGATAATTATAAGGTCTACAAATTGTTCATGTGTAACGGCACTGATATTTACTGAAATTTATTCACAATCATGAACTATACCTGATAAAGGAAATCTTCGAAAACAAAATACTGATCATCATTTGTCGCTGTTAATTTTACATCCTGAAATAAAGAGAAAATTGTAGAAGAGACTCAAAAACAAGAGCTGGTTTACAGCACAGGCTAGAGAAATATTGAAAGGGAGAGATTAGGTTGGGCGCACACTACATCAGATTTTTCTTGCGATGCGCATGCGATTCGTTAAAAAACCACAGACAGTGTATTTTTTATAGACCGCGCACACTACATCCGATGCGTCAATGCCATGCGATCTGTTGCGATGAAAATAGGTGCTGCACCTATTTCATCGCATTGCGAACGAAATGGCATTGAGGATACCCTATCTAACGTTATATTTTACACTTCTCGAGGGGGTTTCCCCACTCAAACCACATGAAAGGAAAGTGCGTGGACCTATGTATTATGCGTACTGTGATTATGTCGTGATCCATAATTACAAATCCCTCCTTTTTACATAATTTTGAAAATTTTATTTTTGATATTACTGTTGCCGAAATATACATGTACATATTGTTGGTTTTGAAGATAAAACTGAAATGTCTTAAACATCTTTTTTAAGACTATTATTTGGATATTAAGAGATTTCCATATCTGTAGACTACAATACACTAGAGGTATATAGCACATTATATGAAATTTGTTTAAAACGCAATATCTAACACACTTGCTTAACGCGTGTAGTGTGCGCGGAAAAACGCAACACAAAAAAAATCGGACGTAGTGTGCGCCCAGCCTTACTGAAAAGGAGAGTTCAATCTTTCGGTTCATCAAATGTTCTAAAGAGAAGGGGTTTGAACCTGCTTAACATTGGATCCGCTATAAGGTTAAGAACCAAACTTGTATCTAATAGTTCATACTATAATCTACTTACTTCTTGAATATTCAATATTGGGGCTAGTCCTCAACTATTATTGTTGAGTGTATATTTATTTTAATTAAGTGAGAAAGTAAATCAAGTTAGTTACAGAATACCTTATACAAGAGGTTATCCACCAAGAGGTCATGTTGTAATACATTTGCCTTCAGCTGATCATAATACAGCACATCCTGAAAAATAAACAGTATGGAGGGACTATGGACCAGTGTTCATATGAAATGTCTGTCCTGCAATCCTAAATTGACACTTTTTAGTAAAGGCTGGCAACCGTTTAAATATATTTTTTGTAATTAAGGCCATTTACATTGAAAAATAACATTTTCAGACTAGCTACTACTGAAGTTATTTCATTAACTGGATTAAGGAAGAGACACCCTAATTAAAAAGCAGCATGTTTGATTGTATAAACTGACCACATCATCTATCTCGACAGCAAGCATCTGACACCACATCTCAGCCCTCAGACTGACCGGACAACCCTTTTTGGCGTACTCCTGGGATACTGGACCATGATTTGCCTTGATCACTGAAACATTAACGATTAGCATCATCACCTGATGGAACATTTAATACACTCAACTAAAAGTCAAGATTTAGTCTTCATTATTTTCATACAAGTCATTAAAAAAAATTATGACGAATACACTTTTTTTATCCTAAAAGGATGATTGATGAGAAGACAGTTCTAGATCTTTTGCCATTACAAGTTGAGGGTTTACACTTCAATTGACAAATGTGTCAGGATTCACTAAGAAACACGTCATAACAAATTAAATTTCTAGCTTTAATGATTATTTCCACAGTTTTCCAACACAGCATGCTTATCAGAGAATACACGAGCTTCACCCACCATTCTTGCCGAGCTTTACCCTGTCCAGTTCAAACAGTTCGGAGGGTATATCAGACAAATCATCCACTCCCGTCTGACACTGGTTGATGGACATGTCACTGTACTGCAGTCTCTGGTAAATTATAGTCATAGCAAAGTGATTTTCATCCTTGGTTACCCATGGTTTTATATATGCTCCGTTACTCTCCACTATATCACCCATGGGAAACCTTATCAGGAGAATCTGCGTGACCAAGTCAGTAACCAAAGAAAATGCTCAACGGGCTAAAACAATGACCAAGCTTGCTTTGAAACGAAGTGATATGAATTGTCATTGGTTCGCAGGTCCAAGCTGCGTGGCAGTTTGATTGGCTCACGCCGGCCAAGGGAGGGTAATTTGAGTACAGATTCCCCTGATAAGGTTTCCCATGGGTGATATAGTGGAGAGTAACGGAGCATATATAAAACCATGGGTAGCCGAGGATGAGTGATTTTGAGCATGCAGCATGTTTATCTTTAATATATATAGATCAATATACATTACTGACACTGATCACCCGCAACAGGCATGTTATTAACACCTAATTGAACTGAAAGAGGGCCATTATCGTAAGCAGTGGCGAGCTCATTTCTAATAAGAGAGTTTTTGCATGATAATTCCATCCATTTAAAGTATAATAACACTGAAATGCACTATTATAAGTACTTTGTGTTTACAATACCCACCAGCTCATTTATCTCTTTCACATTCAATGGAATCTGGATGATTCCCCAGAAACTGTAGAAACTGCAAACAAAGTTACACAATTACAATATAATGTAAAGAGATAAGTCTTTTCAGTTAAAAAGAACAACTTGCTTATCTATTTGATACTAACGAACAATTGTACATGTATATTCAAATTCTATTACACCAACAATTAAATAGAACACAATATACAAGTTTTTTGTATTCACCATGAGACTAAAAAGAAAGTTGTTACAAATTTCATAATAACACTTATTTCTATAAATCAAAATAGACACAGATATGAATAATAATCTCAACTGAAATCTCATAAAGCTTTATTAGTTGTAAGTTTAGAGTATATATCAAGCTAAACACATTTATTTGCCTTACAGGTTATTATACTGACTTTATTGATTTCTGGTTGTGTTTCTGTCAGACATGATCTTTCCATGTTATTATGTTTCTTTGATGTTGACGCTGTAAATTTAGGAGTCGAAACAAAGGGTACTGTAATGTCACAATACATAGACAGGTATGAAACAAATAGTTCAAGGAAAACTGGCAAATAGTTAAAGTGAGTGAGTCACTTTAATACAGCTTCGGCAGTATTGTAAACGTTAGCTGGCAACAAGTTTGATGGTCCAAGGATGAGACTTTCGACACAACAACCCTTCCTTTCAACCCAAAATGGAGAAAATCAGCAGATCTTGAGTGTTAAACCATGAATAAAGAGGATACCGTACCTGTGGGCGGGACCAGTCTGGTAGTTTGTGTTCTGTAAACTGATGACAACTTCCAGGAAGTCTTTGGGTGCGTAGACTGGACGGATCTGACTCAAATCTGGTATTGTAAGATCACTATAGTTAATGATATTGAAAAACAATATCCTAACACGCTGATGATAAGAAGCAAAATGAAGCACCATAATTATAAACATATGTGTACAAGTAGAGGGTAAATGTGTACAAAAAAAGAGCCATTGGCTCTGTAGCTCATCAGAGTATATATTTTTTATGTTCAAGATGGAAATAGGTCTGTGAGGCCCAACTTCAGGCCACAAGGTCAGCAATCTTCAATTTAGAATCCCCATTGGCTTAAGAGTCTAAACACATTATAATAGCCTTCTAGATTGTTTGGTTCAGGAAAAGATGATGAAAATAGGTTTTTAGATCTTGGCCTGTTTAGACCCTTATTTGGGGCCACAAGGTCACCAAATCTAAAATTTAGAATCCGAATTGGCATAAGAGTCTGCACACAATATTACAACCTTCTAGGTCTGTTTGTTCTGGAGAAGAAGATGAAAATAGGTTTCTAGGTCATGGCCTGTGAGGCCCTTTTTTGGGGCAATGGAATCACCATATCTACAATTTAGAATCCTCATTGGCTAAAGAGTCTACACACACTATTACAGCCTTCTAAGGTCTTTATGTTCTGGAGAAGAAGATGAAAAAAGGTTATAAGGTTATGGCCTGTGAGGCCCTTATTTTGGGTCCTAGGGTCACCAAATCTACAATTTAGTATCCCCTTCAGTCAAGGAGTCTGCACATAAAAATTCAGCTCTCTAGAGTCATTGGTTCTGGAGAAGAAGATGAAAAAGCGAAAAAGTTTACAGACAGATAGACGCCGGACGCCATGCCATGCCTTAAGACCCATTGGGCCTTTCAGGCCTGATGAGTTAAAAATACATGGAACACAAAATATATACAATTAACATTATATTTTATTATTGTAATACTAATATTTAAATTTATAAAAGCCAATTTGAAATATTAAAGTTATATCAATGTTAGTTTCAAATTGTAATTCATTTTTTTCTTAAAAATGGAGAAGGCAGACAAGAACAAAAACTTTTACGGAGCATATTTGTCTTACAAATGTATAGTTTCATTGTCTTTAAACTTAAACTCATTGGTCATTTATTAAATATCAATCCTTCTGATAAACAAGCAAAAAAGTGAACGTGGCTCACTAATACCCCCGACTGTTTAAGTTTGACATTTTTATTTTACTTAAAGAGAGAGGTGTCTGCACACCTAAGGATTGATAAGCTTTGAAATGTAATTGCTAAGATTAAACTGTTTGTGAAAATGGTGGGACAAGTCTCGATCTTCATGTGAAAAAGGTGGTTTAAGTCAAAATAGGAATAAAAATAACTTGAAAAGGTATTGGTAATATAATACACTACTGCTATTACCACTGATTTCAACTTTATTTTGGAAATTAATCCATCATAATGATTCATTCGAGTGACTTTAAACAACAGGTACATGGAAGCACACCCCTGAAGGCACAGTGAGAGATATACAGCAGTTAATGGCTGAAAGGAAAGAAAATTTAACTTTTCCCAAAATATAACCAGTGGAAATATAAAAAGTAAAATCAACGAGAACACAAAAGTAGCTTTTGATGAAAGTTACATGAAAAAGAAAATGATGAAGTCAACAAATCACAATACAGAAGTAGCTTCAGTCATTCTAGCTATGATAAAGTAAAAGAATATAAAAAATCGCCAAAAATTCAAAAATTCACCAAATCGTGTTACATTTTGCAATGCACCTCTCCTAGTGGTGAAGGAGACATGTGCCAAATTTGAAAAGGATGAGATGAATAGTTTTTCTGTAATCGATCGGACAAAAAAGGCTCCGAATTTGACTAAGTTAAAAAATACAAAAATTCGCCAAAAATTCAAAAATTCACCAATTCGGTTTAAACTTCGCACTGCACCTCTCCTAGTAGTGAAGAAGACATGTACCAAATTTAAAAAGGATGAGACGAATAGTTTTTCTGTAATCGATCGGACAAAAATTGTCTTCAGACGGAAGGACAGACGGACGGACGGACGGAATCGTTGGTATAACTATATACCCCCAACCGTTGGTCGGGGGTATAAAAACATAAGCTGCTATTGAAAAATCTATTGAATTTATATTTTTGAAATATTTGTGTAAAGTTATACAAATAAAAAATATCTTCTGTTAAAAATATCTTGCCATGCCTATATATGTAAATGTTCAAAATTAAATATAGTTCATCCATTCATGCTTACATTCAAGAAATGTGAATTCTGTTTAAGTTCATTTGACAATTCTAGTTGATTTTAAACTTGGAACATTTATTGATCATCCAAAATATAAATATTTTACAATGTGCGATCTTATTTGATATTAAAAATGGCGAGTAAGAAAAAACAGGACATTAAGTTTATAAATGCTCAAATTATATTCTTGCAAAAAGCACAGCAAAAATTAGCAAATTGAAAGTTTCATAGATGAACGAAAAATTAATCACTAATACAAGAGCTGTAACAACACAATTATTTGGCTCTGTAGATCATCTTGATTTATATCATCTAAGATTTTAAACAAATGTTTGTAATACAATGTGAAACAGTTTTGTCAAATCACCTGATATGCTTTGAAAATAATAAAGAATATGGCTCATATTAGAATAAAATTGTGTTTATTCACTCCCCATACCCATACAATATTTTTCCTCACAATTGCACCACCTCCAAATGCCAAAGTTTGAGGTGAACACCTAACATACAAACTTGATCCCCTAGATGCAAGGTACCTCCAAACCAAATTAAAACTTCTGGGTGCAGCAGTTTTGGAGCAACTCTTATTAGACATGGCCTAAACATTTTACTAAGAAACTAAGTCAGTATCATAAATCTAAGCATTCAATTTATATACTCAATCCACTAACAAGCATTCAGCTAGCAAGTCTCAGCATACGATGGCAACATGGGCCTCCTTTCATAAAGCAACCTTTAAACTTCGTCGTTAACATCACAATAAGGTACCCTGAGTGACTTTCATCACCTTTAAATAGTGCTTTGTGAAAGAAGGCCCTACTTCTATTTCCTATACTTACTATAGATCATTCTTCTGACTGCTTCACTTCATCCAGTGCCACTCTACACTGCAGCCCACATGCCGAGAATTATTAACTAATTACTTACAATAATTACCTGGGCCCTCAGTACCCAACTCCATCCATCGCGACGTCATCTCTCTCTGCTCCCGCTCAGGACGCTGAATGGAAATTTAAGGGACTTGAGTTTTCAAAATGGCAGTACACAATTATTTTTGTTGGTATCAGTTATCAACTGCTTTTATATTTAGAAATGTTTTTTTTTTATATCTACAAAAAGAATTACCTAGCATGGATACCAAAATAGAAAAACCAATTTATTAATGTCTCAAAATCCTTAAGCTATAATTGGTTACTTTCATAAACTGTTACATTCTCCTTTTACAAATCTTGTTTTTCAGAACTATTGTTCCATTGTTACAATTCAGAACAAAGAATCGCAATTATAGATAGTTAATCCACTTACCCGTCGTGCAAGTGGAATGTTTAGTTCTGTACACATGCTGTTCAAGCTCTTTAATATTTTCTTCTCCCATGCTTGCTGCAAAAGTTTTATAGACAAAAAAATGATATTTTAATATTCTCAATTTGAAATCACCACATTGATCTTTGATCTGTGGCCAGTCACTGTGCTAGATTTTCAAAGCCTCTTAGTTGTAAGCAGATGTAACACATGGTACTTATGACTATCTTAGTGTTAAGACAGTTTCAGAAATACAGGCTCAGGATCCAGTTTTACAAAAAATCTGAACTTAGCTTACAAGTGATTTTCACACTAAAACGTAGATCTACGTTATGGATGCGTTTCACAAAAAAAGTGCAGGTGTAAACTTTAAGTAGCAATATCACACGTAAATCTAAGAGTGCCCTTTTCCACTCGTAAGTACTTACGTGTAATATTTATTGCTTAATGTATATCCCCACGCACATGTATAACAGAAGATTTTGGGAGTACTGCACTTTACCGGGCGCTAGTAATTATCAACTTCACTGCACTACCAACCCTTACGCTAGAGAAACTAACCCTAAGATCGTCGAAAGGGATCCTTGGGTTAAAAAAGATAGTCTACTGTTATCCAATGGTTAAAATGACAGTCTAGTTGGAAGTATAGGGTTAAAAAGAAAGTATGAGATTTACAAGAATTATTTTCAAGTTAGATTGGCTAGGTAATATATGTAAGTCGCATGAAAATCACTCTTAACGCTTCACTTGCGAGCGCCGGAATGGTCCAGGAGGGCCATAAGCAACTCCTATGTGCCTCATACCGGATCCCGGACACACACTTAAAATTATTTACGGCCGTCTCCCAGGTAGCTAGCCATGGCCGCGGTCTGCGAGTAGAGTTGTCTCCGGGAGTCGCTCCATGAAAAGCTCTGTATTGTTTGTTCGCAGGTCACTACTAGAACAAGTCTTTGATCAATGTCCGGTCGAAATGTCAAGTAAAAATCACACTAATTTGCGTATGCATTGTTGACCCGTAACACATTGATAATTAGCTTTACAAAAGGCCAATTTTGTCGGGCTTTGCTCCGACGCCTTATCTCCCTAAGGCTAATTATCACCTAAGTGTCTGCATTGCCCCAGGGTCAGATAGACCCGTACAGGCTTATCTGTCTCGCGTCTCGTCACATCGCCAAATCTTCTCTAATTACGAGAACATATTGCGATAAGCTACCTTTCTTTTGCACTTCGTATCATATGAACCAAGTGGTTGTTTTCAATTTTTTTTATACCAAAATAAAGAAGAATTTGCCCTAACAAAAATGAAAATACAGCAATTGCCACGAGATAGGTGATTTTTGCACTTTTTATCTTTGAAACAAGTGGCGCATTTACCACAACATCTTCAGCCCTATATTTCTAATAAACTACTTCATAATTTTTTTATCACTATAAAGATAAAAGAATTGTCAATTCCATATAAAATTCGTGTATTTTCGCCACTAACTTTTGATGCGCTAATTGCCGCACAGAAGGTGATATTTGACTTTGAAGAAGTTGCGCTCTTAGCATATATCATTATTGCGGACTTTATATTTTTTGAATCGCTCGTCCGATTTTTATGATTTTTACATCACTACCGGTATAAAGAGGAAAACATTGTCTTTAATTCCATATATAATGCGCATATTTTCGCAAAGAACTTTCGATGCGTCGGCGCCGCAAAAGTGTTGTACGCATAAGTGAAGAAGTATGATAAAATATAAACTAAAATACTGTTCTTTTAATGCGCAAATATAGAGATTTATAAACGATGAACAACCGTTATGGTGGAATTTTGATTCCAGTTTTGAAAAAAACAAACAACATAATAACTAAAATATATTTGAGTACGGGACCCGCCTCATGGGGAAAAGCCTTTTTGTGGGAATGTTTTCTCAGGAAAATCTTTTTTTCTCAGAGTTTCTAAAAATGCGTGAATATTTTTGTAATGCCATTTGCAAACAGTATGCATTTGTAAAGTTCAAATGCGCCGGCGCACCCTTCCAAACCATTGGAATTGAATTTATTATTTTATTTTTACATTGTTGAATAAAAGACGTTTCATTCAATAAGATTTGAACAATTATTTATAAGTGAAGAGAATGAACTGAGCAGATGGAGAATTTGATTCCTCACCACTTTTATGACCAAAGTTTTTTTGTATCGCAATTACTTTTTTAGGTATTAGTTTTTACGTGAGATGGGGAATTTCTGACGGGATTCGCCTGACTTAATGGGAAATAATTCCCATGAAAATGGACTTGGTCCGTCATCTTCGGGACCGACCCACCCAGGGGGGGTCGCCTCCCCCCAAACTTTTTTACTTTGAAACTAAGGTTTGTATCATTCCAAGGTATGAAGGTTTCATTTTAGAACCAAATAAAATATCATGCAAAACTGATCATGCATCGTTAAGGTATTACCTCTATAAATGTTTTGTCAAACATAATACAAGACTACCTGAGCTTTCCTGAGGTGTAAAAGAGGTTCCTTTGTGTGTTCAGTAGGTGTGTTGGACTGAACACGGTCCGGGTGAGTAGACACATACTTGTATACAGCATTCCTCAACTTACGGTCCCAACCTGCAATGCAAGGGCAGTAACTCTCTCAACATGAAATACCATCAATCCATTATTATCCATAGTTCAGATAATATAACGTTGGTTTATGTGTAATGACTGCTCGCAGGAAGATGTCTAGCAATGCTTGAGTATCTCACCCAATGTAGTACCCTTGTAATACTAGACGAAATGACTTTAGTAAACTCACACCAACCAATTGTCTGTATTACAGACTTGAAATTGTCATGCTCTAAAACTGGATTCCAAATTCTATAAGATATTGTGGCTATGCCTGGTATCAAATCTGTAGCATGCTATTTATTTCCCAAACATTAGTTCAGATAATCTAAAGTTCAGTTTATGTGTGATGAGTGCTAACCCAAAGTCTATGAAGGAAGACAACTGGCATGCTGGACAAATGCAACACATGCAGCCTATAGTATCTTCAAGGCTTTTTTGTGTAATGTTCATTTCGAAGCCTTTCCTTTGAGGCATGACTAATTCTGAATTATTTTATATTTACATTAAAAGAAGATTGATGGGTTTTACTGTACTTACCACTCGCAACTAGACCTGCAAGAACACCATTTTTCAGTTCAGAAAGACGCAGAGAGGTATTTGCTGCTTCAACCTTAAACAAATGTATATCAAACATCAATTTCCATAATTGCAATATTAAAGTGCTTCAATTCAAATTCTTTAAGAATTTTTTTCATTTATATTTCATTGTATTTCAGTCTTTTGGAGAAAAACAGAGCGTATAAAACGTTATATTTTATGATAACCGGTATATATGCTTGTTATTTTTATGATCATTAATAGCATAAATGCACAAAGGGAGTATCCCATCATATTTCCATACACAAAATTGCTGGGTGATACTGATTGGTGTTGTTTACCTGTGCTGCATTGAGGAGATCTGTACAAAGTTTAGATGTCCGGAGGTCTTGTAGCAAGTCTACTTTGAACTGGTCTGAGAAATTGTCCACCATGTTGTAAGTTTTCAACAGTGTTGCTAGTCCATCAATTCATCTGTTAATCACATCTTTACCTACATATGTACACAAAATATTAATTCATCTTTAACAGGAAAGTTAATGAATGATACAAGTAGCCTTCAAGATAATTTTGATTGGGTTTTCGTGGTTTTCAATAAATTCTTCCCTGTGTAAAATATGAATATATACAACCCACCCCCATCAAACTATAGCTGGGGTAGATTTCAGGAGCTCCCAGAATCTACCTGAGTATATACATTGAAGGGGGGTATAATCTGGGAGCTTTCTATTAAAACACAATCTATCGATGGCTAGCTTGTTCTTTTCTGGACTATTCCTTGCCCTTTGAATCTGATTCAAGTGTATTACCATTTTTTAATTTTACGTGAATACCAACTTTCAAATGCCTCTCAAGGGTTTCACATTTCGAATTTTCATTTTAATATTTAAAGTTATTTTATAGATCTAAAGTTTCTTTCATGTATTATGTAATACAGGGGTGTTGGGTATTCATATAGTTGGAAAACACTGCATCAGAAAAACTGATATTTCATTGAAAAATTGCCAATATATCGATTATTCATAAAAATAACATTCATACTAAACAATTTAACATTTTCGAAGTTGATAAAGTGTTTTGAACTTTCGAATCACAGAATCTGAGGGGCTCGAAAAAGGTGACGTCACAAAAATCTTGATCAAATCGACCTCCTCAAACTTCGAATATTTTCTTTGCAATATACAAGTTTATATTGTGTTACATATCAAATCCAGAAGCAAAATAAAAGTTAACCAGGGTAAGATAAGAAATTCTGGTAAATACTGCCTGTCTTGTTTCAATGGTCGCCGTTTGTCTTAGGGGCTCGAAAACACGAAATTACATCTACTGTCGTACTGATTTAGACAACTTCCTATGATTTATAACACAGCTTTGATTCATGTATAGTATATCCTTTAAATTTAGATGACATAATCTGAATATGATCGTAATATCATGCTTTAGTAAGTCACTGTAGTGAGTGTCAGAAGTTGATCGTAAATTTTTTAATTTCGTAAACAGTGTAAATAATTAATAAATTTATGGTGAATCAAATCAAACGACAGTATGCGGGGTGTTTGTGATTGCATTTTCAAAGACAAGGCCTTACATGATTTTGTGTTTGTTCAATGTGATAATCGTTGAACTGTCAGACTCAGTTTCGTTAAATTCACTCTGCATAATGCAAAAACGACAGCAACTTCAAAGCTTGTGTCTAGTTTCCTAGCAATGGCGAACTTCCGGTAGGTGCTTGGGAGCAGTTATTGTCTGTAATACTGATCTAAAATAGAGTATAATAATCGATTGTGGTTTCATTTACATAACATTAAGAATCATAACTAATTGATAATACGAGTTCTAAACGATTACTCTGACAATTGTTAATTTTATGTTAGCATTTTAAAAATGTGTAATGATGATACTATTGAATAATGAGTACTCAATTATTTCCTTCGATCGACCCACATGGGTTCGAATCGCTGTTTTGACATTATTTTAAAAATTCAAAATATAAATTTTTGCAATCATACACTGTTTATATATGATATTATGAGCTTATATTCGAAATTTGAGCGAAATCGGTTAAGGAATAAATATTTGAGATTAATATCCCGGCTATCAATAATTAATGAAAAACAGCGATTCAACCCCTGTGTGTTTAGTAAACAGCCTACTTGAGAACACGGAGACGTCTTGAAGCCTTAATAAAAAGGTTCCGAAGTGGTTCGTCATCTCACAGGACCTTATATATTGTAAAAAGACTAGCGAGTATAGAACGCATATGAAGTCGACGATCAAGCACTATACATATATAGTTTTTCGCCAATACAAGCCCCTGTGCATCAAAGAGTTTGGGTCAAGTTTTGATCTCAACAATGTCCTCAAAGAGGTTTAGATTACGTTTGAAAGCGTTTTAATAACGTTTGCAAAAGGTTTGAAAACTTTTAATAATAAAGGAAATATGGGCTTTTGAAACTTTTTAAAAACGAGTTCAGGGAAACGCTTTCACTACGTTTTTGACACGATTTAAGGTAAAAATGATAAGGCGCCCATTTAAGTAATATACATAGTAAAGCTTACATGAGTTGGCGCCTTTTCCAGGTCTGTGAGTTTTATTGAAATAAACCTAATTTTTTTGGCATAGATAGGTAGATAATGTTGTAAACTTTACTAGGATTGTGCAAATGCAAAGACATTTGGTGATTAAATGGTGTAAAAATGAAAAGGTGCCCATTCATTAATGCATAGTACAGCTTAAATATCAGTTGGCGTCTTTTCAAGATGTGTGAGTTTTATTGAAATAAACCTAATTTTTTTGGCATAGATAGGTAGATAATGTTGTAAACTTTACTAGGATTGTGCAAATGCAAAGACATTTGGTGATTAAATGGTGTAAAAATGAAAAGGTGCCCATTCATTAATGCATAGTACAGCTTAAATATCAGTTGGCGTCTTTTCAAGATGTGTGAGTTTTATTGAAATAAACCTAACTTTTTTTGGCATAGATAGGTAGATAATGTTGTAAACTTTTCAAGGAATGTGCAAATGCAAGGATAACTGATGGTAAAATGGTGTAAAAACAAAAAGGTGCCCATTTCAGTAATACATAGTAAAGCTTTTGTGAGTGCCGAGGATATTTTTACTTAAATCAACGAGTGTCGATATATTTGATATCAGAAGACACGAGGTTGAGATTTTATTTATCATTCAAAATAATTCTTCAACAATTATTAGCAAAATAATGAACATCTCTGCAACGCAAAACTGCCATATGACTTCTTCAGCAGTGAGCTCAGTGCCATTACATTGTGACGTCATCAGCATTGTGGCATCATAGCATTGTTAAGTCATCAACTTTGTGACGTCATAACATTGTCAGCAGTATTTTTAGTGATGTCAAAGCCTTGTGATGTCATTAACTGATGATGTAATAGGATTGTGACGATTTGATTGTTGCGATATCTACAATGTAGATATCGCTTGTAGCTATCGCTTGATGTCACACAAGCGACATCTACTGTGGGAGACAGTTTTGGATGATAAATAGAGAATCTCACCCAAGTGTCTTCTGATATCAAATATATTAACACGAGTTGATTAAAGTTACAAATATCCGAGGCTTGCCGAGGATATTTTTACTTTAATCAACGAGTGTTGATATATTTGATATCAGAAGACACGAGGGTGAGATTTTATTTATCATTCAAAATCCTTCTTCAACAATTATACGCCGAAGAATAACATATCTGAAACACAAAACTGCCATTTTGCTTCTTCAGCAGTGATCTTAGTGAGGTCATAGCATTGTGACGTCATAAGCATTATGAAATCATAGCATTGTAACATCATCACCATTGTGACGTCATATCATTGTCAGCAGTGTTCTCGGTGATGTCAAAACTTTAATTGTGATGTCATTAACTGATGATGTAATAGGATTATGACGATTTGATTGTAGGATATCTACTATGTAGATGTCGCTTGTAGATATCGCTTGATCTCACACAAGCGATATCTACTGTGGAAGCCAGTTTTGGATGATAAATACCGATAGATTGTCAATATAGCTACGAATCGCCGGTTCCATGGCCCATACATAAAACCTTTTAATGTCGCTTTCAGTTACCTTAAATTAAAAATGCATGTCCTTATAGTGAATATATATATATGTAAGCCTGACTAGCATTGTTATATTTGGCCTAGGGGATCACACTATCTGCAAAAGTACAAATTTAAATTTCCTTGTGGGATTCGAACCTACACCCTCACAGTCAGGCACCAGCCGTCACAACTGACTGTAGTGATATACGGACTGTCTTGTCGCATACCTTTTGAAATAATGATCGGATTATGACCATTTATAGCTCATTTTGTAGGTCTATATAAGTATATGTCTTTCAACCGCTGTTTCTAAGCGATTCACGCCCCTGTGATTTGGGGGAAATTTGATCCCTATGATGTAATTAAGGTACCTCCCAAAGATATTGTAGCTTTTGGGGTCAAATGTGAATGGACGATTGATGGATTAAGCCCATCTGGCTTTTTAGGGCTGTTGAGCTAAAATGGCAGTGTCAAACTCCTAAAACTACCTTGTTTCAAATCATGTGCCAATGTATAGCATTATTCAATGCTAAAATGCCATATCGCTATCCTCTTATATAATTCACACGGACGTTTCCTATGGAACCCCCGCCCCCTCTCATGGACCTCCATTTCACCATTGAAAATATATTTTTGAAATTTGCTATCAATAGTGCAGTACTTCTAACATAACTTTATCAATATGCTCTTGGTGAAATCACACGGGCGTGTAGGCCTATCGCTTACTTAATAAAAATTGCTCCCCAACGACGCACTAATATCCTTCACTATTAGTCCGGTTCATTGTTTTACTTGTAATTGGTTAATGGATTTCCTCCTAGGAAATTAGCCACTGTTTTACCACAGGAAGGATATTTTGTTTTTCTCTGAATTAGGACAAAAAAAAACAGTTCCATTTAGCTATACAATACCCATACCTAATATAAAGTACCCAATGATCTAAACAAAATACCATACAAGCTACCACCGAGATCACATTCCGAGAATTTTACAATAAAAGAAAGGTTAGCTTTGAAAGGTTGGTACAATGTTACTTGTGATAATGGATTTGACATGTTTAATGTACGAGCCTGTCTCGTAGCATGGTAGAATCAATAAGTCGTTACGCTTTCTTGAGTGAACATAGGACTTGAAGTAAATAGTATGTTTCCTTTCATTGAACGTGTTGCGGTTTATGTTAGGTGGCAATAACGTTCTCTGAATCGAATTAGCTTCCTGTTTCTATAATCGTCTATTTGGTTTTGAAATTTGAATGATGGTGAAACAGTCTATATCGAAAGGCATTTTATAGCAATGTACAGATATATTTAAACTAGCTATATAGTTTGCCCTTAGATACATGTAAACAAACAGTAAACAGCAACAAATAATCGAAGGGCCGTTGTAAACATACTAAAGTTGGCAAATTCGTATGGTTTGTCCATAATATGTATATAGACACATAAATGTCAGCATTACGCACATTTATTTGTTCAAATAACCTTTGACTACATGAGAACGTAGAATTTATTGCAGTGATCTAAATCCCTCTCACTTGTATACACCAAGGCGTTCATACCTAACCTTCTCATACGCTGTGTCCCTTACAATTGCAGAGATTACTGGAAGAATAAAGGACAACCAAAAGACCCATTATTGACTGACAGGTCTGTAGTCTAACACAAACACAGACAGCACGACGCTTAAATATGTGTCCCTTAACATACATGAATGATAATAAACGGCAATTCATAAACCTTCGTGTCCGCGACCCCACGATCCCATGTAAAAACGCTGTTAAAGGAAAAGTGAAATCCGAATATATTTGGAAAATGTCCGGCGGTCGTCTTTCCGAGCAGGAAGAAGCTACATACACTGATTTCTTCACCCAGGCAGATACAAACAAGGATGGTTGTCTATCACAAGAGGAACTGTCAAGTCTGTGTTGCAGTCTTGGCTTCAAACTGGACGAGAAGGATCTGAAGGTGAGTTCAGGGTTCATGGAGATATATATTTCCTTATTATAACAGCGTCCGATTATCATTATTCTTTACCCACAGATGCCTCTCCCTTAAGATTGTTCTATCATAACCTCTGTAACATACCGATCACTGTCTCGACTAGAAATAGATCATCCTGATTGGTTGCATCAGAGGTGTATAGTTGTGCAGTTTACTACATCGTATGCGCACATATTGTTTACAAGACATAATTCGGTCGCAGATGCAAAACGATGTTTGATTGGACAAAAATAAGGATCTTACCAGTGTTGTGAACTTCAACGCCAGGGGATATGAGGAAATAGTGAAATATCACCTATATGCAACAGAGTTCAGGATAGAAAATCCGATTAGAGTAACCTCTGTGGGAAGAGAAATGGATTACCATTCATATTTAATTGCGATATATAATTAGAGATATGCTTCATGATAATTATGCTGTGGAATATTGTGTTTTGACTTTGTCAAGTTGCATTAATCGAAAATGTTGCTTTATTAATGTTTAAACTGAAAGGAAAATCGAAAGGTTTGCTTTTATAACTCAAAGTGGTATAACTATAACAAATGTAAAGTTCAACGTATTTTAGAAAGCTAAGTATTTTTTGTTTCAATAAACATGGCTATTCAAATCTTTATTTAACCTAGCGCTTTCTGATAACTTAAGTTGTATGATAACGTAAGTAATTATAATAAATGTATGCTTATTAAACCATGGTACAAATATTTTTGAAAACTGACATGAGATATATTATAGACTGCCATGGTTGTATATTGCGCCACGCGTTCTAGTTTCTAGCTAGACCTTTAACATATTTCAAAGTCAGATAAGATTGGTATAATGATATGAATTTTGTTCACGATCGCCATATTTACATTATTTTATTCGCTATTTTACAAAACAAAACAAACAAAATTCTAAAGTAAATAAACTACCCTACAAATTCAAAAATGTTTAGTACACTTTCAGAAATTATTCCGAATGTTGGACACTGACGGGAACAAGGTCATAACACTTGAAGAGTTCCTGCAAAGGATGCCAAAAATAGAACCCGAAAAAAGAAAGTGAGAAAACATTCTAGTTCGTATCATTCCTGTGGTAAAACAGTGGTTAATCCCGAGGAGATGGGTGGGGTCACTCAACCACTCACCCCTTTTTGAAAAAATATTGCAACATACACACACCTTTTTAGAATCCTTTGACCCGCCTATGGTAGTCTACAGGTCGTTATGCCTACGTACCTTGTGTGTGCTACTTTACAACAAAACAAGCCTTCTTGAGACAACTTGACGTAAATTGCCTGTTTGTTTGTGTAATAATATGAAGATGTTTTGCGTTTACTTTGAAAATACTGGTTGTATACTCATGAAACTGATTTTTAAATCTTATAGCCATCTGTTCCATGAAATTACATCGAAACAAGATATTTTGAAAGGAAGTAAAAAACAAAGTTCCCCAAATGGGGTTAACTGAAACTATTTCTTTTAACGCACACAGTGAAACTTCTCCTTTGGCGTATGTCTAAACTGTGCGAAAGTAAAATTAATTTCCAATAAAGATCAAGCGACTTACTAATCATTAGATATTTATCTTCAAATGTTTTGTATGCTTTCTTTTGACAAAATTGACCCCCATGTTTGCTGTTCACAGCTGCGCTACTCTAAGGCGGATATTCCAAACAGTAGATAAAGACGGGAACGGGTACGTCACATCAGAAGAGCTGTATGACGTCATCAAAAGCTGTGGTCGTCCATACCAAATGTCCATGCTAAAGGGCGTGGTCGACAAATTGGACCAATCAGGCGACGGGAAACTCGACTATGAAGAGTTTCTGAAAATGTACACTCTCATCTGATATGTTCCTTGTTCGATATACTTTAATAACATATTCGTCAGGAAGAGTTTAGACTGATGTATTTATAGATTGAAATCACTGTTGATTTCAGATGAGTATTTTTTTATAAAATGTCGCTTGTGACAATGTGTTTACGTTTTAAGTATGAAGTAATTCTTCTTTACAAAAGTGTTTTGAAAGTCAACTATGTTGTAAATTATCCCTTTTCTTCAAGAAACAAAACTTGAAAAAGTCATTTTATAAAGATTGTTGTTATTAACCTGATTTTAGTTTGCGTACATGTATGTTTATAGAAGTTTAAGTTTATATGCAAAAAAAGCCAATATGATAAAAATATGATAATTTGTAACCAAGCACTGCTAATCGATGCGTTTTTAAAGGGGCTCGAGCACGGGTTCTTATTGAAATAGATCTCACAAAGTAGAAAAGAATTGTTTCCGATTGCAAAACATTCCTCCTCAATCAATAAACAGAGTTCTAAAACGACCGCTGGCAGTTTTTTGGGTTGTTTTTTTTATACCTGACACCGTTTTCTATACGACTACGGATAACCGGATCGTGTAATTGGCTGTTTTAATTATAACTTACGATTAACTGCATACAATTTTATTATAAATGGCAAATTTCAACATAAAAAAATGAAAAGAAGTGCTACAGTGCCTTTTATATATGTCGGACACTTTAATAACTGCGTGTTATGTGTCGCATAGGTATTTAGTAAACAAATGATACATTGTTATATTTGGCATCATGCAAATAGTAGGCCTACAATTACTTTTTTTTATTTCGAACGTACAGCCTCAGAGTCAGGAACCATTACAACAATCAAAATACATTTAGATAGACAGTTCTATATTGTGTTATATAGTAAAGAGGATATCAAGTCGATCACTCTTTTCTTATGTGTTGATTTCAGAATCGTTCACATAAACATTTTTTCTGAGATCAAGCGAAGCCCCTTTTGTTAGAGTAACAACTTTCCTCCCAAGGCTTAAAGGTTAGATGTCATCCCATATGGTCACTTTCTGATTCATTAAAATTGGATTTCAATTTGACAATTGCTCGATTGTATACTTCTGAAATCGGCGCATAAATTACTTATTTTAAAGAACCGCCTAATTTCACCCGGCGGACAGAATGAAAATCTGTGGGGTGTGGTCACTGAAGCGATGACTCCTGTGACGTCACTGGAGAAATCTCATTATCGGCGATGGTCAAAATTCAACGTAATTCCGCAACAATTTGATTGTTAATTTCATAAACAAATCTTCAAACAAAAAAAACTTTAAATGTTCATATATCGAATGTTCAAATATCCAACCAGGTTATTCCAATTGCATAAGTATTACATAAACATGTGTTATTGACGATTTAACACACCTCAGTAATTTATCTAGCGGCAGTGATAATCATCATTAATTAATTAATTAAGTAATGAGACTCCGCGGAGCGGGTCACAGACGAATGTGGTCTGTGTTTAATCACAATCACGCCTCTGATTGCGGCATTGCTAAACTAGGTAAATTAAAATCGTCTTAATAATCAAATGCAAGTGCATATTGTCTCGATTTTATGCTCAGTTGATTCCGATATATAATGTACGTAGACGTAATAATCTGTCATTCTTGAGAACAATGTTTTACACGTGACTTTAACTCCAGTCTCCATTAGTGGCTAATTCAAGATGCAGTGACCCGGATGCAGGGGCAAGTTGTGTCAGGAAGAGTGTGTAAAATAGATCAAATGATTTCATTACTTTCATGAAGTGGAAACTAATAAAGCTATTTTTTAAGTAATTAAGAACTTTTCTTTTTTTCTTCTTTATTTCTCAAAAACACCACCAACTATGGTACACGAGCTATAAATATTGCAAATGTCAAAATTCCAATATGGACAAAGGTAGTGTGGGTTAATTATACCTAACTGGTACATTGAGTTTGTTTATGAAATGATGCATAAAATACAATTTTATAGTTTAAGGTATTGTATCAAAAATAGAGCCATTGACTCTGTGGCTCATCATGCTACCAGACTTTATACAATAAAGTTTCAAATTGTATAGATCTTAAATTCGTGGCCCCTGTAATCCATATTTGTAGCCAGCACAGGGTCACCAAAACCAAATACCTAATTTAGATTCCTCATTGGCTGTGAGTCTGTACACAACATTTAAGCTCTTTAGAGCTTTTTGTACTGGAGAAGATGAAAATAGGTCTTAGGTCATGACCCCTGTGACCCATAACATCACAGGGTCACCAAATCTACAATTTAGAATCCCCGAGAGTCATCCCCAGAGTCAGAGGTTCTGGGAAAGAATTCGAAAAAGAAAAAGGTTTACGGACGGACGGACGCCAGACGCCATATGCCATGCCATAAACACATCGGACCTTTCAGGCCAGATGAGCTAAAAGTACTGATCATCAACTTTTGCAAATGATATTTATGAATTTTGCAAGTTTTTCTCAATTCCCTGGTATCCATAGTAGACAACCGTTTACTAAATTTGAAAGGATTTTGATAAGTTAAATGATGTCTATATCCGCCGGTGGTAGAGAGCCTCGCGTCTCGAGACCAGAAGTTGATGGAGCTCATCATCAAGGGTGAGTTGAGTTCGCTCACTATCGGCCTGTTTCAACTGGCAATTAAAGGCACAAGTGCACGCTTTTCGCATTCAAATAAGCTATTTTAGGTCATATGACTGCATATCACTGCAACTCACTTAGCTACCTTTCGGTGCAATAAAATACTTAGTATTTTTTACAATTGACTATACAGAACATTTAAAATGGAGCTGAACAGTATAATACAGAACACATACCAGGAGACACAGAAGAGCATTAGACATGTGCAGATGCAGTGTTTCCCCTTAACTAATAGAAACTGGACGGTATGGTAATATGCGTTTGGACGAGAGAGTGTGGTTTAACTATTTCAATGTTCTTGAAGATGAAAAGCATGTACTTTTAGCTAGCTCTTACAACATGTTTAGAAGATGAGTGCCACGTTTTAGATAGTTTCCTTATGAAATAAACAGATGTTGAAAAGTTTCCGTTTAAAATGCCTTATCCTCTGTTATGAAAATTAACAGCCTTGATGTTTTAAGAAGCGACGCCTTTTTTATTATAGAATATATTTATCTTTCGTGCATTTGTATGCAAATAGTCTCTCAATCATTAAAGAATGGTTATTTTACATTTTCATTTTATAAAATTTATATTGTTTTAAGATTTTAAAGTGAGGTGAGACTTATAAACAACGGGTCTGTCCGTTCGCCTGTACACCTTTTTTCTTTGAAGGTCACCACTTTGTCCTTTATAGTTTTCTTTAGCCTATGACGTTACAGTAAGTCACGCGTGTAGATAAAGAGATATTTCGCTTTGTTTGGGGTGCGTTCGATTAGACAACACTTGACAACGAGAGTGCAAATTCTGCGCATGCGCTCTAGTACTACTCGAGTCCCGTAAATAAAACGTTAAGTGTTGTTAACATAGCGTCGAAACACATCAACGATTATTTCTAACACTAAACTGGAAAGCGAAAAGGAAATTAATTTCTTTCTTACACAAATATCCACTGTCAAAATATGTAGGGGAAACCGGGGCAGGTTGGGACACGGGGTAGGTTGGGACACCATAAATATCTTGATTCATTTGGGCAGATTGGGACTGTTTGGGACAATGCTACCGGTGTAGGTTGGGACAGTGTCCCAATGTGCCCCGGTATATTTTGACAGTGTCCTAATGTGCCCCCTCTTGATTACTATTCTTTACAATACAATCTCTTAGTGTTTTTAAAATAAAATATTAAAAATCATTGTGATAAGGTATGGGTATTGTCCCAAAGTGCCCCGGTTCATGTCCCAATGTGCCCCACACTGGGGCAGGTTGGGGCAGCATTTCGTTGTTCCATGTGTTTGTATTTTGACAATGAAGGATGATTTCAATATGCAAAGTTTCATGTTGCTTGTGTTCATAGGTTAAGAAAAAACGGGGAAATAGTGCCCCGGTCTACCCTAATATATTTTCCAGTCCTTCAGCAAATGATTAACACTTGATTTTACTGTTATATAGCTCAATTATAACGATCACAGCTACAGCAAGAGACATTTTACATTTGTGGTACGTAAATAACTTGATACATTAAACTGAATACACTTATCAATGTCACATGACTGATGCGATGTGATAACAACACGATGCAACTTCAGTTTATCATATAGTCTACATCAATCACTCCGTTGTTATTTACATGAAGCAAAATGTCACAAAACATTTATTGCTCACTTTCCAGCTCTGTTGACGCCACTTTTACACGCGCTCACTCCTCGTCTGACTGCCATTAAACTCGAGAATCCGTGTTTAACACTTGTGTTCTGCACGAGATATTTCAAGCAAGTGTGCGACAGTTGTTGTTTAATCGAACGAAGCCTACCAACTAAAACGAAAGTAGGTTTCTGGGTAACTCACGAGAAAGCGTAAGTTCGTAGAAAACCGTGTTTCTTTTTATGCCCCCGAATCGGAGATTCCGGGGGTATATTGTTTTTCACCTGTCCGTCTGTCTGTCTGTCTGTCTGTCTGTCCGTCCGTCTGTCCGTCTGTCCGTCTGTGTGTTTGTCCACAAACACTTTAACCTTGGCCATAACTTCGGATTGCTCAGAGCTAGGGCTTTCATACTTGGCATGTGCATACCATGTGATGAGACCTTTCAGGTGAGGTCATCATATTTGACCTTGTGACCTTGACCTTGCCGCAATTGAGATTTTCAGAAAACTTTAACCTTGGCCATAACTTTAGATTCCTCAGTTCTACGGCCTTCATACTTGGCATGTGTATGCCTTGTGATGAGACCTTTCAGATGAGGTCATCATATTTGACCTTGTGACCTTGACCTTGCCGCAATGAACATTTTCAGAAAACTTTTACCTTGGCCATAACTTTAGATTGCTGAGAGCTACGGCCTTCATACTTGGCATGTGTATGCCTTGTGATGAGACCTTCAGATGAGGTCATCATATTTGACCTTGTGACCTTGACCTTTACCTTGCTGCAGTGGACATCTTTAGTAAACTTTAACTTTGGCCATAACTTAAGATTGCTGAGAGCTACAGCCTTCATTCTTGGCATGTGCATACCTTGTGATGAGACCTTTCAGATGAGGTCATCATATTTGACCTTGTGACCTTGACCTTGCCGAAGTGGACAATATTTAGAAAACGTTAACCTTGGCCATAACTTTTGATTGCTCAGAGGTACGGCTTTCATACTTGGCATGTGCATACCTTGTGATAAGACCTTTCAGATGAGGTCATCATATTTGACCTTGTGACCTTGACCTTGCCGCAGTGGACAATAGTCAGAAAACTTAACCTTGGCCATAACTTTGCTACATCCGGGGGCATCCGTGTTTAACAAACACATCTTGTTTAAATATCTTGTTGTTAGCAGCTTTTAGAACTGATAACGAAGAGCTTAGATAAGATTTAGATAAGTGAGATTGTCTATTATCAGGTGTATTTAATCAGGTGAGAAAACTAACCCCTATTTCAGTATGCATACCCATGTAAAAGTAGTCCCTATATCACCGTCAGCAGTGAAGATTGATATCGCCAAAAATGCAATAGCACTCTATATAAATAGTATATTTCACTGATAAATCAAAATGGATATAATTAATCACGGTGAAACACTAATTCTTAATGTTCAATAATATGACTAATTTAAGATCTGACTGGAATAGGCTTTAAGGGCAAAAACTTGATTTTAATTCAGCGGAGGGGCATTCCCCAGAATACACATTCAATAATATGTCTTCGTTCTCTTCCCACAGAGGTTACTACCTTCATATCGGAAATCTGAAGGAAATTACCTCTGTGGGAAGAGAATGGCATGTCAAAAGTCTGTAATGTTTTGTTCGCTGCAGAAATCATTGCAGTTAAGTATGTCAGGGTGCCAGAGAAGCATGACACTGACAATGAATGTGCATTTGACGTGTGTTATATATGGTTTTCTTGGTATGAGTCATCTTCATGATCAGCTTACGAAACAATTAGTTATATTGTATATGTTAAATAGTTACCCAGGAAGGAAAATAACGTAGGAAAAGAAATTCCACTTCATTTAAAGAAGTCAAAGACTTGTATGCTCCCGATATATACACGTCACTACAACATAAAATGTAAGTTGTGCATTATGTCTAGCTCTTTCAATAAAATTGAAAGTACGTAGGCGGTATCTACATTAAAGTTAACACAGACATTTCTTAGAAAGCAGCATTTGTCGTTAATACATACGCCCTTGTATGTAGTTCTTTTGAACGTTTTGCCTGGCCCGTTGTGTATCGATGTGAGAATATACAAGTTAAGATAGGCTGGCAAGAATGACCCTCAGAAGTGAAGTGAATCTTATGCTATCTTCAAAAAGAATATATCTAAACCCGACAAACCTTCATTGCTAATGTTTTTAACGTGTTCACGTGGATGACTTTTATTCAACAATTTTATGTTGGAAGCAATCAGTTTATCCCTGCCTTTATCCAGGGATGTTATCTACAGCAGTCATGAGCAGATATTGTATCATCATCATCATCACCAACATCATCATACTTGCTTACACGTTCGGTGAGTACACGTTATGAGATTCACTTTTTCAAGCTGGTTCAAGTACACATTAATTAAGATGTCATTCAGTCAAACAAAATATAGTTCAACGTGAAACAATAATCGCAAATCAAGTCTCTCTTTAAAGGCATTTCTCGCAATTACATGAGAAAAATGTGATAAGGAGCAATTTTGGTCAACCAAATTTAGTCGCAATTTGATTTTTTCGAAAATATCAATTGTTTAAAAGATAATCTCAATCAAGAGTTGCTTTTTGAGAATCACCGTTTTCACATGAACAAAACAGAATTTGAAATACTTTTAAGTTTTATGGAGTTAATGCTTTCCTTCAAAAATCGGATTTTTACCAAATTTAGCTAATCATCACTGAAATATAATGAAGTGGGGACGGAGTCAGGAGCTTATTCGAGGACAGGGTCAATCATTATTATTGTCATAGTGAGGCTTCATTGTGTGCTATTTTGTAACACTATATTTGTCCTGTTTATCCGTGGAATATCTCTTATATTTTGTTCTCTCTTTCATACAGATGTAACCTACAGTTCCTCCTCTCCGTGTTCTACTTGTATACACAGGCGCTGTCACAGTGATGGTGAATGTATACACGGCTGTACTGTGGGCTCCACAGGTCCCCGCTGCAACAAGACTTGCATCAACTGCTTGCGGGGTTGTGGTAGGACGTCTGGAGTTTGTGACCAATGTAAACCGGGATTGTATGATACCTATTGCAACAAAAACTGTCCTGAACATTGCTACACGGATGATAGGGGGCGACAATATTGTGATAGGGATGATGGTCATTGCCTTGATAATTGTGAAGTGGGTATGCACGGCTCCCACTGCCAGACACCCTGTAGTGAATACTGTACTGATAACCAGTGCTATGGGACGAATGGGTACTGTACTTACCCCTGTCAGAGTGGGAGGTATGGGTCGCATTGTAAATCGGTCTGTGACAGCCATTGTATAAGTGGTTGCAAGCGACACGATGGTCACTGTATCGGTGAATGTGGCGAGGGATGGGTCGGTCCCTTCTGTAATAAGACATGTCAGGTGGGGAGATATGGAACAGGATGTAGATATAAGTGCAGTGTAAACTGTTTGATGTCATGTGAACACTCAACAGGGAATTGTTTGACAAAATGTGTGAATGGTACGTGTGAATCTGTATGTAAAGAAGGGTTCTATGGAAGGCAATGTGATAACAAATGCATGCCATGTAAACTGTGTCATCATGTAACAGGTCGTTGTTTGTCGTGTAACGATGGTTTTTACGGCAATGATTGTTCAAAATTCTGTAGTGTGAGGTGTCAATCTGGGAAGTGTCATATAAACGGTACATGTGTGTATGATTGTACTAATGGCTTTGATTCGAATTGTAGAACTATCAATGGACGTGCAAATCGTAGATCAACTGTTAATATGGGACCTATTATTTCTAAACCTTCATTTCTGTCATATATATTGATAATTGCCCTTTCCTTGTCATAAAGCTATTCGTCAGAATAAAGGATTGAACATAAACTCACCTGTGGCAATACTTGAAATCTGACTTGTCTTCACAGGCGAAGATCAGTTTAATGCTACAACAAAGTTAAATGTTTCTCAGGCACATTCGATGAGGGCGGTAGGACTTTCTTTGATTTTTTATTGGAGAAAAAAATGACGAGGGATAACCTAAATCTTTTCTCATCAAAATAATATGTTGAAGTTTTATATGTGTACTTCTTTTCTTTCAGAGTCATATATTTGGTGGACAAATGGATTTGGGGTTTTAGCAAAAATAATGCGGCAAATTCGTAATTTATTTTTTGTAAATTTCAATACAAATGTTAAGCGCAAAATTAATAGTAATACGCCGACGCTCGAGAAACATTTCCCTTTTTATTTAGCCTATAACCGCCGTGAAAAAACCCATAGAAATTAGTTATTTGTAATATACTGTCGTATCCAAGTGCATAATTTCTTAATTATATACCACGTTTTTTTCAGAAACTTTAAAATCATTTGAATAAGGAGTGTTATCCTATGTAGACTAAAATAGATACCTTCTTCTCCGATATAACATTATATGAATTTTCAAGGCGATTTAATTCCACTTGTTTGATTTTATTTCATCGATTATAATAAGTAAATGTACAGTGAAATCTAAACGATTTACTGTTATTAGTTTTCCTGTGTGAATGGTGACTTATCTGTTTATCATAACTACATATATTAATTTTCCAAAACATGTATTCAGTTTTACGGTATTGCCAAATATCCATGAAGATTAAAAATCAGTAGATTTGTAGATATAAGAAATAGCAAAGATTGAAATATAAATGTATATTACAATTTTTTAAGTATTTTTTAAAAATAAATTTTTATTTAAATATATTAGGTGTTATATTTTCAACTGGTAACCACACTAATAATAGTTCCTTGATTTCGTAGCCATTTCGTTGGTGATACTATCGATACTAGCTATAAAGATAGCCTAATCTACATAATAATGTAAAAGTTAACAAAAAAAAGAAATGTTTCTCGGGCATCGGCGCATTACTTTCATTTGTGACTGACGATTTGTATAATCATTTTAAAAAATTAAATTATGAATGTATCGCATCATTTTGGCCAGTCCCCATGTCAACCAAACATATGACTTTGCAGGAACGGATGTGCTTCCGCTTTGTATTATTCTACCACTAACAGGCTATATTTTTATCAAAAAAAAGATAAAATGTACATGTACTCTTCCCGCATCATAATTTTTTCTAAAATAAAGTCCTTACGCCCGCTTTATTTTTAACTTTTTAATGCAACCTTAGAGATGCTTTTAGATCATATATCATTCAAGTCTCTGAAATACTGTCTTGTTTGAGTCCGAATCACGAATCTGTATTTGCTTTATTATTACAGTACACTTACTAGAATGTTTATTGATTTTTTGTTCTTTTTGAAAAACGATTTAAAGTGCTTGTACTTTGTTTGGTTGAATTTTGTTGTGTAGGAAAATAAATGTTAAAAGACATTACATTTTCATTAATGTTTAATGCTTCAAGAAGGTTAAAGAATACATGTTTGGAAAATACTTATCTCCTTCGATTCGTTAATCGGTGCAGTCAGTAATTGGAGGGGTCAATTCGTCCTCAATTCGCCATTTTCTTGCATGTACATATGTAAATGGGGCCCCATTGAATACCGAACTGCTGCACATATTAGATTCATAACTTGAAGTCTGTCGAGAAGGGTATTCTTGGGGAATATATGATTCATATAAATATAACAACATAAACATAACAATATAACATGTATGGCAAGATACAACTTATGGTGCAAGGACACAAAGACCCGTCTTAGGAATATTAACATAATACGTAACAACTCCCTATCAATGTGGGTACTTGCAAAGTTCGAGCTTACAAATAAACTACCGAGCAAAAGTAAACACTCACCTCACCTCAATATTTAAAAGAAATCAGATGCGTTTGACTATGGCACGAAACAATAATAATTATCTGCATCAGTTTGAATGTGGTTAAATTTGAGTTAAAATGTCTTGTTTAATAAAGACAGGGGTAAAAATTAAATTTACACCAACATGACCCCCTACCATGTTTACAATGTTGTAAATGTGTGCATAATCAAGCACCTTTATTGATATTCACATAGAATATGTCTTATATGACGATGAACTCTTGTGTATGTATGATAAATGCTAAAAGACAGATCTATTACATTCACAATTACATGTTTAGAAAAAACTTATATTTCCTTTTATTTCGTTAATGGGAAGTATTCTTTGACTGTTGTCTAAACACCTGTACCTTCAGTTTAAGATTATGACATCGCTTTAAAAATCATACATTATGATAAAATCAACAGAAGTGAGTACTTTCTTTTACCTGGCTGAGTGACTGAATTTAATGGTGTTAAAACTGATACCTTATGGGAAATTTTAAAAATTACCTTATCAAACATGCATTGAAACATTTCCAAATTTGCATAACGGTTGATGAGCAATGAGTAACAAGATATATCCATCAGTGGAATACATCAGATCTGCCATCAGTCCACAGTTGTGCGAATGTGTTATTTTCACGAATTACAACAATAAAATGTCATCACTACTCAAAGGTTAAATTTCAAGATAAGTGACAACAGCAACCTGTCACGCTGTTTAGATAGGCAAGATCAATTTGAACATGTTGTTCCATAGCAAATGTAAAATTTTCAATCATGATGATGTATGAACTTTTGATTTTGCTTTGATTGTTGTAATGTACTGTTAGTAAACAAAGTTGTCGGTTGATTAACGACATTAAAAAAACAGGATGTTGTGATGTGCTTTGATTGTCGATGGCTTACAATTGGGCCTACTTCGCCGGCGCCTGCTAATCTCACGTTTGTTTTTTTATTTTTAACAAAAATATTCTCCATAAAAAAATAACAACAACACCGAATATTTGATTTCTTTGTCTCAACTATACCTTATTATCATATCTTGATTTCATTTTGTCATCATATCTCATTAGGATTGACTTTATACTATTTCTACGAACGTCTATGAATCCACCGTCTTTCAATATGCGTATCAATTATATTTTTTATATATAAAGATATTTTGGGACATTTGTAAAGTGAAACTTGATAACCAACATTACTCGAACAGTTTACAACAGAACAGCGATGTGGCATTGTTGCAAAGCGTAGATATAACAGATTGACTGACTAATTCCCCGGTGTTTGCCATTGTAAATAGTAAGCGAATGTTTACAAACCGTCCCTTCACGTACGTCACTTCCGGGTACCTTCCAACCCAATAGAAAATAATATAGTTCGGCCATCCTTTATTTTATTTATTGTGAACACATTTTAGTATATATTTATTATTATTATTATATATAAGTGGCAGTAGCACGTTTTTTTGCTCAAATCAGTCGATGAAATGAATTTGAAAAATAATTTCGCTAATAGTAAAACACCCTTCTCTTTCGAAAAATCAATTCAAAATGAATGTACATGCTTCAGTAAAGCCATGGGAATCGTTTTGTATTTCGCAATAATAAAAAGTGTTCACAATTAAATGACCGCCATGCAATTTTGGCTTTAAACGCAACACCGTTATTACCAATACGGATAATTGGTATGTATAATAAGATGTGTTGCCCTATAAAGTAAATTGATACAAACTATAATTATAAATGGAAAATTTGAAAAAAATAGTTTTTGCCAAAAACGTACTACAGCGCCTTTAAGGCTTAAAAACAAAACAAATTGTCTATCGAGAAATAGGCTGTTGCTGACGGCCAACCTTCGGTTTAGCATTGACAGAGTCGACCCCTGTGATTATGGAGACCCCTAGGTCAGCGCAGCTATTATATCTAAATAATTGTTATGTCTAGAAATTGTTTTGACATGTGTCAATGTTATGTTTTGACTATAGTAACACCTGCTATAAGCTGACACTGTTTATGTAAACACCAATGCCCGCTTGCAACACTTATTGAACGCCCCTCGTAGGAGCTGTTACTATGACAGCGGGGTACACCGTGAGACTGACGGGGTACATAAGAAAAAACGTAACGACCGCTAGCCAATCAAAAACGAATATTTCACTGTAAGGAAAGATAAATGTAAATAGGGCCCCATTGAATACCGAGCTGCTTCACATATTACATTCATAACTTGAAGTCTGTCGAGAAGGGTCTTCTCGGGAAATATAGATGATTCATATAAATATGACAACATAAACATGACAATATAACATGGATGACAATATTCAACTTATGCTGCAAAGACACAAAACAAAGACCCGTGGTATGAATATTAACAAAATACGTAACAACTCCCTATCAATATGGATACTTGCAAAATTCGAGTTTACAAATAAACTACCGAGCAAAAGACTCAGTTGATTTCGTTTAATTCAATATTTAAACGAAATCAGATGCGTATGACAATGGCACGATACAATAATAATTATCTGCATCAGTTTGAATGTGGTTAAATTTGAGTTAAAATGTCTTGTTTAATGAAGACAGGGGTAAAAATGAAATTTACACCAACATGACCCCCTACCATGTTTACAATGTTGTAAATATGTGCATAATCAAGCACATTTATTGATATTCACATAGCATATGTCTTATATGACGATGAACTCTTGTGTATGTATGATAAATGCTAAAAGACAGATCTATTACATTCACAATTACATGTTTGGAAACAAACTTATATTTCCTTTTATTTCGTTAATGGGAAGTATTCTTTGACTGTTGACTAAACACCTGTACCTTTCAGTTTAAGATTATGACATCGCTTTAAAAATCATACATTATGATAAAATCAACAGAAGTGAGTACTTTCTTTTACCTGGCTGAATGACTGAATTTAATGGTGGTAAAACTGATATCCTTACCTTATCAAACATGCATTGAAACATTTCCAAATTTGCAAAACGATTGATGAGCAATGAGTAACAAGATATATCCATCAGTGGAATACATCAGATCTGCCATCAGTCCACAGTTGTGCGAATATGTTATTTTCACGATTTACAACAATAAATTGTCATCACTACCAAAGGTTAAATTTCAAGATAAGTGACAACAGCAACCTGTCACGCTGTTTAGATAGGCAAGATCAATTTGCACATGTTGTTCAATAGCAAATGTAAAATTTTCAATCATGATTATGTATGAACTCGTTAGACTAAAGAAAATTACGAAACATTGTCTGAAATCATTATGTTAGTGAATTTTGAAATAATGGAATCTAACTAAAACATGACTAATAAATTGACAGAAAAAATATATTCATATATGCTTTGTTGTAAGTCAATTATAACATGTTGTGAAACAGTCTCGAGTAGCTCATTCATAGCTCAGTTGAGTATTATAGCTTGCGTCAGAAATTTATATTTTTACTTTACTAAATATCTTTCTTTTCCTGTACAATAATCCTTGTTGGGGATTTTATAAAACGGTTAAAAACTAAAGGCAATCATAAAAAATAGCATTCATAATGTTTTCTAAACAACGAGTTAACCAACAAAAGCATCTCTTTCCTTTTATCTAGGAGTAGTGTACACTGTAGATCAATTTAATAACATTTATTGGGAAAGCGGAATGATAAACAATTCTCTTAACACTGTTCATGTGGTATGACTCCTACAAAGTGTTGGTTTGTTGGTTTATTCATGATTCATGATTTAGGCCGTAGGCCGTTCTACATGTACGTTTCAACATATATTTCATATATGACATTTTCACTAATTACAAATTCAGCATGATTGCTTTAGTTGAAGGCTATGATATATATATTTACATAAATTAAACATTAGTACATCGTGACCCAGAGGCATCTAAACTTCAATGTACAAAGTATTTGTGTTACTGGGTTACAAATATGCACCGGGAAAATCTGTTCTTTTAAGTCATTTCAGTAATGACATGTAAGTAAAAAATGATATTCACGTCTAATTTACAAAGCGGACATATTCAGAAAAAATAATTAATATTCAAACATCTGCCTTCATTTGCCTTCAGACGCAACAGGCCAGATCTTACTTTTGTATATAAAATACAATATGTCCTGACAGTAATATCAGTTCAGTATTTTTCTGGAGCCAAAAGGCTCTCGTACTTCTTTCATAATCTGTATCTTGTGCAACTTTGTACAATACTATTCAAAGATTTGTAAAACACATTGATATTGAAGAAAAACATGTTATTGCCAACTGATTGGTCTCATCCAAACATAACCAAATTCATGATTAAACAGCAACATACAGAATACATAGTGGTACATAGTACCATTTCCAATATATCCATGGACAGTCATCTTTTACACTCTGGACAGTAATTAAGCAAGTGTCAGTTTTAATTGTCCACATCTTGATCAATCTATGGATGGTATTACTTTAATGCATACGTAAACATGCGCTAAATTGATTTACATTGTCTGTTATGACGACAAAAGGCTTCTTTTTGCGGTCTGTCTTTCTGTAGACAAGTTACATGTTCCGGAGTGTTACAATTCTGAACTATGGCATGTCCGAAAATGTCACTTTTGTGAACAAAGGCTATCCAAGACAAGCTGATATTGTTAATAAGTGATAACTAAATAGTAAAATGTAACATTGGGATGTGATGTTTTCGTAGGATGATTCGTAAACGGTGAATAGAATTCGTAGACGAATTATTATCTTTAATAAGTACTTTTGATGTTTTAAAATATACGATGAGTTGCTTTGATTGGTGTTATGTACTGTTAGTAAACAAAGTTGTCGGTTGATAAACGACATTAAAAAAACGGGATGTTGTGATGTGCTTTGATTGTCGATCTCACGTTTGTTGTTTTATTTTAAATAAAAAGATTCTCCAACAAAAAATAACAACAACACCGAATATCTGATTTCTTTGTCTCAACTATATCTCATTCAAATTATCATATCTTGGTTTCATTTTGTCATCATATCTCATTAGAATTGACTTTATCCTATTTCTACGAACGTCTATGAATCCACCGTCTTTCAATATGTGTATTAATTATATTTTATATAAATAAAGATATTTTGGGACATTTGTAAGGTGAAACTTGATAACCAACATTACTCGAACAGTTTACAGCAGAACAGCGATGTGGCATTGTTGCAAAGCGTAGATTTAACAGATTGACTGACCAAGTCCCCGGTGTTTGCCATTGTAAATAGTAAGCGAATGTTTACAACCCGTCCCTTCAGGTACGTCACTTCCGGTTACCTTCAAACCCTCTAAGCCCTGCCCCATTTTTCGTTTGTCGATCGCGGGTGAAAAGCAGACGATTTTTCGGCAATGTTTAAGTTACTCTAGTTTAATATAGGAACAAAATAAGGAATTTTTTTTGAGGAACTGTTTTTTCACAAAATAGTCTAATGAACCAATTGCAGTTAAGAATTAAATAGAAAATAATATAGTTCGGCCATCCTTTAAAGCAAAAATTGCATTTTATTATATATTTATTTATTATTATTATTATATATAAGTGGCAGTAGCACGTTTTTTTGCTCAAATTAGTCGATGAAATGTATTTGAAAAATAATTTCACTTATAGCAAAGCACCCTTTTCTTTCGGAAAATCAATTAAAAATGAGTGTACATGCTTCAGTAAAGCCATGGGAATCGTTTTGTATTTCGCAATAAAAAAAAGTGTCCACAATTAAATGACCGCCATGCAATTTTGGCTTTAAACGCAACACCATTATTACCAATACGGATAATTGGTATGTATAATAAGATGTGTTGCACTTTAAAGTAAATTTACATGATACAAACTATAATTATAAATGGAAAATTTGAAAAAATAGTTTTTGCCAAAAACGTACTACAGCGCCTTTAAGGCTCAAAAACAAAACAAATTGTCTATCGAGAAATAGGCTGTTGCTGACGGCCAACCTTCGGTTTAGCATTGACAGAGTCTACCCTTGTGAGTAGTATGAACAAGCATCTACGAGCAACAGATTCATCTCGTAAATGGCATGTAAACATCCTGTTAATAATGCATATCCCACTCTTTCCAAATCCATACCAGGAGGATGTCAAGCCTGGGAGGTAATAAAACTCGTTAGTTGGATGTTATTTGTATCCGAGATCCTTAAACAGGCATTTGTGTTTAAATGCTCTTTTCGAAAAAAAGTGAACATTTTCGTTTTGATTTAATCTCCTTAAATAACTGTTAATCTCCTTGAGAAGACTAGTTTCAATTCGTGATTCCTGCTATTTTATCTTAGTGAATTGAGGGAGGGCTTACGAAATGGATACGTTTCTTATCATCGTGATGGCACTTCCATCTATACTTGATGGTCAAAAGATGTGTTCCCGAATATCAAACTTTCAACCGCTCGTCCCATCTTCGCATTTGTCAGGTTACACGTTTGAATCAAAAACTGGTTTGGGTTTCTTGCAATGCATTGATGAATGCAACCGTCGGCGTCGTTGCATGTCGGTGAACTACAACTCTGTTGTAGGACTTTGTGAACTGAATGAAATGGCTAGCGCATCTCTTGCTGAAAGTGAAGACTTCGTGTACAGTGATATTGTCGACTGGACAGGTAAACTCTCGGGTGTTTGTTCTAACCATTCTTGTCCAACAAACTCAGTCTGCAAGGACGTTTCTGGAGAAGCCGTGTGTGACGTCATCTACTGTGACATATCCTTGGCGAATAAAGGCTTGAACGTTGATCTCGATTCAGAACACAGTGGACTCTACATGGAGGGTGAAACAGTGACTTACTCCTGTCCCAATTATAACAAGGCTACAGAGTTTGTGTGTGGACATCAGGGTGTGTGGCACGGGGAGATGAAGTGCAAACGACTTTCGATTAACTGCAAATCAGTAAAGGCATGTAATAGTTCTGCGGAAGATGGTTATTTTTGGATCTTCAGTGCTAACACAGGAGGCATACCTATTAAAGTGTTCTGTTCCTTCATTACTTTGTCAAGCACTAAAACCTTCTTAAAGCTGGAGGAGGAATATAACTTTTCAGATTATCCAGGTGAAGGTGTATGTGACGAAACATCGAACTTTTGTGGGAAAACGCGATTTCGGAATGTAATATTGTATTTGTCATCCTTTGAGATTGGCAGCAAGCAGGGAAATGACGACACGATAAATAGCTGCGACTATGACTATTCACGTTTTGGATGGGCAGGAAGCTGTTCTGAGGGTCCTCAATGCGAAGAAAACACGGGAAGCTTCATCATCAACACAACAGGAACTGGCTTTATCGTTGACCCTTCCTTAACATGGACAAACGCAAATGTGACCAGACAGAACGAGAATCGTGTAGTTGTTGGACAATGTCACGGGGACTGTGTGCTGTGTCATCCCGATGTGGAGGACGATTATAAGCGAGTTCACCTCGTCATAGATCCAAAATTCCAGCCAGTATTCTCGACAGCAGCTCTCTTGGACTGTTCTTCCGGCGGCAAGTAGCATTTCTTCAGATAAAGACAATCTTAAATCAATGAAACATTGTTTCATCCCGTTAACAACATTTCTTTGATATTGGTTTTACAATTTCTTATGTCTTAAACACCCAAGGCTTAACTTCAGACTACAAAATAAAGAGCATAAATTAGGTCAGTATGTCGATGATACACAGCTTTTTTTAGATGGCTCAGAAGAAAGTTTACGAGCTGCATTAGATACTTTTGAAGATTTCTATCATTTTTCAGGAATGATAATTAATTCAGATAAAACTAAGGCAGTATGGCTCGGGAAAAGTAAGGTAGTGAGTCAAACTGATACATTTGGTGGCGTTGATGTCAGTACCTCGTGTGTCCACCATTGGAGTCAAGAACTGCATGGCATCGTCTTGGCATGGAGGGAAAGTCTCTGAATCTGTTTCTGTGGTAATGCAGCCCACTCGGTCCTAAGTGCATTTGCAGGTTGCGGAAGTGTCTGTGGCTGTGGATTTGTCCAGGGCATCCCAGATATGCTCTATAGGGTTCAAATCTGGGGATTTGGAGGGGCATGGAAGGACATATATGTTTTCATTCTGTAGAAAGGTTGTGGTCAAATGAGCTGTATGTGGCCTGGCGTTGTCCTGTTGGAATAACTCTGGCGGCGGGCAATAGGAAGGACATGTGACCTTAGAATTTCATCACAGTAGCGTTTGACTCCTTCCAACTCTCTGAATCTGGTTCTGTGATTTTGCAGCCCACTCGGTCCTAAGTGCATTTGCAAGTTGCGGAAGTGTCTTTGGCTGTGGGTTACGTTGCCGCACTCGTTTGTCCAGGGCAGCCCAGAGATGCTCTATAGGGTTCAAATCTGGGATAAGGAGGTCCATGGAAGGACATTGATGTTCTCATTCTGTAGACTCCTCCCGATGTAGGAGATGGCTCCCCACATCATCACACTCCCCCTCCACTCTGTCTACCTGGGGGACGCAGGTGTGGGCAAAACGTTCATGACGGCGTCTGTATACACGCATCCTTCCATCGCGCCTTTCCAAAAGAAATCTCGATTCATCACTGAACCAGATACACCGCCAATTAGCCAAGTTCCAGGCCTGAACATTGGTACACCTGGGGGCCCGATGTAGTCGATGCTGTGAAAGCATCACAGGGCCAAAGTAGGGTCTTATTGCTCTAAGTCCTGCGGCTTGAAGTCTATTTCTCACGGTCTGCGCAGAAATCCTTCTCAATCCGGGTATTTGTCTAGATGTAGTGGTTGCTGTAGCTGTACGATGACGCAGGTGGTGTACCCGGATGTATCGATCCTGGGCTTCAGTTGTTATTCTTGGTCGACCACTTCTAGGCCTGTCTGCCACCGAATTCTGCTGGCGATACCTATCCCATAAACGACATATGGTGCTTTGGTGAGTGTTCATGCGACGAGCAACTGTTAGCTGTGACTGTCATGGTTCAAGAAGGCCAATTGCGATGTTTCGGTGTTCTGTTGTCAGTCGAGGCATTTTCAATCCATCAAAAACCTCTTAAATCTGATGAATATACCGAGAACAGTGTTCGACCTTTTATATCCTTCACTGACATGACTTGATCACTAAACTTTAAATGCAAATCACGTCCATTACGTGTTCTCTCAGATTGCATGCCTATCTTGGATTTCTTACTCTCAAATAAAGGTTAATGTTGTGGGTTGCGTTTTGACATTGTGTTCTTGTACAAAAACACCATAGAAATCATATCTTAAACAATTAACTTTCTAAAATGATTGCTTATCCAAAAATCGAGTTTATCAAAAACACAAATCCACTATGCGTTTCTTTTTTGGGAGAGTATATGTTATGATTGTAATTTGGACTTAGTTCAAGGTGATTTTGAAGTGTTGGGCATTCAATTAAATGCAAGTTTAGAGAGACTATGGGTGATCAATACCAGAAAAAGCCTACAAAATGTAAAAAGAATACTGACAATTTGGCTAAAAGGTAACTTGACATCAATTGGGAAAATAACTGTTATAAAAACGTTGACACTATCTACACTGGTAACTATTTTCTCTGCATTGCCCAAGCCACCTAACAACTTTAGTTAAACTCAATATTCTTTAAGTTTATTTGGAACTCAAAACCAGATAAAGTTAAACGGAGATATTTGACAAGCTTTGAGAATGCTTGTAGATATATATGTATTTTTTTCCTCGCTTAAGCTAAACATCCTTATAAAGATCTAGAGCATGAACAAGAATGTAAATGACAATTATTTCCCACTAAATCTTTTTTTTAAATTGGGCTCCCATGTGCATTCTTACAGACCTTGAAAAATTGATAACCAATATTGGCATGATTTGATTCTCATTTTGGAATTACTAATACTCACACTTTACTCACGCAAGAGATATCACTGCTGTTTTGGCTGAACTGGTACGGCGTAATCACCAATGTGCAGACCCGTATCATAGAAGACGGGTTCCTTAACGGAGTATATAGTGTAAAATATTTGTGTGATGAGAATGGATTCATGTCTGTTGATGATCTGAAAAGAAAATTCACTCTGAAGGAAACATTTTCAAACTATTACCGTGTTCTTAGCAACCTCCCGAAACAATGGGAAAATATTTTAGAAACTTCTGATCTACATCAATACTTTCTTATTGAAGTGGAACAAAGCCGTGAAGGTCTCTCGAAAGATTTATGACAAACTTATGCAAGATGTCCATCTTCCTGAAGTCTGCAGCAATGGCAGCATATGTTCTTAGCTGATTTAAACTGGAAAGAGAAATTTAGTTTTCTTAGACAATGCTGCAGAGATATTAAGTTACAAGATTTTCAATATCAATTTTTGCATCTTCTTATATATACCAAACACGAATTGGCTAAAATGAATTAATTGACAACAGTATTTGCAATAGATGCAATCTTGAAGATGAATCTATAGTACATGTCCGCTGGTTGTTACTTTCTCGCCTGAACTTAAAACATTCATTGTCACATTGAAAGATATGTTTCAAGTTTCAGGTAAATTACCAGAATGAAAAATCAACCAAATGAATTTACAAGAAAATGTTTTTCATTACAAAATGTATTCAATTGACATGTCAAACTCGAATATGTGATTTTTTGCAATCTGGTATAATGTATGTACAATTTTATGACAATCTTATGTGAATGTACTTGCTCATGTTAATAAAAATAAATGAACAAAAAACTCGCTTCATTCTCTATCACTGGCTAATTTAAGCCCTGCTGTATTTCGTCATTAGTCTGTGCATGCCTAAAAGCCTGCGAAACATGGACTTTGTAGCGCGATCAGAAATTTATGGTACAGAAAAGATGTCATAATGCAGCAAGACCTAAATTAGCCAGTGATGTAGATTGGTGCAAGTTATGCCTCTGCAGGGGTAGGTGGTTTTCAAACAAGTAGGCCTAAAATGTAGATGGGTAGATGTTGTTCCTAAAATATACAGTCTTTTTGTAATTCTGCAAAGTTAGAGTTGCAATATTTCATAGCATTTTCCAATTTACGTAAAATATCAAGACTTAATTATAACTTTTAAACAGAGAATTACTGTTTTTTATTGCATTTCACCATTCAGTGAATAGCTTTATTAATGCTGTTGCAATGTTGTGATGGCATTTGAATCGTGATGTGAATTTAAAAGGGTATAGTGTTGCACAGTATAGCAATGTTTATCGTCTTCGCCATTGCACTAAACTTAAAAGCCGAACTATTGCTTTAAAGCACAACATAATTTGTATTTGCGTTTTGTGGCATTTAACCATTGAAGTAGGATTGAAAGGCGATGTTTTTAATGGAATGTTGTCAAGAATGTTAGTCATCCCTTTCTCCCGCCTTTCATCAAATGTATTATTCTGCCATGTCAACAAATATGTGTACCGTTTTTTCTAGAAAATTCTTCTTTTTCATAACATATGTGTATGTATATCTACATATTAGGTATTATCAGTGGTTTTAGACTTTCCACTGGTAACCAAACTAATAATAGTTCTTTGAAGTTTTCATTTCATTGGTGGCAATATAGATATGTTATACATGTTACACATATTATGTACATTGAAGATGCTTTTATATATAATAAACCATTTAAGTCTCTGAAATGCTGTCCTGTTTGAGTACTGTTTTCATATATATTATATTTAAGTAGATTTATGTAAATGCATATCGATTTTCTTCCTTTGTGTAAACGATTTTAAGCGCTTGTACTTACTTGTTTTGGTTGAATAATTTTGTTGTATAGAAGATAAATGCTAAAAGACAGATTTATTACATTCACAATTACATGTAATGCTTCACGAAGGTTAAAAAATACATGTTTGGAAAAGACTTATATTTCCTTTCAATTCGTTAATTGGTGCAATCAGTAATGGGAAAGGTCAATTCGTCCTCAATTTGTCATTTTCTTGCATGCATGCAAGTGCGCATATTGTTCCGCAGCAAATGTGCAAATTACAATCATCACTATGAATGAACTCGTAAAACTAAAAAATGTTCAACGTTTATAGTTCGGTTAAATCATATTGCTTCAATTGTTTAATTACGAAGTAGCTTTGCTTATCTGTACAATAATCATTATAGTGAGATTAAACAAAACGCTTAAAACTACAGTTTGAAAAAACTGTAGTCAACAAATACTGACCTGATATGGTTTTTTTTTTATTGATTTCCAAATGACGAGTAAACCCATAAAAAAAACCACCCCTTTCGGTTTTCAGGGAGTAGTTTACAATATATATCAAATTAATAAATGTATAAAGTGAAAAGTGTTAGGTTACCTTTTCCGATATAACCATGAATAGTCATTTTAAAGGTTCAACACTCTGGACAGTGATTAAGCAAGAGTCATCACAATGTTCAGTTTTAAGTATTCCCACAGCTAGTCTAATCTATTGATTGAATTTCCTTGATGTATTAAAAATTAATATAGATTATTTGCTATGCAGCCAAAAGCGTACGTTTGCAGTCTGTCGGTCTGTCGAAGAGTAACGTGTTCCAGAATGTTAAACAATCTTAACTATTTACGGCATGTTCCGGATATGTCACTATTTTGAACATAACCTATGCAAGGCTTGAAACAAGTTTATATTGTCAAAATTAGGCCATTTTAAGAATCCTCACCAATTAGAAACTCAGTTGAAGTACAAACTGTCCATCAAGAAATAGCTTGTTGCCTTTGACCAGCTGTGGGTTTAAATTTAGCATTGACTAGGTGTACCCGTATAACTGGCTGTAACAATTATCTCAGCACAAACGATGCATCCTCTTAATGGCATGTAAGCAATGGTATAGCTACACGTCATGTAAACCTCCTGTAAATAATGCATATCCCACTCTGCCTATATCCACGACTGCCAGATGTCAAATCTGACAGGGAATAAAAGCTCCTTTGATTATTTGAACCGAGATTCTAAAACATGCATTTGCATTTAAATGCTGTTTCCGCTAAAAGTGAATATTTTCGTTTTGGTATAATCTCCTTAAATAACTGTTAGTCTCCTTGAGAAGACTAGTTTCAATTCGTGATTCCTGCTATTATATCTTAGTGAATTGAGGGAGGGCTTACGAAATGGATACGATTCTTATCATCGTGATGGCACTTCCATCTATACTTGATGGTCAAAAGATGTGTTCCCGAATATCAAACTTTCAACCACTTATCCCATCTTCGCATTTGTCAGGTTACACGTTTGAATCAAAAACTGGTTTGGGTTTCTTGCAATGCATTGATGAATGCAACCGTCGGCGTCGTTGCATGTCGGTGAACTACAACTCTGTTGTAGGACTTTGTGAACTGAATGAAATGGCTAGCACATCTCTTGCTGAAAGTGAAGACCTCGTGTACAGTGATATTGTCGACTGGACAGGCAAACTCTCGGGTGTTTGTTCTAACCACGCTTGTCCAACAAACTCAGTCTGCAAGGACGTTTCTGGAGAAGCCATGTGTGACGTCATCTACTGTGACATATCATCGGCAAATAAAGACTTTAAAGTTGATCTCGACCCAGAACACAGTGGACTCTACATGGAGGGTGAAACAGTGACTTACTCCTGTCCCAATTATAACATGGCTACAGAGTTTGTGTGTGGACATCAGGGTGTGTGGCACGGGGAGATGAAGTGCAAACGACTTCCGTTTAACTGCAAATCAGTAAAGGCATGTAACAGTTCTGCGGAAGATGGTTATTTTTGGATCATCAGTGCTAACACAGGAGGCATACCTATTAAAGTGTTCTGTTCTTTCATTACTCTGTCAAGCAATAGAACCTTCTTAAAGCTGGAGGAGGAATATAACTTTTCAGATTATCCAGGTGAAGGTGCATGTGGCAAAACATCGAACTTTTGTGGGAAAACGCGATTTCGGAATGTTATATTGTACTTGTCATCGTTTGAGATTGGCAGCATGAGCGGAAATGATGACACGATAAATAGCTGCAACTATGACTATTCACGTTTTGGATGGGCAGGTAGCTGTTCTGAGGGTCCTCAATGCGAGGAAAACACGGGAAGCTTCATCATCAACACAACAGGAACTGGCTTAATCGTTGACCCTTCCTTAACATGGACCAACGCAAATGTGACCAGGCAGAACGAGAATCGTGTAGTTGTTGGACAATGTCACGGGAATTGTGTGCTGTGTCATCCCGATGTGGAGGACGATTATAAGCGAGTTCACGTCGTCATAGATCCCAAATACCAGCCAGCATTCTCGACTGCAGCTCTCTTGGACTGTTCTGCGGGCGGCGAGTAGCATTTCTTTAATCAATGAAATATTGTTTAATCCCTAACTAACATCATTTAATTTCTTTGATGTTGAGTTTACAATTTCATATGTGTTGTTTCTCCCCAAAGACCCCAAAGTCGTATCAGTCTCTATTTCTGGCTAATTTCTGAGGTCCTGAGGTTTTCAGTCATTGTGCAATTCTGCATTATTGATTTACGTAGAATTGCTTTCTTTTGTCATGTAACCATTGAGATAAAATCTGTATTTTTTGTTGCAATGTTTTAATCACTGTTCACTATTGATATACAATTAAAACACGTAAACAAAGCATTACAAATTTTGTTTTGCAATTCACCGTTCAGAGAAATCCAAAAGGTTGTATCGTGGCTTTAATACTGGTAATTGTAATTGGGTCAAACTCGAATATGTGATTTTTGTATGTACAATATTATGACAATCTTATGTGAATGTACTTGCTCATGTTAATACAAATAAATGAACAATAAACTCGCTTCATTCTCTATCACTGGCTTATTTAAGCCCTGCTGTATTTCGTCATTAGGCTGTGCCACCCTAGAAGCCTGCGACACCTGGACTTTGTAGCGCGATCAGAAATCTATGGTACAGAAAAGGTGTCATAATGCAGCATGACCTAAATTAGCCAGTGATGTAGATTGGTGCAAGTTAAGCCTCTGCAGGGGTAGGTGGTTTTCAAACAAGTAGGTTTAAAATGTAAATGGGTAGACTTTGTATGTTGTTCCTAAAATATACAGTCATTTTGTAATTCTGCAAAGATAGAATTGTAATATTTCCTAGCATGTTCCAATTTACGTAAAATATCATTATAACTTTTTAACAAAGAATTACTGTGTTTTATTGCATTTTACAATTCAGTAAATAGCTTTATTAAGACTTTAGAACTTGAGTTGCAATGTTGTAATGGCATTTGAATTCTGATGTAAATTTAAAAAGGTATAGTTTTGCCTTTAAGCACAGTATAGCAATGTTTATTGTATTCGCCATTGCACTAAACTTAAAAAGCCGAATTATTGCTTTAAAGCACAGTATTTGTATTAGCGTTTTGTGGCATTTAATCATTGAAGTAGGATTGAAAAGCGATGTTTTTAATGGAATGTTGTCAAAGACGTTAGTCATCCCTTTCTCCCGCCTTTCATCAAATGTATTATTCTGCCATATCAACAAATATGTGTACCGTTTTATCTAGTAAATTCTTCTGTTTCATAACATATGTGTATGTATGTCTACATATTAGGTATTATCAGTGGCTTTAGACTTTCCACTGGCAACCAAATTAATAATAATTCTTTGAAGTGTTTCATTTCGTTGGTGGCAATATAGATATTTATACTTTACTAATTTTACTTCACATGTTACACATATTATGTACATTGCAGATGCTTTTATATATAATAAACCATTTAAGTCTCTGAAATGATGTCCTGTTTGAGTAATGTTTTCGGGGTAATATTTCCTATTATTAAAGTTTAACTCGTCACAGGCCACGGACAGAGACGAGTGCTGAGCCAGCAGACGAGTGCTCTACCGCGCAAGCGTGCACGTGCGGAACGAGCATGAGCGCGTCATACCTACCCACGGGACTCCCTGATGTCAGTCCCGTGGCTGCAGCCGGAGCGAACAGACACCCACCCACCTCCCTTGGTTACAATAGGACTCATACATACTTTTAGATTGTTATTTAGAAGGGAGATTTTATGTATTTTATGTATTTTATCAAATGTTTTATCATGTGTCAATATTAATAAAATTGACATCGTATCCCCAACACCTATCATGTTATCTATTGGAAGAAACCATGCTATATATTAAGAGTTAAATGATGTTGTACTTACTTATATTTAAGTAGATTTATGTAAATGCATATCGATGTTCTTCCTTTGTGTAAACGATTTTAAGCACTTGTACTTACTTGTTTTGGTTGAATAATTGTGTTGTATAGAAGGTAATTGCTAAAAGACAGATCTATTACATTCACAATTACATGTAATGCATCAAGAAGGTTAAAAATACATGTTTTGAAAAGACTTATATTTCCTTTCAATTCGTTAATTGGTGTAATCAGTAATGGGAAAGGTCAATTCGTCCTCAATTTGTCATTTTCTTGCATATGTGTATGGTTTTTTTTTTCCAAAGAGTTTTTATTGACTTCATTGGGATACACCTACATTCAAACATTGATATAATCAGGGATAAATGCATAAGAGGCATACATATAAGTGTTACCTGAGTGGGAGCAGGTACTATATTAAAACATGCATAAAACATCACAACGCCCATGAAATGGCTTTCCATTTTCTCATGAAATGACTAACGTCTTTGACAACATTCCATTAAAAACATCGCTTTTCAATCCTACTTCAATGATTAAATGCCACAAAACGCTAATACAAATACTGTGCTTTAAAGCAATAATTCGGCTTTTTAAGTTTAGTGCAATGGCGAATACAATAAACATTGCTATACAGATGTTCTTTGTGGCGATAAATCTTTCGATTTGGTAAACATCCTTTAAAACTGATTTATAATTAGTAAAACTTGGCTTAATACCTTTCAGGTTCATAACAAAAATGTGGCGTTTCGCTAATAATATCATGTGGTTAAGTATATGGTTATTACTGTTACAGAATAGGATACCTAACGTGGAAGATTGATAGGGAATGTTGAATGAAATATTGATGAAATCATTAAAGTCTTTCCGAAATAGTTTTACAGTTGGACATTCAATGTATACATGGAAGATGTTCTCCCTAACTGAACCAAATGATGTACATAGGTCGTTATCAATCAGTTTCATTTTAAGCAATTCTTTTTTGGTGTATATGGTTCTGTGTATAAATTTATATTGAAACTCTAGAAGTTTTGTGTCTTTGCAACATTGTCTATATTGTAAAAATGTAGACTCCCAGTTGATGCTGACATTGAGTTCACTCTCCCATTTGTCACAAACTTTTGGAAAGTTATTTTCTGATTTAAATTTTTCATAAAATATTCTAGAGCCTTTAGTTGGCTTCAATAAATCGTTACACGGTGAGCATATCAAGACATTTGTTAAATTCGGATGATTTTAGTTCTGAAAATGTTCGGAAGCCATGGTTGTTACAAATGTCTTTGATATGGACTATTCCTTTTTTAAAATGTAAATGCATATCGATGTTCTTCCTTTGTGTAAACGATTTTAAGCACGTGTACTTACTTGTTTTGGTTGAATAATTGTGTTGTATAGAAGGTAATTGCTAAAAGACAAATCTATTGCATTCACAATTACATGTAATGCATCAAGAAGGTTAAAAATACATGTTTTGAAAAGACTTATATTTCCTTTCAATTCGTTAATTGGTGTAATCAGTAATGGGAAAGGTCAATTCGTCCTCAATTTGTCATTTTCTTGCATGCGTGTATGTTAATATTACAAAACAAAGCTTCATAACATAACGTCCGCCAGCATGAGTCTTCTTGGGAATATATGATTCCTATAGATATATATTACGTCCACAAAAATTTTGCTTCACATATTGCTGAGGTCTTCATACACAATGGGAAAATAATACAATTTCTTTTCTTCTTTTACTAAAATAACCATCCTCGATAACCCATAGCCTGTATTATCGAGGATGGACTTTATAATATGCTAATATATGTATAATAATATAATATAATATGATAATGCATATAATTCTATAATTGATATCCAGGGTTCGGCTCATCATTAGCTGCATTTTTGTATCGGATCTGCTATCACTTCTCAGCTGTGATAATATGTGATAATACAATGTATATGATCATCACTATGAATGAACTCGTAAAACTATAAAATGTTCAACGTTTATAGCTCGGTTAAATCATATTGCTTCCGTCAGAAATTTACTTACGCTTAAAACTTCAGTTGGAAAAAACAAATACTGACCAGATATGTTTTTTTATTGATTTCCAAATGACGAGTTAACCCATAAAAACACCCCTTTCGGTTTTCCGGGAGTAGTTTCCAATTTATATCAAATTAATAAATTTCATTGCAATCAATTCTCTTGACACCTGTTCTTGTAAAATTGACTTGTGTAAAGTGAAAAGGGTTAGGTTACCTTTTCCGATTTAACCATGAACAGTCATTTTAAAATGTTCAACACTCTCGACAGTGATTAAGCAAGTGTCATCACACTGTTCAGTTTTAAGTATGCCCACAGCTAGTCTAATCTTTTGATTGAATTTCCTTGATGTATTAAAAATTGATAAAGATTATTTCTTAAATCTTAACTATATACAGCATGTTCCGGATATGTCAATATTGTGAACAAAACCTATCCAAGACATGAAACAAGTTGATATTGTCAAAATTAGGCCATTTTAAGAATCCTCACCAATTAGAAACTCAGTTGAAGCACAAACTGTCCATCAAGAAATAGCTTGTTGCCTTTGACCAGCTGTGGGTTTAAATTTAGCATTGACTAGGTGTACCCGTATTACTGGCTGTAACAATTATCTCAGCACGAACGATGCATTCTCTAAATGGCATGTAAGCAATGGTATAGCTACACGTCATGTAAACATCCTGTAAATAATGCATATCCCACTCAGCCAATATCCACGACTCCCAGATGTCAAATCTGAAAGGGAATAAAAGCTCCTTTGTTTATTTGAACCGAGATTCTAAAACAGGCATGTGTATTTAAATGCTGTTTCCGATAAAAGGGAATATTTTCGTTTTGGTATAATCTCCTTCAATAACTGTTAACCTCCTTGAGAAGACTAGTTTCAATTCGTGACTCCTGCTATTATATCTTAGTCAATTGAAGGAGGGCTTACGAAATGGATACGTTTCTTATCATCGTGATGGCACTTCCATCTATACTTGATGGTCAAAAGATGTGTTCCCGAATATCAAACTTTCAACCACTCGTCCCATCTTCGCATTTGTCAGGTTACACGTTTGAATCAAAAACTGGTTTGGGTTTCTTGCAATGCATTGATGAATGCAACCGTCGGCGTCGTTGCATGTTGGTGAACTACAACTCTGTTGTAGGACTTTGTGAACTGAATGAAATGGCTAGCACATCTCTTGCTGAAAGTGAAGACTTCGTGTACAGTGATATTGCCGACTGGACAGGTAAACTCTCCGGTGTTTGTTCTAACCACGCTTGTCCAACAAACTCAGTCTGCAAGGACGTTTCTGGAGAAGCCATGTGTGTTTGTGTGTGGACATCAGGGTGTGTGGCACGGGGAGATGAAGTGCAAACGACTTCCGATTAACTGCAAATCAGTAAAGGCATGTAACAGTTCTGCGGAAGATGGTAATTTTTGGATCTTCAGAGTTAACACAGGAGGCATACCTATTAAAGTGTTCTGTTCCTTCATTACTCTGTCAAGCAATAGAACCTTCTTAAAGCTGGAGGAGGAATATAACTTTTCAGATTATCCAGGTGAAGGTGTATGTGGCGAAACATCAAAATTTTGTGGGAAAACGCGATTTCGGAATGTCAGAGTTTACTTGTCATCCTTTGAGATTGGCAGCAAGAACGGAAAGGATGACACGATAAATAGCTGCGACTATGACTATTCACGTTATGGATGGGCAGGAAGCTGTTCTAAGGGTTCTCAATGCGAAGAAAACACGGGAAGCTTCATCATCAACACAACAGGAACTGGCTTTATCGTTGACCCTTCCTTAACATGGACCAACGCAAATGTGACCAGGCAGAACGAGAATCGTGTAGTTGTTGGACAATGTCACGGGAATTGTGTGCTGTGTCATCCCGATGTGGAGGACGATTATAAGCGAGTTCACGTCGTCCTAGATCCCAAATACCAGCCAGCATTCTCGACTGCAGCTCTCTTAGACTGTCCTTCGGGCGGCGAGTAGCATTTCTTTAATCAATGAAATATTGTTTAATCCCTGACGAACATCATTTAATTTCTTTGATGTTGGTTTTACAATTTCATATATGTTGTTTCTCCCCAAAGGCCCCAAAGTCGTATCAGTCTCTATTTCTGGCTAATTTCTGAGGTCCTGAGGTTTTCAGTCATTGTGCAATTCTGCATTATTGATTTAAGTAGAATTGCTTTCTTTTGTCAGGTTACTATTGAGATACAATCTGTATTTTTTGTTGCAATGTTTTAATCACTGTTCACTATTGATATCAAATTAAAACACGTAAACAAAGAATTATAAACTTTGTATTGCAATTCACCGTTCAGAGAAATCGAAAAGGTTGTATCATGGCTTTAATACTGGTAATTGTAATTGGGTCTCACGTCATTCTACCATTAAGGTTAAAGTAAAAGGCTTTAACATTGATATAAAACAAAAAATTGCAATGATTGAATGATATTTTACTCCTCCCAGATAACCTGTACTATAACTGTAAAAGAGTTTCAATTTTGTTTATGGCATTTTTAGCAATGAGGTGAATTTGAAAGAGAAGGGAATTTCGTCACGAATGTTAGTCACCCCTTTCTCTCGCCTCTTATCAAATTTATTATTCTGCCATGCCGTGCAACTAGTTGTAACAGTTTTATTAAGCAAATTCGCCGTTTTCATTACATGTATGTGTAACATATTATTGCTTTTATCATTGTTTGTAGGTAATAATGATTTGTATGTGTGAAAACGGATATTTCTCTCTATATTCCTTCACCTTATATCATGTCAAAGTTATGATTCAATATCAATGTTATATATGCATATATTTTAGTGCAGGTAATATTTCGATATTTCATTTGCTTCATCATTTTATTTGATGATTTCGTATCATGAGAACTATTTATAAATTGCAGAGAAACATAATATTCTTTCTTTCCAACCCATTCGCTACATTCGAGGATGTGGCTTTTTCTGAGGTCCACTGTCACTTGTCAGAGAATAGGTCTCGACAACTAGAGAAAGTTATTGTTAGCTGGAAATAAAGTTGATATACATTGTCCTGGTAGATTTCGTCTCACGTCAGTCGGGTTTTTGAGCTGAGTGACAGGAGATATTAAGTTGGGGGCTCACTTGGGATCTCATATTCTAGTTCTTAGAATTAAGTTTGACTGTTTGACCTGCCTGGGTTCATTAGAGTTATTGGTAACAGTCAGTTTCGTCAAGTTGCAGTTTGATGGAAAGGGCAGTTGCTGTGTTATTTATTTATTTTTTTTGCTTTAGACATTCAATTCATTTTTGAAATCCCAATTGACAAATCCTCACCAAGTTTGGTATACTGTGTCTCAATACAATGTAAATGTGGCTTATTTGTTTCTGTTTCCATAGCAACAATTGAACTTTACCTAAGGGTAGGGTTTGTTTCCGGAGCATAACTCTCAAATTACCTGACCAATCCTCAAGTAATTTGGTAAACTGTCTCTCAATATGATGTAAATGTGCTTTATGGAGTTTCAGCTTTTTATCGTCCCGGCATATAATGTCCGTCCGTTCGTCTGTCCGTCCGTGATCACTTACAATTACAATTACAATTCTGGACTATGGCATGTCCGAAAATGTCACTTTTTGTGAACAAAGGCTTTCCAAGACAAGCTGTTATTGTTAATAAGTGATAACTAAATAGTAAAATGTAACATTGGGATGTGATGTTTACGTAGGTGGATTCGTAAACAGTGAATAGAATTCGTAGACGAATTATTATCGTTGATAACCAAGTACTTTTGATGTTTTAAAAATATGTGGGGAGTTGCTTTGATTGTTGTTATGTACTGTTTGTAAACAAAGTTGTCGGTTGATTAACAACATTTAAAAAAACAGGATGTTGTGATGTGCTTTGATTGTCGATGGCTAACAGTTTGGCCTACTTTGCCGGCGCCTGCTAATCTCACGTTTGTTGTTTTATTTTAAACAAAAAGATTCTCCAACAAAAAATAACAACAACACCGAATATCTGATGTCATTGTCTCAACTATACCTCATTCATATTATCATATCTTGTTTTCATTTTGTCATCATATCTCATTAGGATTGATTTTATCTATGTCTACGAACGTCTATGAATCCTCCGTCTTTCAATATTCGTATCAATTATATTTTATATCTATAACGATATTTTGGGACATTTGTAAAGTGAAACTTGATAACCAACATTACTCGAACAGTTTACAGCAGAACAGCGATGTGGCATTGTTGCAAAGCGTAGATATAACAAATTGACTGACCAGTTCCCAGGTGTTTGCCATTGTAAATAGTAAGCAAATGTTTACAAACTGTTCCTTCACGTACGTCACTTCCGAATACCTTCAAACCCTCTAAGCCCTGCCCCATTTTTCGTTTGTCGATCTCGGGTGAAAAGCAGACGATTTTTCGGCAATGTTTAAGTCACTCTAGTTTAATATAGGAACAAAATATGGATTTTTTGGGGGGGAACTGGTTTTTCACAAAATAGTCCAATGAACCAATTGCAGTTAAGAATTAAATAGAAAATAATATAGTTCGGCCATCCTTTACGGCAAAATTGCAAGGCGGCCAATTTATTGTGAACACATTTTATTATATATTTATTTATTATTATTATATATAAGGGGAAGTAGCACGTTTGTTTGCTCAAATAAGTCGATGAAATTTATTTGAAAAATAATTTCACTAATAGTAAAAACACCCTTCTCTTTCGGAAAATCAATTTAAAATGAGTGTACATGTACATGCCTCAGTAAAGCCATGGGAATCGCTTTGTAATTCGAAATAATAAAATCTGTTCACAATTAAATGACCGCCATGCAATTTTTGCTTTAAACGCAACACCGTTATTACCAATACGGATAATTGGTATGTATAGTAAGATGTTTTGCCCTATAAAGTAAATTTACATGATACGAACTATAATTATAAATGGAAAATTTGAAAAAATAGTTTTTTTTTTTTAGACGGCCAACCTTCGGTTTAGCATTGAGTCTACCCTTGTGAGTAGTATGAACAAGCATCTAAGAGCAACATATTGATCTCCTAAATGGCCTGTAAACATCGTGTTAATAATGCATATCCCACTCTGGCTATATTCATACCAGCCGGCTGTCAAGCCTGGGAGGCAATTGACTCGTTAGTTGGATGTTATTTGTATCCGAGATCCTTAAACAGGCATTTGTGTTTAAATGCTCTTATCGATAAAGTGAATATTTTCGTTTTGATTTAATCTCCTTAAATAACTGTTGAGAAGACTAGTTTCAATTGGTTACTCCTGCTATTATATCATAGTGGACTGAGGGAGGGCTTACGAAATGGATACGATTCTTATCATCGTGATGGCATTTCCATCTATACTTGATGGTCAAAAGATGTGTTCCCGAATATCAAACTTTCAACCACTCGTCCCATCTTTGCATTTGTCAGGTTACACGTTTGAATCAAAAACTGGTTTGGGTTTCTTGCAATGCATTGATGAATGCAACCGTCGGCGTCGTTGCATGTCGGTGAACTACAACTCTGTTGTAGGACTTTGTGAACTGAATGAAATGGCTAGCACATCTCTTGCTGAAAGTGAAGACTTCGTGTACAGTGATATTGTCGACTGGACAGGTAAACTCTCGGGTGTTTGTTCTAACCATTCCTGTCCAACAAACTCAGTCTGCAAGGACGTTTCTGGAGAAGCCATGTGTGACGTCATCTACTGTGACATATCATCGGCAAATAAAGACTTTAAAGTTGATCTCGACCCAGAACACAGTCGACTCTACATGGAGGGTGAAACAGTGACTTACTCCTGTCCCAAATATAACATTGCTACAGAGTTTGTGTGTGGACATCAGGGTGTGTGGCACGGGGAGATGAAGTGCAAACGACTTCCGTTTAACTGCAAATCAGTAAAGGCATGTAACAGTTCTGCGGAAGATGGTTATTTTTGGATCTACAGTGCTAACACAGGAGGCATACCTATTAAAGTGTTCTGTTCTTTCATTACTCTGTCAAGCACTAAAACCTTCTTAAAGCTGGAGGAGGAATATAACTTTTCAGATTATCCAGGTGAAGGTGTATGTGACGAAACATCAAAATTTTGTGGGAAAACGCGATTTCGGAATGTTATATTGTACTTGTCATCGTTTGAGATTGGCAGCATGAGCGGAAATGATGACACGATAAATAGCTGCGACTATGACTATTCACGTTTTGGATGGGCAGGAAGCTGTTCTGAGGGTCCTCAATGCGAGGAAAACACGGGAAGCTTCATCATCAACACAACAGGAACTGGCTTAATCGTTGACCCTTCCTTAACATGGACCAACGCAAATGTGACGAGGCAGAACGAGAATCGTGTAGTTGTTGGACAATGTCACGGGAATTGTGTGCTGTGTCATCCCGATGTGGAGGACGATTATAAGCGAGTTCACGTCGTCATAGACCCCAAATACCAGCCAGCATTCTCGACTGCAGCTCTCTTGGACTGTTCTACGGGCGGCGAGTAGCATTTCTTTAATCAATGAAATATTGTTTAATCCCTAACGAACATCATGTAATTTCTTTGATGTTGATTTTACAATTTAATATGTGTTGTTTCTCCCAAAAGTCGTATCAGTCTCTATTACTGGCTTATTTCTGAGGTCCTGAGGTTTTCAGTCATTGTGCAATTCTGCATTATTGATTTAAGTAGAATTGCTTTCTTTTGTCATGTAACCATTGAGATAAAATCTATATTTTTTGTTGCAATGTTTTAATCACTGTTCACTATTGATATAAAATTAAAATACGTAAACAAAGCATTACAAATTTTGTTTTGCAATTCACCGTTCAGAGAAATCCAAAAGGTTGTATCGTGGCTTTAATACTGGTAATTGTAATTGGGTCAAACTCGAATATGTGATTTTTTTGCAATCTGGTATAATGTATGTACAATATTATGACAATCTTATGTGAATGTACTTGTTCATGTTAATAAAAATAAATGAACAAAAAACTCGCTTCATTCTCTATCACTGGCTAATTTAAGCCCTGCTGTATTTCGTCATTAGGCTGTGCCACCCTAGAAGCCTGCGACACCTGGACTTTGTAGCGCGATCAAGAATCTATGGTACAGAAAAGGTGTCATAATGCAGCATGACCTAAATTAGCCAGTGATGTAGATTGGTGCAAGTTAAGCCTCTGCAGGAGTATGTGGTTTTCAAACAAGTAGGTCTAAAATGTAGATGGGTAGACTTTGTATGTTGTTCCTAAAATATACAGTCATTTTGACCTAAATTAGCCAGTGATGTAGATTGGTGCAAGTTAAGCCTCTGCAGGAGTATGTGGTTTTCAAACAAGTAGGTCTAAAATGTAGATGGGTAGACTTTGTATGTTGTTCCTAAAATATACAGTCATTTTGTAATTCTGCAAAGATAGAGTTGCAATATTTCGTAGCATTTTCCAATTTACGTAAAATATCATTATAACTTTTAAACAAAGAATGACTGTGTTTTATTGCATTTTACCATTCAGTGAATAGCTTTATTAAGACTTTAGAACTTGAGTTGCAATGTTGTAATGGCTTTTAATCCTGATGTGAATTTAAAAGGGTAAAGTGTTGCCTTTAAGCCCAGTATAGCAATGTTTATCGTATTCGCCATTGCACTAAACTAAAAAAAACGAACTATTGCTTTAAAGCACATTATTTGTATTAGCGTTTTGTGGCATTTAACCATTGAAGTAGGATTGAAAGGCGATGTTTTTAATGGAATGTTGTCAAAGATGTTAGTCATCCCTTTCTCCCGCCTTTCATCAAATGTATTATTCTGCCATGTCAACAAATATGTGTACCGTTTTATCTAGTAATTCTTCTTTTTCATAACATATGTGTATGTGTGTCTACATAGTAGGTATTATCAGTGGCTTTAGACTTTCCACTGGTAACCAAACTAATAATAATTCTTTGAAGTTTTTCATTTCGTTGGTGGCAATATAGATATTTATTCTCTTTACTAATTTTACTTCACATGTTACACATATGCAGATGCTTTTATATATAATAAACCATTTAAGTCTCTGAATTGCTGTCCTGTTTGAGTAATGTTTTCATGATTTTGTACTTACTTATATTTAAGTAGATTTATGTAAATGCATATCGATGTTTGTCCTTTGTGTAAACGATTTTAAGCACTTGTACTTACTTGTTTTGGTTGAATAACTTTGTTGTATAGAAGGTAATTGCTAAAAGACAGATTTATGACATTCACAATTACATGTAATGCATCAAGAAGGTTAAAAATACATGTTTTGAAAAAACTTATATTTCCTTTCAATTCGTTAATTGGTGTATCAGATTATCCAGGTGAAGGTGTATGTGGCGAAACATCAAAATTTTGTGGGAAAACGCGATTTCGGAATGTCAGAGTTTACTTGTCATCCTTTGAGATTGGCAGCAAGCACGGAAAGGATGACACTATAAACAGTTGCGACTATGACTATTCACGTTTTGGATGGGCAGGAAGCTGTTCTAAGGGTCCTCAATGCGAGGAAAACATGGGAAGCTTCATCATCAACACAACAGGAACTGGCTTAATCGTTGACCCTTCCTTAACATGGACCAACGCAAATGTGACCAGGCAGAACGAGAATCGTGTAGTTGTTGGACAATGTCACGGGAATTGTGTGCTGTGTCATCCCGATGTGGGAAAGGTCAATTCGTCCTCAATTTGTCATTTTCTTGCATGCATGTATGTTAATATTACATAACAAAGCGAGCCATAAGAGGACACATTGAATACCAAGCTGCTATAAACGGTATCTTCATAACATAAAGTCTGTCAACAAGGGTCTTTTTGGGAATATATGATTCCTATAGATATAGATTACGTCCACAAAAAGTTTGCTTCACATATTGCTGAGGTCGTCATACACAATGGGAAAATAATACAATTTATTTTCTTGTTTTATTAAAATAACCATCCTCGATAACCCATAGCCTGTATTATCGAGGATTTACTTTATAATATGCTAATATAATAATATAATATAATAGTACGTTTTTGAGTAAACGTAATTATTTATACTTACCTGTTGACTAGACCTACTATGCCTACCTCCTAATAGGTATGCTATTTCAACCTTAACACAGCCGACCTTGAACCAGTGGAGAAGTGGTGCGTAAAGTCCCTTATCCAAGGGCGGTAAGTCCAGGTGGTCTCGTGACGTCACTACCTGTCTAGCTCACTCTCCGAAGTCCCAAAAAGGCAAGACAGACCAAGAGGGGAGGACGGGAGGGCCTAGAGCGTAGGTCTAGTCAACAGGTAAGTATAAATAATTACGTGGGGGTTGGGGGGTTGAATCGAAGTCAAAAGAAAAAACAACACAGACAACTGAGCTAGTAAAGAGAACAAGTTTATTTACAATAAGTCTCAAAGCGTCTAAGAAGGATGATCCCTTCTTGGTCTGGTTGGGGGGACCACCTTCGTCTGCGCGAAGACTTGTGGACCCAGCCTAGAGATGCCTTCAAGATCAGCTGTGGAGACATCTCGTAGGTAATGGTTGGCGAAGACCTCTGATGAACGCCAAAAACACCCTGCCATGACATCCGAATCCGCGATGTTGCAGTGATACGCCATCGTGGCTGAAACTGCGCGGATCTCATGAGGATTGCAACGCGACGGCGGAGGCAGATCAGCGGCCTTGTACGTTAGACAAAATCAGGAGCCAACCCCAGCGAGGCGGAGCCCCCCTCCCTGACCTCAAAACGTAGCAGGTCCGCCTGCAACGCATGGATTTCTGAAATCCCCGCTCAGGGGCCATGGCCACCAGAAAAATGACCTTGATGGTGAGAGGGAGGAGAGGCACGTCGGAGAGCGGTTCATACTTATCGGAGCGCAGGTGGTTGAGCACAATGGCTAAGTCCCATTTAGGTGGGCGAAGCCTGGAGCTGCCGTCCACCGAACGGAAGGTTTCACATCCAAGCCTGGCGATCTCTTCCTGACAACTGACAGGATAGCCGACATGTTGGTGTTAATTGACGATGCCTTAAGATGTCTAGGTACACCAAGTACTCCGCAACCTGAGGCACTGAAGCCTCTGCCGGAATGAAATCCCTCTGAGCACAGTGAAGGGAGAACACCTGAGGGTTCTGGTGTAACCTTCCGCTTGGCCTGCTGATGAGCAGATCTCTCCGTATCTGAATCGGAAACGGTTCCTGCTGACAGAGCCGACGGAGAGGAACGAACCACGGTCGGGCTGGCCACCAAGGGGCAACCAGCAGGAGACGAAGAACCCGAGTTTCCCCTATCTTGGCTACAACTTGGGAGAGGATGGCCGGCGGTGGAAAAGCATAGGCGTCCATCCCCTCCCACCCTAACGAGAGCGCGTCTAAGCCCATCGCTAGCGGGTCTGGCACTGGGGAGATGTAGGTTGGCAATTGGTGGTTGAGACACGTCGCGAACAGATCTATCAGCGGGTAGCCGAACTGGAGACACAACCCCCTGAAAACCACCGGATTCAGTTGCCACTCCGTTGGGGGAGGGGCATCTGGACGTGACAACGCGTCCGCCAAGACGTTCTTGGCACCCGGAATGTGGACTGCTCGAATGTCCAGGTCCACCTCGTCCACCAACTCGAAGAGCTGGAGTGACACGCGTAGCAGAGACTCCGCCTTGGTGGACCCCTGCTTGTTTATAGACCAAGCAGCCGCCGAACTGTCCGTGTGTACTAGCAGACACTGGCCCCACAAGGGGACTTGCCAGTGCTGAATGGCAAGACGTACTGCGTCCAACTCGAGGACGTTGATGTGTAGGTTCCGCTCTGATGGGGACCAAACTCCTGCCACCTGCTCGTGACCCATGTGCACCCCCCACCCTTGGGTGGAGGCGTCTACAAACAGGTGAGCTGAGGGGGGGCGAGGACGAAGTTGAACGCCTGCGAACACACTCTCGTCTACCCGCCACCAAGCTAGGAACCGATGTAGGTCTTGGGTTAAGACTATGTCGTGCCGACAACGCGTCTCCCTGATGTGGGGATTCAGGAACACCTGTAACGGGCGAAGGAACAACCTCCCCCTGTGGGTCAGGTCCTGAGCTGATGTTAATAACCCAAACACTCTTTGCCACTGACGTAGGGAGAGCGATGCGTTGAGCGCGCGATCCATAAGGCGATCGTAACGAGCCATCCGCTCCCTCGTGACGAACCCGCGGAACAGCCGGGTGTCTAGGATAGCCCCTAGGAACTTCAGACGAGTTGCTGGAACCAAGTCTGACTTCTCTAAGTTCACTAGCCACCCCAGACGACGGAACAGGTCTATCGTGAACCTGAGCTGCGCCTCGAGAACGACAGGGGAGCGGTCGTGAGCGATCCCATCGTCCAAGTACATTAGGAACTGAATGTCGCATTGGTGAAGGAATTGGACGATGGGCTGAGTCACCCGTGTGAATAGCCAGGGGGCGGACGAGATCCCGAACGGGAGCACGCACCACCGAAAATGTTTCCCGTCCAGGATGAAGCGGAGGTACCTGCGGTCCCGATAGTGAATCAAAACGTGCAGGTACGCATCCTGTAGATCGAGAGACACCATGCAGTCTGAGCGCTCCAAGGACCGCATCACTGAGGGAAGCGTCAAGAGTTGAAAATATGGCGGCCGAACGAGGAAGGAGCGGTTGAACACCTTCAAATCGTGAATTAGCCGCCATTTTTTCGAGTTCCTTTTGGGTATTACGAACACTGGGGAGTAAAACCCCGGCGTTAGATGCGGGGTCAGGACCTCCTGCACCGCCCGTATGGAGATTAATATCCAATGTCAATTTGAGCTGGTCCCCTGCTAAGGGACGCTCCATTGGAGTACAGGTGAGGGGCGGCGGAGATGAGACGGGAATGCGGAACCCCTGACCGAGAATCCGACACACGTAAGGGTCTAACCCTAACTGTACCCAGTTGCTGACAAAATCTTGGAGCCGACCCCCCACCGAGCCCTCCGATACTGGGACGAATGGAGGGGGGAGCAGAGGGGGTGACCACGAGTCACTTCCTCCGGTTCTTTTGCGGGGTACGACCTCCGGCGCCAGGCCGGGGGGACTTGGGGGACTGACCTGTGGATCCACGGCCACGACCTCCCCGCCGAAAGTCCGTTTTCGCTTTCTTGGGGGAAGGTTGGCCAATGCCCTGGCCTTGCCCCTGACGAAAATTGGTCTGCGGACGCTTCTGTGTCGTTTGCCTCTGAGTGACGAGCCGATTGTTGAGGTCTTGCTGTTGGGCCTCCTGTCGTGCTCTCAAAACCTCAGGGATACGACCCCCAAACAGAGTTTCAGCGTGAGCAGGGGCATGTCGAAGGAACGACTTATGATCGGGGTTGAGACCTGACCGGTAGAGGAAGTTGTCTCTGCGAAGTACTGGTATACTCGATGAAATTCGCGACGCTGACAACATGATCTGCGCAAGGTCCACAGCCACATCGCCAAACGCTTTGAACAACACCGGGTCCCCCGCCTCCATGCCCGCCTGCTTAGCACAAGCCAGCATCGCCTGACATGTGAAAGCCACGTTGTTGCCCAAGCCTAACACCGAACACGCCTCCCTGTCAAGATGAGAAAACTGTGCCTCAGACACACGGTGAAGCAGGTTGGTGGTAAACAACCGAGACGCACCCTGATCGAGGGGAGGCGGAACAAGTTGAAAAGGCACCGGATACAAGGGCAGTTGCCGTCTGCGCTTGTCCGGCACCACCAAAGGCGGCAGCAGACGATTGGGCATCGCAGATGATATGACTTGCTCCATATCCTCGGTGGCATCCAACAGGAGCCTATGAGGTGGAAGGGCAAGACGCGCGGGAGGTACCTCACCATCAGGGCAAAAGGAAGCCTTCCTGGCCGCCGACGTGTGCGGACCAGTCACACTGACTTGGCTAAGTGGAACGTCCGCGAACGAAGCCACTTCGGATAGCATAGCGATTGCGTCAACCACTGGCGGATCCTCCGACAACCCCATACCCTCCGCCTCCGTTTCTATACTGATGAACGGAGGGTTCGACACGTCCACGTAGCGGGTGTCACGCTCCGGTGAGTCCAGCGAGGAATCACGTAAGGGTGACAGCACCGTGACACGCCGCGTAGGGGTGTCAGGGGTACTCGATGGAGTCGCAGATGCGGAGGCCCTAGCGGACGAGGAACACGCACCCTGAGGTACGACATCCGCATATGGCTCACACGGTTGCGTAGTCGTAGTGTGAGTGGGTAAGGTCCGCGGACCCAGACGCGCATCGAGCAAGGAAGAGACCATATCCTTGACGGATGCCAGAAGGAGGGTCGGATCGACCTTGTCAAACCTAGCCTTCTTGGACTTCTTCTTCTTGCTCTTGGGCGTAGTGGGTCCGCCCACCTTAAGTCTAAGCGGAGACAACCGCTTGTCTGGCGAAGGAGGGGACAACAGGCGAGTCCGCGAACGAGAACCGGAACACGACGGCGGAGGGGGGGAGCGTAAATCCTTCGACCCCCTAGCGGGTTCGGACAGGACCGACGATTCCCTGTCGAATTCATCCGCCCGTTCCATGAGGACAATGTCTACATCCTCCTCCGGAGACGGATGACGAACGGGAGACCTCTCCCTACGTTGAGCTGACGACGCACGCTTCTGAAACGCAGCCCTATCGTCCACCGACTTGCGTATGGCGGAAATGTACGCATGAGAGAGGAGCGCACTCGTCGCAACGGTACTCCTCTTCACAGACAAAACAAACACGTCCTCTTCACAAAGGTCCTTACACTTCCTACATAAGAAGTTCAGATCCTTATAGGCGGACTTCCTGCCTCCGCAATTCATGCGATAAACGATAAAACGCGTAACGTAAGCGAAGGTAGAGACAGTCGAGTCACCTACACGGCGTGGCAAAAACACGAGACACTCGCTCGCGTAGCGTAGACGAGGTGAATCCCTACGGAAAAACACCTAAGTAGCGTAGCGTAGACGAGGTGAGTCACACACGTGAAACACCTAAGCGGCGGAGCGAAAGAACAACAACTCTGACGATAGGTAATCGAGAGAGTTGAACCAAAGACTCTGAACTCGAAGAGCACAAAGTCAAAATCAATTAACGACCCGCCAAGTTAAAACAAAGACGAACAAGCCAGACAAATACTAGGCTAAACACTTACAAGATAATTCAATCTTTATTTCACATAACACTTGTGCGTATACCAAACCGTAAGTGACTGGCGTAGTGAGTCACTTGAACCAAACTGATTCAACCTAAGGCTGAGTCATGTAGATTCGACCTCAGGCGATACCAAAGGCGAATGGTAGGCGAAAGCTAGCAACGGGCAACGCGTGTCACTGGCAAGGAGTGTATCCACTGCTCCTTAACCAAGCAGAACAAAAACAAACACGTCTGCCTTGCTCTGCAACTTTTAGGAGAGTGAGCTAAACAGGTAGTGACGTCACGAGACCACCTGGACTTACAGCCCTTGGATAAGGGACTTTACGCACCCCTTCTCCACTGGTTCAAGGTCGGCTGTGTTAAGGTTGAAATAGCATACCTATTAGGAGGTAGGCATAGTAGGTCTAGTCAACAGATAGGTATTTAAATAATATGATAATGCAATTCTATAATTGATATCCAGGGTTCGGCTCATCATTATTTGCATTTTTGTATCGGATCTGCTATCACTTCTCAGTTGTGATAATATGTGATAATACAATGTATATGAGGTGAAAGTGCGCATGTTGTTCCGTAGCAACTGTGCAAATTACAATCATCTCTATGAATGAACTCGTAAAACTAAAAAATGTTCAACGTTTATAGTTCGGTTAAATCATATTGCTTCCGTCAGAAATTTACTTTTTACTTTTAATTACTAAGTAGCTTTGCTTATCTGTACAATAATCATTATAGTGAGATTAAACAAAACGCTTAAAACTACAGTTTGAAAAAACTGTAGTCAACAAATACTGACCTGATATGGTTTTTTTTATTGATTTCCAAATGATGAGTAAACCCATAAAAAACACCCCTTTCGGTTTTCCGGGAGTAGTTTACAATATATATCAAACTAATACATGTCATTGCAATCAATTCTCTTGACATCTGTTCATGTAAAATTGACTTGTATAAAGTGAAAAGGGTTAGGTTACCTTTTCCGATATAACCATGAACAGTCATTTTAAATGTTCAACACTCTGGACAGTGATTAAGCCAGTGTCATCACAATGAATCACGTAAGGGTGACAGCACCGTGACACGCCGCGTAGGGGTGTCAGGGGTACGCGATGGAGTCGCGGATGCGGAGGCCCTAGCGGACGAGGAACACGCACCCTGAGGTACGACATCCGCATAGGGCTCACACGGTTGCGTAGTCGTAGTGTGAGTGGGTAAGGTCCGCGGACCCAGACGCGCATCGAGCAAGGAAGAGACCATATCCTTGACGGATGCCAGAAGGAGGGTCGGATCGACCTTGTCAAACCTAGCCTTCTTGGACTTCTTCTTCTTGCTCTTGGGCGTAGTGGGTCCGCCCACCTTAAGTCTAAGCGGAGACAACCGCTTGTCTGGCGAAGGAGGGGACAACGGGCGAGTCCGCGAACGAGAACCTGAACACGACGGCGGAGGGGGGGAGCGTAAATCCTTCGACCCCCTAGCGGGTTCGGACAGGACCGACGATTCCCTGTCGAATTCATCCGCCCGTTCCATGAGGACAATGTCTACATCCTCCTCCGGAGACGGATGACGAACGGGAGACCTCTCCCTACGTTGAGCTGACGACGCACACTTCTGAAACGCAGCCCTATCGGCCACCGACTTGCGTATGGCGGAAACGTACGCGTGGAACTCCGATTCGGAGAGAGGAGCGCACTCGTCGCAACGGTACTCCTCTTTGCAAAGGTCCTTACACTTCCTACATAAGAAGTGCAGATCCTTAGAGGCGAACTTCCTGCCTCCGCAATTCGTGCGATAAACGATAAAACGCGTAACGTAAGCGAACGTAGAGACAGTCGAGTCACCTACACGGCGTGGCAAAAACATGAGACACTCGCTCGCGTAGCGTAGACGAGGTGAATCCCTACGGAAAATCAACTAAGTAGCGTAGCGTAGACGAGGTGAGTCACACACGTGAAACACCTAAGCGGCGGAGCGAAAGAACAACAACTCTGACGATAGGTAATCGAGAGAGTTGAACCAAAGACTCTGAACTCGAAGAGCACAAAGTCAAAATCAAGTAACGACCCGCCAAGTTAAAACAAAGACGAACAAGCCAGACAAATACTAGGCTAAACACTTACAAGATAATTCAATCTTTATTTCACATAACACTCGTGCGTATACCAAACCGTAAGTGACTGGCGTAGCGAGTCACTTGAACCAAACTGATTCAACCTAAGGCTGAGTCATGTAGATCCGACCTAAGGCGATACCAAAGGCGAATGGTAGGAGAAAGCTAGCAACGGGCAACGCGTGTCACTGGCGAGGAGTGTATCCACTGCTCCTTAACCAAGCTAGTCATCCACCTTAGGCGAATAACTAGCGAAGCCAGTGACAGGCGAGGCGAGAAGCCAAGCGAGACGCGAAGCACTTGACTACGGACCGAAGGCGTATGACAAGCGAAAGCGAATGACAAGCGAAGCAAGCCAAACGCGTAGGAGAGATTCCACTGCTCCTCTACCCTACGCAAGTCAAACACCTAACAGTTAGCACTAGAGAACGGTCCGAAAGGCGTATGACAAGCGAAAGCGAATGACAAGCGAAGCAAGTCACACGCGTAGGAGAGATACCACTGCTCCTTTACCCTACGCAAGTCAAACACCCAACAGTCAGGTGAGAGAAAACAAAGAATCATGAGCTGCACGTGCGGCGCATGCAACCCACCTACTCCGGGCGGTCGCTAGCTAGCACATGTCAACAAGGCCCCTTGAAAACTAACACCTACTTGAAACAGATTGTAACCACAACCTGCACTACCGAAGATTAAAGTTGAGGGTATGTATTGAATAAACAAGAGAAAAATAGCAAGTTAGCAACACAAGTCGCTAAATATCCAGTCACAGAACAAAAACAAACACGTCTGCCTTACTCTGCAACTTTTAGGAGAGTGAGCTAAACAGGTAGTGACGTCACGAGACCACCTGGACTTACAGCCCTTGGATAAGGAACTTTACGCACCCCTTCTCCACTGGTTCAAGGTCGGCTGTGTTAAGGTTGAAATAGCATACCTATTAGGAGGTAGGCATAGTAGGTCTAGTCAACAGATAGGTATTTAAATAATATGATAATGCAATTCTATAATTGATATCCAGGGTTCGGCTCATCATTATTTGCATTTTTTTGTATCGGATCTGCTATCACTTCTCAGTTGTGATAATATGTGATAATACAATGTATATTAGGTAAAAGTGCGCATGTTGTTCCGTAGCAAATGTGCAAATTACAATCATCACTATGAATGAACTCGTAAAACTAAAAAATGTTCAACGTTTATAGCTCTGTTAAATCATATTGCTTCCGTCAGAAATTTACTTTTTACTTTTAATTACTAAGTAGCTTTGCTTATCTGTATAATAATCATTATAGTGAGATTAAACAAAACGCTTAAAACAGTTGGAAAAAACTGTAGTCAACAAATACTGACCAGATATGTTTTTTTATTGATTTCCAAATGATGAGTAAACCCATAAAAACACCCCTTTCGGTTTTCCGGGAGTAGTTTCCAATTTATATCAAATTAATAAATTTCATTGCAATCAATTCTCTTGACACCTGTTCATGTAAACTTGACTTGTGTAAAGTGAAAAGGGTTAGGTTACCTTTTCCGATTTAACCATGAACAGCCATTTTAAAATGTTCAACACTCTGGACAGTGATTAAGCAAGTGTCATCACACTGTTCAGTTTTAAGTATGCCCACAGCTAGTCTAATCTATTGATTGAATTTCCTTGATGTATTAAAAATTAATAAAGATTATTTCTTAAATCTTAACTATATACAGCATGTTCCGGACATGTCACTATTGTGAACAAAACCTATCCAAGACATGAATCAAGTTGATATTGTCAAAATTAGGCCATTTTAAGAATCCTTACCAAATTAGAAACTCAGTTGAAGCACAAACTGTCCATCAAGAAATAGCTTGTTGCCTTTGACCAGCTGTGGGTTTTAATATAGCATTGACTAGGTGTACCCGTATTACTGGCTGTAACAATTATCTCAGCACAAACAATGCATCCTCTAAATGGCATGTAATGGTATAGCTACACGTCGTGTAAACATCCTGTAAATAATGCATATCCCACTCTGCCTTAATCCACGACTGCCAGATGTCAAATCTGAAAGGGAATATAAGCTCCTTTGTTTATTTGAACCGAGATTCTAAAACAGGCATTTGTATTTAAATGCTGTTTCCGCTAAAAGGGAATCTTTTCGTTTTTGTATAATCTCCTTCAATAACTGTTAATCTCCTTGAGAAGACTAGTTTCAATTCGTGATTCCTGCTATTATATCTTAGTGAATTGAGGGAGGGCTTACGAAATGGATACGTTTCTTATCATCGTGATGGCACTTCCATCTATACTTCATGGTCAAAAGATGTGTTCTCGAATATCAAACTTTCAACCACTCGTCCCATCTTCGCATTTGTCAGGTTACACGTTTGAATCAAAAACTGGTTTGGGTTTCTTGCAATGCATTGATAAATGCAACCGTCGGCGTCGTTGTATGTCGGTGAACTACAACTCTGTTGTAGGACTTTGTGAACTGAATGAAATGGCTAGCACATCTCTTGCTGAAAGTGAAGACTTCGTGTACAGTGATATTGTCGACTGGACAGGTAAACTCTCGGGTGGTTGTTCTAACCATTCCTGTCCAACAAACTCAGTCTGCAAGGACGTTTCTGGAGAAGTCATGTGTGACGTCATCTACTGTGACATATCCTCGGCAAATAAAGGCTTTAAAGTTGATCTCGACCCAGAACACAGTGGACTCTACATGGAGGGTGAAACAGTGACTTACTCCTGTCCCTATCATTACATGGCTACAGAGTTTGTGTGTGGACATCAGGGTGTGTGGCACGGGGAGATGAAGTGTAAACGACTTCCGATTAACTGCAAATCAGTAAAGGCATGTAATAGTTCTGCGGAAGATGGTTATTTTTGGATCTACAGTGCTATCACAGGAGGCATACCTATTAAAGTGTTCTGTTCCTTCATTACTCTGTCAAGCAATAGAACCTTCTTAAAGCTGGAGGAGGAATATAACTTTTCAGATTATCCAGGTGAAGGTATATGTGGCGAAACATCAAAATTTTGTGGGAAAACGCGATTTCAGAATGTCAGAGTTTACTTGTCATCCTTTGAGATTGGCAGCAAGCACGGAAAGGATGACACTATAAACAGTTGCGACTATGACTATTCACGTTTTGGATGGGCAGGAAGCTGTTCTAAGGGTCCTCAATGCGAGGAAAACATGGGAAGCTTCATCATCAACACAACAGGAACTGGCTTAATCGTTGACCCTTCCTTAACATGGACAAACGCAAATGTGACCAGGCAGAACGAGAATCGTGTAGTTGTTGGACAATGTCACGGGAATTGTGTGCTGTGTCATCCCGATGTGGAGGACGATTATAAGCGAGTTCACGTCGTCCTAGATCCCAAATACCAGCCAGCATTCTCGACTGCAGCTCTCCTGGACTGTCCTTCGGGCGGCGAGTAGCATTTCTTTAATCAATGAAATATTGTTTAATCCCTTACGAACATTATTTAATTTCTTTGATGTTGGTTTTACAATTTCATATGTGTTGTTTCTCCCCAAAGTCCCCAAAGTCGTATCAGTCTCTATTTCTGGCTAATTTCTGAGGTCCTGAGGTTTTCTGTCATTGTGCAATTCTGCATTATTGATTTAAGTAGAATTGCTTTCTTTTGTCATGTAACCATTGAGATAAAATCTGTATTTTTTGTTGCAATGTTTTAATCACTGTTAACTATTGATATAAAATTAAAACACATAAAAAAGAATTATAAACTTTGTATTACCGTTCAGAGAAATCGAAAAGGTTGTATCATGGCTTTAATAATGGTAATTGTAATTGGGTCTCACATCATTTTACCATTAAGGTTAAAGAAAAAGACTTTAACATTGATATAAAACAAAATATTGCAATGATTGAATGATATTTTACTCCTCCCAGATGACTGTACTATAACTGTAAAAGAGTTTCAATTTTGTTTATGGCATTTTTAGCAATGAGGTGAATTTGAAAGAGAAGGGAATTTCGTCACGAATGTTAGTCACCCCTTTCTCTCGCCTCTTATCAAATTTATTATTCTGCAATGCCGTGCAACTAGTTGCAACAGTTTTATTAAGCAAATTCGCCGTTTTCATTACATGTATGTGTAACATATTATTGCTTTTATCATTGTTTGTAGGTAATAATGATTTGTATGTGTGAAAACGGATATTTCTCTCTATATTCCTTCACCTTATATCATGTCAAAGTTATGTTTCAATATCAATGTTATATATGCATATATTTTAGTGCAGGTAATATTTCGATATTTCATTTGCTTCATCATTTTCTTTGATGATTTCGTATCATGAGAACTATTTATAAATTGCAGAGAAACATAATATTCTTTCTTTCCAACCCATTCGCTACATTCGAGGATGTGGCTTTTTCTGAGGTCCACTGTCACTTGTCAGAGAATAGGTCTCGACAACTAGAGAAACTTATTGTTAGCTGGAAATAAAGTTAATATACATTGTCCTGGTAGATTTCGTCTCACGTCAGTCGGGTTTTTGAGCTGGAGCAGGAGATATTAAGTTGGGGGCTCACTTGGGATCTCATATTCTAGTTCTTAGAATTAAGTTTGACTGTTTGACCTGCCTGGGTTAATTACAGTTATTGGTAACAGTCAGTTTCGTCAAGTTGCAGTTTGATGGAAAGGGCAGTTGCTGTGTTATTTATTTATTTTTTTTGCTTTAGACATTCAATTCAATTTTGAAATCCCAATTGACAAATCCTCACCAAATTTGGTATACTGTGTCTCAATACAATGTAAATGTGGCTTATTTGTTTCTGTTTCCATAGCAACAATTGAACTTTACCTAAGGGTAGGGTTTGTTTCCGGAGCATAACTCTCAAATTACCTGACCAATCCTCAAGTAATTTGGTAAACTGTCTCTCAATATGATGTAAATGTGCTTTATGGAGTTTCAGCTTTTTATCGTCCCGGCATATAATGTCCGTCCGTTCGTCTGTCCGTCCGTGATCACTTACAATTACAATTACAATTCTGGACTATGGCATGTCCGAAAATGTCACTTTTTGTGAACAAAGGCTTTCCAAGACAAGCTGTTATTGTTAATAAGTGATAACTAAATAGTAAAATGTAACATTGGGATGTGATGTTTACGTAGGTGGATTCGTAAACAGTGAATAGAATTCGTAGACGAATTATTATCGTTGATAACCAAGTACTTTTGATGTTTTAAAAATATGTGGGGAGTTGCTTTGATTGTTGTTATGTACTGTTTGTAAACAAAGTTGTCGGTTGATTAACAACATTTAAAAAAACAGGATGTTGTGATGTGCTTTGATTGTCGATGGCTAACAGTTTGGCCTACTTTGCCGGCGCCTGCTAATCTCACGTTTGTTGTTTTATTTTAAACAAAAAGATTCTCCAACAAAAAATAACAACAACACCGAATATCTGATTTCATTGTCTCAACTATACCTCATTCATATTATCATATCTTGTTTTCATTTTGTCATCATTTCTCATTAGGATTGATTTTATCCTATGTCTACGAACGTCTATGAATCCTCCGTCTTTCAATATTCGTATCAATTATATTTTATATCTATGACGATATTTTGGGACATTTGTAAAGTGAAACTTGATAACCAACATTACTCGAACAGTTTACAGCAGAACAGCGATGTGGCATTGTTGCAAAGCGTAGATATAACAAATTGACTGACCAGTTCCCAGGTCTTTGCCATTGTAAATAGTAAGCAAATGTTTACAAACTGTTCCTTCACGTACGTCACTTCCGAATACCTTCAAACCCTCTAAGCCCTGCCCCATTTTTCGTTTGTCGATCTCGGGTGAAAAGCAGACGATTTTTCGGCAATGTTTAAGTCACTCTAGTTTAATATAGGAACAAAATATGGATTTTTTGGGGGGAACTGGTTTTTCACAAAATAGTCCAATGAACCAATTGCAGTTAAGAATTAAATAGAAAATAATATAGTTCGGCCATCCTTTACAGCAAAAATTGCAAGGCTGCCAATTTATTGTGAACACATTTTAATATATATTTATTTATTATTATTATATATAAGGGGCAGTAGCACGTTTTTTTTCTCAAATAAGTCGATGAAATGTATTTGAAAAATAATTTCACAAATAGAAAAAACACCCTTCTCTTTCGGAAAATCAATTTAAATTGAGTGTACGGTCAACCCGCTATAATCCGGCCACCGATAATCCGAATCCTGCAGTTTCCGAACGGTAGGAAGATGTAACCAAACTAATATCTTTAGTAGTCCTCAGTACTCAGTAATCCGAAAATTTCACTATCAGAACGTTTTTGATGAAAAAAGGAAGCGTTCGGATTATCGAGGCCTGACTGTACATGCATCAGTAAAGCCATGGGAATCGCTTTGTAATTCGAAATAATAAAATCTGTTCACTATTAAATGACCGCCATGCAATTTTTGCTTTAAACGCAACACCGTTATTACCAATACGGATAATTGGTATGTATAGTAAGATGTTTTGCCCTATAAAGTAAATTTACATGATACAAACTATAATTATAAATGGGAAATTTGAAAAAATAGTTTTTGCCAAAAACGTACTACAGCGCCTTTAAGGGTTAAAAAAAACTAATTGTCTATCGAGAAATAGGCTGTTGCAGACGGCCAACCTTCGGTTTAGCATTGAGTCTACCCTTGTGAGTAGTATGAACAAGCATCTAAGAGCAACAGATTCATCTCCTAAATGGCCTGTAAACATCGTGTTAATAATGCATATCCCACTCTGGCTATATTCATTCCAGCCGGGTGTCAAGCCTGGGAGGTAATTGACTCGTTAGTTGGATGTTATTTGTATCCGAGATCCTCAAACAGGCATTTGTGTTTAAATGCTCTTTTAGATAAAAGTGAATATTTTCGTTTTGATTTAATCTCCTTAAATAACTGTTGAGAAGACTAGTTTCAATTCGTGATTCCTGCTATTATATCATAGTGGACTGAGGGAGGGCTTACGAAATGGATACGATTCTTATCATCGTGATGGCACTTCCATCTATACTTGATGGTCAAAAGATGTGTTCCCGAATATCAAACTTTCAACCACTCGTCCCATCTTCGCATTTGTCAGGTTACACGTTTGAATCAAAAACTGGTTTGGGTTTCTTGCAATGCATTGATGAATGCAACCGTCGGCGTCGTTGCATGTCGGTAAACTACAACTCTGTTGTAGGACTTTGTGAACTGAATGAAATGGCTAGCACATCTCTTGCTGAAAGTGAAGACTTCGTGTACAGTGATATTGCCGAGTGGACAGGGAAACTCTCGGGTGTTTGTTCTGATCATTCCTGTCCAACAAACTCAGTCTGCAAGGACGTTTCTGGAGAAGCCATTTGTGACGTCATCTACTGTGACATATCATCTGCAAATAAAGGCTTGAACGTTGATCTCGATTTAGAACACAGTGGACTCTACATGGAGGGTGAAACAGTGACTTACTCCTGTCCAAATTATAACATGGCTACAGAGTTTGTGTGTGGACATCAGGGTGTGTGGCACGGGGAGATGAAGTGCAAACGACTTCCATTTAACTGCAAATCAGTAAAGGCATGTAACAGTTCTGCGGAAGATGGTTATTTTTGGATCTACAGTGCTATCACAGGAGGCATACCTATTAAAGTGTTCTGTTCCTTCAATGCTCTGTCAAGCACTAGAACCTTCTTAAAGCTGGAGGAGGAATATAACTTTTCAGATTATCCAGGTGAAGGTGTATGTGACGAAACATCAAAATTTTGTGGGAAAACGCGATTTCGGAATGTCATGGTTTACTTGTTATCCAACTACATTGGCAACATATATGGAAAGGATGACACTATAAACAGTTGCGACTATGACTATTCACGTTTTGGATGGGCAGGAAGCTGTTCTAAGGGTCCTCAATGCGAGGAAAACATGGGAAGCTTCATCATCAACACAACAGGAACTGGCTTTATCGTTGACCCTTCCTTAACATGGACCAACGCAAATGTGACCAGGCAGAACGAGAATCGTGTAGTTGTTGGACAATGTCACGGGAATTGTGTGCTGTGTCATCCCGATGTGGAGGACGATTATAAACGAGTTCACGTCGTCCTAGATCCCAAATACCAGCCACCATTCTCGACTGCAGCTCTCCTGGACTGTCCTGCGGGCGGCGAGTAGCATTTCTTTAATCAATGAAATAGTGTTTAATCCTTTACGAATATCATTTAATTTCGTTGATGTTGATTTCACAATATCATATGTGTTGTTTCTCCCCAAAGGCCCCAAAGTCGTATCAGTCTCTATTAGAGGCCAATTTCTGCTGCCAGTGTAGCAGTGTAGACTTTGTAAAGTGCAATCCGATATTGCACAGAAAAGATGACAAAATGCAGGAAGACTGACTCTAGTTATGCCTTAAAGGCGAAGTTGGTTTTCATACAAGTTAGTATGATGAAGTAAATATGTAGACCTTATAAGTTGGTCCTGAGGCTTTCAGTCATTGTGCAAGTCTGCATTATTGAATTAGTAGGATTACTTACTTTTGTCATGTTACCATTGAGATACCATCGAAAATCTGTATTTTTTGTTGCAATGTTTTAATCACTGTTCACTATTGATATCAAATTAAAACTCGTAAACAAAGAATTACAAACTTTGTATTGCAATTCACCTTTCAGAGAAATCGAAAAGGTTGTATCATGGCTTTAATACTGGTAATTGTAATTGGGTCTCAGTCATTTTAAAATTAAGGTTAAAGTAAAAGACTTTAACATTGATATAAAACAAAGAATTGCAATGATTGAATGATATTTTACCCTTCCGAGATAGCCTTACTATAACTTTAAAAGAGTTGCAAATTTTTTTTGTCATTTTTAGCAATGAGTTGAAGTTAAAAGAGAAGGGAATTTCGTCACGAATGTTAGTTTCTCTCGCCTCTTATCAAATTTATTATTCTGCCATGTCATGCAACTAGTTGTACAGTTTTATTAAGCAAATTCGCCGTTTTCATTACATGTATGTGCAACATAATATTGCTTTTATCATTGTTTGCAGGTAATAATTATTTTTATGTGTGAAAACGGATATTTCTCTCTTTATTCCTTCACTTTATATCATGTCAAAGTTATGTTTCAATATCAATGTTGTATATGCATATAATTTAGTGTAGGTAATATTTCGATTTTTCATTTGCTTCATCATTTTCTTTTATGATTTCGTATCATGACTTAGAATCAATTATAAATTGCAGAGAAAAATTATATTCTTTCTTTCCAACCCATTCGCTACATTCGAGGATGTGGCTTTTTCTGAGGTCAACTGTCACTTGTCAGAGAATAGGTCTCGACAACTAGAGAAACTTATTGTTAGCTGGAAATAAAGTTGATCTACATTGTCCTGGTACATTTCGTCTCACGTCAGTCGGGTTTTTAAGCTGAGCGACAGGAGATATTAAGTTGGGGGCCACATGGAATCTCATTTTCTTGTTCTTAGAATTAGGTTTGACCGTTTGACCTGCCTGAGTTCATTGGAGTTATTGGTAACAGTCAGTTTAGTCAAGTTGCAGTTTGATGGAAAGAGCAGTTGCTGTGTTATTTATTTATTTTATTTGCTTTAGACATTCAATTCCTTTTTGAAATCCCAACTGACAAATCCTCACCAAATTTGGTATTCATGTAAATCTGGCTTATTTGTTTCTGTTTCCATGGCAACAGTTTGAACTTTATCTGAGGGAAGGGTTTGTTTTCGGAGCGTAACTCTAAAATTACCTGACGAATCCTCAAGAAATTTGGTAAACAGTCTCACAATATGATTTAAATGTGCCTTTTGGAGTTTCAGCTTTTTATCCACCCGGCATATAATGTCCGCCCGTCTGTCCGTCCGTGATCACTTGACCAATATGCACCAAATTTGGTATATTTAGCCTCCCCGTTTTATGTGGATGTGCCTTTTGGGGTTTAATTTTTTGGGAATATGTTTTCCATGGTAACCATTTGGACTTCCTCTATTTAAAGGGCAGGGTTTATTTCCGGAGCAAATCTCTAAAACTACTTGACCAATCCTCATCAAATGTTGTTTACTGCCTCCCAATATAATGCAGATGTGCCTTTTGCGGGTTTAAGCCGTTTTTTTAAATTGTTTGTTTCCATAGTAACAATTTGGATTTTGTCTATTTAAAAAGTAGGGTTTGTTTCCGGGGCAGGTCTCTAAAACTATTTGACCATACCTCATAAAATTTGGTGTATTGCCTCCCAATATTGTGTACGTGTGTCTTTTGGGAGTTTCAACTTTATTCAAAATATGTTGTTCTTATCCCATAGCTACAATTTTGACTTTGTTTATTGGAAGGGTAGAGTTTCTTTAAAACTGAGTGACCAAACCAAATTTTGTTTACTTCCTCCTCATACCATGTAGACGTGTTTTTTAGGTCTTCAAGACGAAAGTCTGAAGACCTATTGTTTTTATCCAGATTATTATTAGGTCTTCAAGACGTATGTCGTGAAGACCTATTGTTCTTATCCTGGTTTTCCTTATTATTATTATTTGTACTTTTCTTGTGCGCGGTGTACAGCCGAAACGGCTGAACCGATCTTCTTGAAATTTTCAGGGATTACAGCCTGTGACCTAAACTCGGGCTGTACGAGACCGATTTTTGAGTTTCGACTTCTATCGCGAGTTATCTCCCCTTGAAGTCAAAACTTTAAACCTCAATAGCTCGAAAACTAATTAAGATAATTATATAAAACTTTCACCAAAATGTGGGCAACAATATTCCCCATCGATTAGGCCCATAGCGGTTTTCGGCCGTAATAATAGATTTTTTGCTATTTCGAAAAAACTGAAATTTTTGCTCACTTTCGCGATTTTTAGGGTACGCGTCTTCAAAAATCTTCTTCTAAATCACGGCAATACATACAGATATGTGTGATAGCTCATTCGAAAGCCAAGACAACGTAGAATAGAATTTGCAAAAAGAATTTTGAATTTCGGCCTAGAATTCGAGTAATCTGCCCTTGAATATGGTCCTTTTTAAAAAGGGCGTTTTTCGGTTGCAATTTCAAAGGGCCATAACTCTGTAACTAATTGACTTATGTCAAAGTTATTGATAGCCATCTCTTTCGAATAAAGAGCTAAACATGTCCATAATACATCAATATCATATAAAAGTCGGCACAATTTGGACATATTCCAAAAAAAGTAAAATTTTGTGATTTTGAGCATTTTCGAGGGGTACTTTCTTTGTAGAATTTTCCATTGTAAACCACTGAAGATACAATTATGTTTAATATATCATCCTGAAGTAGAGATGTCCTTTATTAAGGTAAATAAACTTCAAACATTTTTCTGTCATAGTGTATGTGTGACAAGTCATAGAAGATTGCCATTTTTCAGACCTCGCCATTTTGAGCCATGTTTAAAGGATCATTACTGCTTAACTTCTTACGCTATTGAAATTTTGCATACACCTACTTATGCACAATTTCAAGAAGAACAACTTTTATGTTGATCGCTTTCATCAAAAAGTTGATAGTTAAGCCTCGAACATCGCAAACGATGTCTTGGTGTCCAAATTTAAGCATTTTTGAGTATTTTCTTGAATATTCAGAACAGCATAACGCATTAATTATGTATGCAATCTAAATGATGATTGCATCTTCTTAAGTGGAAATTAAAGCACAACATTTTCTATGTTACACCTTAGTATGGAAATATTAACCATTTTGTCTTAATCGTGAGAAATGTAATGTAGGGGTCCATTAATATGTGATTTTTCCGTTTTCAGAGGGGTACCTTCTTTGGAGAATTTTGTAAAAAAACTACTGAAGATAGAGACATGTTTGATAGCTCATTTTAAAGCGGAGAAACAGACGAATAACCCTAAGTCCAACATGGAGTTCTAGGTCAAGCAGAAGTCTTGAAGACCTAAGTATTGACGCGTCAATCCTAGTTAGGTCTTCAAGACGTATGTCGTGAAGACCTATTGTTCTTATCCTGGTTTTCCTTATTAATATTATTTGTACTTTTCTTGTGCGCGGTGTACAGCCGAAACGGCTGAACCGATCTTCTTGAAATTTTCAGGGATTACAGCCTGTGACCTAAACTCGGGCTGTACGAGACCGATTTTTGAGTTTCGACTTCTACCGCGAGTTATCTCCCCTTGAAGTCAAAACTTCAAACCTCAATAGCTCGAAAACTAATTAAGATCTTTTCATAAAACTTTCACCAAAATGTGGGCAACAATATTCCCCATCGATTAGGCCCATAGCGGTTTTCGGCCGTAACAATAGATTTTTTGCTATTTCGAAAAAACTTAAATTTTTGCTCACTTTCGCGATTTTGAGGGTACGCGTCTTCAAAAATCTTCTTCTAAATCACGGCAATACATACAGATATGTGTGATAGCTCATTCGAAAGCCAAGACAACGTAGAATATAATTTGCAAAAAGAATTTTGAATTTCGGCCTAGAATTCGAGTAATCTGCCCTTGAATATGGTCCTTTTTAAAAAGGGCGTTTTTCGGTTGCAATTTCAAAGGGCCATAACTCTGTAACTAATTGACTTATGTCTAAGTTATTGATAGCCATCTCTTTCTAATAAAGAGCTAAACAAGTCCATAATACATCAATATCATATAAAAGTTGATAGTTTCGGCACAATTTGGACATATTCCCAAAAAAGTAAAATTTTGTGATTTTGAGCATTTTCGAAGGGTATATCCTTTGGATAATTATTGATGATGAACCGCTGAAGATAGGAAGAATTTGCGTATGCCATGTTGATGTAAAAACGTCATTTATAAAGGACAATATTTTTCGAGCACGTATCTGTCATAGTTTATATGTGACAAGTCATAGAACATTGTCATTTTTCGAAAATCGCAATTTTTAGCATAGTTGAAAGGATCATAACTGCTTAACTAATAAAGATATCAAAATTGTATTTACACCGTCGGATGCACAGTTTCAAGAACAACAATGTTTCTGTTGAACTCTTTCATCAAAAAGATGATAGTTAAGCTCCGAACATCGCAAAGGTTGTCTAGGGGTCCAAATTGTAGCATTTTTTAGTATTTTCTTTAACATTCAAAATAACATAACGCATTACTTATGTATACAATCCAAATGATGATAACATCTCCTGAAGTGGAAATTGAAGCAGAACATTTTCTATGTAACACCTTAGTATGAAAATGTTAACCATTTTGTCTTAATCGTGAGAAAGATCATGTAGGGGTCCATTACTATGTGATTTTCCATTTTCAGAGGGGCACTTTCTTTGGAGAATTTTTGTAAAATAACTATTGAAGATAGAGACATGTTTGATAGCTCGTTTTAAAGCAGAAAAACTGGTGAATAACCGAGAGTCCAGCATGGAGTTCAAGGTCAAGCAGAAGTCTTGAAGACCTAAGTATTGACGCGTCAATCCTAGTTATTATTATTATTATTCTTTGCAGATTTCTTGTGCGTTCGCTCCAGCATTAACGGCTTGACCGATTTTCTTCAAACTTTCAGGGATGATAGCTTGTGACAATATCTTGAAATGCACGAGCCAGATTTTCGAATTTCGACCTAGTTCTTGAGTTATCTCCCCTTGAAGTTGAAACTTCAAACCTCAATATCTCGAAAATTTATCAAGATATTTTCATAAAACCTTCACCAAAATGTGGGCAACAACATTCCCCATCGATTAGACCTATAGCGGTTTTCGGCCGTAATAATAGATTTTTTGCTATTTCGAAAAAACGGAAAATTTGATGCACTTTCGCGGTTTTGAGGGTATGCGTCTTTAAACATCATCTTCTCTTTCAATTCTATGAGTACAACAATGTGTTGTAGCTTATTTTGAAGGCAAATGAATTGTTAAGGGCGCCTCTATCTCCGAATTTTGAAATCCATCCCAGAATTTTAATAATCTGTCCTTGAATATGGACGTTTTTTAAAAGGCCGAATTTCGGCCTCATGTTCAAAGCGGCATAACTCATTTTGAGTATTTTCTTGAATATTCAGTAGAGCATAACGCAATAATTATGTGTGCAATCTATATTATGATTACATCTACTTAAGTGGAAATTCAAGGACATCATTTTATATGTAAAACTTATCATGAAAATATTAACCATTTTGTCTTAATCATTAGAAAGATCATGTAGGGGACCTTTAATAGGCGATTGTTCAATTTTCAGAGGGTCATTGTCTTTGGAGAATTTTTGTAAAATAACCACTGAAGATAGAGACATGTTTGATAGCTCATTTTAAAGCGGAGAAACTGGTGCATATCCGAGAGTCCAACATGGAGTTCAAGGTCAAGCAGAAGTCTTGAAGACCTAAGTACTGCCACGGCAGTCCTAGTTATTATTATTATTATTTGTACCGATTTTGTCCCACGGGTTCTGAACTATTGGCTGAAGCGATTTTTCTGAAAATTTAAGGGGTGCTAGAGCGTATCAAGATCTCGCTCTGTACGGAGCCCGAATTTTGAATTTTGACCTGGTTCCGGAGTTACCCCCCTTTGAAGGAAAAACTTCAAACCCCAATAGCTCAAAAACTTATCAATATATTTTCATAAAACTTTCACCAAAATGAGGCCAACGACATTCCCCATCGATTAGGCCCATAGCGGTTTTCGGCCGTAACAATAGATTTTTTGCTATTTCGAAAAAACTGAAAATTTGGTGCACTTTCGCGGGTTTGAGGGTACGCGTCTTCAAAAATCTTCTTCTAAATCACGGTAATACATACAGATATGTGTGATAGCTCATTCGAAAGCCAAGACAACGTAGAATATCATTTGCTAACAGAATTTTGAATTTCGGCCTAGAATTCGAGTAATCTGCCTTTGAATATGGTCCTTTTTAAAAAGGGCGTTTTTCGGCTGCAATTTCAAAGGGGCATAACTCGCTAAGGAAAACTCCGATTCGAATTCTGTTTTTTGCAATCTGTTCATCATTTGTGGTTTAACAATTCCACGTCAGAATGTAATCATGTAAAAGTGGACCGTTAAAGCACAACGTCGACATGAACACATTTGACGATTTTCAGGGGATTTCCTTTGGAGATTTTTTGTTCGAAAACTACTGAAGATAGAATCACGTTTGATAGCTCGTATAAAAGCTGACCAACTGATTCAATCAAAAGACACAAGGAAACAACCAAGTAAAGCCTGCCTGCCTGCATCAATGCCATACATAAATGGAGGTCTTTTTACTTTTTTTTTTTTTTTTTTTTTTTTTAGAGTCCAGAGCGCAACCTGGATTTCTCAACTTTCTAATCCCGCAAGGATCAGAAAAATCAAGGTTTGAGCCGAATCGGAGCAAAACGCGTTTTTTTTTTCCTGGTGTTAAAAAAAAATTCAAATCAGTGTCCTTAGTTCTTATTGAGAGGTACAAACTCCAAAAGTGTCTTTTCCTGTCTTGCCATGTTTCTGCCACCACGTAACACCGAAAAATCATGCTTTGAGGCCAAACAAATTTTGAGCCAAAAAAATAAAAAAAATTTACTGCTTTTACAAATTGCTTCGAAACCGTTCCCGTAGTCATTATTGAGAAGTACAAAGCCCAAAAACGTTGTTTGCAAAGGTTACATGCTCAAAGGTCAAAGCGGGAATCTTGAAGACCTGCAGTATTGACGCGTCAATCCTAGTTGTGTATTAGAATTAGAATGTTGTTTTGTTTCCATGGCAACATTTTAGACATTTTTCTTTTAGAAAGGTTGAAACTTGAATTGAATTGAGGGAAGGAGGAGACATCTGTTTTTTCACCTGATGGTTCTTGTTTCACTTGTTTCACTTGTTTCTGTTTCAATGAATGGATTTGGTCTTTTTGAAGGGTAGGGTTCACTTCCGGAAATTACTTGACCAATCCTCAACACATTTAGGAAACTGTCTCTAAATATCATGTTAATATGTCTTTTTTATTTGAACATTTTTTAGTTGGCATTGTCATTTTTAAGGGTACGGGTTTGTTTCCGGAGCAGAACTCTAAAACTATTTGACATCAAATTTTGTATAAAAGCTTCCCCATACCACGTTTTTGAAATTTCCATGGCAATAATGTCTCTTTGAAGGGTAATAACTTTCTGAACTGAATTGTTCTGAGTTAGAGGACGGTGGATATTTAGGAATAAAACACCCTTTTAGATTTTTATGAATTTACACAAGAGTTTATCAAATTGTCACATTTAAAGTCATCGGCATTTTTCCCTCAGTAATATGCTTAAATTGGATTGTGCAATAATCGCGCAATAATAACTTAAATGTGTAAGCAGGAGTGTCCTCTCGAATAACCACAATAAAACCTTCTCTTTAAGTTTGACACTTTTTCTGGGTTTGAAGTAGTACTTCACGCTAACGAATCGTAAATATAGCTGAAAATCCTATAAAGATTTTTCTGTTTCTTTCATTTCAATCGGAATGAAGGATTAATTTGCAATATTAAAGCCCCGGAGCATAAAACAAAAAAAGATGATAAGATGTTTACTGTTATTTTGTATCAGCATGTGTAACTTTCTTATTAAGATGTTCATATGTCAGGTACATTCATTCAAAACGTATGTTCTTGTACAATTCTTCTAAAACTAATCATACATTCCTTTGCAAATGTATCAAATATACAGTAATAACGTTGTTTGAAACATCACAATTTCATGAATATATCATTAGTATTTACAAATCTGTTGGAAATCTGTTTAAGCAACCATTATCTTAATGGATGCTGCGATGGAGTTCTTTGTGTCAAGCATGCCATATTGATTTGTTTTCCCATGTTCAAACTTGCCATTGATGTGCAGTGGATAAACACAGCGTTATTTGAATGTTTAACATACATGCTGAAAAATCAAAGTTTCCCAAGTTTTTTTAAATCATGTGTCTGTAAATATTCGTATGAAAATCCTATTTTGACCAGTAGGTTTGGTCTACAGATGGTGAAAGATAAAGATAGGAATGTGCAATAATTTTTTTTATTTTTTTGTACTTTTATTTTATTTGTTCCCATAGGTTACAAGGTATATTTACATTGAACAGTGCAATACATAATGTGCAATAATTCATTCATTCCCTGTAGATGGGGGTTGAACACCTTTGTACCTACTTTGTTGCATCCTACTTCATCTGTGTATTTGTATCAGCTAAACTACTACAGTGCCCTGATTCCCTGAGCCTAATAACTCGCGTTTTACGTAGGTTTGTTACTATAATTTGTCAACCAATGAAATGTCGTGACTTTGAGCGTCGATGGTCGCTCATGGCTCCTCCCAACCGGACACTGGCTCTGTAGTATTGTAGTAGTTTAGCTGTTAGTTTAGTTTAACAAATACACTGATGGAACAGGATGAATTTATTGGTGAATTGAATTTTCTGAACACGGCACAGTGACGTCGCAGAATTAATTTTATTTCAAATTAATAAAATATCTTTAAAAACATATTTTGTTGTCATATGTTGGAATGAAATAGCGTGCTATTTAAGAAAATTTCCAATAGTTTCATGCAATACAACATAAATATTTTCAGGATAAACGCAGCCATTCAGATCTTGACATTTTAGAAGTTTTTAGAATATTTTAGAATTCAACTGCAGTTATTCTCATTTGACCGATTTATTGTAGTCATATTTATTTACATGAGTGCATGGCCTTCGTACGTAATAAAAAAGCATGCAAAGCAAAACATGGAAATCCTTTTGATGATATCACATAGTGTTGTGCGTCAAACTATATAGTATATATCTAGTAGGTCTAGTACATGCAGGTCCTTGAAACAAAAATACAAAGAATTGTACTAGTCAGTCTTTATCGCTGGCTATCTAAAGCCGTGCTGTATTTTGTCACCCGTTCTGTGTAAATGTGTTAGCGTGCTGCACCTGGACTTAGTAGTGTAATCAGATATCCATGGTACAGAACAGGCGATGAAATGCAGCAATGCTAAAATGAGAAAGCGATGGAGATGTTGTGTCGTGATGTGCAAATTATTTCTGATAAGTCATGTTGTAGATGACGGAGTTTTCTAGGGACTAATATAATATATGTTATCGAGCCCTTGGGATGACATATTTAAACTAGTTGCATCTATCACAGAACGCGTTCTAACGATGTTTTGACTAGCATTAACGTGTTCCCGAACGCTGAAATCAACGTTATTTGAATATTCAAGCTTTTACTTGTGGAAGGTATTTGTGGGGTATACAAACAGAGTTGTGCTAGAAGCAATCAATGAACCACTCGTGGTTACAAACGTTGTATGTTGAATTTCAGCTTTGAGGGGGCCATGAATTATTTATTCTAACTTATTTGAACGCTCATAAAGCAAATAGCCTAATTGCTTAAAAGGAATTTTCTCGTAAAGGGAGAGCTTTGGTTCAGATCAATAAAAATGAACTATATGTCCAACCAACTGTTACTTGCCAGATAATGTGCGCATTGGTTTAAACGATATTTATTTCAAAAGAAAAGGATCTTAATACCTCTCCCATACAATCATATATACTTGTAATTAATTTGTAATTAATGTTTATTCATCATAAATGACAGAAAGAAATCATTGAAGTTGAACAGACGGTGTGATAAACAAGTATACATTAACTGGAAAAGCGGTTTGTAAGGGTAAAATAGTTATGAACTGACTCTACAATGTTTTTGTTGATATAGACAGAAAAGAAATAATTTCCTAATAAAATAGTTCGAACATCATAACCATTGACGTAAAAGAAACACTTTGATCGAAAGTGAGCATAATTTAAGACAAATGAATAGAAAGTGAATTGTATATTCGTAATTATAACCGCAAGGGCAACTTAACATAAATTTTGTTTGTAAAATCGATCACATTTATGTGCGTTTAGATCGCTGAGGCTGTCTTTATTTGCAATGAATAATTTGATTGTGTCTAGTTCCAACGTTTCTGAACACATGATGCACAATACATGATACATTTCGTTCAAAGTTGTTTTTAACAAGGCAACGAAGTCAACGTTTCTTATTTCATCAAGAGGTCCATGGTTCGAATCCCGCCAGGGGCACGGCAACTTTGTCTGCTGTAGAGAACTGTTCTACACGCAGTAAGGTTTGGGTGCAATGCTACACTGAAATTCAGCGTAGTACCACTCATGGTTCGCTAGTTCCAGCCGATGCTCGCAGGTTTCACGGCTATGCATAGCAACATGGCGTTGCGGGCTTTCTCCCTGCCATAATACTAGCAGCCGCGATATAAGTGAAATAATATTGAAATCGGCGTTAAACCCCAACTCACCTCCCCTCTTATTTCATCATCATGCATATGCCATTCCAACACAGAAGATGGTAAAATATATTTTATATGATTCAGTACGACAAAGAGTTTGAGGTACGTGAAGTATGTTTGGTGATCTTGATTCATACACGGTTACTACGGATATGTTTAAAGGAATTAAATCCGATAAATATCTTGAAGTTTTCTTATAGAACATTTTATGAAAAACTAGCATTTGATAAATTGTGCTATGTTCGCTTATTGATGTAAAACCAGTTTCAAGATAGATGTTGCAATAGCGAACTCCTCTAACAGATCTACATATGGTTCTAAATCCGAATCAAGCTTCTCTAATAATAGCTCTTGAGTTTGAGTTTTTTCATAATCAAATCACAATAATCAAATATCGGTAAAATAAATGAGCTATATAAAGTCTGTAATGTATTTTCTGTGGAAACGAAATTTAAGACTTCCAAGACAGTTAATCATAGGACTTACTTTAGAAAGAATATCATCTATAATAAATTATGTGATTTCCCCGGTGCCACTCGCTTAGCACAAATAGTCACAGATCTTTATATGAGTCAATAGATTTAACTGGTTCATCATTCATTACAAGATCTGGCATTATTGTAGTTGTTTTCTTTCTTGAAAAAGTGAGGTATTCTGTTTTTTAGGGTTAAAGTCAACCTTCAATTTGCGATACTCATTAATTCTAAATCATTGAATGTGAGCCTTAATAAGTTTGTACACAGACAACGATGGTATGAACATTGCCATCAGTTTTACTCACGGGATTAATTCAATGACATATAAGAATGATAAATATAATTAGTTGTTGCTGATTTTTTTTATTATTTAATTTTAAAAGTTCAATAGAAAGGGTCTTAATACCTTACATTAACATTAATTTGATTAACATGATGAAGTAACACGCATAATCCGTATGAGGAAATCAACCGTGTTGGAGCGGTATTCAGATAAGCTTTGAGCTTGTTTACTAATCCAGTTCTTCTTGAAAAGAAATACATATGTTTAAACCAAATCAACCGTGTAAAACACTACAGGCTGTATGAAGCCCATGGATCTAAAATATTATTATTCTGTGATCTGTTTTTCTAGTATTATTAACACTATGAGGATGTTATTCATGCGCATGATGCGGAAAAAAATGGCCACGAATAAACTTTGAAAAAGATCCAAAAAAAAAAATTCAATTAACGATATTTATGTTTGAGGTACATTTTACAATTGAGGAATGACAAATATATATGTCCACGTCACACCTGAGTTGGTTTCGATTAATTCAATATTTTAAAGAAATGGAATGCTTGTGATTATGGCATGATGCAATACCACCTTTAGGCAGTAGTTTTTATGACTTAATTGGTGACTGTTTTATTTTTTTTTATTACAATATCATTTTCGAAACTAGACAGGGGTAAGAAATTAAATTGACACCAACATGAACCCTACCATGTTTAAAATGTTGTAAATGTGTGCAGGACGAGGCAAAGTTATTGATTTTCACACAGTGTATGTGTATGTCAATAAACAGTTGTGTTTTATCAAAAGTAATTTTGCGGAATTTTAAAATTTCTAAATTTTAATTTTGATTTTTTTTTTTAAAACACGTAGAAGAATTCTTTAACTGATTTAATATTCTGGACTAATTTCCCAAACTATTCAGTTTTTGAATACGACGTCGAAAACTCGATAAATTTTACATTGAAAATTATACATATGATAAACTGAGGGGTGGCGTTTCTTTTGGACTTTAGTTTATATATTTGAACAGTTCAATGTAAGACAAACAGTTTTTAGACACCGGCCAAACAGCCTCGGAGACAGGAGAATACAAGTATCAGGATCAGGAAATGGAGATCTAGAAAATATTATTGTGTTTATATTCCACTTCTAAATGCCACTCATTTAAGAAGGTCAATATCAGAACAATTCTCCATTCCTTGAGAATGATGTGATTCGGACATGTCGGTCTCGACTCATTATATATCTATTTGGGAATTGGAAAGTTACTAAGACAATATCCTACACATTAATAATACATTAATAATAAATGTACGCATAAGTTTGCATGCGTTAACCGATAATAGACTGCCACTCGTCCTCTATAGATTTTAAACTTTCATATAGATCGTGCTTTTTCTAAAGTATAAACAGTCAATAAATGTACCGAAGAGTTAACACAGCTTCCAAGAAACATGCATCAACAAAATAACACAACATAATTAGTGGTATTTTAACTTTTTGCGAACAAATTGCTCGGATGTTTGACTGACAACGTGAAAAAACATTATTTTCTCCAGAGCCATTAGTGTTTTAACGGAGAGCATTTAACAATTTTAACTTGTCAAGCTGAGAGCTTCAACATAGCGCAAAACAATAGCTGCTAAAATTGGTGTGACTTTCCCCAGTAAGCAGCCATTAAAGGCTTTTAGCAAGTTTTTTCATTTTTATACGTTCAAGTTTGCCATTTATGATAAAAGTTTTTGCAGTTTATCTTTTTAAGAGGGTAAAACAGTCCATTACACGAGACTATTGTCCGTAGAAAACATTGTCACATATAACACGAGAACTACAAACAACCAGTTAGGTGTGGTCACATTTTAGTAATTCTAGGATGGGAAATTGGAACACGTTGCTTAACCGCACCATACCCGTTAGTTTTAGGTCTCTATCTATTCATAGTGGAATATTGTTTTGTAATTGGTAACATTTATTATTATGTTTCATCTCTTTATTTCCATCAGCCCATTTAAACTGTTTCCTTGTAATATAATATTGTTATTTTTCTGACATTCTTCAAGAGTGTTCTATGAAATTTCTGCAAGTACAAAATGAACGTTTCAGTGTTCTTAAAAAATTCAAAAGACCGAAATGATGACTCCATAAACCTTACTTCAAAACTGATCATTTTTTAAGCTACCATATACCATGCAATGAACATTCGTTTAGACATACGTCATTTCAAGAATATAAACGCAAATTTAGATGAGTAAAACTAACTCATAATTAGCAATTACAGGAATATTGATACGTTTTAATGGTGTAGAATATTTTACATCCATTACTTTATATACAAAACTGTAGGTATGTTTAGCACTGTATGTTAATGCGAACTCGATAAAGCTAAAGAGTACACAAGCTCTCAAAAATCAATTGGTTTTAAAAAGACTATTGTTCAACAGGCACATGCTGTGTTAACAGTCACCTTGTTGCCATGGAGCCTCTTGATACTTTATAAGTCTTATCCTTGTGACAGACGCTAGCAGACAAGGGTTGAAAACTTAAGACTCCATAGTGCTAATATGATACAGTAAGTGACTGAGGCACTAACAATCTTTGATTACGCCATGGAACTTTATCACACATTAATACCAATGGCAATCATATGTATGTGTGATTGTGAAAAAATGTGTTCGTCGAAATCAAACATTCCACAGCTTATCTCCTCAGCATTATTGTCAGACTACACGTTTGAAACAAAGGACGGTATAGGACTTCTACAGTGTGTTGATGAATGCTACCGTAGACGTCGCTGCAAATCTATTAACTACAATGACAAGAATAACAACTGTCAACTGAATCATAAGGGTAGCACAATTCTTGATGAAGATGAAGACTTCGTGTACAGTGATATTGCCGACTGGACAGGGAAACTCTCGGGTGTTTGTTCTAACCATTCCTGTCCAACAAACTCAGTCTGCAAGGACGTTTCTGGAGAAGCCATGTGTGACGTCATCTACTGTGACATATCCTCGGCAAATAAAAGCGTGCAGGTCGATCTCGACACAAAATATGACGGACTCTTCAGTGAAGGGCAGAAAGTGAACTACAGATGTCCGACTGGTTACTACAGAAAAGACTTGGTCTGTGGAGAGGGAGGAGTGTGGACTGGTGAAGCTAGGTGCATCTCCCCTCCTGTCGGTTGTGCTGGGGTTTTAAACTGCAACTCATCAGTGGAAAGCGGGCTGTATTGGATTGTCCACGAAGTATCAAACGGCACGGCTGTGAAAGTATTCTGTGAACGCAGGGACGATTGGATATATCCCTTCTTGGATTTAAACGAAGAATATAACTTTTCAGTCTTTCCAAATCAGTCATGTACGGATCCTTTGGATTACTGTGGAAAAACAAGTTTCCAAAAAGTAAGATTTAGCTTTGGACAGTTCCGACTTGGTGACAAGGACAAACACGATCATGCGGAATACAATTGCGGAGAGGAGTATGCACCGTTCGGTTGGGCAGGTAGCTGCGATGGTAATACTTGCAGGGAAAACGTTGGGAAATTTCTGATCAACACAACAGGAACAGGCATCATTATCGACCCTTCTTTGGAATGGACAAATTCTGTGGTGACGAGGGAGAATGACAATCGTGTTGTTATTGGACAATGTAACGCTGCTTGTCAGCTGTGTCAACCCGATGTGAAGGACAGGCACAACCGCATTCCTTTTGTGTTCGACCCCTACTATCAACCCCCCGAGTCGGAGGCAACCGTTCTGAACTGTCCTGAGACAACTAATGCCTAGTCTCATGTTCGTCAAATTAACATGATCTAATAGGATACATTATACCAGTTGTTAAACAAACGTCTCTTTAAATAGTATGTCATTGTGTGATTCGTTGTTGTAAATACAGATTGTTTCCTTAGCAATACACATGTCATTTGACAGATGACAAAACCGGATAAACTGTTCGTTATAATACTGCCTAACTTGCTATCCTATTTGATTTTGCTTCTTACAATCATGTCCGCTTCGTTGTTCTTCGATCTTGTTTGTCAACGTCAACTTTGTTTGTAAATATGAACGATTTTTTTAAAAACACAGGTAAATGATTTTATCCATGTAATTTTAAATAGTTTATATAGAACAACCTTTAACAAACTGCACAGCACAGATCGGGGATATTGCTTTGAAAAAGCTCCCCGTCCGTTCATGCACACGTCACATAGTTTTGGATGATCAAACCAACTGTGCCGTGTTCAAGAGAGGTTTCAAAGTAATCACTCAATTAGCGATTACTTTTAAACCTCTCTTGAACGCGATTGCTCAAAGTAGAGCAACGTAGCAAGGCGAGCGAACTTCGAGGAATTTGCACTGTGTCGTTCAAGAGAGAATTAGCGCTACATTGAGCGCTACATTGAGCGATCAATGAGCAATTTAAGCGCTCGCTGCTATTGAACGGGGCCCTGGTTTATTTCTTATCGGCAATGTGTTTAAATATTTAAAAAAGTATAGTGAACGATGCGTGCTTATTGTTACTGATCAATTGTATCTTGCTTTTAAGCAATTGTAGAGTAAGCACGTTAAAAAATACACTATCTAAGTGAATGCATATATGTATATATACATAGCACATCACGTATCGTTAGTTTTTATATTCAATATGCATTATTTTTATTCATTCATTTCATTTTTATTCATTTTTCCAAATAAAAAATGTTCACCACTATGTGTGTCGTCATATAATAATAGTTTGACCATAGATTATAGTATCTTCACATGACGATATTGTGGATACATAAGTGTTTGATTTACTTCTCGACCTAATTCGGGTACAGAAGAATGGTGACAATATAGCTGTGAATAATCAGCTCATACCCACACAGTTAGTTTAAAGAAACATGTTTTCAAACTTACATCATCACTAAAATAGTATTAGGTAATATCGTTTTAAGCTTTAAGTTTTATTTTTTAATTTGTAAGTTAATAACTTTTTGCATTTGACTTTTGGGGTTAAATTACATTTATATGCAAACTCTTTTTAGGAACTTTGAAATATTTATATTAGGACAAGTATAAATGACACTTTCTTTATATCAAATGATGATAGTAAAGAACATTACATACTATTTGATCATGATGAATCCTAAGGAATGCAACACGATTCTCATATGTGATATGTAAAGGATATAACACTCTCCCTCGGTTTTGGTTGAAAATGTAAACATTCGGGGTCGGGAGAACCCGCGGGCCGAAGAAAGCCTGCGGGTTCTCCCGACCCCGAATGTTTACATTTTCAACCAAAACCGAGGAAGAGAGCTATATCTGTCATATAAAGCGAAGGAAAAGGCGACAAATTTATCAAAATCGGTTATTAATCCTGAAACATATTTCCTATGAAATGACATAGCCATGCCGTGAAAAAAAACAAGTATCGCGCAAACGAAGCCGGGGACTGTTCGACTTTCGCGAAAAGCTCGTGAATCTCACGCTCAACAAAGAGCATGTCTCCCTTAATTACTATCGTTATATTGATGTTAAGGAAACGTGACTATAGATAGAGTTGTTAAAAGTTTCATTGGAGTTATATATGACCTTGAAAAGAGGTTTACTTGAGAAAAGAATTACCTCCAAAATGACACAAATATGACACCTTAGGTTTATATCAAGGCTTAGTATCGTGTTTCCCGATATTCTATTTCGTTCAGCGCCCCCTTACCCCCGGGTTCAATTCGAGGTCTGGATTTTAACCGAGGAAATATGGTTCTAAGCATGTAATTCATATGTGAGACCCGGGATGCTTAACTGCAGCACCCATTACCCCCAGATTGTATTCGAGGGTTGATTATATTTGCGACGCGGTTGCATTTGAGGAAATACCACCGTACAGTGAAAATAGTTGATGAGATTCCAACGCTACGGGGACTCTTGTTGATTGATTCATTCTAGGAGACGGGTTTGTTTTATAAAATTTCCATATTTTTGCAATATGTTAAATCTTCATTTTCATAAGCAGATAAGTGACCCGCATCCAGTGACAATAATTACAAATCAAGTTGGTGATTATTGAAAGATGTTTCGAGGTAAATGAGTGGAAGTCTTTTCAGAACATTGTCTAGTATACTCTCAAATCCATTAAGTGAAGTTGAAGTGCGGACAGGGAGAGAGAAGAGCTTTATTCAAAATTGATGGCCTCTAGATAAAATGATGGTTTAACTAGATTTCTCCAGGTCTTCAGGATCATGCGTACATTTACATAAAACAAGGTGAAATCGTTTCATTTCGGAAAAGGTCAGTAAGTAAGCACGTAACAATACAGATATACACAGCGTGTTTCATCACTGATGTATAAACTGTTTTAAGTGTCACGTGCTGGGGCTTGTTTTATTTATTTGAATTGTGTTGTTGTCCTGGTTACCTACATACAAACTGAACATGTCATTTGGTTTTTATATAAACTATACATGCGCACACTTAGTCGATAAGACAATGAAACGTGACCGCGCCTAGCTAGTCAGCTTGGTGGAATTGAACAAGTGTCAGCTGTTAGCATGGGGTCGTTAGTTTCATTGAAAATGAGAAAACACAGACATATACACTCAACCACAAAAGAAACGTCACCGCATTGTCACAGTGTAAAAAATGCTGCCGGAGATAGTCCTTTTTTAATGCTGTTTATAGGGACATTATTTGTAAATCGGTCCCTGCTATTTCATACATCACAGTTTAATACTTTAATTTTACACAAATTAAAGTATACTTAGCTTGGGGTCTTGAAATCGCTTTTTCAATATGGTTTTTCGCCAGAATGTTTGGCATTTAACTTTAATATTCATAAAATATTGAAATTTAATTAACAAGGTGAGTTGCATAGGTTACTCCTAATGATCGGATATCTGAAGGGAGTAACCTCTGCGAAGGAGAAAGCCAGCAACCGTAACTATTATTATGGCTATGCATTGCGGTGAAACCTGCTAACATTTGCTGGAACTAGCGAACCATTGGTGGTACTGAATTTCAGTGAACATTGCTCCCAAACCGTACTGCATGTAGATTAGTTCTTTACTGCACACAAAGCTGCCGAGTCCCTGGCTGGATTCGAACCCCGGACCTCTTGATACGAAGCCGAACGCGCTAATATAACCACTTCGCTATCCCGCCCCTTTAGTTAATAAAAGATGCTATCGACATAAATATATTCTTAGATTTAAATTTGTTGGCGCTTATTAACTGCATGAATTCCTTTTTGACTCTCCTATCTACAAGATTCATCTATTCTGTTTCATAATATTTTATTTGGTCTTAATACGTGCTGATTTCAGTTCAAATAATAATTTCACCCAACTTGCATATTCACCCCCAATCGCCAAATATATCACAATTACTAATTTCAAATGAAAATCATTATACATGTGCAGAAACCGAAATTACACGTCCCATTTACCTACACAGTATTCACACCCTATAATACGCACCGTTGGCAAATGAAGGCACTCGTAGCTACGGAAGGCATTGGCACGCTACGGGAAGGCTTGGATGTGACATTTTGAAATTAGCTGTAAGTGTATACGTATTGTTAAATTATAACAATGTTTCACCTTTATCGATATTTCATATGTCCAATTACATGACATAATGCAGAACATCGTTGAAATGAGTTTTTTTAACCCTGTATTTTAACATCATATTACATATTTAGGTTTTTTAATACATAATTTGGAAATATTAGTCATTATTACTAAGCAGTTAAGCTATAGAATATACTTTTCAGAGTGTTAAAATATGTGTTAGGGTTCAATCAAATATATCCCTGCAACATATGTCCCGATTAACGTTGTGATACAAAGAAATATGTATTTATCACACCAATGTACTGTGTCAAGAATGTTACGGGGCTACCTGCACTAACATTTCCCAGCAACGGAAGGCACATGTTCCCATCTAAATTGGGCTACGGAAGGCAGTTCATAATAATACATTATTTCAACTATTTGAATCATCAAAATGGTTTTAAAAAATAAGATTGACAAACTTTACTTTAGATAACTTTTCTCCCCAAAACTATGTAGCATGCTAAACTACCGTTTCCAATTTAAAAATACCACAGGGGCTTGTATTGTCGAAACTAGCAATTAAAACGAATATGAAGTCGACGATCCAGCCCCATATACTATAAAAAAGTAAAGGGATGTAACGGGGTCAACACCCCATGTCCGTTTGAAATTATATTTCAGAATGTTGTCATCATATTATCATTCAATGTTATATATCACGGCAAAGCCAATACTTTTGTCTTTAAAACAAGCCATCAAACGTAAAAATCGAACGGATAATAACAAGGATATGATTTTTCAAAGCCAAAAATATTAGCACATTGCTCATGTAAGCCATTTGCCTGGCCCACCAAAATAATAAAATATTCGCTTGAAAAAATTATTATAAAATACTTTATAATATCCTGTCAGCTAATAGTGACCCAGTTACAAAGCCCAGTATTTGGTGCATCAGATCGCGCAAGAATTATAACACGGGGTGCACTGTAATTGACGTACCAGAGATTTTAGATGATCTCAAGTGTGTTTCGAAACATCGTTTGATAGTGAGACGTCCATATTGAATGACCTTGGCATTGGTCTATTTTTGGTAACGAAATGATGTCATAGGGCTATTTGAGGCCCTATGACATCATTTCGTTTCCAAAAATAGACCAATGTCAAGGTCATTCAATATGGATGACTACTAGACAAACGATGTTTCGAAACACAGGGGCTTGTATTGTCGAAACTAGCAATTAAAACGAATATGAAGTCGACGATCCAGCCCCATATACTATAAAAAAAGTAAAGGGATGTAACGGGGTCAACACCCCATGTCCGTTTGAAATTATATTTCAGAATGTTGTCATCATATTATCATTCAATGTTATATATCACGGCAAAGCCAATACATTTGTCTTTAAAACAAGCCATCAAACGTAAAAATCGAACGGATAATAACAAGGATATGATTTTTCAAAGCCAAAAATATTAGCACATTGCTCATGTAAGCCATTTGCCTGGCCCACCAAAATAATAAAATATTCGCTTGAAAAAATTATTATAAAATACTTTATAATATCCTGTCAGCTAATAGTGACCCAGTTACAAAGCCAAGTATTTGTTGCATCAGATCGCGCAAGAATTATAACATGAGGGACATTGTATTTGACATACCAGGGATTTTACATTATATCAAGTGTGTTTCGAAACATCGTTTGTCTAGTAGTCATCCATATTGAATGACCTTGACATTGGTCTATTTTTGGAAACGAAATGATGTCATAGGGCCTCAAATAGCCCTATGACATCATTTCGTTACCAAAAATAGACCAATGCCAAGGTCATTCAATATGGACGTCTCACTATCAAACGATGTTTCGAAACACACTTGAGATCATCTAAAATCTCTGGTACGTCAATTACAGTGCACCCCGTGTTATAATTCTTGCGCGATCTGATGCACCAAATACTGGGCTTTGTAACTGGGTATAACTTGATATAATGTAAAATCCCTGGTATGTCAAATACAATGTCCCTCATGTTATAATTCTAGTTTCGACAATACAAGCCCCTGTGAAAAATACAATTCTTACTATAATCTTGTCATAATATGATTCATTTTCTTATTCACAGATTTGTTCGACCCAAAATAAGAAGAGAAATTGAACAAATTAGTAAATATATTTTCCAGTCTAAATATTGATTAAGTCGATTATTTTCAAGCGCAAAGCATTGCCGCCTAACTCACAAAATGTATACAAAACCACACAAAAAAAACCCAAAGTTTATGAGTAATGAAAGAAATAGTAATATAAAATGTGTGGCTATTATTTATTTTCCATTTCGTTTAATGATATATTAGCTATAGATATTGGAATAAATGTTTTAACCAATTGCAACTAGGTAGTTTGCATGAATTTTATTATCAATGAGAATATGTTTGTCATAGTTTGCTGGTCTGATCACAATAAAAAGTACATTAATCAGGTGAAAAGGTTCATAATATGTATGTTCTCAGGGCATTTAAAAAGATTGTTAATTTAGCAATCGTCACATTCAGTAAGGTGTGACAAGGGTATCTTGCAAGAGAAGATCGGACAGCACGTAGGTTGCTATGGCGATCAGCGCTATAGACGAGCTTTCGCGCTTCGTAAACGCTTGTTGTTGTGTAGTACGTTTAATGCAATAAAGGGAATTCTGTTTATATGACGTCAGCTACCCCTTACGCGCGTTTATCGAAAGGACTTGTCTTTGAAACTAAATTTCATTACATTGTCGTGATATGAAAATTATTTATCACATGTCATTTTGTAGATAAACGATTTCCTAGCGATTTTTTTTTCCAAAAATATATTTGTATTTGAAAAACAAACATACTTGATGGCTCTTGAAATGCATGTTTTAAGAAACATTAATCGATAGTGTTTTGAAAATTCAAATTTAGTTTAGTTAGCTTCTGAAAACATGATTTAACTCTTTTTCAGTCGTATTTATCACTGGTGGATTAAAATATCATCTATTGTGTATGGTGACGTTTCTGTTTTAGTTGATTAGTTGTATTGAGTGATGATGATTTACTGTTTGCAGTGTAACTACATTCTTTGCAATGGGGGCTCTCTTCTTGGAGCTCTGATTCGTTTTGGTATGATGTTTGTTGGGCGTGTTACTACTACCATAGGCTATGTTGTGTTTGTTCTGTAGCCAAAACGTCTAATAGAGAACTATCAGTTGCCTCATATACTAAAAACACAATATCATGTCATACATTATGACTTGGTAAGAGTTTAGATAGATATGCCCAAACCTAAATGAGCACTAAACACTGTTTTCGGTATTATATGAGGTCATACTTCTCCACTGCATCAACATTTCTATTCCACTTAACCGTAACATTTTATCTAAAAAACATATGCCTTCCGGTGATTAAAAATTGAGGGACCTATAGCCTTCCGTATCCCAATTTTCTACACCATTCGGATAAAACAACGTCCGATTTTGTTATTACACGTTCAATGATAATCAAAATGAAATATTTGATTCTTTAATACATATCCATTAGTTCGCAGTTTATATCAGGTATTTAGTTTAATTATATTGTAAGATATCTACCAAAATGTGCAGCTACTGAGTCACAAAAACATTGAAACACCATTTTACTCTTGATTTTCTCAACAAATGGTAAATTATTCATATATTGACTTAAACAATACCTATGTGAACAAAATCCCACAATTTTCTTACAAATTGTCCACATATAGTTTCTTATATATAATGATAAAGAATTTTCACTCTTCACGTATGTGGGCAATAGCCTTCCGTAGCGTGCCAATGCCTTCCGTAGCTACGAGTGCCTTCATTCTCCAACGGTGCGTATTATAGGGTGTGAGTATTAATATGTCGTATTGAACATTATGAACCGAAATTTGTCGGTTACGTTGTCTGTTGTAGATAAATTTCCAAAATTACGTTTGTCTAATTGACGCGCGTTAATCGCGGTTCATTTTCCGATTATAAATCACTGCTTTTAACTTCATATCGTCACTAAAGTGAGTCGACTATCAACCATCTGTTTTTCATTCATTTTATCGAGAAGATCTGACTGTTACCGAAAATCAACATTTGGTTATCTCACAACACAGACAGGTAGCTTACGAATATGACAACTCGCATACACTTCATGGAAGGTTAATAAATGCAGAACCTACAGACATAATGGAACAGTCCAATTGTCTAGTAATTAGAGCAGAGTAGAGTAAGCTTGTTACGGGTTCGTTACAGAACAGTAAATACCGTATTTCCTCTAATACAACCCCGGGGTTCTAGTTCATTCAGCACCCCCTCACCCCCCGGGTTTTATTAGAGACCCGGGTTGTATTGGAGGCCGGGTTATATTTTTTCAGACATGAATTGACGTTTATAATCTTCTTGGTGTGACTTATTGGAAAGGTAAAATCAGTGATGTAGTACTACATTTCTCGTGGCATTTCTACTGAAATTCATTTGAAAAAAAAATATTGTTTATAAATTGACGGGGATTACCCACACTTCCATTAATCCCAACATTATACAGTTGGTGTAAAATGTTTTCTATCAACTTGCATTGTAAAAGGAGAATTAACTGAACATGGCGGATATGTATTATCATGGACCTGCTATGCTGAATCTCACATTGTCACGCCAATAATTCCCCTCAAAACGAGTGCATAACTAGTTTATATTGCAACACGGAGTATTCAGTTCTTACGTAAAGCCCGGGTTCTAATAGAGACCCGGGTTCTATTGGAGACGCGGGTTGTATTAACCTCAGCACCCTTTACCCCTCGGGTTGTATTGGAGGCCCGGGTTCTATTAGAGGCCCGGGTTGTATTAGAGGAAATACGGTACACTGTAGATGTTGTTGTGACCAGATAATCAAAAACTAATCTGTCTTCTACTCTCAAAGAGTTTGGGTTTAATAATATATGTCTTCTCTTCCTTTTGTTCTTTAATTTTTAAAAACCTAACTTTATTGAACTGAACTGAATGGAGCTGTTGATACACATGTAATGTTACGGTGGCGCACATTGAGAAACTGGGTAAAAAGAGCTGAAATGAACTAGACGGAAATGTAAATATTACATTAAATCAATTTAGATGTTTCCATAAAAGCTCAAATGTTCTATTTCTATTGTTGTCTACTAATAACTTGGCATCCTATTGTATTATAATTAAGGATTCAGCCATTTGGTTGAATCCTTATTGTTATTGGCGTGATTCTTTTGGGGGATTTTTTGTTTGTTTTTATTATTTGCAGCAAACTTGTGACACCGATTAAGCAAAAACGGCTTCAGATAATACAACCAAACTTTACAGTCTGACAGCCCTTACTGAGGAATCGCCAAAATAGGTTTTTGGGCGCAATCGGTTAAGTCATTAAAGGTCCAGTTCGAATCCAAATTTCGATATTTAACATGGGAAAAATTCAAAATGCACTTAGAGACTTGGTATGTTTTGCAAAAGATGCGCAATAACCATGCGAGCAAAAAAGTAAATCGTGGCGAATTCGTACGTCACATGGTTAAGCCGCCATATTGATTTAAGACACATTTTCATTTTTACTGACCCCATGCAGATACTAGCATCTAAGAGCTCAAACTTGCATATTTGTGAGGCTAATTGATTGGTGATTAAACGGTACTCCAAAGCAATAGAGAACTCCTTATACTTTCATCACAGTGACCTTTGAAAGTCCTACAATTTTTTTAAATCGCAAACTTCAAAGGGAGATAATTCAACCTACCCAACGAATTGAAAGATTTTTTCAGGAGAGTAAGACAGTACTACGGCCTTTACGAATCAATAATAAAATCGCTCGCGTACAGTCATTTCCGGTCATAATAAAGAAAAACTTTAACATGGGGACAATTCTTAAAATCCACTTAGAGACCTGAAACGTTTTGCAAAAGATGCGCAAAAATAATACAAGCAAAAAAGTAAATCATGACGATTTCGTAGGTCACGTGGTTATCAGACAATTTAACAAAACCTTCACCAAACTATAAGTACAGAAAGAACAGATTGCCATGACGGCTGTACAGCAGGCTGAAAAAAATATTTTTGACAAAGGGAAAATTTTCAAAATTAACATAAAGACTTCAAACTTTTTTTTAAAAAAGATGTGCAATACTAATACAAACAAAAAAGTAAACGGTCACGTGGTTTAGTCACCATTTTGATTTTCTTTGAATTTGTTCGATTTTGACATGTAAAATGTGCATCTCAAAACTCCTAGAGACATGCTAGAGAATTGAAACAACTTTCAATATATATGCAATTACATTTGGAAGATGTCCTAATTCATTATCTTTAAATTAGATAAAACAATTTATCGCTGAATCTGCTTGTCGTCGCTAGCGACTATATTTTATTATTATTCCATCATATCCTGTTTGTATAAATGGTGACAATGTGGAGATTGTAAATGACTATAAGTATCTTGGCACAATTATAGATAGTAATTTGAACTGGAATGCTAATATTGATGCTGTTTTCAAAAAATGTCAACAAAGATTACATTTCCTGCGCGAGTTGCGATCTTTTAATGTAAATGAACGAGTATTATCACTTTTTTATCACTGTTTTGTTGAAAGCATTTTAACCTTTTCCTTCAAATGTTGGTATGGTTCTTTGTCTCTTGTTAACAAATCTCAAGTAAAACATACGTTTCTGTACGAGGCGCATCTCTGCAGTTCACCGGTTATTAAAGGGGAGTAACTCTAATAAACAACCCTTACTGCATGCTGGACTTTGGCGGGTTTCTCATACTTGTGGTTTATGCACAATCTAAACAATTCTGGTGAGTTCAACACATATTCGCTTGATTAGTCTTAACCTGAATTGTTTCTCAACTGTTTAAAAAAAAGTTTTACAGTGTACTCTTGAAATGTTTACATAAACCAATAATGATCACCACACAAACTCGTCCCCACCCCAGGGCTGATCAACTAGTAGTATCCAGGTATCACTCAGCCCTGGGTTCACAAACCTCTCCAACCTCGTCCCAAGGGCTGATCAACTATCATCACTTGTTCACGCCACATGAACTCGATATCGTATGTAAAATGTCGGTAAAACATAAGTAAAACAAACCTTTACCCTAGGCTATGTAACATAAGAGTAAAGCCATGCAAGGGGTTGAAGGGCAGCCATTTTGCCGATCTAAGGGTCCATTCAACATTAGGTCAAGAGTTACGCTAAGCATTGGTGACATACACAAATGAACGCACGTACTTATCAATTATACATTTCTCTGCAAAACAAAGCTAATTTCAAACATATGTCACCCCTTACAAGGATCGAAATTAACCTTTTCAATGTAGTAGCCATTCGGACTTCTAGCCCAGCTTCATTTACCGGACTAGTGCTAATTACAAACCCTGCCTAAGATAACTTTAATAGCTCTTCTAACTCGAAAATCGGCCACAAAAACCTTTCCCGTTTACTTTAAGATATAACATTTTCTACCTCACCCTATGAAATAAAAATGGTAATTGTCAAGAGTATACAGATATCGTCTAGTATAAATAATAAATGTTATGAAAATACTCTCGTCACTTTATCTAAAGAATTACGAAATTTAGTTCTTAAAGGTGCATTATGACGCTAACTTACATAACCTAAGATTAAGGTAAATAACAATTTACGATGTCTTCAATGTTTTAAATAACAAACCTGTTGTCAGCATGTGATTGCTAATCCATGCACATTGGTGTACGGTACATCATACGTAATAGCGACTGACTGGCTGCAATCACCGACGAAACAACAGAAAAATTAAGCTAACCATATTCCTTAATTTCATTGGTTGCATATAATGATCTTTAATTCCATTGGCTCACTATGTCTAGACTGAATGTCGCCCATATGTGTATCTTTAATTAACTAAGGGCCAGTTTAGTGTCATCAGTTACGTCATATGACAGGACGTTGGCAATAAGCTTGATGCGCCGGTGCTCGGAAAAAAAAGTAACAGAAAAAAAGTAATAGTTTTTTCTAGGAAAAAAAGTAACAGGAAAAAAGTACAGGTAACAGTTTTCATGTGTTTTTATTTAACAAGTCTACCAAATTATCATATAATATACAAGCACATATTTGAAGGTGTAGATCATTTATTAGTGATAATATAAAGTGATTTTATTCAACTTTTAAGATATTTTACTTTGTTAATTTATCTTTAATAGTAGTATCACTGTTGTTTTCATAATCTTCTTCAATGACAAGATTATAAAGCTTAATTATGTTTTCATAAGCGTCTTCATTGACAAGATTATCAACATTGATTCAAGTCAATGCCGTATTCTTATTGTTCCTTTATATAAAAACTGTTACTATTTTTCCGTTACTTTTTTTCCTACATGCTGACGCACCACCTCTTCTATAATTGAACCGGCCAAGTGACAGATATCAGGCATCAAAGAAAAGGTGTTAATGCATTATAAGCGTAATTAAAGAATTAAATTCAAAACTATATTTCTTTTCATCAATTTTACCCACATAACATGATAATGATAGAACAGAATCTGAAAGAAAATGTGTATCGAAGAAGAAAAAACCCTTTTCATTTCGATTTGAAATTAATCATGGCAGGTTTGTTATCATATATCATTGTAGGCTTTAAAAGCTTTTGACTTTTTTACCCATCGCAATTTTTCTTGAAAATTAAACTTACTTACAGAAACTTAGCTGAACTAATGAGTCCTGGCAGGACTAAACTTGGAATACTGAATATGTGTTTATTTCGTAAAGGGTCCACAGGCCAATGATATCATGTTATGCAGACATTTGTTGTATTACAGAGAGCTATGATTATGTAAAATATAAATCATATAAGAGAGACATCTTTAAAGAACTTACATTTAAGTCTAAACAAGTATAGAAATATATGTATTTCAAATCTAAGACGTTATATACGATAAAAATACATAATTAGAGTTATACATACATGTAGGCAGCATTGGCATTGAACTCATGTATTTTGAAATATATGTTTTTCATCGCCACATTTATATAGGAATCACATTGTCCGCAATTGTCTATTGCGCCTGGTTAATAATTATAGCATTCGATATTACTTGTTGTTTATTTATTTATATACATTTCACTGAATATTCCAGGTAATATTTGAAATAAAATATTTGAAATAAATATTCTTAAATCATGTAGGAACGCTGAATATGGTTTGCATAAATTACATTACATAATATATAAAATGTTTTAATGGGGAAAATTTAATTAAATTAATGTTTTATATGACACAATGTCACATACACTGCACTAATATTTTCTCACCGATATCAAATGTGACAACAACTAATAAAAAACGCTGAATAAAATGTGAGTGAGTGTTTTGTATTAGTTAGTTTTGATTATGAATTCGCTTTGGATATGGATTTACCAACAGCTGCAGTCCTGCCGTCCAGTACCCAGTTGCGTCACACGACCTCGTCTCGTTCCGGCCTCGCCACGCTGCGGTCACAGCACAAATAACTTAGCGTCATAGTGCCCCTTTAAGAAAACCCTGAAACTTTTCTGCCTGTAATGACACTGTGAGAAGACTGAAGTAACCCAATCTAAATAAATTTAGATCAACTGACCTTTTTTTTGTGTTTTACGATTGATGTAACGGGATGTGGTGAATTCGTAGACCAGACCGGTTCGTATATATGCGGTAGATTCGTAACTGGTGGATTCGTAGAAGTAGCAAAATGATAAATTTATAATATCATGTTATTCGACTATAGACACTAAATGTAACACCATGCATTGGCTAATACGAAACTTTGAAATACTTTCAGATAGCCATGGTTGATGTTGAATTGCACTTTCTAATTTGTAGCTTATTAAAATATACCATGCATATTTGATATATGAAAGTGGATCTTCTCAGCATACACCAACTTAAATATACAATATGTTATGAGTTGCATTGATTTTTGTCGGTGTAATTCACAACATGAAAGTAATGTAATGACAGTAAATTAGGTTGTCGGTAGATTAACGACTTTAAAAAAACAGGATGTTGTGATGTGTTTTGATCTCCCGTTTGTTGTTGATTTGATGCTGTATATGGGTAATCTAAAATGGATTAAATATTATACTTACCTGTTACCATATTTCTTTATTCATCTCAAACACAAACATTCTCCAACAAAAAATAACAACACCGAGTGTTCATTATCGCTACTCTGATATCTCGTTAGCATTGATATATTTCTATTTCTATGAACATCTACGAATCTACCGCCCATCCTTCTACGAATCCACCGGAAATTTACGTCTACGAATTCACCTACAGCTGATGTAACAGTGGCCTGTATATGAGAGCAAAGACCATAAACTAAAGGGACTAGACTCGGCAATAGATTATCATCAACTATGTGTGCCTCGCCCCGGCTAGATGCCTAATCCACCCGACTTAATGAATTAAGCCTGCTGTGATTGCAAAAAGTCGACACTGGAAACATTATGTAATATTTACAATACACCATATGAAACTTTGTCATATCATTATTTCATACATCCTGGTAACCAAGGAAATGTTTTAATATTAAATGAGTTATAAGAGAAACAAAATCGCCACTTTTGAAATTTTCTCTTGACGCCATCTTGTTCTAGCGAGGCACACAAATATTCCTGCCTGTGGCTAAGTCCAGTCCCTTTATTTTGTGGTCTCTGATGAGAGGTGGTCCCATTGACCTTTTGTGTGCAAAAGATGGAGTTTGAATTTACCAATCACATCTTGTGTGTCCCTTAAAGTGCCTGAGACTGAAGCTTCAATTGTTTAATTATTTTTCATTTATCCTTATGAAATTTGTGAGCAGGACATTGAAATATTGTTCGGTGCTTTTCTAATGGACAGTTAATGACTCCTTTCACTGTTCATTTGCTAAACGATGTTTGGAGTTTTGAGACAGCTTAAGCTCTAGTTTTCTACAAACAATACACATCCGGTGATCCCGATTGAGCTACAGATCCCATGGATGATGGCTCTATTTTATAGTGTGCAGTTTCCATGGAAACTTGACTTAAAAGAACATTAAGTATGTTGTTTGAATCACTCAACATGCTTAAAGTCAAATGTTTTAAATTGTGTTATTATATCGAGATGTACTGACTGTTGCTGACAATAATCATTTTAAAGCCAGTTAGTGACAATGTAGAGGTGAGAGTCAAGATTTTGACAAAAACTTGACAATGTACCTAGGCTGGTTGTATGTGTCAATTTGTCAAACTTAATTTTGGAAACTTCTATAACTCCTAACAGAAAATATGACAGATTTGGGTTGGTGTTGTAAATACACTGTAGATCATATAACTAACTACTGTGCCTTTTCCTCTAGCTAAAAGATTCATTTGTCAAACAACATGTCTTTCTTCTGAGGCATTTCTCAGAATTCTAAAAGAAACATGCAAAACCGAAAAATTCATAGCTAGAAAAAAAACAAAAGGACAGGTCCCTACTTTGTAAAATGGAAATATTTATCCGTCATATTTGGTATTGGTTGAAGCTCCCATAAAATATCAATCCCCATCCAGTGTGCAAATGTTAGTTCTATCTATTATCTATGATATCCTCAATGACTTTGCATGTATATATTCTTATCTTTGTTAAAACACAACTATTACATATATTCACTGCCTTCGTTTGTTATATGAGGTGAATGTATGAATTTGAAATGGAATAAATAAAAGAATATAGTCAAATGCAATTTTGGAACTTATATATTATATGAAACAGAGAATATGACAGATTTGGGTTGGTAATGTAAATATGTCATATAACTACTGTGCTTGTAAAATGGATGTTTAAATTTGGTTTCTGCCCAGGTGTAAGGGCTTTTGATTTTAGTGTAAAAAAAAGAATTTATCTGATACCCGTTATGAATGTGCATGTCGCATGTCGAGTGAAATTATTAGCTCATCAGACCTGGAAGGACCGATGGGCTTATGACATGGCATGGTGTCCGTCCATTTGTCCGTAAACTTTTCGCTTTTTAGACTTCTTCTCGAGAACCAATGACTCTAGAGATGAAATTTTATGTGCAGACTCCTTGACAAATGCTCGCTCAGGGCGAGGCAACTTTTTCTGCAGTAGTGAACTGTTCTACATGCAGTAAGGTTTGGGTGCAATGCTAAACTGAATTTCAGCGGAGTATCACCCATGGTTCGCTAGTTCCAGCCGTTGTTCGCAGGTTTCACTGCAATGCACAGCCACATGGCATTGCGGGCTTTCTCCCTGCCATAAGCAGCCGTGATATAAGTGAAATACTCTTGAAAGCGGCGTTAAACCCCAACTCACCTCACCTCACCTTGACAAATGGGGATTCTAAGTTGTAGATTTGGTGACCCCGGGCCCCAAATAAAGGCCTCACAGGCCATGACCTAAAAACCTATTTTTATCTTCTCCAGAACAAAAATACCTAGAAGGCTGTAATTATGTGTGCAGACTCTTCAGCCAATGGGGATTCCAAATTGTAGATTTGGTGACCCTGGGGCCCCAAATAAAGGCCTAACAGGCCATGACCTAAAAACCTATTCTCATCATCCTTTCCAGAACCAAAATACCTGAAAGGCTTTAATATTAATATTACAATACGCAATGATTCAGTGATAAAGTAGTCCTGTAGGTTATTTTATATAACCTTCAAAGTATGAAGGTTATTATTTTCAACTGTCAAATTCCTGTCTATGAGAATGTATTCAGGTCATATGACCTTGTTTAGTCTTATCAGCAGAGTGTGTATCGCTTAAATTTCAAAGCCAGAATGTACTCTTTTTCAAGACATTTTCAAGGTTAAGGCATTTATAACACTACTAGTTGTTATCCTCTAGTTCATATTTCTGAGTCTGACTGTAATAATGTAATTTTCCAGTATTTATGATGGAGAAGCTGTGTCTGAAGAGCAGGATGACACAGAGGATGGTAAGGCTGTTAGCAGACAGCGTCTCCCACCGCCACCAGGGGCTTCAACACACTCTGTGCAATATGGGGCCACCTTCACATCACATGGAAACATCCAAAGGATCTGTTAACCATGCAGTGGTAGGAAACTGCAAACAAGGATCGATATCTTATCCGCACAAAATGTCAAAATGTGGACCATCTGATTCAAGGGCAAACACTTCTAGAAGCTTTGTTGGTACTGAAAAGAAAATGTGTGCAAATGCAAGATGGTATCAAAGTGTTACTTGTTCATCTAATTTGAAACAAAGCATAAGTCTCCTGAACAACAAAGCTTGTAATTATAGTAGGATGCACACAAGCACCTGTTCAGTAACTCCAATCTTCAGCATTAGAACTGCACCTGAGAACCTGCCTTTCAGACAGTTCTGTACTGATGTGTCAAAGAACCTTGATGGAAAACTTGACGAAAACTCCGGGTCTGCAGAAATGAAATCTTCATCAGAAGCTATTGCCAATATAGCCAAACTTGTCATGACTGAAGTAAGCAAGGAAGATAAGATGATTTTATCAATGCCTGAACAGAGGGTCAGAAGTATTGTCAAGATTCTCCTGGACTACAATCTCAGTGCGGCAATGATTCAGGACCTTCTGACTGAGAATCCAGGACTGCTGAAGGGAGCAAGACTGCAGCAGTGTCTCTCTCTACTAACAGACTATGGGTTCACCTCTGTTGATCTCGCCAAGGTTTTGAAGGATGGGCAAAGTATGGTCATATTGAAACCAAAGCAAATTGAAGATGTGGTTTATGCTTTGAGAAAGGCGGGTATGAAAGAAGGTGTCATCAAGGAACTGATAACGGAAGAACCTAATGTGTTGAGTCTTGTTGAAAAGGACATTCAATCTCGGATATCCCAACTTAAAGCCTATTTCAAGACTGAAGATGTTGTAAGACTTATTGTGAAGACCCCTGTTGTGCTTGTGTGTGATATTGAGGAAATTGTTGAGAAATTTAATTATGCACATCATGAAATGAGTGCTTCACAAAGACAGATTATGTACACTCATTTATTCACATATTCCCTGCATCATATTAAATGCAGACACCTGTTTCTCATTCGTACAGGTTTATTTGGGACTGAGAAAGCTTCAAAGGGTAGCAACCCTAGATTACAAGATGTTATAGACTCAAGTGACACAGACTTTGTTAAACAGTTTGGTGGCATGCATGTTGAGGAGTATTTAACATTTTGTAAAATGATAGCACTATCAGACCAGTATGAGCAAGATTGAGGATTTTAGTCTTTCAGAAAAGTGGACAGTCACAGTGTAGGGATGTTTTTAATAAAATAGCAGAGATATAGAGGATATCTGTCTTTTCTTGACTAATACCGTGTTTATCTCATCGAGTGAGGTAGAAGGGTTATATGCGCCACTCGTGAAAATATATAACTTTTCTACCTCATGAGATCAAAATCGTTCAAAATCTGATGAGCTACAAAGCCAGTCGCTCTATTTTAATTCTTCACATTATTAATAAATATTTCTCTTGAATACATTCAAATTTGATGATAGCCAACATCAGATGAATACACATGTAGTGCAACATCGGAGTAGATACGCCTTCTATACATGATAGTACATTACTTCCTCATCACAGAACTACACTTCTTACACTTTTCTGTATTAAATGCGATAACAAGATAAATGATAGTGGATTTGTTTTACTTGGTTCATCTTTAGCGGCGGGAGAAAATGCAATGTTAGTGACAAACACTTTGTGTTTTATTGTGTTTATTGGTGATATTATTTTCTAAATACATTTCTTTGACTTATTTGAGCGAAAAAATGTACCACTGCCCCTTTAAAAGATAAAATGTCATTAAACTTGAACTTCAGAAGTTAAGTGTTTATAATGACATCTATGAAGAAGGTGATGGTATCGTGTGAGAAGTCAATGGAATCCACACTGCTGTTGATTGGAGAATGAAGTACAATTCTTTAAACTTTCCAAGTTTTTGTAAATTTGAATGCAACCATTATATAGAAGAATCAACAGGTGAATGAACATTTGACACAGGAACTGTTTTAACTGCCTTGTGAGAAATAAAGTACACAAAATAACTTTTACAGCCTCTGATTATCCCCACCACTACAAAGTTTGTGGGTAGTGTAGAAATGATCGCTGTGTGTTCTAACTTGCGTTTCCAGGCTAAAAACCTTGATATGGGATAATGGGAAACAATCATCGTGTGTAGATGTGCTCTTGGGGTTTTCAACTTCTTTGTAATAATTAAAGTTGCTTCCATGGAAAAGCATCTTCAATTTTGTTTCTGGAGCAAACTTTAAAGGCCTCCTTTTATGTGCCTTTTGGAATTTGTAACTTCCTTGGATTTCCTTTTAGCTGTTTCCATGGAAATGCAATTTACAATTTCTCTTCTAGAACAGAACTTGAAAACCATTAGGCTTTGATCACTACAGCTTGGATGTAGAGCAATATTCTTGTGCGGCATGAATTTTAAAGCTCCATTATCGTTGTACAATATATTTAAAACTTTTTTCCAATTGGCGGTAGGATATAGATGACTCTGTTCATTGTGTACCGGTATATTTATTTAAGACTTTATACACATCAGTGTTGCAACTAGAGGGGTCCTGGGAATCTTGTCCCCCTTGTGCATGGTGTGACTTTAAATTTAAAGAAGTTGGTTGCTTAGTATGACAGCAGGTTTTACATGGCCAATATGACCATCTCAACTGGTTAGGAACAGCACTGAAATATACCATTTGTCACGTATCAGGAAAAACACAAAACCAGTATATGAAACTAATAAATTTGTTTACATAAACAAAAATTATATACACCCACCCGTCCCATTCCTAAGAACTACGTAAATAAAACTACCACTAACTCCCCAAGGAATATATTCTAATCATACACTACTCACCAACGCTGAGAATACTCAACACAACTCAATTCTGTTTGTATACACTAACATACAATCCAAGTACATGTATTCATCACAACACAATTTTGTTTGTATTCACCAAAATGCAAACAAAGTAATCAACACAACACAAGTTTGTGTGTATACAATACACAACAGCATATATCAATACACAGTGTACATAACAGTCAGTTTACAATTGAAGTGTTTACAATATACTATTTACAGTTCATGGGATGCTGTCCCTACAACATGATCATCTGAGGCCTCGTGTTGCTCACACAACGTCATAGGTGCATAGTTCATGGTGTTCGTCAACACCTACACGACACAGTTCACATTGGGCGATGTCCTTCCCCACGCCCACGTTTCACGATGACACCTGTACCGTCGTTAGGCATGCATGGTTGGAGTCCGGTGGCTGCTGGGTGTCCTAGACCACGCTACCCTGCCCCCTTCCTCAGACTGCTGTAGTCAGTCTATCCGGTCCTAGAATTCGGGGAGCATCCGAATCTAGACTCCCACACAGTACCAGATCATAGGATGACTGGGACACTACAAAGCAAAATCACATTGCCTTGCTACTGTATATTAGCGATGCTATATATACTGACACACATCGAATGTAGTTACACAAACGATTACAGTAACTGTATTACTTCAGTTGCCCACCACACCACACACTACCCACCTCCTAGTCACTAAGCAAGCCTTTCTTTGCAAGGACATAGGGGTTTAATACTCCAAACAACACTTTATCATAACAATGATAATGATACTCATGCTCCTTACAAAGGGGGGGGGGGGGGGGGATAGAGCAGTATTTAGCGCGTTCGGCTTCGGATCGAGGTCCAGGGTTCGAATCCCACCATGGAAACGGCAACTGCAGTAGAGAACTGTTCTACACACAGTAAGGTTTGGGTGCAATGCTACACTGAATTTCAGTGCAGAGCCCATGGTTGGCTAGTTCCAGCCGATGCTCGCAGGTTTCACCGCAATGCATAGCCATATGGCCCCGCGGGCTTTCTCTCTGCCATAATACTAGCAGCTGCAATATAAATGAAATACTCTTGAAAGCGGCGTTAAACCCTAACTCACCTCACCTCACCTCACCTTACAAAGGACAATTATTGAGGACAATTACATGTAATGTTAGCTGAACTGTTGCAACACTATATATAGTCGTTATACAGCACCATAATGATAAATACTTTGTTTAAAACTGAACACAATATTTCAACATACATACATATCTTGATCATGAGGTTATAATATTATAATATCCTATGTCCTATGCATTAAAACTGAACATTTGAATACTACAAAAAGCTTAAATTATGAAACAATCCCAATATAACAATACTTACGTCAAAATTCCTGGTACACAACCCAGAACGCACATGGTGTGAATTTTGACTAAGGTTCCCTGCACGTGAACCCATCTTATATATAAGGCTGGTCACGTGACACGCTACACTATGCTAGAGGACCTAGACATACTTCAGTGAGTTAAACAATTATTACTGTATTGACTGGCACAATACATGAAATTAATCCCTGTAACCTGACACCATTCAACTTAAAAAAATATTCGTTTCCTCTTCCAGTAGATGCTGCTATAGACCCATGAGATGGATTCTTCTTTTGCTGGAGATGACAGCCACTCATCCTGTTTTGGAGAGATTTATGCCAATAGTGACAGCTATGAACTGGAGATTGAATCGGAATCCGATGAAATAAACGATACCGATGATGAAGATGATGATGGTGATGATGATGATGATGATGATGATGATGATGGAGAAGATATTGTTTACTCTTCTGATGAAGTTATCGGTAATACTGAAGATGGTGAAAGTATTGATGATGAAGATGATGATGAAAGTGATGATGAGAGTGATGAAGATGACAAATCTAATGTTGAAATCAAAGAAGCCAAGTACCTTCTGAAGATAACAAAACCATACAAGTCTTGTCCTCAAAGTGATTCTGATGAAGAGATGTATGATGTAGTGACTCCTAAAGATTGGGGCATTTTAACTTATTGGATCACACTGAGAAATGGATATCAGATTGCCAAGTGGTTTGAAAATAAGAAAATATCACCCAAAGTTAAGGAGAGTATTGGAAAGGACTTTTCACCTCTGAATCTTGCTGCAAAAATGGGTAGCTCTGTCATGTTTCATTTCTTTCTTGGGGAAGGTTTTACATTGAACACATCTGTACATCCATTCCTGGATGCATCCTTGAACCATAACTTGGACATAATGGAGACCCTATTGAACATTGGTTCAGATGTGAATGTAACTAATGCAACTGGAAAAACAGCTTTGCATCTCGTTGCAAAGCAGTGGACCTGCAAACAAAAGAAGCTCAAGTATCTTCTTTCCAAAGGAGCAAACATTAACCAAAAGGACAATTCTGGTATGACTCCTCTACACCATGCTCTGGATACAGGAACAATAAAAACAGTGACTACACTTGTGAAGGCAGGTGCTTTAGTCAATGAATGCTGTGGGGATGGAAGGTCAGTGCTTTACATGGCAGCAGATAAGGGGATCAAGTTGACTGCTCGTTTATACAAAGCAGGGGCTAGACCAGGTGCATCCACGGAACATTCCGAAGTTGGGGTTGCGTTGCATGATCTTCAGCTTGTACGTTTCCTCATACAAAGGAACGCCCATGTTGAAGTGAATTCCTATTCACTTGATCGTCTGTTCTACTGCCATCAGCGAAAAATATCCAATCATATTGCTGATTTGCTTGTTCGAGCTGGATTCAGACCTCCAGAAGATTATGCCCTTCTTTGGAAGAAGTGTTTTTCGTCAAGAAGTTACAGTTTTAAGAAAATCAAATATTTGGCTTCCCATCCAAGGTCACTACAGGAGCAAGCCTGCCTCAGGGCAAGGGACAACTTGAGGGGATCCTCCAAATGCTTTCTTGATGCTGTTGAAAGTCTTCCTCTTCCCAGGAATCTTCAGGATTACCTACTCTTGAAGCATGTACCGAGACTATATAGATAGTTTTGAGAACTTGGTGAAGAAGCATAGCCAGTAACAGAATGGCATTGAAGAATTGCACTTTCTAAAAATAATTCTCATTATTACAAGATTGATTACATTGTTGTTGTTGCTATTACTAACATACACGTTCAAGTTGAATTGATGTCAAAGCAAAATAAATGATTGTATCTTGCTTAACAGGAGATCCACACAGTCAAAACCCTCCCAGAATATCTGCCAAGTAGAACAATTGTTGAGGACCTGCCTGTGAAGCTTGGAGTTCTCTGCAAAGTAAAGTTACAGTAGCTGGAGTCCAACAAAACTGAGAGACTTTGGATTCACTTCACTTGAATTCTCAAGTCATTGACTCATTTGCCAACATGGTTTCATATTCAGAGGCTTTATTTCTACATGTTGCATGTTGAGTTCATGTTTATCGTTTACAATCATTAAACAAATGGTGCTATTTTGTTTATTCTAATTTATTGTTAGAGCATGAAGAGTTGAATTGCGTTTTGTTTGTAGTTCTTTTAAATTGTTTCAATTAAAGAGTATTTTTTATAAAATGTCTGTCTGTATTTCATTATTTTGTATTTGGGGGGGGGGGGGGGGGGGGGGGGGATGTTGACTTGTTACTACAGAGGTCATGTCAGGACCTTTCACTCCAGCCAATCATTGGCAAGACTAGAAAGGAGTTGACATGCCATATCTAAGAAGACCTTCGATTGCTTGAATCTATTGAAGATGGTAGGTCACAGTGGAGGTCATCTGACTTGGCGTCTGCTGGATAGGAGTCAGATCGACGAACAGATTTAAATGAGATTTGCCTACCAAGGTTATCAAACTAAAATGGTACTGATTTTAAATTAACCAACTTTTCCATGGAATAAAATGTGACACTTCAGGAACAGTGTAAATGACATTTAAACTAATCAAGAATGAAAAGCCCAAAGATTTTTGTCATGGATTTCAGTCTGTCCGTAAACTGTTAACATTGTTGACTTCTGCTCAAGAACAACTGGCTTACCCTGTGTACAGGTACCTTGGCTAATTGGAATTATTATGTATATTTTAGGTATGTTGACTGTGACCTAATAAGGACACAGTGGCGACACATTAAAAACCTTTTTCTTGAAAAAATTAGGAAGCTAAAATCTTGTGTACAGACTCCTTAGCCAAAGGAAATATTAGATTGTAAGTCTGGTGGCACTTTTGACTGCACTGTTAAAACTGATTGTTACCTTCAAGAACTAAGGCCTTAGGGAGTTTAATGATATGTACTATTCAACCAATGAAGACTATAAATTGTATATCAGTTAATCTTGTAAACTAATGAAAAAAAATGTAAATCTTACAAATTTATATAATCATATCATATTATTCCCCTCTGCGCGTTTAGTGCGAAGCAGGAGATATTATATTCGACAGTGTATGTACATCTGTAAGCACGAAATAACTCAATTACTGTTCACTGGATTCTTTCATTATTTTGCATCTAGGTTCATCGTAGTGAGAGAAATGTTCCTACAGAGTTTTCTGACACAATGACATTTTGTCATTTTACTAGACATTAGTCAGTGGATTATCTCAAGAAGCATTCATTGGATTATCTTACACATAGCTTCTCCTAGGGAAGACAAAGGGCTGATTAAATTTTGGAGACCTTGTTTAATATCACAGCAGAACTTAACATTTTTTGGCATGTGAACTTGTATATTTAGCTTGTCAGCAGGATATCTCAAGAACCGATGACTGGAATATCTTGACATCTTACACAAAGCTTTTCCTAGGAAAGACAAAGAGCTGATTAGATTTCAGACCTTGCCATTATTCTCATGATCACAGCATAACTGTTAATGTTTTAGCATTTGAGTTTGTCAGTGAGATATCTCATTGGATTCTCATCATTATCTTACACCAATGTTCTTCTAGGGAAGATTCAAAGCCCTTAGTAACCTTGACATTATTTTTAAATTTTGAAGTATGAATATGACAACTCTGATGAGCTACAGAGCCAAATGCTCTATTACGTATCACAACCCATTCGCTGATGTGTATTCTGGTTTCCTGCAACTCTGAACAGTTCCAGCAAATATTTGTTATCCTTCTGTTTCTGATTTCTTTTTTCATTGATTTTCAGAAACAATGTGTTAGTTACTTAATTCAGTTCATATACTATTTGTCTACTTTCATGGCCAAACAAATTGCATCTGTTGAAAAATGATAGGTGCAATCAAATGAAAGTGTATCTGTTAATGTAAAACTTTTCAGTAATATATCTGTTAATGTAAAACTTTTCAGTAATAGTTATGTTAATGTTTCATTTGAATATTATTATTGTACCCTCGCTGCAACGTAGTCAGGGTAGATACCTCGCAACAACATAATGATAAATATAGTGCTCAGTAGGTCCTTCCATCCCTCCAAAATCATTTCTGGTGTCAATATGACTGAGGATCTGGCGTTAAAGTAACCTATATGGTAGTCGGGTGCCTTTCAGACGTTTCAACTCCAAGATGCAAATAATGTTTAGCTTACAGGCCATATGGGCATATGGCATGGGCCGGTGTCCACAATTGACATTGCTGCACTAAGAAAGCTGATATTTTGTGAGGGATAATCCATCCTCTGTTACCCATGGTTTTATATATGCTCCGTTACTCTCCACTTTATCACCCACGGGAAACCTTATCAGAGAAACCTGTACTCAAATTACACGCCCTTGGCCGGTGTGAACCAATCAAACTGCTACGCAGCTTGGACCTGCGAGCTAATGACAATTCATATCACTTCGTTTCAAAGCAAGCGAGGTCATTGTGTTAGCCATCTGTCACCAGTTATCTCCCTCGGCCATTTCCGTCTTATCTCATTGAGCATTTTTTGGGTTACTGACTTTGTCACGTTGGCCAAGGGCAGGTAATTTGAGAACAGATTCCCCTGATAAGTTTTCCCAAGGGTGATATAGTGGAGAGTAACGGCATGGGTAACCGAGGATGGGGATAATCTTGCTCCTAAGGGATTAAAGTTTGTTCAATTTTAGCTAATCAGGCCAGATGGGTTTATGGCATGGACCTTGTCCAGCGTCTGGCGTTAGTAAACTTTTCACATTTTCGACTTCTCCTCCAGGACATCTACACCCCCAAAATGATATTTTGTGGGGAGGTACCCTACACCTAGGCAATCAAAGTTTGTACATTTTATCCCGACCTCCTCTCTTTTCCCCCCACTCTCAAATAAGGCCATGGCAGGCAGTTTCCCTACAACCTTTAAACAACTTCTTCTCCGAAACCAGTTGGCATAAGAAGCTGAAATTTTCAGAAAAGCATCTTTTGGACTTGACCTCATCATCAAATATGGCCGTTGCCGGGGTTCAACCTCAATCTTAAATGATTTCTCAAGAACCAGCAATGCTATGAAGTTTTTGGAACATGATCTTTAAATAGATCTCCAAAAAAAAAGGGCGTTGCAGAGGTGCAAATTAAAGTTGTGTTTTTCACAAGAACCAGTAATGCTATAATGCTCAAATCTTTACAATTCAAACTTTGATAAATGGAGACTAAGATCTGTAAATATGATTAAATTACTCCCAAAAGTAAGGACGTTGCAAGGGTTCAACTTTAATGTGTTTTATTTTGTTTAATGTAAGTCTCTTTGCTTGTAATCTGAGCTATATGTTACATAATCATCACTCCACAGCAGCAACCTGTGCTAAGAGAGTGTGCTCGTTATCTCCCACCAAAATATATTTTGTTGTCCTATTTTCCAAAAAGTATGGCAGGGGAACAATTTAAAGTGGTACAGTCATAAAATGACTGATAAAATGTCCATTGTAATTATAATGGCCATAATCACATCATCTCTCTAACAAGCCAAATTTCAGATATGTTGCACCATTAACTGAACTGAAGTAAGGCATTTAAAATATCACGCACTGGTTGTCAACCCATAACTGTACTTACATGTAGTTGATTGCTGAATAAACACATTGACTAACTTTTCCCAATATGGAGTTTAAATTGTAAATTTGTTGACTGGGCAATTTGATGTTAGTCTTTACCTTAGAGATAATGAATACTATAATACCAAATGAGCTACAGAGCCAATGGCTGTATTTTTACAGTATTTGTACTCCAAAGCCCTAAAATGTTCAATTCTTCTTCCAGTAGCTCCTGCTCAAGACACAGAAAATGGACACTTTTCCTGATGAAGATGACAGTGATTCATCATGGACAGAGGAATGTTTCCATGACAGTGACAGTCATTTAGAGGATGATGGATCAAATTCTTCGTACTCATCCTATTCTGATGACGATATTGAAAATCAGGATGATGATAGTGACGACGAATCTGAATATGAATCTGAAGATGATACTGAAGAAGAATCTGATGAAGATGGTAATGGTGATGATGATGAAATTGAAGGGGATGAGTGGCTTGTTGACATCACAAAACCATACAATCCTAGTCCAGTAAATAATGCTGAAGAGGGCGACTATGATGAAGTTAAGCCTGAAGATTGGGGAAATCTAAATTTTTGGATCATGTTGAGAGATGCTCAACAGATTGTTGATTGGTTTAACAAGAGAAAAATATCCCCACAAGCTAAGAAGGATATTGCAAAGGTTTTCTCACCGCTGAACCTTGCAGCGCGGGTGGGTAGTATCCCAATCTTTAACTTTCTTCTTGGCGAAGGATTTCCACTCATCACTGCTGATCATCTGTTCCTGGATGCATCTTTACAACAGAAGTTTGACATCATGGAGACCTTGCTAAACATGGGTGCAAGTGTCAATGCAACTGATTCTGCTGGGAGAACAGCTTTGCATCTTCTTGCAAAGCAGTTGAGTTACCAACCAAAGAAGATCAAATATCTTCTTTCTAAAGGAGCAAACATTGACCAAAAGGACAACTCTGGCATGACAGCTCTACACAATGCTCTTGTAAGGGGAACAAAGGAAACAGTGATTGCACTTGTGAAGGCAGGTGCCTCTGTGCATGGATGTAGTGGCAGGGGTAGACCCATTTTGCACATGGCAGTTTACAGAGGACTGAAGATAACTTCTTTGTTATACAAGGCAGGAGCTAGACCAGGTACATCTATGGAGTACTCTGAAGTTAATGCAGCAGTGAAAATACCAAATCTAAACATTTTACGATTCCTTGTAAAATGGAATGCCCCATTAGAGGTTGACCTTCTGGGAGTTTCTAAACTTGTTTTCTCAAGTAAGAAAGTGTCAGCAAATCATATGTTAGACCTGCTTGTTGGAGCTGGGTATAGACCTTCAAAGGATGCAGTCCTGAAATCGGAAATTGAAAACAAACCCAAAAATATGTATATTGTGAGAAAAATGAGGCTTTTGTCTTCCCATCCAATGTCATTGAATGAGTTAGCATGCTTTAAGATAAGGGGCATCTTAAGGACATCCTCAAAAAGCATCTTAGACTCGGTGGAAATTCTTCCTGTTCCTGAACCTCTTAAGGAGAATTTACTCTTGAAACATGTTACGCAACTTCACGAAGATTAGAAGTATTGTGAGAAGATTCATTTGCATTCTGACTTTTCCAAAATAGTATTGATGAAATTTGAGTCCTCTTTCTACTGTTGAATTGAGGATGCAAAAAAAGATAATTTCATCAGTGAACACAAAGTGAAAACTTAAAGTCAAGACTCTCCATGACTTATCAGTACAGGTGTTTTTTTTAAAAACATTTCTTACTTTGATTTCTTATTGGAGGTATCTTATAACAAAATCTGTACATTAAGCAATATTCATTTAAGTACACTGTATTTAGAGAAATATGCATGATTTGAATTTTTAGCTCATCAGGCCTGAAAGGTCTGATGGGTTTATGGCACAGCGTCCATCCATCCATAAACTTTCTCATTTTCTACTTCTTCGGAACCAGTGACTGTAGACAGCTGAAATTTTATATACATACTCAAATACAAAGGGACAAATTGTGACCCTTTGACCCCAAATTTTCGGTCAAAGGGAAATGACCTAAGACCATATTTTCATCTTCTTCCCAATTATGAGGAGCTCTAGAAAGCTGAAATATTGTGTTGAATTCCTTGGCCGATGGGGATTCTAAATTGTAGATTTTGTGACCCTGTGACACCAAATTTGGATCACGTGGTCATGACCTCAAAAACCTTGTTTCATCTTACAAGTATGAGAAGTTCTTGAAAGATGAAATTTTTTGTACAGACTGGACAATGGGGATTCTAAATTGTAGATTTGGTGATCCTGTGACACCAAATTTGGGTCATAGGGGTCAGGACCTAAAAACCTATTTTCATCTTCTTCGCAAGTATGAAAAGCTCTAGAGAGCTGAAATATTGTGAACAGACAGACTCCTTGGCCAATTCGAATTCTCAATTGTAGTTTTGGTGACCCTGTGACCCCAAATGTTGGTCACAGAAGTAATGACCTAAAAACCTACTGTCATCTTCTTCATGAGAAGCCACAGGCCCCAGACCCTAAATATACACCTACGTATATCTACCTACCTATGTAACATATAAAGAAGGTATGACACTGCCGCCATTTTGAATCCTGGCATAGGACCGGAACTGGTTTGCTGGGTCAAATACGCCGTTTAACATTCGTAGACTGATCCAAGTTTACATTTCCGGTCCTATGCCAGGATTCAAAATGGCGGCGGTGTCATACCTTCTTTATATGTTACATAGGTAGGTAGATATACGTAGGTGTATATTTAGGGTCTGGCGCCTGTGTGAGAAGCTCTATGAAACTGAAATATTGACTCATTGGTCAATGGGGATTCTAAATTGTAGATTTGGTGAGCCTGTGACCCCAAATGTGAGTTGCAGGGTTCACAATATAAAAACATATTTCTGTAAACAATGTATTACTTGAGATAACTCAGATATTCAACCTAAGATGATACATTAAGGAATTTCTGAGGAGCTCCTGAGCCCATGGCTCTATTGTTTTAGCTCAATAGGCCTGAAAGGCCAGATTGGCTTATGACATGAGCCAGTATCTGGTGTCTGTCCGTCGTCTGTTGTCCATAAACTATTCACATTTTCTCTGGAAACCGCTGTACCCCCAAAGCTGAATTTCTTTGTGCAGGTACCTTGCACCTTGGAGATAAAATTTTCTCCTTTTGGACCTCCTTTTAAATAACAGGGGAACTGGAGTATTGGATTACAGTAGGGAAGGCAGGGTTGTTAAGAGGGATGGGGTCGGGGGAGAGGATAGGGGGAAGGGCGTGCATTTTTAGCTGATCTTGCCTGATGGGCTTATGGCATGGCATGGTGTCCGGCGTCTGTCCTTGGCCAATGGGGATTCTAACTTGCAAATTTGGTGACCTTGTGACCCAATATAGGGTCACATGGTCACAACCTTAAAAACCTATTTTCATTTTCATCTCCAATAACAAAAGGTCTAGAAAGCTGAATCGCTGTGTACAGACTCATTGGCAAATGGGGATTCTAAACTTTCGATAGATATCGTGAACATGCGAGTCCAACTATATTTTCATCTTCTCAAGAACCACTGACCCTAGAGACTCATGTGCAGACTCCTTGGCTAATTGGGTTTCTAAATTGATTGTAGATTTCGTGATCCTGCTACCCAAAATATAGGTCACAGAGGTCATGGCCTGAAAAGCCATTTTCATTGTATGTGCTCTTCAAAGGAAGGTAATTTAAACGAAACAACAGTGATGAATTAAATCTTCAAGTTTGTCTTTATTTGTAGGGGATTTTATCCTCAACGATAGGTCAGAGGGGTAAAGACCTTAAGACCTATTTCATCTTCTCCATTTAAAAATGCTTCCTATTTGTTGTACCTCTCACCTAGAAGTTGGCATTTTGAATTATTTAATGTATATGATGAGCTACAGAGCCAGTGGCTCTATTTTTTTAAGAAAAAAAAACACAATCTAATTTGTTACTCATTTGTATTTTGAAATCAAAGGTGTACATGTTTGTGCCTCTGTCATTACTATGTGTGAGCCATCCTTTAACTGCAATTATGTTAATGAACCTCCCTATCAGGCAGTTGGCTCTATTTTTTTAAAGATCTGAATACTGATGACAAATGTTTTGTTGGTGTTTTTCGTGATGGCCATAATGTTTACACAATGTAAATAAAATACTTGAAATAAAGACTATTTGAAGAAACACATGTCATTTATTTTTGAAAAAATGTGATGTTTTATGATTATCTTAAATCTTTGTTGAAACAAATCGATTCAATGTCCTTATTAAAACATACATTGCTTGTATAATGTGAACAAGATACTGGATTATGTAACATGGTGAAAAAAAAAGGCGATGGAGACCTTAATAATTAAGCATATATGTTGTTCGTTTCAGATGCTACAGTATTGATTGCATTAGCAGTGCATCAGAAATGACAAACGAAACCAAAACATAAAAAAAAATATTTAAAATTAAGTAATGTTTCATGGATTAGATACACCAATGCTTTGAATATAAATCAAGTATGGTATAGCAAGTAAATAGGCACTGATATTAGGTCAAATTGAACATAGGTCAGTAAGTTATCCGAACTATGTGAATTGGAGACATCAAGATGCTCAAATTGTCAAAGTGCAGAAACATTGTCTTCGGGGTATGAACATCCGATACTACCAGTAAGTTGAGATTGAAGCAGGGACGGTGTTGATCGTTACAGCAAGATAACAATGCGTGTTAGTCTTTGTTTGTGTGCTTTGATCATGGCCGATATAAGTATCCTCTATAGTACACGTACAATGGATAAACACTTTCGTTATACTATTACATGAGCCTGGGCTTATTGCTGAAAAGTTATCACCAACCAATAAACATTTTGTAATAAAAGGAAAAGGCTGCCTTTCATTAGGACAGCGTCTTGCTTGAATAACAACGTCCTACGTCCCAATCATAAATAACATTAGATTTGATCCCGTGTATATACATCCGGACAAGACGAGCAGTGAAATACTGCGATTTATCGGTGAAATAAATAGAGGATATTTGACATTTCTCGTCGAATACCATGTATATCTCATCGAGTGAAGTAGAAATGTATATTTTCACGAGTGGCGCAGCCACGAGTGTAAATATGTTATTTCTTCTTCACGAGATGAGATATACATGGTATTCGACGAGACATGTCAAATGTTCTATTTATTAGATTTAGCAAACCATGCGTATAGTTGGTAAATGACGTTCATTTTGTAAACGGAGCCTCCGAGATCGCCTTCCTTTCCACGGCCATCCTATGACGTCATCCTATTGTTACGATGACGTCATATGATTGAAAGTGTTATTTCACTGAGTAGAATAACATGTTATTTCACTCAGTGAAAATACGGATTTTATTTTAACCGATAAATGCCGTATTTCACCACTGAAAATCGAATAAACTTGTCTATCAAGCTACAGTGAAAATAACTTATATTTTCACTGCGAACGGTGACTGATATAATTTGACGTCACAAAACAATGGTCTCGCGCGGCGATTTGGCTTACAACGTCACAGTGTTACTGTGGTGACGGGCTGTTCCTTTCGGCCGCTTGGCATGAAAACGACCCTTTTCGGACGTAATTACATTGATAATATCATATAATAAATAGAATATCCGTCAATTCTTGACAAATACCATGTTTATCTCATCGAGTGAGGTAGAACAGTTATATATTTTCACTCGTGGCTGCGCCACTCGTGAAAATATAACCTTTCTACCTCACTCGATGAGATACACATGGTAGGCCTATTAGTCAGGAAAAGACAGATATCCTCTATTCGTTATACTATTACATGAGCCTGGGCTTATTGCTGAAAAGTTATCACCAACCAATAAACATTTTGTAATAAAAGGAAAAGGCTGTCTTTCATTAGGACAGTGTCTTACTCGAATAACAACGTCCTACGTCCCAATAATAAATACATTAGATTTGATGCCGTGTATTCGGACAAGACTGCACAACCCTATTTAGGTCTTCAAGACTACGTCTGGAAGACCTATTGTTATTATCCGTGTTCTTCATTAGGTCTTCAAGACGTATGTCTGGAAGACCTATTGTTATTATCCGGTTTTTAGGTCTTCAAGACGAATGTCTGAAGACCTATTGTTATCGTCGAGATTATTATTATTATTATTTGCACCGATTTTGTCTGACGAGTTCTGAAGTGACGGCTGAATCGATTTGCATGAAATTGTAAGTGATGATAGTCTGTGGCCCAACTTAGCTCATAACGGAGCCCGATTTTTGAATTTCGACTTATTTCGTGAGTTATTTCCCCTTGAAGTTGAAACTTTAAACCTTAATAGCTCAAGAACTAATCAAGATAATTTCACAAAACTTTCACCAAAATGTGACCAACAGCATTCCCCATCGATTGGGCCTATAGCGGTTCTCGGCATACAGTTTTATGCTATATCTCATTTGAAAGCCAAATGAATTTCAAAGGGCGTGTAGAAGCCCGAATTTCGAATTTCCTCCTAGAACTTTAATTATCTGCCCCTGAATATGGTCGTTTTTTAAATGTTCGTTTTTCGGCTCCATGTTCAAAGGCACATAACTCGATTTTAAATAAACTTGTGTCAAAGTTATTTACTGCTATCTCTTCATAATAATCAGTTCAACAAGTCCATAATATATAATTATCATATAAAAGTTGATAGTTTCGGCACAATATGGACATATTCCCAACAAAGTAAAATTTTGTGATTTTGAGCATTTGCGAAGGGTATATCCTTTGGATAATTATTGATTATCAACCAATGAAGACAGGAAAACTTTAAATAGATCATGTTGAAGCAGAAACGTCATTTATTAAGGACAATATTTTTCAAGCTCGTATCTCTCTTAGTTTCTTTGTGACAAGTCATAGAAGTTTGTCATTTTTAAAAAATTGCAATTTTAAGCAAAGTTCAAAGGATCATAACTGCTTAACTAATGAAAATATTGAAATTGTATTTATACCTACGGATGGACAATTTCAAGAACAACAACGTTTCTGTTGAACCCTTTCATCAAAAAGTTGATAGTAAAGCTCCGAACATCACAAATGTTGTCTAGGGGTCCAAATTAACGCATTTTTGAGTATTTTCTTGAATATTCAAAACAACATAACGCATTACTTATTCATGCAAACTTAATGATGATTACATCTACTTAGGTGGAAATTAAAGCACAATATTTTCTATGTTGCACCTTAGTATGAAAATATTAACCATTTTGTCTTTATCGTGAGAAATGACAGGTAGGGGTCCATTAATAAGCGATTTTTCCATTTTCAGAGGGTCATTGTCTTTGGATAATTTTTGTAAAAAAAACTATTGAAGATAGAGACATGTTTGATAGCTCATTTTAAAGCAGAGAAACTGGCGAATAACCCAGAGTCCAACATGGAGTTCAGGGTCAAGCAGAAGTCTTGAAGACCTAAGTATTGCCTGTGGCAATCCTAGTTTCTTCTTATTATTTGTACGTTTTTGGTGCGCGCTCTCCTGAAGTAACGACTGGGCCGATTTGCATGAAATTTTCAGGGATTGTAGCCAGTAATCTAAATTCCATTTTGTCGAGCCATTTTTTGAGATTTCGATCTGGTTCTTGAGTTATCTCCCCTTGAAGTTGAAACTTCAAACCTCAATACCTCGAAAAGTTATCAAGATATTTTAATAAAACTTTCACCAAAATGTGGGCAAAGACATTCCCCATCGATTGGGCCTATAGCGGTTTTCGGCCGTAATGATAGATTTTTTGCTATTTTCCAAAAACTGAAAATTGTGTGCAATTTCGCGGTTTTTAGGGTACGCGTCTTTGGAAATCTTCTCCTCCTTCAATTGTAACAGTACGGCTATGTATTGTAGCTTATTTTGAAGATAAATGAATTGTTAAGAGCGCTCTTGAGGCCGAATTTTGAATTTCGTCCTAGAATTTCGGTTATCTGCCCTTCAATATGGTCCTTTCTTATAAGTTCGAATTTCGGCATCATGTTCAAAGGGACGTAACTCTGTTACAAATAAAGGTACGTCAAAGTTACTTATTGCAATCGGATGCAGATACATTACCTAACATTTCTGTTACAGATCTTTATCATGTAAAAGTTGATAGTTTAATCACAAATTCATCATGTGCCCAAAGATATGAAATTTCGTGATTTTGAGAACTTTTGAGGGGCATATTTTTAGAAGAATTTTCGATCGCAAACTACTGAAGATACAAACATGTTTATTAGCTCATGATGAAGGATAGATATCATTTTATTAAGGACACTATCTTTCAAGCATGTGTCTGTCATAGTTTATGTGTGACAAGTCATAGAAGAGTGTCATTTTTCGAAAATCGCCATTTTCAACAAAGTTGAAAGGTTCATAACTGCTTAACTTCTTATGCTATTGACAATTTACATACACCCACGTATGCACAAATTCAAGAAGAAAAACGTTTATGTTGACCGCTTTCATCAAAAAGGTTGATAGTTAAGCCTCGAACATCGCAAACGATGTCTAGGGGTCCAAATTTAAGCATTTTTGAGTATTTTCTTGAATATTCAGAACAGCATAACGCATTAATTATGTATGCAATCTAACTGATGATTGCATCTTCTTAAGTGGAACTTAAAGCACAACATTTTCTATGTTACACCTTAGTATGGAAATATTAACCATTTTGTCTTAATCGTGAGAAATGTAATGTAGGGGTCCATTAATATGTGATTTTTCCGTTTTCAGAGGGGTACCTTCTTTGGAGAATTTTTGTAAAAAAACTACTGAAGATAGAGACATGTTTGATAGCTCATTTTAAAGCGGAGAGACAGACGAATAACCCTAAGTCCAACATGGAGTTCTAGGTCAAGCAGAAGGCTTGAAGACCTAAGTATTGACGCGTCAATCCTAGTTAGGTCTTCAAGACGAATGTCTGAAGACCTATTGTTATCGTCGAGATTATTATTATTATTAGGTCTTCAAGACGAATGTCTGGAAGACCTATTGTTATTATCCGGTTTTTTTTCTTATTATTATTTGTACGTTTTTTGTGGCACGGATTCTGAAGTAACGGCTCAACCGATTTGCATGAAATTTTCAGGAATGATAGCCTGTAACAAAAACTAGCCTTGTACGTCGGGCGAATTTTGATTTTCGACTTCTGTCTTGAGTTATCTCCCCTTGAAGTCAAAACTTTAAACCTTAATAGCTCGAAATCTAATCAAGATATTTTCATAAAACTTTCACCAAAATGTGGGCAACAACATTCCCTATCGATCAGGACTATAGCGGTTTTCGGCCGTGTGAATAAATTTTTTGCTATTTCGAAAAAACTGAAAATGTTGTCAACTTTCGCGGTTTTAAGGGTACGCGTCTTCAACAATCTTCTCCTAAATCACGGCAATACATACAGCTATGTGTGATAGCTCATCTGAAAGCTAAATGAATGGATGACAACATGATCTTTCCCGAATTTTGAATTTCGTCCTCCAATTTCAGGAATATGCCCTTGAATATGGGCCTTTTTGAAAAAGGCGTTTTTCAGATGGATGTTCAAAGGGGCATAACTCTGTTACAAATGAACTTATGTCAAAGTCACTTATTGCTATCTCTTTCATATAACTAGTTAAACAATTCCACAACATATCATTGTCATGTAAAAGTTGATAGTATCGACACAATTTGGACGTATTTCCAAAAATATAAATTTTTGGGATTTTGAGACTTTTCGAGGGGTATTTTCTTTGTAGAATTTTCCATTGTAAACCACTGAAGATACAATTATGTTAAATATATCATCGTGAAGTAGAGATGTCCTTTATTAAGGTAAATAAATTTCAAACATTTTTCTGTCATAGTTTATGTGTGACAAGTCATAGAAGATTGCCATTTTTCAGAACTCGCCATTTTCAGCCATGTTTAAAGGATCATTACTGCTTAACTTATTACGCTATTGGAATTGTGCATACACCTACTTATGCACAATTTCAAGAAGAACAACTTTTATGTCGACCGCTTTCATCAAAAAGTTGATAGTTAAGCCTCGAACATCGCAAACGATGTCTAGGGGTCCAAATTTAAGCATTTTTGAGTATTTTCTTGAATATTCAGAACAGCATAACGCATTAATTATGTATGCAATCTAAATGATGATTGCATCTACTTAAGTGAAAATTAAAGCACAACATTTTCTATGTTACACCTTAGTATGGAAATATTAACCATTTTGTCTTAATCGTGAGAAATGTAATGTAGGGGTCCATTAATATGTGATTTTTCCGTTTTCAGAGGGGTACCTTCTTTGGAGAATTTTTGTAAAAAAACTACTGAAGATAGAGACATGTTTGATAGCTCATTTTAAAGCGGAGAAACAGACGAATAACCCTAAGTCCAACATGGAGTTCTAGGTCAAGCAGAAGTCTTGAAGACCTAAGTATTGACGCGTCAATCCTAGTTAGGTCTTCAAGACGAAAGTCAGAAGACCTATTGTTATTATCCGTGTTCTTCATTAGGTCTTCAAGACTACGTCTGGAAGACCTATTGTTCTTATCCTGATTTTTTTTTCCTTATTATTATTATTTGTACTTTTCTTGTTCGCCGTGTACAGCTAAATTGACTGCACCGATTTCGATGAAACTAGCACAATTGATGGGCATAGGTGTAAGCTCGTGGCGTACGAAGCCCGATTTTTGATTTTCGCCCTCTAAAGGGGGAGGTAACTCAAAACGTAAAAAAAATTCAAATTGCAATATCTCGAAAACTTATTAACTTATTTGCAAACAAATTGCACCAAAACGTAGGCGACAACTTGTTTCATCGAATGATGTTATAGCGAATTTCGGCCGTAATAATAGATTTTTTGCTATTTTGAAAAAACTGCATTTTTTTGAATTTTTTGCAGTTTGAGGGTTCACGTCTTCAACAATCTTCTTCTCCAGATCGGCAATACATAGAAACTCATACAATAGCCCATTTGAAAGCTGAAATACTGCTGTTTATATGAATCTATCAACCTCGGCTCTAGATCAAACCGTTTTCTGGTTACAGCATTTTGAAAAATGACCTTTTTGAAAATGCAGATTTCTGGGCAATGAATTTGCAGAGACCTAACTCTGTTTGTGTCTCGTTTACAACGAAATTGACTACACCTACATCAATGAAATTGATAGAAGTAATGGGCCTAGGTATAAGCTTGTGGCGTACGAAATCCGATTTTTAATTTTCGGCCTCTAAAAGGGGAGGTAACTCAAAACGTGAAAAAATTTCAAATTGCAATATCTCGAAAACTTATCAAGATAATTGCACAAAACTACCACCAAAATGTAGGCGACAACTTGTTTCATCGAATGATGTCATAGCGAATTTCGGCCGTAATAATAGATTTTTCGCTATTTTAGAAAAACTGTAAATTTGTTGACTTTTCGGGTTTTGAAGGTACACTTCTTCAAAAATCTTCTTCTCGAGATTGGCAATACATAGAGACTCATACATTAGCTCATTTGGTAGCTGAAAGAATGTTCTTTATATGAATCTATCAACCTCAGCTCTAGATTAAAACTTGTCCATGTTACAGCATTTTAAAAATGTAACTTTTAGAACATGAGGGTCATTGTCTTTGGAGAATTTTTGTAAAATAACTATTGACGATAGAGACAAGTTTGATAGCTCATTTTAAAGCAGAGAAAGTGGCGAATAACCGAGAGTCAAACATGGAGTTCAAGGTCAAGCAGAAGTCTTGAAGACCTAAGTATTGCCTGTGGCAATCCTAGTTATTATTAGGTCTTCAGACGAAAGTCTGGAAGACCTACTGTTATTATCCTGATTATTAGGTCTTCAAGACGTATGTCTCCAAGACGTATTGTTATTATCCTGATTATTTTTTTTTTTATTATTCTTTGTACCAAATTTTGTTCAGCAGATTTCTCAGTAACGGCTGGGTCGATTTGCATGAAATTTTCAGGAAAGGTAGCTTGTAACCAAACTTAGGGGACACTTTTTTACTTTTTTGATTTTCGACTTCGTTCTTGAGTTATCTCCCCTTGAAGTTGAAACTTCAAACCTCAATAGCTCGAAAACTTTCCAAGATATTTTCAAAAAACTTTCACCAAAATGTGGGCAACAACATTCCCCATCGAATAGGACTAGTGCAGATTTCGGCCGTAACAATAGATTTTTTGCTATTTCGAAAAAACTGAAAATTTGGTGCACTTTCGCAGGTTTGAGGGTACGCGTCTTCAAAAATCTTCTTCTAAATCACGGCAATACATACAGATATGTGTGATAGCTCATTCGAAAGCCAAGACAACGTAGAATATAATTTGCTAACAGAATTTTGAATTTCGGCCTAGAATTCGAGTAATCTGCCCTTGAATATGGTCCTTTTTAAAAAGGGCGTTTTTCATCTGCAATTTCAAAGGGGCATAACTCTGTAACTAATTGACTTATGTCAAAGTTATTGATAGCCTTCTCTTTCTAATAAGGAGCTAAACAAGTCCATAATACATCAAGGTCATATAAAAGTTGATAGTTTCGACACAATTTGGACATATTCTCAAAAAAGTTAAATTTTGTGATTTTGAGCATTTTCAAGGGGTATATTCTTTGGAGAATTATTGATTATGAACCAATGGAGATAGGAAGACTTTAAATAGATCATGGTGATGTAGAAACGTCATTTATTAAGGACAATATTTTTCAAGCTCAAATCTGTCTTGGTTTTTTTGTGACAAGTCATAGAAGTTTGTCATTTTTAAAAAATCGCCATTTTCAACAAAGTTGAAAGATTCATAACTGCTTAACTTCTTATGCTATTGAAATTATACATAAACCTACGTATGCACAATTTCAAGAAGAACAACTTTTATGTTGACCGCTTTCATCAAAAAGTTGATAGTTAAGCCTTGAACATCGCAAGTGATGTCTAGGGGTCCAAATTTAAGCATTTTTGACTATTTTCTTGAATATTCAAAACAACATAACGCATTTATTATGTATGCAATCTAAATGATGATTACATTTTCTTAAGTGGAAATTAAAGCACAACATTTTCTATGTTGCACCTTAATATGGAAATATTAACCATTTTGTCTTAATCGTGAGAAATGTAATGTAGGGGTCCATTAATATGTGATTTTTCCGTTTTCAGAGGGGTACCTTCTTTGGAGAATTTTTGTAAAAAAAACTACTGAAGATAGAGACATGTTTGATAGCTCATTTTAAAGCGGAGAAACAGACGAATAACCCTGAGTCCAGCATGGAGTTCAAGGTCAAGCAGAAGTCTTGAAGACCTAAGTATTGACGTGTCAATCCTAGTTATTATTATTATTATTTCCAAGATTTTTGTGACAGCTGTACTGAAAAAACGGGTGACCCGATTTTCATGAAATTAACAGGGATGTTAGCCTCTGGGCTGAAATTGATACAGATGAAAAAAAATCCCGACTTCCGGTTCCGGTTTCTGAGTTACGGCCCTTCGAAAATTCGAATTTTAACATGGGAAATTTTTTCAAAATGCATCTAGAGACTTGAAACTTTTTCTAAAAGATGCGCAATAAGATTGGGAACAAAAAAGTAAATCATGACGAAGTCGTGGGTCAAATGAATTAGACGTCATTTCGTTTTTAGTGAATTTTCAGCGTTTTTGACCCCACCCATCTTCAAAAATCTTCTCCTCTGAAGATTCTGGCACTACAGATCTGAAACTTTCACACAAAGTAGCTGATGCATTGTACTCAAAACGATACGAATCAGAATTTGCGAAATCTTTATACTTTTTTCACAGTGAGCTTTCAAATTTGTCTGAAATCGGAAAAAAGTGGAAAATGGCCAACTTCAAGGGCATATAACTAAAAGACCTATGACGGGAACGTTATGACTTTTTCAGGGAAGGAAGATACATATGTCGTGTACAAGAATCAATAATAAAATGGCGTGCGAACAGTCATTTCCGGTCTGTAGGAATTTTGAAAAAAATTACATTTTTCAAAATTTAAAATTTAACATGGGCAAAAATTTCAAAATAGACCTAGAGACTTGCAACTCCATTTAAACGATAGGTTATATCGTTGTGACCAAAATTGTAAATCATGACGACTTCGTAGCTCACATGGTTTAGCCGCCATTTACATTTTCTGTATTATAATGTTTTTTCATCGGTTAACTTGGAAGCCCTGCCTTTGGATGCTCCTTGGCAAGAGGTTGCGGGAAACTGGCATCTCATCTCATGAGTGTTATTGTCATTGTATTATTTCTAAATATCTACTTTCAGACTTGCAACTTGTTTTAAAGGAATCAAAATGAAGCTCATTGCAAATAAATAAAGCTGATATGTTCGTTGTAGTTCACAAATAATTAAAATTCAATATTTCCTTCATTTTGACGCCTGGTTTGCTTATGGCAGCATGCACCTTGGCAGGAGCTTGTGGAAGAGTCTTCTCTTTAACCGAATTTCAATTTTAAAAAAAGAACAAGAGACTTGTAATTTAATTTAAAGATAGCTAATATCGCTGTGATCAAAATTGTAAATCAGGGCGAATTCGTTGCTCATATGGTTCATCCACTATTTATAATTTCTTTATTTTAATGTATTATCATCATTTCACTTCGAGGCCATGCCTTTGGCAGCATGCTCATTGGCAAGAGGTTGCGGGAACCTGGCATCTTATCTATTTAGTGTAATTGTCATCGTATTGTTTCTAAATATCTACTTAAAGACATGCAACTTGTTTTAAAAGAATCACAATAGTATTTCATGCAAATAAATAATGCTGATGTATTCGTAGTAGTTTACAAATATTTAAAATTCAACATTTCCTTCCTTTTGACGCTTGGTCTGCTTATGGCTGCATGCACCTTGGCAGGAGCTTGCGGAAATTGTAATTTCTTCTTAGGACACTGCAGGCATCGGTGAAAGATTTTAAAACAAATTTTTTATTTTAAACAAGGGTAAAATTTCCAAATGGAACTAGAGACTGTCTTATTGTATAGTATTATTTTCTAAATTCCACTTACAGATTACCAACTTGTTGTAAAAGATTGACAGTATACCGGTTCTATAAAAACATAAAGCTGATAAATTCGTTGGAAAGGGCAAATTTTAAATATCAACCTAGAGACTTAATTTTTTTAAAGATGCACAGTACAAATAAAAACAAGAAGTAAATCATTGCAAATATGAAGGTCACGTGGTTTTCTTGATATTTTGATTAATAATATAAGTTGGGAATTTTCAAAGTTTTGCTGGTATGAGGGGGGATACATGTAACATCAGTAGTTTTGACAGAATAGTATAAGTGACATTCTTCGATCAAACATGGAGGTGAAGGTCAAGCAGAAGTCTGAAGACCTAAGTACTGCCGCGGCAGTCCTAGTTAGGTCTTCAGACTTTAGTCTGAAAGACCTATTGTTATTATCCGATTTTCCTTATTATTATTATTATTATTATTATTATTATACTTTTTATTTGTGTTAATTTTGTGGCCACTGTACAGCCTAAACTACTTACGCTAATTACATGAAACTTTCAGGCATGATAGCCTCTGGGCTGAAATTGATACATATCACAAAAAAATCTGACTTCCGGCTTTCAATTGTATGCTACAGCTCCTTTAAATTTCGATTTTTAACATGGGAAATTTTTTTCAAATGTACTTAGAGACTTGCAACTTGTTCCAAAAGATGCACAATCATCTATCAAGAAAAAAAGTCAATCATGAAAAACTTGTACAGCACGTGACTAAGCCGCCATTTTGATTTTAGTGCATATTTGTGCATTTTCAGCCTTTCCGACACTACCGATCTTAACAAATCTTCTCCTCTGAACATACTGGTACTACAGAGCTGAAACTTTCACATAATGTAGCTGGTGCATTGTACTAAAAACGATATGAAACAGATTTTGCAAAATCGATCGATTTATTTCACAGTGCCCATTCAAATTTGTCTGAAAATTAAAAAATGTTAAAAAATGCATACTTCAAGGGCAGATTACTGAAAACCCTAGAACGGGAACTTTATGATTTTTTCAGGGAAGGAAGATACATATGTCTTGTACAAGAATCAATAATAAAATAGCTTGCGTACAGTCACTTCCGGTCTGTATAAATGTCGTAAAATCGTCATTTTTCACAATTAAAATATTTAACATGGGCAAAATTTTCAAAATACAACTAAAGACTTGCAACTTAGTTTAAACGATAGCTAATGTCCTTGTGACAAAAAAAGTATATCAAGACGAAATCGTAGGTCACGTGGTTTCTGTATTATAATGCATTTCCTTTGTTTCCCTTCGAAGGTCTGCTTTTGGCGGCATGCTCCTTGGCAAGAGGTTGCGGGAACCTTGCATCTTTTCACTATTTTCATTGTATCTTTTCTAAATATCAACTTAGAGACTTGCAACTTGTTTTAAAAGATACACAATGACATTGCCTACAAATAAATAAAGCTTATAATATTCTTTGCAGGGGTAACATTTTTATTTTTCAACATTTCCATCGTTCTACAGCCTGGTCTGCTTTTGGCGACATGCACCTCGTCAGGAGCTAGCGGAAATATCTGATCTCTTCAACATTATGTAAAACGTGGACTAGAAGGAAAGATTGCTCTGGCTACAATGCAGCAGTCCATGGCAGTCCTAGTTATTATTATTATTATTTGTACTTTTTTTGTCCAGAGCTTTCTGAAGTAACCACTGGGCCGATTCGCATGAAAGTTTCAGGGATGATAGCCTGTGACTCAACTTAGAACATAACGAGTCACTTTTTGGATTTTCGACTTCTTTCTCGAGTTATCTCCCCTTGAAGTCAAAATTTTAAACCTTCATAGCTCGAATACTAATCAATATATTTTCTCAAAACTTTCACCAAAATGTGCGCAAAAACATTCCCTATCAAAAAGGTTCATATCATTTTTTCGGCCGTATATATAGATTTTGTGCTATTTCGAAAAAACTGAAAATTTTGTGAAATTTCGCGGTTTTGAGGGTACGCGTCTTCAAAAATCTTCTCCTAAATCAGGGCAATACATACAGCTATATATGATATCTCATTTAAAAGCAAAATGAATTCCTAAAAGATCGTTGGCACTCGAATTTTTAATTTCCACTTAGTATTCGTATTATCTGCCCTTGAAAATGGTCTTTTTTTAAATGTTCATTTTTCTACTGCATGTTCAAAGAGGCATAACTCTGTTATAAATTAAGCTATGTCAAAGTTATATATTGCAATCTCTTCATAATAACCAGCTCAACACTTCCATAACATATCATTATCATGTAAAAATTTATAGTTTAGGCACAATTTGGACATATTCCCAAAAATGTAAAATTTTGGGATTTTGAGACTTTTCGAGGGGTACTGTCTTTGTAGAATTTTCCATTGTAAACCAGTGAAGATACAATTATGTTTAATATATCATCGTGAAGTAGAGATGTCCTTTTTTAAGGGGAATACATTTCAAACATTTTTCTGTCATAGTTTATGTGTGACAAGTCATAGAAGATTGCCATTTTTCAGAAGTCGCCATTTTCAGCCATGTTTAAAGGATCATTACTGCTTAACTTCTTACGCTATTGAAATTTTGCATACACCTGCGTATGCACGATTTCAAGAAGAACAACTTTTATGTTGACCGCTTTCATCAAAAAGTTGATAGTTAAGGCTCGAACATCGCAAGCGATGTTTAGGGGTCCAAATTTAAGCATTTTTGAGTATTTTCTTGAATATTCAGAACAGCATAACGCATTAATTATGTATGCAATCTGAATGATAATAACATCTTCTTAAGTGGAAATTAAAGCACAACATTTTCTATGTTACACCTTAGTATGAAAATATTAACCATTTTGTCTTAATCGTGAGAAATGTAATGTAGGGGTCCATTAATTTGTGATTTTTCCGTTTTCAGAGGGGTACCTTCTTTGGGGAATTTTTGTAAAAAAACTACTCAAGATAGAGACACGTTTGATAGCTCATTTTAAAGCAGAGAAACAGATGTATAACCCTGAGTCCAACATGGAGTTCAAGGTCAAGCAAAAGTCTTGAAGACCTAAGTATTGCCTTGGCAATCCTAGTTAGGTCTTCAAGACTACGTCTGGAAGACCTATTGTTCTTATCCTGATTTTTTCCTTTTTTTTTTTTTTATTATTATTTGTACTTTTCTTGTGCGCCGGGTACAGCAAAATTGACTGCACCGATATCAATGAAACTAGCACAATTGATGAGCATAGGTGTAAGCTCGTGGCGTACGAAGCCCGATTTTTTATTTTCGCCCTCTAAAGGGGGAGGTAACTCAAAACGTAAAAAAAATTCAAATTGCAATATCTCGAAAACTTATTAACTTATTTGCAAACAAATTGCACCAAAACGTAGGCGACAACTTGTTTCATCGAATCATGTCATAGCGAATTTCGGCCGTAATAATAGATTTTTTGCTATTTTGAAAAAACTGCATTTTTTTGAATTTTTTGCAGTTTGAGGGTTCACGTCTTCAACAATCTTCTTCTCCAGATCGGCAATACATAGAAACTCATACAATAGCTCATTTTAAAGCTGAAATACTGCTGTTTATATGAATCTATCAACCTCGGCTCTAGATCAAACCGTTTTCTGGTTACAGCATTTTGAAAAATGACCTTTTTGAAAATGCAGATTTCTGGGCAATGAATTTGCAGAGACCTAACTCTGTTTGTGTCTCGTTTACAACGAAATTGACTACACCTACATCAATGAAATTGATAGAAGTAATGGGCCTAGGTATAAGCTTGTGGCGTACGAAATCCGATTTTTAATTTTCGGCCTCTAAAAGGGGAGGTAACTCAAAACGTGAAAAAATTTCAAATTGCAATATCTCGAAAACTTATCGAGATAATTGCACAAAACTACCACCATAATGTAGGCGACAACTTGTTTCATCGAATGATGTCATAGCGAATTTCGGCCGTAATAATAGATTTTTTGCTATTTTAGAAAAACTGTAAATTTGTTGACTTTTCGGGTTTTGAGGGTACACTTCTTCAAAAATCTTCTTCTCGAGATTTGCAATACATAGAGACTCATACATTAGCTCATTTGGTAGCTGAAAGAATGTTCTTTATATGAATCTATCAACCTCAGCTCTAGATCAAAACTTGTCCATGTTACAGCATTTTAAAAATGTAACTTTTAGAACATGAGGGTCATTGTCTTTGGAGAATTTTTGTAAAATAACTATTGACGATAGAGACAAGTTTGATAGCTCATTTTAAAGCAGAGAAAGTGGCGAATAACCGAGAGTCAAACATGGAGTTCAAGGTCAAGCAGAAGTCTTGAAGACCTAAGTATTGCCTGTGGCAATCCTAGTTAGGTCTTCAAGACGAATGTCTGAAGACCTATTGTTATCGTCGAGATTATTATTATTATTATTTGCACTGATTTTGTCTGACGAGTTCTGAAGTAACGGCTGAATCGATTTGCATGAAATTTTCAGTGATGATAGTCTGTGACCCAACTTAGCTCATAACGGAGCCCGATTTTTGAATTTCGACTTCTTTCCTTAGTTATTTTCCCTTGAAGTTAAAACTTCAAACCTTAATAGCTCAAGAACTAATCAAGATAATTTCACAAAACTTTCACCAAAATGTGACCAACAGCATTCCCCATCGATTGGGCCTATAGCGGTTCTCGGCCGTAATAATAGATTTTTTGCTATTTTGAAAAAACTGAAAATTTCGTGAACTTTCGCGAGTTTCAGGGTACGCGTCTTTGAAAATCTTCTTCTAATTAACGGCAACACATACAACTATATGCGAGAGCTCATTTGAAAGCCAGATAAATTTCAGAGGGCCTGTAGAAGCCCGATTTTCGAATTTCCACCTAGAACTTTAATTATCTGCCCTTGAATATGGTGTTTTTTTAAATGTTCATTTTTCAGCTGCATGTTCAAAGGGGCATAACTCTGTAACAAATTATTTTATGTCAAAGTTACTTATTTTAATCTCTTTATAATAACCTGTATAACAATTCCATAACATATCATTATCATATAAAAGTTATTAGTTTGGGCATAATTTGAGCATATTCCAAAAACAGTGAAATATTTTGATTTTGAGACTTTTTGAGGTGTGTATCCTTTGGGGAATTATTGATAATGAACCACTGAAGATAGGAAGACTTTAAATAGATCATGGTGATGTAGAAACGTCATTTATTAAGGGCAATATTTTTCAAGCTCGTATCTGTCTTAATTGTTTTGTGACAAGTCATAGAAGTTTGTCATTTTTTAAAAATCGCCATTTTCAACAAAGTTGAAAGGTTCATAACTGCTTAACTGTTTATGCTATTGAAATTTTACATACATCTACGTATGCACAATTTCAAGAAGAACAACTTTTATGTTGACCGCTTTCATCAAAAAGATGATAGTTAAGCCTCGAACATCGCAAGCGATGTCTAGGGGTCCAAATTTAAGCATTTTTGACTATTTTCTTGAATATTCAGAACAGCATAACGCATTTATTATGTATGCAATCTAAATGATGATTACATCTTCTTAAGTGGAAATTAAAGCACAACATTTTCTATGTTACACCTTAATATGGAAATATTAACCATTTTGTCTTAATCGTGAGAAATGTAATGTAGGGGTCCATTAATATGTGATTTTTCCGTTTTCAGAGGGGTACCTTCTTTGGAGATTTTTTGTAAATAAACTACTGAAGATAGAGACATGTTTGATAGCTCATTTTAAAGCGGAGAAACAGGCGAATAACCCTGAGTCAAACATGGAGTTCAAGGTCAAGCAGAAGTCTTGAAGACCTAAGTATTGACGCGTCAATCCTAGTTAGGTCTTCAAGACGAATGTCTGGAAGACCTATTGTTATTATCCGGTTTTTTTTCTTATTATTATTTGTACGTTTTTTGTGGCACGGATTCTGAAGTAACGGCTGAACCGATTTGCATGAAATTTTCAGGAATGATAGCCTGTAACAAAAACTAGCCTTGTACGTCGGCCGAATTTTGATTTTCGACCTCTGTCTTGAGTTATCTCCCCTTGAAGTCAAAACTTTAAACCTTAATAGCTCGAAATCTAATCAAGATATTTTCATAAAACTTTCACCAAAATGTGGGCAACAACATTCCCTATCGATCAGGCCTATAACGGTTTTCGGCCGTGTGAATAAATTTTTTGCTATTTCGAAAAAACTGAAAATGTTGTCAACTTTCGCGGTTTTAAGGGTGCGCGTCTTCAAAAATCTTCTCCTAAATCACGGCAATACATACAGCTATGTGTGATAGCTCATCTGAAAGCTAAATGAATGTACAAGAACATGATCTTTTCCGAATTTTGAATTTCGTCCTCGAATTTCAGGAATATGCCCTTGAATATGGACCTTTTTTTAAAAGAGCGTTTTTAGGCTATATGTTCAAAGGGGCATAACTCTGTTACAAATGAACTTATGTCAAAGTTACTTATTGCTATCTCTTCCATATAACTAGTTAAACAATTCCACAATATATCATTATCATGTAAAAGTTGATAGTATCGACACAATTTGGACGTATTTCCAAAAATGGAAAAATTTGGGATTTTGAGACTTTTCGAGGGGTACTTTCTTTGTAGAATTTTCCATTGTAAACCACTGAAGATACAATTATGTTTAATATACCATCGTGAAGTAGACATGTCCTTTATTAAGGTAAATAAATTTCAAACATTTTTCTGTCATAGTTTATGTGTGACAAGTCATAGAAGATTGCCATTTCTCAGAACTCGCCATTTTCAGCCATGTTTAAAGGATCATTACTGCTTAACTTCTTACGCTATTGAAATTTTGCATACACCAACGTATGCACAATTTCAAGAAGAACAACTTTTATGTTGACCGCTTTCATAAAAAAGTTGATAGTTAAGCCTCGAACATAGCAAGCGATGTCTAGGGGTCCAAATTTAAGCATTTTTGACTATTTTCTTGAATATTCAGAACAGCATAACGCATTTATTATGTATGCAATCTAACTGATGATTACATCTTCTTAAGTGGAAATTAAAGCACAACATTTTCTATTTTACACCTAAGTATGGAAATATTAACCATTTTGTCTTCATCGTGAGAAATGTAATGTAGGGGTCCATTAATATGTGATTTTTCCGTTTTCAGAGGGGTACCTTCTTTGGGGAATTTTTGTAAAATAACTACTGAAGATAGAGACATGTTTGATAGCTCATTTTAAAGCGGAAAAACAGACGAATAACCCTGAGTCCAACATGGAGTTCAAGGTCAAGCAGAAGTCTTGAAGACCTAAGTATTGACGCGTCAATCCTAGTTATTATTATTATTATTTGTACCGATTTTGTCCGTTGAGTTCTGAAATAACGGCTGGACTGATTTTTCTGAAAATTTCAGGGGTGATAGCCTGTGACCCAACTTAGCTCATAACGGAGCCCGATTTTTCAATTTCGACTTCTTTCCTGAGTTATTTCCCCTTGAAGTTGAAACTTCAAACCTTAATAGCTCAAGAACTAATCAAGATAATTTCACAAAACTTTCACCAAAATGTGACCAACAGCATTCTCCATCGATTTGGCCTATAGCGGTTCTCGGCCGTAATAATAGATTTTTTGCTATTTTGAAAAAACTGAAAATTTCGTGAACTTTCGCGAGTTTCAGGGTACGCGTCTTTGAAAATCTTCTTCTAATTAACGGCAACACATACAACTATATGCGAGAGCTCATGTGAAAGCCAAATAAATTTCAGAGGGCCTGTAGAAGCCCGATTTTCAAATTTCCACCTAGAACTTTAATTATCTGCCCTTGAATATGGTGTTTTTTTAAATGTTCATTTTTCGGATGCATGTTCAAAGGGGCATAACTCTGTAACAAATTAATTTATGTCAAAGTTACTTATTTCAATCTCTTTATAATAACCTGTATAACAATTCCATAACATATCATTATCATATAAAAGTTATTAGTTTGGGCATAATTTTAGCATATTCCCAAAACAGTGAAATATTTGATTTTGAGACTTTTTGAGGTGTGTATGCTTTGGGGAATTATTGATTATGAACCACTGAAGATAGGAAGACTTTAAATAGATCATGGTGATGTAGAAACGTCATTTATTAAGGGCAATATTTTTCAAGCTCGTATCTGTCTTAATTTTTTTGTGACAAGTCATAGAAGTTTGTCATTTTTAAAAAATCGCCATTTTCAACAAAGTTGAAAGGTTCATAACTGCTTAACTGTTTATGCTATTGAAATGTTACATAGATCTACGTATGCACAATTTCAGGAAGAACAACTTTTATGTTGACCGCTTTCATCAAAAAGTTGATAGTTAAGCCTCAAAGATCGCAGGCGATGTCTAGGGGTCCAAATTTAAGCATTTTTGACTATTTTCTTGAATATTCAGAACAGCATAACGCATTTATTATGTATGCAATCTAACTGATGATTACATCTTCTTAAGTGGAAATTAAAGCACAACATTTTCTATTTTGCACCTTAGTATGGAAATATTAACCATTTTGTCTTAATCGTGAGAAATGTAATGTAGGGGTCCATTAATATGTGATTTTTCCGTTTTCAGAGGGGTACCTTCTTTGGAGAATTTTTGTAAAAAAACTACTGAAGATAGAGACAAGTTTGATAGCTCATTTTAAAGCGGAGAAACAGACGAATAACCCTAAGTCCAACATGGAGTTCTAGGTCAAGCAGAAGTCTTGAAGACCTAAGTATTGACGCGTCAATCCTAGTTATTATTATTATTTGTACCGATTTTGTCCGTTGAGTTCTGAAATAACGGCTGGACTGATTTTTCTGAAAATTTCAGGGGTGATAGCCTGTGACCCAACTTAGCTCATAACGGAGCCCGATTTTTCAATTTCGACTTCTTTCTTGAGTTATTTCCCCTTGAAGTTGAAACTTCAAACCTTAATAGCTCAAGAACTAATCAAGATAATTTCACAAAACTTTCACCAAAATGTGACCAACAGCATTCTCCATCGATTGGGCCTATAGCGGTTCTCGGCCGTAATAATAGATTTTTTGCTATTTTGAAAAAACTGAAAATTTCGTGAACTTTCGCGAGTTTCAGGGTACGCGTCTTTGAAAATCTTCTTCTAATTAACGGCAACACATACAACTATATGCGAGAGCTCATTTGAAAGCCAAATAAATTTCAGAGGGCCTGTAGAAGCCCGATTTTCGAATTTCCACCTAGAACTTTAATTATCTGCCCTTGAATATGGTGTTTTTTTAAATGTTCATTTTTCGGCTGCATGTTCAAAGGGGCATAACTCTGTAACAAATTAATTTATGTCAAAGTTACTTATTTCAATCTCTTTATAATAACCTGTATAACAATTCCATAACATATCATTATCATATAAAAGTTATTAGTTTGGGCATAATTTGAGCATATTGCCAAAACAGTGAAATATTTTGATTTTGAGACTTTTTGAGGTGTGTATCCTTTGGGGAATTATTGATAATGAACCACTGAAGATAGGAAGACTTTAAATAGATCATGGTGATGTAGAAACGTCATTTATTAAGGGCAATATTTTTCAAGCTCGTATCTGTCTTAATTTTTTTGTGACAAGTCATAGAAGTTTGTCATTTTTTAAAAATCCCCATTTTCAACAAAGTTGAAAGGTTCATAACTGCTTAACTGTTTATGCTATTGCAATTTTACATACATCTACGTATGTACAATTTCAGGAAGAACAACTTTTATGTTGACCGCTTTCATCAAAAAGTTGATAGTTAAGCCTCGAACATCGCAAGCGATGTCTTGGGGTCCAAATTTAAGCATTTTTGACTATTTTCTTGAATATTCAGAACAGCATAACGCATTTATTATGTATGCAATCTATTGATGATTACATCCTCTTAAGTGGAAATTAAAGCACAACATTTTCTATGTTACACCTTAATATTGAAATATTAACCATTTTGTCTTAATCGTGAGAAATGTAATGTAGGGGTCCATTAATATGTGATTTTTCCGTTTTCAGAGGGGTACCTTCTTTGGAGATTTTTTGTAAAAAAAACTACTGAAGATAGAGACATGTTTGATAGCTCATTTAAAAGCGGAAAAACAGACGAATAACCCTGAGTCCAACATGGAGTTCAAGGTCAAGCAGAAGTCTTGAAGACCTAAGTATTGACGCGTCAATCCTAGTTAGGTCTTCAAGACTACGTCTGGAAGACCTATTGTTCTTATCCTGATTTTTTCCTTTTTAGGTCTTCAAGACTACGTCTGGAAGACCTATTGTTCTTATCCTGATTTTTTCCTTTTTTTTTTTTTTATTATTATTTGTACTTTTCTTGTGCGCCGGGTACAGCAAAATTGACTGCACCGATATCAATGAAACTAGCACAATTGATGGGCATAGGTGTAAGCTCGTGGCGTACGAAGCCCGATTTTTGATTTTCGCCCTCTAAAGGGGGAGGTAACTCAAAACGTCCAAAAAATTCAAATTGCAATATCTCGAAAACTTATTAACTTATTTGCAAACAAATTGCACCAAAACGTAGGCGACAACTTGTTTCATCGAATGATGTCATAGCGAATTCCGGCCGTAATAATAGATTTTTTGCTATTTTGAAAAAACTGCATTTTTTTGAATTTTTTGCAGTTTGAGGGTTCACGTCTTCAACAATCTTCTTCTCCAGATCGGCAATACATAGAAACTCATACAATAGCTCATTTGAAAGCTGAAATACTGCTGTTTATATGAATCTATCAACCTCGGCTCTAGATCAAACCGTTTTCTGGTTACAGCATTTTGAAAAATGACCTTTTGGAAAATGCAGATTTCTTGGCAATGAATTTGCAGAGACCTAACTCTGTTTGTGTCTCGTTTACAACAAAATTGACTACACCTACATCAATGAAATTGATAGAAGTAATGGGCCTAGGTATAAGCTTGTGGCGTACGAAATCCGATTTTTAATTTTCGGCCTCTAAAAGGGGAGGTAACTCAAAACGTGAAACAACTTTAAATTGCAATATCTCGAAAACTTATCAAGATAATTGCACAAAACTACCACCAAAATGTAGGCGACAACTTGTTTCATCGAATGATGTCATAGCGAATTTCGGCCGTAATAATAGATTTTTCGCTATTTTGAAGAAACTGCATTTTTTGGAATTTTTTGCAGTTTGAGGGTTCACGTCTTCAACAATCTTCTTCTCCAGATCGGCAATACATAGAAACTCATTCAATAGCTCATTTGGAAGCTGAAATACTGCTGTTTATATGAATCTATCAACCTAACCTCTAGATCAAACCGTTTCCGGGTTACAGCATTTTGAAAAATGACCTTTTTGAAAATGCAGATTTCTTGGCAATGAATTTTCAGCGACCTTACTCTGTTTGTGTCTCGTTTAGAACAAAATTAACTACACCTACATCAATGAAATGAGTAGAAGTAATGTGCCTAGGTATAAGCTTGTGGCGTACGTAATCCGATTTTTAATTTTCGGCCTCTAAAAGGGGAGGTAACTCAAAACGTGAAAAAACTTTAAATTGCAATATCTCGAAAACTTATCAAGATAATTGCACAAAACTACCACCAAAATGTAGCCGACAACTTGTTTCATCGAATGATGTCAAAGCGAATTTCGGCCGTAATAATAGATTTTAAGCTATTTTAGAAAAACTGTAAATTTCTCGACGTTTCGGGTTTTGAGGGTACACTTCTTCAAAAATCTTCTTCTCGAGATTGGCAATACATAGAGACTTATACATTAGCTCATTTGGTAGCTGAAAGAATGTTCTTTATATGAATCTATCAGCCTCAGCTCTAGATCAAAACCTGTCTATGTTACAGCATTTTAAAAATGTAACTTTTAGATCATGTAGGGGTCCATTAATGAGTGAGGGTTTCAGAGGGTTATTGTCTTAGGAGATTTTTTGAAAAAAAACTACTGAAGATAGAGACATGTTTGATAGCTCATTTTAAAGAAGAGAAACTGGTGAATAACCGAGGGTCAAACATGGAGTTCAAGGTCAAGCAGAAGTCTTGAAGACCTAAGTATTGACGCGTCAATCCTAGTTTTTTTTTTATTATTATTTGTACTTTTCTTGTGCGCCGGGTACAGCAAAATTGACTGCACCGATATCAATGAAACTAGCACAATTGATGGGCATAGGTGTAAGCTCGTGGCGTACGAAGCCCGATTTTTGATTTTCGCCCTCTAAAGGGGGAGGTAACTCAAAACGTCAAAAAAATTCAAATTGCAATATCTCGAAAACTTATTAACTTATTTGCAAACAAATTGCACCAAAACGTAGGCGACAACTTGTTTCATCGAATGATGTCATAGCGAATTCCGGCCGTAATAATAGATTTTTTGCTATTTTGAAAAAACTGCATTTTTTTGAATTTTTTGCAGTTTGAGGGTTCACGTCTTCAACAATCTTCTTCTCCAGATCGGCAATACATAGAAACTCATACAATAGCTCATTTGAAAGCTGAAATACTGCTGTTTATATGAATCTATCAACCTCGGCTCTAGATCAAACCGTTTTCTGGTTACAGCATTTTGAAAAATGACCTTTTGGAAAATGCAGATTTCTTGGCAATGAATTTGCAGAGACCTAACTCTGTTTGTGTCTCGTTTACAACAAAATTGACTACACCTACATCAATGAAATTGATAGAAGTAATGGGCCTAGGTATAAGCTTGTGGCGTACGAAATCCGATTTTTAATTTTCGGCCTCTAAAAGGGGAGGTAACTCAAAACGTGAAACAACTTTAAATTGCAATATCTCGAAAACTTATCAAGATAATTGCACAAAACTACCACCAAAATGTAGGCGACAACTTGTTTCATCGAATGATGTCATAGCGAATTTCGGCCGTAATAATAGATTTTTCGCTATTTTGAAGAAACTGCATTTTTTGGAATTTTTTGCAGTTTGAGGGTTCACGTCTTCAACAATCTTCTTCTCCAGATCGGCAATACATAGAAACTCATTCAATAGCTCATTTGGAAGCTGAAATACTGCTGTTTATATGAATCTATCAACCTAACCTCTAGATCAAACCGTTTCCGGGTTACAGCATTTTGAAAAATGACCTTTTTGAAAATGCAGATTTCTTGGCAATGAATTTTCAGCGACCTTACTCTGTTTGTGTCTCGTTTAGAACAAAATTAACTACACCTACATCAATGAAATGAGTAGAAGTAATGTGCCTAGGTATAAGCTTGTGGCGTACGTAATCCGATTTTTAATTTTCGGCCTCTAAAAGGGGAGGTAACTCAAAACGTGAAAAAACTTTAAATTGCAATATCTCGAAAACTTATCAAGATAATTGCACAAAACTACCACCAAAATGTAGCCGACAACTTGTTTCATCGAATGATGTCAAAGCGAATTTCGGCCGTAATAATAGATTTTAAGCTATTTTAGAAAAACTGTAAATTTCTCGACGTTTCGGGTTTTGAGGGTACACTTCTTCAAAAATCTTCTTCTCGAGATTGGCAATACATAGAGACTTATACATTAGCTCATTTGGTAGCTGAAAGAATGTTCTTTATATGAATCTATCAGCCTCAGCTCTAGATCAAAACCTGTCTATGTTACAGCATTTTAAAAATGTAACTTTTAGATCATGTAGGGGTCCATTAATGAGTGAGGGTTTCAGAGGGTTATTGTCTTAGGAGATTTTTTGAAAAAAAACTACTGAAGATAGAGACATGTTTGATAGCTCATTTTAAAGAAGAGAAACTGGTGAATAACCGAGGGTCAAACATGGAGTTCAAGGTCAAGCAGAAGTCTTGAAGACCTAAGTATTGACGCGTCAATCCTAGTTTATTATTATTTGTACTTTTCTTGTGCGCCGGGTACAGCAAAATTGACTGCACCGATATCAATGAAACTAGCACAATTGATGGGCATAGGTGTAAGCTCGTGGCGTACGAAGCCCGATTTTTGATTTTCGCCCTCTAAAGGGGGAGGTAACTCAAAACGTCAAAAGAATTCAAATTGCAATATCTCGAAAACTTATTAACTTATTTGCAAACAAATTGCACCAAAACGTAGGCGACAACTTGTTTCATCGAATGATGTCATAGCGAATTTCGGCCGTAACAATAGATTTTTCGCTATTTTGAAAAAACTGCATTTTTTGGAATTTTTTGCAGTTTGAGGGTTCACGTCTTCAACAATCTTCTTCTCCAGATCGGCAATACATAGAAACTCATACAATAGCTCATTTGGAAGCTGAAATACTGCTGTTTATATGAATCTATCAACCTCACCTCTAGATCAAACCGTTTCCGGGTTACAGCATTTTGAAAAATGACCTTTCTGAAAATGCAGATTTCTGGGCAATGAATTTTCAGCGACCTTACTCTGTTTGTGTCTCGTTTAGAACAAAATTAACTACACCTACATCAATGAAATGGGTAGAAGTCATGTGCCTTGGTATAAGCTTGTGGCGTACGTAATCCGATTTTTAATTTTCGGCCTCTAAAAGGGGAGGTAACTCAAAACGTGAAAAAACTTTAAATTGCAATATCTCGAAAACTTATCAAGATAATTGCACAAAACTACCACCAACATGTAGGCGACAACTTGTTTCATCGAATGATGTCAAAGCGAATTTCGGCCGTAATAATAGATATTAAGCTATTTTAGAAAAACTGTAAATTTCTCGACGTTTCGGGTTTTGAGGGTACACTTCTTCAAAAATCTTCTTCTCGAGATTGGCAATACATAGAGACTCATACATTAGCTCATTTGGTAGCTGAAAGAATGTTCTTTATATGAATCTATCAACCTCAGCTCTAGATCAAAACCTGTCCATGTTACAGCATTTTAAAAATGTAACTTTTAGATCATGTAGGGGTCCATTAATGAGTGAGGGTTTCAGAGGGTTATTGTCTTTGGAGATTTTTTGAAAAAAAACTACTGAAGATAGAGACATGTTTGATAGCTCATTTTAAAGAAGAGAAACTGGTGAATAACCGAGGGTCAAACATGGAGTTCAAGGTCAAGCAGAAGTCTTGAAGACCTAAGTATTGACGCGTCAATCCTAGTTATTATTATTATTTGTACCGATTTTGTCCGTTGAGTTCTGAAATAACGGCTGGACTGATTTTTCTGAAAAATTCAGGGGTGATAGCCTGTGACCCAACTTAGCTCATAACGGAGCCCGATTTTTCAATTTCGACTTCTTTCCTGAGTTATTTCCCCTTGAAGTTGAAACTTCAAACCTTAATAGCTCAAGAACTAATCAAGATAATTTCACAAAACTTTCACCAAAATGTGACCAACAGCATTCTCCATCGATTTGGCCTATAGCGGTTCTCGGCCGTAATAATAGATTTTTTGCTATTTTGAAAAAACTGAAAATTTCGTGAACTTTCGCGAGTTTCAGGGTACGCGTCTTTGAAAATCTTCTTCTAATTAACGGCAACACATACAACTATATGCGAGAGCTCATTTGAAAGCCAAATAAATTTCAGAGGGCCTGTAGAAGCCCGATTTTCAAATTTCCACCTAGAACTTTAATTATCTGCCCTTGAATATGGTGTTTTTTTAAATGTTCATTTTTCGGATGCATGTTCAAAGGGGCATAACTCTGTAACAAATTAATTTATGTCAAAGTTACTTATTTCAATCTCTTTATAATAACCTGTATAACAATTCCATAACATATCATTATCATATAAAAGTTATTAGTTTGGGCATAATTTGAGCATATTCCCAAAACAGTGAAATATTTTGATTTTGAGACTTTTTGAGGTGTGTATCCTTTGGGGAATTATTGATTATGAACCACTGAAGATAGGAAGACTTTAAATAGATCATGGTGATGTAGAAACGTCATTTATTAAGGGCAATAGTTTTCAAGCTCGTATCTGTCTTAATTTTTGTGTGACAAGTCATAGAAGTTTGTCATTTTTTAAAAATCGCCATTTTCAACAAGTTGAAAGGTTCATAACTACTTAACTGTTTATGCTATTGAAATTTTACATACATCTACGTATGCACAATTTCAGGAAGAACAACTTTTATGTTGACTGCTTTCATCAAAAAGTTGATAGTTAAGCCTCGAACATCGCAAGCGATGTCTTGGGGACCAAATTTAAGCATTTTTGACTATTTTCTTGAATATTCAGAACAGCATAACGCATTTATTATGTATGCAATCTAAATGATGATTACATCTTCTTAAGTGGAAATTAAAGCACAACATTTTCTATGTTACACCTTAATATGGAAATATTAACCATTTTGTCTTAATCGTGAGAAATGTAATGTAGGGGTCCATTAATATGTGATTTTTCCGTTTTCAGAGGGGTACCTTCTTTGGGGAATGTTTGTAAAAAAAACTATGGAAGATAGAGACATAAGAGACATCTGAAGATAGAGACATGTTTGATAGCTCATTTAAAAGCGGAAAAACAGACGAATAACCCTGAGTCCAACATGGAGTTCAAGGTCAAGCAGAAGTCTTGAAGACCTAAGTATTGACGCGTCAATCCTAGTTATTAGGTCTTCAAGACTACGTCTGGAAGACCTATTGTTATTATCCGTGTTCTTCATTATTATTAGGTCTTCAAGACATAGTCTGGAAGACCTATTGTTTTTATCCGAATCGTTATTAGGTCTTCAAGACATAGTCTGGAAGACGTATTGTTATTATGCGAATCCTTATTATTAGGTCTTCAAGACATAGTCTGGAAGACGTATTGTTTTTATGCGAATCCTTATTAGGTCTTCAGACAAGGTCTGAAAGACCTATTGTTATTGTCCTGATTCTTTTTATTATTATTTGTACGATTTTGTGTAACAGATTCTGAAGTAACGGCTGATTTGATGTACATGAAACTTTCAAGGATGGTAGCATTCATCAAAATCTTGCCTCGTATCGTGGCGGAATTTTGATTTTTTGCCTCATTAAAGGTCCAGTTCGATTCTAATCTTCAAAATTTAACATTGGAAATTTTTGAAAAATGCACTTAGAGACTTGCAATTTTTTTTAAAAGATGCGCAATGACAATGCGAGCAAAAAAGTAAATCAGCCCGACTTCGTACGTCACATTGTTTAGACGCCATTTTCATTTTTAACACTTTTTTCAATGTTCCGACCCCATGTACCTTTGACAATCTTCTCCTCTGAAGATACTTGCACCGCGAAGCTGAAACTTATACATATGTGTAGCTGAGGCATTGGTGAATACATGGTGTTGTTTTTCAAGAGTGTACTGTTAATACTTTTTGCACAATGAACTTTCAAAGTCTGCCGAAATTGGCCGATTTGTCACACGGGACCTATTTCAAAGGGACATAACTCAAAAAGTTGCAATCTCAATTGCGTGAAATTTTAAGGGAGACTACATAAGTATTGTGTCTATAGGAATCTATAACAACATCGCTCGAGTACAGTCATTTACGGTTTCAATTAAAGCTGAAAAATGACAGAAAATCAAAATCAACGATAATGGGACCTACTTCAAGGGGACATAACTCATTCAGTTAAACTCACAACTACATTAAATGTTCAGGTATACTAGATAAATATAGTGTCTTCAGGAATAAATAATAATATCACTCGAGTACAGTCACTTCCGGTCACAATTAAGGCTGAAAAAATGACAGAAAAATCAAGATTTTGATTTCGTGTTGCGCGGGACCTACTTTAAGGGGCCATTACTCAAAAAGTTGTATTTTAAATTGCATGAATTTTTCAGAGATGCTAGATATATATACTGTCTAGAGGAATCAATAATAACATCGCTCAGATTCAGTCATTTCCGGTCACAATAAAGGCTCAAAAATGGCAAAAAATCAAGATTTTGATTTTTAAAATGGGAAAACATTTTTTTAAAATAATTCTGCCACCAAATGCAGATTTAAGACATATTACAATGTTCCTGGCATTGCTGCCAATGATTTAAGGTGAATATTTACTGTTTTCATTAGGTCTTCAGACAAGGTCTGAAAGACCTATTGTTATTGTCCTGATTCTTTTTATTATTATTTGTACGATTTTGTGTAACAGATTCTGAAGTAACGGCTGATTTGATGTACATGAAACTTTCAAGGATGGTAGCATTCATCAAAATCTTGCCTCGTATCGTGGCGGAATTTTGATTTTTTGCCTCATTAAAGGTCCAGTTCGATTCTAATCTTCAAAATTTAACATTGGAAATTTTTGAAAAATGCACTTAGAGACTTGCAATTTTTTTTAAAAGATGCGCAATGACAATGCGAGCAAAAAAGTAAATCAGCCCGACTTCGTACGTCACATTGTTTAGACGCCATTTTCATTTTTAACACTTTTTTCAATGTTCCGACCCCATGTACCTTTGACAATCTTCTCCTCTGAAGATACTTGCACCGCGAAGCTGAAACTTATACATATGTGTAGCTGAGGCATTGGTGAATACATGGTGTTGTTTTTCAAGAGTGTACTGTTAATACTTTTTGCACAATGAACTTTCAAAGTCTGCCGAAATTGGCCGATTTGTCACACGGGACCTATTTCAAAGGGACATAACTCAAAAAGTTGCAATCTCAATTGCGTGAAATTTTAAGGGAGACTACATAAGTATTGTGTCTATAGGAATCTATAACAACATCGCTCGAGTACAGTCATTTACGGTTTCAATTAAAGCTGAAAAATGACAGAAAATCAAAATCAACGATAATGGGACCTACTTCAAGGGGACATAACTCATTCAGTTAAACTCACAACTACATTAAATGTTCAGGTATACTAGATAAATATAGTGTCTTCAGGAATAAATAATAATATCACTCGAGTACAGTCACTTCCGGTCACAATTAAGGCTGAAAAAATGACAGAAAAATCAAGATTTTGATTTCGTGTTGCGCGGGACCTACTTTAAGGGGCCATTACTCAAAAAGTTGTATTTTAAATTGCATGAATTTTTCAGAGATGCTAGATATATATACTGTCTAGAGGAATCAATAATAACATCGCTCAGATTCAGTCATTTCCGGTCACAATAAAGGCTCAAAAATGGCAAAAAATCAAGATTTTGATTTTTAAAATGGGAAAACATTTTTTTAAAATAATTCTGCCACCAAATGCAGATTTAAGACATATTACAATGTTCCTGGCATTGCTGCCAATGATTTAAGGTGAATATTTACTGTTTTCATTAGGTCTTCAGACAAGGTCTGAAAGACCTATTGTTATTGTCCTGATTCTTTTTATTATTATTTGTACGATTTTGTGTAACAGATTCTGAAGTAACGGCTGATTTGATGTACATGAAACTTTCAAGGATGGTAGCATTCATCAAAATCTTGCCTCGTATCGTGGCGGAATTTTGATTTTTTGCCTCATTAAAGGTCCAGTTCGATTCTAATCTTCAAAATTTAACATTGGAAATTTTTGAAAAATGCACTTAGAGACTTGCAATTTTTTTTAAAAGATGCGCAATGACAATGCGAGCAAAAAAGTAAATCAGCCCGACTTCGTACGTCACATTGTTTAGACGCCATTTTCATTTTTAACACTTTTTTCAATGTTCCGACCCCATGTACCTTTGACAATCTTCTCCTCTGAAGATACTTGCACCGCGAAGCTGAAACTTATACATATGTGTAGCTGAGGCATTGGTGAATACATGGTGTTGTTTTTCAAGAGTGTACTGTTAATACTTTTTGCACAATGAACTTTCAAAGTCTGCCGAAATTGGCCGATTTGTCACACGGGACCTATTTCAAAGGGACATAACTCAAAAAGTTGCAATCTCAATTGCGTGAAATTTTAAGGGAGACTACATAAGTATTGTGTCTATAGGAATCTATAACAACATCGCTCGAGTACAGTCATTTACGGTTTCAATTAAAGCTGAAAAATGACAGAAAATCAAAATCAACGATAATGGGACCTACTTCAAGGGGACATAACTCATTCAGTTAAACTCACAACTACATTAAATGTTCAGGTATACTAGATAAATATAGTGTCTTCAGGAATAAATAATAATATCACTCGAGTACAGTCACTTCCGGTCACAATTAAGGCTGAAAAAATGACAGAAAAATCAAGATTTTGATTTCGTGTTGCGCGGGACCTACTTTAAGGGGCCATTACTCAAAAAGTTGTATTTTAAATTGCATGAATTTTTCAGAGATGCTAGATATATATACTGTCTAGAGGAATCAATAATAACATCGCTCAGATTCAGTCATTTCCGGTCACAATAAAGGCTCAAAAATGGCAAAAAATCAAGATTTTGATTTTTAAAATGGGAAAACATTTTTTTAAAATAATTCTGCCACCAAATGCAGATTTAAGACATATTACAATGTTCCTGGCATTGCTGCCAATGATTTAAGGTGAATATTTACTGTTTTCATTAGGTCTTCAGACAAGGTCTGAAAGACCTATTGTTATTGTCCTGATTCTTTTTATTATTATTTGTACGATTTTGTGTAACAGATTCTGAAGTAACGGCTGATTTGATGTACATGAAACTTTCAAGGATGGTAGCATTCATCAAAATCTTGCCTCGTATCGTGGCGGAATTTTGATTTTTTGCCTCATTAAAGGTCCAGTTCGATTCTAATCTTCAAAATTTAACATTGGAAATTTTTGAAAAATGCACTTAGAGACTTGCAATTTTTTTTAAAAGATGCGCAATGACAATGCGAGCAAAAAAGTAAATCAGCCCGACTTCGTACGTCACATTGTTTAGACGCCATTTTCATTTTTAACACTTTTTTCAATGTTCCGACCCCATGTACCTTTGACAATCTTCTCCTCTGAAGATACTTGCACCGCGAAGCTGAAACTTATACATATGTGTAGCTGAGGCATTGGTGAATACATGGTGTTGTTTTTCAAGAGTGTACTGTTAATACTTTTTGCACAATGAACTTTCAAAGTCTGCCGAAATTGGCCGATTTGTCACACGGGACCTATTTCAAAGGGACATAACTCAAAAAGTTGCAATCTCAATTGCGTGAAATTTTAAGGGAGACTACATAAGTATTGTGTCTATAGGAATCTATAACAACATCGCTCGAGTACAGTCATTTACGGTTTCAATTAAAGCTGAAAAATGACAGAAAATCAAAATCAACGATAATGGGACCTACTTCAAGGGGACATAACTCATTCAGTTAAACTCACAACTACATTAAATGTTCAGGTATACTAGATAAATATAGTGTCTTCAGGAATAAATAATAATATCACTCGAGTACAGTCACTTCCGGTCACAATTAAGGCTGAAAAAATGACAGAAAAATCAAGATTTTGATTTCGTGTTGCGCGGGACCTACTTTAAGGGGCCATTACTCAAAAAGTTGTATTTTAAATTGCATGAATTTTTCAGAGATGCTAGATATATATACTGTCTAGAGGAATCAATAATAACATCGCTCAGATTCAGTCATTTCCGGTCACAATAAAGGCTCAAAAATGGCAAAAAATCAAGATTTTGATTTTTAAAATGGGAAAACATTTTTTTTAAATAATTCTGCCACCAAATGCAGATTTAAGACATATTACAATGTTCCTGGCATTGCTGCCAATGATTTAAGGTGAATATTTACTGTTTTCATTAGGTCTTCAGACAAGGTCTGAAAGACCTATTGTTATTGTCCTGATTCTTTTTATTATTATTTGTACGATTTTGTGTAACAGATTCTGAAGTAACGGCTGATTTGATGTACATGAAACTTTCAAGGATGGTAGCATTCATCAAAATCTTGCCTCGTATCGTGGCGGAATTTTGATTTTTTGCCTCATTAAAGGTCCAGTTCGATTCTAATCTTCAAAATTTAACATTGGAAATTTTTGAAAAATGCACTTAGAGACTTGCAATTTTTTTTAAAAGATGCGCAATGACAATGCGAGCAAAAAAGTAAATCAGCCCGACTTCGTACGTCACATTGTTTAGACGCCATTTTCATTTTTAACACTTTTTTCAATGTTCCGACCCCATGTACCTTTGACAATCTTCTCCTCTGAAGATACTTGCACCACGAAGCTGAAACTTATACATATGTGTAGCTGAGGCATTGGTGAATACATGGTGTTGTTTTTCAAGAGTGTACTGTTAATACTTTTTGCACAATGAACTTTCAAAGTCTGCCGAAATTGGCCGATTTGTCACACGGGACCTATTTCAAAGGGACATAACTCAAAAAGTTGCAATCTCAATTGCGTGAAATTTTAAGGGAGACTACATAAGTATTGTGTCTATAGGAATCTATAACAACATCGCTCGAGTACAGTCATTTACGGTTTCAATTAAAGCTGAAAAATGACAGAAAATCAAAATCAACGATAATGGGACCTACTTCAAGGGGACATAACTCATTCAGTTAAACTCACAACTACATTAAATGTTCAGGTATACTAGATAAATATAGTGTCTTCAGGAATAAATAATAATATCACTCGAGTACAGTCACTTCCGGTCACAATTAAGGCTGAAAAAATGACAGAAAAATCAAGATTTTGATTTCGTGTTGCGCGGGACCTACTTTAAGGGGCCATTACTCAAAAAGTTGTATTTTAAATTGCATGAATTTTTCAGAGATGCTAGATATATATACTGTCTAGAGGAATCAATAATAACATCGCTCAGATTCAGTCATTTCCGGTCACAATAAAGGCTCAAAAATGGCAAAAAATCAAGATTTTGATTTTTAAAATGGGAAAACATTTTTTTTAAATAATTCTGCCACCAAATGCAGATTTAAGACATATTACAATGTTCCTGGCATTGCTGCCAATGATTTAAGGTGAATATTTACTGTTTTCATTAGGTCTTCAGACAAGGTCTGAAAGACCTATTGTTATTGTCCTGATTCTTTTTATTATTATTTGTACGATTTTGTGTAACAGATTCTGAAGTAACGGCTGATTTGATGTACATGAAACTTTCAAGGATGGTAGCATTCATCAAAATCTTGCCTCGTATCGTGGCGGAATTTTGATTTTTTGCCTCATTAAAGGTCCAGTTCGATTCTAATCTTCAAAATTTAACATTGGAAATTTTTGAAAAATGCACTTAGAGACTTGCAATTTTTTTTAAAAGATGCGCAATGACAATGCGAGCAAAAAAGTAAATCAGCCCGACTTCGTACGTCACATTGTTTAGACGCCATTTTCATTTTTAACACTTTTTTCAATGTTCCGACCCCATGTACCTTTGACAATCTTCTCCTCTGAAGATACTTGCACCGCGAAGCTGAAACTTATACATATGTGTAGCTGAGGCATTGGTGAATACATGGTGTTGTTTTTCAAGAGTGTACTGTTAATACTTTTTGCACAATGAACTTTCAAAGTCTGCCGAAATTGGCCGATTTGTCACACGGGACCTATTTCAAAGGGACATAACTCAAAAAGTTGCAATCTCAATTGCGTGAAATTTTAAGGGAGACTACATAAGTATTGTGTCTATAGGAATCTATAACAACATCGCTCGAGTACAGTCATTTACGGTTTCAATTAAAGCTGTAAAATGACAGAAAATCAAAATCAACGATAATGGGACCTACTTCAAGGGGACATAACTCATTCAGTTAAACTCACAACTACATTAAATGTTCAGGTATACTAGATAAATATAGTGTCTTCAGGAATAAATAATAATATCACTCGAGTACAGTCACTTCCGGTCACAATTAAGGCTGAAAAAATGACAGAAAAATCAAGATTTTGATTTCGTGTTGCGCGGGACCTACTTTAAGGGGCCATTACTCAAAAAGTTGTATTTTAAATTGCATGAATTTTTCAGAGATGCTAGATATATATACTGTCTAGAGGAATCAATAATAACATCGCTCAGATTCAGTCATTTCCGGTCACAATAAAGGCTCAAAAATGGCAAAAAATCAAGATTTTGATTTTTAAAATGGGAAAACATTTTTTTTAAATAATTCTGCCACCAAATGCAGATTTAAGACATATTACAATGTTCCTGGCATTGCTGCCAATGATTTAAGGTGAATATTTACTGTTTTCATTAGGTCTTCAGACAAGGTCTGAAAGACCTATTGTTATTGTCCTGATTAGGTCTTCAAGACTACGTCTGGAAGACCTATTGTTCTTATCCTGATTTTTTCCTTATTTTTTTTTTTATTATTATTTGTACTTTTCTTGTGCGCCGTGTACAGCAAAATTGACTGCACCGATATCAATGAAACTAGCACAATTGATGGACATAGGTGTAAGCTCGTGGCGTACGAAGCCCGATTTTTGATTTTCGCCCTCTAAAAGGGGTAGTAACTCAAAATGTTAAAAAAATTCAAATTGCAATATCTCAAAAAATTATTAACTTATATACAAAATAATTGCACCAACATGTAGGCGACAACTTGTTGCATCGAATGATGTCATAGCGGATTTCGGCCGTAATAATAGATTTTTCGCTATATTGAAAAAAGTGCATTTTTTTCGATTTTTTGCAGTTTTGAGGGTTCATGTCTTCAGAAATCTTCTTCTCTAGATCGGCAATACATAGAGACTCATACAATAGCTCATTTGGAAGCTGAAATACTGCTGTTTATATGAATCTATCAACCTAAGCTCTAGGACAAACCGTTTTCGGGTTACAGCATTTTGAAAAATTAACTTTTTGAAAATGCAGATTTTCGGCAATTGAATTTACAGAGACCTAACTCTGTTTGTATCTCGTTTACAACAAAATTGACTACACCTACATCAATGAAATTGGTAGAAGTAATGGGCCTGGGTATAAGCTTGTGGCGTACGAAATCCGATTTTTAATTTTCGGCCTCTAAAAGGGGAGGTAACTCAAAACGTGAAAAAACTTTAAATTGCAATATTTCGAAAAATTATCAAGATAATTGCACAAAACTTTCACCAATATGTAGGCGACTAATTGTTTCATCGAATGATGTCATAGCGAATTTCGGCCGTAATAATAGATTTTTCGCTATTTTGGAAAAACTGTAATTTTTTCGACTTTTCGGGTTTTGAGGGTACACGTGTTCAACAATCTTCTCCTCGAGATTGGCAATACATAGAGACTCATGAAATAGCTTATTTGGCAGCTGATAGAATGTTCTTTATATGAATCTATCAACCTCAGCTCTAGATAAAAACCTGTTCATGTTAGGGCTTTTTAAAAAGGTAACTTTTAGATCATGTGGGGGACCATTAATAGGCGAGAGTTTCAGAGGGTCATTGTCTTTGGTGGATTTTTGTAAATTAACTATTGACGATAGAGACAAGTTTGATAGCTCATTTTAAAGCAGAGAAAGTGGTGAATAACCGAGAGTCAAACATGGAGTTCAAGGTCAAGCAGAAGTCTTGAAGACCTAAGTATTGACGCGTCAATCCTAGTTATTATTATTATTATTATTATGATTTCCACAATATTTGTTGGGACGTTCTAGAATTAACGGCTTGACCGATGTTCATGAAACTTTCAGGAATTGTAGAATTCATTAAAATCTGGCTTTGTCATTGAGCGGAATTTTGAATTTTGCCCTCATTAAAGGGCCAGTTCGATTCTAAATTTCGATTTTTAACATGGGAAAAAAATTCAAAATGCAGCTAGAGACTTGCAACTTTTTTTGAAATATGCGCAATGACATTGCAAACAGAAAAGTAAATCATGGCGAATTCGTATCTCACGTGGTTTAGCCGCCATTTTGATTTTTGTCACTTTTTAGAAGTGTCCGACCCTATGTCCCTTTGACAATCTTCTTCTCTGAAGATACTTGCACCACGAATCTGACATTTATTTTTATAAGTAGCTGAAGCATTGGTGAATACATGGTGTTGTTTTTCAGGATCGAACTCTTAATACTTTTCGCACAGTGATCTTTCAAAGTTGGGCGATTTCATAAACTGGACCTACTTCAAGGGGAAATTACTCCAACTTCCCAACCTTACAACTGAATGAAATTTTTAGGGCTACTAGATCAATATATTGTCTTTAGGAATCAATAATAAAATCGCTCGCGAACAGTCATTTTCGGTCACAATTAAACCTGAAAAATGACAGAAAATCACGATTTCTAATTTTAACATGGGGAAAATTTTCAAAATTATCATAGAGACTTGAAACTTTTTTTAAAAGATGGGGAGTAACAATGCAAGAAAAAAAGTCAATCATGACGAATTCGTAGGTCCCGTGGTTTTCCCGCCATTTCTATTTAAAATGAAATTGATAATTTTTTTAGGTTTTCTCAGTATATTATAATATGTTACGAATGGAAGTTTGGACAGAACAATGTTTGCGACATTCCTCGATCAAACATGGAGCTGAAGGTCAAGCAGAAGTCTTGAAGACCTAAGTATTGACGCGTCAATCCTAGTTATTATTATTATTTCCACACATTTTTGTTGGGAGATTCCTGAATTAACGACTGAACCGATTTTGATGAAACTTTCAGGGATGGTAGATTTCAATGGGATCTGGAAAAATGTCGAACGGATTTTTGATTGCTTTCCTCATTAAAGGTCCAGTTCGATTCTAAATTTCGATTTTTAACATGGAATTTTTTTTCAAAATGAACCTAGAGACTTGGGACTTGTTTTACAAGATGCGCAATGACAATGCGAGCAAAAAAGTAAATCATGGCGAATTCGTAAATCACGTGGTTTAGCCGCCATTTTGATTTCTGTCACTTTTTTAAAGTGTCCAACCCCATGTACCTTTGACAATCTTCTTCTCTGAAGATACGTGCACCATGAATCTGACATTTATTTTTGTATGTAGCTGAAACATTGGTGAATACATGGTGTTGTTTTTCAGGATCGAACTCTTAATACTTTTCGCACAGTGACCTTTCAAAGTTGGGCGACTTGATAAACTGGACCTACTTCAAGGGGAAATTACTCCAACTTCCCGACCTTACAACTGAATGAAATTTTCAGGGCTAATAGATCAATATATTGTCTTTAGGAATCAATAATAAAATCGCTCGCGAACAGTCATTTCCGGTCACAATTAAGGCTGAAAAATGACAGAAAATCGCGATTTCGAATTTTAACATGGGGAAAATTTTCAAAATTGAGATAGAGACTTGAAACTTTTTCAAATGATTGGTAATGACAATGCAAGAAAAAAAGTCAATCATGACGAATTCGTAGGTCACGTGGTTTTGGCGCCATTTTAATTTTAAAATAAATTTATTATTTTTTTAGGTTTTCTCAGTACATTATAAGATGTTACGAGTGGAAGTTTTGACAGAAGAATGTTTGTGACATTCCTCAATCAAACATGGAGCTGAGGGTCAAGCAGAAGTCTTGAAGACCTAAGTATTGACGCGTCAATCCTAGTTATTAGGTCTTCAAGACATAGTCTGGAAGACGTATTGTTTTTATCCGAATCGTTATTATTATTAAGGATTCAGCACTAAAGTGCTGAATCCTTATTGTTATTGGCGTGTTTTATTATTATTATTATTATTATTATTATTATTCTTCCAGCGAGGGCGTGGTCACGATTTCGGCCAAACGAAAAGAGCTAATGCAACCAAACTTTGCAAACTGATAGCCCTTACTACAAACTACTAAAAATAAGCTTTTGGGCACAATCGACACAGCCATTAAAGGTCCAGTTCGATTCTAAATTTCGATTTTTAACATGGGAAAATTATTCAAAATGCAGCTAGAGACTTGGAACCTTTTGTAAAAGATGCGCATTGACAGTGCGAGCAGAAAAGTAAATCATGACGATGTCGTTGGTCACGTGGTTTCGCCGCCATTTTGATTTTAGACACTTTTCAAAATTTCCCGAACCCATGTTCCTTTGACAATCTTCTCCTCTGAAGATACAAGCATTAGAAAGCTCATATTTTCACATAATGTAGCTGATATATTGCTAACAAAAGTGATCAGAAGCGATTTTGCAAATTCGCTATACTTTTTGCACAGTGACCCTTCAAAGTTCGACAATTTTTGAGAATCGCAAACTTCAAAGGGAGATAACTCATAAGGTTTAACCCATAATTTCAAGATTTTTCCAGGAAATGTAAGACAGTACTATGGTCTATACGAATCAACAATAAAATCGACGCTGAACAGTCATTTCCGGTTTTTGAGGACGGGTACTTAATTATAGATAAATAACACTGAAAATTTTAACATGGGGGGAATTTTCAAAATGCACTTAGAGAGTTAATTTTTTTTCCATATGATAGACAGGAACACTACAGACAAAAAAGTCAATCATAACAATTTTGTAAGATGTACGGTTTCGTCGCTATTCATTCGAAACTATTCACACAATTTGAACAACAGAAACAAAGAATGCAGGTCACGCCCATAGACTGTGTAAAAGTCGCAATTCCTTTGTTCTTCTACCAGGGATCTTGTAAACACGACTTTTGCCGGAAGGAATGCGACTATTGCAGCCACACTTTGTAGGCTGATAGCCCTTACCATGTAAATTCGCAGCGATGCTTTTGGGCCCAATCAATCAAACCATTAAAGGTCCAGTTCGATTCTAATTCTCCATTTTTAACATGGGAAAAAATTTCAAAATGCAGATAGAGACTTGAAACTTTTTTTAAAAGATGCACAATAACCATGCGAGAAAGAAAGTAAATCATGGCGAGTTCGTAGGTCACGTGGTTTAGGCGCCATATTGATTTTTTTAGAACTTAGGTCTCAATAATGCTACAGACATGCTAGAGACTTGCAACTTGTGTTGAAAGATGTATTTATTGATTATATTTCAACTAATTGAGTCATTTATGCGCTGAATCCTTTTATCGTCACTTGTGACTATATTTATTATTATTATTATTATTATTATTTCCGGAACTTTTTGTCCGGACATTCCTGAATTAACCGCTTAACAAATTTTCATGAAACTTTCAGGGATGGTACAATTCAATGAGATCTGGAAAAGTGTCGAAGCGGAATTTTGATTTTTTGCCTCATTAAAGGTCCAGTTCGATTCTAAATTTCGATTTTTAACATGGGAAAAAAATTATAAATTTAGCTAGAGACTTGAAACTTGTTTTAAAAGATGCGCAATGACAAAGCGAGCAAAAAAGTAAATCACAGCGAATCCCTAGGTCACGTGGTTTGGCCGCCATTTTGATTTGTGTCACTTTTTAAAAGTGTCCGACCCCATGTACCTTTGACAATCTTCTTCTCTGAAGATACTTGCACCACAACTCTGACATTTATTGTGTATGTAGCTAAAGCATTGGTGAATAGAATTTGAATTTTGTAGAAGGGTTATCATAATACTTTTTGCACAATGACCTTTCAAAGTTGACCATTTTGTCCCGCGGGACCTACTTCAAGTGGACATTACTCCAACTTCCCGATCTCACAATTACATGAAATTTTCAGGGTTACTAGATCAATATAGTGTCTTTAGGAATCAATAATAAAATCGCTCGCGAACAGTCATTTCCGGTCACAATTAAGGCTGAAATATGACAGTAAATCACATTTTCGAATTTTAACATGGGGAAAATTTTCAAAATTGACATAGAGACTTCAAACCTTTTTTAAAAGATAGGTAATGACAATGCAAGCAAACAAGTCAATCATGACGAATTTGTAGGTCACGTGATTTTCCCGCCATTTCTATTTAAAGTGAAATTTATGATCTTTTGAGGTTTTTTCTCAGTACATTATGAGATGTTACACATAGAATGTTTGATAGATTCATTATTGGTGACATTTGTCAATCAAACAAGGAGCTGAAGGTCAAGCAGAAGTCTTAATACGTATCTGCAGTTGTTTGAATTAAATAGAGATGTCCTTTATTAAGGGGAATAAATTTCAAACATTTTTCTGTCATAGTTTATGTGTGACAAGTCATAGAAGATTGCCATTTTTCAGAACTCGCCATTTTCAGCTATGTTTAAAGGATCATTTCTGCTTAACTTCTAAGGCTATTGAAATTTTGCATACACCTACGTATGCACAATTTCAAAGAAGAACAACTTGTATGTTGACTGCTTTCATAAATAATTGATAGTTAAGCCTCGAACATCGCAAGCGATGTCTAGGGGTCCAAATTTAAGCATTTTTGAGTATTTTCTTGAATATTCAGAACAGCATAACGCATTTATTATGTATGAAATCTAAATGATGATTACATCTTCTTAAGTGGAAATTGAAGCACAACATTTTCTATGTTACCCTTAGTATGGAAATATTAACCATTTTGTCTTAATCGTGAGAAATGTAATGTAGGGGTCCATTAATATGTGATTTTTCCGTTTTCAGAGGGGTACCTTCTTTTTGGATTTTTTGTAAAATAACTACTGAAGATAGAGACATGTTTGATAGCTCATTTTAAAGCAGAGAAACACATGCATAACCTTGAGTCCAACGTGGAGTTCAAGGCCAAGCAGAAGTCTTGAAGACCTAAGTATTGCCTGGGCAATCCTAGTTATTATTATTATTATTTCCGGAACTTTTTGTCCGGACAATCCTGAATTTACCGCTTAACAAATTTTCATGAAACTTTCAGGGATGGTACAATTCTATGAGATCTGGAAAAGTGTCGAAGCGGAATTTTGATTTTTTGCCTCATTAAAGGTCCAGTTCGATTCTAAATTTCGATTTTTAACATGGTAAAAAAATTTAAAATGCAGCTAGAGACTTGAAACTTTTTTTTTAAAGATGCGCAATGACAATGCGAGCAAAAAAGTAAATCACAGCGAATCCCTAGATCACGTGGTTTAGCCGCCATTTTGATTTTTGTCACTTTTTTAAAGTGTCCGACCCCATGTACCTTTGACAATCTTCTTCTCTGAAGATACTTGCACCACGAATCTGACATTTATTTTTGTATGTAGCTGAAGCATTGGTGAATAGAATTTGAATTTTGTAGAAAGGTAATCATAATACTTTTTGCACAGTCACCTTTCAAAGTTGGGCGACTTGTTACATTGGACCTACTTCATGGGGACATTACTCCAATTTCCTGATCTTACAATTGCATGAAATTTTCAGGGCTTTTAGATCAATATATTGTCTTTAGGAATCAATAATAAAATCGCTCGCGAACAGTCATTTCCGGTCACAATTAAGGCTGAAAAATGACAGAAAATCACGATTTCGAATTTTAACATGGGGAAAATTTTCAAAATTGACATAGAGACTTCAAACCTTTTTTAAAAGATAGGTAATGACAATGCAAGCAAAAAAGTCAATGATGACGAATTTGTAGGTCACGTGGTTTTCCCGCCATTTCTATTTAAAGTGAAATTTATGATCTTTTGAGGTTTTTTCTCAGTACATTATGAGATGTTACACATAGAATGTTTGTTAGATACATTATTGGTGACATTTGTCAATCAAACAAGGAGCTGAAGGTCAAGCAGAAGTCTTAATACGTATCTGCAGTTGTTTGAATTAAATAGAGATGTCCTTTATTAAGGGGAATAAATTTCAAACATTTTTCTGTCATAGTTTATGTGTGACAAGTCATAGAAGATTGCCATTTTTCAGAACTCGACATTTTCAGCTATGTTTAAAGGATCATTACTGCTTAACTTCTAAGGCTATTGAAAGTGTGCATACACCTACAGAACAACTTTTATGTTGACTGCTTTCATAAAAAATTGATAGTTAAGCCTCGAACATCGCAAGCGATGTCTAGGGGTCCAAATTTAAGCATTTTTGAGTATTTTCTTGAATATTCAGAACAGCATAACGCATTTATTATGTATGAAATCAAAATGATGATTACATCTTCTTAAGTGGAAATTGAAGCACAACATTTTCTATGTACACCTTAGTATGGAAATATTAACCATTTTGTCTTAATCGTGAGAAATGTAATGTAGGGGTCCATTAATATGTGATTTTTCCGTGTTCAGAGGGGTACCTTCTTTTTGGATTTTTTGTAAAATAACTACTGAAGATAGAGACATGTTTGATAGCTCATTTTAAAGCGGAGAAACACATGCATAACCTTGAGTCCAACGTGGAGTTCAAGGTCAAGCAGAAGTCTTGAAGACCTAAGTATTGACGTGTCAATCCTAGTTATTATTATTATTATTATTATTTTTTGTACTTTTTTTGTCCAGAGCTTTCTGAAGTAACCACTGGACCTATTCGCATGAAATTTTCAGGGATGATAGCCTGTGACTCAACTTAGATTTTAACGAGTCACTTTTTGGATTTTCGACTTCTTTCGTGAGTTATCTCCCTTTGAAGTCAAAACTTTACACCTTCATAGCTCGAATACTAATCAATATATTTTCTTAAAACTTTCACCAAAATGTGCGCAACAACATTCCCTATCAAAAAGGTTAATGTCATTTTTTCGGCCGTATATATAGATTTTTTGCTATTTCGAAAAAACTGAATTTTGTGTGAACTTTCACAGTTTTTAGGGTACGCGTCTTTGAAAATCTTCTCCTAAATCAGGGAAATACATACAGCTATATATGATAGCTCATATGAAAGCTGAATACCTGCTCCATAGCGTGCTGTGGGCCGAATTTTGAATTTTGGCCTGTAATTTGAGTTATCTGCCCTTGAATATGGTCATTTTTTAAATGTTTCTTTTTCGACTGCATGTTCAAAGGGGCATAACTCTGTTAGAAAATAACTTATGTCAAAGTTATATATTGCAATCTCTTTATAATAACAAGCTCAACACTTCCATAACATATCATTATCATGTAAAAACTGATAGTTTTGGCACAATTTGGACATATTCCCACAAAAGTAAAATTTTGTGATTTTGAGACTTTTCACGGGGTACTTTCTTTGTAGAATTTTCGATTGTAAACCACTGAAGATACAATTATGTTTAATATATCACTGTGAAGTACAGATGTCCTTTATTAAGCTGAATAAATGTCAAAGATTTTTCTGTCATAGTTTATGTGTGACAAGTCATAGAAGATAGCCATTTTTTCAGAAATCGCAATTTTCAGCCATGTTTAAAGGATATTAACTGCCTTACTAATTAAAATAATGAAATTGTATTTACACCTTCGGATGCACAAATGCAAGAACAACAACTTTTTTGTTGAACCCTTTCATCAAAAAGTTGATAGTTAAGCTCCGAACATCGCAAACGTTGTCTAGGGATCAAAATTTCAGCATTTTTGTGTATTTTCTTGAATATTCAGAAAAATATAACGCATTACTCACGTATGCAATCTAAATGATGGTAACATCTACTTAAGTGGAAATTAAAGCACAACTTTTTCTTTGTTACACCCTAGGATGAAAAAATTATACATTTTGTGGTAATCATGAGAAAGATCATGTAGGGGTCCATTAATAAGCGATGCTTCAATTTTCAGGGGTATTGTCTTTGGAGAATTTTTGTAAAAAAAACTACTGAAGATAGAGACATGTTTGATAGCTCATTTTAAAGCAGATAAACTGGTGAATAACCGAGAGTCCAACATGGAGTTCAAGGTCAAGCAGAAGTCTTGAAGACCTAAGTATTGCCTTGGCAATCCTAGTTATTATTATTATTTTTTGTACTTTTTTTGTCCAGAGCTTTCTGAAGTAACCACTTGGACGATTCACATGAAAATTTCAGGGATGATAGCTTGTGACTCAACTTAGATTTTAACGAGTCACTTTTTGGATTTTCGACTTCTGTCGTGAGTTATCTCCCTTTGAAGTCAAAACTTTAAACCTTCATAGCTCGAATACTAATCAATATATTTTCTTAAAACTTTCACCAAAATGTGCGCAACAACATTCCCCATCAAAAAGGTTAATGTCATTTTTTCGGCCGTATATATAGATTTTGTGCTATTTCGAAAAAACTGAATTGTGTGTGAACTTTCGCAGTTTTTAGGGTACGCGTCTTTGAAAATCTTCTCCTAAATCAGGGAAAAACATACAGCTATATATGATAGCTCATTTGAAAGCTGAATACCTGTTCCATAGCTTGCTGTGAGCCGAATTTTGAATTTTGGCCTGTAATTTGAGTTATCTGCCCTTGAATATGGTCCTTTTTTAAATGTTCCTTTTTCGACTGCATGTTCAAAGGGGCATTACTCTGTTAGAAATTAACTTATGTCAAAGTTATATATTGCAATCTCTTCATAATAACCAGCTTAACACTTCCATAACATATCATTATCATGTAAAAATTGATAGTTTAGGCACAATTTGGACATATTCCCAAAAATGTAAAATTTTGGGATTTTGAGACTTTTCGAGGGGTACTTTCTTTGTAGAATTTTCCATTGTAAACCACTAAAGATACAATTATGTTTAATATATCATCCTGAAGTAGAGATGTCCTTTATTAAGGGGAATAAATTTCAAACATTTTTCTGTCATAGTTTATGTGTGACAAGTCATAGAAGATTACCATTTTTCAGAACTCGCCATTTTCAGCCATGTTTAAAGGATCATTTCTGCTTAACTTCTTACGCTATTGAAATTTTGCATACACCTGCGTATGCACAATTTCAAGAAGAACAACTTTTATGTTGAGCCCTTTCATCAAAAAGTTGATAGTTAAGCCTCGAACATCGCAAGCGATGTCTAGGGGTCCAAATTTAAGCATTTTTGAGTATTTTCTTGACTATTCAGAACAGCATAACGCATTAATTATGTATGCAATCTAAATGATGATTACATCTTCAAAAGTGGAAATTAAAGCACAACATTTTCTATGTTGCACCTTAGTATGGAAATATTAACCATTTTGTCTTAATCGTGAGAAATGTAATGTAGGGGTCCATTAATATGTGATTTTTCCGTTTTCAGAGGGGTACCTTCTTTGAAGATTTTTTGTAAAAAAACTACTGAAGATAGAGACATGTTTGATAGCTCATTTTAAAGCAGAGAAACTGATGAATAATCGAGAGTCCAACATGGAGTTCTAGGTCAAGCAGAAGTCTTGAAGACCTAAGTATTGCCTGTGGCAATCCTAGTTTAGAAATGAAATTATCCTGCTTTGGAAATGTTTGAATTAATGAATCACTCCTGACTTAAAAAAAGGAGTTTGTGATTATGTATATGAAAATCAATATTGAAGGAAAATATGATAGTACTGACTTTTTACTAGAAAAAAAGTTCTCCGTTTGCAGAAATTAAATTGTTAACAATTTGAGTATCACACATGCCAAAAAAGGAACTATTGAGATACTGAATTTTAAAGACATTTATCAACAATGATATTGACAAGATTTTGAAGTAAATTTTGGATTCTTTGAGTTCAATCTGTTAACTGAAGACTCCATGTAGATAATTCATTCTTGTTAGAAAGCTTTTACTGTTAAAATGAACATTGCGCTCGTTTAACTGTTGTCCGGGTGTGAATTGGTATGCTAAAGATGGTTAAATAATAGATTAAAATAGTACAAAAATAAATAATAGATTAAAATAGGACAACAAATGTATAATGAATACTAAATAATAATAGTTAAAAGACTAAAAGATATCCTCATTTCCTCTTGCAGTAACATCTGCTAGAGAGACGCATTGCGATGGATCCTCTTCTTGGTGACGACGACACAGAATCCTCTGGATCTGAGGAGTATTTCGATGATACAGACAGCCACTACACAGATGAAGAGGATGAAGGTTCAGAAGACATAGATTCTTCTGATGTAGATTTCGATGATGACGATGACGTTGATGACACGGATGAAGAATCTGAAGATGAAGACGAGGGAGACCGCTACCTTGTTGAGATCACAAAACCGTACAATCCACGTAATACCGATACGGTTGAAGAAGGGGAATATGATGAAGTTTCCTCTGAAGATTGGGGTAATCTGAAGGCTTTGATCATGCTTGCAGATGGACAGCAGATTGCTGAGTGGTTTGAAAAGAGAAAAATATCACCAGAGGCTAAGCAGAATATTGCAAAAGTTTTCTCACCCCTGAACCTTGCTGCTAGAGTCAGTAGCCCTCAGATATTTAATTTCCTTCTTGGTGAAGGGTTTCCCATGAATATGATTATCCACCCATTCCTTGATGCAGCCTCAAACCATAAGTTTGACATAATGGAGACCCTGTTGAACATTGGCTCTGATGTGAATGTGACTGATGCTGCTGGAACAACAGCTTTGCATCTCGTTGCAAGGCAATTGACCTGCAAACCCAAGAAAATACAGTATCTACTTTCAAAGGGAGCAAACATTGATCAAAAAGACAACTATGGTATGACTCCTCTTCATTATGCCCTTGTTATGGGAACAAAGGGAACAGTCAGTACATTGTTGAAGGCAGGTGCTTCTGTCCATGAATGCAGTGGGAAAGGTCGGTCAGCACTTCACATGGCCGTGTACAGAGGAATTAAGATAACAGCGCTCTTATACAAGGCAGGTGCTAGATCAGGTATATCGAAGAATTATTCCGAAGTTGAAGCAGCAGTAAAAAAACAAAGTACAAATATTGTACGATTTCTCATAAAAAGGAACGCCCCAGTTGAGCTTGAATCGATGACTGTTAATGAAATGATCTTCTCTTGTGAGGAAGAATCAGTTAATCGCATTACTGACATGCTTGTAGGAGCAGGGTATAAACCTCCAAAAGATGCATATCTGTTGTGGGAAATTGAGAGCAAGCCAAAAAATAAGTACATTATAAAGAAAATGAGACATTTATCTACCCATCCAAGGTCACTACAAGAGATCGCATGTTTCAGCATCAGGAACCTGTTTAGGAACTCCTCTAGGTGCATCTTGGACTCTGTGGAACATCTTCCAGTTCCTGAAGTTCTTAAGAATTATCTGCTCTTGAAGCATGTTATTGACAAGAGTTGACAATGTTAATATGTTCCAATATGCCATGATCGTGTGGTGGTTGATGTAACTCTTTGTCTGGAGAAGCGGTAAACCGTTATTAGTGCAAACATTTCACCAAAAGAACCATATACCCAATGTAAAATTTGAAATATTCAGTTCAAATTTAGATCCATTTATTTCCTGAACATCAAATATCAAGTCGGACCTTACCGTTTAGTTGAATACATAACAATATCTTACAATTAGAACTGAATGCATTAAAGGTGTGTGTTCCGGCTCTCTCACGGCTTATTCTGTAATATATGGACCTGCCTAAGTAACACTTCCTGTTTCCTAAATATTGAACGTTCCTAAACATAATCATTCAGAGGTTATTTTCCTCAAACCCATAATGGTTCTCACTGATATTTCATGGAAATCAAGGAATACATCAGCTAATTTAGCGTTCTCGGGATGGACAGACAGTACAACTCGGATATAGCGAACTCCAAGGGACCAACGAATTCAGTTTGCTATATCCGCTGTTCTGTTCGCTATTCACATTGGCATATCATATAGAGCTTTTGACGGGACTTATAAATTTGTTCTCTATATCCATGTTTTACTGTACGTTTCTGTGCACCATTAAACTCTAAATATAATTAACTCTCTGAATTCTTCAAATATTACCCTGAATTTCAACATCTGCATTTAGACCAAAGGATTCTTGTATCCGCTCTGGTGTCGCTTCAGAGTTCGTTGGTAAATTGGTATCCATAATTATGACAACAAACACATGGCAAGCTCTGATATTGCCTGTCCACTCATGATAGTTATAAAATCACTTCACGTATAAATCACATTCTACACTTTTAATTGTGAATAGAATCCAAAGAAATCGGATATCTTAATTCCTTGTATCAGTGTATGGAGTATTGAAGTATAAGACGGTTACAAAGTTTGATTACATTTTTGGAACTGGCAGAACAATGGCAAGTTAACATAAATAACAACGTATAAGGTTTTGTCAACTATTATATGAAACGACAGATCTCAAAGCGTAAGTCTGACTGTTGGTTTGTACACATGCAGATTACAATAATCCTTTATATTCAGTATGGTCTACGCAAAAACAATGCAGGTCTGTCTCGTTTCAAGTTTGCATTCCAATATCCACCTTATCCACGATAAACGACATTTCATTCACAGTATTCATGGGAACGTTGGTGTCCAGGAACACATCGTCAGAAGGGGAACACTACTTTGACACCATAACCTTCGATATCGGGCAGTAATGTATTTACTGTTTATGAGAGAAGCGAGCGTAACAAAATAGCCTGGATGCTGGAAAGATGGTTGTTGAATGTCTACTGACAACATGTTTCTGGCATGTCTGATACCATTCATTAACAGATATATGAGTCAAAGTCCTGTAGAGTGCAATTTTACAATCTTAGAAAAACAAAAAACAAAAGTGTATAAAACTCATCATCTTTTACTAATAAGTATTGCATGAACACTGAATAATCTGAACAAGAAATATGCAATCTTAACTGTAACTATTATTTAAGTAATTAGCCATACTTTGATGCAAACAATTCAAAAAGGTAAATACTGCTACCAGAATTTTTTTTTTGAAATAGTAAAAATGTACATACACAAAAATAATTTTTGACGATTTGACATGTGTTAATGATGATGTGGTATATGTTTTAAGTCTATAAAGTAACATGTTTTAACAAATAGTTTATTCATGACCCCCTTTGATTTGAAAATAATAATTTATTGAATTTTGAAATGAAAACATCATATTTAACTCACCCAAACAAACTGTATACCAGCACTTTGACATATCCCTATTTAGAAACTAACCAAATCATTATCAAAATAATACAATCTTTAAAAAGTTTTATATATCTTATATTACCATTTTTTAGTAAGTAGCAGTTAGTGACAGTGCTGGTAACAGTATTGACTCAATTCGTGACGGTATTGACATTCAATAAATGAGAATCTTGATGAATTATCAAATGTTTCACATAAAACAGTTTAGAATGATCAAAACTAACATAAAACATCCCAGTTTATAATTTAACAACAATATTCTGTTTGTTCCCAGCTTAATACAAAATGAAGTAAACAGTGATGGTAACAGTATTGACATCTTTGATGACAGTATTGTCACTATTGACCTGACTGGTGACAGTCTTGACTGCCTTTGTACAAATTCTATTCTTGATAAATATTTTATGATTACTGACCAGTTTTCATGAAAATAATGTGATATCCAGTGTCTTGAAAGTCAGTTTGATATATATTTTATCAGTATTTAATAAACATTTGTAGTGTGTGTTAATATTTGCGATGGTAGCAGTTATGGACAAGTATGGAAGCAGTATGGACAAACTGAAAAGCTTTTCAATAGTATAGAGTTATATGTTTTTCATTAAATTACATTAAATCTCTGTCAATATAAAACAAATCTGTTACGTCAAATGTATGCTGATCATTTAACAGTAAAACTGTAAAACTAACATATGTCGTGTCCACTCCTTTTTTAAAACACTTGATGCCTAATGGTTCAGGAATATTTTTTTTGCGAACACATCATCATACCTGTACCAACATCGATCTTTCATATGTGTTTATGGAAACTTTTATAACTGATGGTTCCTGGACTCCATTTGGAGCTTTGGTGACTGATGGTTCATGGATTATATTGGTAGCCTTGGTGACTGATTGTTCGTGGACTATATTGGTAGCCTTGGTGAATGATTGTTCCTGGACTATATTGGTAGCCTTGGTGACCGATGGTTCCTGGACTATATCGGTAGCCTTGGTGGCCGATGGTTCCTGGACTGTAGTGGTAGCCTTGGTGACTGATGGTTCATGGACTATATTGGTAGCCTTGGTGACTGATGGTTTATGGATTATATTGGTAGCCTTGATGACTGATGGTTCCTGGACTGTAGTGGTTGCCTTGGTGACTGATTGTTCCTGGACTATATTGGTAGCCTTGGTGACTGATTGTTCCTGGACTATATTGGTAGCCTTGGTGACCGATGGTTCCTGGACTATGTTGGTAGCCTTGGTGACCGATGGTTCCCGAACTACATTGGTAGCCTTGGCGACTGATTGTCCATGGACTACATTGGTAGCCTTGGTGACTGATTGTTCCTGGACTATATTGGTAGCCTTGGTGACCGATGGTTCCTGGACTATGTTGGTAGCCTTGGTGACCGATGGTTCCCGAACTACATTGGTAGCCTTGGCGACTGATTGTCCATGGACTACATTGGTAGCCTTGGTGACTGATGGTTCCTGGGCTATATTGGTAGCCTTGGTGACCGATTATTCCCGAACTGCATTGGTAGCCTTGGTGACTGATGGTACATGGACTATATTGGTAGCCTTGGTGACTGATGGTTCCTGAACTGTATTGGTAGCCTTGGTGACTGATGCTTCACAGACAAAGCAGTCTTGGTTCCCGATGGTTCCTGGACTACACATTGAGCCTTGGTGACAAATTGGTCCCAGAAAATGATTTCTCTGATGCACCAAGTGCCATTTTCAATGATGTTTATCTAAAATATAAAAAAACAAATGCTGTTACATAGGAAACTATTACATAAAGAGGTTTCCCTTAACATTACGACTTCAAATTAAATCAAGACATGAAAATTAAACTTCTCTAATTGTCACTTTGAAATAATATTTCAAGTTACTGAATTATTTTATTCATAATACATTCTTTCACATGTAACATAATTAATTGTATCATTTTGAACAAGTTCTTCAGTACTGAACTGTGTTTTATAAAATTTGAACATGAATGATACTAGAGTCAAGCAGATTAAGGCCAATATTTTCATCCAAATTTACAATTTATGCTTTATTCAAACCATTATCAATCAATAATTTTAAATATTTGATTGATTTGTCAATACTGCCACTTGCTATGTCAAAACTGCCACTACTCTCAAAAGTATACCAGGGATCTTCTATAACTGAACCTTGAACTTTTAGAATTATGTTTATTCTTCAACTTCTTAAATGAAAATTTGTTTCGCCACAAGAAAACCATAATTAATTGCGTGAACATCTTAACATTGCTCTATATGTATACATACGTATTTGTATACAACTTTCTTAAAATATAATCAATTAGACTTTTCGTTTTTAAGACAGTAAGCAATAATTATAATAACAAAAATGACAACATTTACTCAGTACCTAGTCAGGATAAGCACAGATGACTATTTTCACACAATTAATTTTTTTTGTCCATAACCACCACCCGTTTTGTCACTACTGCTACCGGTCAGGATGAATTTCAATATAGTTAGTAAATAAGTGTACACACCCAAAAGCAAACAGGTGTGTTATTATTGCTTTAAATAATGGTATACTTAAACACCACATTAAGATCCAAAAATATCATTGTTGTTAAAACTTACTATCAAAACCAACAAAAACTCAATACCGCCACCCCGTGTGTCAAAACTGCCACTTTTGAGATGGTTGCAGTATTGACGTTCTTAGGTGTATATTGAAATTAAATACAATTAATGGTCCCCAAAGACAAAAAGATCATGTCATTACAAGTAACTCTAAATGACTCCTTTAACCAGTTTAAGGTGAATGAGGATTACTATTCTTTCTCTTGGAAATCTTGGTGACAGTTTTGACACACATAATTCATAGACTCATAACTTCACTTACTTGGAGGTTGATTATGATACACACTGATGAGAGCTGAAATCCATCATGCTTCGATGTTGAAGACAGTAAGTGAGGGGATCAAGGCAGGAATTGATCTTTGTGAATAACTTGAGGAGAGTTTATTTTTTTTACCATGTTTGGTCATGGTAGCAGTATTGACATATACTTCTGGGACAACGTTCTTTATTGCGCAGAAAATTATAAGCAAGGCATATAAAGACATACAACTGTACAATCTGAGCCTCTGTAGTTCCTGCATCAATGCAAAAAATTATAATGTTTGTAATAAATACAAAACCATTTGACAGAAACTAATTTTCAAAGTTGACAACCTACCTTGGGACAATCAAATTTTGCTATTTTTCCTACTAAAAAATTGCTTCAAAGTTAATTTTTCCAGTGAACAAACAAAATTATATATGTGATTTGCTCAGCTGATATTGTTTCACATGCTCAATTGAAAAACAAATAAAAACATGTTTTTTTAAATTTATGACGGGACCGAAAAATTGCACTTTTCAGGATTTTGACTCATATACGTTTTTCTCACGGGCAAAGTCGTGTATTTCTTCTGATAAGTTTTTATATGCAAGGTCTGCGTTACAAAGTTGAAACATTGTTCTACACAAACATGGGATGTAAATTAGTTTAACCAAGGAATTCTATCTAAATCATTAGTTTAAGACGTATTTCCATAGTTCCTGGAACAATTGAAATCGAAACGGAATTCTACGTCGTGCTTCGCTGTTCATGGCCACCTGTCTTACTGTCGCTAACACATGGTAGTCGGCGGTCTTAATTATGTTTGTATTGTAAGATATACGTAACATGATTTAATTTGTTACGTCTGACTCTCAATTCATAGCTCCAGTTCGAATAGAAGTTTGAACATTGCATGTGCATGTTGTACTTTTTCAAATGTTGAAATTCAGATCCTTCGTAGTTGTCACATCAATTGTTTGAATCAGAGACCATGGTTTCTATTTAAATAAGACATGAAGTTAGGAATTGCAGGTTTTAACAAATAGCTGTTTACCTTGGGTTTCATGTGTTCGTATATTTTATTTATTTTGCGATAAACATGTACCTAATAAGATTGTTACTAGGGGGCAAAAGATGCTCCGTGGATGAACAATGAAACGCGCGGTTTGATCAGAAAACGCAATCGTTTACATAAGTTTGCTAAACAGCGTAATTTACAATCAGATTGGGCAAAATTCAGACTACTCAGAAACAAAACTACAACATCTGTCCGAACGGCAAAACAGTCATACGCGGATAAAATTGATAAACTAATTAATGAAAAGCATGACACAAAAATCTGGTGGCGCCTGATTAAATATTACAAAAAAGGCAAAAATTCATTAAATTCGTTCCCTCCCTATTCTCTGTAATAATCAACTTTATGATGATAGCGTGGAAATTGCAAATATAATGAATGAATACTTCACAAGTCAAACAAAAGTTAGTTAGTTACACACTACATCTACTCAATACTTAGTAACAAGAATTACAAAAGAACGTGTTTATTAACGTGGAAGTTGGTACCAACAGATACAGAATAATAAAAATACATTTTAACATTTCGGAAAAAGTATGAGTATGAAAAGTATTTTAGGCCTATTCAATTATCTAATATTTTTGGATACACTAGTATTACATTTTATACAAAACAACAACGTTAATTTATCAAACATATATGCCAATAACATTAAAATGGAGGCTTTTCAAAGATAAGTACAATGAATTATATTTTTAAAAATCTAAATCTATGAAGTTGACATAAATTACATAGAAAAGACCGGATAAAACTATGTTTTCTTAATAATTAAAACGTTTTCATGATGCTGACACAGAATTTCTAAAAATATTACATTTCAAAGACCTTTTCTTCAACTAAAAAGTGTGACCCTACCCCGTTGCAGTGCTCCAACGAGTGTGGGTCGGGGGTGAAGTCGCGGACGGTACTGTTTGGACGCAAGGACGGGGTGAAGCTCTCCCCCTCCCAGTTTGCCTCGGCCCGTCGCCCCCAGGCTCAGAGATCCCGCAGGAGTCAGACCTCGTGTGGAGGCAAGTGGTTCACTGGGCCCTGGGGCAAGGTAATTACAACCATTTTAACTGTACTTTATCATTTCTTGTTTGTCCATTTAGATTCCTAATGTTAGAGCGTAGACGTGATGTGGTGTGTATGAAAGCTATCGGAACTGCTCTGTCTATCTCGGTGGAGGAGAGTTGTGCTGGACAGGAGAAACCAGTGTCCAAGGAGCAGTGTGGAGCCGGGTCGTGTGGAGCCGACTGGTTCATGTCACAGTGGAGCGAGGTACTCATACCACTCTTTCTTATTGCTAACAACTAACCACAAAAAATATTAAAAAGTTATTCTAAAGTTGGTATCTTACTTGCACGCCAATCTGTAACCGTTCGGCTTCGGATCAAGAGGTCCGGGGTTCGAATCCCGCCAGGGGCATGGCAACTTTGTCTGCAGTAGAGAACTGTTCTTCACTGTTCAATGCTCGCAGGTTTCAATACATAGCCACATGGCTTTCTCTCTGCCATAATACTAGCAGCCATGATATAAGTGAAATACTCCTGAAAGCGCCATTAAACCCCAACTCACCTCACCTCACCTGATGATAGAGGTCGGGTGAATCATTTGTCAACTCGTCAGCATGCTTTAACAACTCTGTCGCAATAATCACCTGTCAGCAAAATCATTATACATGTATATGTTAAAAGTAAATTAATTTCATCAGAAATAAAAAGACATGAGAAATAAAAGATAGAAAAGGTTACATTCCCACAATTTAACTATTTTTTATTTGGAGTGTGAACTTTCGATAGGGAATGGTACTTTTTGTTAGTCTGTTGACCATTGACTGGTTAGTTTTGAGCAGTGGAGTTCATCTGGACTGGGGACTTGGTGGTGCATTTAACTGTGACAGAATTACACTTGTGTTGAACCCATCCTTTTGTTAATGTTAATACAATAAATTAAATAGGCCCAATGATCTGGTGAGCAAATGTCCTGTGTAAGTGCAACGTGACTGATTGTAGTTGCTCTCTTACGTTGCAGTGACGTGTGGAGCGGGAGTGAAGACGCGTGATGTGAAGTGTCTCAACCAGCAGCTGCAGAGAGCTCGGTCCTGTGACTGCTCCCACAAACCCACCGCTAGAGAACAGTGCCAGATGCGGGACTGCAACCTACCCCAGGCGACCAAACCTAGTGAGTACAAGTCCTCCACAGAAACTCTTTGAGGAGCAATCTAGTGTGTATTATACAAAACTAGAGGATAAAGCCGCCATCAACGCATGGGAATATCCACAGAAATACCAAAATGTTGTGTTACATGTTTCAGGGTTAGACCCCCTTCATCAGTTGATGGCGGCTACATCCCCTATTTCATTTATCCCAAACTTCGGTTTGGTTCCATCTATGTATCTTTGAGTGGATCCCCATGCTGCTATCCCTCATCTAAACCGGGTGTTAGCGCCTCCTTTAACATAGAGTATTATACAGGATGTGATGTTATCAGTATTAGCTGTGTCTGTCAATGCTACTGCTAGCTTCATGTTTTCCTCATCCTCTCAAGGTAACCTTGATTCCTTAGCAATGATGTCAAGAATATTTTTATTTTAAAAATCTATGACACCATTATCAAGCAAATAAAGAACTTTATTGTCTTCATGTAACCCGTAAAGAGACAGAAGCCACGATGCCACTAGTTTCAGCGAGTAGGAATATAGATAAGAATGTACATATAACCCTGTTGTTTGTGATGCAGGTGGCCGGTGACAGGACCAGTTCAGGAGTTGTCTGGTGGTGCTCCAGGCCGACTCTGCTCCTACTCCTACTACAAGAAGATCGGCTGCGCATCCTGTCGACAGGCTCACTTCTGAACCGCTTTCATAAAGATAGTCCAGACATTTGAGAATCTACTGAAATGGGATAACTATGGCCCATAATCTTCTGCTACAGAGGTGTCTACAACATAGGACCTTCTGCTGAGGTACCTTCTTTGAGAGACATTTTACTGAGCTAGGACGTCTCCAGTGCTGCTGAACCATCTTGACAGGTACTTATCATAACTGGAACTCTTGGACAGTAGACATCATTACATCTAGCCAACTGGAGATTGACTTTTGAGGTAGTTATCATGTTTGACTGAATGTTCAATCCATCTATATTCAGAAGTGTATCCAGTTACAGGTGGTTCGAGTAATGTTCAAGGGGAGGGCTGTGTTCACATACTGTAAAGGGTGATGTCCGTCCATGGGCTTCCTCAAATTTACATGCAGGGTGTTTAAAAAAGGAGGTCGAACCGTCTGACCCCACTCTGGATTTGCCACTGATCTGTAAAAACTTCACACAAATGCTTGTGTGGACAAATAATATTAAAATACAGATATAAAACATTTTAATCAAATCTTACAAAGACCTTGCTCTGCAATAATTATAATCATTGCTGGATTTAGGGTCAAGGTGAAGGACAGATGAATATTTCCTTCTATTTTGTGTTATGTAAACTCTGAAGTTCTCGAGACACCACAAAGTAAATAAATTAAATATAAAAGTAAATGTTATAATTTTATTTTATTCTGGACTGCATGCATTCTGACTGAAAATAATAAAGTATATATTTATGTATGTACATGTTAATTACAAGAGTTAAGAGAATATATAATAATTTGTATGTTGTATGTGAAGGGGAGTTGTGTTTTGCATAAATCATGCAATGCTGTTGTACATATTGTATATATTTAATATGCATAATATAAATTGTCAATTTGTAGTTGTACAATTGAAAACATATATCTTCTGCATTTGTTGAAATGATGCATAAATCATGTAATACGAGGAGGGTGCTGAATGAAATAGAATCCAAGGATTGTATTCAAGGAAATACGGTATCTTAATTTGTGAAATGTCAGGAAAATATCAACTGGGGTTTATGAATTATATTGTTTCTCCAAATTTGTACTGCAAATTACAACTCAATTCAGGAAGACTATAGATAGCAGAAACCTTTGAGGAATATAACTGAATATGAAACTGAAATAATGAGAAGTATTCAGGTAATGGAAACTGGTCGCCATCTGTCCCGTTCCATCATCGTTCAAGGATAACTTTTATAATTGTTAGAGGTTTTTGTGCTTAACATTTATGGGTTTTTTTTCGAGTATATCCCCAAAAACTGCAGGAAGGAGCACAAAACTATTCATGAACTGAAATTTTAAAAGTATTTCGCCACACTGCTCTATTGCAGTTATTAAACTCGTCTCAATTTTTTAGGGCATTATTCCTGGCTAAAGGGCCAAAGAATATCAAATCAAAAAATCTAGAAATGACCCTAAAGCAATTGTTGCACCAAACTATTCTGGAATAAGCTTGTAAAAAAAGCTTGAAAATTCACTGTTTTGTCGATTCACAAACAATTGAATTGAATGTATGTGTATGTAAACTTACAAGTTCCCGAAAGGAATGCATTTAATGTTTATCATTTGTTAGCATGTACCAAAGATATTCACATTGTACAGATCTTCATGTAACATGTTGCCTTTAGCTAATCCGTGTGCATTTTCATACCTGAGTAACAAATATTTTAAGAATTTTTTTCTGGTCAATTTATCTAATAACCAGTTGCCTCCTGACTGGAAATGTTTTCATTTTAAGTGATTCTGTTTTGATATTTGAATCACTGAATAAAGTATCTTCAGGAATCGTTGTATTTGAAATACTTTCTTTGTTCAGTTCATTATATGCCAATATGCTTGGGCTGTGTTTTCTTAATTATTTCATTTGTAAGAAATTGGTTATTAGAAAATCTTGATCTTCTTTTCTGCAGATGGACAAATTGAATTTTTATGTAAAGAATAACTATACTAATCTAAGTATAAATTTAAAATAAATTTAGTTATTAACAATGACCATGTAAGAATTTATATCTAAATAAGATTTAAACGTGTCTGTGTTTTGTAAATGATTGTCAACAATGTTATGTTTTACTATCTATATCATTTCATAATATAAAACATATCTATGTACATTGATGTATTTATGTGTTTGAGTGGTAATTTTGATATCTGACTGATATATTTGAATTAACTAGTCTCTAGAATCATTCATATTTAGTTGAGTAGTATTTTATATTTCCATGCAGAAAATATTGATCTAATTTTGTTGTTGTTGTGTTTGGTGCTAGTATGACCAAGGCAGTCAACTTCTTGCATAACAATCAAAATGTCATATGTAAATCATTTAGATTTTTAAGAAACGTATATTGCATAATATATTGATTAATTTTTAACAGAAATTTTAACTGACACATCAATACCATAAATCTAAGTTTATTTGCTGTTTTAGCAACACCTAATTAGATAACAAATTATCTGAATAAAATTGTATGAATAGTATTAACTAATTTGATATTCAACAAGTTTAAGTTTGGTACATTTGTATAATCATATTCTTTGGATGAACTCTGTTGTGCAAATATTGAAGAAATTTGCTATTTTGTACATAATATGCAGTCCGTAATAAAGGTGCTTTAAAATCCAAACTATCTCATATTTGTATTTGATTTAGATTTGTTTGTTTAAAGGAGCAGTAGCACGTTTTTTCTCTCAAAGTTGAGGAAATGTATTTGAAAAATAATGTCACCAATAGTAAAACACCCTTCTCTCTTTGGAAAATCAGGTTAAAATGAGTGTAAATGGTTCGGTAAAGCCATGGGAATCGTTTTTGTCTTCGAAAATAATAAAATGTGTTCACAATAAAAATGGCCGCCATGCAATTTTTACTTTATACGCAACACCGTTATTACCACTATGGATAAATGGTTTGTGTAATAAGATGTTTTACCCTCTAAAGTAAATATAAATGACATAAACTGTCATTATAAATGGGAAATTTGAAAAATTAAAATTTGAAAAAAAAACGTACTACTGCCCCTTTAAGATTGTTGAAAGTAAATATTCATCTATTCCTGCTTTCCTTCAATAGTTTTCAAGTGAAGGATGTTTTCATAAGGTCCTCTGCTATATATAAAAAAAAGCCACAGGGAGGGATTAACTCTTTCTATACAAGGAGGAGATATCACCTGGGAGGGTCACAACCTTTCCATAGGAGCCTATATTTAGTAACATAACATTCAGTCACGAGGGACGTGATATAACGTCCACATGGCTGCGACAGTTGACATGAACTGTTCATGACAGGACCTATAGCTAACATTACATTGTCAAAAAGTGCATGATTTGAGAATAAAATATTGCAATGTTACGGTTACGGAATATTCGCAACAAGACATGTGATATCAGATATATTGTAACAATTAACAACCATAGAAATCATCAACATATGAAAGATGCAGTAAAATTAAATTTATTTTCCTAACAATTTATCAACATAATTATAACACATTCTATTCAACAGATCAACATATAAAACATGATGTAAACAGACAATCAAATAACAAATACTGCAATTGTACTTTCCCTGCAAAAGCTGAAATACAAGCTCATACAAGCAGTAATTTATTTGTATTGACAACGTTCAACATTTAGAACTCAATCTTTGCATATTCCCAGGTTTGTTTCCAAATACATGCACCTCACTTACTTATTTAAACAATGATTGTACCAGTCAGACTATTGACTACGGAAATCTTCTTTGGAGTTGTTACTCTATATTGATGAGGGACGAAATATAGATTTAAGGTCCAAAATAATATGCCCATCTATAGTCATAATTGGAAAATCCAATCCATAAACTTAAAAACAAAACAAACAAAACATATCTAACTGTAGACTCTTACGTGTAGTAACATTAATAACAGAATCTTTAAAAATATGAACCCAGTCTGAAAGCAGGTGATGATATTTTTCATTGAGAAACCAACTTTATACACATGTATACATATTATATTGACATCGTTCCTTTAAACTGACCGTACAATCAGCAGCATGATTATTGCAGTATGGCATAAGGCCTGTCCAATAGACTGTAGCGATCCAAATATTTGCAAACACCTCTCTCCCCTCTGGATTTGCCACTGATGTAATGTAATGTGGTACATTTTATTCTTTGAAGGTTTAGTTTATTTTGCAGCTGGTTTCCTTTCAAACTCACTTCACAGATCTTAATAGTCAGTATTAATCTGATACATTTCTTTCCTAAACTTAATTTTCTTCTTTTTATCTGTAATAGTGAGAAGTTTGACTCTCTTCAAGATGAAATCAACCATGTGAACTTCCGTCTTCAGGGTCATAATGTGCGCCACCATACTCTTGTAGGCGTCGATGATGATGGTACAAAATATCACGATGAGCAGGAACTGGTACAACACAGAGAAGGTGAAGAAGAAGAGCGGTCCGAGGGAACGACTCCCTTCTTCCAAACCGAAGTAATCCGAAGCTCCGAGGGCAAAGTTAAACAAAGTGATGATACTTTCCCCGAAGGTGCTGTACTCTAGAATGTGAGGACCAAACACCACGACTGCAAACGACGTAAATGCCATCGTGAAGAGGAAAACTATGATGAAATACTGGAACAGGAGACCTTTGCATCTTTTTAGGGTTCCTGATAGGAGAGACATCCTCACATTGAAGCGTAAGAATTTGAAAAATTTGATTATAATGAATATTGAAAGGGAGGCCATCACGTAATGAAGTACGACATCGGATGACAGAGCGGGATGAAAGCTAACAAAAGCCTCTCCTTTTGATTCTTTGTAGAGTTGGAGGGAATAGTTGACGGAGATCATCCTCTGAATGAACAGTCCGAACACTGTGTATGATTGAGCCAGGATTATGACCTCAATATAACTCCACACATCACTGAAATATTCTTTTGCAGTCATTCCCCGGAATTTGCTTACTTCGAGGTAGGTGAAGGCGATGAGGTAGACAACAAACATCGCCTCACAGACAGCGACAAAGATTTGGAAGCTGCCACTGTAGTGGTACAAGTTTGTCGTGAATATCTGGTAGTATGGAAATATCTTCCCCAAATTTGTGCACTCAAAAACAAGCACCACCACACTGAAAAGTTTAACATTGGGATTGTAGAGAGAAAACTCCACAAACACTGCTCTTGTATACTGATCAATCCAATCAGAGTTCTGAAGATTTGACAACGCAGTTTTGGCATCATTTGGTATCTTAGAAAGCTCTTTGATGTAACCTCCTCCGGAGTAGGTGGCCAGCTTGCCAATGAAAGGTAGAGTGAGGAGTTTGTAAGCTGATTGGTAGGTATATTCTGTGATGTTGGAAGGAATTGAGTCTGCTGTCTGGTTCCAAGTGCCATTATAACTGGTCGTGTCCTCGTCCGTGATCCAGTAAGATCCTGTGCAGCCGACTCGTGAATATATGTCCATACCTTCAGGGGGGCTGCAAAGACCTAAAAAGAAAAGTACAAGTTTGTTATTTAATAGGCTATGAGACATCTTCAAAATGTAGACTTTTCAGTCCTTTATAAGAATTTAGCAGTACAGTTCCTACCACACAAAATCACACATCATCAGCAACTTGATACAAAGAAATGAGTTTTCATAAATAATGTTCCTCAATTTAGGGATGTCACGATACAGGTACCTCACGATACGATACGTATCATGATACTGAGGTCACGATTCAATACATATCACGATACAGTAAATGCGACATTCTTGCGGAGAGATACCATTTCAGGATGTCAATACAACATTTCTAACAAGATAGTGAACAACACTTAAAAACAAATACAAGCCAACTTGATAATGAATCTCATATAATAGTTTTCCTACTTGAACATGAACAAAGAGTCAGAACTCCTATCAATTTCAAGAACTAAGTTTCTGAAATAAATAATGATGGAAACTTTTTATTTTTTAATTGGATCAATAAACACTAAAACATTTATCGATAAACACTAAAATTTTGATCGTGATTTTACTGTATCGTGTATCGTATCGTGAACTGAACCACGGCGATGCACCGGTGTATCGTGACGTTCCTATTCCTCATATTTGTGAAATCAACTGAAATGTTGCCTGTACAAGAGTCAAATAGCTGTGATTCATTCATATTTTCTTCTTAATGGTTTGATACTTGATCTTCCCTGGAATCTGGGAATCTGGCTTTTCGATATAAAGATGACATATTACAATCATCAATCCACTCTGGTCCCATTATTGACAGTGAAACAATTACAGGCTGGAAATTGTTTAACAGGAATGAAATTAATTTAGAACAAGTGTTTGCCACTAACATGGCAATGTCCCCCGCCGGTGACATTGAGTTAGTAAGACACATCATTGGAGCTACTTGGGTTCATGATATATCGTGTTAATAATAGTTCTAAAAGTGGTCAAAGTGTTGTGGTGACCTTGAAAAAAAGGTCAAGGTCACCAAATCGACTGGCGTCTGCGTCATCCTCCAATGTAGACTGACACCAAATTTGAAAACATTTGGTCCAACCGGTCATAATAAATGGTGATAACAAGAGTTCGAAAAGTGGTCAAAGTGTTGTAGTGACTTTGAAAATAAGGTCAAGGTCACCAAAATCCCCTGGTGTCTGCGTCATCCCCCAGTGTAGACTGACACCAAATTTGAAAACTTTGAGTCCAACTGGTAAAGATATATATCGCGTTAACAAGAGTTAGAAAAGTGCTCAAAGTGTTGCGGTGACCTTGAAAATAAGGTCAAGGTCACCAAAATAAACTTGTGTCTGTGTCTTTCCCCAATGTAGGCTGACAACTAATTTGAAGACTCTGGATGAAATGTTTCATGAGATATCGCCTTAAAGGTACATCCATTGTGTTGTTGGGGGTCAAATATGACAAACGTTGTAAATGGTCTTATTTTATCGAGAAGTACCAACTGTTACCGAAAACAACCATTTTAATGATACTCGACTTAGTATATTGACGATATGAAGGTAAAAGTAGTGATTTCTGATCGAAAACCGGACAATGCACTGCGTGTGGCGCGCGCCACAGAGTCAAACGTAATTTTTGAATCTTATTTACACCAGACAAAATAACAAAATTGGGTTAATAATGTTCAATAGGTCATGTAACTACTGTGCATGTAAATAGTATTTTCACTTTCGGTTTCTACATATGCATAATGATGTTACTCGATTTTAATTGGAAAATAGTAAATATGATATGTTTGGCGATTGGGGATGAATATGCACGACAAGTGAATTTATTTGTATTGTAAACATCACATATGGTGTGTTGGAACGTATTAAAGCCAAATAAAATTTTATGAAACACAATGGATGTACCTTTAACAAGAGTTCAAAGAGTGGTCAAAGTGTCGTGGTGACCTTGAAAATAAGGCCAAGGTCACCAAAAGTGACTGGTGTCTGCGTCTTCCCACAATGTAGGCAGAAACCAAATTTGAAGACTTTGGATGCAACGCTTCATGAGATATCGCGTAAACAAGAGTTCAAAAAGTGGTCAAAGTGTTGTGGTGACCTTGAAAATAAGGCCAAGGTCACCAAAAGTGACTGGTGTCTGCGCCTTCCCACAATGTAGGCAGAAACCAAATTTGAAGACATTAGATGCAATGCTTCATGAGATATCGCGTAAACAAGAGTTCAAAAAGTGGTCAAAGTGTCGTGGTGACCTTGAAAATAAGACCAAGGTCACCAAAATTGACTGGTGTCTGCGTCTTCCCACAATGTAGGCAGACAACTAATTTGAAGACTCTGGATGAAATGTTTCATGAGATATCGCCTTAACAAGAGTTCAAAGAGTGGTCAAAGTGTCGTGGTGACCTTGAAAATAAGGCCAAGGTCACCAAAAGTGACTGGTGTCTGCGTCTTCCCACAATGTAGGCAGAAACCAAATTTGAAGACTTTGGATGCAACGCTTCATGAGATATCGCGTAAACAAGAGTTCAAAAAGTGGTCAAAGTGTTGTGGTGACCTTGAAAATAAGGCCAAGGTCACCAAAAGTGACTGGTGTCTGCGCCTTCCAACAATGTAGGCAGAAACCAAATTTGAAGACTTTAGATGCAATGCTTCATGAGATATCGCGTAAACAAGAGTTCAAAAAGTGGTCAAAGTGTCGTGGTGACCTTGAAAATAAGACCAAGGTCACTAAAATTGACTGGTGTCTGCGTCTTGCCACAATGTAGGCAGACATGAAATTTGAAGACTTTGGATGCAACGCTTCATAAGATATCGCGTAAACAAGAAATGTGACGTACGGACGGACGGACGCCGCTGAATACATAGTCCCCCGTTCCGCGTTGCGGCGGGGGACAAATATTAAAAGTCTCATGATATTTAGCTGCATTAGTAATAAAACAATAAGTAACATGATTAAAAGTGAGGGCAAGGTTAGATGGCTATGAATGTAGCTAGTTGGTTTAGTGACTAGATTTGTTCAGACTGAACTCTTTAGACCTGGTAATTGAGAGAGGAAAATCATATCTGCATAATTCATTGCATGATCGTAATGGTTGGCATCTCTGAATGTCCCCGCAATGCCCATGTACCTACCAGATCTGCTGCGGAGCTGTCTGAGACGAGCCCGGCCTATAACGTAGGATGCCTGGCAAGATGTGAGCCCCGATCCTGTATCGTCTGACAGCAGGTTAGACACAAACTGATCTCCCAGATACTCCCACATCGACTCCGCCGTATCAACCTGCAGACATTCAAATTATGAGTCTAAACTGGGCACTATAATACACGAAAACACTCAACAATACAATAAATTAATGAATATCTGCATGGCTCAAGTTAAAGATCCTGATGAGGACATTCTCTTGGTAAACCACTGGCATTGGTAAGTATTGGCTGAAGTTCTGCAAATGCATTCTTTTCATCAAAACTGTTTCAAAGCGATATGAAACTTGTGAATGAAGCGCTTAGTCTACTCATTCATGAAAGCCAGTGGGTAAATTTTTTATTGAATCAAAATGAACTCTCTTCACAGCAATATACAACCTGAGATGGTGTCAAGATACCCATCCTACTCACTTCACCAAAGCCAGTGTCCTCCTCAGTAAACATATTCTCTGTGGCTTTGGTGACTCGGTAGGTCATGTCAATGTTCCGGTGTCCATATATCATGAGCAAGACAACAGCCACGAAGGTGAAGTAGAGCAGGATCTCGTACAGGATGAATCTCGATCGACCGTCCATGTTGATTCTCTTACGGATTTTCTCCAGCATGGTCATAGACAGCGGCGGGACGAAGTAGCGGTTCTGAACCGATCCTCCGTGTTTCACCGTCATCTTCTCCACCTCATCTTCCTCTGCAGTAAAAAGAATGTGTATGACATAAGCTTGTGAAAGAGCCAGAACGAATAATACTTTGTCAACATTAAAGGTATAACAAGTAATTGTCACAAACATGATCATGTCCCCCGCCGCAATTAAGAAATGAGCTAAATGGACACACAACTTGTACCGAGTAGTGACTAATTACGTGTTTGATTAAATTGTTATTATATCAGGCTAAGAACATTTTAAGAACTTGTCAAAGTCTTGAAATGATCTTGAAAATTATGTCAAGGTCACCCAAATCGACTGGTGTCTGCATACTTCCCAAATGAAAACTGGTACCAAATTTGAAGACTTTAGGTGCAGCGGTTCATGAGATATTCGCAGTAACAAGATTTGACAAACAATTAAAGTCTCGTAGTGACCTTAAAAATAATGTCAAGGTCACCCAAATCAACTGGTGTCTGCATATTCCCCAAATGAAGACTGGAACCAAATTTGAAGTCTATAGGTGCAGTGGTTTATGAGATATCGTGCTCACAAGAAACGGGACGGACGGATGTAGATGTTGGTCAAAGTTATCCGGTAAAGGGCTGTCAGAGAATCCTTATTTCAAATACTGTTGAAAGTCATCAAAAGTTGTATGTTGCAGAAACGTTTTGACAAATGTCTTTTGAGTATTGACATTCATTGGCAGGAATAAATTTGTTATGACACAACAGAATTTATAATATAAAACTTGTTGATGGAAGAAACAAGGGAAAACAAAACTATAGACACTGTAATATACTGGGTATTACAGTCATAAGCCATAGTCCAGGTAATAAACTTTAACCAGTTTTTCAATAAAGAAATTGGAACACTTAGAAATACATCAAGAAATTTAATTTTTGAAATTGAGTAAGTTATCACCCCATCTCATATAGAACATGAGATACGAATACGTACCAATCTCCTGGTTGAGCTGCCAGCTGTCGTACTGTACAGGTCTGCGGAGTATCTGAGTGAGGAGGAGGGCTACCACAAGAACCTTGATGGGCTGTGTGACGAGGGCGCTCTGGAAGAAGGAGGTGAAGAAAGACACGAGCCAGTCCAGACTTCGCTGGTAACCGTACTTGAGTCCGTACAGCATCACGAAGTAGGAGCAGATCACGCATGTTGACAGCGCAATACTCCACGAGATGTAGATAAACCACCACGGTAATCTGTAAGTTAAATATCGATTGATATTTTATTGAGTAAACTTTCAACAAGGTTTGAAAGAGAAAGGTTGAACTACTGGGCAAACCATACGTACTGCATTGAATCTCAATGTAGGTTTGTACAGCTGACAAAATTGACAAAACTCCTGGCAGCATTATAACACTTACCCTTTTGATGTAAGTCTCACATGCCAAACTCTGGGTTACAAGATTTATATCTTCCCATCCACTGTTTATGGAGGAGACAGAATTTACATTCACTTAACATGTGTTACCTTCTCTTTTATTAACTTGTCGTCATCATCAGTTTATTTAAGGATGTCAGTGTTTCAAATACAAAATTATTTGTGGAAAATATACTTATTACGTCAATCGCTAGAGAAATCTTTTATCTACAACATGACATGTAATGAATAATTTTCATATTACGACAATGTAATGACATTTGGTTTCAAAGAGAAGTACCCCTTTGAGTAACGCACGTCAAGGGTAGCTGACGTCATATAAACCGAATTCCCTTTATTGCATAAAACGTACTCAACTTGTCATTTACTATTTGACTAATTAAAAACATCACTCTTTCTTTACCTTTGCACGTGCTTCTCTTGCAAGTTAGGCTACCCTTGTCATACATTACTGAATGTGACATTTGCTTTATAAACTATTTCTAAATGTTCTGAGAATATAAAAATTATTGCCTGTTTAATGTACTTTTTATTGAGATAAGATATGAAGTAGACAAATATTTTATGGATGATCAACTTCTTTATTAACAATAGCGACGTTACGTTATAGATCTTTATACTGTTATCAAGCATATGGAAGATAACGGTATAAGGATCTATACCGAAACGTCGCTATTGTTAATAAAGAAGTTGATCATCCATAAAATATTTGTCTTCTTCATCACACCAACTTCTAGAATGTCTCTCAAACAGAGATAAGATATGATAAATATAATCTTATTGATCATAAAATTAAAGCAAAATACGGGTAAAACATTTATTCCAATATCTGTAGAAAATACATAATTAAATGTAATGGTAAATAAATAACTGCCAAAAATTATATATTTCGATTTCTTTCATTGTTCACTTTATTTTATTTTGTGTCTTTGTATACAGTGTGTGTGCTAGATTTACAAGATTTATATCTTCCCATCCACTGTTTATGGAGGAGACAGAATTTACATTCACTTAACATGTGTTACCTTCTCTTTTATTAACTTGTCGTCATCATCAGTTTATTTAAGGATGTCAGTGTTTCAAATACAAAATTATTTGTGGAAAATATACTTATTACGTCAATCGCTAGAGAAATCTTTTATCTACAACATGACATGTGATGAATAATTTTCATATTACGACAATGTAATGACATTTGGTTTCAAAGAGAAGTACCCCTTTGAGTAACGCACGTCAAGGGTAGCTGACGTCATATAAACCGAATTCCCTTTATTGCATAAAACGTACTCAACTTGTCATTTACTATTTGACTAATTAAAAACATCACTCTTTCTTTACCTTTGTTCCTTCTTTAACTGAAAACCCTCACAAATTGTAACACAAAATGGAGGGTTTGATTGCTTAGAATTCATGTATGTTATTGTAATATGTTGTACTCAGAATGTCACATGTAAATTGTTATGTGCATGTACCACAAAAAGAAATAAAAATTAAACATACTACACAGCAGCAAGCCTTTTTGAAGCGTGAAGGCTAGTCTTTAGCACAAGTCATCAAAGCAACACATGTGCTGCACGTGCTTCTCTTGCAAGTTAGGCTACCCTTGTCATACATTACTGAATGTGACATTTGCTTTATAAACTATTTCTAAATGTTCTGAGAATATAAAAATTATTGCCTGTTTAATGTATTTTTTATTGAGATAAGATATGAAGTAGACAAATATTTTATGGATGATCAACTTCTTTATTAACAATAGCGACGTTACGTTATAGATCTTTATACTGTTATCAAGCATATGGAAGATAACGGTATAAGGATCTATACCGAAACGTCGCTATTGTTAATAAAGAAGTTGATCATCCATAAAATATTTGTCTTCTTCATCACACCAACTTCTAGAATGTCTCTCAAACAGAGATAAGATATGATAAATATAATCTTATTGATCATAAAATTAAAGCAAAATACGGGTAAAACATTTATTCCAATATCTGTAGAAAATACATAATTAAATGTAATGGTAAATAAATAACTGCCAAAAATTATATATTTCGATTGTTTTCATTGTTCACTTTATTTTATTTTGTGTCTTTGTATACAGTGTGTGTGCTAGAACACAATGCTTTGTGCTTGAAAATTATAAATTTGACCTATATATAGACCAGAAAACACCTTTAGTAATAAGTGCAATTTCTCGGCTTATTTTGTGTTGAAGATATGTGAAAATTTAAGTGTATATATTTCACTGAGATAGATTTTTGGCAATTTTCCGATATATTTATCAACATTGTTGATGGCTCTTTAACTTATTATCATCATCAGTTTATAAAGTTAAATTTGTCATCATCATCAGTTAATTAACTTATTATCAAAAGAACTTACTTAAAGGGTTTCTTAGCCTTAGCTTTCTTTTCATCCTTCAACTTTTGTTGAGACTGATTATCACCAATGTCTCCTCTTGACATTGCTATATCAATTTCATCAACTCTTATATCTTCATCATTTTCTGCAAATCTGACTTTGCTTTCTCTCCTGTAGCTGAAATCACTCTTTTTCACATTCAGCCCAGAATTGTTTACTTTCATACCAGAATCAGTTGTAAGAGATTGTAATGATGACTTCCCATTTCCCTTAGCCTTTGACAGTTCAGAAACGTTTATCAAATTCGAGGACGTTGAAAACAGGACCTCAGATTTCTCCGGCGAGACTTTGTGGGCAGTTCTCATGAAGAGCTGGATTATGATGGCGTTGATGGGGAACATAAGCAGACCGCTCTGTACTCCAATAGCAATGGCGCTGAGGGACAAAACGAGACCCTCTTTCTGAACCTGGTCATCAGGATCGTCGGTTGGTATGCCGAGAAACATCAGACTTGACAGCATAGAGGTTAGAAGAAGGGACAGACCACATGTGAGACGTTGAGCACGAGTGAATTCACTGTACGCAGGCTTGGAGAAGATGCTGATCCAAAGATGGCTGTTGCGGAAATCTTGGCTAGATTTGAGGGAGAACTGGTAGAGACGATGTTTGACGATGTCTACATTGACGAGAGATGGTATATCTGCTTGGATGAGGCCATGACTGCTGTCGACTGCGAGCCAGTTGTCATACAAGCAGTGCCATACTTCCTTGGTTTGGATGTCGTGCACTACGATTTCCTTCAAATACCTGTGGGACAGAGAGAGTTTCTGATAAACGATTGAATGACCTTGTAAAGACAAAAGCAGAACTATTGCTGATTGGAGTTTGGGTTAATAATTTGTTGAATTTGTAGAGAATTATCTTCCTTGCTGAAACTGTACACATTCAAACTGTAAAGTTGTAAATAAAATTTGCCTCTGAACAGAAAATAGTTAAGTATTAAAGGGTACAGGTACCCATCATTGGTCTGATGAAGGGGAGCACCCGCTCCCCGAAACGTTACTAAAGTTTTTCCCTTGAATGTCTGCCCTTGTGTTCTGTATATGTTTGGCGGGTACCTGTACCCTTTATACTTTCTAACTATTGTTCACGCATTAGCCGTAGCTGCCCGTATCCTTTAGTGGATCCATGTACCTAATAGAAATCAACTACATCTAAACCACCGTGGATAAGCGCCGCCCCCTCTAGTGTTCAGAAAAAAGGCAAGGAAAGGCAAAAATGAGCATTGCTCACATACCCACGCCTGTAGTTTTCGGCCTTCAGATAGAATGTTGTTTTTGTTCAAAATTTAAAAATTGAAACCCCTAAAAGTCATATGACCAACACATCCATACAACATTCTAAGTTTCCAAGACATAGTTTTTTAGTAATGCTCTGGAAATATAAAAAGTTGGAAAATCTAACAAATATTAGGAAAAGTTTCTAAAATTATTTAACTTTGGAGTTGAAACCCCTAAAAGGCATACCACCACCATATAAGTTCCTTCCATTCAAAATTGGTAAAAAAAAGTGTCCAAGTTATGCTCAAGAAATGACTTTAGACATACACGCAGAGTGTTATATAGCCACATAAATGTGACTAAACAACTAAGTTGACTAACGATTAATTGGCTATGTTACATAGTTACCAGGAAGGATTGTTGCCTTTGTTGTCATGCCAGACAACTACAGACTTGATTCTACCAAGCTTCTCGGACGTTGTAAGAACAAACCAGTTCTCTGATCCCTTGGTGAAGAGTTTTCGCTGTGGGTCGGCCAGCATGTGTCTAGCACTCTGCTTGTACTTGGAGCGTAGGTAGATGAACACATTGGCACTTGTACCGGCTTGTGGCCACCAACTTGTGACAGCACAAATCAGATACACATACTTGTCTTTTGGGTCGTTGTCTCGCAGGACGGTCATTCCAACCTGAAACAGTCATGAATTTGGTATTAAACTCATCGGAGTACCTTTGTTTGGATTCAGTCCGTTTTTTTGTTTTTGTTTTTTTAATGGCGATTACTTTGGAAGCTACAGTTCACATTCAACTAGTTATGTAACATTGAAGTGGTGTGAATGCAGCAATGCGGGTTCAGAGTCTTCTAGACGGATCTAGACTCTAGTGTAGGTATCATGATTTTATTCGTTACGTTACGGGGAGAAAGTTACCCACATCTAAGAACATGACTGACGTGTGGTGAAGTTAATGTGTACAGTTGGGGTATATTTTTCCGTCCTTCATTTCAAAGACACAAAGACGATCTACAAACTGAGGTTGAATACCTTCATAGCATCTTCCTTGTCGTTCTGCCTGGCCCAGTAGAGGAGCAGCAGATAGACGCCCCACACGGCCAGCACAGCTGTCACCACCACTGGGTTCTCGAAGAACGTCAGGAAGAGTGCAATGTCCCCTATAGGGTCGATAGTGTTTGGAGCGACAAAGAAACCACCAGAGAATGCTGTCAAATGGTCACACTGGCAGAACAGTCTCTCCATGGTTGTGAATAAACTCACCTGAAGGTTCAAAAGTTAAATATTTCTTTTATAGAGTATTAGATTTCTGGTCTTTGAAGGGCATTAAGAAGTGGCAATGAATGCGACGTGTCAGTGTAGATAGGCCTACTACAAATGAGATGCTTGATAAAGGTGTCAGTATCTACACTGAAACGTCACATTCATTGCAATAAAGTTGTCAGACTATCCATACAAGCTGATTTTACTACTATAATTTTGTTCGTAATTTTGTTTCATTTCAAAGGCAATTAATCAACTGGATGATCAAAACATCAAATTGTAAAGGATTAAATTTTGCAAATTGGGATTTAATTTTCAATTCAATTATATTAAATGGTATCAATTAGAAAATGATAAAGTTTAATTGTCATTTACTGAATTATAGTTTTTCCCCAATGTTATTTAATCAAATTTGAATGTCAATTACGGTTTTCTAGGAACAGTATTTTCCTCTTCCATACCTAGTCTTTATACTGACCACTAGTTAATCAGTTCTTCTTTAAAAAAAAAAATTCCCGATTTTTTATTTACCTTCTGACATTAAAATTTTATTTTCAAGAAAAATGCTGATTTGTAGGCTCTGTACTGAATTGATAATCCTGAATAGCAATTCTTACTGAAACATACCTCAAGCATACCCCTACATCCTGTGTCTATCAAAATGTACCCAGCTGAGTTGTATAAGTATGACATGGGTACTCATAAATATCTATATGCAAGTGTAGAAGTCCTGCTAAAGCCCGAAATATTTTCCAAACGGTGTAAAACACAACTCAAATCAAATCAGTAACGAGTTTATTTTGTTTATAGTATTGTTAAAGCTACTATTGACCCACCTGGCAACCCTGTGTATCCCACTCTTCTGTGTCCTCCTTCCAGTACGAACACTCAATCGTGTATGTCTCCACGGACACCGTTATAAGAGTCTCGTTCAGCCCTCCACTGTTGTAGCTCTGTCCTGTTTTTAATGTAAACCCCAGCGTGTAGAAGGACTCATTGCCTGCCAGCTTTGGAAGAATAATGATATCAGGATCTTGTGTATTTTCTCTGTACGTCTGTCGAGACGACAATGGCCTTGGAAATTCTTCACCAACTTCCCTTAACTGTGCTACAGTTACGTTATCATTTGATATGTAGTGGATTTGAATTGATAGAGGTACATCGATGGTTCTGATTCTTATCATGCTAGATTGGTTTGCTGTGAGTCGGAGCAGTTTAGTCTCTGAGGCGAAGATTTGATCGTCTTGCAAAGTCACGTTGAGGGTTTCATAGGTTGTGTTCATTTCAGAGTCTGTCCATTGTGGAAGGAGGGACACTGAAATCAAATGACATTTTTTGAGTCCTGGCTGACCAATTAAGCTGCACTTATTGCCAAATGTTCTTTCTCACTATAAAATCTTTTGATAAGCCTCAATAAAAGAAACAAGAGTATATATATCTGCCAAAAGATTTTACAACCTGGAGTTTTCAAGATGACCTCAGTGAGGAAACGATTCAAAAGTCTACAATAGTATGTGAGAATTAGTTTACAGTAAGGAGGAATATCAAGTATCCTGAACACCCATTTTGTCTTTATATAATTCCTACACTTAGTACTGACTGTTGGTAGCTATATGGATGCCCACAGGCTCTGTGAGGTTAGCCAGCTGTAACTTCTGTGTGTTCTCGTCCCGAGACTTCATCACAACGTTCACCACCGGCATGTTCACATCAGAGGCAGAGTGGTCCCATGTGTAGGGGTTCTCAGACATCACTTGTACCTGGTGTGGACATGAAAACTTCCAATACAATCAAACTAATCATTGTCATCTGTTTATCAACTTGGATGAGCTCAATTAATCCTCCATGAAGTGTCAAGGCCTGATTAATACACATTTGAATAGAAAGGAAGATTAGAATCTTTATTTACATTTAATGGAATAGTTTTCTGTTTATACATAAACGTTCATTGATTGAGAGGACACAAATAGACCAAGAAATACTTAAAGTGGTTGCACATTTTGAGATATGTACAGGTTGAATTACACTTTCAAAGCACCATAAGGTTTTGCAGGAGAACAAAGTAACACATTGAAATCAGTAGGAACCAGGGGAAAGTGTAATCTAAAAATAGAGCCATGGGCTCTGTAGCTCATTAGGATTTGTATTGTTCGATGTGGCAAAAACCAAATAAATTGTTCTCATACTGGAGAAAGAAGATGAAATTATTATTTTTTAGGTCATGACCCTTGTGACCTATATCTGGTGTCAGAGGGTCACGAATTCTAAAATTTTGAATCCCTTTTGGCCAAAGAGTCGGTACACAACATTAAAGCTTTCTCATACATTTTTAAGTGTAGAAGACAATAAAAATAAAAACGTTTTAGGTCATGAGCCCTGTGGCCCATTCCTGTCTAAGATATTTGCATTCACTGATTTAATAAAGATCCTGGTATTATGTGAACCCCTAACATTAAGGAACATCACAAAGAAATTGATAATTATATTCTTGTGTTTATAAATCTGCACAATCACTTCATACATACCTGAAAGTTGACAGCTTGAATACTGTTGCTATTAATATTCTCCAGATTCTTCCAGAGAGAAATCTGAAACGTTCCCTCTGTGTCTCCACTCGACAGACTACTCGATATCTCCACGTCCTCCTCCCGGTCTGCAGGGCTCCATGCCAGCGCCAGGGACGTCTTCTTCGCCTCGATCTTCAGAGGTTCCTCGTCTGCAAACTGCAATCCTTTCAACATTGCATCTCCTATCTTTTCGTACAGCTCCAGGATTGGTTTGGTCTTCTCTTCAACCTGCAGATTGATGAAGATGATTCATTAACAAGTGTACATCAGAAGACGTTTCCCACCTGCATATTGTATAAAGGCAATATTTCCTATAGGGATGGAAAAAAGCTTTAAAACAAAAGATTGAATTAGTTCCATTTCACCTGCTAATGCAGTAATTCATGAAATACAGTCAAGCCGCGATAATCCGGCCCACCGATAATCCGAATCTCGCAGTTTCCGAACGGAAGGAAGATGTAACCAAACTAATCTCTTTAGTAGTCCTCAGTACTCAGTAGTCCGAACATTTCACTATCCGAACGTTTTTGATGAAAAACGGAAGCGTTCGGATTATCGAGGCCTGACTGTAGTTTGTCTTTAGCCAGCGGTTATTTTATAGTTATCTTGGAGAGTTAGATACCTGTCTTTAACCTCAGTTGAGCCACCTTTAGCAAACCATCAACTGGTTTGGATGTTTTGACCATGTTTCCATTATGATCCACAAACCACTTTTCACCTAAAGAAATACAGTTTACTGTTGTTCGCTGGTGATGAGGTTATTTGAACTGTTTTGAAAACATGGGAACCCTTGAAATGGTAAAAGCATCCCACTTCCAAAAATAACCCTTTCAGAGCCACTAAACAAAACAGTTCGGCCTCCAGGAACAACACTGCAGTTTATACTATTTTGAGGACATTTCTCGTGGTACTTACAGTTTTCGTGGGGACGCTGGGAGCAGGTTCATCCGGGGATGGTTCAGGTTTAGGTTTAGCAGCCACGGTTAGTTCAATCAGGTTCTCAAGGGTAGATAACTGCTTCCTGGAAAATATAGTCAAAAGTGGATGTTGTGTGATTATATCTTAAAAGTTGACTCTCAATAGTGACTTATAATGAGCTTAATTGTCATATATAATTTCTTATGTTCCTTAATGTCATTAATAGTCAGTCTTGTTAGTGGACCTTTGATCATATCAAACACCAAAGAAAACTCCTAAAAACAAGCCCTGACTTTATCAGTTTATTGCAGTAAATGTGCGTTTAAGAGATAAATAACAATTTGGGTTACTAAGAATATCATTTGACTTCATATCACTGCGGCGTAAGTAGTAAACAAAAACACTAGTGTCATTTCCTAGGATGGGTATACTGGAACATGTCATGATGTGTTGCAGTTAAAGGGATTGAACCGTGTTGAACGCCCTGCCCTGCTCACACTGCTATAGTCTTGGCTACAGTGGGAGCTGACTCTGCCACGGATCCGAGACTCTCCGTCAGTTGACTGCTCAGGTTCATGGCTAGATCCTGTAGGTAGAATTGACATTACGCTTTTACAGGATCACATTTCATTACAGATTCTTGAAACTTATAAGTTTGTCAATATTGTTAGACTTTCAATCTGCATGAAGAAAAGTTTCACTCTAGATAACAAATAGAAAATATAACTTTTTAAGCCGAAAGCTGAAATAGGAAGTTGAAGTAGTGCCATGCAGTTTTAATGGAGGTCATCATAATTTCCATTGAAGATTAATTTCATTTCTGAGAAACATAAAACCATAAGATTATAAGTATAAAGAAGATTCAGAGACAATTGAAGAACCTCAAGTACAAGAAACCTCTCAGCTCCCGTTACAAAATTTAGTTTTATAATCATGATCTAATACATACTTGTATGTTTTCTGTAACCGCTGCCGTTTCTGACGTGAGGTCGCTGACGATGTCAGTCATTTGTTGAAGAACATCTTGACTGTCCACCTCAACAGTCCCCAATGTCGTTAGAATTGTTTCTCTTGCCTACAACAGGCCTATAAACTTAATTCTTTCATACATTTTATATAAGTGTTTATCACCAACATCGAAATGAATTTCTCAATGCCTATTTAACCTAGTTAACCCCTGGTTAAACATGTTGAGGTGTTTGTTTAGCAACAGCATCATAGGACTTGTTTTCTCCTGAAGGGGTGATGGCAAATATAAGCAAGCAATTGTCACTAAAGTTTGTGCTCTGGAAGCAAACATTAGTCTGTCACCATGAAATTTTGTCACGGTCATCAAAATCTAATCAGTCCCTTTGTCTTTCCTATGAGTATGTTTGTGTAAGATATGAAGATAATCAAGAGAATGATTCTTGAGATATCCCACTGTCATGGGTGAAATGCCAAAGTTTCATTGTGAAAGTCACAAATCTATATGGGAACAGTCACTTTCACTGTGGTGAACACATATGCATAATATAAGAATCCAGTGAATAGTTCTTGAATCATTCCATTCCATTATACCCTTCCGAATACTACTTCCCCTGCTTTCTGCAGCTGATAATAATGCTGTTATCAATAAACCTTGCTTTTCTTATCATTTAAGCCATTAACACCTTCATATCTTTAGTGCTTTTAAATCCAACCTTTTCAAATGTCACTCCTCTTACCTCAGATCTTTGAACAACACCGTCATTTGTAATGTCCGAGATGGCTTCATCATTTAGAATATCAGCAACATTGCTTGCAAAACCAAGAAAATCTGGAATGATTGTAAAAGAATGATTGTCAAATGATGAGACATTGTGCAACTTATCAAATGTTCGAAAAATAGAGCCATGGGCTCTGTAGCTCATCAGGGTTTATATCGTTTAATGATGAAGACTGAAATAGATTTTTAGGTCATGACTTGAGGCCCTTATTTGGGGCACCACAGGGTCCCCATATCTACAATTTAGAATCCCCATTGGCTAAAGAGTATGCACATAATATTACAGCCTTCTAGGTCTCTTTGTTTTGGAGAAGAAGAAAATATATTTTTAGGTCATGGCTTGTGAGGCCATTATTTGCATCCCAAGGGTCTCCAAATCTACAATTTAGAATCCCCATTAGCTAAAGAGTCTGCCCACAATATTACAGCCTTCTAGGTACATTTGTTCTGGAGAAGATGAAAATTATTAAAATCTAAATATTTTAGATATTTAAAAATACTTACCCCACTTCAGATATTGCATATTACCTTGTACTTCTGATAAGAGATTGGAAAGAGTCAAATCCTTGTCCTTTACGAAGTAATAGTGTGAATAACAAGTAGACAGGATGCGCGATCTAGCCGGAAGGCGAGACCAATCTATCACGTGAGAATGTGACGTAATCATTTTTCCTGACTACGGTCCGAGAAGAGAACGTCTGTGGGGAAGAGGCGGTCCTCGCCGGGCAGGCAGAATCTTAGAAGTGGGGTAAGTATTTTTAAATATCTAAAATATTAAGATTTTAATAAATTTTTAATACTTACCCCACTTCAGATATTGCATGTTGATCCGACAGTAAAAGATGGCAGGCAGGTCTCGACAAGACCACCCACCAGAGGAGGCAAGACAAATGACACCAACTCCTGTAAGGAGAAGAATGACATAAGTCAGAGCACTTGAGGTAAACCCTCAGCATCATACGCTGCCAAAATTGTTTGGCGGAGCCACATCGCAATGGTGTTTCTGTTGACTTCACCATTGGCTGCAGCTGAAAAAGGTATGAACAACCTTTTGCGAGTCTTCCGCCTACTCCCCAAGCGACGAATGTACTCCCGGAGTACTCTTACAGGACACAATGAGAGCTCCTCTCTCTCTGAGTCATGTACTAAACTTCCTGTCTGGTTGCCCTGGAAGTTGGTTCTATGCAACGAAGTTCCAGAGCAACCATAGTATTGTCCAGTTGGGCCAGAAGTCCCCCAGTCTCCCGCCTACTGGTGTATCTGTAACAGGGACGACTGGAGGCGGGAGTTTCCAGTCGTGTGCTCCCAGACCTTCAGCGTCTGGATTTGTACGGGGTCTTCTTCTTCCCGGGGGTGGTAGGAGCTCGTCCCCGGGAAGCCTGAGCGTTGGCTTGGTACCGACCACGACCGGAGTCGTAGCCACCCCTCTTGTTGGCATGTTTGTTCTGGTAAGCCCCACGGACCGACTTCCTTCTTCCCGTATACACCAGAGCACCTTTCCTGTTGTTGACTGGAAAGGTGTTCGCCACAAGCTTACAGGCCTGAAAGGTAAAGTCCGCCTGCGCCTTGTCGGACTGTTCCTTGAACACTTCTTTTATTTTGTCCCCGAACAAAGTCTCCGATGTCACTGGAGCATGCACAAGTGACCTTTTGAATTCATCCTCCCACTGACACGGTTGGAGCATCCCCGTGTGGCGAACGACTGTGTTCAAGGCGATGGCCGACCTCACATGGCCCAGAATATCCGCACAGGCATTAGCCTGCCACTTGAAAATGGTGGCTTGATGTTCTACACGGGACGGATTGTTCTCCGTCAGGTCCTGAGACACAGCCTCCAAAGAGAAGACCAACGCTGACAACGGGATGAGCGCCCGCTTAAGTTCCGTGTCAATGTTCTTAAGATTCACATCCTGGACCTTGTATAACGCCTGTGATGCGTCAGACAAATGACGCACGTGATCGTCCTGCTAAGCGCCTACCTGGTAGACCTTCATTGAGTGGACTTTGTATCTACCATTGGTGGCCTTAGAAAGGTGGATCGACGGGTTGAGATCCAACTTTGCAAAGTCCTCATCGAGGTTCTCCATGGCCTCCTTGACGGTGGGGTGTGGAGGTATGAGGAGCTCTGGCTCGTCCCAAATGGCGAACCTCTTGTCCGCCGACTGACTGGGGTAAGGACACGTGACCAGCCTGTCCGCAATCCACGTGAAGACATCTCCATATTCCAAGCAGGTGTCATTCTGGTCGTCCTCTGACCCCTCCTCTATGTAGTCGGGGACAAAGTCATGCTCCTCCCGGAGCAAAGGAGAGCATGAGCGCTTCGAGCACACATGCGCCGAAGCAGATGACTTGGTCCGCGGCAAGGAACAGCAAGGAGAACGTGAGCGCCGGGGTGAGCGCTGAGGAGAGCAGGAGCGCCGAGGTGAGCGTGAGCGCCTCTAGGAACGCCGACGGTGATCCTCCTTATAAACAAAGTCTCTGTTCGCTTCCTCAAAGCGGAAGGTATCACCAGCGCGCTTGTCTTTGCGCTGGTTATACGGGTGATGAAGGCTGTATTCCATCGGAGCGTTCCTGAATTGGACAGTGGAGGAACGCTCCACACGACGATGGTCTTCTGAAACGTCCCTGACCACCGATTCCACTGGTGGACGCACGGGAGGAGGTTGTATCTGAGGAGGTGGCACAAGCACTGGGACATCCTGCGCAGGCCGCGCCTCAAACAACCTCCCGACTTCCTTACTGACCAACGACATCAACAAGTTGGGGTCAATCATAGGGGCACCTGGGTTGACCCCCTGCTCCACCTCTTCCAAGGTGGGTCCATGTCTGACCCTCACCTGAGGAGCAGATGAGGGTTCCGACGACACAACAGTTGATACCACAGTCACAGGTACCCAGTTAGTATCCCCAGGGACAAAGACATCGTCGCGGGGGGGGGAGCAGTAGACTTGTCTGCCATGGTCCTGCGCTTTTTCTGAGAAAAACGCTTTCTCCTTGCAGCCGTGAACGCCTTAAACTGAGTAGCAGTCAAAGGCCTGCAGTAAATGCACTTAGTAGTAGAGTCGCACTAGGACACCACATAGTCTGGGCAGTGTGGGTGCGGGTCCTTGGCCGACTTTTGTGATCTGCAACATGAGCAGAACACTCACATAGAGATTGACTGTAAAAAACAGATACAACCAACATAAACCAAGGCAAAACAAAAATAAAGGACGTAGAGCCCCTTTAAAAGAAAAGTAAACAACCTCATAACAGAAGTATGTTTACAATTCCCATTGTAAAGTATTTACCAATGACTACAAACACTCGAGCAAAACAAGAGAGAAAAAATATAAACAAGCAATTATGCAAGTAATATTTAGTAGTAAGCGGTAGAAGTTAAATTTAAATTAAATTTAAATTTATTAAGAAATGAAAAAAATTAATTTTCCATTTGAAAAAGAATATATTCAAAATAGAATGCACAAGCATGCTATAATACACACAAAAATAGTAACACAAATGTTACCATACGAGTGTGAAATGAAGAAAGCATCATAAACACCCAAACAAAACAATCTCAAGCGAGATAAACAAAGGGTGACGCAAGTGCAAAAATAGCTACACAGTCAACACCCGAGAAGGGCGTGTCACTACCCCAAACAGCAAAGGAAAAAAGTGCGTTTGAAAAAGGGGAAAACAAACATTATTTCAGTTACAAACAAACCCAAACGGGATTGCAAACATATAATAACCACCATTGAACATATCAAAAAGTGAAACGAGCATTACTCAGTCAAAAAATTGAGAAAAACGTAATGTAACTTTGGCGTATGAATGTGCACAAGTGGAAAATGGAAGAAACATCGAGCATGTTTACATGGTCAAAAAGACCAAAAAACAGTGAAATAGGGATAGAAAATGGAGTTAAACATGTGAAACATGAAGTAAAAGGGCCCCAAGAAGCTAAATACGAAGCAAAATGGGGCCGAAAAGCATGCTGAGATGGGGGGAAAGGGTGAAAATTGAGGAACTATATGGTAAGTGAACCAATGCTTTATTCACACACTTCGTTGGTATTGTATATAGAGGTACATACCGCAGGTTATAGAAGTTACACAAATTAATAGCAAACACAAGTAAAAAACCTGAAGACAAAAACAGCACATCTTGCCGATTCATTGGTTCTGGAGAAGAAGTCGAAAAAGTGAAAAGTTTACAGCCGGATTGATGGACGGACGGACAGACGGACGCCATGCCATAAGCCAATCAGGCCTTTCAGGCCTGATGAGCTAAAAACCAAAAGGGTTACTGGTATGTGAAAACTTGGAAAAAGAAAACATACACTTGGAAATGAGAATGGGTTAAATGTTGAAACTTTATTCTGGCAAGGCATTTTGAACATGAAAATGAGTGAAAATATTTCATAGTTTTGTTGAGAACGATCTTAAGACAGTGATGGAAATAAATCTGAATGTTAACAAAAACCTGAATTTACAGCAAACCTAAACCTGCAAAAGAATTAGGAGATCCAAGCAAAATTCTAATTCCTGGGCCAGCAAACATATATTACCTGGGCTGTCTTGTTCGGATACAGAATTAACTGTGAAGTTCTGGACAAGGTCTCTGACAGTCTTGCTGATTGATTGATTGGTAGATACTGGGTTTAATACCTGCATAACAGAGAGACGATTACATTGAAGACAAATATTTTATATCATTTGGTTCATTCACACTCTATCTCATCTTATAACAAGAAAAAAGTGAGCATGGCTAACATACCCCCGCCATCCGCTATCCGTCCATTGAGAATTATAGATGTGAAGGTTACTATGTTTAAAAACCAGCTTCAAGCATCAAAATATTGTCCAAAATATTTCAGGAACTGACTGTTATTAAAAAATTTCATTCACCCACGAAATCTATAATTTAGAATCCCCATTGGCCAAGTAGTCTGCACACAACTTTTCAGCTCTCTAGACCTTTTGGAACTGGACAAGAAGATGAAAATAGGTTTTTAAGGATTTGACCCCAGTGACCCAATTTCAGCTCTGTGGAGTCATTGGTTCTGGAGAAGATCGAAGTCGAAAAAGCAAAAACTTTACAGACGGACGGACGAATGGACGGACGCTGGACACCATGCCATGCCATAAGCGCATCGGGCCTTTCAGGCCTGATGAGCTAAAAAATAATATTTCGGAACTGGACTGTGAACTCGATGAAGAGTATCATCTGGACTGCCTATACATGTAAAATTTCCTTCACCTGGATGTAATATTTGCCAAGAAAACTTGTCCCAATTGGAGAATCACAGCTTTTTTGGTACAAAGTTCAATTTCGGATTCAAGGGCCATAACTCCGTAAAATGTAATATTTCGGAACTGTTTTTTTTAACTCAATGAAGAGTATCATCTGGACTACCTCCATGTTAATTCTTTTTCAGAAGGGATCCTCCTTGGGGTACTTATTGCATAAAATCCTTGATTTTTGATATATGACAGGTTGTAACTATATTTTCCACTTAAAATTAGTTAAAAACTAATAAAACGTACTTTGGGTCACCCCTTTCGAGCCCCACTCCTTACGGTTGTCATGCAACCAGGGGCGGATAACTCTAATCTCACCACTTTTCATCCTGTCATTGAACTGACTCGACGCACGAAGTTTTTTCACGAAGTTTTTCGCTGAGTACGTACGATCGAAAGAAAATGGCCCATAACAAAGCTGTATGTGTGGTAACTTCTACCTTTTCTACAGTAGGGTCGAATGGCTTATCGGTTTTAGTACTAAATTTCGTGTATTTGTAACTTGCTTTCTCGCGTAGGGCGGGAAAGTCGACCCAAGATGGCAGCCATTTTTTCTCGATCGATTTGTTTTGATCGTGGAATTTGGTCAAATCTGGGCTTTCCACATCTTTATATTATCATATTTGGGTTCTAGATTCGTTTTCGGTGAGTATTTCGAATCGCCCTCTGGCCTGCAAGCAAATTATTCATATTTCATGTTCTATTTGTTTCAGTGATGTTAGGGGTGTGGCCATGCTTGTTTACATTTTACTTCGCATTTTGCCATTCGCCTCTGCTCATGTTTTTTACATGCATGTTTACAAAAACATTTACATTGCAATTCCCCCATGTATTTAGTATATATATATTTTAAAAATATTTATATATATACACATGTTGCATGTGCACGTCTTGATTTGGCTATTTTGCTTCTAGCCTTTCAAGCCTTGTGCCCAATGTAAAGGGCCGGTGTCTATCACCGACGCCCATGATGAGTGTCTCAAGTGCTTGGCTTCCGACTTTCATCACCCACTCGACTGTGGGATTTGTCAGGCTTTTACCCCCAAGGCCAGGTCCAGGAGGGATATGGACTTGAAGTTCTTCTCCGAGGCTTTGGAGAACGGACAAGACATCACCAAGCTTGACCCCCCGTCTAAAGCTAAAAAGGTGAAGAAGTCACCGGTTAAGAAAAGCGGTAAGAAGGTTAAGGCTTCGGCCTCCGCTACGGTGTCCTCGGCCAGGTCGGGTCTCGATGATTCGTCATCCGAGCCCGACTCAGTCGAGGACCAGCGGGGGTCCTCAGCCGGGGATTTCATCCACCCTCCCTCCCCTCAACAACCTAACTTACAAAATGCTAACATTAACCCAGTTGATATGTCGCATTTCACGCAAATCATTACACAGCAAATGAAGGTCGTGATTGACTCGGCGGTCTCGGGGCTCCGTACAGAGTTCCGGACCTCGAGTCATGAACCTGATGCAGCTCATGGTACCAGGGGAGATCTCGGTGTCGGACTCGTCCGAGGCACGGGGTCTCCTCGGGGCGCTCAGCTTCCGGCTCGCGAGCTGCGGAGTATGGAGCCCCAGGTTACCATAACACAAACACACCAGTCCCCTCAGACACCTGGCTTCGGGCAGGTCTCGTCTGGGGGATCGCTGGGCCCGCCGAACCTGGTGCCGCTCGTTGGAGTAGGTTCCCAGGGTAAGGCATCTACCTCAGGTTACGAGGCGCCGCCTGTGCTCCAGTTGAGCGTCCTCGGACACCTGCCCCGTGCTCCGAGACCGTCGTCCCAGTGACGATGCAGTCCGGGCCGCACGCGGGACCCATGAGCACCCTCGAGACCCAGGTCTCGGGGGGCCCACTCGAGGTCGATCCTCGGGCTGGGGGCTCGGGACAGCCAGTGGTAGCTGACGTCTTCTCTCGCTCTCTTGTCCACGCCCGTGACTCTTTCCTAGACGACTCCGAGTTGGCCTCACGCCTCTCGGGGAGATCCGGGATCGAGTCCATGGACGTGGATGAGGTTCGGGAGGAATCGGGCCCTTTATCAGCTGCCACTGCCATCAGGAGTCTCCGCGGCTTAATCGCCGAGGCTATTCCTGGTGTTGCTGCCCCGGTCCCCGAGCCAGAGGAATCGGACTACCGCTTGTCGGGGGAGGCCTTCGCTCGAAGCAAGGCTCCCGTAGTGGGGCTCCGCATTCTCCCTTCACTGGGCGATGATCTGATCGCTCCTCTCCTAGCTGATACTCGTTCACTGGCCAATCTAGGCTTCCTATCTAAGAGATATCAGCTGGGGGAGGAAGGTCTTTTTGACATTCCGGTGGTGGGAGACTGTGTCTATACCGCGGTTTCCTTGCAACGACCGAAGGTGTAACCTTCGGTCGGGCGACAAGGTCAGCGGCTGCCTCCCTTCACTGCTGGTGCAGCTGATCTGAAGTCCTCGTATCGGTCCTTCGAGGACCAGTACCGAAATGCGGGACAACAGCTTCAGCTTGCAATCCATCAGGCGTATCTGGCCTCCATGCAGGTCCAGTTATCGCAGAAGGTGGAGATCCCTGGAGATTCCTCCTCGGAGCTCCTCGGGCAGCTAACCGCGGTTGGCGGTCATTTGGCGCGGGACTCAATAAGGAGTGCGGCTAACCAAATGATGAGCGCAGTTGTGGGGATGCGCCGGCTGTGGTTGTCGGTGTCCACTTGGATGCCTTCAACACAGCAGTCCCTGCTGAACCTCCCCTTTCGGATTGGCCCAGTGCTTTTCCCAGGGGCTCAGCAGGTACTGAAGGACACTGCGGATGTCGTCACGACCTGCCGGGAGACCTCTAGGGTTCTTACCGTGCAGGATCCAGACATCAAGCGCGCACGCATGTCCAACCCTCCCGCTGCTCGTTCCTCCGCGCCGACGGGGAAGGCAGCCTGGATGTCAGCTAGTCTGCATCAGGCTGGGAGCAGGGGCAAGGGTCCCAAAAAGCGAGGCGGGAAATTCCAGCAGCCTTCGGGCAAGCAGGGGTTTCGGGGGCGCGGGAAACCAAACCAGGGTTCCTAGCTCCTCCCGTACCGCTATGGGTGTCCAAAAATCTGGGGGCCGGAGTGCCGCCGGAGACGGACACCTTTTGCTTGTTGGGGCAGATCCCTGTAGGCTGCCGATTGACAAGGTTCATAGACGCTTGGGCGAAAGCCACGTCGAACACCTGGGTCCTGTCCACGCTCAGGCACGGCCATATGCCTCAGTGGAAGCGCGGTCCACCTTCATTTACCGGGGTGCGGCACACGAAGGTGCCCTCCGCGCCGGAGAAGGTGGACATCCTCCGCTCAGAAATCAAAGCGTTGCTGAGCAAGGCTGCGATAGAGCTAGTGCCTGTGGGCCAGAGGGTTCAGACCCATCTTGAATCTAAAGATCATGAACAAACTCATAGAGGTCCCATCGTTCAAGATGGAGACTCTAAGGTCTGTGATCTCGTCAGTGCAGGTCGGAGAATGGCTATCCTCCATCGACCTCAAAGACGCTTACCTTCATGTTCCGATGCACCCAGAATTCAGACAATTTCTGAGGTTTGCATTCGACGGGAAGTGTTACCAATTCAGGGTGTTACCCTTCGGAATCTCAACGGCTCCGAGGTTATTCACCAAGCTTATGCTGGTAGCAGCTCAGGTCGCCAGGTCTCAGGGCAGGTGTTGTCATCCCTACCTGGACGACTGGCTCATCAGAGCGCTGTCCCAGCTTCAGAACCACGAATCCACCCAGGCCATACTACACACGTTAGTTTCGCTGGGTTGGATCGTGAACCTCAAAAAGTCGGAGCTGGCCCCGTCACGGGACCTAGTCTTCCTGGGCTCCAGGTTTCGGACGGAGCCGGGGATCGTATCCCTGGCCCCGGACCGGGTCCCGAAGATACTGGGGGCTGTGAACTCGTTTCTCAGTGCTCCATGCCACACGGCTCGAGTCTGGCTCCAGCTCTTAGGAGTCATGGCAGCGACCGTAGACGTGGTTTGGAGGTCCCGGCTCCGCATGAGGCCCGTCCAACAAGCTTTGGCGGGTCTTTGGTCCCACTCGGAGTCTTACGAGAAGCAGCTCGTCACTCCGGAGTGGGTCTTGCCACACCTGTTATGGTGGACCAATGTCGATCACCTGACTCGGGGTTACCCCCTGCAGCCTCCGGTGCCGACCCTGACGATCCAGACCGACGCCTCCCTTACGGGATGGGGTGGGGTTCTGGGATCTCTTACGGTCTCAGGCCTGTGGTCACAAGCCGAGTCTCAATTAAACATCAATGTGTTGGAGCTCAGGGCGGCCAGATTGGTTCTGCAACATCTGAGGGATCAGGTGAAGGGTCAGGTGGTCCGGCTCCAAATGGACAACAGGACCGCCGGTCTCCCCGTCCCTCCTGGAGGAGACATGGCAATTCTTCCTCTGGTGCGACGAAGTCGACACCCAGGTCCTGCCAGTGTACTTGCCGGGGGTGGACAATGTCCGAGCAGACGCTCTGTCTCGCCGGATCCTTGCCCCCCACGAGTGGCTACTGGATCGAGAGATATTCGAGACTATCTCCCAGTTATACGGGTCATTCCAGGTGGATCTGTTTGCGTCAGGGACGAACTTTCAGATACCCCAGTTTTGCTCCAGGATACCCGACACTCGGGCTCTATCCCAGGATGCATTCGAACTGGACTGGACAGACAGAGTTCTGTGGGCCTTCCCACCAGTGCCTCTGATCTCCAAAGTCCTTGCCCGTCTAGCCACTCATCCTCCGTGTCTGCTGGTGCTAATCACACCTCTGTGGGCAGCGCAAACTTGGTTTCCACAGGTACTCAGGTCTCTGGCTATGCCACCTGCTCTGTTACCGTGTCAACCGGGACTTCTGTCCCAGGACGGAGCCCCCCACCCCAACCCCAGGGTGCAGTGGGTGGCCTGGCCTCTGTCCGGAATTGCCTCCAAAACAGCGGTATTCCTGCACGAGTTGCAGACACAATACTGGCTTCGAGGAGGGATTCAACGAACATTCAATATGAGGATAGATGGGCCTGCTATTCGCGCTGGTGGGCAGATAAGGACGTTCTCGATCCCTTTTCTGCAGATCTAGTGTTTGTCTTGGAGTTCCTGCAGTCTAGATTACAGGGGTTACTTTGGACCGCGCCATTGCGCCATTTGCGCTACCTAAAACGAAATGGCGCAGTAAAAAATATACCCTGCGCCTGTCTGGCGCAGTTAAATACGAAATGGCGCACATCTAAAATTACTCTGGGCTTTCCCAGTCGTTAGTGAAAATTTTCTGTCAAAAAAATATGTTCAACTCGTTCATTGCATTCGTTTCTGAATCGATAACGTAAACCCGGAAGTGTTCGTTTATGCATTCATTTAGCCTAATGCGTAATCGAGTTTGTCATTTGGAACGATTCGTTTTTTGTACCCGCAACCGTAGTAAACATCATTCAAGTATTACTGAATACTAGGGCACGGTATCGTTTTTTGATGAGTAAATCATGTAAACGGTAAACGATTAAACGAATTCTCACGTGGTAGCAAAGTTTTTATTATATACCAATATAAACTTAAGATAGTAATATAAGGGTACAATACGGTTCCTGTGGTCGATTTCCGTATTGAGCATCGATGAAGGGGTCGTTTCAAAGATTTTTGTTACAAATTAAATCTCTAGTGCAGTAAAACAATATTTTCATGTGTTTTCAGTTATTTCCCTTGCTTTGATTATTGTTAGAATTCTGTACTTATATAACGTGTTAGATGAAATAATGTAAAATCTAATATGAATACGAAGAGGTCATTCAAATGTATTTACGCTCACTGCAAAATAAACTCCATAATAAATGGTATACGGCCCCTTGCAACCTCTGTCATATTCGACCAATCAGATTCACGGAATCGTTTAGCACATGGCTGCGAGAGCATGTAAATTTTTCAATAGATAGATGTTGGTCAAAACACGGCAAACTTAATATGTTACAGTGTAAATTGTTTCATAATAACTATTTGGGAGCTATCATGACTCATATTATATCTGAAAATCAAGAGTTTCACCAGTGATTGTGGAATTACATTTTGACTACATACGCCGATCGATCTGTGATGAATTGGCTGTTTTACGGGTATTTATTTAATGTCAATTTGTTCGTGGAACATTCAAAATTGAAAAGTAAATAACATCCATTGAATATTTTATTATTAATTCAAGACAGAAAACATGAACGTTGTCGTCTGGAACAGGATCTTTTCAACAGTACGACATGACATGTACTACACTTCACTGCCACACATATGAAACAAATATTATTGTTTTAAAGTTGAATATTATAGTCAAATTAGTTCTTTTTACAGACAACTGGATAATTTTTTGATGGGTTTTTACGTCATGTCATGTATTGAACTGACATATGTCATTCAATATATGTTACTTTGATAAATCTCAACTGAATATAATATAAACAATCTCATGAAATTGATTTTTTTTAAAAACTATTAAGAGTGATTATTTGGCTTGGGAAACCCCTCAGATGTCACCATTTCAGCTTAAGAATTCAAAATTTTCTAGGGGGAGGCCCCCCAAACCCTCCCATGCCCTCCCCCCGACAACTATACGTTGTCGGGCGGGTCTGCGCTGCGCGCAAACCCGGGCCTGGGACACAGGGCCCACTACAGTTGAACTCTGTGGGCCAATGGCCCACATGCTTATTTTTCCAGAGTAACCCCTGAGATTAGATGCTGGCTTGGCCGCATCTACTGTCAGGGGTTACTCCACGGCTATTTCAGCCTTTCATGTGCCAGTGGACGGCGCCCTTTTGGGGGTACATCCTCTGGTTCAGCGCTTTTTAGCAGGTGTGGACAGGATCCGACCTCCTGTGAGGCGGTCCAGCCCGGTTTGGGACCTTTCTATAGTCCTGGATTGGCTCTCGGGTCCTCAATTTAGGGATTTATCGGCAGTATCACTTCAACTGCTTACTTGGAAGGCAGTTTTTCTCGTGGCGGTGGCGTCTGGCAGACGGGTAGGAGACATACATGCTATGTCCTCCAATCCCGAGCTTACAGTCTTCCACAGGGACAGAGTCAGCATCAGACTGCCAGACTCCTACCGGCCAAAAGTGGCCCACTCATTCCATGTCTCGGCCCCTATAGAATTACCGGCTCTTAGGCAACCGGCTGCATCAGGGTCTCAGGCCTCGCACTCACACATTCTGGACGTGCGCAGGACGCTGAAAGCCTATCTCAAAAGAACGGCCTCCATCCGTAGAGATGAGCAACTCTTTTGTTGTTACGGGGGAGTTAAGCAGGGCTTACCTGCTTCTACGCAGACCATATCAAGATGGATTGTCTCGACGATCTGTCTCGCCTATGTTCACAAGGGCCGTGAGCCCCCAGGTGACCTCAAGGCTCATTCGGTTAGGGCAGTTGCGACGTCTAAGGCGTACGCAGCGGCCCTGCCCATCGAGGAGATCTGCTCCGCTGCTATCTGGAGCCAGCCTAGCACGTTCATTCGTCATTACCAACTCGACAGGCTCTCGGCGGAGCGTGCTCGGTTTGGTCAGACAGTTCTCTCCGGTGGGCAGAGTCGTCAACCCCCTAGCTGAATGAGCAGAGGAGGGTTGTGCGTTCTGTTTTTAAATGTTACTAATGCCACTAATATCACGTTGATACTAAGGGCCCAAGTCCTTTTTTCCCACGGTGACCTCCCTGGCTGAGGTCCCCCGCGGGGAGCTTTTTTATATGGTACCATATATGCCCTCGTTCTCTCTTTTGACAAAAAAAGGGGGGGGTGGGGTATTTTGACAAGTAAGGCGACTGCGAGTGCGCCAGGTAATCCCCAGGTCAATGTTGGTCTCCTCCATGGTGGATTCACAAGGTACTTTGGGCGAGTTAACTTTGTATATTCATATATTCTGTGCGCCTTTGGGTGCAGTCTGAATGCCACTGCCTTAGATTCAATCTTTGGGAGTCTGTCTTATGCAATAAGTACCCCAAGGAGGATCCCTTCTGAAAAAGAATCGAACTAACCTGTATAGGTTTCAGATTCTTTGAAGAGGATCCTCCTTGGGGTAGGGCCACCCACCTCCCCTTCATTCAGCCTGCATGACTGGATGGAAAAGTGGTGAGATTAGAGTTATCCGCCCCTGGTTGCATGACAACCGTAAGGGGTGGGGCTCGAAAGGGGTGACCCAAAGTACGTTTTTTTAGTTTTTAACTTATTTTTAGTGGAAAATATAGTTACAACCTGTCATATATCAAAAATCAAGGATTTTATGCAATAAGTACCCCAAGGAGGATCCTCTTCAAAGAATCTGAAACCTATACAGGTTAGTTCGAATTTCATTCACCTAGATGTTATAGTTTCCGAGAAAACTTGTCCCCATTGGAGCATCACAGTTCTTTTGGTACTAAGTTAAATTTCGGATTCAAGGGCCATAACTACGTACAAAATAATATTTTGGAACTGGTATTCGAACTCTATAAAGAGTATGGTCATGAGTACTCACAACCAAAATTTTATACACCTAGGTTGAACAGTATCCGATCGAGAAAACTTGTCCCCATTGAACACAATAAAACTAAGTCCAAAAAGTGACGTTTCCACGGAAACGACAACAAATTTAAATCTCAGAAAATTTAGAAAATTGACCGGATGGAAGGACAGACAGACAGACGGAATGACCACTACCGGTATATACCCCGGGGGTTTAATTATACAATATACAAAGTGAAAGTGAGGGCAGCTCACATACCCCGCCTGTAGTTTTATAGCCTTCATACAGTATAAATAAATTGGAAAATATAATCTAGTCAATCATGTCAATGAATAACAATGATTGTTTTTAAATGAAAATATTTTTTTTTAATTATTTGAACCGTGGAGTACTTTAAACCAATAAAAGGCACAACAATACCATATAGGTAGGCAACATCCTAATTTAAGTTTTCAAGTTATATAGTTTTTTAGTTATGTTTCAGAAATGACACAAATTACAAAATTTCAAAAATTATTTGGACCTTGGGACTCCTAAAGGGCACAATAGCACCATATAGGTTATTTCCAAACCAAATTTCAAATAGTTTTTGAGATATGCTCAGTTCAGTTCAGTTTCTTGTTGAAGACTAAAATTGTTCAGGTTTGGCTCAATAACAGTAAAGCAGGGTGGTTAGCCTTTGGTTATTCCCCAAGGGATCATCCATCCTCCGCCCTCGGCGCGGTAGGTCACATGATCTGGTGAGTGTGACACCTTCTTGGATTGAGTAGAGTACTTTTTAGGGGTTTTTAGTGTACAGACAGAATCCACATCCTAAGTCTTCTTTGGGAGTCTGCCTTATGCTATATGTACCCCAAGGAGGATCCCTTCTGAAAAAGAATCGAACCAACCTGCAGAGGTTGCAGATTCTTTGAAGGGATCCTCCTTGGAGTACGGCCACCCACCTCCCCTTATTCTGTCTGACGTGGTCGGATTGATTAGTGGTGAGAATAGAGTTACGTCCCTTGCTCTGCACCTGGGATGGGGCTCTACACAGGGTGGTCACACGTTCGGAAAACACTTATGTTGTGTTTGTTTAACTTGTTTTTACTGTTATTTTTAAAAATTAAGTTAAAAAGAATTCAAACATTATTTGAACCTTGGAGTCGAGACCCCTAAAAGCCACAACAGGTTACTTCTAGGGCTGCAACGATTCACCTAGACAAGTTTGTTTAGATTTTTTTATTTTAACCAGACATGAGAACAGCCAAAAAATATTTTGGAGGAAATGAGTTAATCATGTGCGTAAGCACATAATCGAGTGCGCGCAGCGCACGAGATACCTAGGGGGTTCTGGGGGCATGCCCCCCCAGGAAATTTTTAAATCTAGATGGTCTTAGAAACGATTTCCTGGCATAATTTTAGTGTTTATCTCCAAAATATTTGTGGAGAAATATGTCTTTTTATGGAAATTATTTTGATTTTTACACAAATTTCTCCAACAAATTCCCAAAATTTTATGTTGAAAGCTATAAAAAGAAAACATGTAGGCTTACTTTTCCTGTTTTGTAAACAAAACTGTGAGACATAATGAGTCAATACCCAAAATATTGAAAATGCAGCATTTGGTGCAACTAATAAAAGTCTCAGAGGTTAAAAAAACACCCAAAAATTAGCATTTACCTTTGCATGTACATCAACTTCATTCAAATGAACAACGATTAAGATCATAATTTCTGTTGATGGTTATCAGGTTATATACAGTGGAGTGTCATTAATCTTCAATGCATAGTCACACACAGGCTGATTTCAAGGATTGTCAGTTAAGACACAGCAACTATGAATGTACTACTTTATCTACACACTATAAACACAAGGTTCCAGACGTGAGTCACATCAGAGGAGTCTTTGTTTTTTTTGTGCCCTTATTAAAGACAAATCCTCTAGAGCCCGCTTTCTGGCTGCCTTCCTCTGCTTCTCCATGTGGAGTTGTCTGGCCTGCTCCACACTCTTTTCAGTGGCAATCTTGTTCTGCGCCTTACTCACAAGTTTACCTTTTTTCAGTTTCAGTCTTTCTTGGGTTTTCATTCTTGCCTCCAACCTCTCTGCAGCTAAGCGCTTATGTAGTTGTGCAGCAGACCTCATGTTTCGGCACAACCTCCTGTTGACGGGAGTGTACTTGGAGTCAGGCCGACGGAAGTACTCAGTTGCTTTTGTCTTCTTTGACATGAGGGAATATTTTACAGTCTGAATTGCACTGAATGTCTCTACATTAAGACGTGATGACTTTGGATCTATAATGTCCTGCATTAGACTGAAAGAAGATTCCACTTGAGGGCCATGGAAAATCGAGAGCGCCACCCCAGCAAGTTTTGAAAGAGCTGGATATGTTCTCAACTTTGTGACCTGGCTCCACCACTGGGCAACATCAGACTCGTCTGTGAAATCTGGCACCTTTCTATCCACTTGAAACTTTAGAATCTCAAACTGAACTGCATCTTGTTCCTCATCCGACAGAAAGGCTTTCATGTGGTTAGCCAGCTTCTTTAGTCCCTTCACAGCAACTGTATGACCTCTAGCAGTTGGGTCGATGCAGGAAAGGGCTCTCAGCAGCTCACTGTGTAGAGGTAGCTTTGACTGCATGTAAGCTGCACACTCAATATAGGCTGAGGATGCTCTCTTTTCAAAATCAACAACAACTTTGTCATCCTTCCTGCACTCTTTTCGGATTTGGGTAACATGGTCTCCAACAAACATATCTGCCAGAAATTGTCCATTGTCAGTCTTTATTGGAAACTGCTTGAGTTGTTTGGCAGAGAGATTGGCAATCACCTCTGGTTTCACAAAGCAAACTAGAAACTGCTGGAAAGTGTCTAGTTGCCTGTCATGAAGCTCATGAATAAGACTGCCTCTTGATTGGAACACCTTCACGTAGGCCTGTAGAAGGGGCAGGGCAGAAATGTAGAAGTTCAGGAAGAGTTTTGTTTTCCGTTCTTGGTAGAAAATTTTCTCCAAAATTCTGTTCTTCCTTTCTTTTCCGTCAACTGTAAGTGATTTCCATTTCCCTGCCAGCAACTGGTGGATTTCATTGATTCTTTGTCGTCCTTCTCTGCTGACAGACTTCTCCTCAAGAATTTTATTGAAGACATCAGTATATGTGGCTAGAGATGTTTTGGGGATGAAACCAAAGTAAAGGACTGTATATCCATTAATCAACATCTTTGTCGCCAGTGCAACATCATAAACCGACAACCATCTGTGACTCACATAGTTTGGGGGCACTGTAAACTTGATGTGAAGAATTTCACATGTTTCTTGTAGCCATTCCTTGAGATCCGCTGACCATTTGAAGTCATTGTAGATGTCCCTGAACAGTTCTTCAATCCATTTGCCAAACGGTGCACAAAACTTCTTGCACGAGTTGTGGATGTGATGGCATGAATCTCCATCGATGTCAAGTAGCTGTGGTGCCTTATTCCTCATCCTCAATTCTACACCACTCTTTGAACCTCTCATAACATTGCAGGAGTCCACCAGTGATGAAACCAAATTTGCCTATGGTATGTCAAGGGAAGTGAACAGTTCATCGATGGCCTTGTACAAAGATTCTGAGTCAACCTTTATAACTTCCAGAGAAGAAAGATGTTCCACTTTCACAACTCCCTCTTCCGGTAAAAAAAATGATACTAGCACAGCTAAGATTCTCTTGTTATTGTTTGATGTGCTCTCATCAATGTTAATGGAGAAGGGATATCGCCTCAAATTGTCCAATAGTTCCTCCCTGAAAGTCAGTGCTAAACCATGCGTCATCTTGTACGAAGCTGTATGACGACACATCTCGAGGCTGCCAAGCGCTGCTTTATCCAAGGCAAGGGACTTCGCTAAGTCAAGCAGTTCCGGCACCATACTTAGAGACAGGGAGTGCTCTGCGATGAATCCAAGTACCATGCCCTGAAAAATATTATCCTTAATAAAAAAATTGTACAAATAAAAACAACACTTTTAATAAACTAGTTAACTGAGCAAGAAAAGCTAAGAATAATCAATCAAAATAACAGATATAATCATTACTTGAAGGTTACCTGGCTAAATGTAAAAAAAAAACAACTGAAATTTTCTGTCAATTGATATATCAGAGTTAAGTTTTTAACCATTTATAATCTGTAATTAATTGAATAACATAAGTAAATGCAGTCACTTAAGAAAACGCAAGTGAGTGAGTGAGTTATTGGGCAATATTACAGCCATTAGCGACAACAAAAAATTTAAGTACTGTTGTAATTAGTATATAGAGCCTTAACTAATTGACATAGCCCGAGACTAATATAAAGATGAAAAGAACATGTGTGGGGTGGAAAATTAGAAGAAAAAAGTGAGTGAATGAGTGAATGATCGAGTCATTGGTGTACAGCACTTGGGCAGTAATTGAAGAATAGAGGTAGAAAGCAATTGTTATATTACATATATATCATATATACAAAGCAATATCAGAGTCATTGAAATCCATCACCAAAATGAGAGGTCTAGTTGAGGTTTAGAAACTTATAAGATATGCGAACAATAAATTATTGTATTATAAAGCAGAAAAAGTAAAGAAACTACTAGCTGATGACCAGTCACCCATTTTACCACTTACCCTCAACTGTTGAATTTTCTGGGATAAAATAAAAAAATAATTAAGGTTAATAATATAATCATTATATGACTTGCTCATTATAAACAGACGGCAAAAGAAACTCCACACCTCATTTGGTATTGTTTTTTTACAACGATTTGAAATATATGTGACAATTGATTAATTTATGGAATTATCAACATTAATTATCTAGCATATTGTGTCTAAAACTGAAAATATTTGTAATTGAATGTATCAACTAAAGTGTTTAGTTTCTTTTGCCTGTCAGTTTATATAAATTATCTTATTTATGGAACACTAATTGACTGTAATTGATGCCAGACAGTGACATAGTTTTTTATATTTTATTTGTTTATTCGAATACACTCAATAGGTGTGTTTATTATCCTAAAAAAAAAATGTCAAGTTTATTCTTTCTAAAAAACAGCGAGTTAAAATATAGCATGAAAAATATTTGAAGACTAGTCTAAATTTCACCACAAAATAATTCGAATTTAATCATTATGAAATTTGGATCATTTGTCCAAGCTTCTCACCTCAGAGTTGGAAATTCGATCACACATGGGCACCAATGGTTGTAGCTTTTCTGCGGGAGGGTTAACTGTCACGCTGGGATGAACACCATATGTTGAATCTTCCTTGTTCTGTGTACTTGGTGTAGAAATGAAGCTGCCTAAAGTTGTATTAGTCATGCTGAGAGTCATTCTTTCGGCATGTTTCCTTGCCTTAGAACAGTGTTCTTCAAGTGACATCGCCCCTTTCGACCCATAGTTAATGAGTTTGTCACAAGTAATGCACAAAGCTACACCAGACTTGTCCACAAGTGTAAAAGAGTCCGTTTCAGTCAATCCCTTTTGGTTCCGGTATGTGATATTCACTGATCTTTCCAACCAATTCCATTTGAATTTGTTCTTCACTTCTTTATCAATTTCATTCACACGTTCGTCGGATTCCTCTCGTTTTATGACCTTCGCCATTTTTATGTTTTCCCGCGATCTCTTACCCTGATCTTAGGGGTACGTAACATGACTAAAGCTCTACTTTGCACTGTAATGTTAACCCGTGTGAAGCGAATCCTCCGTTCGCTGCAAGGAGCCTTGTCGCCATATGTTAGTGATTATGGTAAACAGAAGCTCTACTCATTGCACTGTAATGTTAACCAGTGTGAAGCGAATCCTTCGATGCTGCGAAGAGCTATAATTGACAGCTCGCTTTCAAGTTATTTACGGGTTTTAAAGATCACATTTCGTGAAAAAAAAAGACCTCACCCCCCCTCAAAATTTTTATTGCATTTTTACACTGATCTCAAAAATGATCCAGAGGAAACAAAAATCCCGGAAATCCGCGAATTCGCGGAAAATTCTCATGTCTGTTTAACAGTTCGATTCGATTTATTTCGATTCGATTTTTTAACACTACAGAAAAACAAAAATCCGCCATTTTGGTCTTTGCTATGCGGCGTTGCTAAGAGAAATGTATAAACCACGCTGATTGGCCGAGAATATCGAAAGGTGAGGATATAAACCAATCATTGACTACCTTACATATTGTAGACACTGAACTTCGTTTCCTGTTCACATGTGACTTGCCACCGCTAGCGAATGCAATTTCACGATCTAATTGTAATAAAATCAGGTGATATTTTATTATTTTAGCATGAAAAGAATGAATGTGAATCGAATCAAAATTTTGAATCACGAATCGATTTTCGATGTCTTTAGTTTGTATCGATTTTCGATACATCGTAGTGAATCGTTGTAGCCCTAGTTACTTCCATACCAAATTTGAAGTTTCCAAGTCATATTGATTTTTAAATATGCTCCGGAAACAATATCGAACGTACGCACCGACGGACACGCGAAGCGCTATATTCCCCCCAACTACGTCGTAGCGGGGCTATAAAAAATACAGATTCATTGGAAGAAAAATAACATGTTCATTTCCAAGTTGCATTTTTCAAAGAGAAACGGTGAAACATTTAGGAGTACAACTAAAGATGATTTTCTATCGTCTATAAATAAACAACAGGTACTATTTTGTCCAAGATCAGACTACAATTTCAAGCCAAGGACTAACTATCAAAACTATCATAAGGTCCTTGTGTACTACAGGCACACTGATGTAGCCCTTGATAATATAATGTGGACACTGAGCAACCGACAGTTTTTCTCACACCTACCTGTACAGTGAAACTGAGAGAAGTGCTTGTGGCGTATGCGTCAAACACGGACACGGTGATGTTGTGGGTGTAGTTAGTGTGGGCGGGACCGGTGGGTAGGGTCAGGTGGGAGATGGTTGACTGGAGGCCTGATTTCAACAGCTGACCTGGATAACAAAGATGGTAACAACATTATTGGTTAAAATCTGAAGTTTTAACAAAATCTTTCAGTTTTAAACTCCATAATCAGGGAAACAGGATCAAGCCGAGCTGGGTTATATAATGTATTTGCTTAAAAAAAATACAATATTATGAGAGAGTACTACCCCAGGCAGGTGCATGCAATGCATGTGAAGGACGTGCGTGTGTGGTCACGTGGCAGAGGTTATAAATAAGGTTGAAGAAGTTGTGAGTTCATTCGAGGTCTACGCTTTCGCGGGCGAGCATGGTGACTGACGTGGAATATAGTTGTGAGAATATGTATGCATGTTTTGGAGAGTGTCGGTAAAGCTGATTTGGAATGCAGTATTTATGATAATACGTATGCATTGGTATGTGGACATTGGTATGGCTGATTTGTGAAACCGTTGCTTTGATAATACATATACGTGTATGCACGTGTGTCTTGCGACATCAGTAAGGCGGATGTGTGAACTAGTTACTTTTATAATACGTACGCATGTGTGTCCTGTGACATCAGTAAGGCTGTGTGAAGTAGTTGCTTTAATTATACACATGCGTGTTTGTCGTGAAACATCAGTAAGGCTGTGTGAAATAGTTGCTTCAATTATACAGATGCGTGTTTGTCGTGTAACATCAGTAGGGTTGATGTGTGAACCAGTTGCTGTGTTTATGCATATGCATGTTTATGTATTGTTGCATCGGTAAAGTTGATGTTGTATACAATGTTTTTGATACGTACCTGTATGTATGTTTATGTATTGTTTCATTGGCAGGTCTTTCTGGAACACTTGCTGTGATATTGTGTATGCATAATCTATTTCGTGTGACATCGGAAAGGTTGATGTGGATGATGTACAGTGGTTTGATTATACTTACCCTGATACGCATGTTTAAGTCAAGGACATAGTGACTGAGTATTGAGGCAGTGTCATGAGTGGCAGGCAATATGTTGTTGCCGAGTCGCAGTGCTGGTGATGTTTATGTATTGTGTGATCTGTAAGGATGTGGGAAACAGTTGCTTTGTGTCACATGTGTGCATGTATATGTCGTGTGACATTGGAAAGGTTGATGTGGTATACAGGGGTTTGATGATGGGTATGCCTGTCGAGTGACATCGTTACTGAGTCTTGAGAGGCAGTGTATTGATCCGAGTGGCAAAGTGCTGGTGCCGAGTGGCAATGTGCTGATGGTGCTGAGCGGCAAAGTGCTGATGGTGCTGAGTGGCAATGTGCTGATGGTGCCGAGTGGCAATGTGCTGTTGTTGCCGAGTGGCAATGTGCTGATGGTGCCGAGTGGCAAAGTGCTGATGGTGCCGAGTGGCAATGTGCTGATGGTGCCGAGTGGCAAAGTGCTTATGGTGCCGAGTGGCAAAGTGCTGATGGTGCCGAGAGGCAAAGTGCTGGTGCCGAGTGGCAATGTGCGGATGGTGCCGAGTGGCAAAGTGCTGATGGTGCCGAGTGGCAATGTGCTGATGGTGCTGAGTGTCAATGTGCTGATGGTGCCGAGTGGCAAAGTGCTGATGGTACCGAGTGGCAATGTGCTGATGGTGCCGAGTGGCAATGTGCTGATGGTGCCGAGGGGCAAAGTGCTGATGGTCCTGAGTGGCAATGTGCTGATGGTGCCGAGTGGCAAAGTGCTGATGGTGCTGAGTGGCAATGTGCTGATGGTGCAGAGTGGCAAAGTGCTTATGGTGCCGAGTGGCAAAGTGCTGATGGTGCCGAGAGGCAAAGTGCTGGTGCCGAGGGGCAAAGTGCTGATGGTGCCGAGTGGCAAAGTGCTGATGGTGCCGAGTGGCAAAGTGCTGATGGTGCCGAGTGGCAATGTGCTGATGGTGCCGAGTGGCAATGTGCTGATGGTGCCGAGTGGCAATGTGCGGATGGTGCCAAGTGGCAAAGTGCTGATGGTGCCGATTGGCAATGCGCTGATGGTGCCGAGTGGCAAAGTGCTGATGGTGCCGAGTGGCAAAGTGCTGATGGTGCGGAGTGGCAAAGTGCTGGTTCCGAGTGGCAAAGTGCTGATGGTGCCGAGTGGCAATGTGCTGATGGTGCCGAGTGGCAAAGTGCTGATGATGCCGAGTGGCAAAGTGCTGATGGTGCCGAGTGGCAATGTGCTGATGGTGCCGAGTGGCAATGTGCTGATGGTGCCGAGTGGCAATGTGCGGATGGTGCCGAGTGGCAAAGTGCTGATGATGCGAAGTGGCAATGTGCCGATGGTGCCGAGTGGCAAAGTGCTGATGGTGCCGATAGGCAATGTGCTGATGGTGCCGAGCGGCAATGTGCTGATGGAGTTGAGTGGCAATGTGTATTGTGCTGAGTGGCAACGTGATGGTGGTGAGTGGAAACGTGACGGAGCTCAGTAGCATCGTGATGGAGACGAAGGATGATGTGATGTTGCCAAGAGGATGCCGAGTAGAAAAAGCAATTGGACTTGGAGCAACGCTGATGGGACTTGAAACAACACCGATTGGACTTGGAGCAACGCCGATTGGACTTGGAGCATTGCCATTTGGACTTGGAGCAACACCGATTGGCCTTTGGTAACGCCGCTTGGACTTGGAGCAACGCTGATTGGACTTGGAGCAACGCTGATTGGACTTGGAACAACGTCAATTGAACTTTGGGCAGCGCCGATCTGATTGGCGGCCACGCTGTTTGGTCTTCGAGCGATTGGAGTAGGGGCTGATAGCACTTGTTTAAGATGAGTATACATGTAACATGTTTCTATGTGTCACATGCGTATTGCAGAGACATGATGTACTTGTATCAAAGTGTCAAATAAGAAGTAAATACATGACAAATGATTGTTAAGTTCTGGGCATAAGAGTGTATCTGGCTTACATATAGATAGTTATGAATATTTCTATTTTGCAGAAAAAGATGGGGCGTTTGCCTATGAGGATACAGACCCATCCACGATACAGTACGCCAGAGTGTTTCGGATTGAGCGAAGCAAATTAGAACATAACATAAATTGTTTTTACAAGAGATTGGAGACGAGTTGATATACAATAAATTGAGTTGATGGACAATGCGCCTTCAAAATATTCAATTAATAAATTTCCTTAGAATAAATTGATTAAAATCCATTGGTTTCTCAGAGACGAATGAAGCAGCAGTGTAACAGAGTACCTACTGGAGGAGTTTTGCCTGTCCCTGAAGACCTTGTAGACGAGAGGTGAGTCTGGGTCCTGGAAGCCAGTACACATGACAGTGAAGTGGCTGGTGAGAGCCTGACCTGAGGGTGGGGTGATGCTGCATATACCGGGTACAGGGGGGCTGTTGATGGGCACCACGTATATTGCACTACCTCTCTCAGAGTATGAGTTAGTACCTGCAGTTAAATATTATAATAAGGTACCAAATTCTTCTTTGAACTCATCATAAAGATTACATACATAAATACTTTTGAAATTAGAAACTAGACAATTTTTTTTATGCATTTAAACCCTGCATCAACCTCAAATGCGTATTTTGCGATCATTAACAAATTGCAAACCCACCAGTAACAGTTATAGAGTAGACATCAGAAGGATTGAAGAAGTAGGCGGAGAGGACGAGAGTGGACCGTGAGACCCCTGTGGTGGATGCTGCGGCGACCTCCTCGTCCGAGAGTTGTGAGTTGGTGAAGTTGCTGGTGACGGACCAGGAGTACGACTGGACGGACAGACTCGTCTCTCCACAGTTGCTGCACTCTGCTGACAGCGCCAGTCTCTCTGAGGGGTTCAACTTCTGTCCACACCCAAACACACAGCTGCAAAATGCAAATATTGTGTCAAAGGTTCTATAATTCACTGGGCAGTCCTTCGCAAGGAATCTTTGTAAGGGAATCTTTATGTTAATGTTCATGATAATATTTCAATACCATTGACAACAGGAGGGAGAATTAATGTCGCTTGTCAATGGATTTAATATTTAATGTAAACTATTGACAAGACTTCTTGGAAGGATTTCTCTGCTTCTATTGAGTGTTCAATAGATCCAATAAACTAATTCAAATGCAAGTTTCAGAAGGTTTTTATGCAAATACACGCCCCGCAATCAATTAAGTCAGGAATTATTAAAAGGTCTGACAAAATATCTTGATGACCTTGATGACGATGAAGTAACAATTTTGAATCAAACAAGACCTGATGATAAGTGAGGGTGTTGTAGGGTTGGAGCTGAGTACAGTGATCTCCACACTTGATGCAGGCAGGTCCAGCTTTGTGATTGTCAGGGTGAACTTGTACGTCTGTCCGATAGTTAAAGAACCTGCTGTCAGACTCAAAACCGGATCTACAACATTGGAAATACATCCAATAAAGTATCTTTTTAGCTGTATTGAAATGGTGCAATGCCAGTAAAGTGTATGTTTTTTTTCTGTCTTCATACTTTTTAGTGCCAAGCATGAAAGCAACAACATTAAAAACATTTAAAACTAAAACAAGATGTGTTTGTTAAACACGGATGCCCCCAGTTTTACGGCCAAGGTTAAAGTTTTGTGAAAATGTCCACTGCGGCAAGGTCAAGGTCACAAGGTCAAATATGATGACCTCATCTGAAAGGTCTCATCACAAGGTATGCACATGCCAAATATGAAAGCCCTAGCTCTGACCAATACAAAGTTATGGCCAAGGTTAAAGTTTTCTGAAGATGTCTACTGCAGGTGAAGGTCACAAGGTCAAATATGATGACCTCATCTGAAAGGTCTCATCAAAAGGTATGCACATGCCAAGTATGAAAGCCCTAGCTCTGAGCAATCCAAAGTTATGGCCAAAGTTAAAGTTTTTATTGACAAACACACGGACGGATGGACAGACAGACGGACAGGTGAAAAACAATATACCCCCGGAATCTCTGATTCGGGGGCATAAAAAAAGTTTTTATGATATGAAGAATATGAAAACATACCAGTAACTGGGAGGTTATCCTGTATGTTTTGTCCGGGCCAGATTGAGTCAACAAAGTTGCATTTTCCAGTATCTTGGACACATTTCCATGAAAACCTGAGGAAAACAAGATAGACTTTATTATGTTTATTGTTGAAAGCATTGATAATGTATTTACAACTTCAGATTATGTTCAACATCATTTGTTTATAAAGGGGCAGTAGCACGTTTTTTCGCTCAAATAAGTCAATGAAATGTATTTGAAAAATAATTTCTCCAACCGTAAAACACCCTTCTCTCTTTGGAAAATCAAGTTGAAAATGAGTGTACATTGCTCAGTAAAGCCATGGGGATCGTTTTTGTCATTAGAAATAATAAAATAAAGCCATTGGCTCTGTAGCTCAACAGGCATTCAATAATAATAAAATATTAATATTTACATATGAAATATGATAAAAGTTATTAGCTTACAAAATAAGTGTTACAAACAATATTTGTTAGATCCTCTATTCTTAATTTTTAAGTCTCAACTTCTTTCTCAAGACCCATTTCTCAAAGTTAGAAATCACACATTTGGGATCACCTCCGTTAGTCTGAAGTGAAGAGCACATAAAATCTCAATAGAACTGTTCAAACCTTGCTACATTGGTTTTTTTTATAGGTTGTGACCAAATTATTCATATTTGGCGTCCGGGGGGTCATGAAATCTACAATTTTGAATCCCCATTAGCCAAGGAGTCTGCACACACAAGTGGTTCTGGAGAAGAAGACTAAAATGCTAAAAGTTTACAGACGGACGGATGGACGGACGCTGGACACCATGCCATGCCATAAGCCCATCGGGCCTTTCAGGCCAGATGAGCTAAAAATGTGTTCACAAAAAAATGGCCGCCATGCAATTTTTGCTTTATACGCAAAACCATTATCACTACTATGGATAATTGGTTTGTGTAATTGGATGTTTTACCCTCTAAAGTAAATATAAATGGCACTAACTATCATTATTCATATGTATAAATAGGAAATTTGAAAAAATAAATTTTGTAAAAAAACGTGCTACTGCCCCTTTAAAGGGCCGCTGCGTCGAGGGTGTAAATGAGCCTCACTTTTATCTACCAATGCTGATTAACGTGTCTGCTAACAATTTACGCTTCGCTTCACTGTTAACACGCAGTAGTTTTTAATACTAATTACTTCAATTGTCTCAAATTGGGGATCTGTGACTTGTTACCAGATATGTTTGACAGCAAAAGTAGTTAAGTCTGATCTCAGATTCATCTTCAACGAAATGTCCCTTTAATGAGGGGTTTATAATTTACTGGCTTTATGATCAAGAGCAGCAGTGTTGGTTGCCGGTTAGGAGGTGGGGGTTTGGGTGGTTGAGGGGATGGAGGGGGTGAGAGGTGGGGTTGGTGTGCTGCTGTTGCACAGAGACTCTCATGCTTCAGATTCATATCTCTATGCAAAATAATCTTATCTATAATGAATCAAATATTGAAGGCTTTAATGTTTGACCCTTTTCTATGTCCAGGTGTTTATTCTCAAACCACACACCAAATTTAGTTATCCTATGGTTTCTGAGAAAGCTGTCCCCTTTATCTCGGACACTGGAGAATGCTCAAACCTATACCCCCCTTCCACTTAGTGGCATTGGATCATAAAAAGGGCCTCTGAGGCCTAAAAGTGACAGCATACTGTCTTGAAGACACAAGGAAAGCTGCCCCAGGCCTTCATTTTAAGGTTAAGGAAATGTGTCACCGCATGGAGGGCCTGGCAAATTGTGATAAGGGCGGATAGCTTTTTCAAGCCACAAGCCAGTGAAGCTTGTAAACTTAAATCTTGAAAACTGCTCAAAGATGTACTACCCAGTCTGATTAAAACCAACTCCATTTTGAGGAATAAAATTTATATCACATTGCCGAGATGCTGAACGTGTTTAGTGGGTATAGTTACAAAACGGTTTTGGCGAATTGGCAGACAATTTGGAGAGGACAGCGCTGAATAAGGTTGTATCCTGGTAGAAGCATTATTTGTAAATGGAAAGGGTTGATTAATGAGACCGATATATTACCCAATGTTTGACTGGTCATCTGAGTTTGGGTTGTAGCTGTTTGAGGCATCAAGCAGCAGAGGCTGACTCGATGGAAGAGTGAGATACGTCACACTGGGGGATAGTGCTGCTACCAGCGGGTCTGCCTTCATTAGGATGTAACCCTGTAATAGTATCACAGTAGTTAGACAACTATGTATACATACCTATGAGTTGCAAGGTTATTACTTTTGGATTACCTTAATGTATAGAAGTGAAATTCATATTATTCCAGCTATCCCTGTTGAATATGGGGAGTTACAACACATTTCGTTACCTTGGTATGATTTGATATTTACATTATAGTATTTTCAAAGTATATTATGTTTATATCAAGTGTGAATTTGTTATGTATTTGGAATAGAACAATTCATGATATTCATCAATCAAGAAGTATTGATCAACAATTCACAAAGATGGATTGCAAGGTATGAAATACTTTTTTTTCTGATGGTGATTTTTTTTAAGGTATGATAAAAAAACATTTCTAACATTTACTTGAATCTTTCAATAAGAAAAATCAAAGTTTTTACTTACACATCCCTTGTTTTTATGTTGCTCAGTGGATTCACTGATGAAGATCATATCCAGACAGAGTCTGTTGTAGCCAAGAGGTAGAGTTTTAGCTGGGATATGAAAAGAATATCCGTGCTCTGTGTTAGAAGTTGGAACAACAACTAGTTCCAACTCATCTTTGAATGTACATTTCATAGGATTGTCGCCTTGATAATGATAGGCTGTCCAATTGTATGAGATGATGATTACGTCATCACAAGATCCGCCATAAGACGATGTAAAATGTAAATGGTGACTTCGGGTGTACACCTTTGCCTCTGACATCGTGGCTGCCGTTCCCTCGATCTTGAGATGGGTCAAGCAGTGATGATCATCCTCGTTGTGAACAAAGAAATAGTCAGTTGATGTCAGGATCTCACCGTCGAGGTTCATTGAGGCAGTGATGTTATGAAGTCCAACATCAAGAAACTGGTAGCTGAGGACAGTGTATTTCATTCCTGGAAGCAGAGTAATGATAGATCATATATGTAGAGCATTTATTGTCATATATACTGGTTTATGTTTTGGTTAGCTGAGAGAATTTATGTTTAAGTGGTATGTTGAATGTCAAGTGTTGCTACCTCAAGAATTTCAATTACATTAAATTTATAACATGCCTTTTCAAGACAATTTTAAACCTTTCTATAGCTCAATGGTCACAATGACTTCGAGCTTGCTTTCTAAATCCATGCAAATTTTTCATATCATTTCTGACATAATACAAGAAGAAAATACAGTTTAAAGAGAAAACCTAGATCATCAACCAAAGCAAGTATAGTCAGAATATCCAGGGTTTAGACCAATGCCAAAATGCATGAATATCTGTGGAACCTATAGATAATTTCCAACCCTGTAAATCAAAACAATTGTGAAAGTTCTACTCAGATACCGTCAGTCGATGCTGGAACGAAGAAGTCTGTCAGAGGATATTTGCTTCTGTCCAAGGCAGTGATCACAGAGAGATCAGGTGTACAGGTGAAAGTGTCGGTTAGTTTTATCTGTAGGTTCGATTCAGATGTTGCGTTCACTATAACTAGGAACAGGTCGTAATCATTGATGGAGATGTCATGGTAGTCAGCACGAAGGATAAGCTTGAAACCTGCCAAAAACAGATTAATAAAACGCAAAATATAGCTCATATTAATTTGTTTATAGGAAGAGAAACTCTTTCTGAACATTACGGCAAAAACATTCAAGTAACATAATTTCCCAAAAATGTTAGATCTTAAAGAGTAAAATCAGTGAATGAATTACGGATAACACAAACTATACCTTTTTCTGGTACGAGGACAAAGGAGGACACTCTGCCATCAGCAAATGTTGCTGGAAATAGGAAATAAGATAAATTTGAGTTAATCATGCAATTAAAAAATCTTATTTTTAAATGAGTAATGAGTTAATTGACATAAATATTTAGAAAAAAATTGCATATATCAACAATCCCATTTTACCTTAAAATAAGTTTCATAATATTAAAACAAGTAATTTTCACTAAGGTACGTGACATGATCCCCTCGCTGCAAAATAATATTTCAAAATTGAAAAATAATGTCAAGATCAGCAAAATCAACTGCGTCCTGAATTTCTCCTTAAAGAATCACTGTCGTAAGATAATGATGAGAATCCAATGAACAGTTCTTGTGATATCGATTTTCCTGACAAGCTTAGCATGACGACAAACTAAAAGTTCTGCTGTGACCTTGAGAATCATGTCAAGGTCACAAATATCTAATCAGCCCTTTGTCTTCACTGGGAGGTGCTTTGTGTAAGATATGATGAAATTCCAGTGAATGGTTCATGATCGAGATATCCCGCCGCTGACAAGCTTTACATGTACATTAACATGTCGAAAAATTCAAAGTTCTGCTGTGACCTTGAGAATAATGTCAATTAAGTTCACCAAAATCTAATCAGCCCTTTGTCTTCCCTTGGAGAAGCTATGTGTAAGATATGAAGAGAATCCAATGAATGGTTCTTGAGATATCCCGCTGACAAGGGTAAAATGACAAAGTCTTGTTGTGATCTTAAAAGAAGGTCACGGTCACAAAACTATTAAGGAACATTACTCTCCCTATGATGAACCTATATACAAATTTGTGAATAGTATTTGAGTTATTCAATTTCGTACGGACGGATGGACTATATCCCCCGCTTTAATAAAATTTAGATACGAGAACTGCCCCACAGAGTCATATCTTGTAATCTTTCACCTTCAATAATGCAACAAACACCAACCTGCATTTATATGCACTAATCTCATTGCTGATTGGCCAGAGTGAAAGGTCATAAGAGATGACACTTGTGGAGAAGAACTCACATCTAAACACAGCTAGGAAAAATTGTGTGGTACTATGGATTTTATTTTAACAAGATTGGTTACCTGAAATGTTGTAACTTTTCAATGGGTTGAAGTAACCAGCGGGAAGATGAACTGACGTGTTGTTGTAATCTGTCAGGTTCGTCCATAGAGAGTTGGGCAGCTCTAGAAAGTCCCCATCATCGACAGATATCTTCCAAATGTAGCTGATTCCATAGCAGTGACTGCAGTTTGTGTCTATCTGTACAGAGTCTGACTGCATGTAGCTGTCCTCACAACCACTGGTGCAGCTGGAAAATATTTATCTTATTAGGCTGCATAAAAAATGTTAAATGTTTCTCGGTCACATTTTTTTACAAAAATGACGAGGGCGGTAGGACTTTATTTTTCGACTTACACACCTGAAACAGTTATTATACAAATGAAATTTTACTAATTCAGTGAGAAAAAAATCTTTAAATTCTGCAGTTCTCTGATACTTTCTGATGCATCTGTCCAATGTAATTAAACTCCATTGGAATCATTTGTTTTATATTTGCTTAATCCTAAATGAAACATATACATAAAGAAAAAAGTTAAGCCCCCCCTTGATACTTCTGATATCTTTTCAAGAATATTTTAAATAGTTAAACAAGGTTCATTTATGAGAAGAGTATAGTGTTTGTGCGATACGTTCCAACCAGTGATGCGTGACAGTCTTGCCTACACATTTGGGTCATGCACGTGCAACATGCTACGCTCAAGGATCACAAAAAGCAGTATTGTCCAACTGCATTTGGTGGTGTGTAACATTGCTTTCCATAGCCATTCAAGCATATCTATTGAACATGGCACCAAGACAATTGTCAATGGATCTCATATTTTTGCATTTTTTGATCATATAAAGTTCATAAAACAATTTAACTCCTAATTAAAATCAAATGTCATAAATATTAGTTTGTGTAATAAAAACTCAAGTATCGCAGATGTGAAGACATTAAACAAAATATAAACCAAAAAAATTATAAAAACAAGTAATTGTCACAAACGTGACCATGTCCCTCGCCGCAATTAAGAAATGAGCTAAAAGAATGGACACATAGCTTGTACCGAGTAGTGACATTTACATGTTTGATTCAATTATTGTTATATCGGGCAAAAATTTTAAAATGGTCAAAGTCTTGTAGTGACCTTGAAAACGGGGTCAAGGTCACCCAAATTAAATGGTGTCTGCGTATTCCCCAAATGAAGACAGGTACCAAATTTGAAGACTCTAGGTACAGCAGTTCATGAGATATCGTGCTAACAACATTTGACAATCAGTCTTGTAGTGACCTTGAAAATAATTTCAAGGTCAACGAAATAGACTGGTATCTGGATATTCCCAAAATGAAGACTGATACTAAATTTAAAACCAATAGTTCTAGCGGTTCATGAGGAATCGCACTAACAACATTTTCAAAACTGGTCAAAGTCTCCCCCTGACCTTGAAAATGAGGTCAAGGTCACCGAAAACTTTTCAGGTCTACGTATTCCCCAGATGAAGACTGGTACCAAGTTTGAAGACTCTAGGTCAAAGGGTTCATGAGATATCACGCTAACAACATTTTCAAAACTGGTCAAAGTCTCACCGTGACCTTGAAAATGAGGTCAAGGTCACCGAAAACTTTTCAGGTCTGCGTATTCCCCAGATGAAGACTGGTACCAAGTTTGAAGATTCTAGGTTGAGCGGTTCATTAGATATCGCGCTAACAAGAAGCGGGACGGACGTACGGAGCTGAATACTAAGTCCCCCGCTCTGCGGCGGCGGGGGACAATAAATAAATAATGATGATTTTTATTCAGGAAATTAGGCTCTTAATTAATATAAATGGTATTTTTTCAAAGATGAGAAATGGTTGTTGGGAATTTCATGTTAAAATCTCCGCAAAATGTAGACAGAAGAATCAGGATGGTGTGACAAAACTATTGGAATGTGAACAAACGGAACTGAAAACATGCTTACGTCAGATGAAGTGCCATTGGTTGAAATTCACTGAAATAAAAAAACAAACAAACCTCACCATACATACATGTGTCATTTAGATGTGAAATGATGCCTGTAACTTTCTTTAATATCCATTATACCCCACTTCCGGTCTCGTTGCTATGGTTTCTTTTGTTACAAGTGTAGGTGTATTAGCCGTTACACCTACACTTTTTCTGATATACCTACACTTTTTCTGATATATCTACACTTTTCTAATATACCTACAATTTTTAACAACTGAGAAACAATGTAGTCAATTTTCTAAATTTCCAAATTCTAAGTGATGATATAAAATGTCAGATTATAAATGAACATATAAGGAACCTGGGATCGAAACAGTGTCCTGTTGCTTTCTGGCCGAACGACCTAACCATTACACCACGAAGCCATTTGAAACTCTGAACATTTTTTCATGACCAAATGAATAAGGTTCTTATAATATGAAATAATATCACACATTTATGTTTTTATTTTTATATAAGAATGTAATTTAATTGTTTCTGTTTTCTCTAAACTTTGGCAAGTTGGCATTAGCCATGCTGTTTAAAGCGTCAGCTGTACATTTCAGCAAGATGCACATGCATCTGCGTTGACAATGCCGTCATTGGGCCATATCAATTTGATTTCGAGCCCGTGCTGCGTTGTCACAGACGAGGCCGTATTTGGGATGTGCATTTCATGTACAAGCTTGTTTACAGCTGTATTTGTTTAGAAATATATGAAATAGTATCCGCTTACACTCGACCTTAAGTGGGGTATAAGACAGATATACCCATTCTTTTCCTCGTGTATCGAATGATACCCTACACTTTTCCCCGTTGAAGCCTTACTCGGCTCCGCCTCGTAAGGGCCCCACGGGGAAAAGTGTAAGGTATCATTCGATACACGAGGAAAAGTATGGGTATATCTCTCACATATACCCACTTACATTGAGGAAATGTTATTGGGAAGATTGTTCAAAATAAGACGTGTTTATTTGTATATTTCCTCATTCAATTATCAGATAGTTCAGATAAACCTTAGTAAGTTATAAAAATAGAGCCACAGGCTATGTAGCTCATCCATATTTAAATGAAACGTATCATCCACATAGGTCAGACCCAGGCATCTGCACAGTAGGGATAACAGGGTCAACAAGTCTACAATTTAGAATCCATTTGGCTGAGGAGTCTGTACACAACATTTCAGCCTTCGAGACCTTTAGTTGGTACTGGAGAAGATGAAAATAGGTTTTTAGGGTTGTGACCCTTGTGACCAATTTGGGTTCACAGGGTCACCAAATCTACAATTTAGCATCTCATTTGCCATTCAGCTTTCTAGACCTTTATAGGTACTGGAGAAGTAAATGATTTTCCGTCACGGGGACACCAAATCTGAAAATTTAGCATACCCAATGGCTGAGGAATTTGTATATATTTCAGCTCTCTAGAGTCTGGAGAAGAAATCGAAAAAGCGAAAAGTTTATAGACAGACGGACAGACGCCATGCAATTTCAGGCCTGATGAGCTGAACATTTGTCACTAAGGATGTTGACCAAGCAAATCCTCATTCTAAATTTCAGATTCTTTTAACCTTTCAATAGAGCTGTTGATTTTTATTATGCTGCGTTTATTACGCTGTTCAGGTGATAAATGCTTTAACTGTATGGAAAGAACTTGCTGCAGCAACTGCATGGAACAATCTTCCACTTAATGCCCGACAGTGTCAGACCAATTCTGCCTTCAAAATGTCCATCAAAACTCATCTTTTCCGCCAAGTTTTCTTCTGATCCCCCGTCACTGCGCCTTGAGCATAATATTCAAGTATGGAATAGCGCATTACAAATATACTATTATATTATTATAACTATACCTGGGGTATATATTGAAAGTATGACTGGCTCCCTGGACATACAGTGCCTCCAAAGATAGAGGGATCGTGTATCCTGAACTTATGTCGATGAAATGTTCTAACTGTAACTGGGGTATATATTGACAGTATGAATGGCTCCTATAACTGGGGTATATATTGACAGTATGACTGTCTCCTGTACCCGGGGTATATATTCGCAGTATGACTGGCTCCTATAACTGGGATATATATTGACAGTCTGAGTATGACTGGCTCCTGTACCTGGGGTATATATTGACAGTATGACTGGCTCCTATAACTGGGGTATATATTGACAGTATGACTGGCTCCTAAAACTGGGGTATATATTGACAGTATGACTGGCTCCTGTACCTGGGGTATTACCGTCATACCGGGAATTCCTGTATTTAAGCATACTGTCAATATATACCCCAGTTACAGTTAGGTACAGTTATTGACAGTATAACTGGGGTATATATTGACAGTATGACTGGCTCCTGTACCTGGGGTATATATTCGCAGTACGACTGGCTCCTGTACCTGGGGTATATATTGACAGTATGACTGGCTCCTATAACTGGGGTATATATTGACAGTATGACTGGCTCCTATAATTTGGGTATATATTGATGGTATGACTGGCTCCTTTACCCGGGTTATATATTGACAGTATGACTGGCTCCTATAACTGGGGTATATATTGACAGTATGACTGGCTCCTATAACTGGGGTATATATTGACAGTATGACTGGCTCCTGTACCCAGGGTATATATTGACAGTATGACTGGCTCCTATACCTAGGGTATATATTGACAGTATGACTGGCTCCTGTACCTGGGGTATATATTGGCAGTATGACTGGCTCCTATAACTCGGGTATATATTGACAGTATGACCGGCTCCTGTACCTGGGGTATATATCGACTGTATGATTGGCTCCTGTACCTGGGGTATATATTGACAGTATGACTGGCTCCCTGGCGAAACAGTGCCTCCAAAGACAGAGTGATAGTGTAGTTTTGTCCCTCCGTCAGATTTCCAGCTGATAGCTCCAGCACCTTTCCTGAACAAATACATCTATTTGTATGGATATAAGTGGTATTTGAATAACATCTACTGACTACCAGGTTGATGAAAATTGTCAATGGATTGTTAGAGCAAGGTTATTGGTTAAAAAAACAAGAGAATTAGTGAGCACAGCTCACTCATGATACCCCCGCTTTTAACATTGGTCAAAGAAACATGTTTGAAAATAGCAAAAGGGCATCAATGTTCAAACTTTTGTATGAACAGACCATTATATATAAGTATTATTATAGCAGAGTAAGTATTACACTTGTAAGCATGTTTTAGAAGTAAAAGTTGAAAAATTTGAAAAATGGCATTAAATATGCAAATGAGGGTATGAAACATACAAATATGCAAATGAGGGTATGAAATATAAAAATGACATGTACAGATGTACACATCAGTGGTTTGGTAATATTTGAACAATTAGTGTCTGGGTTATGAGTGGAACAAAAAGTGTGAATGGCGAAGATGAAAAATGGAGAAGATTTGCATAAATTATGCAAATGAGGGTATGAAACATACAAAAGGCAGATGTACACATCATGGTTATTGTACATATCAAGTTTTGTAACATTTGAACAACTGGTTTCAGAGTTATGAGTGGAACAAAAACTGTGAATGGCAAAGTCGAAAAACGGAGAAAATTTGCATAAATTATGCAAATGAGGGTATGAAACATACAAAAGGCAGATGTACACATCATGGTGATTGTACATATCAAGTTTCGTAAAATTGAACAATTAGTATTTGAGTTGTGAGTGGAACAAAAACTGTGAAAAACGGAGAAAATTTGCATAAATTATGCAAATGATGGTATGAAACATACAAAAGGCAGATGTACACATCATGGTAATTGTACATATCAAGTTTTGTAACATTTGAACAACTGGTTTCAGAGTTATGAGTGGAACAAAAACTGTGAATGGCAAAGTCTAAAAACGGAGAAGATTTGCATAAATTATGCAAATGAGGGTACGAAACATACAAAAGGCAGATATACACATCATGGTGATTGTACATATCAAGTTTCGTAAAATTTGAACAATTAGTATTTGAGTTATGAGTGGAACAAAAACTGTGAATGGCAAAGTCTAAAAACGGAGAAAATTTGCATAAATTATGCAAATGAGGGTATGAAACATACAAAAGGCAGATGTACACATCATCAGGGATGTGAGAACCCAATTGTCAGAAAAGAGGAAAATTGAAGCAATTTTTACAATGAATTTCCTGCAATTTTGTGCAAAGAAACAACATTTCTTTGCACTTTAATAACCTGAAAAAAAACCTACCTTTTGATAACATTTATCAACTCAAGGGGTATAAATCAACAAAACCAACAATAATTCTAAATGTGAACATATTCATACAAAATTTAAAATAGTATACATGTTGGATATTTACCATTATAAACAGTATCTTTTTGTTGTAAGAATGTAAACTAAAAGCTGTAAAATAAAACAAAACATACCTGTCAGGGTGTGAATACAAGGTTTTAAATCTCAAATCTTGCAAAATCCAAAGTGTGACAAAATAAAGTTCATGATATCATGTTATAAAACTGCTATAACATGTATATTAACAAAGAGTCTTCTCTGTCCAATAAATTTATCAGAAAGCTGAAGATAAGCAGTCTTAGATTAATTAATCTTTTTTATCTTGCTACTGCTGTGTTGCAGCCTGCCTGCATCTGCCTCTTTTGAAACCATTTCTTTAAACTTCCTCTTCGACACAGGTGAAGCTTTTGAGGGGACAATTCCATGTTCCCTCTGTTTCTCCCTCATGTCTGTCCGTCTACCCTCCTTGACCTCCTGGTACCTCCTGTACGATCCTTGCAGGTTAGTGCATAGGACAGGGTCTACTTTAGCATATTTCGGGTCCTTGTGAAAAAACATTTCTACCGAAGTAGACCCTTGGCCCATTAATTCGTACTTCAAACCAATATTTATTTTTAAGTTCACGCGGAAATGATTTTTTTACGCGGAAATAAAGTTTGAAATACGCGGATTTCCGTGTTTCCGCGGAAATTTCACATCCCTGCATCATGGTGATTGTACATATCAAGTTTCATAAAATTTGAGCAACTGGTTTCAGAATTATGAGCGGAACAAAAACCGGACAAACGGACGGACGGACGTGCTGACCGCTATATACCCCCGACTACTATGTAGCTGGGGTATAATTAAAACATAAGCAATACAGAAGTTATGGGAATAAAACTATATCAAAATTTGTTTTATAACTATGATGGTATTAGTATTTACTTTCAGGAATTGAAGCTCGATTTTGAAAGCATTTTTTCTGTAATGTAATGTGGATAATATATGAAGCTGATTGAAATTATATATGTCTATTTATTTGAGTTCTGGAATTGGTGAGAAAATAATGTGAAACATCCTTTATTATTCAAAACTCTTTTACAAAATTAATGATACATGCGCAAATTGGCAAGCAATATCTCCAAGAAGACCATATATTTGGTATCAGAATACACTTTGATAAAATGTTCTATGTACCATATATCTATACATGTAAAATTATGACAATTATGATTCGAGACATCTCTTGGAATCATCGACAACTCTTCAGGCAGGATGACATTATAGGATGAAAAGATCTCAAATATTTCAGTTAAAACTGTAGAATAGACTCACCTAAGACCGGAACCTGTAGATCATCACTACCAATGTGTGGCCATGCAGCAGGAACAAAGTCACATTGACCACCGCTCTGAGAACACTTCCAACTCGAACTGAAAATAGAGAATCTCACCCAATGTAGATATTGCTTGTAGATTCATACATTGAAAAATAGAGTGCAGTTGGATAAGAAAAAAAAGAGAAACATTATCATCGCAAAATTCAGAATATAATTTTGACACCATTATATGTAAGTGGCAATACCTTTATTTATATACTAAAAAGTCATAATGATTAATTACCAAAATATAGTCACAAGCTCTGTAGCTCATCAGGGTGTTATTGTTTGATGATGAAGACTAAAAAAAGACAGCTATCATTGTAATGGAGAAGAAGATGAAAATAGGTTTTTCATGTTGTGACCCCTGTGACAACTATTTGGGGTCACGGGGTCAACACATCTACAATTTAGAATCCCAATAGGCCAAGGAGTCTGCACATAAAATATCAGCTCTCTAGAGTTATTGGTTCTGGAGAAGAAGTCGAAAAAGCGAAAAGTTTACAGACGGATGCCGGACACCATGCCATGCCCTAAGCCCGTCGCGCCTTTCAGACCCGATGAGCTAAACATTAACATGAGCTAACATTATTCATCAAATTCAGAAGAGGTTTTGACAGCATCTGACAGGTCCATTACTTTTCATTTTAGTTACAAAGTCATTACATCAATTCAGTTTGACAACCAAAATGTATACCAAAAACACATACTAGTATCTGCAAAATTACAAAGTAATCTATTAGAATATTAGATAATATACAACTAAGTGACACAATCAGCTCACCTGAATGTATTGTTTTCGGCACTATTTGGATCAAAGCTTGCACTTGCATTTAAAACCAAGGAAGTAGAACTGTCGTGGAAGATTTCAGTATCATTTGGAGAAATTAGGATAACCAAGGGATGCTCTGCGTTCACTGTGATAAATCCCTGAGATATAAAATAAAAAAATAAATATACTTAGTGTATTTGTTAAGTGTTTAATATAGTAGATATTTAGATAGTTAGATATAGTACCCTCAGTTTTTACTAACATAGATGACCCTTCCCCAAATACACTTAAAAAACATCAAACAATTCAGTTTTTAGAGCTTTTACTCTTAAAAAAGACAAAGTCAAAATTGTTACCACGGAGAACTGAAAAAGTTCATTTTATAATTATCGAATGAGATTATCAGTTTGAAACAATTCAACATACACTGATCAAGCTGCTACTCTTTTTTTTAACTACACAGAATTTTCAGGTTTGAAATTCTCAGCCTGTAGCCAATAATTACAAAAGTGCACTTTTAAGGAAAAGAAAATTTCAATTTGGATTAATTATATTATCATTCACTTTATCATGGTGTCATTCACTTCATCACAGTTCGATTTCTTTACCAAAGTCTCGGCCTATGCCGATGATTTCAAACCAAAGGGCAAACAGGTTTTCATAAATCTGTTTCCATATAGGAACTACTATACACATGAATTACACAAAAACAATTTTATTTGTGAAATAATTCTCCACCATATAAAACCCATTTCATAAAGGGCACCTGAGAATGCAATATCCTCCATACACTGAATGAAAAGTGATGACACACTTGTAAAATGATGTAAAAGAAACCAATATATAAGCAAAAGCATTTCAATAAATATACTTACACATAATTTATCGACATACTGTTCCTCAGTTCCATGCGTAAGCAATACGCCAAAACAAATCTGATAATTTCCAACAGACAGCACGTCAGATTTGAACATAAAATTCAAACCGTTCACTTCAATGTCATCTATGTTCACAGTGATTATTTCATAATCGCTCTCTTCATAACAAGCTTCCATACTTTGACTTATTCTACGAGCGATAGACCATGTTGTAATGTCTGACGTAAGATATGCACACAAACTTCCAAGATTGACACTGAGAGTTATTTCTGCTGTTTTTAGATATTGGGTGGCAATTTGTGGAGCGTAACCAGTACCAGCAACAGTTATAGAAACTAAACAGCTGTGCTCGTCAACACTTCCGTTCCTCACAGTTATCAACTGAGGTATGCTTGATTGAGACGAACTTTCAGCGGAAATTATGAAATTTCCCCCCTTTGCAAAATGAAGTTTTATCATTTTATACATCCACCCATCATGTGCATCTGTTAGATAGAAGTTTGACAGGAGAGAAGTTCTAGTTGATTCGTCAATGGTTGGTTTAATTCTACTGAGCAAGAGTAATCATTGTGGAAATGGAGAGTGACCGTATCGGGGATTACACTGTTTAAGAGCATGACAAACTTGATTTCTTCTTCTATAAAGATGTCGTGGGTTTCAGAGAAAAGTATAAGATCCATTGCTGTAACATAAATAGATTTTATATATTGTTATATTATGATCATGATTTGTTAAAACAATGCTACTAAGAATCAGTATATGAAATAAGGCACATCTTCCAGCTGGGAACCTGACAACTTTTTGAGGTTTTTCTTTAATATTGCCATTTAAATTTTAGAAATAAACCTTTTAAGTTGGCTTCATTTCAAGTGTCATTCACTGTCAACATGGTCTTATTTCCGGTACTGAAAGGCCTGTAGTACCATATATTTCAATGATATAATTTGTACACGCACATTTAAAGGAGCAGTAGCACGTTTTTCCCGTGAAATAAGTCGATGAAATGTAATTGAAAAATAATCTCACCAATAGTAAAACACCCTTCCCTCTTCGGAAAATCAATCTAAAAAATGAGTGTACATGGTTCGTAAAGCCATGGGAATCGTTTTTTGTCATTCGAAATAATAAATTGTGTTCACAATAAAATGGCCGCCAAGCAATTTTTGCTTTCCACGCAACACTGTTCTTACCACTACGGGAAATTGGTTTGTGTAATAAGATAGTTTACCCTCTAAAGTTAATATACATGACATAAACTATCATTATAAATGGGAAATTTGAAAAAATAAAATTTGCAAAAAACGTGCTACAGCCCCTTTAATACAATGAAGATGATATTCAACAATTAGGTATAATTTATATGTGTAGAAATATATTCTATTCTGAATACCATAGAATGGTGAACAAACATAGCCATATTTTAAAGAACTGCAATTTTTGTGTTACTTACCAAGTCTACAAATTTATAAAGGTTCGGATGAACATAGTAATAGTTTTTAATATACAACTTCCTCAGTGAATTATAATCGGTCATCTGAATCTCTCTTTGAAGTTGAATCAAATCAATTCTTCCTTTTTAACACTCACCGATTGGAGAGATTTGACATATAGAGCATTCCTGCATGTATGTTTCACTTAACAGCCAATTCCCATCCGACTCAAGAAGGGTTCCAACTGGTTCTGTGCCGTTGTCTTCAATCTGAGAAAAGTTGGTGAAGTGGACCGAACTTCCGTCACCCCAATAAGTGAAGTTTTCTTGCTGCCCATGTAGACCTAAAAAGAGGTAAAATCAGATATTATTACATTTAGTATTAAATAAAGTGTGTCATATGAATTTTTTGTACGAAAGGGACAGATGCATGGTTATACTAATACAAAAGTTCGTAAAAGTGGAATAATTCTTTTTTTTTTTAGAGCAATACCGTTTGTTTCTCCTCTCTTATTCAAGTAATTTTATGTTATACAACGCAAATTGAAAAGCTTTCATCAGTGACATCTCATTCAATTGTTTTATGACGTCACTGGAGTAATCTCATTATCGGCGATAATCATAATTCAATGTAATTCGCAACATTTTGATTGTTAATTTCACTAACAAATCTTCGAGAAAATAACTTAAATTTTCCATATATCGAATGTTTAGATATCCAGCTAGGTAATTCAGCAGATGACAATTACAACATTATTGCATAAACATGTGTTTTTGGCGATTTAAATAACCTCATAAATTCATCTAGAGGTAGTGATAATCATCGTTAATTAACCCTCAAGTTGCGTATTTATATTTTACCCATTTTAGCCCCTGTGGCAGAATTTACAGGCTCGCAGCTCACAGCAGTAGTTTGGGCTTAGGCACTAATTAGCTCTGCTGGCGGAATTTCCAGGGGGCGATTCCGGTACCGTTTTTACGAAATATAACGCATCTACATGGCGAATACGGAATATATACGGGCGTTCAATACAAAGTCGCGGTACCCGTACACAAATGGTTACTTCATACCCGCGACTTTGAATTAATTTTCTACGATTTTTCTTTTACTTTGTAAAGATTGTCTTTAATTGGGCCTTATAACATCATAATTTTGAAATTTATATATGGATTTGAAGACCAGATGTTTGTCTTTACAATGATCTAAAAATTATTAGAATGCGACCTTTGGTTATAATTCTATTGTCATCTAAAGTTTAAGTCTTTATTTCCAGCGTTATGAAATCAAAACTCCTGAGTGTGCATATTGCGAATTTTATATGTACTTGTAGACAATTTATTCCTCTTTACAATGACATAAACATTATTAGAATACCACCTATGGTTCAGAAAATACAAGAGTCATCAGAAGATGAGATATCCCACCGGTTCCACAAAATTTGTAAAACACATCTTTGACAGATACTTGTGTATCTACTACCGTACTTCAGTTAGTGGGTATTACAGATGCTGAGTTTCAGGTATGTTAAGGGTTTTAGACTTCTGCTCCAGAAGCAGTCAAAATCAACAACAAACAATATCCCTCTTATGTTTCTATGGAAACAGAAAAAAAAAAAATTTTCAGAAAAATCTCTGAAAATATCAAAAGGCACCACTTCAGTTAGTGGGTAATACACATGCATAGTTTCAGGAAGATATGATGAACGGTTTTGAACCTGTGCTCCGGAAACGAACCTGTCTCTGAACAAAGTCCAAATTCAACAAGTTTCTATGGAAACGAAAAAAAAAATTGTTTTCAGAAATCTGAAAATATCAAAAGACACCACTTCAATTAGTGGGTAATACACATGCAAAGTTTCAGGAAGATATGATGAACGGTTTTGGAGCTGTGCTCCGGAAACGAACCTGTCTCTGACAAAGTCCAAATTCAACAAGGTTCAATGGAAACGATAAAAAATAAAAACTTTAAAAATCTGAAAATATCAAAAGGCACCACTGCAGTACCGGTAAATGTGTAATACATATGTGAACTTTCAGAAAGATATGATAAATGGTTTTCAAGTTCTGCTCCGGAAACGAAATGATTACGGACGGACAGACGGACGGACGGGGCGTTGACTTTATCCAACGGTATTACATATCGGTGGGATAATAACCAATGAAAGGAGAGTGACACTACCCCGACAGTACCACTTGAATGCGTCCCGACGCACACCAAGTTACTGGCACCGCTTGGTCCCCCTGGGACTGGGCTAATTACAGTACCGTTACCTCCTCAAGGGTGCCAGAGCCGAACGTGCGTGGAACTAATGGTTACTAATGAGCACAGCATACACTTATTTCCATCGGCAAACGCAATACATGTTGCGCGGTGTAAAGTTTGTCTTTATTTCCAGCTTTACAAAATAGTAAATACTTTTCGCTCTCAGGCGAAACACGTATGTACTTTAAGACAATTTATTCCTCTTTACAAGGATATAAAAATTATTGGAATAGGTCAAATAGTTCACAATATATGGAGAGCGTAAGGAAGGCACCCCCAGTACTTAGAGAATTCATTTTTGAAAAACTAACTTTTTGCGACACCTGGCGCATCACTTGCCGCATGTTTATTTTTGCTGCGCATATACAAATGATACATGGAATTGAAGACAATTTATTGCTCTTTACGATGATGTAAAAAGAAAAAAATGCGCAACTTAGTTCGGAAGCTATAGCGTGCGAAAGGAAGGAACCCTCGGTACTTTGAGGCAACTTTTTGAGTATCGCGCATCTTACGGCACATGCTGCAACTTTAGTTTTTCGTGCGCATGTGTAAATTTTATATGGAATCAAAGCCAAATCTTTCCTCTTTACGAGGATATAAGTTTCATGAAATTAGGCCACCCAGTTCAGCATTTATGGGTGGTATTTATGACGCAGTTCTGGCTGAACTTCCAATGAAAGCTCGCATTCACTTTCTCTGTCTCTTTGACAAAATACAAAATATTTTATTTGCAATGACATACATCACAATAAAATTACATTGCCTTGATGTACAAATATACACACCTATTTACCTGCGGTAGTGCGCATAACAGCTGTAGGAACCTAACAAGGTCTGTATATATAATGATTATATACTCGTCCAAACTTCGGCTCTCTTTACTTTCAATTTTCCTCTTCTTCATTTCTTTCTTTGTCTGCGGCAGTGATGTAAGCCCTGGTGTAGTCAGTGGCGGTGTGATACAGAGCAACATTACAATCTGTACATTCATAAGAAGACTCTCTGCCTACTCGTTTTCTCTTCCTTGCTGGCGCATTGCCTTCTTCTATCTGTTTTGCGAGGACCGCATGTTTTGCCTTAGAGCATACCACATACATCCTTGTGATGTTTTTCTTCTTTCCGACAGCCTGCATCTTCGTCGGAAATTGACGTCCATGAAGACGAATGACACTCTCGTCGCTCGTGCTTGGCCGACCACGAGGACGTCTGCACAGCGATGGAACTTGTTCCTTGTCCGCAAATTTTACTATATGTTGCGCCAAAGCCTTCCTGTATTCCCGACTTGTTTTTAGAGGTTTATCTTGGCTATATTCTTTATAAATGATATAGAAGTTCAACAAGGCAACGTTCAGAACGTGTAACTAAACCCGTTTCCACCACTTCAGGGTCTTCACACGGAACGGCGTGTACGACAACATCTGGTCGGCCCGATCAACACCTCCCATGAACTTGTTGTACGATGTTACAATGCGCAGCATGAGAACTGGTTCCCCTGTTGCCCGGTTCTTCTTCCCTGTTTGTTCAAGTTCTGTATCTTCAATAATAGACATGAGAAGGACTGATTTTCTATCTTCGTAGCAAACAACAAGTAGGTTATGGTTGTGAGAAACTGTCATGTCCCCTTGCTTCGCTTTCTTTTTAGGCTTTTTGACTGAATCAGGAAGATCATTTTGATTGGCTCTCAACGTCCCTGTGGCACCGATTCCCCTCTCCCACAAGTTTATGTACAGATTTGTGTACGAATAATAGTTGTCCATAAAGATGTGATGCCCCAGTCCAACGTAGTTGTTCACCAAGTCCATGACTACATCATAAGTTTTGCCACCTTCAGAAACCGGTTCATTTGTTTTTCCAGTGTAGAGTTTGAACTTGCAAATGTATCCGTTGTGCGAGTCACACAACATGAAAGCCTTTATCCCATACTTCTTAGGCTTGTCGGGAAGATAAACTTTGAAAGATACGTTACCTTTCCAGGGCACCATGCCCTCGTCGACTGAAATGTTTTGATGCAGTTTATACACTCTTGAAAAACAGTGAACTATCCAGTTATACATGTGTCCCAGTTTATTTATTGGTGAAAAGTTTGGGGTGTTGCGGCCCGGCATCTTCTTGTTGTCAGACAAATGTAGGTAGGTTATAAGAAGCCAAAACCTTTCTCGGGGCATGCACTTGGCGATGAAAGGCATTGAGGTAACATCACTTGTTGACCAGTACTCAGCAAAGTTTCTCTGCACAACTAATGACATGGCTATTGTCATGGCTACAAATACCTTCATTTCTTCTGCATTTGTGTCTTGCCACTGTTGCATTCTTGAACGGGGTCTTAGAATTTTGTCTTCCATTGCTTGTTTGAAATATCTATTGGTTTCCGTTGCCATATCCTGATAGTCATCTTCATGTAAAAACAAATCGAAAAATTCAATAGGTAAAGGTTCTCTGGAAGTTTTATGAACTGGTGCAACCCAGTTTGACCAGTGAAAGGCAAATTTACACGCAGCCGTGGACCATCCACCCACTCATCAAACGTCTGTGTATTTTCTTGATTATATTGTGGTATGTCGGCAAACTCCTACTCAAAACCACTAAAGTCTTCTTCGGTGGAATTACCGGCGGCTAGAATGTTTCTGGCTATTTCTGTCTCTATATCACTCAGACCATCTGTGACTGTCCCATTGTCACTCCAGTCACCATGATCAGTATCTATGACAGTGTCCTGATCATATGCATCATCACTGTCTAAACCACTGCTACCATCACTGTCAGTTGACTCCATATCAGAGGCTTCATCAGCATGGATCTCGTTGATGAAGTTGTCATCGCTTGAAACGGCTTCAAAGCTGCGTATCCTAGTATGCATAGCCCTAGGCCGTCGCAGCATGGCCCTGTGTCCACGTCCACGCAGCATTCTTCAAGCTATAAATGATTGAAAATGCGTTAGATGTATGCAAGATATAACATGTGATTAGACACAATAAACATACAGAGATAATGAATGTGAGCTTCATGGACGTTCATTTGCCAGTTTCAGAAACTCCTGGCGCATCTAGGACGACTGCACAGCAAGCCAACGCATATGTCAAACAGACCATTTTCTGATTTCCTTGGCGACGCAAGCACCGGCCGTGAGGCGCGGAAAATATACTACTACGTCAGGGAAGCTCAGGTTGTCAGTTGCCGAATGACTTCTCCTTTTGAGAAGCAGAGCATTCACGGAGCAGTCTCTCGAGGCGGAGCCCGGACCCATGGGAATATCCTCCCATGCTCTTCGGGAATTCCCGTACCCGTCTTCCGAGGTGGACCCCGGATTCAATCGCGGGACAGGTTTCCCATGTTCTCTTTTGAGAACGAGAGGCTCCAAGGAACAATCCTGTGGGACGAACCCCAGAATCTATTGGAAATGGCTTCCCATGCCCTCTCAACATTTAAAGCAGAAACCTTGATACGTCGAAATGACACGAACCCTTATTTTCAAAGTAGAAAAAAAAAAAAATTGTAAAAAAGGTTGGGGGGAGGCGACCAAAAGCAGGGGAGGGGTGATCCCCCGGTAGATATTTATAGTTGTGGGTTGGTCCCGAAGATGACGGACAACGCTTCCCCATTATGTCATTATGGTGAATTCCGTCAGAAATTCACCTGCTCACAAAAAACTAATACCTAAAAAAGTAATTGCGATACAAACAAGCTTTGGTAATAAAAGTGCTAAGTTCAGTCCGCTACACTTATAAATAATTGTTCAAATCTTATTGAATGAAACGTCTTTTATTCAATAATGTAACAAGAAAAAAGTGAGCATGGCTTACATACCCCCGCCATTGAGAATAATAGATGTGAAGGTTACTATGTTTAAAAAACAGCTTCAAGCATCATAATATTGTCCAAAATAATTTAAGGAACTGACTGTTATTACAAAATTTCATTCACCAAGATGTAATATTTTTCAGGTAACTAAATTTTTCCCATTAGAGCATCACACCGGTAATTTGTAATAAGTTCAATTACAGACTCCGTAAAAAATAATATTTCGGAACTGGACTGTGAACTTGATGAAGAGTATCATCTGGACTACCTACATGTAAAATTTCATTCACCTAGATGCAATAGTTGCCGAGAAAACTTGTCCCAATTGGAGCATCAGTGCTCTTTTGGTACAAAGTTCAATTTCGGATTCAAGGGCCATAACTCCGTAAAAAATAATATTTCGGAACGGGTTTTCGAACTCGATAATGAGTATCATCTGGACTACCTACATGTAAAATTTCATTCACCTAGATGCAATAGTTGCCGAGAAAACTTATCCCAATTGGAGTATCACAGCTCTTTTGGTCCAAAGTTCAATTTCGAATTCAAGGGCCATAACTCCTTAAAAAAGAATATTTCGTAACTGGTTTTCGAACTCGAAGAAGAGTATCATCTGGACTACCTCCATATTAAATTTCATTCACCTAGATGTAATAGTTCCCGAGAAAACTTGTCCCCATAGGAGCATCACAGTTCTTTTGATACTAAGTTAAAGGAAGGCTGAATTGAATTATTTTCTATTGAGTTCTTAACTGCAATTGGTTCATCAGACTATTTTGTGCAAAAAGAAACCAAAAATAAATCCATATGTTGTTCCTATATTAAACTAGAGCGGCTTAAAAACACCCAAAAACATCGTCTGCTTTTCACCCGTGACCAACAAACCAAAAATGGGGCGGGGCTTAGAGAGTTGGAAGATACCGGAAGTGACGTACGTGAAGGGACGGGGTGTAAACATTCGCTTACTATTTACAATGGCAAACACTGGGGAATCGGTCAGTTAATCTGTTATATCTACGCTTTGCAATGATGCCACATCGCTGTTCTGCTGTGTAATCTGTTCGAGTAATGTTAGTTATCAAGTTTCACTTTACAAATGCACCAAAATATCGTTATATATATCAAATCAAATATAATTGGTATAACTAGTGAGAGACGGTGGATTCATAGACGTTCGTAGACATAGGATAAATCAATGCTAATGATATATAAGATGACAAAATGAAACCAAGATATGATAATATGAACGAAGTACAGTTTAGACAACGAAATCAGATAGTCGGTGTTGTTGTTATTTTTTGTTAGAGATTGTTTGTGTTTAAAATAAAAAAACAAACGTGAGATAAGCACGCCGGCGAAGTAGACCCTATTGTGAGCCATCGACAATAAAAGCACTTCACAACATCCTGTTTTTAAACATCGTTAATCAACCGACAACCTAATTTACTAACTGTACATTACAAAAATCAAAATAACTCACCACATATTTTAAAACATCAAAAGAATAATACGTCTACGAATCCACCTACGAAAACATCGCATCCCAATGTTACCTTTTACGATTTAGTTATCACTTATTACACATTAAAACATTCAGAATTTCATAGTTTATAAGATAATGGTTTCAATAAAATGTGTGGTTAATCAAATATAATCAAATAAACATCGTATTAAATTGACAATTCATCAAGAGTGTCAATTAATGTAAGAAACTTACCTTATAACCGTATCCAAAAGGACAATATGAATATCCAAATGCACATTAGACACAAAATGTTAACCTATAATTCCATCAATGACAGTACTTGGAAACAGAAGATGGTCAAATAATAACCCTCTTTCAGCAAAAGTCTTTTCGCAAATGGCAAGATAGAAAACCAAATAGTTATGATGATTTTACACTAAAAATAATTTCATTGGTACATTAGATTTAAACAAGAGTTTTTATTGGATAACTTGATAGAGATATGTTCATTGGCTGAAATTTCTAGACTGAATGTCGCGTTAAGTGTATTGTGTGTCACCAAGACAGGACGTTGGCAATAAACATGACATGCTGGTCACCGACTTGTGTTATATAATTAAGTCGGTCCAGTAAACTTGTTATCTGTACAAACATAATTACACTCCTTCCTTCTCACATACTCAGCTTCTTAATTGCGTAAACTAATGTGCTGTAACAACACTTCTCCCCTTTGATCTGGAAGAAACATCTATATGGTCCGCTAAACTGAGAATTGTGTGTTGATGTGCAGAAGTGACACATAAAAGCTATCTGACTATTAATTAAACCATTTCGTTTTCATTAACGATATGTTCATTAAAATGCTTCTGGTAACATAATTCTTTTATTCGATAATGTTCGTTGTCTATATTAATCTGTGTATATGTTTAGCGTGCACAATAGAGCAATCTTCATGTAAATTTCATTGAGCTTGTTGACCAAAACAGTTCATTTATTTATTCATGAAAGTGAAGTGAAAATGGTTTGCATTCCGTTACATCATATATAGAATATTTTAATTGACAAACTTAAAATACAGTAATCTTTTATTTTAAATACAAAATGTTATTTATAAATCTGCAACGTTGTCTCGCTTGTTTGAACAGTCAATCGTTCAGTGTATATGAAGTTATACCTACCATATATATTTATTTATTAATACATACAAAACAAAATTAACATGCCGATTATTCAACATACTTTGATCAATTGATGCTACTTAATCTCTGTTCACCCGATTCCCGCGATAATCTTCTTCCCTTGTTTCAGTGTCACTTGAACTGTCATACCTTCCCTTCTAGTTCCGCGATTAATTGGTACAAACATACTATACAAAAGCGCAGAATGCACTCTAATAAAGCACGCCCCGGTTGTTGTAACCATATAAAATCGCTAGTTGAATAGTTTAGTAATCCGTTTATCGAAAATTTGGGTTGTTTTGATGAAGTTTTCTGTCTTATATGAGCAGTTTAAAAGTGGGGAAAACGCGTTAAATTATGATTAGCGGCCATGTAGAGGCTCCTTCACGTACGTCACAGCCCGATACGCTTCAGTGACCACCCCCGCCCATTTTCATTCTGGTCGCCGGGGCTTAATTGGGCACTTTTAAAAAAAAGCCGTATATAAGTTATTTATGGGTCGATTTCAAAAATTTAAAATCTAGCAATTGTCAAATTGAAACCCCTTTTCAACGAATCCGAAAGTGACCATATGTCATTTCATCTAACCTTTAAATTTCAGATTCAAGGGCCATTACTCCGTAAAAAATAATATTTCGGAACTGCTTTTCAAACTGGATGAAGAGTATCATCTGGACTACCTCCATATTAAATTTCATTCACCTAGATGTAATAGTTTCCGAGAAAACTTGTCCCCATAGGAGCATCACAGTTCTTTTGGTACTAAGTTAAATTTCGAATTCAAGGGCCATAACTCCGTAAAAAATAATATTTCGGAACTGGTTTTCGAACTCGATGCAGAGTATCATCTGGACTACCCCCATATTAAATTTCATTACCTAAATGTAATAGTTTCCGAGATAACTTGTCCCTACAGGAGCATCACAGTTCTTTTGATACCAAGTTAAATTTCGGATTAAAAGGGCCATAACTCCGCAAAAAATAATATTTTGGATCTGGTTTTCAAACTCGATGAAGAGTATCATCTGGACTACCTCCACATTAAATTTCATTCACCTAGATGTAATAGTTCCCGAGAAAACTTGTCCCCATTGGAGGATCACAGTTCTTTTGGTACTACGTTAAATTTTGAATTCAAGGGCCATAACTCCGTTAAAAATAATATTTCGGAACTTGTTTTAGAAGTCAATGAAGAGTATCATCTGGACTACCCCCATATTAAATTTCATTACCTAGATGTAATAGTTTCCGAGAAAACTTGTCCCTATAGGAGCATCACAGTTCTTTTGATACTAAGTTAAATTTCGGATTAAAAGGGCCATAACTCCGCAAAAAATAATATTTTGGAACTGGTTTTCAAACTCGATGAAGAGTATCATCTGGACTACCTCCATATTAAATTTCATTCACCTAGATGTAATAGTTCCCGAGAAAACTTGTCCCCATTGGAGCATCACAGTTCTTTTGGTACTAAGTTAAATTTCGAATTCAAGGGCCATAACTCCGTAAAAAATAATATTTCGGAACTGGTTTTCGAACTCGATGAAGAGTTTCATCTGGACTACCCCCATATTAAATTTCATTACCTAGATGTAATAGTTCCTGAGAAAACTTGTCCCCATTGGAGCATCACAGTTCTTTTGATACTAAGTTAAATTTTGGATAAAAAGGGCCATAACTCCGCAAAAAATCATATTTGGAACTGGTTTTCGAACTCGATGAAGAGTATCATCTGGACTACCTTCATATCAAATTTCATTGACCTAGATGGTATAGTTCCCAATAAAACTTGTCCCCATTGGAGCATCACAGTTCTTTTGGTACTACGTTAAATTTTGAATTCAAGGGCCATAACTCCGTAAAAAATAATATTTCAGAACTGGTTTTCGAACTCGATGAAAAGTATCATCTGGACTACCCCCATATTAAATTTCATTACCTAGATGTAATAGTTTCCGAGAAAACTTGTCCCTATAGGAGCATCACAGTTCTTTTGATACTTAGTTAAATTTCGGATTCAAGGGCCATAACTCCGTAAAAAATAATATTTCGGAACTGGTTTTCGAACTCGATGAAGAGTTTCATCTGGACTACCCCCATATTAAATTTCATTACCTAGATGTAATAGTTTCCGAGAAAACTTGTCCCAATAGGAGCATCAAAGTTCTTTTGATACTAAGTTAAATTTCGGATGAAAAGGGCCATAACTCCGTAAAAAATAATATTTTGGAACTGGTTTTCAAACTTGATGAAGAGTATCATCTGGACTACCTCCATATTAAATTTCATTCACCTAGATGTAATAGTTCCCGAGAAAACTTGTCCCCATTGGAGCATCACAGTTCTTTTGATACTAAGTTAAATTTCGGATTCAAGGGCCATAACTCCGTAAAAAATAATATTTTGGAACTGGTTTTCTAACTCGATGAAGACTATCATCTGGACTACCCTCACATTAAATTTTTATAACCTAGATGTAATAGTTTCCGAGAAAACTTGTCCCCATAGGAGCATCACAGTTCTTTTGGTACTACGTTAAATTTCGAATTCAAGGGCCATAACTCCGTAAAAAATAATATTTTGGAACTGGTTTTCGAACTCGATGAAGACTATCATCTGGACTACCCTCATATTAAATTTTTATAACCTAGATGTAATAGTTTCAGAGAAAATTTGTCCCTATAGGAGCATCACAGTTCTTTTGATACTAAGTTAAATTTTGAATTCAAGGGCCATTACTCCGTAAAAAATAATATTTCGGAACTGCTTTTCAAACTGGATGAAGAGTATCATCTGGACTACCTCCATATTAAATTTCATTCACCTAGATGTAATAGTTCCCGAGAAAACTTGTCCCCATTGGAGCATCACAGTTCTTTTGGTACTAAGTTAAATTTCGAATTCAAGGGCCATAACTCCGTAAAAAATAATATTTCGGAACTGGTTTTCGAACTCGATGAAGAGTTTCATCTGGACTACCCCCATATTAAATTTCATTACCTAGATGTAATAGTTCCTGAGAAAACTTGTCCCCATTGGAGCATCACAGTTCTTTTGATACTAAGTTAAATTTTGGATAAAAAGGGCCATAACTCCGCAAAAAATCATATTTGGAACTGGTTTTCGAACTCGATGAAGAGTATCATCTGGACTACCTTCATATCAAATTTCATTGACCTAGATGGTATAGTTCCCAATAAAACTTGTCCCCATTGGAGCATCACAGTTCTTTTGGTACTACGTTAAATTTTGAATTCAAGGGCCATAACTCCGTAAAAAATAATATTTTGGAACGGGTTTTCGTACTCGATGAAGAGTATCATCTGGACTACCTACATGTAAAATTTCATTCACCTAGATGCAATAGTTGCCGAGAAAACTTGTCCCAATTGGACTATCACAGCTCTTTTGGTCCAAAGTTCAATTTCGAATTCAAGGGCCATTACTCCGTAAAAAATAATATTTCGGAACTGCTTTTCAAACTGGATGAAGAGTATCATCTGGACTACCTCCATATTAAATTTCATTCACCTAGATGTAATAGTTTCCGAGAAAACTTGTCCCCATAGGAGCATCACAGTTCTTTTGGTACTACGTTAAATTTCGAATTCAAGGGCCATAACTGCGTAAAAAATAATATTTCGGAACTGGTTTTCGAACTCGATGAAGAGTATCATCTGGACTACCCCCATATTAAATTTCATTACCTAAATGTAATAGTTTCCGAGAAAACTTGTCCCTATAGGAGTATCACAGTTCTTTTGATACCAAGTTAAATTTCGGATTAAAAGGGCCATAACTCCGCAAAAAATAATATTTTGGATCTGGTTTTCAAACTCGATGAAGAGTATCATCTGGACTACCTCCATATTAAATTTCATTCACCTAGATGTAATAGTTTCCGAGAAAACTTGTCCCCATTGGAGGATCACAGTTCTTTTGGTACTACGTTAAATTTTGAATTCAAGGGCCATAACTCCGCAAAAAATAATATTTCGGAACTTGTTTTAGAACTCAATCAAGAGTATCATCTGGACTACCCCCATATTAAATTTCATTACCTAGATGTAATAGTTTCCGAGAAAACTTGTCCCTATAGGAGCATCACAGTTCTTTTGATACTAAGTTAAATTTCGGATTAAAAGGGCCATAACTCCGCAAAAAATAATATTTTGGAACTGGTTTTCAAACTCGATGAAGAGTATCATCTGGACTACCTCCATATTAAATTTCATTCACCTAGATGTAATAGTTCCCGAGAAAACTTGTCCCCATTGGAGCATCACAGTTCTTTTGGTACTAAGTTAAATTTCGAATTCAAGGGCCATAACTCCGTAAAAAATAATATTTTGGAACTGGTTTTCGAACTAGATGAAGACTATCATCTGGACTACCCTCATATTAAATTTTTATAACCTAGATGTTATAGTTTCAGAGAAAACTTGTCCCCATAGGAGCATCACAGTTCTTTTGATACTAAGTTAAATTTTGGATTCAAGGGCCATTACTCCGTAAAAAATAATATTTCGGAACTGCTTTTCAAACTGGATGAAGAGTATCATCTGGACTACCTCCATATTAAATTTCATTCACCTAGATGTAATAGTTTCCGAGAAAACTTGTCCCCATAGGAGCATCACAGTTCTTTTGGTACAAAGTTCTATTTCGGATTCAAGGGCTATAACTCCGTAAAAAATAATATTTCGGAACGGGTTTTCGTACTCGATGAAGAGTATCATCTGGACTACCTACATGTAAAATTTCATTCACCTAGATGCAATAGTTGCCGAGAAAACTTGTCCCAATTGGAGTATCACAGCTCTTTTGGTCCAAACTTCAATTTCGAATTCAAGGGCCATAACTCCTTAAAAAATAATATTTCGGAACTGCTTTTCAAACTGGATGAAGAGTATCATCTGGACTACCTCCATATTAAATTTCATCCACCTAGATGTAATAGTTTCCGAGAAAACTTGTCCCCATAGGAGCATCACAGTTCTTTTGGTACTACGTTAAATTTCGAATTCAAGGGCCATAACTGCGTAAAAAATAATATTTCGGAACTGGTTTTCGAACTCGATGAAGAGTATCATCTGGACTACCCCCATATTAAATTTCATTACCTAGATGTAATAGTTTCCGAGAAAACTTGTCCCTATAGGAGCATCACAGTTCTTTTGATACTAAGTTAAATTTCGGATTAAAAGGGCCATAACTCCGCAAAAAATAATATTTTGGAACTGGTTTTCAAACTCGATGAAGAGTATCATCTGGACTACCTCCATATTAAATTTCATTCACCTAGATGTAATAGTTCCCGAGAAAACTTGTCCCCATTGGAGCATCACAGTTCTTTTGGTACTAAGTTAAATTTCGAATTCAAGGGCCATAACTCCGTAAAAAATAATATTTCGGAACTGGTTTTCGAACTCGATGAAGAGTATCATCTGGACTACCCCCATATTAAATTTCATTACCTAGATGTAATAGTTTCCGAGAAAACTTGTCCCTATAGGAGCATCAAAGTTCTTTTGATACTAAGTTAAATTTCGGATTAAAAGGGCCATAACTCCGAAAAAAATAATATTTGGAACTGGTTTTCAAACTCGATGAAGAGTATCATCTGGACTACCTCCATATTAAATTTCATTCACCTAGATGTAATAGTTTCTGAGAAAACTTGTCCCCATTGGAGCATCACAATTCTTTTGGTACTAAGTTAAATTTCGAATTCAAGGGCCATAACTCCGTAAAAAATAATATTTCGGAACTGATTTTCGAACTCGATGAAGAGTATCATCTGGACTACCCACATCTTAAATTTCATTACCAAGATGTGATAGTTTCCGAGAAAACTTGTCCCCATAGGAGCATCACAGTTCTTTTGATACTAAGTTAAATTTTGGATTCAAGGGCCATTACTCCGTAAAAAATAATATTTCGGAACTGGTTTTCGAACTCGATGAAGAGTATCATCTGGACTACCTTCATATCAAATCCAGCAATAGGAGCGACATGTGACAAATGTGGGGGCATGAACCATTTTGGGAAAATGTGTAGAAATAAAGAAAACTTTCAACCTAGTCAGAGGGGAAGACCAATACAAAGGGGTAGATTTAGAAGCAGATCCACATCTAGATATAGAAGCAATGGTAGAGAAAAGCCAATTCATTACATGGAAGAAATTGATGCCATAGACAATACCTACCAGGGGAGTGATGACTGTCAAGATCTAACTATTAACAGCATCATTGTATCAAGCATGAGTAATGTAGAAGAGGATTTAGAGGATGAAGCCATTACTTATGTAGGAACAAGAATAGATCAAGATAGACTTGCCAGGGTTAGGACAAAGATGGATACTGGTGCCCAAGGTAACACACTGCCAATTCGGATGTTTAGGAAAATGTTTCCAAATCACGTTGGAAGTAATGGAAACCCACTTCTGGGGATTGTTAAAAAGAAAAGGACTATCCTAAGAGCATACAATGACACTATCATTGAACAGCTAGGGTGTATCACACTATATTGCCAAAGTAATGACAAGAAATGGATCCCTATCGAGTACTTCATCGTAAAGTCAGCCGGCCCAGCAATTTTAGGACTAACCGCATCAAAAGCAATGAAGCTAGTGACTCTTCACTGTTCCATCCAGAAAGAACCAGATCAGAAAATAGACTCCGTAGAAGACTTGATGTCAAAATATCCACAGCAGTTTGATAGGATTGGGAACTTCCCAGGCACATACCACATATCCTTAGACTCAGAGGTACAACCTGTGATACATGCACCACGGAAATGCCCAATTCATCTTCGCAAGGAACTGAAATCTGAACTAGATAACATGGAACGAGATGGAGTGATAAGGAAGGTTACAGAACCAACAGAATGGGTAAACAGTTTAGCCTTCTCTCGGAAGAGCAATGGAGCAATACGAATCTGTCTGGATCCGAAAGACCTGAATAAGGCAATCAGAAGATGTCATCACAAAACACCAACATTAGAAGAAATAACTTACAAACTCCGTGGATCAAGATTTTTCAGCAAGCTAGACGCAAAACATGGATATTGGTCCGTAAAATTGGATGAGGAGAGTTCCATTCTGACAACTTTCAACACACCATTTGGCCGATATTGCTTTCGAAGAATGCCGTTTGGACTTGTGATGTCGCAGGATGTTTTCCATGCACAAGTATGGCAGTAGTGAACACAATAAAACAAATATTCTCCGAGCACGGGGTACCAGAGAAAGTGATGAGTGATAATGGTGGTCATTTCAGCTCCCACCTGTTCAATACATTCTCAAGAGAATGGGGATTCATACACACGACAAGTTCGCCAAATTACCCTCAATCAAATGGCTTCATTGAGAGAAATGTGAAAACTGCAAAAGACACTATTCTAAAGGCAAAATCAAGCGATAGAGACATCAGCATGGCCCTTCTCTGCTTGAGGACAACACCAATAGACCATCACTTGCCAAGTCCTGCAGAACTTCTCTACAACAGAAAGATAAGAAGCAATATTAACCTACCAGTGAATATCAAGAATAGAAATGAAGAACGGGATGGAATATATAACAGAATGAAACAGAGACAAGATACTCAAAAATCGTATTATGATGTACATGCCAAGGACCTTACTCCACTTGACCCCTCCTCAGGCAGGTGGCTACCTGCAAGAATACAAGAAAAATGTCTGGAACCAAGATCATATATTGTAGAAAATGATCAAGGTGTAATGCTTCGCAAAAACAGAAGACAAATCCGGGAATACCCAACACCTATAGAAGACCAGATGGCTAAAACGATGACCAAAATGACGACACAACTTCTTCTCAACAAACCTTCGCAGATTAGCAGACTGCCCGGGAATACGACGCCGACAGCTCTACCAATGCAGCCGAGACAACCCGAGGAGACGACGCTACAGTCTCGACAACCCACTGAGACACCCCTGCAGCAGAGACAGCCCGCTGAGACCTCACCGCATCAGAGACAGCCTGCTGAGACATCACCTCATCAGAGACAGCCCGCTGAGACATCACCGCAGCAGAGACCACCCTTGGAGGTCGAGACGTTGGCGCAACAGAGACGACCGACCAAGACTTCAGTGCAGCAGAGATGATCATTCGAGATGTTTGCGCAGCGGAGAAGGATGCCTGAGATGTCAGCGGCTGACCAACAGATGGAAGAACCCAGACGGTCCAAGCGAGAAGTCAAAATACCAAACAGGCTAGACCTGTAAGGACTCTATATATACATATGTAAATAACTGTAAAAATTCACCAACAAACCTTTTAATAATTTTATAAATTTTGAAACAATGTACAGTGTAAAAATGATAACAAAATATTCAATGTAACTCTTCTATATTGTTAGGAAAGGGGGATGTCATATCATAACCATAAGGTAAGCGACCACGAGTTGCCTCCCCTGACACCACACCGTGGTGTCGCTTGTAAACCACATGTCTCGGCAGTACAGCTAAAGTCGTCAAGAGAAGAAGTTGTGTCGTCTGTCTCCCCACCTACATCATGACAGATGTAATAGTTTCCGAGAAAACTTGTCCCAATAGGAGCATCAAAGTTCTTTTGATACAAAGTTAAATTTCGGATGAAAAGGGCCATAACTCCGTAAAAAATAATATTTTGGAACTGGTTTTCAAACTTGATGAAGAGTATCATCTGGACTACCTCCATATTAAATTTAATTCACCTAGATGTAATAGTTCCCGAGAAAACTTGTCCCCATTGGAGCATCACAGTTCTTTTGATACTAAGTTAAATTTCGGATTCAAGGGCCATAACTCCGTAAAAAATAATATTTTGGAACTGGTTTTCTAACTCGATGAAGACTATCATCTGGACTACCCTCATATTAAATTTTTATAACCTAGATGTAATAGTTTCCGAGAAAACTTGTCCCCATAGGAGCATCACAGTTCTTTTGGTACTACGTTAAATTTCGAATTCAAGGGCCATAACTCCGTAAAAAATAATATTTTGGAACTGGTTTTCGAACTCGATGAAGACTATCATCTGGACTACCCTCATATTAAATTTTTATAACCTAGATGTAATAGTTTCAGAGAAAACTTGTCCCCATAGGAGCATCACAGTTCTTTTGATACTAAGTTAAATTTTGGATTCAAGGGCCATTACTCCGTAAAAAATAATATTTCGGAACTGCTTTTCAAACTGGATGAAGAGTATCATCTGGACTACCTCCATATTAAATTTCATTCACCTAGATGTAATAGTTTCCGAGAAAACTTGTCCCTATAGGAGCATCACAGTTCTTTTGATACCAAGTTAAATTTCGGATTAAAAGGGCCATAACTCCGCAAAAAATAATATTTCCTAACTGATTTTCGAACACGATGAAGAGTATCATCTGGACTACCCACATATTAAATTTTATTACCTAAATGTAATAGTTTCCGAGAAAACTTGTCCCTATAGGAGCATCACAGTTCTTTTGATACCAAGTTAAATTTCGGATTAAAAGGGCCATAACTCCGCAAAAAATAATATTTTGGATCTGGTTTTCAAACTCGATGAAGAGTATCATCTGGACTACCTCCATATTAAATTTCATTCACCTAGATGTAATAGTTCCCGAGAAAACTTGTCCCCATTGGAGCATCACAGTTCTTTTGGTACTAAGTTAAATTTCGAATTCAAGGGCCATAACTCCGTAAAAAATAATATTTCGGAACTGATTTTCGAACACGATGAAGAGTATCATCTGGACTACCCACATATTAAATTTCATTACCAAGATGTGATAGTTTCCGAGAAAACTTGTCCCCATAAGAGCATCACAGTTCTTTTGATACTAAGTTAAATTTCGGATTCAAGGGCCATAACTCCGTAAAAAATAATATTTCGGAACTGGTTTTCGAACTCGATGAAGAGTATCATCTGGACTACCCCCATATTAAATTTCATTACCTAGATGTAATAGTTTCCGAGATAACTTGTCCCAATAGGAGCATCAAAGTTCTTTTGATACTAAGTTAAATTTCGGATGAAAAGGGCCATAACTCCGTAAAAAATAATATTTTGGAACTGGTTTTCGAACTCGATGAAGACTATCATCTGGACTACCCTCATATTAAATTTTTATAACCTAGATGTAATAGTTTCCGAGAAAACTTGTCCCCATAGGAGCATCACAGTTCTTTTGGTACTACGTTAATTTCGAATTCAAGGGCCATAACTCCGTAAAAAATAATATTTTTGAACTGGTTTTCGAACTCGATGAAGACTATCATCTGGACTACCCTCATATTAAATTTTTATTACCTAGATGTAATAGTTTCAGAGAAAACTTGTCCCCATTGGAGCATCACAGTTCTTTTGATACTAAGTTAAATTTCGGATTCAAGGGCCATAACTCCGTAAAAAATAATATTTTGGAACTGGTTTTCGAACTCGATGAAGAGTATCATCTGGACTACCTTCATATCAAATTTCATTCACCTAGATGGTATAGTTCCCAATAAAACTTGTCCCCATTGGAGCATCACAGTTCTTTTGGTAATACGTTAAATTTTGAATTCAAGGGCCATAACTCCGTAAAAAATAATATTTCGGAACTGGTTTTAGAACTCGATGAAAAGTATCATCTGGACTACATCCATATTAAATTTCATTACCTAGATGTAATAGTTCCCGAGAAAACTTGTCCCCATTGGAGCATCACAGTTCTTTTGATACTAAGTTAAATTTCGGATTCAAGGGCCATAACTCCGTAAAAAATAATATTTTGGAACTGGTTTTCGAACTCAATGAAGACTATCATCTGGACTACCCTCATATTAAATTTTTATAACCTAGATGTAATAGTTCCCGAGAAAACTTGTCCCCATTGGAGCATCACAGTTCTTTTGGTACTAAGTTAAATTTCGAATTCAAGGGCCATAACTCCGTAAAAAATAATATTTCGGAACTGATTTTCGAACACGATGAAGAGTATCATCTGGACTACCCACATATAAAATTTCATTACCAAGATGTGATAGTTTCCGAGAAAACTTGTCCCCATAGGAGCATCACAGTTCTTTTGATACTAAGTTAAATTTTGGATTCAAGGGCCATTACTCCGTAAAAAATAATATTTCGGAACTGGTTTTCGAACTCGATGAAGAGTATCATCTGGACTACCTTCATATCAAATTTCATTCACCTAGATGGTATAGTTCCCAATAAAACTTGTCCCCATTGGAGCATCACAGTTCTTTTGGTACTACGTTAAATTTTGAATTCAAGGGCCATAACTTCGTAAAAAATAATACTTCGGAACTGGTTTTCGAACTCGATGAAAAGTATCAACTGGACTACCCCCATATTAAATTTCATTACCTAGATGTAATAGTTTCCGAGAAAACTTGTCCCTATAGGAGCATCACAGTTCTTTTGATACTAAGTTAAATTTCGGATTCAAGGGCCATAACTCCTTAAAAAATAATATTTTGGAACTGGTTTTCTAACTCGATGAAGACTATCATCTGGACTACCCTCATATTAAATTTTTATAACCTAGATGTAATAGTTTCCGAGAAAACTTGTCCCCATAGGAGCATCACAGTTCTTTTGGTACTACGTTAAATTTCGAATTCAAGGGCCATAACTCCGTAAAAAATAATATTTTGGAACTGGTTTTCGAACTCGATGAAGACTATCATCTGGACTACCCTCATATTAAATTTTTATAACCTAGATGTAATAGTTTCAGAGAAAACTTGTCCCCATAGGAGCATCACAGTTCTTTTGATACTAAGTTAAATTTTGGATTCAAGGGCCATTACTCCGTAAAAAATAATATTTCGGAACTGCTTTTCAAACTGGATGAAGAGTATCATCTGGACTACCTCCATATTAAATTTCATTCACCTAGATGTAATAGTTTCCGAGAAAACTTGTCCCTATAGGAGCATCACAGTTCTTTTGATACCAAGTTAAATTTCGGATTAAAAGGGCCATAACTCCGCAAAAAATAATATTTCGTAACTGATTTTCGAACACGATGAAGAGTATCATCTGGACTACCCACATATTAAATTTTATTACCTAAATGTAATAGTTTCCGAGAAAACTTGTCCCTATAGGAGCATCACAGTTCTTTTGATACCAAGTTAAATTTCGGATTAAAAGGGCCATAACTCCGCAAAAAATAATATTTTGGATCTGGTTTTCAAACTCGATGAAGAGTATCATCTGGACTACCTCCATATTAAATTTCATTCACCTAGATGTAATAGTTCCCGAGAAAACTTGTCCCCATTGGAGCATCACAGTTCTTTTGGTACTAAGTTAAATTTCGAATTCAAGGGCCATAACTCCGTAAAAAATAATATTTCGGAACTGATTTTCGAACACTATGAAGAGTATCATCTGGACTACCCACATATTAAATTTCATTACCAAGATGTGATAGTTTCCGAGAAAACTTGTCCCCATAAGAGCATCACAGTTCTTTTGATACTAAGTTAAATTTCGGATTCAAGGGCCATAACTCCGTAAAAAATAATATTTCGGAACTGGTTTTCGAACTTGATGAAGAGTATCATCTGGACTACCCCCATATTAAATTTCATTACCTAGATGTAATAGTTTCCGTGATAACTTGTCCTAATAGGAGCATCAAAGTTCTTTTGATACTAAGTTAAATTTCGGATTCAAGGGCCATAACTCCGTAAAAAATAATATTTTTGAACTGGTTTTCGAACTCGATAAAGACTATCATCTGGACTACCCTCATATTAAATTTTTATAACCTAGATGTAATAGTTTCCGAGAAAACTTGTCCCCATAGGAGCATCACAGTTCTTTTGGTACTACGTTAATTTCGAATTCAAGGGCCATAACTCCGTAAAAAATAATATTTTTGAACTGGTTTTCGAACTCGATGAAAACTATCATCTGGACTACCCTCATATTAAATTTTTATTACCTAGATGTAATAGTTTCAGAGAAAACTTGTCCCCATTGGAGCATCACAGTTCTTTTGATACTAAGTTAAATTTCGGATTCAAGGGCCATAACTCCGTAAAAAATAATATTTTGGAACTGGTTTTCGAACTCGATGAAGAGTATCATCTGGACTACCTTCATATCAAATTTCATTCACCTAGATGGTATAGTTCCCAATAAAACTTGTCCCCATTGGAGCATCACAGTTCTTTTGGTAATACGTTAAATTTTGAATTCAAGGGCCATAACTCCGTAAAAAATAATATTTCGGAACTGGTTTTCGAACTCGATGAAAAGTATCATCTGGACTACATCCATATTAAATTTCATTACCTAGATGTAATAGTTCCCGAGAAAACTTGTCCCCATTGGAGCATCACAGTTCTTTTGATACTAAGTTAAATTTCGGATTCAAGGGCCATAACTCCGTAAAAAATAATATTTCGGAACTGGTTTTCGAACTCGATGAAGAGTATCATCTGGACTACCCCCATATTAAATTTCATTACCTAGATGTAATAGTTTCCGAGAAAACTTGTCCCAATAGGAGCATCAAAGTTCTTTTGATACTAAGTTAAATTTCGGATTCAAGGGCCATAACTCCGTAAAAAATAATATTTTGGAACTGGTTTTCGAACTCGATGAAGACTATCATCTGGACTACCCTCATATTAAATTTTATAACCTAGATGTAATAGTTCCCGAGAAAACTTGTCCCCATTGGAGCATCACAGTTCTTTTGGTACTAAGTTAAATTTCGAATTCAAGGGCCATAACTCCGTAAAAAATAATATTTCGGAACTGATTTTCGAACACGATGAAGAGTATCATCTGGACTACCCACATATAAAATTTCATTACCAAGATGTGATAGTTTCCGAGAAAACTTGTCCCCATAGGAGCATCACAGTTCTTTTGATACTAAGTTAAATTTTGGATTCAAGGGCCATTACTCCGTAAAAAATAATATTTCGGAACTGGTTTTCGAACTCGATGAAGAGTATCATCTGGACTACCTTCATATCAAATTTCATTCACCTAGATGGTATAGTTCCCAATAAAACTTGTCCCCATTGGAGCATCACAGTTCTTTTGGTACTACGTTAAATTTTGAATTCAAGGGCCATAACTTCGTAAAAAATAATACTTCGGAACTGGTTTTCGAACTCGATGAAAAGTATCATCTGGACTACCCCCATATTAAATTTCATTACCTAGATGTAATAGTTTCCGAGAAAACTTGTCCCTATAGGAGCATCACAGTTCTTTTGATACTAAGTTAAATTTTGGATTCAAGGGCCATAACTCCGTAAAAAATAATATTTCGTAACTGGTTTTTGAACTCGATGAAGAGTATCATCTGGACTACCCCCATATTAAATTTCATTACCTAGATGTAATAGTTTCCGAGAAAACTTGTCCCAATAGGAGCATCAAAGTTCCTTTGATACTAAGTTAAATTTCGGATTCAAGGGCCATAACTCCGTAAAAAATAATATTTTGGAACTGGTTTTCGAACTCGATGAAGACTATCATCTGGACTACCCTCATATTAAATTTTTATAACCTAGATGTAATAGTTCCCGAGAAAACTTGTCCCCATTGGAGCATCACAGTTCTTTTGGTACTAAGTTAAATTTCGAATTCAAGGGCCATAACTCCGTAAAAAATAATATTTCGGAACTGATTTTCGAACACGATGAAGAGTATCATCTGGACTACCCACATATTAAATTTCATTACCAAGATGTGATAGTTTCCGAGAAAACTTGTCCCCATAGGAGCATCACAGTTCTTTTGATACTAAGTTAAATTTTGGATTCAAGGGCCATTACTCCGTAAAAAATAATATTTCGGAACTGGTTTTCGAACTCGATGAAGAGTATCATCTGGACTACCTTCATATCAAATTTCATTCACCTAGATGGTATAGTTCCCAATAAAACTTGTCCCCATTGGAGCATCACAGTTCTTTTGGTACTACGTTAAATTTTGAATTCAAGGGCCATAACTCCGTAAAAAATAATACTTCGGAACTGGTTTTCGAACTCGATGAAAAGTATCATCTGGACTACCCCCATATTAAATTTCATTACCTAGATGTAATAGTTTCCGAGAAAACTTGTCCCTATAGGAGCATCACAGTTCTTTTGATACTAAGTTAAATTTCGGATTCAAGGGCCATAACTCCGTAAAAAATAATATTTCGGAACTGGTTTTCGAACTCGATGAAGAGTATCATCTGGACTACCCCCATATTAAATTTCATTACCTAGATGTAATAGTTTCCGAGAAAACTTGTCCCAATAGGAGCATCAAAGTTCTTTTGATACTAAGTTAAATTTAGGATTCAAGGGCCATAACTCCGTAAAAAAAAATATTTTGGAACTGGTTTTCGAACTCGATGAAGACTATCATCTGGACTACCCTCATATTAAATTTTTATAACCTAGATGTAATAGTTTCCGAGAAAACTTGTCCCCATAGGAGCATCACAGTTCTTTTGGTACTACGTTAAATTTCGAATTCAAGGGCCATAACTCCGTAAAAAATAATATTTTGGAACTGGTTTTCGAACTCGATGAAGACTATCATCTGGACTACCCTCATATTAAATTTTTATTACCTAGATGTAATAGTTTCAGAGAAAACTTGTCCCCATTGGAGCATCACAGTTCTTTTGATACTAAGTTAAATTTTGGATTCAAGGGCCATAACTCCGTAAAAAATAATATTTTGGAACTGGTTTTCGAACTCGATGAAGAGTATCATCTGGACTACCTTCATATCAAATTTCATTCACCTAGATGGTATAGTTCCCAATAAAACTTGTCCCCATTGGAGCATCACAGTTCTTTTGGTAATACGTTAAATTTTGAATTCAAGGGCCATAACTCCGTAAAAAATAATATTTCGGAACTGGTTTTCGAACTCGATGAAAAGTATCATCTGGACTACCCCCATATTAAATTTCATTACCTAGATGTAATAGTTCCCGAGAAAACTTGTCCCCATTGGAGCATCACAGTTCTTTTGATACTAAGTTAAATTTCGGATTCAAGGGCCATAACTCCGTAAAAAATAATATTTTGGAACTGGTTTTCGAACTCGATGAAGACTATCATCTGGACTACCCTCATATTAAATTTTTATAACCTAGATGTAATAGTTTCCGAGAAAACTTGTCCCTATAGGAGCATCACAGTTCTTTTGATACCAAGTTAAATTTCGGATTAAAAGGGCCATAACTCCGCAAAATTTTTTATTTTGGATCTGGTTTTCAAACTCGATGAAGAGTATCATCTGGACTACCTCCATATTAAATTTCATTCACCTAGATGTAATAGTTCCCGAGAAAACTTGTCCCCAAGGGAGCATCACAGTTCTTTTGGTACTAAGTTAAATTTCGAAATCAAGGGCCATAACTCCGTAAAAAATAATATTTCGGAACTGATTTTCGAACACGATGAAGAGTATCATCTGGACTACCCACATATTAAATTTCATCACCAAGATGTGATAGTTTCCGAGAAAACTTGTCCCCATAGGAGCATCACAGTTCTTTTGATACTAAGTTAAATTTTGGATTCAAGGGCCATTACTCCGTAAAAAATAATATTTCGGAACTGGTTTTCGAACTCGATGAAGAGTATCATCTGGACTACCTTCATATCAAATTTCATTCACCTAGATGGTATAGTTCCCAATAAAACTTGTCCCCATTGGAGCATCACAGTTCTTTTGGTACTACGTTAAATTTTGAATTCAAGGGCCATAACTCCGTAAAAAATAATATTTCGGAACTGGTTTTCGAACTCGATGAAGAGTATCATCTGGACTACCCCCATATTAAATTTCATCACCTAGATGTAATAGTTTCCGAGAAAACTTGTCCCTATAGGAGCATCACAGTTCTTTTGATACTAAGTTAAATTTCGGATTCAAGGGCCATAACTCCGTAAAAAATAATATTTCGGAACTGGTTTTCGAACTCGATGAAGAGTATCATCTGGACTACCCCCATATTAAATTTCATTACCTAGATGTAATAGTTTCCGAGAAAACTTGTCCCAATAGGAGCATCAAAGTTCTTTTGATACTAAGTTAAATTTCGGATTCAAGGGCCATAACTCCGTAAAAAATAATATTTTGGAACTGGTTTTCGAACTCGATGAAGACTATCATCTGGACTACCCTCATATTAAATTTTTATAACCTAGATGTAATAGTTTCCGAGAAAACTTGTCCCTATAGGAGCATCACAGTTCTTTTGATACCAAGTTAAATTTCGGATTAAAAAGGGCCATAACTCCGCAAATTTTTTTATTTTGGATCTGGTTTTCAAACTCGATGAAGAGTATCATCTGGACTACCTCCATATTAAATTTCATTCACCTAGATGTAATAGTTCCCGAGAAAACTTGTCCCCATTGGAGCATCACAGTTCTTTTGGTACTAAGTTAAATTTCGAATTCAAGGGCCATAACTCCGTAAAAAATAATATTTCGGAACTGATTTTCGAACACGATGAAGAGTATCATCTGGACTACCTCCATATTAAATTTCATTCACCTAGATGTAATAGTTTCCGAGAAAACTTGTCCCTATAGGAGCATCACAGTTCTTTTGATACCAAGTTAAATTTCGGATTAAAAGGGCCATAACTCCGCAAAAAATAATATTTCGTAACTGATTTTCGAACACGATGAAGAGTATCATCTGGACTACCCACATATTAAATTTTATTACCTAAATGTAATAGTTTCCGAGAAAACTTGTCCCTATAGGAGCATCACAGTTCTTTTGATACCAAGTTAAATTTCGGATTAAAAGGGCCATAACTCCGCAAAAAATAATATTTTGGATCTGGTTTTCAAACTCGATGAAGAGTATCATCTGGACTACCTCCATATTAAATTTCATTCACCTAGATGTAATAGTTCCCGAGAAAACTTGTCCCCATTGGAGCATCACAGTTCTTTTGGTACTAAGTTAAATTTCGAATTCAAGGGCCATAACTCCGTAAAAAATAATATTTCGGAACTGATTTTCGAACACTATGAAGAGTATCATCTGGACTACCCACATATTAAATTTCATTACCAAGATGTGATAGTTTCCGAGAAAACTTGTCCCCATAAGAGCATCACAGTTCTTTTGATACTAAGTTAAATTTCGGATTCAAGGGCCATAACTCCGTAAAAAATAATATTTCGGAACTGGTTTTCGAACTCGATGAAGAGTATCATCTGGACTACCCCCATATTAAATTTCATTACCTAGATGTAATAGTTTCCGTGATAACTTGTCCCAATAGGAGCATCAAAGTTCTTTTGATACTAAGTTAAATTTCGGATTCAAGGGCCATAACTCCGTAAAAAATAATATTTTGGAACTGGTTTTCGAACTCGATGAAGACTATCATCTGGACTACCCTCATATTAAATTTTTATAACCTAGATGTAATAGTTTCCGAGAAAACTTGTCCCCATAGGAGCATCACAGTTCTTTTGGTACTACGTTAATTTCGAATTCAAGGGCCATAACTCCGTAAAAAATAATATTTTTGAACTGGTTTTCGAACTCGATGAAGACTATCATCTGGACTACCCTCATATTAAATTTTTATTACCTAGATGTAATAGTTTCAGAGAAAACTTGTCCCCATTGGAGCATCACAGTTCTTTTGATACTAAGTTAAATTTCGGATTCAAGGGCCATAACTCCGTAAAAAATAATATTTTGGAACTGGTTTTCGAACTCGATGAAGAGTATCATCTGGACTACCTTCATATCAAATTTCATTCACCTAGATGGTATAGTTCCCAATAAAACTTGTCCCCATTGGAGCATCACAGTTCTTTTGGTAATACGTTAAATTTTGGATTCAAGGGCCATAACTCCGTAAAAAATAATATTTCGGAACTGGTTTTCGAACTCGATGAAAAGTATCATCTGGACTACATCCATATTAAATTTCATTACCTAGATGTAATAGTTCCCGAGAAAACTTGTCCCCATTGGAGCATCACAGTTCTTTTGATACTAAGTTAAATTTCGGATTCAAGGGCCATAACTCCGTAAAAAATAATATTTTGGAACTGGTTTTCGAACTCAATGAAGACTATCATCTGGACTACCCTCATATTAAATTTTTATAACCTAGATGTAATAGTTCCCGAGAAAACTTGTCCCCATTGGAGCATCACAGTTCTTTTGGTACTAAGTTAAATTTCGAATTCAAGGGCCATAACTCCGTAAAAAATAATATTTCGGAACTGATTTTCGAACACGATGAAGAGTATCATCTGGACTACCCACATATAAAATTTCATTACCAAGATGTGATAGTTTCCGAGAAAACTTGTCCCCATAGGAGCATCACAGTTCTTTTGATACTAAGTTAAATTTTGGATTCAAGGGCCATTACTCCGTAAAAAATAATATTTCGGAACTGGTTTTCGAACTCGATGAAGAGTATCATCTGGACTACCTTCATATCAAATTTCATTCACCTAGATGGTATAGTTCCCAATAAAACTTGTCCCCATTGGAGCATCACAGTTCTTTTGGTACTACGTTAAATTTTGAATTCAAGGGCCATAACTTCGTAAAAAATAATACTTCGGAACTGGTTTTCGAACTCGATGAAAAGTATCAACTGGACTACCCCCATATTAAATTTCATTACCTAGATGTAATAGTTTCCGAGAAAACTTGTCCCTATAGGAGCATCACAGTTCTTTTGATACTAAGTTAAATTTCGGATTCAAGGGCCATAACTCCGTAAAAAATAATATTTCGGAACTGGTTTTCGAACTCGATGAAGAGTATCATCTGGACTACCCCCATATTAAATTTCATTACCTAGATGTAATAGTTTCCGAGAAAACTTGTCCCAATAGGAGCATCAAAGTTCTTTTGATACTAAGTTAAATTTCGGATTCAAGGGCCATAACTCCGTAAAAAATAATATTTTGGAACTGGTTTTCGAACTCGATGAAGACTATCATCTGGACTACCCTCATATTAAATTTTTATAACCTAGATGTAATAGTTCCCGAGAAAACTTGTCCCCATTGGAGCATCACAGTTCTTTTGGTACTAAGTTAAATTTCAAATTCAAGGGCCATAACTCCGTAAAAAATAATATTTCGGAACTGATTTTCGAACACGATGAAGAGTATCATCTGGACTACCCACATATAAAATTTCATTACCAAGATGTGATAGTTTCCGAGAAAACTTGTCCCCATAGGAGCATCACAGTTCTTTTGATACTAAGTTAAATTTTGGATTCAAGGGCCATTACTCCGTAAAAAATAATATTTCGGAACTGGTTTTCGAACTCGATGAAGAGTATCATCTGGACTACCTTCATATCAAATTTCATTCACCTAGATGGTATAGTTCCCAATAAAACTTGTCCCCATTGGAGCATCACAGTTCTTTTGGTACTACGTTAAATTTTGAATTCAAGGGCCATAACTTCGTAAAAAATAATACTTCGGAACTGGTTTTCGAACTCGATGAAAAGTATCATCTGGACTACCCCCATATTAAATTTCATTACCTAGATGTAATAGTTTCCGAGAAAACTTGTCCCTATAGGAGCATCACAGTTCTTTTGATACTAAGTTAAATTTTGGATTCAAGGGCCATAACTCCGTAAAAAATAATATTTCGTAACTGGTTTTTGAACTCGATGAAGAGTATCATCTGGACTACCCCCATATTAAATTTCATTACCTAGATGTAATAGTTTCCGAGAAAACTTGTCCCAATAGGAGCATCAAAGTTCCTTTGATACTAAGTTAAATTTCGGATTCAAGGGCCATAACTCCGTAAAAAATAATATTTTGGAACTGGTTTTCGAACTCGATGAAGACTATCATCTGGACTACCCTCATATTAAATTTTTATAACCTAGATGTAATAGTTCCCGAGAAAACTTGTCCCCATTGGAGCATCACAGTTCTTTTGGTACTAAGTTAAATTTCGAATTCAAGGGCCATAACTCCGTAAAAAATAATATTTCGGAACTGATTTTCGAACACGATGAAGAGTATCATCTGGACTACCCACATATTAAATTTCATTACCAAGATGTGATAGTTTCCGAGAAAACTTGTCCCCATAGGAGCATCACAGTTCTTTTGATACTAAGTTAAATTTTGGATTCAAGGGCCATTACTCCGTAAAAAATAATATTTCGGAACTGGTTTTCGAACTCGATGAAGAGTATCATCTGGACTACCTTCATATCAAATTTCATTCACCTAGATGGTATAGTTCCCAATAAAACTTGTCCCCATTGGAGCATCACAGTTCTTTTGGTACTACGTTAAATTTTGAATTCAAGGGCCATAACTCCGTAAAAAATAATACTTCGGAACTGGTTTTCGAACTCGATGAAAAGTATCATCTGGACTACCCCCATATTAAATTTCATTACCTAGATGTAATAGTTTCCGAGAAAACTTGTCCCTATAGGAGCATCACAGTTCTTTTGATACTAAGTTAAATTTCGGATTCAAGGGCCATAACTCCGTAAAAAATAATATTTCGGAACTGGTTTTCGAACTCGATGAAGAGTATCATCTGGACTACCCCCATATTAAATTTCATTACCTAGATGTAATAGTTTCCGAGAAAACTTGTCCCAATAGGAGCATCAAAGTTCTTTTGATACTAAGTTAAATTTCGGATTCAAGGGCCATAACTCCGTAAAAAATAATATTTTGGAACTGGTTTTCGAACTCGATGAAGACTATCATCTGGACTACCCTCATATTAAATTTTTATAACCTAGATGTAATAGTTTCCGAGAAAACTTGTCCCCATAGGAGCATCACAGTTCTTTTGGTACTACGTTAAATTTCGAATTCAAGGGCCATAACTCCGTAAAAAATAATATTTTGGAACTGGTTTTCGAACTCGATGAAGACTATCATCTGGACTACCCTCATATTAAATTTTTATTACCTAGATGTAATAGTTTCAGAGAAAACTTGTCCCCATTGGAGCATCACAGTTCTTTTGATACTAAGTTAAATTTTGGATTCAAGGGCCATAACTCCGTAAAAAATAATATTTTGGAACTGGTTTTCGAACTCGATGAAGAGTATCATCTGGACTACCTTCATATCAAATTTCATTCACCTAGATGGTATAGTTCCCAATAAAACTTGTCCCCATTGGAGCATCACAGTTCTTTTGGTAATACGTTAAATTTTGAATTCAAGGGCCATAACTCCGTAAAAAATAATACTTCGGAACTGGTTTTCGAACTCGATGAAAAGTATCATCTGGACTACCCCCATATTAAATTTCATTACCTAGATGTAATAGTTTCCGAGAAAACTTGTCCCTATAGGAGCATCACAGTTCTTTTGATACTAAGTTAAATTTCGGATTCAAGGGCCATAACTCCGTAAAAAATAATATTTCGGAACTGGTTTTCGAACTCGATGAAGAGTATCATCTGGACTACCCCCATATTAAATTTCATTACCTAGATGTAATAGTTTCCGAGAAAACTTGTCCCAATAGGAGCATCAAAGTTCTTTTGATACTAAGTTAAATTTCGGATTCAAGGGCCATAACTCCGTAAAAAATAATATTTTGGAACTGGTTTTCGAACTCGATGAAGACTATCATCTGGACTACCCTCATATTAAATTTTTATAACCTAGATGTAATAGTTTCCGAGAAAACTTGTCCCCATAGGAGCATCACAGTTCTTTTGGTACTACGTTAAATTTCGAATTCAAGGGCCATAACTCCGTAAAAAATAATATTTTGGAACTGGTTTTCGAACTCGATGAAGACTATCATCTGGACTACCCTCATATTAAATTTTTATTACCTAGATGTAATAGTTTCAGAGAAAACTTGTCCCCATTGGAGCATCACAGTTCTTTTGATACTAAGTTAAATTTTGGATTCAAGGGCCATAACTCCGTAAAAAATAATATTTTGGAACTGGTTTTCGAACTCGATGAAGAGTATCATCTGGACTACCTTCATATCAAATTTCATTCACCTAGATGGTATAGTTCCCAATAAAACTTGTCCCCATTGGAGCATCACAGTTCTTTTGGTAATACGTTAAATTTTGAATTCAAGGGCCATAACTCCTTAAAAAATAATATTTCGGAACTGGTTTTCGAACTCGATGAAAAGTATCATCTGGACTACCCCCATATTAAATTTCATTACCTAGATGTAATAGTTCCCGAGAAAACTTGTCCCCATTGGAGCATCACAGTTCTTTTGATACTAAGTTAAATTTCGGATTCAAGGGCCATAACTCCGTAAAAAATAATATTTTGGAACTGGTTTTCGAACTCGATGAAAAGTATCATCTGGACTACCCCCATATTAAATTTCATCACCTAGATGTAATAGTTTCCGAGAAAACTTGTCCCTATAGGAGCATCACAGTTCTTTTGATACTAAGTTAAATTTCGGATTCAAGGGCCATAACTCCGTAAAAAATAATATTTCGGAACTGGTTTTCGAACTCGATGAAGAGTATCATCTGGACTACCCCCATATTAAATTTCATTACCTAGATGTAATAGTTTCCGAGAAAACTTGTCCCAATAGGAGCATCAAAGTTCTTTTGATACTAAGTTAAATTTCGGATTCAAGGGCCATAACTCCGTAAAAAATAATATTTTGGAACTGGTTTTCGAACTCGATGAAGACTATCATCTGGACTACCCTCATATTAAATTTTTATAACCTAGATGTAATAGTTTCCGAGAAAACTTGTCCCTATAGGAGCATCACAGTTCTTTTGATACCAAGTTAAATTTCGGATTAAAAAGGGCCATAACTCCGCAAAATTTTTTATTTTGGATCTGGTTTTCAAACTCGATGAAGAGTATCATCTGGACTACCTCCATATTAAATTTCATTCACCTAGATGTAATAGTTCCCGAGAAAACTTGTCCCCATTGGAGCATCACAGTTCTTTTGGTACTAAGTTAAATTTAGAATTCAAGGGCCATAACTCCGTAAAAAATAATATTTCGGAACTGATTTTCGAACACGATGAAGAGTATCATCTGGACTACCCACATATTAAATTTCATTACCAAGATGTGATAGTTTCCGAGAAAACTTGTCCCCATAGGAGCTTCACAGTTCTTTTGATACTAAGTTAAATTTTGGATTCAAGGGCCATTACTCCGTAAAAAATAATATTTCGGAACTGGTTTTCGAACTCGATGAAGAGTATCATCTGGACTACCTTCATATCAAATTTCATTCACCTAGATGGAATAGTTCCCAATAAAACTTGTCCCCATTGGAGCATCACAGTTCTTTTGGTACTACGTTAAATTTTGAATTCAAGGGCCATAACTTCGTAAAAAATAATACTTCGGAACTGGTTTTCGAACTCGATGAAAAGTATCAACTGGACTACCCCCATATTAAATTTCATTACCTAGATGTAATAGTTTCCGAGAAAACTTGTCCCTATAGGAGCATCACAGTTCTTTTGATACTAAGTTAAATTTCGGATTCAAGGGCCATAACTCCGTAAAAAATAATATTTCGGAACTGGTTTTCGAACTCGATGAAGAGTATCATCTGGACTACCCCCATATTAAATTTCATTACCTAGATGTAATAGTTTCCGAGAAAACTTGTCCCAATAGGAGCATCAAAGTTCTTTTGATACTAAGTTAAATTTCGGATTCAAGGGCCATAACTCCGTAAAAAATAATATTTTGGAACTGGTTTTCGAACTCGATGAAGACTATCATCTGGACTACCCTCATATTAAATTTTTATAACCTAGATGTAATAGTTCCCGAGAAAACTTGTCCCCATTGGAGCATCACAGTTCTTTTGGTACTAAGTTAAATTTCGAATTCAAGGGCCATAACTCCGTAAAAAATAATATTTCGGAACTGATTTTCGAACACGATGAAGAGTATCATCTGGACTACCCACATATAAAATTTCATTACCAAGATGTGATAGTTTCCGAGAAAACTTGTCCCCATAGGAGCATCACAGTTCTTTTGATACTAAGTTAAATTTTGGATTCAAGGGCCATTACTCCGTAAAAAATAATATTTCGGAACTGGTTTTCGAACTCGATGAAGAGTATCATCTGGACTACCTTTATATCAAATTTCATTCACCTAGATGGTATAGTTCCCAATAAAACTTGTCCCCATTGGAGCATCACAGTTCTTTTGGTACTACGTTAAATTTTGAATTCAAGGGCCATAACTTCGTAAAAAATAATACTTCGGAACTGGTTTTCGAACTCGATGAAAAGTATCATCTGGACTACCCCCATATTAAATTTCATTACCTAGATGTAATAGTTTCCGAGAAAACTTGTCCCTATAGGAGCATCACAGTTCTTTTGATACTAAGTTAAATTTTGGATTCAAGGGCCATAACTCCGTAAAAAATAATATTTCGTAACTGGTTTTTGAACTCGATGAAGAGTATCATCTGGACTACCCCCATATTAAATTTCATTACCTAGATGTAATAGTTTCCGAGAAAACTTGTCCCTATAGGAGCATCAAAGTTCTTTTGATACTAAGTTAAATTTCGGATTCAAGGGCCATAACTCCGTAAAAAATAATATTTTGGAACTGGTTTTCGAACTCGATGAAGACTATCATCTGGACTACCCTCATATTAAATTTTTATAACCTAGATGTAATAGTTCCCGAGAAAACTTGTCCCCATTGGAGCATCACAGTTCTTTTGGTACTAAGTTAAATTTCGAATTCAAGGGCCATAACTCCGTAAAAAATAATATTTCGGAACTGATTTTCGAACACGATGAAGAGTATCATCTGGACTACCCACATATTAAATTTCATTACCAAGATGTGATAGTTTCCGAGAAAACTTGTCCCCATAGGAGCATCAAAGTTCTTTTGATACTAAGTTAAATTTTGGATTCAAGGGCCATTACTCCGTAAAAAATAATATTTCGGAACTGGTTTTCGAACTCGATGAAGAGTATCATCTGGACTACCTTCATATCAAATTTCATTCACCTAGATGGTATAGTTCCCAATAAAACTTGTCCCCATTGGAGCATCACAGTTCTTTTGGTACTACGTTAAATTTTGAATTCAAGGGCCATAACTCCGTAAAAAATAATACTTCGGAACTGGTTTTCGAACTCGATGAAAAGTATCATCTGGACTACCCCCATATTAAATTTCATTACCTAGATGTAATAGTTTCCGAGAAAACTTGTCCCTATAGGAGCATCACAGTTCTTTTGATACTAAGTTAAATTTCGGATTCAAGGGCCATAACTCCGTAAAAAATAATATTTCGGAACTGGTTTTCGAACTCGATGAAGAGTATCATCTGGACTACCCCCATATTAAATTTCATTACCTAGATGTAATAGTTTCCGAGAAAACTTGTCCCAATAGGAGCATCAAAGTTCTTTTGATACTAAGTTAAATTTCGGATTCAAGGGCCATAACTCCGTAAAAAATAATATTTTGGAACTGGTTTTCGAACTCGATGAAGACTATCATCTGGACTACCCTCATATTAAATTTTTATAACCTAGATGTAATAGTTTCCGAGAAAACTTGTCCCCATAGGAGCATCACAGTTCTTTTGGTACTACGTTAAATTTCGAATTCAAGGGCCATAACTCCGTAAAAAATAATATTTTGGAACTGGTTTTCGAACTCGATGAAGACTATCATCTGGACTACCCTCATATTAAATTTTTATTACCTAGATGTAATAGTTTCAGAGAAAACTTGTCCCCATTGGAGCATCACAGTTCTTTTGATACTAAGTTAAATTTTGGATTCAAGGGCCATAACTCCGTAAAAAATAATATTTTGGAACTGGTTTTCGAACTCGATGAAGAGTATCATCTGGACTACCTTCATATCAAATTTCATTCACCTAGATGGTATAGTTCCCAATAAAACTTGTCCCCATTGGAGCATCACAGTTCTTTTGGTAATACGTTAAATTTTGAATTCAAGGGCCATAACTCCGTAAAAAATAATATTTCGGAACTGGTTTTCGAACTCGATGAAAAGTATCATCTGGACTACCCCCATATTAAATTTCATTACCTAGATGTAATAGTTCCCGAGAAAACTTGTCCCCATTGGAGCATCACAGTTCTTTTGATACTAAGTTAAATTTCGGATTCAAGGGCCATAACTCCGTAAAAAATAATATTTTGGAACTGGTTTTCGAACTCGATGAAGACTATCATCTGGACTACCCTCATATTAAATTTTTATAACCTAGATGTAATAGTTTCCGAGAAAACTTGTCCCTATAGGAGCATCACAGTTCTTTTGATACCAAGTTAAATTTCGGATTAAAAGGGCCATAACTCCGCAAAATTTTTTATTTTGGATCTGGTTTTCAAACTCGATGAAGAGTATCATCTGGACTACCTCCATATTAAATTTCATTCACCTAGATGTAATAGTTCCCGAGAAAACTTGTCCCCATTGGAGCATCACAGTTCTTTTGGTACTAAGTTAAATTTCGAATTCAAGGGCCATAACTCCGTAAAAAATAATATTTCGGAACTGATTTTCGAACATGATGAAGAGTATCATCTGGACTACCCACATATTAAATTTCATTACCAAGATGTGATAGTTTCCGAGAAAACTTGTCCCCATAGGAGCATCACAGTTCTTTTGATACTAAGTTAAATTTTGGATTCAAGGGCCATTACTCCGTAAAAAATAATATTTCGGAACTGGTTTTCGAACTCGATGAAGAGTATCATCTGGACTACCTTCATATCAAATTTCATTCACCTAGATGGTATAGTTCCCAATAAAACTTGTCCCCATTGGAGCATCACAGTTCTTTTGGTACTACGTTAAATTTTGAATTCAAGGGCCATAACTCCGTAAAAAATAATACTTCGGAACTGATTTTCGAACTCGATGAAAAGTATCATCTGGACTACCCCCATATTAAATTTCATCACCTAGATGTAATAGTTTCCGAGAAAACTTGTCCCTATAGGAGCATCACAGTTCTTTTGATACTAAGTTAAATTTCGGATTCAAGGGCCATAACTCCGTAAAAAATAATATTTCGGAACTGGTTTTCGAACTCGATGAAGAGTATCATCTGGACTACCCCCATATTAAATTTCATTACCTAGATGTAATAGTTTCCGAGAAAACTTGTCCCAATAGGAGCATCAAAGTTCTTTTGATACTAAGTTAAATTTCGGATTCAAGGGCCATAACTCCGTAAAAAATAATATTTTGGAACTGGTTTTCGAACTCGATGAAGACTATCATCTGGACTACCCTCATATTAAATTTTTATAACCTAGATGTAATAGTTTCCGAGAAAACTTGTCCCTATAGGAGCATCACAGTTCTTTTGATACCAAGTTAAATTTCGGATTAAAAGGGCCATAACTCCGCAAAATTTTTTATTTTGGATCTGGTTTTCAAACTCGATGAAGAGTATCATCTGGACTACCTCCATATTAAATTTCATTCACCTAGATGTAATAGTTCCCGAGAAAACTTGTCCCCATTGGAGCATCACAGTTCTTTTGGTACTAAGTTAAATTTCGAATTCAAGGGCCATAACTCCGTAAAAAATAATATTTCGGAACTGATTTTCGAACACGATGAAGAGTATCATCTGGACTACCCACATATTAAATTTCATTACCAAGATGTGATAGTTTCCGAGAAAACTTGTCCCCATAGGAGCATCACAGTTCTTTTGATACTAAGTTAAATTTTGGATTCAAGGGCCATTACTCCGTAAAAAATAATATTTCGGAACTGGTTTTCGAACTCGATGAAGAGTATCATCTGGACTACCTTCATATCAAATTTCATTCACCTAGATGGTATAGTTCCCAATAAAACTTGTCCCCATTGGAGCATCACAGTTCTTTTGGTACTACGTTAAATTTTGAATTCAAGGGCCATAACTCCGTAAAAAATAATATTACGGAACTGGTTTTCGAACTCGATGAAAAGTATCATCTGGACTACCCCCATATTAAATTTCATCACCTAGATGTAATAGTTTCCGAGAAAACTTGTCCCTATAGGAGCATCACAGTTCTTTTGGTACTACGTTAAATTTCGAATTCAAGGGCCATAACTCCGTAAAAAATAATATTTGGAACTGGTTTTCGAACTCGATGAAGACTATCATCTGGACTACCCTCATATTAAATTTTTATAACCTAGATGTAATAGTTTCAGAGAAAACTTGTCTCCATAGGAGCATCACAGTTCTTTTGATACTAAGTTAAATTTCTGATTCAAGGGCCATAACTCCTTAAAAAATAATATTTCGGAACTGGTTTTCAAACTCAATGAAAAGTACCATCTGGACTACCTCCATATTAAATTTCATTCACCTAGATGTAATAGTTCCTGAGAAAACTTGTCCCCATTGGAGCATCACAGTTCTTTTGGTACTAAGTTAAATTTCGAATTCAAGGGCCATAACTCCGTAAAAAATAATATTTTGGATCTGGTTTTCAAACTCGATGAAGAGTATCATCTGGACTACCTCCATATTAAATTGCATTCACCTAGATGTAATAGTTTCTGAGAAAACTTGTCCCCATTGGAACATCACAGTTCTTTTGATACTAAGTTAAATTTTGGATTCAAGGGCCATAACTCCGTAAAAAATAATATTTCTGAACTGGTTTTCGAACTCTATGAAAAGCATCATCTGGACTACCTCCATATTAAATTTCATTCACCTAGATGTTATAGTTCCCGAGAAAACTTGTCCCCATTGGAGCATCACAGTTCCTTTGGTCCTAAGTTAAATTTCTAATTCAAGGGCCATAACTCCGTAAAAAATAATATTTCGGAACTGGTTTTCGAACTCGATGGCGACTATCATCTGGACTACCATTTAACTACTAAATTTAATATTTTCCTGAGAAAATATTCCCATGAAAATGCTTTTCCGCGAGCGGCGAGTCCCGTGCTCAAATATATTTTCGTTTTTATGTTATTTTTATTTTTTCAAAACTGGAAACAAAATTCCGTCACGACAGTTGTTCATCCTTTATAAAGCCCTATATTTGCGTATCAAAAGAACAGTATTATAGTTATATTTTATCATACTTCTTCACTTTTGCGTACATCAATATTGCGGCGCTTCGCGCATGCAGAGTTATTCCCAAAAATATGCGCATTATATATGGAATTAAGGAAAATGTTTTCCTCTTTACAATGATGTAGAAATTATAAAAATAGAGCCACTTGCTCTGAAGCTCATCAGGAATCATGTTATTAATTATCCCTAAGGAAAAGATTAAGATATCACATAATAAGTCATTGACCAGTCATCAAATGTATTATCAAAATTGGTTACACATTAATCCATATTCATTATAAATAATGTAGACCTTTGCAGTTTATTGTTTTACTTCTTATTTTTATTCTGGAATTATCAACATTTATTACATAATGAAAAAGAGCCCCTATTTGTTTCTAAAAATCCTGTTTCTCATAGGCTCATAGTTTCATAGGCTCCTTTTCAATATTTAATGAATACATTCTATTGAGCATCTGAGTGTATAAGACTAAATCAGTAACACAGCAGAGAAGTAACCTGAAACCTCCGTGTATTAGCTGCTGTTTGCATCTCTGCCAGGGAGTGGTCACTCCCCAGGTCAACACCTGCAATTACACAACATGCAGACCCTGGACTCACAGCCAGTAAATTATATATTTTAAATTTTGTTTTCCCCATCTTTATTTATTTTTCTTTATTGGAAAAGAAGATGTGGTATCACAAACTCATGTAGTTAGTTTTAATAGTCTAATCTTACTTCATCACCAGTCATATTTAGTTCACATATCTAATGTAAAATAAAACATTTCTTAACCCTTTTTAAATTTGTTCCTATGCATCCTGTCATGGGGTCAGGAAATCAACAATTTAGAATCCCCATTGGCCAAGGAGTCTGCACACAACTTTTCAACTCTCTAGACCTTTTGGAACTGGAGAAGAAGATGAAAATAGGTTTTTAAGGATGTGACCCCTGTGAACCCATTTGGGGTCATGGGGTCACGAAATCAACAATTTAGAATCCCCATTGGCCAGGGAGTCTGCACACAACTTTTCAGCTCTCTAGACCTTTGGAACTGGAGAAGAAGATGAAAATAGGTTTTTAAGGATGTGACCCCTGTGACCCCATTTGGGGTCATGGGGTCACGAAATCTACAATTTAGAATCCCCATGGGCTAAGGAGTCTGCACACAACTTTTCAGCTCTCTAGACCTTTTGGAACTGGAGAAGAAGAAGAAAATAGGTTTTTTAACGATGTGAACCCCTGTGACCCCATGTGGGGTCATGTAGTCACGAAATCAACAATTTAGAATCCCCATTGGCCAAGAAGTCTGCACACAACTTTTCAGCTCTCTAGACCTTTTGGAACTGGAGAAGAAGATGAAAATAGGTTTTTAAGGATGTGACCCCTGTGACCCCATTTGGGGTCATGGGGTCACGAAATCTACAATTTAGAATCCCCATGGGCCAAGGAGTCTGCACACAACTTTTCAACTCTCTAGACCTTTTGGAACTGGAAAAGAAGATGAAAATAGTTTTTTAAGGATGTGACCCATGTGACCCCATTTGGGGTCACGGGGTCACGAAATCTACAATTTAGAATCCCCATTGGCCAAGGAGTCTGCACATAAAATTTCAGCTCTCTAGAGTCATTGGTTCTGGAGAAGAAGTCGAAAAAGCAAAAAGTTTACAGACGGATGGACGGACGGCCGGACGCCATGCCATGCCATAAGCCCATCGGGCCTTTCAGGCCTGATGAGCTAAAAATCGGACTTGCGGTTAAAAAGTTATAAAGCCCGTAATGATGATATATGCTAAGAGCGCCACTTATTCAAAGCCGAATATCACCTTCTGTGCGACACTTGGCGCATCAAAAGTTATTGCCGAAAATACACATATTTTATATGGAATTGAAGACAATTCTTTTATCTTTATAGTGATAAAAAAATTATGAAAATATCCCAAGCAGTTTCTTAGAAATAGAGCGCCGCGGCATGTTGTGGTGTATGCGCCACCTGTTTCAAAGATAAAAAGTGCGAAAATCACCTATCTCTCGGCGATTGCTGTATTTTCAGTGCAATTTGGATTTTTATATGGGAATAAAGGCCATTCTTTCCTCTTTATTTTGGTATAAAAAAATTGAAAACAACCAATTAGTTCATATGATACGAAGTGCGAGAGAAAGGTGCTTATCGCAATATCTTCCCGTAATTAGAGGCTATCTGCCCATGTGGAAGGACGCGAGACAGATAAGCTTGTACAGGCCTACCTCACCTCAGGGCACTGAAGACACTTAGGCGATAATTAGCCCTCAGGGACATTAGGCGTCGGAGTGAAGCCCGACAAAATTGGCCTTTTGTAAAGCTAATTATCGATGCGTTAAGGGTCAACAATGCACACGCAAATTGGTGTGAATTTTGCTGGACATTTCGACCAGACATTGATCAAAGTTTCATTCTAATGGCGAACAGCGGAGCATAAATACTCATGCAGGGGTAGACACTAACCTGAAATGGTCACTAGCCTTTTGGGCTAGTAGCTTTCAGATCTTACTAGCCCAGCCAACTTTATTCTAGCCCAGTAACAAACAAACAGGAGACGTAGAAAATAGATGATTAATGAATAATTTGCATTATTGCTAATTCAGAAAACTTTAATTTCAAATTATTAACTCATTTCACTTAATAAATAGAAAAATAAAAAAACTCATTTCACTTCAACATTATTATATTCCCATTTACTAGTATTGACTAGAATTTTCACAGAGGGACCGACAAGGGTCAAAATTAACCTTTTCAATGCAGTAGCATTTCTAAAAGTACTATTCCAGGCTTATTCCAGCTAGCCAAATACATCTCCATGATCATTTCACCTCAAATTTTAACTAGTCTTTCGGACTACCAGTTTTTACACTCTACTAGCCCAGCTTCTTTTTCACTAGCCATGGGCTTGCGGGCTAGTGCTAATTTCTATCCCTGCTCATGGAGCGACTCCCGGAGACAATCGACTCGCAGCCCGTTGCCACGGCTAGCAAACTGAGAGACGGCTGTGAATTTTTTCTAAGTATCGTATCCGGGATCCGTAATGGGACACCAGTGAATTGCTTATAGCCCTCCCGGATAATTCCGGGACCCGCAAGTTAAGGGTTAGTTAATGAGGAGTCACGGATGCCAGCTGTCTGGCCGGTCACTACAAGTGAGACATTAATAAAATTATCTGTCTGTCTGTCTGTCTGTCACAGACAACCCTCATCTGTGGTTAATCACAGTCATGCCTCAATGATTTCTCAAAGCGTTCGCCATGGTGATTGTAGCATTATTAAAATGGGTTAAATAGCCTTAATACTATTGAAAGTGTATATTGCCTTGATTTTATGCTCAATTGATTCCGATATATAATGTACGTAATGTAATTATCTGTCTTTCTTCTGAAAAATACAATACGCATGAACTTTTCCTCGGAAATTCTTATGGAGGGGACAAAGCAGGTCAATCTATTCTCTATACATTGTGTGAGGTAGAGCAAATGGTGGCCACCCATAGCTTTGACGATTTGCTGGCGCGAATTATCTTCCCAAATTCAGGATTGTCACAAGAGTCATCAGAAGATGACGTATATCCCACCGGTCCCACATAATTTGTTTCTATGGAGACGCAAAATGTCAAAAGGCACCACTTCAGTAGGTCGGTTACACATAGGAAGTTTCAGAAAGATATCATGAATGGTTTTCGAGTTCTGCTCCGGAAACGAAATGATTACGGACGGACGGACGGACGGACGGACAGACGGACTGGGTGATGACTATATCCCAAGGTATTACATACCGGTGGGATAAAAATGGATCATACCTGCTCAGGCCCTACTGTTATACCCAAGTGTAATGCATTTCACATTTATGGATCTGGGAAAAAATAGAGCCATGGGCTCTGTAGCTCATCAGGGTTTCAGTGATTTATTATCTAAAGTTGAAGATATAAGCAATCTTAAGTAATACATTGTTAACAAAAAAAAGGTTTTAGGTCATGACCCCTGTGACCCACATTTGAGGTCACAGGGTCACCAAATCTAAAATTTAGAATCCTCTTCAACCAAGGAGTCTGTACATTAAATTTCAGCTCTCTAGAGTCATTGGTACTGGAGAAGTTGAAAATGATTTTATAGGTCATGACCCCTGTGATCCATATTTGGGTTCATGGGGTCACATAATTGTCACCAAATCTACAATTTAGAATCCCCTTCATCCATGGAGTCATTGTTTCTTGTGAAGAAGTCCGAAAAGTAAAAAGTTAACGAATGGCTGACGCCATGCCATACCATAAGCTCATCGGGCCTTTCAGGCAGGATGAACTCAACAAGTGCATCAGGAAACTTTACAAACAAATGCTCAGGAGAAGTTCATGGGCATGCCCAAGGCTGAAAATGCACACTTGTCACATCATTTGGATGGTCTCAATACCAGTGTCAAATAGAGAAAGTGTTAAATTATTAGGTTCAAATGTAATGTTTTAGGTTTCCTTACATAATGGTTACTTCAATTAAACTAAAACATACATGTAGATTAGAGCCACTTACTCTGGTGTAATTTGCTAGAACATGACACTACAGTCAGCAATGAATCTAAACGATTGTCAAGAAGTATATGTTCGTTAAGATTACCAGTTGTATATGCATCACGATTTACAGAATGTATATTGTTAGCCAATGAAAGGTCACTATTTGAAACTGGGTTGCAGATTCAAATTTTTGCCAGTCGAACATTTCATCGTTGATCCAAAAGATTAACCCGGAAGAAAAATCTTTTATGAATAAAGAAATTATTATAATAAAAGTACTATTTGCTGGCTCTTCATTTATTGCAAACTATTAAACATAACACGTTAGCAAGTAACTAAAAGTATTTATTTATCAATAACATGTATGGTTCATAATTAAAATCAATGTTTACATGTGGACCAACTACATATACGATTTATCGACAGTGCTGGTTTGAGCGAGTTTACAAGCGAATTTATGTGGTGATTGATGAGAAATTTCAAATAATTCAATTGCTTCTAGTTGATTTTCAAATTATGGACCAAATGATATGTACTTTCTTAATATGCATTTTAAAATCCAAAGGAACTCGTTTTTGATAGCGATATAATTTTCATAAACGAAACTCGGCAGACTACGTGGTCGAAGTATTCTTGTTACCACAAAGTCACTATTCAAGATGTATTTTGAAATATGTGATCCCTGATCGGGTCTTCTCATTCGAGGTGAGGGAGTTCGGGTTTAACGCAGCCTTCAACAGTATTTCACTAATATCTTGGCTGCTAGTATTATAGCAGGGAGAAAGCCCGCAACGCCATGTGGCTATGCATTGCGGTGAAACTTGCGAGCCAAGCTTGAACCAGTGAACCATGGGTGGTACTACGCTGAAATTCAGTGTAGCATTGCACCAAACCTTACTGTGTGTAGAACAGTTCTCTACTGCAGACAAAGTTGCCATGCCTCATCAGAAATATCCAATTATATTCTATGGTAGTCCAACTGACACCTACCAAATATGCAATTATATTCTATGACAGTCCCATTGAGTGTTGCATAAAGGAGAATGTCTCCCATTGACCATTTATCCCAGGGCAAACCCTTCTTGAGCAAGCGACACCTACCGAGCCACCATTGCTGACACAGATCCTTGTATTCGTCAGCCTTTTGCAAAAGGAAATTGTTATCATTGGATGAATTCACCACTGCCAAGGTTCCCCCAAGTCCTCTACAATAGGTCTCTGCAGTACTGTAATCTCTCAGCAATGCACTCAGCACATAATCACCATGTACAAAGTCAAGATCTTCAACATGGAGTTCAACTGCAACAGACAGTATTATATACCATCAAGCAAAGGAAGAGCCACTCAACAAACAGACGAGAATCTATTGCGGTTTAAAATGGAAATTTACATTAAGATTCACTTAAAGAGCCATCACGGATGTTGATGAAAATATCAAAATTTTTCAAAAAATCTATCTCCGTGAAATAAATACACTTAATTTTTCTCTAATTTTTCCAACTTAAAATAAGCCGAGAAATTGCATTAATTAGTAAAGGTGTTTTCCAGTCTAAATAAAGATCCAGTCTATTATTTTCAAGCGCAAAGCATTATGGTCTAGCTCACACAAAGTAAACAAAGACACGAAAGAATAAAAAAAAAATATGAGCAATGAAAGAAATCAAAATATATAATTTTTTGACGGTTATTTATTTACCATTTAATTTAATTATGTATTTGCTACAGATATTGGAATAATTGTTTTACCCAACTAGCTATTTTTCTTGAATTTTATAATTAATGAGAGTAAAAATTTGTCATAATTTGCTGATCTTATCTCAATAAAAAAACATCAAACAGGAAATAATTTGTATATTCTCAGGACATTTAGAAACATAGTTTGTAAAGCAATCGTCACATTCAGTAATATGTGACAAGGGTACTTTGCAAGAGAGACACGTGCAGCACATGGGTTGTTATGGCGACTTGCGCTAGAGACGAGCCTTCACGCTTCGGAAGCGCTTGCTGTTTGTGTAGTACCTATTACGCAAAAAAGGGGACTCTGTTTATATATGTCAGATACCCGTAGCGCGCGCTAGTCGAAGTGATAACTCTCTTTGAAACCAAATTGCAATACATTGTCTTGATATAAAAATTATTTAACATATGCCATGTTGTAGCTAAAAGATTTCTCTGGCGAATGAAGTTAAAAGTATATTTTCCAAAAAATTTAAACACTAACATCCGTGATGGCTCTTTAAGGATATGGTGATTACACAATTAATATTGAAATAAGAGAAAAAACCAAGATAGATTTTGATGGTCATACATAAAGACACAGATGATTTTTCTTCAAAAATTTCTTTAAAAAACCCCAGTTACAATGGTTGTTTGGTTAACAGATAACAAATTTCCCTAGTGCCAACCTCATTACATTGTGTTTAGTTTTTAGCATCTTCGTTCAATATTTTTAGTCATGAAATTAATATGTGATTGAGGTATTTGTAAAAACAAATTCAACGGTAGCCGCTAGTCATCAAAACTTACAGTTAAGTTTGAAAAGATGAACAATCATTGGAAGATTGCCGGTTACTTGATTGTCAGTCATTGAGGCATCTGTCCCAAATGGTTCATTGTTAAAGGAGCCTGTCATGCTAACTGTGAAGATGGACGTTCCACTGTCTTGAAGCTGCTGGGACCATCCACTTACAGCAAATCCTCTATTCTGTCCGTCAGTGAGAACAATCAAAACATTAGCAGCATAACTTCTGTCTCCACTTTGGGCTGTAAACATTTCTGTGTAAACATCGCTAGTTTCAACTTGGGTGCTTGATGAATGGGTGATGTTGTATATTGTTGATATCATGTGGTCTACATCTAGGGTGTTGTTCAGATCAAACACTACATCAGGTTGATCACCATACGTCAGGAAACCAATTCTTAAAGTATCATTTAATCCAAAGGATAACTCCATAATCATGTCCCTTAGAAAATACTTGGCAAGGTAAAACTGATAAATCCACCACGTAGCTGGACTATCAAGCACAAAAATTAGATCCATGGGTTTTATACCTGAAAAATAAAACCATGGTCTCTAAAGCTTTGGGTTTTGGTGATGTAGAAATAAACAGATGATTGAAGCACAAACTCTTGCCATTATTATTGTAAACAAAGATCCAATATGACCTGACACTAACTATACAGAAAATGGTGGTGGAGTCTACTAACGCCTACAGGGACGATCGCCTACAGTCTTAAACAAAAAAATTTATGCACCATTGCTCCTTCAACCTTTCATCAAAGTGGAATGACCCGTTATTTTGTGGACTAATGCCTACAGTTAAAACAAAAATGTGTGAATGTTGAACTTAGTGACATTTTGGTTTTGAAAAAGATATTTTGGTATTGACTTTGATCAGGTATTGACTTCGATGAAATGTTGACTTTTGATGATGAATTATTTATTGACTATTGCGAAATTTTAAAATATATAAAATGTTGAACTTGGTGACATTTTGGTTTTGAAAAAGATATTTTGATTTTAGTGAAATATTGACTGTGATCACATATTGACTTAGTGAAATGATGGCTTTGAATATATTATTGACTTTTGTGAAAGTTTAACTTATATAAAATGTTGACTTTGGTGACAAGTTGGTTTTGAAAAAGATATTATGAATAAAGTGAAATATTAACTTTGATCAAGTATTTATTTTATGAAATGTTTACTTTGGAAATATTTAATGACTTTTGTGAAAGTTTAACTTAAATAAAATGTTGACTTTGAAAAAGATATTTTGAATTTAGTGAAATGTTGATTTTGATCAAGTATTTATTTGGTGAAATGTTGACTTTGAAAATATTTATTGACTTTTATGAAAGTTTAACTAAAATAAAATGTAAACTTTGAAAAAGATTTTTTTGAACTTAGTGAAATGTTGATTTTGATCAAGTATATTTATTTGGTGAAATGTTGACTTTGAAAATATTTATTGACTTTTATGAAAGTTAAACTCAAATAAAATGTTAACTTTGAAAAGTGTCCTTCCCCTAAAACATATATTAAGATTATAGATATGTAGTATTTTTTTAAATGCGAAATGTTGACTCTTGAAATATTAATTGCGTTGATGAAGTTTCTATCTAATGACTTTTTTTTAAAGTTGAACACTAATGTCTGGCTAAAGGTGGATGTATTAATAATGGAAATAACTGAGAAAGCTTTACCTACACAGTAAATCAAATTTCTATAGCAGTTTCATGACAGTTGTTCTTAAGCTTTTTGCTTTTTGCTCCACTAATCCCTCAGCTTGTGTTATTACTTCTCTACTGTAGGCATAAGTGCACACTCATTGGAACAGTTCACTTGTGTGCAGGTAAGCGTATCGCTGTCACAACTCAAACTGTAGCTATTAATCCCCGTAGGCAATTGTCACTGTAGGCGTTATTACACCTAACCAAATTGATTATATGGTCGTTTAAACAGCACAATTCTTGCAAAAAGTACCGGTACAAACTTTTAGCTTTCAGGCTGAAGAAGTTCAAGCTGAGAAGTTGAAAACATGGCAGGTAACAGCCTATGCTATAACCTCATCTGGTCTTAGACAATAGATATCATTAAAACAAGTGTTTGCCACTAACATGGCAATGTCCCCCGCCGGTGACATTGAGCTAGTAAGACACATCATTGGAGCTACTTGGGTTCATGATATATCGTGTTAATAAGAGTTCTAAAAGTGGTCAAAGTGTTGTGGTGACCTTGAAAATAAGGTCAAGGTCACCAAATCGACTGGCGTCCGCGTCATCCTCCAATGTAGACTGACACCTAATTTGAAAACATTTGGTCCAACCGATCATAATAAATGGTGATAACAAGAGTTCGATAAGTGGTCAAAGTGTTGTAGTGACTTTGAAAATAAGGTCAAGGTCACCAAATCGACTGGCGTCCGCGTCATCCTCCAATGTAGACTGACACCAAATTTGAAAACATTTGGTCCAACCGATCATAATAAATGGTGATAACAAGAGTTCGAAAAGTGGTCAAAGTGTTGTAGTGACTTTGAAAATAAGGTCAAGGTCACCAAAATCCCCTGGTATCTGCGTCATCCCCCAGTGTAGACTGACACTAAATTTGAAGACCTTGAGTCCAACAGGTAAAGATATATATCGCGTTAACAAGAGTGAGAAAAGGGCTCAAAGTGTTGCGGTGACCTTGAAAATAAGGTCAAGGTCACCAAAATAAACTGGTGTCTGTGTCTTTCCCTAATGTAGGCTTACAACTAATTTGAAGACTTTGGTTGCAATGTTTCATGAGATATCGCCTTAACAAGAGTTCAAAGAGTGGTCAAAGTGTCATGGTGACCTTGAAAATAAGGCCAAGGTCACCAAAATTGACTGGTGTCTGCGTCTTCCCACAATGTAGGCAGACATGAAATTTGAAGACTTTGGATGCAACGCTTCATAAGATATTGCGTAAACAAGAAATGTGACGTACGTACGGACGGACGGACGGACGCCGCTGAATACATAGTCCCCCGTTCTGCGTTGCGGCGGGGGACAATTAAAATGCTAAATATCTCAACAAACGTGTTTCAAGAAATGTTTAGCTATGTCATGTAATAATTAGTTTGAATAACTAAAAATATGAAATTTCTCCAAAGCTTGTGTTGCCAATGCTATATATCAATGTTACATAGCCTTGTTTTGGATTTATCAAGCTCAGTTCCTCAAGCATCATTTATATTCATGAAGCAATTAATATTATGAGTCCCCTTCATATCGATAAACACTAAATGCACAGTACACCAAAACCAAACACTGCATAGTCCAAAATGCAGATACAGTGAAACTTTTCACCATAGCTGCACCAAGAAGAAACTGCTGATCCTCTTACCACAAGAGTCTTCTGGCAGGAGAACATCAATGTGATAATCGCTGAACAATTGTGTTTCTCTCTTGTCAATGTTGACTTTCAAATGCTTTGTGACAATTGCATAGGGGAAGATGAACTCTCTGTTTTCATCGACATTCTCACCCCTGTGTTCTTCCATGAAGTACTGCAACAAAAGATCATCATTTGGGAAAGCTGTCATGGTATAATAGTGTATTATAGTACAGTGCTTGGCCACATCTTTAAATTCGAACAAACCTGTATAGGTTGCAGATTCTTTGAAGGGGATCCTCCTTCGGGTACTTATTGCATAAAATCTCTGATTTTAGGTATATTACAGGTTGTAACTATTTTTTCCACATAAAAAATTGATTAAACAACTAAAAAACTAAACTAGGATTGACACGTCAATACTTAGGTCTTCAAGACTTCTGCTTGACCTTGAACTCCATGTTGGACTCTCGGTTATTCATCAATTTCCCCTTTTTAAAATGAGCTATCAAACGTGTCTCTATCTTCAATAGTTATTTTACAAAAATTCCCCAAAGACAATGACCCTCTGAGACCCTTGCTTATTAATGGACCCCTACATGAACAAAAGTATTTTTTTTAAATGCTATAACATGGACAGGTTTTGGTCTAGAGCTGTGGTTGATAAATTCATATAAACAACATTCTTTCAGCTTCCAAATGATCTATTGTATGAGTCTCTATGTATTGCCGATCTCGAGTAAAAGATTTTTGAAGAAGTTTACCCTCAAAACCCGAAATATCAAAAAATTTACAGTTTTTCTAAAATAGCGAAAAATGTGTTTTAACGGCCGAAATCCGTTATGACTCTAATCAATGTAACACATTGTCGCCTATATTTTGGTGGTAATTTTGTGCAATTATCTTGATAAGTTTTCGAGATAATGCAATTTGAAGTTTTTTCACGTTTTGAGTTACCTCCCCTTTTAGAGGCTGAAAATCAAAAATCGGATTCCGTACGCCACAAGCTTACACCTAGGCCCATTACTTCTACCAATTTCATTGATATAGGTGTAGTCAATTTTGTTGCAAACGAGACACAAAAAGAGTTAGGTCGCTGCAAATTCATTGGCCGAAAATCTGCATTTTCAAAAAGGTCATTTCTCAAAATGCTGTAACCCGGAAACGGTTTGATCTAGAGCTGTGGTTGATAGATTCGTATAAACAGCAGTATTTCAGCTTCCAAATGAGCTATTGTATGAGTCTCTATGTATTGCCGATCTGGAGAAGAAGATTGTTGAAGACATGAACCCTTAAAAGTTAAAAAAATCCAAAAAAATGCAGTTTTTCCAATATAGCGAAAAATCTATTATTACGGCCGAAATCCGCTATGACATCATTCGATGAACCAAGATGTCGCCTATGTTTTGGTGCAATTATTTTGCAAATAAGTTAATAAGTTTTCGAGATATTGCAATTTGAATGTTTTTCACGTTTTGAGTTACTTCCCCTTTTAGAGGCCGAAAATAAAAAATCGGGCTCCGTATGCCACGAGCTTACACCTATGCCCATCAATTGTGCTAGTTTCATTGATATCGGTGCAGTCAATTTTGCTGTACACGGCGCACAAGAAAAGTACAAATAATAATAATAAATATAGTCGCAAGCGACGACAAGCGGATTCAGCGTTTCAATTGTTTTAATTAAGACATCTGTCCTATGTTGCTGAATGTTTCAAGTCTCTAACATATCTTTAGGAGTATTGAGACCCAAATTTTTCAAGTTAAAATCAAACAATCGTGTGACTATCGTATGAGTTTTTTCCAGGATGTATCTCTCAGTTCGAGCAGAATAGCTTTTCACTCGAACTGGTATGATTTAGTACATAATAGCATGTATATCTGTGGAGAACTTCGAATTTCCGGGAGGCCACGATGAACAGGACATTGTCAATACTGTTGTCCGGTTATTCGAGTTTAAGTAAGAGTCTTTTCACTTGAAAATCATCTAATTCAACTAGTGTGTAAATATCATATGAATTCCTTCCAGTATGTATATCTCAGTTCGCGTAGAATACATTTCCACTCGAACTGGCATGACTTTAAGCTTAATAGCATGTGTATCTTTGGAGAAATAAGAATTTTAAAGAATTCCAGTACGGCCACGATGAACCAGACAGTGTTGAAACTGTTGTCTGCTTATTTGTGTCTTAGCATGATTCTTTACACTTGCAAAATCTTCTAAATCGACTATTGTAAAAATATCCTATGTATTTCGAACAGGTTTTACCTCACATTACGCGTAGAATAGATTTGAACTCGAACTGGTATGACTTATTGCTCTGTAAATTGTATATCTTGGAGAAATAAGACAATTCGATTTTTTTAAGAACCTAGGTAAACATTAAAAGTTATCATACTTTGAAAAATAATTGTGAAAAAGTTAATAGGATTTCGTTAATAGGATATAAAACTGTTATGCTTATACATCTATGTTTCTGCTCTCAGGTGCAAATATCTTCTGTGTGGTGTGTCCGCAAAAATGCACAGGGTTAAAACATTTGAAAACGTTAAAATTTAAATATGGCGTCGAAACCACTTGACCTACGACTCCGCAATAGTAACATATTTTGCTTGTCTAGTTATTAAGCATATTTTAAAACAAGTTGCGAGTCTCTAGTATCTTTCTGGGGTTATTTAGAACGAAATTTAACATGTCAAAATCAGACACATTTAAAGAAAATCAAAATTGCGGCTAAACCACGTGACCTACGAATTCATCATCATTTACTTTGTTGGTTGTTGTGTTCTTACGCATCGTTTGCAAAAAGTTCCAAGTCTCTAAGTGCATTTTAGAAAAATTCGCCATGTTAAAATTTTTCTTTATTATGACCGGAAATGACTGTTCGCGAGCGATTTTATTATTGATTCATAAGGACCATAGTCCAATCTTACTCTCCTGAAAAAATCATTAAATTCGATGGGTAGGTATTTGAGTTATGTCCCCTTGAATTTTGCATTTTTCAAAAATTGCCTGACTTTAAAAGGTCACTGTGAAGAAAGTATTAAGAATTCCGTTAAAAAGGAACAAACTTGTTATTCCCCAATGTTTCCGCTTTATATAACTAAAGTTGCAGCTCTTAGGTGCAAATATCTTCGGAGTGGTGTATCCGCAAAGGTACATGGGGTCCGAAGATTTTTAAAAGTTTTTAAAATCAAGATGGCGGCGCAACCACGTGACATACAGATTCGTCATGATTAACTTTTTTTCTCGCATGGCTATTGCGCATCTTTTAGAAAAAGTTGCAAGTCTCTAGCTACATTTTAAATTTTCTTCCCATGTGAAAAATTGACTTTTAGATTCGAACCTGACCCTAAATGGCTGAACCAATTGGGCCCAAAAGCTTCGCTGCATAACTACATAGTATGGGCTATCAGCCTGTAAAGTTTGTTTGCAATAGCTGCAATCCTTCTTGTAGAAGTCGTCTACACAAAAATCTTGAAATAATAATAATAATAAAAATAATAAACACGCCAATAACAATAAGGATTCAGCCTAATGGCTGAATCCTTAATAAGGAAAAAAAAAACCAGGATAAGAACAATAGGTCTTCACGACATACGTCTTGAAGACCTAATCAGGACAATAACAATAGGTCTTTCAGACCTTGTCTGAAGACCTAATGAAAACAGTAAATATTCACCTTAAATCGTTGGCAGCAATGCCAGGAACATTGAAATATGTCTTAAATCTGCATTGGGTGGCAGAATTATTTAAAAAAAATGTTTTCCCATTTTGAAAATCAAAATCTTGATTTTTTGCCATTTTTGAGCCTTTATTGTGACCGGAAATGACTGAATCTGAGCGATGTTATTATTGATTCCTCTAGACAGTATATATATCTAGCATCTCTGAAAAATTCATGCAATTTAGAATACAACTTTTTGAGTTATGGCCCCTTAAAGTAGGTCCCGCGCAACACGAAATCAAAATCTTGATTTTTCTGTCATTTGTTCAGCCTTAATTGTGACCGGAAGTGACTGTACTCGAGTGATATTATTATTTATTCCTAAAGACACTATATTTATCTAGTATACCTGAACATTTAATGTAGTTGTGAGTTTAACTGAATGAGTTATGTCCCCTTGAAGTAGGTCTCATTATCGTTGATTTTGATTTTCTGTCATTTTTCAGCTTTAATTGAAACCGTAAATGACTGTACTCGAGCGATGTTGTTATAGATTCCTATAGACACAATACTTATGTAGTCTCCCTTAAAATTTCACGCAATTGAGATTGCAACTTTTTGAGTTATGTCCCTTTGAAATAGGTCCCGTGTGACAAATCGGCCAATTTCGGCAGACTTTGAAAGTTAATTGTGCAAAAAGTATTAACAGTACACTCTTGAAAAACAACACCATGTATTCACCAATGCCTCAGCTACACATATGTATAAGTTTCAGCTTCGTGGTGCAAGTATCTTCAGAGGAGAAGATTGTCAAAGGTACATGGGGTCGGAACATTGAAAAAAGTGTTAAAAATGAAAATGGCGTCTAAACAATGTGACGTACGAAGTCGGGCTGATTTACTTTTTTGCTCGCATTGTCATTGCGCATCTTTTAAAAAAAATTGCAAGTCTCTAAGTGCATTTTTCAAAAATTTCCAATGTTAAATTTTGAAGATTAGAATCGAACTGGACCTTTAATGAGGCAAAAACCCAAATTCCGCCACGATACGAGGCAAGATTTGATGAATGCTACCATCCTTGAAAGTTTCATGTAAATCGGATCAGCTGTTACTTCAGAATCTGTTACACAAAATCGTACAAATAATAATAAAAAGAATCAGGACAATAACAATAGGTCTTTCAGACCTTGTCTGAAGACCTAATGAAAACAGTAAATATTCACCTTAAATCGTTGGCAGCAATGCCAGGAACATTGAAATATGTCTTAAATCTGCATTGGGTGGCAGAATTATTTAAAAAAAATGTTTTCCCATTTTAAAAATCAAAATCTTGATTTTTTGCCATTTTTGAGCCTTTATTGTGACCGGAAATGACTGAATCTGAGCGATGTTATTATTGATTCCTCTAGACAGTATATATATCTAGCATCTCTGAAAAATTCATGCAATTTAGAATACAACTTTTTGAGTTATGGCCCCTTAAAGTAGGTCCCGCGCAACACGAAATCAAAATCTTGATTTTTCTGTCATTTGTTCAGCCTTAATTGTGACCGGAAGTGACTGTACTCGAGTGATATTATTATTTATTCCTAAAGACACTATATTTATCTAGTATACCTGAACATTTAATGTAGTTGTGAGTTTAACTGAATGAGTTATGTCCCCTTGAAGTAGGTCTCATTATCGTTGATTTTGATTTTCTGTCATTTTTCAGCTTTAATTGAAACCGTAAATGACTGTACTCGAGCGATGTTGTTATAGATTCCTATAGACACAATACTTATGTAGTCTCCCTTAAAATTTCACGCAATTGAGATTGCAACTTTTTGAGTTATGTCCCTTTGAAATAGGTCCCGTGTGACAAATCGGCCAATTTCGGCAGACTTTGAAAGTTCATTGTGCAAAAAGTATTAACAGTACACTCTTGAAAAACAACACCATGTATTCACCAATGCCTCAGCTACACATATGTATAAGTTTCAGCTTCGTGGTGCAAGTATCTTCAGAGGAGAAGATTGTCAAAGGTACATGGGGTCGGAACATTGAAAAAAGTGTTAAAAATGAAAATGGCGTCTAAACAATGTGACGTACGAAGTCGGGCTGATTTACTTTTTTGCTCGCATTGTCATTGCGCATCTTTTAAAAAAAATTGCAAGTCTCTAAGTGCATTTTTCAAAAATTTCCAATGTTAAATTTTGAAGATTAGAATCGAACTGGACCTTTAATGAGGCAAAAAATCCAAATTCCGCCACGATACGAGGCAAGATTTTGATGAATGCTACCATCCTTGAAAGTTTCATGTAAATCGGATCAGCTGTTACTTCAGAATCTGTTACACAAAATCGTACAAATAATAATAAAAAGAATCAGGACAATAACAATAGGTCTTTCAGACCTTGTCTGAAGACCTAAAAAACGTACTTTGGGTCACCCCTCTTGAGCCTCCCTCCCTAGTGGTTACTATGCAGCCAAGGGCAGATAACTCTTTTCTCACCACTTTTCAATCCAGTCATGTAGACTGAATGATCCCCTTCAAAGAATCTGCAACCTATACAGGTTTGTTCAATTCTTTGTCAGAAGGGATCCTCCTTGGGGTAGGGCCACCCACCTCCCCCCCCCCACTTTTTTGGACAAAGAGAGAGAACGATGACAAAAAATCCCATAACAAAAGATCTCCCCACAGGGGTCTTCAGCCAGGGAAGTAAACGTGGGAAAAGATACTTGGGCCCTAAGTATCAACAGATATTAGTGGCGTTAGAACAGTTTAAAAACACAATCGACCAACCCTCAGTAGCTCATTCAGCTAGGGGGTTGACGATTCTGCCCACTGGAGAGAACTGTCTGACCAAATCGAGCGCGCTCACCCGAGAGCCTGTCGAGTTGGTAGTGGCGGATGAACGTGCTAGGCTGGCTCCAGATAGCAGCAGAGCAGATCTCTTCAATGGGCAGGGCCGCTGAGTACACTTTTGACATCGCGACTGCCCTAACCGAATGAGCCTTGAGGTCCCCTTGGGGCTCACGGCCCTTATGAACATATGCTAAACAGATAGTCGAGACAATCCATCTCGAGATCGACTGCTTAGAGGCGGGTAACCCCTGCTTGCCTTCACCATAACAGCAGAAGAGCTGCTTATCCTTACGGATAGAGGCTGTTCTTTTGACATATGCTTTCAAGGTCCTGCGCACATCTAGAATATGATCGTGCGAGGCCTGAGAACCTCACTAGCGGATCCAGGGGGTCCTGACCCCCCCCCCTTTTCAAATCCATGTGTAAGTTGGACACTGAGTGGAGAAACATTATTTTGGGACCCCCTCCGCACTTGAACCTGATGCCGCCAGCTTCTTCAGCGCCGGTAACTCAATGGGGGCCGATACTGACTCTGTCTCTGTGGAAGACTGTGAGCTCGGGATCAGCGGACATAGCATGTATGTCGCCTACCCGTCTGCCAGACGCCACCGCCACCAGAAAAGCCAGTCTTCCAGGTTAGTAGCTGGAGAGACAAAGAAGACATATCCCTGAACCTAGGACCAGAAAGCCAATCAAGGACTTATGATTGATAGGAAGGAGGACGGATCCTGTCCACACCTGCCAAAAAGCGCTGGACCAGTGGATGGGCACCCAAAAGATTGCTGTCCACCGGAACATGAAAGGCTGAGATAGCGGTGGAGTATCCCCTGACAGTTGATGCGGCCAAGCCAACATCCAATCTGGACTGCAGGAACTCCAGGACCACCACTAGATCTGCAGAAAAGGGATCGAGAACGTCCCTATCTGCACACCAGCGGGCATAACAGGTCCATCTATCTTCGTACTGAAAGTTCATCGAATCCCTCCTCAAAGCCAGTATTGTGTCTGCAACTGGTGCAGGAATACAGCGTTTTTGGAGGCGAATCCGGACAGAGGCCAAGCCACCCACTGCACCCTGAGGTTGGGGTGGGGAGCTCCGTCCTGGTACAGAAGTCCCGGTCGACACGGTAACAGAGCAGGTGGCATAGCCAGAAACCTGAGTACCTGTGGAAACCAACTCTGCGCTGCCCACAGAGGTGTCAGAAGCACCAGCAGACGCGGAGGCTGAGTGGCTAGATGGGCAAGGACCTTGGAGATCAGAGGCAGTGGTGGGAAAGCCCACAGAACTCTGTCGGTTCAGTCCAGTTCGAACGTGTCCTGGGATAAAGCCCAAAGATCGGGTATCCTGGAGCAGAACTGAGGTATCTGAAAGTTTGTCCCTGACACAAACAGATCCACCTGGAATGACCCGTATAACTGGGAGATAATCTCGAATATCTCTCGATCCAGAAGCCACTCGTGGGGGGCAAGGATCCGGCGAGACAGAGCGTCTGCTCGGACATTGTCCACCCCTGGTAAGTACACTGGCAGGACCGTGGTGTTGACCTGATCGCACCAAAGGAAGAACTGCCACGTCTACTCCAGGAGGGTCGGAGAAACCGTACCGCCCTGTTAGAGGATTTAAGTCATGGCAGTCCTGTTGTCCAACTGGAGCCGGACCACCTGACCCTCCACCTGATCCCTCAGGTGCTGCAAGACCAGCCTGGCCGCCCTGAGGTCTAACACATTGATGTGCATCTGAGACTCGGTGTGTGACCACAGGCCCGAGACCGTGCGAGATCCCAGAACCCCGCCCCATTCCGTGAGGGAGGCGTTGGTCTGAACCGTCAGGGTCGGCACCAGAGACTGCAGAGGGTAACCACGAGTCAGGTGATCGACATTGGTCCACCAAGAGAGGTGTGGCAAGACCCACTCCGGAGTGACGAGCAGCTTCTCGTAAGACTCCGAGTGGGAACATAGACCCGCCAAGGCTTGTTGGACAGGCCTCATGCGGAGCCTGGACCTCCAAACCACGTCCACGGTCGCTGCCATGACTCCTAAGAGCTGGAGCCAGACCCGAGCCGTGTGGGATGGAGCGCTGAGAAACGAATTCACAGCCTGCAGGATCTTTGGGACCTCGTCCGGGGCCAGGGAGACTATCCCCGGCTCCGTCTGAAACCTGGAGCCCAGGAAAACTAGGTCCCGCGATGGGGCTAGCTCAGACTTCTTGAGATTCACAATCCACCCCAGGGAGACCAACGTGTGCAGTATGGCCTGGGTGGACTCGTGGTTCTGAAGCTGGGACAGTGCCCTGATGAGCCAGTCGTCCAGGTAGGGGTGACAAAACCTGCCCTGAGACCTGGCCACCTGAGCCGCTACCAGCATGAGCTTGGTGAATACCCTCGGAGCCGTGGAGTTTCCGAAGGGTAACAACCTGAATTGATAGCACTTCCCGTCAAATGCAAACCGCAGAAACTTTCTGAAGTCTGGGTGCATCGGAACATGAAGATAAGCGTCCTTGAGATCGATGGAGGAGAGCCACTCCCCGACCTGAACTGACGAAATCACGGATATTAGAGTCTCCATCTTGAACGATGGGACCTCTATGAGCTTGTTCATGACTTTGAGATTCAAAACAGGTCTGAAACCTCCGCCCTTCTTGGTCACCAGGAAGTAGAAGGAATAGTATCCACTCTCTTCCTGGCCCACAGGCACTTGCTCGATCGCAGCCTTGCTCAGCAACGCTTTGATTTCTGAGAGAAGAATGCCCCCCTTCTCCGGCGCGGAGGGCACCTTCGTGTGCCGCAACCCGGTAAATGAAGGAGGACCGCGCTTCCACTGTGGCATGTGGCCTTCCCTGAGTGTGGACAGGACCCAGGTGTTCGACGTCGCCTTCGCTGAAGCGTTTACAAACTCTGACAATCGACCGCCAACAGAGAGGTGTCTCGGTAAGCATAAGGTGTCCATCTCCGGGGGCCAGCGTGCTTTGGACACCCCTAGCGGGACGGGAGGAGCTCGGAACCCTGGTTTGGCTTCCCGCCCCCCCGAAACGGTGAGAACCTAAGAGGTCTCCCGGCAGGTCGTTACGACGTCCGTGGTGTCCCTGAGTACCTGCTGAGCCCCCGGGAAGAGCGTGGAGCCCACCCAGAAAGGAAGGTTCAGCATGGACTGCTGGGTTGAGGGCATCCATGTTGACACCGACAACCACAGCCTGCGCATACCCGACTGCTGCGCTCATCATCTGTTTTGCGGAGCTCCAAAAGGGGTCGCTCGCCAGATGACCACCAACCGCGGTGAGCTGACCAAGGAGCTCCGAAGAAGGATTTCCAGGGATCTCCACCCCGTGGCAAGCTAGTCCTGCATTGAGGCCAGGTATGCCTGGTGTACAGCAACCTGAAGCTGTTGTGCGGCGTTACGGTACTGATCCTCGAAGGACCAGTACGCCGACTTCAGCTCAGATGCTCCACCAGTGAAGGGTGGCAGCCGCCGACCTTGCCTGCCAAAAGAGGCAGCGACCTTAGGTCGATGCAAGGACACCGCGGTGAACACGCAATCCCCTACTGTAGGAATATTGAAAAGACCTTCCTCCCCCAGCTGGTACCGCTTGGTAAGATCGGGCAAGGAACACGAACCAGCTAGGAGGGGATCGACCAATTTGTACATGAGTGAGGGAAGTACGCGGAGCCCCGCTACGGGAACCTTGCTTTTAGCGAAGGCTTCCCCCGATAGGTGGTAGTCCAATTCCTCGTGCTCGGGGACCGGGGCAGCTACACCAGGGATATCCTCAGAGATTAAGCCTCGGAGGTTCCTGATAGCAGCGGCAGCTGATATAGTGATCGAATCCTCCGGAACCTCATCCACGTCCATGGACTCCACCTCGATCGCTCCGAGAGGCCGGAGCCAACCTCGGAGTCCGCAAGGGAAGAGTCACGGACTTCGACAAAGGGCCTGGAGAAGACGTCAGCTGCCGCCAGCTGTCCCAAGCCCCCAGCTCGAGGAGTGGGCTTAAGCGGGTCCCCCGCGACTTGGGTCATGGGGATGCCAGTGGTTCCCGCGTGCGGCCCGGACTGCACCGTCACTGGGATGGCGGTCACGGTTCACGGGGCAGGGGGAAGGAGTCGCTGATCCTGGAGTACAGGAGGCGCCCCATCTCCCCTGAGGTAGATGCCGGGGCCTGGGGACCGTCTCCAGCAAGAGGTCCCAGGTAAGGCGAGGCCAGCTGGCTCTCAGATGGGACCTGACCGGTGTCAGGTGTCTGGCAGGGCTTGGTGCTTGTGGAGGCCTGGGGCTCCATACTCGTCAGGGCTAAGCCTTGGAGCTGGGTGCCCCGGGTTGATCCCGTGTCTTGGACTAGGCCGAGACCGGGACCCCCCCTAGCCAGAGTAACATCAGGTTCACGACCCAAGGCCCGGAACTCCGTACAGAGCCCCGAAACCGCCGAGTCGATCATTACCTTCATTTGCTGGGTAATGAGATTTGTTAAATGCGACATGTCAATTTGGTTAGGGTTTAGTGGTATAGGGTTAGATTGTTTAGGCGTGGGTGGGTTGGTAATTCCCCGGCTGAGGACCCCCGCTCCTCCTCGACTGAATCGGCCTCGGATGACGAGTCATCGAGGTCCAATTTGGTCGAAGAAGAAGAGGCGGGGGCCTAAGCCTTTTCTGCCTTAGCCTTACCACCTTTCTGAAGCTTCTTTAACTTAGAGGGGGGGTCCATCTTTGGGATGTCCTTCCCTTGTAGCAGAGCGTGGGCAAAAAACTTCAGGTCTTTCTCCCGACGGGCCAGGGCCTTGGGGGTGAAGGCCTGACAGACATTGCATTTCAGGGGGTGATGGAAGTCCTGAGCAAGGCCCCTCAAACACTCGTCGTGGCCATCAGCCATAGAGACAGGCCCTTTACACTGCCCGCAGGGCTTGAACGACTAGAAAACAAATTAGCCATTCAAGGACCGGGTAGTGTGATAACATGTGTATAAATATAATTTTTTTCAAAGAATATATATACGAAATACATAGGGAAATGCAATGTAGATGTTTTATATGTAAACATGCATGCATAACATGAGCAGTGGCGAATGGCAAAATGCGAAGTACCAATGTAAACAAGCATGGCCACACCCCTAACATCACTGAAAACAAATAGAACATGTAATGTGACTAAATTGTTTGAAGGCCAGAAGGCGATTCGTAATTTGTACGGAAATCAAATCTAAAACCCTAATATGAAAAAATAAAAACGTGGAAAGCCCAGATCTAACCAAAATCCACGATCAAAGAAAAATGGCCGCCATCTTGGGTCGACTTTCCCGCCATATGTGCGAAAGCAAGTTACAATCAACACGAAATAACTACTGAAAACTTGAAGCCATTCGACCCTACTGTAAAAATGTAGAAGTTACCACACATACAGGTTGTCTTTGGGCCAGTTTCTTAGAGATCAGTAGGCAAACTCGACAAAATATCGGAGAAAAAACTTTGTGCGTCCTTTCCTGGAAATGACAGATTGAAAAGTGGTGAGAATAGAGTTATCTGCCCTTGGCTGCATAGCAACCACTAGGGAGGGTTAGTTTTTTAGTTGTTTAATAAATTTTTTATGTGGAAAAAATAGTTACAACCTGTCATATACCTAAAATCAGAGATTTATGCAAAAAGTACCCCAAGGAGGATCCCTTCTGAAAAAGAATGAACCCCTGCCATGTCTTTGGCCCCCATTCCAATGAGACGTGACCAATATGCTACAGTGCGTGACCACCAGTCCCTGACATTTAGGAGATCAATTTTCAACAATTTTGAGTTTGTGGTTCTACCAAGCCAGGTGTACAATACCACTGCGACCAAAAAGTGATCACATTTGTCTTTTTTTTGTGAGCACATTGAGACAGAGTTGAGATTTATAATATCGGTTGCATTGATCACAAGTCGGTCTCAACAGGGTCTTACTTTGGTACGACCAAATTTCATTTGAGAGTTGCTTGGACCATGCTGAGACTACCACAACAGTTTCGACTTGCAACCGGTTCGCAACAGCTAGTACAATTGAATGTGACTATATGACGACAGTTGCGAGTATTGAAAACTCCAATACTTGACCTTGAATGTAACCATGTCAAAATAATTCTCCAGGTCTATAAGAAAGAAGCTATGTATTTGAGGTGTTGATACCAAGAACAAGAAAGTTTTGTGTCCGAGAGAGAGAAAAACGTTATAGCCAATACAAGACGCGGCAGCAATATCGGTATATCGCACTATAAAATTTACTGCTATATCCAGCCCTACTCATTACACAAGCTACATTCATTAAAACCAACATTTGGTTAGTGATATTTCAGGAAATATAGTTTCCCAAAGGCCCGAACATTTATAAAAACTAGATGAGCGTTTGCGGGACACCGCAAAAGCAGAGCAACCCCGAAACTTTGGGCCTCGCCTTCTCGTCAGCATGAATAAAATGGGAATTTTTTTTAACAAAAATTTGTTCATTATTCAAGTTGAATCATCACTGCGGGGGTCACTATCCACAAGTTTGTTCTTGAAACCTATTTCTGATTTCAAAATTGGATCAAAGGATTAACATGGCCTTAACCAATATCTCATGACCTTGACCTTTGACCTTCAAGGTCACACCATCAATGATTACTTTTCATTGTGTATAACAATCACGCATATGACTCAAAAGTGTTCATAGTTAACATAAGGCATATTCACATAAGCATGCTTGATACCTTGCTGTGACCTTGACCTTTGACAGATTTTAGCAAAAACATTTTCAAATCTTGGTCTTTTTTCCAAAGTGCTAAGGGTATATGACCTAATATAAACAGAATCCCCTTTATTGCGTAAATCGTACTACACAACAGCAAACGCTTCCAAGCATGAGTGAGTGAGTGAGTTATTGTTTAACGCCGCTTCGGCAGTATTGCAGCCATTCCCGTACCTGAGAATTCCGCACTGTTACGGCAAAACTGCGGCGGATGCGGAAAAGTGTGGAAAAAGTGCGGCAAAAGTGCGGCTTTCTTAAATGCTGCACTTTTGCCGCAAAGTCATTGCGGCATTTGTGCGGCATTCGTGCGGCTTTTCGACTTAGAATATATTCTGTGCGGCTTTTTCCAGTCTTTGCGGCTTTTTTGCGGCTTTTTCAACTTAAACATTTTCATGTGCGGCTTTTTAACCAGTCTTTGCGGCATTTTTGCGGCATATTTGGACTTAGAATTTTCTTGATGTCTTCAACTCTAAACTGAAAATTTCACCAAGTCCAAAATTGCCGCAATGCGGCATTTATGCGGCAATTCTGACTTAGAATATTTTCAGAAATTTTGTTTTGAATCATTTGAAATTGTTCTATAAAACCTAAACTTGACAAAGCATAATTGTCAAATTAATTAATTATTAATTAACCAATGGTTACACCATATTTTAATTGATTCCTATCCTAAAACATACTATTATATAAAAATATACACATATAAATCTGACTGAACTGATCCTGAAAGTCACTGAAGTGGCAAAACATTTCATCAATAGCTTCTATAGTAATATATTAAGCTAAACCTTGCAGATATTAAGTTCTACACAACTACATGTGATGATTTGTAAATAAAACCAAGATTTGTTAAGCTAGGCCTTACAGTTTACAAATTTCGGAGTTGCGTTTCCATGGAATCTGCCAAAACAAAAAATTCCAGAAAGTTTAAAGCCCAAAAAGGCATAACTACTTATAACTAATTATTTCACACATGTCAGAAAATAAATAAAAAAAACAAGCACCCACCCACCTCAGTGTTCCATGAATTGTGGACATGGCCCACTATTAAATGGATTGGGTTGGGTGGGACACCAACAGGTTACGATGCTGATATTAATTTGTTTTAATTGTAAATATAGGATTAATAAATAGTATGATCTACAGTGGTTATGATATGAACGATAAAGATTTTATTCAAGAAAAGTTATCGTTTATCATTTATGGAACTGTACAAATGACCCATTCCCCCTCATATTGAATATAGATTTGCCCAAGCTGAGAAACGACTTCACAAAAGACAAGTCATGATATTTATTGTGAAAGCGTATCAAAAGATAATGGCCTGGGACATAGGCATGGGAGATGTATTGCCAAAATTATTGGGGTCAAAATATTAGTTACACCAGAGCGAATGATTCAAATCTGAAAGTTCTACAACTCGACATTTGACCAGTAACTTACTGTAACTAAGTTAAAACGAACATGAAACATGTACCTGTTCACTCTTTAAATAAAAACAAACTACATACAGTGTGACCATTCTTCTTCCATGTATATTTGTCTCCTGGTATCGTTTAATGGAGCTGAAGTAAAACAACTTTAACTCGCATTTCCAACAAAACATTACAACCGGAAGTGTGTGCGCTGTCTGCTTCGTCTTGTATTTCATAGCAGGGCCGGTAATTGGCTTTTGTGTGTTGAGGGGGGTCGCTTTTCGGTGTAAGGAGTATTGATCAATCTGGGATTCGGTAGATTCGTAATCAAACGAAGTCATACGTTAAGTTTACAAATATACATGATTAATAGCAAAGATGATATGATTATAACAGTAAAAAAAAGTAGCATTTGAAGCAGAGATACAGAATAATGTCTTGTCAACATATTTATGGTCACATAACTGATATTAGTCTTTGTTATAATTTCTAAAATGTGTCAACTTCAAGTTATTTTATAGTGTTTTGATATAGTAGTGATTATATTAAGATATATTAGGAATGCAATAGTAATTTCTATTTCTTTTAATTTTTCAGTCATCTTGGTCAACTTGCAAGGGATGCAAAGCTGGACATTTAGAAAGAGCTGACTGGTTCAATTTGTCCTGGCGATCAGAGGTAATTATAGTCAATTATAGTTGGTTAAATGAATTTGAGGAAGAGCAAATAATAGTCATTCTTTGTTCTTGCTCACTAGACAGTATAACTCACAAATGTAAGTATGGATGTTGTCATACAAAATGTTAGTATGTATGTTGTCATAAATTCAGCAGTATTACACTAGTGTAATATTTCCATTAAACTGCAGTATCTTCCATGGGCGAAGGTGAGTTGTAAATGTTTAAGATAAATGAGAAAAGAAAAGACTGAACACAAAATTTGAAAATAACTTTTTTCTGGAAAACAACTTCTTAATTGTGAACGTTCAATCTGAAAAAATCAGAGTGATTAGTAGACTGACATGACTCATAACAATCTGAAGAATGAAAGCTCTTACAAATTTAATGTTATTCAATTAAAGAATTTTTTTTTTTTTGTCAAACTGGAAGAATTCATATATATTTATCATAACAAATTGTTTAAAAATTATTTCATCTCCTACTTAAGATTTTACCATGTTAAGGATGTTACATGGAGTCTAGAAAAATGTGTTTTAATTATTATTTGTCTTTATATCTCCTCCAGGACCAACTTAAAGTCTTCGGCTGAAACAAAAAACATAATCCAAGTTAATATCTGACTTTGTTGCATTGTATTTATTTTCAGAAGTTGAGCAATGCAGATGGACGTTAACAAGATGAAAAAGTAAGTAAAATAAAAGTATAGAATTCTGTTAACAGTGTTTTAAGAATTTGAAGCAAGCATGATAAACATTTGGTAATTTGAAATAAATTTATGCTAATATATTCTCAAATCTTAGGCAATTTCTAATTTTCATATGACTGTTATTTTCAGATTGCAGTTTGCAATGAAAATAAAGACCAAATTATCCATGAACCTTTTCTACATACTGAGTTTCTTAAGGTAAGTTTGCATAAAATATGTTTTTAAGAATCTGCATTTTATGAAGTTTGTAATTGATAAAACAATGTCTATCAGATGATAAACATTAACACAAGTTCTTATATTTGAAGAGTTTTAATAATGAAATAAAGTTGTGGATTCTGTTTAAGTATCACTTAGTGTGTAATATTATAATATCCTTTTTGTACATGTATGTGTTGTGACTGGTATTGTAATAAATATCAATACATCATGTACAGGGGCAATCCTTATTTCAATGACTGATTATTTTTAGGTATTAATTACCCATTGCTAATTATGAATAAAAAAATATCCTCATGGTTATCTTAGAGTTGAAACTACAATACTTTTGAAACAAAACTGCTTATAAGATAAAGAATAATAATTTCACTTTCTGAATTAAACTTTAACAGGTGCCTGATACTGTACATCAGTATTTAAAAAAAAATATGAACAATATCAATTGTTTATTTCATTCTTATTTTCAGATATCAGTGATTTCCTGATACCGCTGAATCATCAATAGCCAGGATGCATCAATCTTGAAACTGTTCCAGAGAATAATGAAATCTACTCATTCAGATTGAAGAAGTGACACCTCTTAATGATTTTTTTTTTGAAAGATGTACAAACTTTGACTCACCGTGTAATGTTTGGAATAAACATTTGTGTCGTTCCAATTAAATTTCCGTGAAATTTTTGTGGTATTCTTGCAACATTTTGCATGGCTTTTTTGAGAAATTTATGCGACTTTTTCCTCTTATTTCCACAAAAATGCCGCATGTTGCGGCATACTTGCGGAATTTATGCGGCTTTCTACTCTTTTATTAATTCCGCATAAAAGCCGCATCATGCGGCATTTTTGCGGCTGGTATGCCGCACATGTGGAGTATTGGACGCCGCATGTTGCGGCTTTCTTGCAGCATTTATGCGGCTGTCGTGCGGCATTTCTACTCTTTTTTAATTCCGCATAAAAGCCGCATCATGCAGCATTCTTGCGGCTGGTATGCCGCACATGCGGAGTATTGGACGCCGCATGTTGCGGCTTTCTTGCGGCATTTATGCGGCTGTCGTGCGGCATCTCTGCGGAAAAATATTGCGGCTTTCTTGCGGCATTTATGTGGCCTTTTTTTTATTAATTCCGCAAAAATGCCGCAACATGCGGCGTCCAATACTCCGCATGTCCGGCAATTTTGCGGCATTTCTGTGCGGAAAATTTTGCGGCAAAAGTGCGGATTTCCGCAAGAGTTGCGGAATTCTCATGTACGGGATTAGCGGCGATTCCGAACATGAAGGCTCGTCTCTAGCGCAAGTTGCCATAACAACCCATGACTGCTGCACACGCTTCTCTTGCAAGTTACCCTTGTCACACATGTAACTGAATGTAACCATTGCTTTATAAACAATGTTTCTAAATGTCCTGAGAATATACAAATTATAGCCTATACTTCTTAATGGGATAAGGCCAGCAAATTATGACCAATTTTTACTCTCGTTAATTATAAAATTCAAGCAAAATACCTAGTTGGGTAAAACAATTATTCCAATTTCTGTAGCAAATACATAATTAATCCTCAAGTTGCGTATTTATATTTTACCCATTTAAGCCCCTGTGGCGGAATTTACAGGCTCGCAACTCGCAGCAGTAGTTTGGCATAGGCACTAATTAAGCTCTGCTGGTGGAATTTCCAGGCGGCGATTCCGGTACCATTTTTACCAAATATACTGCATCTACATGGCGAATACGGAATATATACGGGCGTTCAATACAAATTCAAGTCGCGGCACCCGTACACAAATGGTTTCTTCATACCCGCGACTTTGAATTAATTTTCTACGATTTTTGTTGTTTTCTATTACTTTGTAAAGATTGTCTTTAATTCGGACCTTATAACATCATAAATTTGGAGCGCGCTACTGCAATTTATATATGGATTTGAAGACCAGATGTTTGTCTTTACAATGATATAAAAATTATTAGAATGCATCCTTTGGTTATAATTCTATTGTCATCTAAAGTTTGTCTTTATTTCCAGCTTTATGAAATCAAAACTCCTGAGCGTGCATATTGAGAATTTTATATGTACTTGTAGACAATTTATTCCTATTTACAATGACATAAAAATTATTAGAATACGACCCATGGTTCAGAAAATATAACCAACGAAAGGAGAGTGACGCTACCCCGACAGTACCACGTAAAAGCGTCCCGACGCACACCAAGTTACTGGCACCGCTTGGTCCCCCTGGGCTAATTACAGTACCGTTACCTCCTTGAGACCTCCTCGAGGGTGCCAGAGCCGAGCGCGCGTGGAACTAATGGGTACTCAGTGAGCACAGCATACACTTATCACCGCGGCGAACGCAATACATGTTGCCGGTGTAAAGTTTGTCTTTATTTCCAGCTTTATAAAATCGTAAATACTTTTCGCGCGCATGCAAAACACGTATGTACTTGGAAGACAATTTATTCCTCTTTACAATGATAAAAAAATTATTGGAATAGATCAAATGGTTCACAATATATGGAGAGCGTAGGGAAAGCACCCCCAGTACTTAGAGAATTCATTTTTGAAAAACTAACTTTTTGAGACACCTGGCGCATCACTTGCCGCTTGTTTTGTTTTTTTTCGCTGCGCATATACAAATGATACATGGAAACTAGGAGTGCCAAGGCAATACTAAGGTCTCCAAGACTTCTGCTTGACCTTGAACTCCATGTTGGACTCTCGGTTATTCATCAGTTTCTCCGCTTTAAAACAAGTTATAAAACATGTCTCTATCTTTAATAGTTTTTTTTTAAATTCTGCTTAGACAATGACTGTCTGAAAATGGAAGAATTGCTTATCAATGGACCCCTACATGATCTTTCTCACGATTATGACAAAATGGTTAATATTTTCATAATAAGTTGCAACATACCAAATAGTGTGCTTTAATTTCCACCTAAGTAGATGTACTCATCATTTAGATTGCATACATAATTATTAATTAATGCGTTATCTTTTTCTGAATATTCAAGAAAATACTCAAAAATGCTTTAATTTGGACCCCTAGACAACGATAGCTTAACTAGCAACTTTTTGATAAAAGGGTTCAACAGAAAAGTTATTGTTCTTGAATTTGTGCATCCGAATATGTAACTATTATTTAAATATCTTGATTAGTTCAGCAGTTATGATCCTTTGAACTTTGCTGAAAATGGTGATTTTCGAAAAATTACAAAGTTCTATGACTTGTCACACGTAAAATATGACAAATAAATGCTTGAAAATTATTGTCCTTAATAAAATGATATATCTACTTTACAACGAGCTATTAAACATTTTGGTATCATTAGTGGTTAAATATCGAAAATTCTTCGAAATTTAACCACCCCTCAAAAGTCCTCAAAATCACGAAATTTCATACAGTTTTACAAATGCGATAACTGTGGCCTAACTATCGACTTTTACATCATATAGATCTGTAATAGAAATGTTGTGTAACGTATTTGGGCCAGATGACAATAAATATCTTTGACAAATCTTCACTTCTTACAGAGTTATGCCCCTTTAAACATGAGGCCGAAATTCGGCCTTTTTTAAAATTGACCATGTTTAATGATGGATTATCAAAATTCTAGGATGAAATTAAAAAATCGACAACTACAACCCTCTGTAGAATTAATTTATCTTTAAAATAAGCTATCATATGTATATGTACTCATAAAATTGAAGGACGAGAAAGTTTTCTTAGACGCGTACCCTAAAAACCGCGAAAGTTCACAAAAAATTCAGTTTTTCCAAAATAGCAAAAAATCTCAATATACAGCCGAAAAAATTTCACTAACTTTTTTTATGGGGAATGTTGTTGCGCACATTTTGGTGAAAGTTTTAAGAAAATATATTGATTAGTATTTGAGCTATAAAGGTTTAAAGTTTTGACTTCAAAGGGAGATAACTCACGAAAGAAGTCGAAAATCCAACTAGTGGCTCTTTTTTTTATCTAAGTTGGGTCACAGGCTAACACTCCTGAAAATTTCATGCGAATCGGCCCAGTGGTTACTTCAGAAAGCTCTGGACAAAAAAAGTACAAAAAATAATAAGCAGACAGAGTTGGCCATATCCCCCGCCTTTGGGAAAATGTATTGAAGAATAGTTGTTGAATAACAGCGACTATGAACCTTCCCCTTATAGCCTGATGTAGCAGGATGGATGATGATTTGTTGGCTCAGCAGGGCAGGGATGCCACCCCCTGTAAGGTTTGTAACATATCAAAACAACCATAGCCTACCCAATATAAGGTTCATTGCAACTGATGGTCAAGATGAAAATAGGTTTTTTAGGTTGTGAGCAAAGCCAAGGAGTTTGCACACAAAATTTCAGCTCCTTAGACCAAGTGGTTCTGGAGAAGAAGACAAAATGCAAAAAGTTTACAGACGGACGGACGCACGCCGGACACCGTGCCATGCCATAAGCCCATCAGGCCTTTCAGGCCAGATAAGCTAAAAATACATCCATGGCAGTTTTTGAGTTCTGCTCCGGAAATTAATTATCAAGTTATGTATCCATTGAAATGGTAAAAATTAAACAAATTAAAAATTGTGAAGAAGTTGAAAACCCCAAAAGGCACATCTACACATGATGATTGTTCCACACACAAAATTTCGTATAGCTTTGTCTTATAGTTTTCGAGTTCTGCTCCGAAATTCCAAGTTACATTTCCATGGAAACGGTCCAAAAAAATAACTCGAAGAAGTTGAAAACCCAAAAAGGCACATCTACAGATGATGATTGTTCCACACACCAAGTATCGTTGAGATATGTCTTATAGTTTTTGAGTTCTGATCAGGAAACGAAATTCTAAGTTACATTTCCATGGAAACGGTATAAAAAAATAACTCGAAGAATTTGAAAACCCCAAAAGGCACATCTACACATGATGATTGTTCCACACACCAAGTTTCGAGTTCTGATCCAGAAACGAAGTTCTAAATTACATTTCCATGGAAACGGTAAAAAAAAAAAACTCAAAGAAGTTGAAAACCCCAAAAGGCACATCTACACATGATGATTGTTCCACACATCAAGTTTTGTGAGATATGTCTTATAGTTTTCGAGTTCTGCTCGGGTAACGAAATTCCAAGTTACATTTCCATGGAAACGGTAAAAAAAAATAACTCGAAGAAGTTGAAAACCCCAAAAGGCACATCTACGTACACATGATGATTGTTTCACACACCAAGTTTCGTTGAGATATGTCTTATAGTTTTCAAATTCTGCTCCGGAAACGAAATTCTAAGTTACATTTCCATAGAAACGGTCAAAAAAAATAACTCGAAGAAGTTGAAAACCCCAAAAGGCACATCTTCACATGATGATTGTTCCACACACCAAGTATCGTTGAGATATGTCTTATAGTTTTCGAGTTCTGATCCAGAGACGAAATTCGAAGTTACATTTCCATGGAAACGGTAAAAAAAAATAACTCGAAGAAGTTGAAAACCCCAAAAGGCACATCTACACATGACGATTGTTCCACACACCAAGTTTCGTTGGGATATGTCTTATAGTTTTCGAGTTCTGCTCCAGAAACGAAATTCGAAGTTACATTTCCATGGAAACGGTCAAAAAAATAACTTGAATAAGTTGAAAACCCCAAAAGGCACATCTACACATGATGATTGTTCCACACACCAAGTTTTGTGAGATATGTCTTATAGTTTTCGAGTTCTGATCCGGAAACGAAATTCTAAGTTACATTTCCATGGAAACGGTCAAAAAAAATAACTCGAAGAAGTTGAAAACCCAAAAAGGCACATCTGCACATGATGATTGTTCCACACACCAAGTTTTGTGAGATATGTCTTATAGTTTTCGAGTTCTGATCCAGAAACGAAATTCGAAGTTACATTTCCATGGAAACGGTCAAAAAAAATAACTCGAAGAAGTTGAAAACCCAAAAAGGCACATCTACACATGATGATTGTTCCACACCAAAGTTTCGTTGAGATATGTCTTATAGTTTTCGAGTTCTGCTCCAGAAACGAAATTCGAAGTTACATTTCCATGGAAACGGTAAAATAAAATAACTCGAAGAAGTTGAAAACCCAAAAAGGCACATCTACACATGACGATTGTTCCACACACCAAGTTTCGTTGGGATATGTCTTATAGTTTTCGAGTTCTGCTCCAGAAACGAAATTCTAAGTTACATTTCCATGGAAACGGTATAAAAAAATAACTCGAAGAATTTGAAAACCCCAAAAGGCACATCTACACATGATGATTGTTCCACACACCAAGTTTCGAGTTCTGATCCAGAAACGAAGTTCTAAATTACATTTCCATGGAAACGGTAAAAAAAAAAAACTCAAAGAAGTTGAAAACCCCAAAAGGCACATCTACACATGATGATTGTTCCACACATCAAGTTTTGTGAGATATGTCTTATAGTTTTCGAGTTCTGCTCGGGTAACGAAATTCCAAGTTACATTTCCATGGAAACGGTAAAAAAAAATAACTCGAAGAAGTTGAAAACCCCAAAAGGCACATCTACGTACACATGATGATTGTTTCACACACCAAGTTTCGTTGAGATATGTCTTATAGTTTTCAAATTCTGCTCCGGAAACGAAATTCTAAGTTACATTTCCATAGAAACGGTCAAAAAAAATAACTCGAAGAAGTTGAAAACCCCAAAAGGCACATCTTCACATGATGATTGTTCCACACACCAAGTATCGTTGAGATATGTCTTATAGTTTTCGAGTTCTGATCCAGAGACGAAATTCGAAGTTACATTTCCATGGAAACGGTAAAAAAAAATAACTCGAAGAAGTTGAAAACCCCAAAAGGCACATCTACACATGACGATTGTTCCACACACCAAGTTTCGTTGGGATATGTCTTATAGTTTTCGAGTTCTGCTCCAGAAACGAAATTCGAAGTTACATTTCCATGGAAACGGTCAAAAAAATAACTTGAATAAGTTGAAAACCCCAAAAGGCACATCTACACATGATGATTGTTCCACACACCAAGTTTTGTGAGATATGTCTTATAGTTTTCGAGTTCTGATCCGGAAACGAAATTCTAAGTTACATTTCCATGGAAACGGTCAAAAAAAATAACTCGAAGAAGTTGAAAACCCAAAAAGGCACATCTGCACATGATGATTGTTCCACACACCAAGTTTTGTGAGATATGTCTTATAGTTTTCGAGTTCTGATCCAGAAACGAAATTCGAAGTTACATTTCCATGGAAACGGTCAAAAAAAATAACTCGAAGAAGTTGAAAACCCAAAAAGGCACATCTACACATGATGATTGTTCCACACCAAAGTTTCGTTGAGATATGTCTTATAGTTTTCGAGTTCTGCTCCAGAAACGAAATTCGAAGTTACATTTCCATGGAAACGGTAAAATAAAATAACTCGAAGAAGTTGAAAACCCAAAAAGGCACATCTACACATGACGATTGTTCCACACACCAAGTTTCGTTGTGATATGTCTTATAGTTTTCGAGTTCTGCTCCAGAAACGAAATTCGAAGTTACATTTCCATGGAAACGGTCAAAAAAATAACTCGAATAAGTTGAAAACCCCAAAAGGCACATCTACACATGATGATTGTTCCACACACCAAGTTTTGTGAGATATGTCTTATAGTTTTCGAGTTCTGATCCGGAAACGAAATTCTAAGTTACATTTCCATGGAAACGGTCAAAAAAAATAACTCGAAGAAGTTGAAAACCCAAAAAGGCACATCTGCACATGATGATTGTTCCACACACCAAGTTTTGTGAGATATGTCTTATAGTTTTCGAGTTCTGATCCAGAAACGAAATTCGAAGTTACATTTCCATGGAAACGGTCAAAAAAAATAACTCGAAGAAGTTGAAAACCCAAAAAGGCACATCTACACATGATGATTGTTCCACACCAAAGTTTCGTTGAGATATGTCTTATAGTTTTCGAGTTCTGCTCCAGAAACGAAATTCGAAGTTACATTTCCATGGAAACGGTAAAATAAAATAACTCGAAGAAGTTGAAAACCCAAAAAGGCACATCTACACATGATGATTGTTCAACACACCAAGTTTCGTTGAGATATGGCTTATAGTTTTGAAGTTTGAGGCCGGAATGGAAAAGCCCGGACGCACAGACGGACGGAGCTCATTTCTATATCCCCCGCCAACTTCGTTGGGGCGGGGGATAAAAAAAATAATAACTAGGATTGACGCGTCAATACTTAGGTCTTCAACACTTTTGCTTGACCTTCAGCTCCTTGTTTGATCGAAGAATGTCACCAATAATGTTTCTAACAAAACTTCTATGTGTAACATCTCATAATGTACTGAGAAAACCTCAAAAGATCATAAATTTAATTTTAAATCAAAATGGTGGGAAAACCCATGTGACCTACGAATTCGTCATGATTGACTTTTTTGTTTGCATTGTTATTGCCCATCTTTGAAAAAAAGTTGCAAGTCTCTATGTCAATTCTGAAAATTTTCCCCAAGTTAAAATTCGAAATCGTGATTTTCTGTCATTTTTCAGCCTTATTTGTGACCGGAAATGACTGTTTGCGAGCAATTTTATTATTGATTCCTAAAGACACTACATTGATCTAGTGGCCCTGAAAATTTCATGCAATTGTGAGATCGTGAAGTTGGAGTAATCACTAATGTCCCCTTGAAGTAGGTCCCGCTTGACGAAACGGCCAACTTCGGCCAACTTTCGAAGGTCATTGTGAAAAAAGTATTACAATTACCCTTCTACAAAATTCAAATTCTATTCTACAATGCTTCAGCTGTAGACAGATATACGTTTCAGCATCGTGGTGCAAGTATCTTCAGAGAAGAAGATTGTCAAAGGTACATGGGGTCGGACATTTTCAAAAAGTGACAAAAATCAAAATGGCGGCTAAACCACGTGACCTAGAGATTCGCCGTCATTTACTTTTCTGCTTGCATTGTTATTACGCATCTTTTTTTTTAAATTGCAAGTCTCTAGCTGCATTTAAAAAAAATTTCCCATGTTAAAAATAGAAACTTAGAATCGAACTAGACCTTTAATGGCTCAACTAATCAAAAATCCGTTCAACACATTTCTAAGTCACATTGAATTCTACCATCCCTGAAAGTTTCATCAAAATAGCTGTTAATTCAGAAATCGGCGAACAAAATTTGTGGAAATCATAAGAATAACTAGATTAGCGTTTGCGGGACACCGCAAAAGCAGAGCAGCTCCGAAACTTAGGGTCTCGCCTTTCCCTGTTCCGCCTTCTCGTCAGCATCAATAAAATGGGAATTCTTTTTAACAAAAGTTTGTTCATTAATCGAGTTATTACTAATCATCACTGGGGTCACTTTTCACAAGTTTGTTCTTAAAACCTATATCTTCTTTCAAAATTTGATCAAAGGATTAACGTTGCCTTAACAAATATCTCATGACCTTGACCTTTGACCTTCAAGGTCACACAATCATCACTTTTCATCGCGTATAATAATCATGCAATGACTCAAAGTGTTCATAGTTAAAATATGGCAGATTCACAAAAGCATGCTTAAGTTTTGACCTCACTGTGACCTTGACCTTTGACAAATTTTAGCGAAAACGTTTTAAATCTTGGTCTTTCTCCATAGTTCATATATACCAAATAAAAGCCTAATAGCACAAAAAAGGTTGAAGTTATCACGTTTACAAGGATTGTTGTAGTGATTTCAGAACTCATGACCTTGACCTTTGACCTTGAATGTGAACATGTCAAAATCATTCACCAGGTGTATAAGATAGAAATTAAGCTATCTATATGAAGTGTTAATATATTCATGGAAAAAAGTTACTTAGTGATTTCAGAACTGGTCAGCATGACCATATCTCGTGACCTTGACCTTTAAAATTCAAGGTCACACAATCAGTGATCACTTTTCATTGTGAATCACAATCATGTAATGATTCAAAGTGTTAATAGTTGAAATAAGACATTTTCGCAAAAGCATGATTAGGTTGTGACCTCGCTATGACCTTGACCTTTGACGGATGTTAGCGAAAACCTTTTCAAATCTTGGCCTTACTCCATAGTTGATATGTGGCAGTGTTGGAATTGTACATAGATTTATTTATGATTAAACTCTAGTTGAAAGACAGTTGGAGTTGTGTTGTTTATAGCATTTTAACATAGTTAGTGTTTTTAGAATCAGCACTTGTGATAAGAATCATTAGTTTGCTAAGTCATTTTATTCCATTAGATCTAGATACTTTAAGGTTTATAATTCAGTATTAGGTTATCAATCTAATTTATTCTATGTGTTAGCTATCAAGTTAAGTTACTAAATCAAACCATTTACAATTAGCTTAGCATAGTATTTACTAACAATAGCCACTGCACTCCAGGCCATGCCCTGTCACATGCACTTCACTCAATACCCAAGCTATCTCCCTTTCAACTCTCCTCTCTCTTACAGTCTAGCTTTCTTTCTATTGTCATTTTGGGTGTTATAAGATTTAGGTTTTAACATTTCAAGTCAGTCAGTTTGATGCATTTCTGCTGGTCAACATCGTGGTTGAATATTCTTTGGAGGCTATTTCTTGAAGTTGTGCCTTGGAAGTTTTGAGGAGTTATATTCTTATTACTGAGGTTAGTTTCTATTGTGTGTTATTGTATTGTGTAATGTATTTATTATATTTTAATCTTATATTTAAATAGGTTTTCATTTAAAGATAATACTTTGGATTGAATAAGGTTATATTTGTGTATCGGCCATTGTAAGCAATTGGTCTGGTTTATATTTTCATATGCATTAATATCATTTTATCTTAAACATCATAATTTAAATGCATATTACCTTATTTATCATAAACCATTCATTAAATTTAAATGTGTGTCTGAGGTGAGTGATTGTTTGAATGTGTGCTAGCTATTGAGATAGGTTTTATATTAGTTTTAATTATTTGCTTTTAGATAACCATGTGACTGACTTGTGACTGACTTATATCTATCGTGAACCTGCTGTCACGCAGCGGTGAGTTTCATGGCTTTGTGTATTTTATATTTGCTTATGTATTTCATGTATTTTGTATCAATAAGTATCCGGTATGTTTACATTTTATGATGTGAATATTTATTATCATGTGTGTCATGATTCTATATACATAATGTGTAATTATTGTGTTGAGTTCTATATGTCTGTGTGTATGTTACACATGCTGATTATCAAGGTGATTCTATTTATGGTAATATGGATGATGTGATGTAATACTTCACACTGATGTTGTATCTAAGACTGTAATGTGTAATTGGATGATAATTATGTTTTTATAATGCTAAATGTGTCAAGTTGATACAGTGATTTGTTGCAATGAGTGCTTGTGTATCATGTTTTAATATTGTTATACTCCTGTATTTCAGGGTTCAGAACATAGATTGGTAATAAACTGTGTCAAGCCTCACACCCCTAGTAGTTGGTCTTCTCTTTTGGACTAAGAGTTTCCTACACACTACTACATTTGGAGCCCCCAGTGAGGACTTTGACATGTGAGAGGAAGAGCGAGAACGATAGCGGACTCGTCAAGAAGAATACCTGACCTACATCAGAGACTGTGTGAGTTAATTCCGTTATGATGATGCCGTAGCTTTTGTGCGATTCGAGGATATAGTCCGGACTCTGATCATGAAACCATTCAATTCCTAAATATTAAATAAAATGTAGGTTATTCAAAATAAAGTTTAGTTTCATTCCATATTCTTTAGTATTTTCTTAGTTTAGTTTAAGTTGTTGTTATCTTACATTCTCTTGTGTCTCAGGTGTTTGTGTTCATTTATTCATTCGGTTCTTGTGTTCATTTATTGGGTTGTCATGTAGCTTTGTAGAATTTCTTAGTTGTGTCTTTATTCTGCTATCTCTATATCCTTCCCTTCATCCATTAGCACTTGCATATTCACCATGTAATTATTCACTAACTTAGTTATGTAATATACTGTATAGTGTTTATTGTTTATTCATAGTATTTATTTAAGTTCTAGTGCATTAACTTAGCTAAGATGTCATAGTTAAGTTTACCATTAGCCGTATATCATATCACTTTAATTAAGTATTAGTGTAGTATACTTTAGGTATTTATTAGTTGTAATAAATTGTAGGTTTAGTTTCTCTGGTGTTCATTCAATTTACGTGTTTCATTGTATGCAATTAATCTCAATTTGTTAAACATTCAAATATGTACTCCAACAATAATTAGGATCACTCATTAAATTATTCACTCACTTATTACTGTTTCACAATTCCCAAGTATTAAGTATCACACATATCCTTGTTAGTAATCAATCACATTTGTTAATTTTCACACATCTGTGTCAGTTACAATGGCAGAGAGTAATTTGCAGGAGGATGAAATCCTTAAGCTTGTGGTAACATTGAACAAGCTTAAGCTTCATCCAAATGTTGAATCTCCTGAGGATCTAATGGCATGGATGGCAGAGTGTGTGGGGGAGACCCAAATGAAATCTGAAAAAGATAATGCATCTTCTTCAGTTTCTGACGGTCACTCACCCCAGTCCCCATCCAACTTGTTAAAGCTCCCGAAACCCCACGACTTCCATTCTTTTCTGGTGATAGCAACAAAGATTCTTATGACCTTTGGAAATATGAGGTCAAGTGCTTATTCATGGACAAGAATCACTCTGAGGATGCAATCAAACAAGCTATTCATCGATCACTCAGAGGACTTGCCGCCAGAATACTTTTACACATGGGAACAACGGTGGATGTGCGGGCTATAATGGACAAGATGGACTCTATTTATGGGGACGTTGACGCCACGGAGACTCTTCTTGCTAAGTTTTACTCTGCCAAGCAACTTGAAACAGAGAGTGTAGCAACATGGGCATGTCGGCTCGAGGATTTGTTGTGTCAGGCTATTGATGCTGGGGAAGTATCGGATGTCAAGAAGGACCAGATGCTACGTGCCATGATATGGAACGGACTCCTTCCAAGACTCAAGGACATTTCAGGACACAAATATGGTCAGAGTCACACCTCCAGTGAATTGCTAGTACACCTTCGGAGGATTGAACAAGAATTAAAGGGACGTGTAACAGCCAGGAAATCTACAGTTTTGAGTTTGACTGCTGACAAGGAGAACAAGGAGCTCTCAGAGATCAAGGGTATGATAAGGAAGCTGACTACAGAAGTGGCCGAACTGAAGAAAGACAAGTTTTCACAAGTATCTAGGACTCCACGACAGTCACAAGGCCCCAAATCACAGGAGCTATCTCAGGACTACTACCCTCAGCCTCCTCAAGGCCCTCCTCTTCAAGGACCCCAACCTCAAGGATCACCTTTCCATGGACCCTCACCACCTCCACAAGGACCCAGAGGATCTTACGGATCACAAGGACCCAGACTGAGACAGGGATGGACGTATGATGACAGAGGCCAGTACGTTCCCATCTGCTACAGATGTCAGCAATTAGGACACTTGAGCTACCAGTGCAACATCAGGATGGACCACAATTGGCATTTAAACTAAGAGAAATCCGTGGAATAGGACAACCACTGGATTTTAGTCTTAACTGTCCCAAAGACAATTCTTGTCTTGTTGGTAGTGCCACTGAGGTAGAGGTTGCCGTTCAGGGAGTAACTACCACAGCTTTATTGGACACTGGAGCGACAGTTTCTACCCTGAGCGAGTCCTTCTATCATCAGAACCTGGCAAACTTACCTCTGCAACCCTTAAAGAGCATTCATGTGGAGTGCGCTGATGGCAATCAGTTACCATACTTGGGATACATTACAGCACCTTTGACCGTGATTGGTATGACACCATCACAACACGAAGGGCTGTTCCTTGTAGTCCCAGACAGTAGCTACAATGCTGCTGTTCCGGTGTTATTGGGGACTAACATCCTCAAGACACTTATGCTCGAGTGTAAGGGTCAGTATGGGACTCGCTTCCTTCAGTCTGCTGATCTGCACACTCCGTGGTATTTGGCATTTCGGTGTATTTCCCTGCGTGAAAAAGAACTGGCAAAGAGGAAACATCAACTCGCTATTGTCAAGTCTGCTGAGAGTCAAATTTTCATCATTCCACCTAACGCAGAAGTCAAGATCAAGGGCTACGTTGACAGACCTATTAATTACCCACCTACTTGTGCCATCTTACATGCTACGGAAACTTCATCCATTCCAGATGACCTTGATGTTGCACCTTGCCTCGTGAGGTACAACAAGGAAAGGAGATCCCCAGTGGAAGTTCACGTCAGTAATGTCACTACTAGGACTGTCGCCATTTACCCCCATGCTCTACTGTGTGAGATACAGCCTGTCACTATCGAGGATACACCACCTACTCTGCAGGGTGAAAAGGAACCCGTCCTTGACCTCATGGACTTCAACTCAGCAGCTGTGACTGATTCTCAACTGACAGAGGGCAAGACTGTTATCAAGGATAACATTGACATTTTTCTACTGGAGAGACTGATGTTGGCCACACAGACAGGATGGCACATCGTATTGAACTTGAGGATGAGACTCCATTCAAACAGAGACACAGACGGATCCCTCCTCCGATGTATCAGGAAGTTAAGGACCATCTCCAACAACTTCTTCTCGCAGGAATCATCAGGAAGTCCTACTCTCCGTGGTCCTCCAACGTTGTGTTAGCCAGGAAGAAGAACGGTAAACTTAGGATGTGCGTGGACTACCGCCAGCTCAACAACAGGACTATTAAGGACAACTATGCGCTTCCGAGGGTAGAGGAACTCTTTGACGCTCTTGCAGGATCCAAGATGTACTCAACGCTTGACATGAAAAGTGGCTATCATCAGGTCGAACTTGCTGAGGAACATAAGGATAGAACCGCATTTACTGTTGGCCCACTTGGCTTTTATGAATATAACCGGATGCCATTTGGATTATGTAACAGCCCAGCAACATATCAGCGTTTGATGAATGAGTGTTTTGAGTGTCTTAAGATCTGCCTGATATACATGGACGACATCATCATATTCTCTGACAGCTATGAGCAACACCTTGAGCGTCTTTCCCTAGTATTTGACCGGATCAGAGAATGTGGACTGAAGTTAACACCAAGCAAGTGCTCATTCTTCAAGGACAAAATCAAGTTTCTCGGACATGTTGTTTCTTCAGAGGGTATTGAAGCGGATCCAGATAAAGTTCAGCGGATCAAGGATTGGCCATGACCAAAGACTCCAGAACAAGTCCGATCTTTCCTTGGTTTCGCTGGATATTACAGGAAGTTCGTCAAGGATTTTGCCAAGATAACTTACCCTTTGACCCGTCTCATGCCAGCGCCACAGCAAGTGAAGAAAAGCAGGAAGAGGACTAGCCCGACAACAGAACCATGGCACTGGGATTTAGAACAAGAGGAGTCGTTCGAACACTTGAAGAAACTGCTATCAGCTCCGCCAGTGTTAGGATACCCAGACTACAGGAAGAAATTTGAACTCCACACTGATGCCAGCACTCATGGACTTGGCGCCGTCTTATACCAGGAAGATGACAGAGGACAGAAGCATGTGATCTGCTACGCTAGTCGAGGGTTAAGTAGGTCAGAACGGTACTATTCAGCTCATCGTCTTGAGTTCTTGGCACTCAAGTGGGCGGTGACTGAAAAGTTTCGGGATTATCTGTATGGTGGCACATTCACAGTGTACACTGACAATAATCCTTTGACCTATGTGCTCACCTCTGCTAAGCTAGATGCTACCGGTCATCGCTGGTTAGCATCTCTAGCAGCCTTCAACTTCGACATCTATCGCCCAGGTCGCAACAATGCAGATGCTGATGGACGTTCAAGACTCCCAGCTGAAGAGAGGATAAACACAGATTCAATAGGAGCTATTTGCCATACTCTGCATCACCAGCCTTATGTGGAATCTCTGTGTATGTCGGCACAAGTTGTGGATCTGGAACAAGACAAGAGCCAAGACATTCGGAACATGACTATGACAGACTGGAGGAAAGCTCAATCACAGGACCCTGTTCTCCAGCCTTGGATTGACAGTGTGAGGAGAGGCCGCAAACAAAGAAAGGAAGTCGTACCACAAGTGAAACCTCACCTATTACTCTCAAGAGTTTTTGACAACTTGCAACTGAAAGATGGTGTTCTATACAAGCAAGTCATTATTGGAGAAGAGAAAAAGCTGCAGCTTGTACTTCCCTCCGCCTTTATCAAGACAGCACTTGAAGGATGCCATGATGACTTAGGACACCCTGGGAGAGACAGAACATACTCACTGCTGCGGGACAGATTTTACTGGCCAGGAATGCAGAAGGATGCAGAAGAATTGATACAACAGTGTTGACGATGTCTCAGAAGGAAGTCTCCAACTAACGCTAGAGCACCACTCGTAAGCATCAAGACCACCCAGCCCTTGTATGCATGGACTTTCTATCACTGGAATCGTCTAGAGGATACGAAAACATCTTGGTGATAACAGACCACTTCACTAGATATGCCATGGCCATTCCTACACGAAACCAGACAGCCAAGACCACAGCAGAGGCGTTCTACACCAATTTCGTCCAGCACTATGGGATTCCACAACGACTACATACAGATCAAGGTGCCAACTTTGAAGGGAATCTAATGAAGGAACTTTGTGCTCTGCTTAACATCAAGAAGTCTCGGACCACTCCATACCATCCCATGGGAAACGGCATGATGGAAAGATTCAACAGGACACTCTGTGACATGCTCGGGACCCTATCACCTGACAAGAAACGGGATTGGAAGAACTATGTAGGACCTCTAGTCCATGCCTATAATTGCATCCGTCATGAGTCTACAGGACAAACACCATTCTTTCTCATGTTTGGAAGAGAGCCCAGGTTACCTATAGACCTTGCCTTTGGGATAGAGCCTAGCCACACCCACAAGTCTGTTCTACAGTATACCAAGGACCTTCGAGAACGACTTAGGCAAGCCTACAAGCAAGCAGCGGACAACTCTGCAGAGTCCCAAGAGAAGCAGAAAGCGGGATATGATCTCAAAGTGCGAGGAGCCACAGTTGAAGTTGGTGACAGAGTCCTAGTGAAAGTCCTGGCATTCGATGGGAAGCATAAACTCGCAGATCGATGGGAAGAGGATGTATATGTCGTTTTGGATCAACCCAACTTTGGAATTCCTGTGTACCTTGTTCAGAAGGAGAACGGTGAAGGACGCAAGAGGACATTGCATCGGAACCATCTGTTACCCATTGGATTCATCCAGAACTCTGATCCCCAGTCAACCTACCAAAGACCAGTGCCAGTGCAAGGAAACCAGAACAAACCAGTTCCTCCTACTTCGGAACCAACCGTTACGGAACAAGGAGAAGATGAAGAAGAAACAGAAGAAGAGGATGTGTATTTGGTGCTTGTTGAGCCGTCTGAAAATGCAGCAGAAGTCGAGGACACAACAGTCATTGATGCTGAGCCTGCTGGGGAAGATGACGACTCTGCCCAAGTTGTGATTGGTGACGATCATGATCTTCTTGAGGCAGAGGGTTTCTCTTCTGGTGGTGACGACCACATGGCTTCTACGCAAGAAGACACAGAAGAAGACCCAGCTAATGTTCAAGACGGACAAGACCAGATACCAGGGGAAGATACAGTTGAGGAACATACAGTTCCTGAAGATACGGAGAGTACCCCAGACAGAGAGGACGAGATACCAGGTGATGACGCCGTTGAGGAACAGACTGTTCCTGAGGATGAAGATTACCCAGAAGCCCAAGTCAGAGATGAGCCGGAAGCTGTGCCACAACCACCTGCCGACACATCAACTGAATCTAGGACTCCAGGAAGGGGGGGGCGGGATAGCGCAGTGGTTAGCGCGTTCGGCTTCGGATCAAGAGGTCCGTGGTTCGAATCCCGCCAGGGGCACGGCAACTTTGTCTGCAGTAGAGAACTGTTCTACACGCAGTCAGGTTTGGGTGCAATGCTACACTGAATTTCAGTGCAGTACCACCCATGGTTCGCTAGTTCCAGCCGTTACTCGCAGGTTTCACCGCAATGCATAGCCACATGGCGTTGCGGGCTTTCTCCCTGCCATAATACTAGCAGCCGTGATGTAAGTGAAATACTCTTGAAAGCGGCGTTAAACACTAACTCACTCACTCACTCACTCCAGGAAGGGACACTCCAGCCAACCTGTCCTATGCTGGAAGTACACCATCTTCTGGACGAAGAAGAATGCTTCCTGCATTACCGCCACGGAGATCTGACAGGAATTCTCGACCACCGTCTTGGATGTCATCAGGAGAGTACCTGATGAGCCACAGAGTGAGAGACATGGAGTCCAGGACCAGAGCATTGCAAGATATTTCCCAGATACTCCGCTCCCTTTTTGGATTGGAATGACGAGGACGCCATTTCTTGGGAGGGGGAAGTGTGTGGCAGTGTTGGAATTGTACATAGATTTATTTATGATTAAACTCTAGTTGAAAGACAGTTGGAGTTGTGTTGTTTATAGCATTTTAACATAGTTAGTGTTTTTAGAATCAGCACTTGTGATAAGAATCATTAGTTTGCTAAGTCATTTTATTCCATTAGATCTAGATACTTTAAGGTTTATAATTCAGTATTAGGTTATCAATCTAATTTATTCTATGTGTTAGCTATCAAGTTAAGTTACTAAATCAAACCATTTACAATTAGCTTAGCATAGTATTTACTAACAATAGCCACTGCACTCCAGGCCATGCCCTGTCACATGCACTTCACTCAATACCCAAGCTATCTCCCTTTCAACTCTCCTCTCTCTTACAGTCTAGCTTTCTTTCTATTGTCATTTTGGGTGTTATAAGATTTAGGTTTTAACATTTCAAGTCAGTCAGTTTGATGCATTTCTGCTGGTCAACATCGTGGTTGAATATTCTTTGGAGGCTATTTCTTGAAGTTGTGCCTTGGAAGTTTTGAGGAGTTATATTCTTATTACTGAGGTTAGTTTCTATTGTGTGTTATTGTATTGTGTAATGTATATATTATATTTTAATCTTATATTTAAATAGGTTTTCATCTAAAGATAATACTTTGGATTGAATAAGGTTATATTTATGTATCGGCCATTGTAAGCAATTGGTCTGGTTTATATTTTCATATGCATTAATATCATTTTATCTTAAACATCATAATTTAAATGCATATTACCTTATTTATCATAAACCATTCATTAAATTTAAATGTGTGTCTGAGGTGAGTGATTGTTTGAATGTGTGCTAGCTATTGAGATAGGTTTTATATTAGTTTTAATTATTTGCTTTTAGATAACCATGTGACTGTGACTTGTGACTGACTTATATCTATCGTGAACCTGCTGTCACGCAGCGGTGAGTTTCATGGCTTTGTGTATTTTATATTTGCTTATGTATTTCATGTATTTTGTATCAATAAGTATCCGGTATGTTTACATTTTATGATGTGAATATTTATTATCATGTGTGTCATGATTCTATATACATAATGTGTAATTATTGTGTTGAGTTCTATATGTCTGTGTGTATGTTACACATGCTGATTATCAAGGTGATTCTATTTATGGTAATATGGATGATGTGATGTAATACTTCACACTGATGTTGTATCTAAGACTGTAATGTGTAATTGGATGATAATTATGTTTTTATAATGCTAAATGTGTCAAGTTGATACAGTGATTTGTTGCAATGAGTGCTTGTGTATCATGTTTTAATATTGTTATACTCCTGTATTTCAGGGTTCAGAACATAGATTGGTAATAAACTGTGTCAAGCCTCACACCCCTAGTAGTTGGTCTTCTCTTTTGGACTAAGAGTTTCCTACACACTACTACAGATATATCCCAAATAAGAGTCTGATAGCACAAATATTTTACAAGTTATCGTGTTTACAAGGATTTTTTTAGCGATTTCAGAACTCGTGACCTTGACCTTTGACCTTGAATGTGAACATGTCAAAAACATTCCCCAGGGGTATAAGTAAGAAGTTATGTATATGAGTTCTCAAAACCTAATTAGGAAAAAAGTTATAGCCAATACAAAACGCGCCGGCGGCGATGGAAACTGCACAAAAACTGATAGCAGCTCCGACTTAGTTGGAGCTGCTAATAACTAGGATTGACACGTCAATACTTAGGTCTTCAAGACTTCTGCTTGACCTTGAACTCCATGTTTGACTCTCGGTTATGCATCAGTTTCTCTGCTTTAAAATGAGCTATCAAACATGTCTCTATCTTCAGTAGTTATTTTACAAAAAATCTCCAAAGACAATGACTCTCTGAAAATTGAACAATTGCTTATTAATGGACCCCTACATGATCTTTCTCACGATTAAGACAAAATGGTTAATATTTTCATACTAAGTTGCAACTTAGAACATATTCTGCTTTAATTTCCACTTAAGTACAGTCATCAAAAACGTTCGGATAGTGAAATGTTCGGACTACTGAGTACTGATGACTACTAAAGAGATTAGTTTGGTTACATCTTCCTACCGTTCGGAAACTGCGAGATTCGGATTATCGGTGGCCGGATTATCGCGGCTTGACTGTAGATGTAATCAACATTTAAATTGCATACATAATTATTGCGTTATGATTTTCTGAATATTCAAGAAAATACTAAAAAAATGCTTAAATTTTGACCCCTAGACAACGTTTGCGATGTTCGGAGCTTAACTATCAACTTTTTGATAAAAGCGTTTGACAGAAAAGTTGTTGTTATTGAAATTGTGCATTCGAAGGTGTAAATGCAGTTTCCATATCTTAATTCGTTAAGCAGTTATGATCCTTTGAACTTTGCTGAAAAATGGCGATTTTTGAAAAATGACAATCTTCTTTGACCGGTCACATATAAAGTATCACAGATACATGTTTGAAATTAATTGTTCTTGATAAATGACATCTCTACTTCAGTATGCCGTACTAAACATAATTGTATCTTTAGCAGTTTACAATTTGAAAATTCTCCAAATGAAATAACCCCCTAAAAGTCTCAAAATCACAAAATTGTACTTTTTTGGAAATTTGTCAAAATTGTGTCGATAGTATCAACTTTTACATGATATTGATATGTTATGGAATTGTTTCACTAGTTAAAGGTAAGAGATGGCAATCAGTAACTTCGAAATAAGTTCATTATTTACAGAGTTATGTCCCTTTGAACAATTAGTAGAAAAAGGCCGTTTTGAAAATGACAAAGTTTAAGGGCAGATTATTAAAATTGTAGAAAGAAATTCAAAATTCGGGCTCTTACAGGCCCTTTGAATTTAAATTGCCTTTAAAATGAGCTATCACACATAGCTGCATGTATTGCCGTGAATTAGGAGAAGATTTTCAAAGACACGTACCCTCAAAACCGCGAAAATTCACAAAATTTTTAGTTTTTGCGAAAAAGCAAAAAAAACTATTATTACGGCCGAAAACAGCTATATGCCTAATCAATGGGGAATGGTGTTGCCCATATTTTGGTGAAGGTTTTGTGAAATTATCTTGAATAGTTTTCGAGCTAATAAGGTTTGAAGTTTCAACTTCAAGGGGAGATAACTCTAGAAAGAAGTCGAAAATAAAAAAACAGCGAACGTACAGAACTAGATAATGTGCCTAGCTATCTTCCCTAAAACTTTCATGGGAATCGTTTGAGCCGTTACTTTACAGTAGGGCGCATCAAAAACGTCGGAAAAATAATAAGAAAAAAGGACATAGTAATAACAATAGGTCTTCTAGACATTCGTCTTGAAGACCTAATAATAGAAGGATTCGCATAAAAACAATAAGTCTTCAAGACTATGTCTTGAAGACCTAAAAAGAATCTCGACAATAACAATAGGTCTTTCAGACTAGTCGTCTGAAGACCTAAAAATAGTAGATGATTCAGCTTAAATCATTGAAAGTACCGTTGAGAACATTGTGATTTGTCATAAATGTTCATATGGTGGCAGAATTTATTTTTAAAATATTTTAACCATTTAAAAAATGAAAATCTTGATTTTCTGTCATTTTTCAGACTTAATTGAGACCGCAAATGACTGTACTCGAGTGGTATTATTGTTTATTCCTGTAGACACTATATGTATCTAGTATACCTGAACAATTAATGCAGTTTTGAGTTTAACTGAATAAGTTATGTCCCCATGAAGTAGGTCCCGTTATCGTTGATTTTGATTTTGTGTCATTTTTCAGCTTTAATTGAAACCGTAAATGACTTAGTCCAGTTGCCAAGTTAACATTTTTTCATTAACCTTGCAAAAAGGTCTCACAATGGATTTTTGGTGTTTTGAATACTTTAAACTCTAAATATTAAGAAACCACCGGGTGCAAAGCTGGCACCCTTGAGCATTTTTCATAAATGAGGTTTTAAAAAGCCCCTGTCAATGACAAAGATCGAGCTGACGACTATAAAGAAGAAGAATAAGTTGTGTGGTAAGTAGTATTGCTACCCAACTTCCTGTTTACATTGGAGACATGACATTTGTACATCTGAACTGCAGTTTGATGCCATCTAGCCTAAATTCACGATATGGTAATCCAAATTTATGTTTCTACATTGAAAGAAAGAATAGAGAAAGCATTATTAAAACTGTTTCAATAATATCAAAGAAATTTGTGATATAGTGTAAAACAGATGAAGGTGAAATGTGTCGTCTGCTAGCCTCCACTCAATAACTGTCAACATGCTAAAACAATAATTCTTGCAAAATATTATCAAACCATGACTGCATATTGCCTTTATAAACAATTCCCCAAGCCATCATGGTCAAATCTTAAAATAGTGCCATTAAAATAATTTATTATTTGGTAAATTTGACTGTATGGTACGTGGCAAAGAGAAAAACTATTAGCCGGCAACTACCTTGATATGGAAAGAGTCTTCAGATGAAAAGTGAAAAAAATAACTATTATTTTTTTTAAATGAAATATCAATACATAAACAGAATAATTCTATTTGCTTTTATTAAAGTTATTTAATTTGCCATTTGTATTGTTTTAAACAATGATTTTATTTTTCATTTGAGCCAAATTTTGTCAGTTTCAATGTTTGAATAAATGTAATGAAAACTTGACTCTTTTGATTTAAGCTAATGAATTAAACAGCCAAAGTAAACTTTTAAGATGAAATTTCAGTAATAATTGCCTTCTTGAAAGTAATAAGAATTAATAAACAAAATGTAGATGGTAAATATGTAGATTTTAATTTGTTTATTTTAATCAATTTATTTTCACCACATTCATTATTATTCATAGAATTAAATAAGAACAAAACATATATGCTTACTAAAGGAAATCACAACCCTCTCAATAAATAAAAACAAGAACATTTATCTAAACAAATTAATTTAAATAAAAAAATAAACAGATTTGATTTTTTTTCTCAATTTCCTTCACCACATTCAAATCTTATATTTCATAGAATAAATAAACAAAATGTATGTGATTATTCAAGGAAATCACATCTCTCTTAAACAAGAGTCATCAGAAGATGACATATCCCACCGGTTCCACAAAATTTGTAAAACACATCTTTTACAGATACTTGTGTATCTACTACCGTACTTCAGTTAGTGGGTATTACAGAGTTTCAGGAATGTTAAGGGTTTTAGACTTCTGCAGAAGCAGTCAAAATCAACAACAACCAACATCCATCTCATGTTTCTATGGAAACAGAAAAAAATAAATTTTTCAGAATCTGATATTATCAAAAGGCATCACTTCAGTCAATGGGTAATACACATGCAAAGTTTCAGGAAGATATGATGAACGGTTTTGGAGCTGTGCTCCGGAAACGAACCTGTCTCTGAACAAAGTCCAACTTCCACATGTTTCTATGGAAATGAAAAAAAAAAAAAAATTCAGAAAACTGAAAATATCAAAAGGCACCACTTCAGTTGGTGGGTAATACACATGCAAAGTTTCAGGAAGATATGATGAACGGTTTTGGAGCTGTGCTCCGGAAACGAACCTGTCTCTGAACAAAGTCCAACTTCAACATGTTTCTATGGAAACGAAAAAAAATAAAATTTTCAGAAATCTGAAAATATCAAAAGGCACCACTTCAGTTAGTGGGTAATACACATGCAAAGTTTCAGGAAGATATGATGAACGGTTTTGGAGCTGTGCTCTGGAAACGAACCTGTCTCTGAACAAAGTCCAACTTCAACATGTTTCTATGGAAAAGAAAAAAAAATAATAATTCAGAAATCTGAAAATATCAAAAGGCACCACTTCAGTTGCTGGGTAATACACATGCAAAGTTTCAGAAAGATATCATGAATGGTTTTCGAGTTCTGCTCCGGAAACCAAATGATTACGGACGGACAGACGGACGGACGGACGGACGGACGGACAGACGGACGGGGCGATGACTATATCCCACGGTATTACATACCGGTGGGATAAAAAGGAACAGGTAAGTATATTTAAAAAATCAAATTAAGATACAAAATTATAATATAAACAAGATCTTAATTTATTAGGTCTTCAAGACGAATGTCTCGAAGAACTATTGTTATTATCCTGATTCTTTTATTAAGGATTATGCCCTTTGGGGCAGAATCCTTATTGTTATTGGCGTGTTTTTTTTGTTGTTTTTTTTTTATTATTTGCACCGATCTTGTGACAGCAATTCAGCCAAAACGGCTGCAGATAATTCAACCAAACTTTGCAGTCTGACAGCCCTTACTAACCACACGACACAGCAAGCTTTTGGGCCCAATCAGTTGTCCCACTAAAGGTCCAGTTCGAATCCAAATTTCGATTTTTAACATGGGAAAAATTTTTAAAATGCACTTAGAGACTTGGAAATTTTTGCAAAAGATGCGCAATGACCATGCGAGCAAAAAAGTAATTCATGGCGAATTCGTAAGTCACGTGGTTTTTCCGCCATTTTGATTTTAGACGCATTTTACAATTTTCCGACCCCATGCACCTTTGGCAATCTTCTCCTCTGAAGATACTAGCATCTAAGAGCTCAAACTTGCATATATGTGTAGCTAAAGGGTTGGTGATTAAACGATACTCCAAACCATTAGCGTACCTCTTATACTTTTTTCACAGTGACCTTTCAAAGTCCGACAATTTTTTAAAATCGCAAACTTCAAAGGGCAATAATTCAAAAACCTATTAATGGAATTGAACGATTTTTTCAGGAGAGTAAGACAGGACTATGGTCTTTATGAATCAATAATAAAATCGCTCGCGAACAGTCATTTCCGGTCATAATAAAGAAAAACTTTAACATGGGGAAAATCTTCAAAATCCACATAGAGACTCTAAACTTATTTCAAAAGATGCGCAGGAACAATACAAGGAAAAAAGTAAATCATGACCAAATCGTAGGTCACGTGGTTAAGCCGCCATTTTGATTTTCTTAAAATTTGTCTGATTTTGACATGTTAAATTTGGGTCTAAATAATCCCAGTGACATACTAGAGACTCGCAACTTGTTTTAAAAGATGCTTAATAACTAGACAAGCAAAATATGTTACCATTGCGAAGTCGTAGGTCACGTGGTTTCGACGCCATATTGAATTTTAACCTTTTTTGATCATGCACTTTTGCAGAAACACCACTTTGAAGACAGTTGCATCTAAGCGCTGAATCTTAGATTTATATGCAGCTGAAGCATTCGAGAATAACAAGTTTGTTATATTTTGAGTAAACTCCTAAAACTTGTTTCACAATCACCTTTCAAAGTATGGTCATTTTGAATATTTTAATAAGTTTGATTTGAACTGACTTGATGAAGATTTTATTGAAGCGTCACTAGACAATAGACCACTCATAATTTGATTTTCAGTAATTTCTATTGTAGAGGCATCGGACATAGCTATGAACTTTTACTTCAACCCGGAAGCAATTCAGAGACAATGCAGTCCATTTCATTTTGATGTGTAAACAGAGGAAATTCCTACTTTCGTTTTTACATACATTGTTTTGCTGGGGAGTCAGTCATGCTAAACATTATATATTGATGGCGTTATAAATGTATCGAGAATTATTGACTGTTGCCTGAAATTACCAATTTGAAGATAATCGACTCAGGATAATGACAATATAGGCCAATATGTTAAAGTAGTTCTGATCGAAAACCGGACACTGCACCACGATTAACGCAAATCTGTTAGACGATCGGATTTGATATGGGAAACCCATTAACAACACACACACAAACACGAGTTACACGACAATGTAGGTTTATATTGTTTTAAAGGTCTGTGCATGTCAATGGGACGTGTAGTTTCGGTTCTGAATATTTATATAATGATGTTAATTGTTGCTCATGCTGAAATAACCTACACGTTTGCTGTACAGTGTATGTTGACGTAATTGCATCAATGCATAATGATACTCCCAAGAGCAAAAACATGATCTTGGACAAAATATCAACAAGTGCTACATAAATTCCCTTAATTTCGAAAAATATTATCGGAACAAAACAGTGTCTTATAGATGTATAAAATATAATCACTAATTTCCCCGCCTAAACATAAGATAACCGATAGCTCAGTGGTATGATCGTTGGGTTTGTATTCCAGCGTATTCCAACTGAGTTCAAGTCCATCAGTAAAAATCTTTTTTGACTTAAATATAGTTTCAAATGTTCAAAACTTATTTTGTTTTGTATGTTAAATTGTTTTGACTTGTTTTTGAACTTTTATTCTAAAAATTCATATTGGCAACACTGTCAACATTAGTGTACTGGCTACTTTTTTGGGTTGCATTTTTGAATAGTTCTTTACATGTAACAAATAAGATGATGTCATGAAATATTTTGGTACGTTTGTTGTTTTGCCGATTTTGGATTTTCGACTTCTTTAATGAGATTTGGGTCCAATTAGTTAACAATTTAAATCTCAAAGAAAATCCACTTTCTCAGTTTCTAAGGTACGTGTCTTCATTAATCTTCCCCTAAATTACAGCAATACATACAAAATCCAACTTTCCAATGCAAGGCATAACTCTTGCCAGTCTTCATAACTGGATGATTTAGGCCTTGCAGTATTTACTTAAGAAATCTGTGTTTAGAAATCCAGGCCCGCTATGCATTTCTGGTACAGCGATTCAATATCTTGGCACAACAAAGCGATGGGAATACCACAAGGGTTAAATCAGACAGTAATGTTTTGTCTGCGTTGTAGACTACACATTGTTAATGGGGTTGGTTCCGGATGGCAGGTGGGGTGAGGATGTAGTGTCTTCATGACGTTGATCAATGTCTTCCAAGTCAGACTTCGTAAGCCAAATGGATTTGTCTGTACTGGATGAGTGAATGGTACATTCCATACGGGTAGTTGTTGTACTCCCGGCATAGGTTCATTTTAAATGGAAGAATCATAATTATTTCGCTAATAGGCCTATACTTAAGAACAGGAAGATTTTCTGGATAACAACTTCTTTAATGTGAAAATACACGACGTTTCGGAGTACATACTCACTCCTTCATCAGGTGGAATGTAAGGAAATAACAAAATATGGTACATTTATATAGGCATAAACTTAAACAAATCGTTACACCACTTTGAAGATATTTGCATCTAAGCGATACAACTTAGATTTATATGCTGCTGAAGCATTGGGGAATAACAAGTAACATTAAATAACTCATAATGTCCTTTCAAGGTATGGTGAACATGTGAACAAGTTGGATATGATGAGGATTTTATTGAAGTGTCATGTGAAAGAGTTACTTCCCCTTGGCCACCCTACGATGCTGTGAGCATGCAGACTGACTGACAACACTACCTCACTACATAAACTACCTAACTGGAAAAAGGGCCATTAGCACGATAATTTATATGACTAATGAGTTTTAAATAGAAGTTCAACAAATTTGAGTTTTATTTTGATGTGTGAACAGGAAATTCACAATTTTGTTTTGGCTTACATTGTGTTGTTGGTGTTCAGGTCTGTTATATATGGTGCTATTGTATGTAGAAGTACTGAATGTTGCCGAAAATGACCAATTTGAAGACAGTCGACTCAGTATAGTGACGATATATATGTAAAAGTAGTTCTGGTCGAAAACCGGACACTGCATCACGATTAAACACGATTTTACTATTGTCATAGTAAGCTACGTCCAAATAAGGCAAGATGATATTTTCCTGCGCCCGCCAAAAGAGTCCCGCTTCCATCATTCACACATTACACATGTGGCAATTGATTAACAAACTCATCAATGAAACTACGCTCGTTTTAAGCAAGTCTTTCACACAGTATACCTATTGAAACCATTCAATGCGTATTCTAAAAACAGCTAAGGGTAACGGATTTCAGACATCATTGTCTCGTTTCCAGAGACATTTATTCTGCCGTTTCTAACACTTTATGAAGCCCTGTTCTACATCTTCATTGTCCTTGCATTTCTAAACTATTTCAATTCTATTCCTTCTCTTTTCTTTTTATTCAAAAATTATTATCAAATCATATTCTACCTAACCAGTACACCAATTGTTCCCTTTTGAAAATAGGTCTGAAACAACCACTTCCGGTCCATTCATTTACGTAAGTACACGCTCACACAATTGTATATTGTCACACAATTGTTCGATTTTAACATGTAAACTTTGGGTCTCAATAATCCTACAGACAAGCTAGAGACATGCAAATGCTTCGCAATTACATCAGAAGGATGGCTTCATTCATTACATTTAATCTATCTATGCGCAGAATCCGCTTGTCGTCGCTTGCTACTATATTTAAGGATTCTGCCCTTTGGGGCAGAATCCTTATTGTTATTGGTGTGTTTTTTTTTGTTTTTTTTTATTATTTGCACCGATCTTGTGAACGCGATTCAGCCAAAACGGCTGCAGATAATTCAATCAAACTCGGCAGTCTGATAGCTCTTACTAAGGACACGGCACAATAAGCTTTTGGGCCCAATCGTTTCAGCCATTAAAGGTCCAGTTCGATTCCAAATTTCGATTTTTAACATGGGAAAAATTTTCAAAATGCACTTAGAGACTTGAAACTTTTTTCAAAAGATGCGCAATGACCATGCGAGCAAAAAAGTAAAACATGGGGAATTCGTAAGTCACGTGGTTTTTCCGCCATTTTGATTTTAGACACATTTTATAATTTTCCGACCCCATGCACCTTTGGCAATCTTCTCCTCTGAAGATACTAGCATCTAAGAGCTCAAACTTGCATGTATGTGTAGCTAAAGAGTTGGTGATTAAATGAATGTCCAAAGCATTAGCGTACCTCTTATACTTTTTTCACAGTGACCTTTCAAAGTCCGACAATTTTTTAAAATCGAAACTTCAAAGGGCCATAATTCAAAAACCTACCAATGGAATTGAAAGATTTTTTCAGGAGAGTAAGACAGGACTATGGTCTTTATGAATCAATAATAAAATCGCTCGCGAACAGTCATTTCCGGTCATAATAAAGAAAAACTTTAACATGGGGAAAATCTTCAAAATCCACATAGAGACTCTAAACTTATTTCAAAAGATGCGCAGGAACAATACAAGCAAAAAGGTAAATCATGACCAAATCGTAGGTCACGTGGTTAAGCCGCCATTTTGATTTTCTTAAAATTTGTCTGATTTTGACATGTTAAATTTGGGTCTAAATAATCCCAGTGACATACTAGAGACTCGCAACTTGTTTTAAAAGACGCTTAATAACAAGACAAGCAAAATATGTTACCATTGCGAAGTCGTAGGTCACGTGGTTTCGACGCCATATTGAATTTTAACCTTTTTTGATCATGCACTTTTGGGGAAACACCACTTTGAAGACAGTTGCATCTAAGCGCTGAATCTTAGATTTATATGCAGCTGAAACATTCGAGAATAACAAGTTTGCTATATTTTGAGTAAACTCCTAATACTTGTTTCACAATCACCTTTCAAAGTATGGTAATTTTGAATATTTGATAAGTTTTATTTGAACTGACTTGATGAAGATTTCATTGGAGCGTCACTAGACAATAGACCACTCCTAATTTGATTTTCATTAATTTCTATTGTACAGTAGAGGCATTGGACATAGCTACGAACTTTTACTTCAACCCGGAAGCAATTCAGTAACAATGCAGTTCATTTCATTTTGATGTGTAAACAGAGGAAATTCCTACTTTCGTTTTGACATAGGCTACATTGTTTTGCTGGGGGATCAGTCCTGCTAAAGATTATAGATGGCGTTATTGTATCGAGATATACTGACTGTTGCCGAAAATTACCAATTTGAAGATAGTCGACTCAGGATAATGACAATATATATGTAAAAGTAGTTCTGATCGAAAACCGGACACTGCACCACGATTAACGCAAATCTATTCTACTTGATGAATGTGATCATACAGCACTGCTGTACAGTGTATGTTGATGTAATTGCATCAATGCATAATGATTCTCCCAAGAGCAAAGCAATGATCTTAGACAAAATATCAACAAAAGCTATATAAATTCCCTTAATTTCGATAAATATTATCGAGCAAAACAGTGTATTATAGATGTATAAAATATAATCACTAATTTTTGTTTGTTTGTCGAACCGGACTCATGGTCTCATGGTAGAATGTCGGATTTCTAATCCAGCGATATGTAACTGGTCGAGTTCAAATCCACCAGCGAAAAACTTTTTTGACTTAAATATAATTTTAAATGTTCAAAACTTATTTTGTTTTGTATGTTATTTTGTTTTTGAACTTTTATTCATCTAAAAATTCATACTGGCAACACTGTCAACAATAGCGTACTGGCTACGTTTTTTGGTTGTATTTTTTAAAAGTTCTTTACATGTAACCTATAATTTAACCCTTACGTTGCGTTTATATATTTTACCCTTTTTAGCCCCTGTGGCGGAATTTACAGGCTCGCAGCTCGCAGCAGTAGTTTGAGCTTAGGCACTAACGAGCTCTGCTGGCGGAATTTCCAGGCGGCGATTCCGGTACCGTTTTTACGAAATATACCGCATCTACATGGCGAATACGGGCTATATACGGGCGTTGAATACAAATTCAAGTCGCGGCACCCTTACACAAATGGTTGCTTTATACCCGCATCTTTGAATTATTTTTTTACGATTTTTCTTTACTTTTCTATTACTTTGTAAAGATTGTCTTTAATTCGGGCCTTATAACATCATGAATTTGGAGCGCGCTACTGAAATTTTTATATGGACTTGAAGACCAGATGTTTGTCTTTACAATGATATAAAAAATATTAGAATGCGACCTATGGTTATAATTCTATTGTCATCTAAAGTTTGTCTTTATTTCCAGCTTCATGAAATCAAAACTCCTGAGCGCGCATATTGCGAAATTTATATGTGCTTGTAGATAGTTTATTCCTCTTTACAATGACATAAAAATTATTAGAATACGACTTATGGTTCAGAAAATATAACCAACCAAAGGAGAGTGACGCTACCCCGACAGTACCACGTGAATGGTCCCGACGCGCACCAAGTTACTGGCACTGCTTGGTCCCCCCGGGACTGTGCTAATTACAGTCAGTGTTGCATCTAGGTTTACCTAAACACGGGTCATGCAACCCTCCATCATCAAAAATGTGGGTATCATCTGAGTAGTTTGAGTAAAACACAGAAGTAGTGGTCTGAAAGCTATAAAAGTGATGAAAATTGACTTACCACATTTAGAAAACTTGAAAACTTAAACATGTGATTGCATACACACTTTGCACGACATTCGCTAGTTTCACAATAATAAACCGGTGTCGTTGTCGTAATCCAACTTCTTAAATTCATCTAACCAACGCTGACGAAATTTGGTATTACTTTACGCTTCAATGGTTTTGTCAATATTGAGATGTTTTCATTTGGATCAAAATGTTCATCTGGCTCTTCAAGATTGATACGATTTTCAGTTTCAATTTCAGTTTCTATCGTCACTTTTTTATCATTAGAATTTGCAAAATCATCAATATCATCAGTGTTACTCACAGAAACTTTCGTGAAAAAGTCTGTAATCCGTTTTCATTTTTATTGAGACATCACTACAATTGTTCATTTGGCTAAACAATGTCGAACAAAAACTCAAATTTAACCCCTCAAAACTTTGTAGTTCGGCACGGATGTCATGTCAAGCGATTGACATGCCACTATCGTCACGTGACACTGGTCAACCAATCGGTATGGCTGTAGTACTAGGACCTAATGACGTTTCATTTTTCGACCAATCACAACTGCAGTTACTGTCAATCATGGCTGTGAAGCGAAAATCAGTTCTAAATTTAGACATGGTTTTCCCAATTAACGCGAGTTTTTAATTTGTTCTTTGCCAACCTCATGAGTATATTTTAATGAAAACAATTATTTATACGCTTTCTTACTAGAGAAATGCGTACATGTGGATAATTTTGCGTAACATATGACGCATGGAAAATAGAAAATGCGTTTTAGTTAATAAAACTGCGTAAAATACGCAATTACGCTGCCTAGATGCAACACTGTACAGTACCGTTACCTCCTCGAGACCTCCTCGAGACCTCCTCGAGGGTGCCAGAGCCGAGCGCGCGTGGAACTAATGGGTACTAATGAGCACAGCATACACTAATCACCGCGGCGAACCCAATACATGTTGCGCGGTGTAAAGTTTGTCTTTATTTCCAGCTTTATAAAATCGTAAATTATTTCGCGCGCATGCGAAACACGTATGTACTTGAAGACAATTTATTCCTCTTTACAATGATATAAAAATTATTGGAATACGTCAAATGGTTCGCAATATATGAAGAGCGTAAGGAAGGCACCCCGAGTACTTAGAAAATTCATTTTTGAAAAACTAACTTTTTGCGACATCTGGCGCATCACTTGCCGCATGTTTATTTTTCGCTGCGCATATACATATGATACATGGAATTGAAGACAATTTATTGCTCTTTACGATGATGTAAAAAGAAAAAAAATGCGCAACTTCGTTCGGAAGCTATAGTGGGCCAAATGAAGGTACCCTCGGTACTTTGAGGCAACTTTTTGACTATCGCGCATATCGGGGCACGTGCCGCAACTTTAGTTTTTCGTGCGCATGTATAAATTTTATATTGAATCAAAGCCGAATCTTTCCTCTTTACCCCATGTAAGTTTTATGAAAATCGGCCACCCGGTTCAGCATTTATGGGTGTTTTTTATGATGCGGTTCTGGCTGAACTTCCAATGAAAGCTCGCATTCACTTTCTCTGTCTCTTTGATAAAATAAAAAATATTTTATTTGCAATGACATGTATTACAATGAAATTACAATGCATTTAGGTACAAATATACACAATATTTACCTGCGGTTGTGCGCAGAACAGCTTTAGGGACCTAACAAGGTATGTATATAATGTGTATATACTGGTTGTCCACACTTCGGCTCTCTTTACTTTCAATTTTCTTCTTCTTCATTCCCTTCTTCATTTCTTTCTTTTTCCGTGGCAGTGATGTAAGCCCTGGAATAGTCAGTGGCGGTGTGGTACAGTTTGAAGCATGGTGCGGCGCACAGAGAAACATTACAATCTGTACATTCATAAGAAGACTCTCTGCCTACTCGTTTTTTCTTCCTTGCTGGCCCATTGCCTTCTTCAATCTGTTTTGCGAGGACGGCGCGTTTTGCCTTAGAGCATACCACACACATCCTTGTGACGTTTTTCTTCCTTCCGACAGGCTCAATCTTCGTCGGAAAGTGACGTCCATGAAGACGAGTGACACTCTCGTCGCTCGTGCTCGGCCAACCACGGGGACGTCTGCAAAGTGATGGAACTTGTTCCTTGTCCGCAAATGTTACTATATGTTGCGCCAAAGCCTTCCTGTATTCCCGACTTGTTTTTAGAGGTTTATCTTTGCTGTATTCTTTATAAACAATGTAAGAGTTCAACATGGCAACGTTGAGAACGTGAAACCAAACCCGTTTCCACCACTTCAGGGTCTTCACTCGGAACGGCGTGTACGACAACATCTGGTCGGCCCGATCAACACCTCCCATGTACTTGTTGTACGTTGTTACAATGCGCGGCTTGAGAACTGGTTCCCCTGTTGCCCGGTTCTTCTTCCCTGTTTGTTCAAGTTGTGTATCTTCAACAGTAGACATGAGAAGCACTGATTTTCTATCTTCGTAGCGAAGAACGAGTAGGCCATGGTTGTGAGAAACTGTCATGTCCCCTTGCTTGGCTTTCTTTTTAGGTTTCTTGACTGAATCAGGAAGTCCCTTTCGATTGGCTCTCAACGTCCCCGTGGCACCTATTCCCCGCTCCCACAAATTTATGTACAGATTTGTGGACGAATAGTAGTTGTCCATAAAGATGTGATGCCCCTGTCCAACGTAGTCGTTCACCAAGTCCATGACTACATCATAAGTTTTGCCACCTTCAGAAACCGGTTCATTCGTTTTTCCAGTGTAGAGTTTGAACTTGCAAACGTATCCGTTGTGCGAGTCACACAACATGAAAGCCTTTATCCCATACTTCTTAGGCTTGTCGGGAAGATAAACTTTGAAAGATAAGTTACCTTTCCAGGGCACCATGCCCTCGTCGACTGAAATGTTTTGATGCGGTTTATACACTCTTGAAAAACGGTGAACTATCCGGTTATACAAGTGTCCCAGTTTATTTATTGGTGAAAAGCACGGGGTGTTACGGCCCGGCATCCTCCTGTTGTCAGCCAAGTGTAGGTAGGTTATAAGAAGCCAAAACCTGTCTCGGGGCATGCACTTGGCGAAGAAAGGCGTTGAGGTAACATCACTTGTTGACCAGTAATCAGCAAAGTTTCTCTGCACAACCAATGACATGGCAATTGTCATGGCTACAAATACCTTCATCTCTTCTGCATTAGTGTCTTGCCACTGTTGCATTCTTGAACGGGGTCTTAGAATTTTGTCCTCCATTGCTTGTTTGAAATATCTATTGGTTTCCGTTGCCATATCCTCATAGTCATCATTATGTATAAACAAATTGAAAAAGTCAATAGGTTCAGGGTTCTCAGGAAGTTCTATGAACTGGCGCAACCCAGTTTGACCAGTGAAAGGCAAGTTTACACGTGGCCGCGGACCATCCACCCACTCATCAAACGTCTGTGAATTATCATGATTATATTGTGGTATTTCGGCAAACTCCTCCTCAAAACCACTAAAGTCTTCTTCGGTGGAATTACCGGCGGCTAGAATCTTTCTGGCAATCTCTGTCTCTATATCACTCAGAGCATCTGTGTCACCATGTTCACTATCTATTACAGTGTCCCGATCATATGCATCATCACTGTCTAAACCACTGCTACCATCACTGTCAGTTGACTCCATATCAGAGGCTTCATCAGCATGGATCTCGTTGATGAAGTCGTCGTCGCTTAGAACGGCTTCAAAGCTGTATGTCCTAGTATGCAACGCCCTAGGCCGTCGCAGGGCCTTGCGTCCCCGTCCGCGCAGCATTCTGCTTCAACCTGTAAATGATTGAAAATGCGTTAGATGTATGCAACATATAACATGTGATTAGAGACAATAAACATACAGAGATAATGAATGTGAGCTTCATGGACGTTCATTTGCCAGTTGCAGAACCTCCCGGCGCATCTAGGACGACTGCGCCGCAAGCGCCGACGGCGCCGACGGCTTCTGACATCGCGCCGATTTTTCCGACGCATATGTCAAACGGACCATTTTCTGATTTACTCGGCGACGTGTAGCACCGGGCGCGAGGCCCGGAAAATAAACTACTATGTCAGGGAAGCTCGGGTTGTCAGTTGCCGAATGACTTCTCTTTTCGAGAAGCAGAGCATCCAAGTAGCGGTCTCTCGAGGCGGAGCCCGGACCCATGGGAGCATACTCCCATGCTCTCCGGGAATTCCCGTCCCCGTCTTCCGCGGCGGACCCCGGATTCAATCGCGGGACAGGTTTCCCATGTTCTCTTTTGAGAACGAGAGACTCCGAGGAACAATCCTATGGGACGAACCCCGGATTCTATTGGGAATGGGTTCCCATGCCCTCTCGACATATATAGCAGAAACCTTCATACCTCGGAATGACACGAACCTTTATTTCAAAGTAGAAACAAAAAAATAATTTGCACAAAAAGTTTGGAGGGTGGCGACCAAAAGCGGGGGGGTCCGCGCACCCCCCGGTAGATATTTATACTTGTGGGTCGGTCCCGAAGATGACGGACCACGCCCATGTTCATGGGAATTTTTTCTCATTATGTCATGGCGAATCCCGTTGGAAATTCCCCTGCTCACGAAAAAACTAATACCTAAAAAAGTAATTGTGATACAAAAGAACTTTGGTAATAAAAGTGGTGAGGAATCAAATTCTCCATCTGCTCAGTTCAGTCCGCTACACATATAAATAATTCTTCAAATCTTATTGAATGAAACGTCTTTTATTCAATAATGTAAAAGATAAAATAATAAATTCAATTCAAATGGTTTGGAAAGGTGCGCCCTCGCATTTGAATTTTAGAAATAAAAACCTTTCGCAAATGGCATCAGTAACAACAAGCAGACAGAGTCGGCCATATCCCCCGCCTTTGGGAAAATTTATTGAAGAATAGTTGTTGAATAACAGTGACTATGAACCTTTTTTCAACTAAACACAACACACAAAATTTCAGCTCCTTAGACAAAGTGGTTCTGGAGAAGAAGACAAAATGCGAAAAGTTTACAGACGGCTGGATACTGTGCAATGCCATAAGCCCATCGGGCCTTTCAGGCACATCTACACATGATGATTGTCTAAGTTACATTTCCATGGAAACGGTCCAAAAATATAACTCAAAGAAGTTGAAAACAACAAAAGGCACATCTAGACATGATGATTGTTCCACACACCAAGTTTCGTTGAGATATGTCTTATAGTTTTCGAGTTCTGTCCCGGAAACAAAATTCTAAGTTACATTTCCATGGAAACGGTAAAAAAAAAAAATAACTCAAAGAAGTTGAAAACCCCAAAAGGCACATCTAGACATGATGATTGTTCAACACACCAAGTTTCGTTGAGATATGTCTTACAGTTTTTGAGTTCTGTCCCTGAAACGAAATTCTAAGTTACATTTCCATGGAAACGGTCCAAAAAAATAACTCGAAGAAGTTGAAAACCCCAAAAGGCATATCTAGACATGATGATTGTTCCACACACCAAGTTTCGTTGAGATATGTCTTATGGTTTACGAGTTCTGCTCCGGAAACGAAATTCTAAGTTACATTTCCATGGAAACGGTAAAAAAAATAACTCGAAGAAGTTGAAAACCCCAAAAGGCACAACTACACATGATGATTGTTCCACACGCCAAGTTTCGTTGAGATATGTCTTATAGTTTTCAAGTTCTGTTCCGGAAACGAGATTCTAAGTTACATTTCCATGGAAACGGTAAAAAAAAATAACTCGAAGAAGTTGAAAACCCCAAAAGGCACATCTACACATGATGATTGTTCCACACACCAAGTTTTGTTGAGATATGGCTTATGGTTTAAGAGTTCTGCTCCGGAAACGAAATTCTAAGTTACATTTCCATGGAAATGGTAAAAAAAAATAACTCGAAGAAGTTGAAAACCCCAAAAGGCACATCTAGACATGATGATTGTTCCACACACCAAGTTTCGTTGAGATATGTCTTATAGTTTTCGAGTTTTGCTCCGGAAACAAAATCGGGACGGACAGACGGACGGACGAACGGACGGACGAACGGACGAACGGACGGACGGACGGACGGACGGACGGACGGACGGACGGAGCCCATTTCAATATCCCCCCCCAACTATGTTGGCGGGGGATAAAAATGTTCACGCATTTTTAGAAACTCCGAAAAGTGAAATATTTTCCTGAGAAAATATTCCCACGAAAAGGCTTTTCCCCGAGCGGCGGGTCCCGTACTCAAATATATTTTCGCTTTTATGTTATATTTTTTTTCTCCAAAACTGGAAACAAAATTCCGTCATGACAGTTGTTCATCGTTTATAAAGCTCTATATTTGCGTATCAAAAGAACAGTATTTTAGTTATATATTATCATACTTCTTCACTTATGCGTACATCAATATTGCAGCTCTTCGCGCATGCATAGTTCTTCCCAAAAACATGCGCATTTAATCTGGAATTAAAGACAATGTTTTTCTCTTACAATGATGTAAAAATTATAAAAATCAGACTTGCGGTTCAAAAGTTATGAAGTGCGAAAATTATACCTTTTGGCGCGGCGCTTTGCGCATGCAGAGTTCTTCCCGAAAACATGCGCATTATACATGGAATTGAAGACAATGTTTTTCTCTTTACAATGATGTAAAAATGATAAAAATCGGACTTGCGGTTCACAAGTTATAAAGCCCGTAATGATGGTATATGCTAAGAGCGCCACTTATTCAAAGCCGAATATTACCTTCTGCGCGACACCTGGCGCATCAAAAGTTATTGCCAAAAATACACGTATTTTATATGGAATTAAAGACAATTCTTTTATCTATATACTGATAAAAAAATTATGAAAATATCCCAAGTAGTTTCTTAGAAATAGAGCGCCGAGGCATGTTGGGGTAAATCCGCCACATGTATCAAAATTCAAAAGTGCGAAAGTCGCCTATCTCTGTGCGATTGCTGTATTTTCAGTTATGTTAGCGCAATTGCGATTTTTATATGGGAATAAAGGCCATTCTTTCCTCTTTATTTTGGTATAAAAAAAAATGAAAACAACCAATTGGTTCATATGATACGAAGTGCGAGAGAAAGGTAGCTTATCGCAATATCTTCCCGTAATTAGAAGCTATCTGCCCATGTGGCGAGATGCGAGACAGATAAGCATAGGCTATCTGCCCATGTGGCGGGATGCGAGACAGATAAGCCTGTACGGGCCTATCTCACCCCGGGGCAGTGCAGACACTTAGGTGCTAATTAGCCGCCGGGCAGTGTAGCCATCGGAGCGAGGCAGGACAAAATTGGCCTTTTGTAAAGCTAATTATCGATGCGTTACGGGTCAACAATGCACACGCAAATTGGTGTGAATTTTGCTGGACGTTCTGACCAGACACTGAAGAAAGCTTTATTCTCATTGCGGGCTGCGAGGCATAAATACAGCCATTCTCATGCAGCGAGTCGCGGAAACAATCGACTCGGGACCCGGTATGGCAGATAGCCAAGTACATAGACAGCCGTGAATTCTTCTAAGTAAGCGATCCGGGATCCGTATTGAGGTACCTACGAATCGCTTATAGCCCGCCCGGATAATTCCGGGACCCGCATGTTAAGGGTTAAGATGATGTCTTGAAATATTTTGGTACGTTTGTCGTTTTGCCGATTTTGAATTTTCGACTTCTTTAATGAGATTTGGGTCCAATAAGTTCAAAATTTAAATCTCAAAGAAAATGAACTTTCTCAGTTTTTAGGATAAGTGTCTTCATAAATCTTCCCCTAAATAACATCAATACATACAAAATAAACTTCCCAATGCAAGGCATAACTCTTGCCAGTCTTCATTACTGGATGATTTAGGCCTTGCAGTATTTACTAAAGAAATCTGTGTTTAGAAATCCAGGCCCGCTATGCATTTCTGGTACAGCGAGTCACAATCTTGGCACAACAAAGCGAGGGAAATACTGCATGGGTTAAATCAGACAGTAATGTTTTGTCTGCGTTGTAGACTACACATTGTCAATGGGGTTGGTTCCCGATGGTAGGTGGGATGAAGATGTAGTGTCTTCATGTACATGTTTATCAATGTCTTCCAAATCAGACTTCGTAAGCCAAATGGATTTGTCTGTACTGGTTGAGTGAATGGTACATTCCATACGGGTTGTTGTTGTTCTCCCAGCATAGGTTCATTATAAATGGGAGAATCATAATTATTTCGCTAATCGGCCTATACTTAAACAAATCGTTACACCACTTTGAAGATATTTGCATCTAAGCGATACAACTTATATTTATATGCCGCTGAAGCATTGGGGAAAGCAAGTAACACTGTGTGTAACATGTGAACAAGGTGGATATGATGAGGATTTTATTGAAGCGTCAGGTGGAAGAGTTAGTTCCCCTTGACCACTCTGCGATGCTGTGAGTATGCAAGACTGACAACACCAGATAGACGCAATATCACCCTAAATGGAAAAAGGTCCATTAGCACGATAATTTATATGACTAATAAGTTTTAAATATAAGTTCATCAAATTCGACTTTCATTTTGATGTGTGAACAGGAAATTCACACTTTCGATTTGGCTTACATTGTGTTATTGCTGTTCAGGTCTGTTATATATGGTGTTATTGTATCGAGAAGTACTGAATATTGCCGAAAATGACCAATTTGAAGACAGTCGACTCAGTATAGTGACGATATATATGTAAAAGTAGTTCTGGTCGAAAACCGGACACTGCATCACGATTAACGCACATCTATCAGCCAAAGAAAAAGACAAATCTAGGTTGATTATGCTTGCCAGATCTGTGCATGTAAATCGGACTGTAGTTTCGGTTCTTCAAATATGTTATAGGATTCACATTGAGTGTAATGCACACAGACATTGGTATGCAATTTGTTATATTTACATAATAGAGAATTATTAAGGAACGTAGCACGAGTCAACGAATTAACGCTTCATTCAAGATTCAAGATTTTACTATTGTCATAGTAAGCTACTTCCATATAAGGCGAGATGGTATTTGCCTCCGCCAAAATAGTCCGGCTTGCATCATTCATGCATTACGCATGTGACAATTGACTAACAAACTCATCAATGAAACTACCATTGTTTTAAGCCAGTCTTTCTCACAGTATACTAACTGTAACCATTCAATGCGTATTCTAAAACCAGCCAAGGGTAACGGATTTGAGTCATCATTGTCTCATATACACAAACATTTATTCTACCCTTTCTAACCGTTAAATGCTGTGCTGTAAATATTCATTGTCCTTGCAAATCTAAACTATTTCAATTCTATTCTTCTCGTTTCTTTTTATTCGAACGTTATTATCAAATCATATTCTACCTAACCAGTACACCAATTGCTCCCTTTTGAAAATAGGTCTGAAAAAAACACTTGCGGTCTATTCATTTACGTAATTACACGATCAAAACCATTTTCTATAGTCATACAATTGTTCGATTTAAACATGTAAACTTTGGATGGCAATACTCCTAAAGATATGCTAGACACTTGAATCTTGTTTTGAAAAAATACGCAACAACATAGGACAGATGTCTTAATTAAAACAATTGAAACGGCAGAATCCGCTTGTCGTCGCTTGCGACTATATTTAAGGATTCAGCCATTTGGCTGAATCCTTATTGAGATTGGCGTGTTTTATTATTATTATTTCAAAATACTTTGACGATCTTTTTAGCGCAAACGACTGAGTCAAATGCAACCAAATTTTGCAGGCTGGTAACCCTTGCCCTGGAATCGAAAATGTCCTATTTTGGGCCCAATCAATCAAGCCAGTTAAGGTCCAGTTCGAATCTAAACCTCGATTTTTAACATGGGAGAAATTTTCAAAATGCAGCTAGAGACTTGCAACTTTTTTTAAAAGATGTGGATTGGCAATGTGGACAGAAAAGTAAATCATGACGAATTCGTAGATTACGTGGTTTAGCCGCCATGTTGGTTTTTTGCACTTTTGAAAATTTCCCGACCCCATGCATCTTTGACAATCTTCTCCTCTGAAGACATGAATACTAGAGGCCTGCTATTTTGCACAAAATGTAATTTAGGCATTATTTATAGTAGCTATCTCATCACGGGCTCTAATTCCCAATACTTTTTTCACAGCGGGTACTTGAAATCTGGCAATTTTGAAAAAAAGTGTAAATTTCAAAACTCAATAACTCGAAAACTTTAAGAGATAATTTCATAAAACTTTCACCAAAATGTGGGCAACAACATTCCCTATCGATTGGACCCATAGCGGTTTTCGGCCGTAATAATAGATTTTTTGCTATTTCAAAAAAACTGAAAATAAGGTGAACTGTCGCAAATTTGAGGGTACGCATCTTCAAAAATCTTCTCCTAAATAACAGTAACACATACAGACACATATTATAACTCATGTTAAAGCTGAATCATTGCTGTTTATATGAATCTATAAACCAAAGCTCTACATTTAATAGTTTATGAGATACAGCATTTTAAATATTGAACTTTTAAAAAAAGGGATTTTCGGCCTTTGACCCTTAAGGGACATAACTCTGTCAGAAATTGTTTAATTTGTAATCTATTTCTTGCAATCTGCTAAACATGGATACCTTTACAACTCCACTACAGAATATTATCATATAAAAGTTGATGGTTTGGGCACAATTTATGCAGTTTTAAAAGGAATGGAATTTTTATGAACTTTCGCAAATTGGAGGGTACGCATCTTCAAAAATCTTCTTCTAAATAACAGCAACACATATAGCTCATTTTAAAGCTGAATCATTGCTGTTTATATGAATCTATAAACCGAAGCTCTACATTTAATAGTTTACGGGTTACATCATTTTAAAAATTGAACTTTAAAAAAAAGGGATTTTCGGCCCTTGACTCTAAAGGGACATAACTCTGTCAGAAATTGTTTAATTTGTAATCTATTTCTTGCAATCTGCTTAACATGGATACCTTTACAACTCCACTACAAAATATTATCATATAAAAGTTCAGAGTTTGGGCCTAATTTAAGCAGTTTTAATAACATTTGAAATTTGATGATTTTGCGACTTTTTTAAGTGCATTTTCTTTAGAGAATTATTTGTCTTCAACCAATAAAGATAAAAACATGAATCTTATATCATTTCAAAGCTAAAAGATATTGTATTAAGCAGAATATTTTTCAAGCATGGATCTATTAAGGTTTCCATGTTACAGTCCATTGAATATTGCCATTTTTCGAAAATCGCAATTTTCGACAAACTTCAAACGTACACAAGTGCTTAACAATATGAAGAAATGACGCATTATGTATACATGCGTATGCACAATTACAAGAGCAACAACTTTTGTATTGAACCCTTTCATCAAAAAGTTGATAGTTAAGCTTCAAGCATCGCAAATGTCATATATGGGTCCGAAAATAAGCATTTTTTTTAGTATTTTCTTGAATAATTAAAACAACATTACTCATTAATAATGTATTCAATCTATATGATGATTATATCTACTTAAGTGGAAATACAAGCCCAACATTTTCTATGTTACACCTTAGTATGAAAATATTAACCGATTTATCTTAATCACGAGAAACATAAAGTAGGGGTCTATTAGTATATGATTTTTCCATTTTCACTTAGAGACATTGCCAAAACTTTCAAAATAACTCTACAGACTTACAACTTGTTTTGAACGATGAACAATGTCAAGAACTTTCAAAATAAGTGTGTCATTTATGCGCTGAATCCTTTTATCGTCACTTGTGACTATATTTAAGGATTCAGCCATTTGGCTGAATCCTTATTGAGATTGGCGTGTTTTATTATTATTATTTCAAAATACTTTGACGATCTTTTTAGTGCAAACGACTGAGTCAAATGCAACCAAATTTTGCAGGCTGGTAACCCTTGCCCTGGAATCGAAAATGTCCTATTTTGGGCCCAATCAATCAAGCCAGTTAAGGTCCAGTTCGAATCTAAACCTCGATTTTTAACATGGGAGAAATTTTCAAAATGCAGCTAGAGACTTGCAACTTTTTTTAAAAGATGTGGATTGGCAATGTGGACAGAAAAGTAAATCATGACGAATTCGTAGATTACGTGGTTTAGCCGCCATGTTGGTTTTTTGCACTTTTGAAAATTTCCCGACCCCATGCATCTTTGACAATCTTCTCCTCTGAAGACATGAATACTAGAGGGCTGCTATTTTACACAAATTGTAATTTAGGCATTATTTATAGTAGCTATCTCATCACGGGCTCTAATTCCAAATACTTTTTTCACAGCGGGTACTTGAAATCTGGCAATTTTGAAAAAAAGTGTAAATTTCAAAACTCAATTACTCGAAAACTTAAAGAGATAATTGCATAAAACTTTCACCAAAATGTGGGCAACAACATTCCCCATCGATGAGGCCTATAGCGGTTTTCGGCCGTAATAATAGATTTTTTGCTATTTCAAAAAAACTGAAAATAAGGTGAACTGTCGCAAATTTGAGGGTACGCATCTTCAAAAATCTTCTCCTAAATAACAGTAACACATACAGACACATATTATAGCTCATGTTAAAGCTGAATCATTGCTGTTTATATGAATCTATAAACCAAAGCTCTACATTTAATAGTTTATGAGATACAGCATTTTAAAAATTGAACTTTTAAAAAAAGGGATTTTCGGCCTTTGACTCTTAAGGGACATAACTCTGTCAGAAATTGTTTAATTTGTAATCTATTTCTTGCAATCTGCTAAACATGGATACCTTTACAACTCCACTACAGAATATTATCATATAAAAGTTGATGGTTTGGGCACAATTTAAGCAGTTTTAAAAGGAATGGAATTTTTATGAACTTTTGCAAATTGGAGGGTACGCATCTTCAAAAATCTTCTTCTAAATAACGGCAACACATACAGACAAATATTATAGCTCATTTTAAAGCTGAATCATTGCTGTTTATATGAATCTATAAACCGAAGCTCTACATTTAATAGTCTACGGGTTACAGCATTTTAAAAATTGAACTTTAAAAAAAGGGATTTTCGGCCCTTGACTCTAAAGGGACATAACTCTGTCAGAAATTGTTTAATTTGTAATCTATTTCTTGCAATCTGCTTAACATGGATACCTTTACAACTCCACTACAAAATATTATCATATAAAAGTTCATAGTTTGGGCCTAATTTAAGCAGTTTTAATAACATTTGAAATTTGATGATTTTGCGACTTTTTTAAGTGCATTTTCTTTAGAGAATTATTTGTCTTCAACCAATAAAGATAAAACCATGAATCTTATATCATTTCAAAGCTAAAAGATATTGTATTGAGCAGAATATTTTTCAAGCATGGATCTATTAAGGTTTCCATGTTACAGTCCATTGAATATTGCAATTTTTCGAAAATCGCAATTTTCGACAAACTTCAAACGCACACAAGTGCTTAACAATATGAAGAAATGACGCATTATGTATACATGCGTATGCACAATTACAAGAGCAACAACTTTTGTATTGAACCCTTTCATCAAAAAGTTGATAGTTAAGCTTCAAGCATCGCAAATGTCATATATGGGTCCGAAAATAAGCATTTTTTTAGTATTTTCTTGAATAATTAAAACAACATTACTCATTAATAATGTATTCAATCTATATGATGATTATATCTACTTAAGTGGAAATACAAGCCCAACATTTTCTATGTTACACCTTAGTATGAAAATATTAACCGTTTTATCTTAATCATGAGAAACATAAAGTAGGGGTCTATTAGTATATGATTTTTCCATTTTCACTTAGAGACATTGCCAAAACTTTCAAAAAAACTCTACAGACTTACAACTTGTTTTGAACGATGAACAATGTCAAGAACTTTCAAAATAAGTGTGTCATTTATGCGCTGAATCCTTTTATCGTCACTTGTGACTATATTTATTATTATTATTCTTTGTACCGAATCTTGTGTAAGTGATTCCGCAGAAACGGCCAAGCCAATTTTCATCAAATTTTCAGGGCAGATAGCCTGGGATCCAAATTGGTGCATGTCGAAGCCCGATTTTTTATTTTCGACTTCTTTCGTGAGTTATCTCCCCTTGAAGTTGAAAATTCAAACCTGAATAGCTCGAAAACTATTCAAGTTATTTTCATAAAACCTTCACCAAAATGTGCGCAACAACATTCCCCATCGATTAGGCCTATAGCGGTTCTCGGCCGTAATAATAGATTTTTTGATTATTCGCAAAAACTGAAAATTTGGTGCACTTTCGCGGTTTTGAGGGTACGCGTCTTCAAAAATCTTCTCCTCAATGATGGTAATACATACAGCATCATGCAATAGCTCATTTGAAAGCTGAATGAATGTAGTTTAAATGAATCCCCAAACCAATTGACCATTTTGAGCGGTTAATGAACAGCCATTTGAAAAATGAACTTTTTAAAAATACATTTTTTAGGGCTCGCATTCAAAGGGTCATAACTCTGTTGGGAATGAACTTATGTCAAAGTTACTTAGTCCAATCTCTTTCTTATAAATAGTTTCAAAATTCCATAACATATCATTATCATATAAAAGTTATTAGTTTGGGCATAATATGAGCATATTCCCAAAACAATGAAATATTTTGATTTGGAGACTTTTTGAGGTGTTTATCCTTTGGGGAATTATTGATCATGAACCACTGAAGAGAGGAAGCATTCAAATAGATCATGTTGATGTAGAAACGTCATTTATTAAGGACAATATTTTTCAAGCTCGTATCTGTCTTAGTCTGTGTGCGACAATACATAGAAGTTTGTCATTTTTTTAAAATTGTCATTTTAAGCATATTTCAAAGGATCATAACTGCTTAACTAATTAAAATATTGAAATTGTATTTATACCTACGGATGGACAATTTCAACAACAACAACCTTTCTGTTGAACCCTTCCATCAAAAAGTTGATAGTTAAGCTCCGAACATCGCAAATGTTGTCATGGGGTCCAAATTTAAGCATTTTAGAGTATTTTCTTGAATATTCAGAAGAACATAACGCCTTACTTATGTATACAATCTAAATGATGATTACATCTGCTTAAGTGGAAATTTAAGCAAAACATTTTCTATGTTACACCTTAGTATGAAAATATTAACCGTTTTGTCTTAATCGTGAGAGAGATCATGTAGGGGTCCATTAATCAGCGATTGTTCCGTTTTCAGAGGGTCATTGTCTTTGCAGAATTTTTGTAATATAACTATTGAAGATAGAGATAGGTTTGATAGCTCATTTTAAAGCTGAGAAAATGATAAATAACCTAGAGTGCAACATGGAGTTCAAGGTCAAGCAGAAGTCTTGAAGACCTAAGTATTGACGCGTCAATCCTAGTTTGTTTTAATGTTATTCACAACATTTATATCTAGAAATAGAATTCATAGAATTAAAAAACAATATGTATATAATTAATCAAGGAAATCAAACCCTCTTTCAATAAAAGAAAAACAAGAAAATATATTTATTCTTTAAATTGAAATAGAAAATAAACAAAGCAGAACAGCAATAAAGGCAATGATGTTATTAAAATTATAAATGTTTTTATAAGGGAAATAATATATCTACGGTTTTCATATATACAAATGGACTACAGTTGTTGAAAATGGCATGTTATTTACATTTAACTGTTAACACATACACCAATTCTTGTCAAAAATGTAATCACAACAAAGTGTTTTCATCTATTTCTAAATTGATGAATTTAGACTTTAAAAAAAATGTTGCTAAAAGCAAATTTTCTCACATTAAACAAATACATTTTTGAGGGAGTTGAAATATTTGCTTTGGTAAAAATGTAGATTTAATTGTTAATTGTAATTTTCTCAAATATATTCATATCATTAACTATAAAGATTTTATGTAATCTGATAAACCAATATTATTGTTCTGATGACTAAAAGACCTAATTTCTTGTTTCAGGCAACTTTTGAAGAATGCATTTTCCGGAAGATTGGCAGTTGCTCTAAACCTGAGCAAGGACTGATACAGTCTACAAGTCAGCGTCTCTCGTCGATTATTGAAGCTAGCAACATACGAAAGGATGGCCTGTATGAACATTGAAAACCTCCTCAGGTCCGCTTCTTCATGGAGTCTGGTTTCACAAGAACTGTGTATCCACCTACACTTCGAAGACACATCTCAAAAGGCTTAATAAGTCCGCATCAGCCATCACTCTCAATACACAGGAACCAGCTATCAAAAGACATTGCAGGTCAGGCAGGAGTTTTGATTTTTTAAGCGACTGCCTCTTTTGCGGCCAGGATTGTGAGCTGGTGAAGAGTTCCAAAAACCCAAATCTGTGGAAGAAGTCTTTCCTGTGTAGAACTGCTGAGGATGGACAGAGGTCATACAGAAACGTCATACTTGGGATTTGTGATCTTCGTCAGGACACATGGGGTGATGAGGTGAGGCTCAGAGTGGAAGAAGCTGTCAGTGATCTACACGCAGCAGAAGCAAGATACGAGGGGCTTTCAATACGTGTTGCAACTTCAATATAAAACTCGCGTGGTCAATCTTTTACTTTTATTTTTCAATATAGTTACCCTTCACCTCAATACACTTATTCCATTTCTCTTTAAGACTTTTGATGCCGCTTTTGTAGAAGTCTTCCGTTTGCCCCCCTAACCACGCCTCTGTGGCAGCTTTGACGTCTTCGTCATCCCGGAAGTGCCTTCCACGTAGGGCGGATTTCAGGTTTCTGAACAGGAAGTAGTCACTGGGGGCTAGGTCTGGGCTGTAGGGTGGGTGGTTAAGCTGTTCGAATCCACAATCACGTAGAGCGGCCTGTGCAACTCTTGACTTGTGGACTGGAGCGTTGTCATGCAAAATCAGAACACCACGTGTCAACATTCCACGGCGTTTCTGTCGAATTGTCTTTCGCAATTCTTGCATTAGGTTGGCATAATATTGACCATTCATTGTAGTTTTGGTTGGCAAGTAATCAATTAATAATATGCCTTTTGCATCCCAAAAGATTGTCGCCATAACCTTGCCAGCTGATGGTTGAGTGCGAAACTTCAGGGGAGGCGGTGAACTCGGGTGCTTCCATTGCTTGGATTCCAGTTTAGTTTCTGGGTCCCAGTGGTGGATCCAGATTTCGTCACCTGTCACTAGACGAGACAAAAACCTGGCTTCATCCGCATTAAACCGATCCAGGAGCTCCATGCAACTTTCGGTTCTTTTCTGGCGATCTTGTGCTGTGAGGTTTCTGGGTACTAGTGCTGGTTATCGTTAATTTTTTTCAGATCGATAATCGCTAGTGCTAGATCGATAATCGATCGATTATAATCGAAAAGACCGTCAATCATTCCTGCTTTCACAGTAAAATGCACACACCTACGTTAGCGAGCCAACTTCCGGGTTATTGTCAGCAGTGGCATCATTATTCAATGAAATCTAGTTGTCTGCAGAAATCACTTATCTTTTCGTCTGATAAACATTCTAAGTGACCATTAATTACTACTTCTTAATGCTGATTGAAATCTCTGACTGGCAGAACATTAATCTGTCCGTGAAATGCAGCCCTTCAATGGTTACGCTAGCGACTAACTTGCCCTCGCAGTCGCAGCGTCTTTGGGTGATCAACAAAGCAATAAACGTTTTTAAAAAACTAAATTTTGTCTTGTATTGATATTGAAGTGTGAACACAGATGTTGAAATAAAAGATTATTCTTCAAAGAGTTATAATTAAGACCTATTTTTAAAAGTTTAAAAGCATTTATGAAACCAAAAATAGGTCTCTGTCACCTGTCTTATGGTCAGTTGAACTCAGTTCAAGTCACGTGGTCGTATGCAAATACCAAATTTTAACTCAAGGAATTCCCCATATCAGCCAATTAGAAAATAGCTAGTCTGTGACGTAGTTTTTAATGACCAATGAGTGTGGCACAATTTTGATCATGAATATTTATTAATTCCCACGGTGCCTGATCGACAAAGAACTTGTAAGAAATTGATGTGAGAGGAGTTCGTTTGAAAACGGAATAATCGAATAAACTATAGTTTTCATTCCAATAAGTTTTGATAGGTTTAGACATGATACGGCAGATTTACATTTCATAAACAGACGTTGTTTTAATAATTTATCATATAACTTACAAGTTTAATTAGGTGGCACCCGCAATGTAGCGAATGCCATGTAACTTTCGAATCAAGCAAAGCCCGGGGTTGACGCTGATTGGTCGCCTGAAGCGTGCAGTAGAACAGCTCCCGATTTAGAAATAAATAAGCAATGGCGAACATGTCGACCAGATTAGAAAATTGTTCAGTGAAAGAAAACACGACTATATACAAGGTAGAATAAAATGTTTTATTGTTTATGCATCAAAATAATGATTATTTCCGATTATCGATCTGCAGTTAATTAGTAATCGACAATCGTTTATTTCACTTAGATCGATCGATTAACCGATCCTACAATTAATCTCTCCAGCACTACTGGGTACCCATCTTGCAGATACCTTGGACATACCAAGATGGTCATGAATTATTTGTTCAACACTTACAACTGCAGGGATCACTTTAGGCAGGGATTTGGGGATATTTACTCATTGATGTACCAAGATATCCCATAATAAATACTGACGAGGGGAGAAAATCCCATTGAAAATATTTAAAATGATTGTTATTATTTAGAAATATCCCATTACTTTATCTGAAAATCCCATTGTGTAAGACAAAGGGGAGATTATTCTCCCTTTGACACTCTGCTCCAGGATGATCCCTGCAACTGATATCTGGAATTCCAAAGACAGTTCAGAAACTTTAACACGGCGGTCAGCTAAAATTCGTCTTTCGATAGCGGCAATAACTTCCGGTCGGGTGACTTCAGATGGCCTGCCTGACCGTGGGTCATCGTCTAAGGACTCCCTGCCCCGCTTGAACTGAAGAGACCAGCGACAAACTGTTGAAAAGTTAGGAGCATCCTTACCCATCACATTACACATACGATTATGTATTTCCATAGCTTTGCATCCCTCTTTAGTAAGGAACTTGATCACAGCGCGTTGTTCATGTTTGAGAGAATCCATGATTATGGAGACCCCTAGGTCAGCGCAGCTATTATATCTAAATAATTGTTATGTCTAGAAATTGTTTTGACATGTGTCAATGTTATGTTTTGACTATAGTAACACCTGCTATAAGCTGACACTGTTTATGTCAACACCAATGCCCCGCTTGCAACACTTATTGAACGCCCCTCGTACCACGACAAGTGCAGAGCTAATTTCATGGCCCCCAAATCTGTTGCATTATCTGCAAATGCTTTGAAGAAAATAGAGGATTCTGCCGACGAACCATATGTACAGCTTATCAGCTTATCAGGACAATCAATGAAGACCGATCACAGATAAGAAATTCATCAGATATCTATTGCCAGTACCTTGCCTATGGTGGAGTTTGTCTTTCCAAACGACAACTCACAGAAGAAGTGTCAGGCTTTTTTCATCCAGAATAAATCGTTCTCAAGGGAAAAGGCATATCAAGTATTCTTGTCTTCAGAGAAGCTGCTAAGGACACTTTCAAATTGGTCTTGGAGGAGAACGAAGGTGATGATTTGTCCCCTGCAATAAAGAAGATAGCTAAGCAGGTAAAACAAGAAACCAAGGACATCTTCCAATCTCGAGAGGAGTATCAGACCAGAATCAACAGTTCGGTTTTAGAAGCTCATACAAGTCAAACAATGGAGCTGAGAAGGAAGCTGACTGGCCCCTCCACCTCCTCACAGTGAGACTCATGATGCCCTACTTCTTTGCCGCTGGTCACCACAACTATTCCCGCTATGGTCTGTACTACCTGAGAACAGCTGAAAGTCTAAGGCCAGAACTCCTGGATAAGTTCCTGAAAGGAGAACACGTTCCTCATCTTTCTCCTGGCATTTGGAATGGGATCTGGACAGACATGGTGATAGAACCAACATTCATGAAGTACGGAAAGGGCCTGGACGGGATCATTGGAATCACACTCAAACCAAATGCTTTGAAGACATGGGTAGTGTTTCCGTTGTCCGGCATATGCCGGACTTTGACCGATTTAAATTGAACATGACCGGTAATTTCAAAGGCTGCCGGTCATCATGTCCGGCAAAATTTTCAAAACCATTTTTCCTAATTCTATGTAATTTGGATTCTTGTTGATGCAATCGTTTCATTCACAATGATATCAGTGTTTTTTCAAACAAGAGGTACGAGTTATGGGGGGAAACCAGGCTATAAATAACCTGACACCATGAGATATGCGCTGATTGGTTCATACAGAGTATACGTGATCTCAGTGACGTCATTGATTTAAAAAACACACGTTGTTATATTTTGGTTGTAATGCCACTAACTTGATAAATAATGATCATGAGAAGCCGATAATATACAAAGCAGAGGAAGAAAATATCGCATAGTTACATGTCGAGTCCCAGTACAAACAGTACTGTAGCATGTTTTGTCAGTCGATGTGCTAATAACTATAAATATTCCAGAAAACAAGTTCAAATTCAAACATATTGTGTCACTTTCTGTTGATGACTGGTGTGATTCCAAGATGTTCTGTCCAATTGTTTGTAAAAGACGTTCAGTTAATTACCTGTCAAAATAAATCAGTTCTTGCAATAATTTTAAACTTGAAAAAATAAATTGTGTGTGTGTTTCAGATGCGCGACACAATATCACGTCATACTCTTGAAACTATCTCCTGTATAAAAAGAACAAGAAGCATCTTTTCCGTCATGAATAAATAATAAAATATTCAATACATCTTAAATTATGTTTTAATTGAAACTGACATAAAAATACCAGTCAAAATAAAGCCAGTTCATCACTGATCGATCGGCGAGTCATAATGTAGAATCATTTTGAAAAATTGTTTTGTCAGACTGTATCCACCATTCAAAACAATTTTAGTCGTGCCAGTACTCAGATACTGATAGTGATCATGAAACATCTTAATTTCTTTGAATTAGTATTTTTCAATTTAAAATTGTAACATCAGTCATCATTCAGTCGAAGCCTTCAAATTGACATACTTATGCACTAGAAGGTTCCTTCATTGTGATTGGTTGAATATGGTTGTGACGTATGGGGGCCGTATAACATTCATAAGGACGCTTTATTGTAAGAAGAGTTCTACATTTATTTGAATGGTCGTAACACACGTTATGTGGGTAAGATATTCTTAAGATAGTCAAAGCAAAGAAAATCGAATAAAACGTGCGAGATAATTTTTGTATTAATGCACGAAGGAAAATATTCAAATAGCATTCTTTGAAACCACCCCCTTCAACAATGCAAATGGCCGCAAGTTACTTGCAAATGAAGACAGCAACTTTGTGAGAAGTAGCCTATATTTTCATATATTTTTTTACCATGTTAAGCAGACGCCGTTTTCTATTTTCACCGTGATTTAGATCCAATATATATATTTTTCTACCACCTGGCAAATCTGTTTAATCATTTACAAGTTAACGGTTTATTCATTCATGACAAACGATATGTACCGCGAGGTTTTTAAAGGAACCTGGACGTAAGGAAAGATATTTTTTTTATGAATATGCACACGAACAATCTTCATATTAGACATACACAGCTAATCAGTAATAAAACAGGAAGATTAAAGTGAATAGTTTTTGTTATATTTTCTTTGTTTGCATTTCAATGACTTGACCGATAAAATTTACAAATGTCCGGTATTTTACATGCTCGCCGGTCACAATGTCCGGCTGGAAAAAAAAGCCAGCGGAAACACTGATGGGCACTTAGCTTTCATACATGCAGCATCTTAGCTAATGATATTGCAGATTTAACAGCTCTTGGAAAGACAGATAACAGGGTTCATAAAGAAGAAATGAAAGGAAGAATAGAAGCAGATGCACAAGACAGAAAAAGCATCAGAAGAAAACTTGAGGAAACAACTGACCCATTTGATGAGTTCAAGCTACCTGCTGAGAAACTGCTTAATGTAGTGAATGGGAGATACGCAGATGATTCTGTCAATGCAGATAAGGCACTGGAACTCGGTCAAAGAGAAATGAGACAATATGAGGCTTCTTGGCAGATTGGATTTCACAAGCCACTGTCCAAAAAGATAATCACTATGGCTGTCATGAAGAACCACCTTCGAATTGGGCAAACGAAACTCTTTGACACCAACTTGATTTTCTCAAGGATAATTGGCCTTCAAGCTTCAGGGCGAGATATCAACATGGAAGAGATTCTCAAGTTTGAACTGTCTCCAGTCCCTACTTCACTGTTCACAGATACTGGTGACATGAGGACAGCTAAGATTAAATCAGTCCTGAAGAGAAAACTTTAAGTGAATCTGTCAGAATCAGATAAAAGAGGGAATCTATCATGAACTCTGGAACAAGAATCCTTGATGGTTCTGCCCATCTTTTGACCATCCATTGGCCAAAAGATGGAAAGATGAAGGACTTCATTGACAACTTTGTCAACTTTGTACTGACATTACTTCAGGAAGCTGACATATACCTTGTTTTTGTTCATTAGATTTTAGCTGTAGATTATATGCAATTTTAAGTGGCTGTCAATCCACTTGAGCTTTTCATATGCACACTTATTCCAACAGCAGGAAATTATACTTTTCTTCAGTAGTCCCGGTAAGCAGAGGCTGTTTACCACCAGGGATTAGGAAGGGCAGGGGCCATGGGCCATTTGCACATTTTCTGAAAAAATGCCCCATTAAAATTTTGAAGTTTACTATTGATATAAGGGCAATGGCCTCTTTAAAATGCAGAAACTTACTAAAAGCCATGAAAATGGCCCATTGTCAAAAGTGTCCATTTGCGGTCATGGGGTCACGAAATCTACAATTTAGAATCCCCATTGGCCAAGAAGTCTGCACACAACTTTTCAGCTCTCTAGACCTTTTGGAACTGGAGAAGAAGATGAAAATAGGTTTTTAAGGAAGTGACCCCTGTGATCCCATTTGGGGTCACAGGGTCACGAAATCTACAATTTAGAATCCCCATTGGCCAAGGAGTCTGCACTCTAGAGTCATTGGTTCTGGAGAAGAAGTCGAAAAAGCGAAAAGTTTAGACGGACGGACGGACTGACGGACGGACGCCATGCCATGCCATAAGCCCATCGGGCCTTTCAGGCCTGATGAGCTTAAAAGTGACGTTGAAAATTGTGAAAATTGTCTGTGCGCGATCGGAAGAACATGGTTAACATCTGTACAAAGTTTGTCTGATGTACCTTTGATGGTTTTTGAGAAAATTGACTGGACGGAAGGACGGACGGAATGACCGTTATATACCCTCACTTACTTCGTAGCGGGGGTTAATTATGAGTTTTCTATCATCAACCAATCAGAGCGTATGACTCACAAAGGGGAATCCCCTTACAGTCTCGGCAGCGAAGCGAAGCATGACTCATTAGCAGACAAGCTAATGAGCTTAGGTTATAAAAGTGATCTCAATGGACGTAGCCCCACTTTAAAAAAATAACTTATTTTTTATTCAGCAATGAAATTTTTAATACTGTACAAAAAATGGAGGTACATTTACATTGAGGAGATCAAGTCAGATCAAAACAATAACGCTCCATAAACAATTGTTTTGTTTATTTTTGTCTTATTACTATTTTGCAGCTGTTTTATGAGCCCCTTCAATGATTGTTCTAAGATGCCTAGCGGCTAGAACAATCGAAATAAAAGTACTTTATCAGACGATAAAGGTATAGTTTTTTGTGATGATGTAACAATTGAATGACGTTTCCGCTCCCCTTGTAGTCACGTATGCCCATGGTAACCCAACGAAAGAGGGCAGTTGAAAAGACCGTGTTTTTCTTGAAATGATAATGTCCTAAAACATCGGTAGCGTTGTTATAACAATTATTGAAGGAATGTGTTCTTTTGTATCCGAATTAGTCTTAAATTTTAAGCTACATTTGTACTTGAACCAAAACGACGAAATCCGCATTAGGCAACCTCAGGAACCACTATGACGTCACAACAGAACAATGACGTCATAGTTGCTGTTGTCGCACGGCTCGTCAGTTGGCCCTGATCATGGATTATCAATATTAAGGAAGTAAACTCTATTTTTATTGCAAAATTACTCAAAGTAGAATGTTGTGTTATGGGTTATCTTAGAAAAGTAATAAAGTTCGCTGTACCCTAATGTGTTTTGTAATAAAGTATAGTTTTGCCCTGAACTATTATAACGTCAAAGTACTCGGACTACCGTCCTCGTACTTTAACTATAATAGTTTAGGGCAAAACTATACTTAATTACAAAACACATTGGGGTACAGCGAACTTTATTTCTTAAATAGATATATAAAATGAACAAACCCCAATGACAAACAGGCTCCTTACCAAAAGCTGGTTTCATTGAGTAAGAATTGGTGATGACATTGACAGTTATCCAAGGCTAAATGCGAACTGTACATGTAGGGATGAGAGTATGAATCCTTAAATTGGTGTAGGCCCCAGGGAAAGACTGGCTTTCCCCTTGGGATATTAAAGGTTTCCTTGAACTGATCACCTCAGTTACACTGTAAACTCTTTCCATAATCAAATCTACTGCAAGTTAATATATAGCTTCAGAATTGGTATTACGAAACTGACAATTCAACCAAAAGAAGGATACACCTATGATCCAGGGCTGTATCAACCACATGCAGTCCTGCTGGGATGCGTCAGCCAGTATCAGCAACCCAAACCATAGGCAGGTCAGAGCCGGAGCCCATACCAGAGACAGGGAACATGGAGCTCGAGCCAGACCACGTGGGATCCGACTAGAGCAACAGTTCCAGAAAGAACCAGAGCCAGAGTAAGTCTTCATGGAACTAGGCAAGGACTGTTTTCAAAACCTAAGTCTGACCTCATATTGCAAAGGATATATTATTTTTAGGGTCTGGTTTCTTTCTATAAAAACGAATTTGTTTCCAGAACTTAGCGGGATTATTGAAAGAATCATTTAATCTTTTCAATCTTTGGCTACGCAAGTTAGATTTAAATTTTCTACATGATGCTTTGTATTTATTTCTCATTTTACAAAAATGATTTCTGTTGATATCAGTTCGTCTACAACGAAAACTTCTAAGTGCCTTGCGAGCATCTCTCCTAGCGGTTTTGCATTCATCATTAAAAGGGATTTTATGATTTTGCCTATTTCTCTTAGATTTTTTCTTCATACAAGATGCGGACTCCAGTACATTCTATATCAACAAAATCGTGTAGAGCTCCGTTTAGATCAAACTCAAGTTTTGATAATAGGTGAATCGTGATCATTTGTAGATGACAAATTACCTTTCAGGGTATGAACAAACAGTTCACAAAAAGAATCGTTCCAAACAATGTTTTCTGGGGAATTATCAACATGAGTTTTACACTTTGAGTGTATCATATTAGGAAATTGACAATCTAGTTCTAGCGGTAAATGGTCAGAGTCTACTCTGTCTCCAATATTAAACAACTTGATAAATTGAAAAAAGTCTGGTGAGCAAATAAAAGTCATTTACACTAGATCCTTGATGTCCATGATATGTATATTCCCCTTTCGAGTCTCCATACACTCTACCATTCACAATAAATAGGTTAAAAGCATAGCATAGATCTATTATTAGATTACCAAAATTATTGATCACATTGTCATGAGAACTACGATCATCTAAAGGATAATCGTCATCGTCAACACTGGCTTGGAATATATGAGTCATATTATCATCGTCAAGACATGTAGTTAGTAGTTACATTGTTCTGTTGGCCTGTACGGGCATTCATATCACCACAAATAACAGTGTGAGATTCAGCAAAGTCATGGAGATTCGCAAGCAGATAATTCTCTAATTGTTCAATATTACACTTTGGATTATTATGCTTATAGTATGTTGAACCGTTGGGAGGGATATAGATACATATAAGATTTACATCTATGATCTTTATCAAGTGAAAACAATTCTTTCAGGAATTTTATACACACGAAGTTGTCAATTTCAGACGTTAATTGTCTATACATATTTTTTAGTGACTGGTGGATACAAATGCAAACTCCACCTGAAAGTCTACCATGGTCAGATAACTTTACAACAGGACTATAGAACATGTCATAACCCTCTAACCAGTTATAATGAATTTCCTTTACAAATGTCTCAACCAAACATATGATATTAAATTTATGAAGATAATCAACAAAGTTAATATCATCGATCTTTTCAATCAAACCATTAATGTTCCAGCATAAAAAGGTTTTTCTCTCACTGTTAGCAACATTGTTAGTTTGGTAAGTGCGTAAATGACGATCATCACCGGTGTCATTGTTAAGAGGACCCTGTGAAATAAAGTCCGAGCCTTGGCCGCTGTCCTATTCAAGTACAGTGCTTGCTTGTGGTTGACGGTTGTCACGATCAGTACGTAATTGGCGTGTTCTACACGGCATCATCCTAGGCCTATACGGGGGGCGAGATGGGGTCTGTGCGCGGTCATTTGGAACCACTACGAATTCACCATTCTTGAAATATCCGAACTGGCCAGTTTCTTTGAGGTCATGAAGCTGTTGATGTTGGCGTGTCGTCAAATCACTGGAGATCCCATAGGTAATCATTCCTCTTTCTCCATGTGGAGAACCCTAGTCGCATCAGGGTTTGAGGTTATCCCTTTCTCCATGTGGAGAAACACTAGTCGCCTCAGGGTTGGATATTATTACACTCTCTATGTGGAGAACCCTCGTCGCCTCAGGGTTTGAAATCATTACATTCTCCAAGCGGCGAACCCTTGAAATCATTACAATTTCCATGTGAAGGGTCAGAGACAGGAGGGAGTGACAAGAATAGAATTCTTAATTATTTTTCACAGATAATATATAGACTTTTGTCTTCTATTTCCCAAATGTCTATGATAGACTTAACATAAGCCCACTCAATGCCTGAATATGAATAAACAAAAGAAATTGAAATCACCTGGGAGAAAAAGTACAGTAATAATAACTAGAAGAGCGTTTGCGGGACACCGCAAAAGCAGAGCAGCTCCGAAACTTTGGGTCTCGCCTTTCCCTGTTCTGCCTTCTCCTCAGCATAAATAAAATGGGAATTGATTTTGACAAATTTTTTTTTCATTATTCAAGTTATTCTAACAAGTTGAATCATCACTAGGGTCACTTTTCACAACTTTGTTCTTAAAACCTATTTCTGATTTCAAAATTGGATCAAAAGATTAACATGGCCTTATGATATATCTCATGACCTTGAAATTTGACCTTCAAGGTCACACCATCAATGATTTCTTTTCATTGTGTATAACAATCATGCAATGACTCAAAGTGTTCATTGTTAACATAAGGCATATTCCCAATAGCATGCTTAAGTTGTGACCTTGCTGTGACCTTGACCTTTGACAGGTTTTAGCAAAAACGTTTTCAAATCTTTGTCTTTCTCCATAGTTGATATATACCAAGTTAGGGCCTGATAGCACAGAAGTTGTTGAAGTTATCGTGTTTACAAGGATTTTTGTAGTGATTTCAGAACTCATGACCTTGACCTTGACCTTTGACCTTAAAGGTGAGCATGTCAAAATATTTCCCCAGGTGTACAAGAAAGAAGCTATATATATATGAGGTGTTGATACCTTCATGGAAAAAAATTATTTAGTGATTTCAGAACTGGTGATCACAGTGATCACTTTTCATTGTGTATAACAATCATTTAATGATTCAAAGTGTTAATAGTTGAAATAAGACATTTGCGCAAAAGCATGCTTAAGACGTGCCCTCGCTGTGACCTTGACCTTTGACGGATGTAAGCAAAACCCTTTTCAAATCTTGGCCTTTCTCCATAGTTGATGTACACCAAATAAGAGCCTGATAGTACAAATATTTTTCAAGTTATCGTGTTTACAAGGTTTTTTTTAGCGATTTCAGAACTCGTGACCTTGACCTTTGACCTTGAATATGAACATGTCAAAAAAATTCCCCAGGGGCATAAGTAAGAAGTTATGTATATGAGTTCTCTAAACCTTCTAGGAAAAAAGTTATAGTGAATACAAAACGCGCCGGCGGCGGAAACTGCGCAAAAACTGATAGCAGCTCCGACTTAGTCTGAGCTGCTAATAACTAGGATTGCCACAGGCAATACTAAGGTCTTCAAGACTTCTGCTTGACCTTGAACTCAATGTCGGACTCTAGGTTATTCTGCAATTTCTCTGCTTTAAAATGAGCTATCGAACGTGTCTTTATCTTCAATAGTTATTTTACAAACATTCTCCAAAGACAATGACCCTCTGAAAATGGATCAATTGCTTATTCCTGGACACCTACATGATCTTTGTCACGATTAAGACAAAATGGTCAATATTATCATACTAAGGTACAACATAGAAAATGTTGTGCTTTAATTTCAACTTAAGTAGGTGTAATCATCATTAAGATTGCATACATAGGTAATGCGTTATATTCTTCTGAATATTCAAGAAAATACTCAAAAATGCTTAAATTTGGACCCCAAGACAACGTTTGCGATGTTTGGAGCTTAACTATCAACTTTTTGATGAAAGGATTCAACAGAAAAGTTGTTGTTCTTGAATCCGTGCATGCGAGGATGTAACTTTAATCTAATTATCTTGATTAGTTAAGCAGTTATGATCCTTTGAACTTTGCTGAAAATGGCGATTTTCGAAAAATGACCAAGTTCTATGATTTGTCACACATAAAGTATGACAGATACAAGTTTGACAGTTATTGTTCTTAATTAAATAAAGGACAGATTTGCTTCAACCTGAGGTATTAACATATTTGTACCTTCATTGGTTTACAATCGAAAATTCTTCAAAGAAAATACCCCTCGAAAAGTCTCAAAATCACCAAATTGTACTTTTTTGGATCAATGTTCAAATTGTGCCGAAATTATCAACTTTTACATGATATTGATATGTTATGGAAGTGTTGAACTGGTTATTATCCCCCGCCACGAAGTGGAAGGGGGATATAGGTTTGGGCTCCGTCCGTCCGTCCGTCCATCCGTGCGTCCGTCCATGTGTCCGTCCGTGCGTCCGTCCGTCCGCTTTAATGGGGAAACTTTTTCTCAGAAACTATTTAAGATAGGACAACCAAATTTGGTGTGTGGCTTGTGGACATAAATACCTCGATGGAGTTAGAAAATAAGAACGATGTGATTATTTTTTCCGGAGTTATTGCCCTTGTTCCGTATTTTTCGACTCTGTTCATGGTATCTCCAAAGGGGACAGCTTTTCTCAGAAACTATTTTAGATAGGACAACCAAATTTGGTGTGTGGCTTCTGGACATAAATACCTCGATGGAGTTCGAAAATAAGAACGATGTGATTATTTTTTCCGGAGTTATTGCCCTTGTTCCGTATTTTTCGACTCTGTTCATGGTATCTCCAAAGGGGACAGCTTTTCTCAGAAACAGTTTAAGATAGGATTTCCAAATTTGGTGTGTGGCTTGTGGACATAAATACCTCGATGGAGTTCGAAAATAAGAACCGTGTGATTATTTTTTCCGGAGTTATTGCCCTTGTTCCGTATTTTTGGACTCTGTTCATGTTATCTCCAAAGGGGACAGCTTTTCTCAGAAACTATTTAAGATAGAGTTTTCAAATTTGGTGTGTGGCTTATGGACATAAATACCTCGATGGAGTTCGAAAATAAGAACCGTGTGATTATTGCCCTTGTTCCGTATGTTTGACTCGGTTCATGCTATCTCTAAAGGGGACAGCTTTTCTCAGAGACTATTTAAGATAGGATTACCCAATTTGGTGGATAGCTTGAGGGCATAAGTACCTTGATGGAGTTTGAAAATGAGAAGCACACAATTAATCTTTGCGGAGTTATTGCCCTTGTTCTGTACATTTGGACTCTGTTCAAGGTATCACCAAAGGGGACAGCTTTTCTCAGAAACTATTTAAGATAGGATAACCAAATTTGGTGTATACTTTAAGGCCATCGATACCTTGACGGAATTTGAAAAAAAGAAGCATGTGATTATTTTTTCCGGAGTTATTCCCCTTGTTCCGCTTTTTCGACTCTGTTTCAAGTATCAAAGGATATAGCTTTTCTCAGACATTGTTTAACATCAAATCAGTTGTGTGGCTTGAGGATATCGTTACCTTAATGGAAGAAAATGAGCAGCGCACAATTATTTCTTCTTCAATTATTGCCCTTGTTCTCATTTCTTGTGTCTGGCGGGGGATGTTGATGACTATGTCTTCTTGTTACAAATAGATTGCAATAAATAACTTTGACATAAGTATATTTGTAAAAGAGTTATGGCCCTTTGTGATTGGACGATCCTGAGCAATCCTGTGGACACGTGTTGATTGTCAGTGACAAGTCACGTGTGTTCAAGTGCCTCGAGATCTCACTTACAGTGTATTGGTTATATCACAGTGTTGTCTTGGTTGATAGTTGAACAATGAACATAATAAAACAATAAATGAATTCATCCTACTAAACCCCATGGTTTTGTTAAGCTTATCTACTTGTTAACAAAGAAAACAGTGTTATACACAAGACGCTTACAAAGAGTGAAAGTTTTGTGCTGTGAAGTGAAGCGAGGTATTCACGTAAAGGGTCTTGTTTTAGGGCGTCTACAGCCAGATTAATGTCTCGTTGAGAGAGGCCACTAATTAACGTGTCTTAGAAAGCGTAACCCGGGTTCAGGCGCCTTTGTTAATGAGTTATATAAACACTGATACTCCCGGATATAACAAGAAAAAAAGTGAGCATGGCTCACATACCCCCGTCATCCACTATCCGTCCATTGAGAATTATAGATGTGAAGGTTACTATGTTTAAAAAAAAGCTTCAAGCATCATAATATTGTCCAAAATAATTTTAGGAACTGACTGTTATTACAAAATTTAATTCACCGAGATGTAATATTTTTCAGGTAACTTAATTTTTCCTATTAGGGCATCACACCGGTAATTTGTACCAAGTTCAATTACAGATTCAAGGGCTTTGAAATAATATTGCGGAACTGGACTGTGAACTCGATAAAGAGTATCATCTGGACTACCTACATGTAAAATTTCATTCACCTAGATGTAATAGTTTCCGAGAAAACTTGTCCCAATTGGAGCATCACAGCTCTTTTGGTACAAAGTTCAATTTCGGATTCAAGGGCCATAACTCCGAAAAAAATAATATTTCCGAACTTGTTTTCGAACTCGATGAAGAGTATCATCTGGACTACCTCCATATTAAATTTCATTCACCGAGATGTAATAGTTTCTGAGAAAACTTGTCCCCATTGGAGCATCACAGTTTTTTTGGTTCTAAGTTCAATTTCGGATTCAAGGGCCATTACTCTGTAAAAAATAATATTTCGGAACTGGTTTTCGAACTCGATGAAGAGTATCATCTGGACTACCTCCATATTAAATTTCATTCACCTAGATGTAATAGTTTCTGAGAAAACTTGTCCCCATTGGAGCATCACAGATCTTTTGGTACTAAGTTCAATTTCGGATTCAAGGGCCATAACTCCATAAAAAATAATATTTCGGAACTTGTTTTCGAACTCGATGAAGAGTATCATCTGGACTACCTCCATATTAAATTTCATTCACCTACATGTAATAGTTTCTGAGAAAACTTGTCCCCATTGGAGCATCACAATTCTTCTGGAACGAAGTTCAATTTCGGATTCAAGGGCCATAACTCCGTAAAAAATAATATTTCGGAACTGGTTTTCGAACTCGATGAAGAGTATCATCTGGACTACCTCCATATTAAATTTCATTCACCTAGATGTAACAGTTTCTGAGAAAACTTGTCCCCATTGGAGCATCACAGTTCTTCTGGTACGAAGTTCAATTTCGATTTCAAGGGCCATAACTCTGTAAAAAATAATATTTCGGAACTGGTTTTCGAACTCAATAAAGAGTATGGTCATGAGTACTCACAACCAAAATTTCATTCACCTAGGTTGTACAGTATCCGAGAAAACTTGTCCCCATTGAACACAATAAAACTAAGTCCAAAAAGTGACGTTTCCATGGAAACGACAAAAAATATCAATCTCAGAAAACTGAAAATTGTCTTTGCGCGATCGGAAGAACATGGTTAACATCTGTACAAAGTTTGGTTGATGTAGCTTTGACGGTTTTTGAGAAAATTGACCGGACGGAAGGACAGACGGACGGAAGGACGGACGGACGGAATGACCGCTATATACCCCCGCTTACTTCGTAACGGGGGTATAATTAAAGTTTGGAATCAGAATATCAATGATAAGTTCTAATTCTCCATGTAAATGATATGGCAAGTCTTATGACAAAGAATGCACATATCAAAATCAATAGTAATCAAAGTTATAGCCAAGGTTGAATGTTTTTTGGACAAACAGACAGATAGCAGGCAGACAGACAGGTGAAAATCAATACGGTAGGAATCTCTCTTTTGGGGTCATAAAAAGGTTTGACTCAGAAGGAACTCTTATGCTTGAGTGCACATAAATAACTTCTTTAAGTCCAATAGTCAATCATGACCTTTAGATACTGATTGCTTTTTAACCTCATCAACACAACAAACATACTGTTACATGTTAAATGTAAAAATTACAGATAATACCATTGTAACTTCACTGTCTTGGTCTTCTGTAAGAGATGTCCACGTTGTGCCGTCATCAGAATAGCTCACTGAATATCTTGTTCCATTTCCATAATTAGCTTCAACATATTCAGTTACACAAAACCCAATGATAGTCCTAGAAACGACAAAGTTCACAAGGATCCATGGCTGATCTTCATCCAAAGTTGGAACAAAAAACCGTCCTTGAGTCCTCAAATCTACTCCAATTGCAGCACTCGCTCCATTCTCGTCATCCATAAAAAAGCTAGAGACCTCCACTGATGTCAGGGGAGCAAAACAACTGCAGTTAACTGAAGGTAAACCTGTGAATATATAAAATACGATTTAATGTGTATGTTCATGTAGTGTCTTCATGGGCTCACTTCATTTCATATAGGCTAGCAGCGGGGTGGTACCACCTGCTAGGGAGACAACACGACGTCGGGTTACTATATATATACTGTATACAGTGAAATATTAGCAATTTCTTTAGGCCTAGCTTTTTTAAAGATGATACATTTTATTGACAATATGGTAGATTCTATTTCAGACAGTACTTGCACACATGGAAACATCGAGTAGGCCTACCGCGATACAGCGAGGTCGCAGGCTAGTTTCCATGATATCCAGGACATCATTTTGTTTTTTAGTAGATCTAGTGTGAGTTGTTATAATAAGTATAATCACGAATGTCCCCTTTATTTTAGTTTCAACAAATATAGAACCACCCCTTTTATTCACCTCAACATCCCATGGTAGTATGCATCGTTTTGTTTTAGTGGATCTAGTGCGACTTGAAATGAAAACAATTTTGTCAGTAGCACCCACCTGCGACTAGGAAAAAGGATGTAACTAATAGCAATAAATCAAAGGGATACACGTCCAACGGTTTCTTAAAAACAGTCACCATTCTGAACGAATGGTAGGAGATAAACTTCAACACAAAATCATGGTTTCGGATCCTCGTAAAGACGTTTCATCAAATTTACCGCCACTTCTGCTTTTGACGCCATTTTTATATTACATTCGGAAAACATCGAAGCTCATCAGATTCGAGTTACGGAAATCAGTTGATTATATATCATATTTGAGCCCTGCATCATTTTGCAGGGGCGAAAACAGATGGGGTTGCAGATGTGCAGGGGCACGCACCTAGCTCCCTTTTCATGGGAACATTTCAACAACAAAAAATAGCCATCGGCTCTGTAGCTCATTATCTTTTAAACAATAAACTAAATACGTTTCAAAATGGAAATTATTTATTCATCATATGTATTTAAAAAATTACGTATGTATCACAGGTATAAACAAACCTTCAATAATTACTTAATAGAGAAGTAGGCCTAGATGAAAATGGCTTTTGAGTTCATCGATCTCCACTGTTGACCAATATTTGGGGTCACAGGGTCACCACATTGTCTGTCTGTACACAACATTTCAGCTTTCTATACCTTTTCGTACAAGAGAAAAAGATGAAAATATGTTTTTAGGACGTGACCAATGTGATAAATTTTTTGGGTCACAGGGGTCACCAAATTGGGATGCAGAAAACTCGTACCCAAAACGAACTCGTACCCACCGGGAATTCGTACCCACGGATAACTCGTACCCAAAAAAATCGGAGAACTCGTACCCACTTATTTTTATATAAATAGCTAGGAGAGGCAAGACAATAATATTGTTTTTGTATGATGTTTATTTCATAGTTTCGTAACATAACATAATAACACAATATAAAACCATAGTTTCATACTACAGATAGATACATACTTTCAGGGGCGTAGCATCCATTATAAAAAAAAAAGCCCGGGCTTACACATGATTTTTTTGGTAAATTTTTGGTGTTTGTTATTTTATGTCAAATGACAGACGAGAGGCGAGAGGGTCAACGCCAAGTTCTTGGCAGTTTGTCACTGTACATTTGGGTGTATGGGCAGGTCTTAAGCGCCTTAACAGATTTCATGACCTTAACTTTCAATGAAATGCGGAAGACTGTCCAGTCACTCTGAAAGTTTTTGTTGCCGTTAACTTTTCCAAATTCATTGAATTGAAGAGCTATAATGATTATTTATGTAATGTAGACCTGACGCAACACTAATCATGTAAAAAAAATTGTTTATTTTGTGACCAATTCTTTAAAAAAATATACTACTTATATAATATATTTATGAAAAGAATTGAATTGGTTACCAAATTACACTTAAGCTGATTATTAATAGTTTGAAATATGGTTGCATTAAAAGTATATGTGTGATCATCTCGAGTAAGAAACCTTCAAGTCTGTGCACCAGAGGCTATAATACACTTTGCTTATGTTAGAGGGATACTGAGATAAAGCATGGTCCAGTGTTGTAGTCGTAGTGTTATCTCCCTTGAAATCCATACCTTTCGTTTTCAAAGGTGAAATATACATCGCCAGAAATACAAAATGAAATCATCAACATTTGTGGGGAACAAGTTGAACAATTCATACTTGAAAAGTGTGCTGATGATTACTTTGCCCTGTTGGCTGATGAAACCACAGATAAATCTACAAAAACACTATTAAGTGTTTGTCTCAGATTTGTGGATGAGACCGAAGGTGTAGCGTCTGTGCAAGAATATTTTTTGGGTTTTGTTCATGCACCATCTATCAAAGGAAAAGATATTTGTGAACTCTTACTTGAGTTCATGAGGGAAAAGCACATCAACATTGATAAGATGAGGGCACAAGGATATGATGAAGCCAGTAACATGTCTGGCAGGATCAATGGCGTTCAAGCACTTATGAAGCAACATGCACCAAATGCAACATACGTACATTGCAAAGCCCACTGTTTGAACTTAGCAGTGGTTCACAGTTGTAAAGAACCCTGTGTACGTACAATGATGCCGGCAGTCCAGGAGATTGGGTTTGCCTTCCATTATTCGGCCAAACGAATGGATGCATTCCAACAAGAACTAGACAATTCTCCTAATGTAAAAGACGCCTTACAAAGGAAGACAAAGATTGTCAAGTTGTGCGAGACACGGTGGACCAGCAGAGCAGATGCTCTCACCACCTTCAAGACTGCCTTTCCCGTTGTTGTGCAGGCTCTCGAGCACCTACAGGAAAACAACGATGACAAGGCAGGACTACATCTCAATGCCATTTTGAGATATGACTTTATCATCGCATTAGTTGTGTGTGAGCACATTCTCAAAATAGTTGTTCACCTTTCATACTTCCTCCAGGAGAAGTCCTGTGACATGATCTCGGCTATGGAACACCCCGTGTGAACGTGTACGCCAGAGCAATATTCCCAGAAGGGAAATGTACGCTCCCCAATGCTGGCGGTAACTTTCGTGTTGTCTGTTGTTAGTAGAATTTTATTAAATATCTCATGATATAAACACTTTTAAGCAGAGATATTTCATGCTGTTAATGAGCATTCCATACATTAAACGTATACCAACTTTCAATCATCAATTCCACACCGTAGGAACGCGTACGCCTGGCGAGTGTTACACACTCGGAAGTGAACGAATCACTACGCTACAGGTGGGTTTCTTTTGACCATTCAGCGTTATATTTCGTCTCATAAACACATTATTACTAACTTTCGAGTGTCAATATTCAAGGCTGTAAAAATATAGACACCAAGAAAGCTATAACCGAAACAAGAGCTCAATGTAAGTTCAGTTAAATGTGTATGATCCATTTATCATAAACGAATTTTACATCCCGGGGTCAATATGTGGTTTGTTTGTATATTATTTCAATTCTGGAATAGCATTGCCCTTCAAAATGTATATATTGTTGAAGTTACATCAATACTCTACCTACATGTCAAATTTGGAATCATAACATTCATTAATAAGGAAAATATGCGGTATTTCCGACATCTGGTGTAAAAATGCAGTGAACGCGTTACATTTTGGTGTGGTGCACGCGTTACACTCAACTACGGATTCTTGCACTGAACGAATTACACAACCTGGAAAATGTTTCTCAAATTCCTATCGTGTCTTAATCTCGTTAATAATTGTTAAAATACAGCATTTTAGCTAATTACTGGTTCATGTATCTTCAGAACACCTTAATGGATCCATTATATATTAAAATTGTGTCTCAACGTTCAACAACATTGCGTTTGATGTATGTAGAAACGTATTTCAGATGGAGGACATTAGTGGACTAACGCTGGATGGGAGTTTTCTACCTTAACTCCACAAAAGAAACGAGAGCATCTGTGCAAGAATGTGGTAAAATGTACACCAGTCGATCAAGTCTTCGGCAACACATCCACATTAAGCATGATGACGAGGGGACATACACATGCGATGTATGTAACCAAAAGTTCATCAACAGAATTATTCGTCACGTGAACAAACATGGAAAGGTGCAACCATTTGTATGTCCTGAATGTAAGTTGCGTTTCACCTACCAAAATGGCCTCAAACAGCATCAGCGCGAGTGTACCAAGACACCCAACAGCAATGAGAAACAAATCAAATGTGAGAGATATTTCTTCGGTCGCCAAAAGTATTTGAATGACCACAATAAGAGCCTCCACAGTGGCGTACAAGCACCATACCGATGCCAGTGCACATGTGGCGCCGCCTACAAATGGAGATCGTCACTCAAAAAGCATCGGGACACACGATGCACAAAAGCATGAAGAAAACGTAGCATATCAAAAGAGATTGACAATCTTGTGCCAAATTTTGTTCCACATTTATATTATTTTATTTGTTTCCCGTTGGATTGAATTGAGATGTGTTTATGTTGTGAGTGAAGTTTGACCAGATAGGCCTTATGCACAAAAACATGACGAAAGAACTGAACAAATCAAAAGGGAATAACAATCTCTTTAAATAGTGTGTGCCAAATTTCATTTAACTTTTATCTTATCTTATGTGTTTCCAATTCGATTGAATTAGATGGATTTACGTTGTGAAGTGTGTGAAGTTTGACCAGATAGGTCATATGCAGTTGAAGTTGAAGTTTGACCAGATATATATAACTTGAAATCTTAAATGGAGCCAGAAATATCCAAAATTAAACAAACAAATAAAGATGTCGTCATCCAGAAATTTTGTCATCTTTCCATCTCAGAGCTATCATTTAATTGTACCACTTAAACACAAAAATTGACATATATCAATGGAAAATATCAATGTTGTTTTAATCAACAGTTACATCTGAATGTTATATTTTTGAAGCGATAACAGTGAAATGTAAGAATTGAATTAGTCTATGCATCTAACAACATCCATTGATCACTGTTTATTGATCAAATCACTCCCCATCAATTCCATATCTAATATGTGGTAGTATTTTGTTTTCATTATGTCCCCCGAAAAAATTTTCGGGACACATAATGTTTTCGCCTCCGTCCGTTATTCCGTCATTCCGTTATTCCGTTATTCCGAAATGCTTTCCTATTCCGGGCCATATCTCAAAAAACGTTCAATATTTGTTCACGAAACTTGGTATGTGGTTAGACCTAGTGGTGGAGTGGTGCCTTTTGCTATTTTGGTTATTCTGATTTTTTTTCTGGTTTCCATGGAAACAATTTGAACTTAGTGCAAATTTGGGGTAGGGACGTTTTCCGGCCTCTATTTCAAAATCTATCAAGTATTTCTTTACGAAACTTGGTATGTGGTTAGACCTAGTGGTGGAGTGGTGCCTTTTGCTGTTTTGGTTATTCTGAATTATTTTTTTCTGGTTTCCATGGAAACAATTTGAACTTAGTGCATATTGGGGGTAGGGACCTTTTCCGGCCTCTATCTCCAAAACCGTTCAATATTTGTTCACCAAACTTTGTATTTGCTTAGACCTAGTGATAGAGTGGTGCCTTTTGCTACTTTGGCTATTCTGAATTTTTTATTTCTCGTTATTAATGCAGTATTGAACTTAGTGCTTAGCATAAGTGAAAAATAAGGGTAATATGACTAGGTTGGATTGAAAGTTGGAGCGGGGGACATCACAGTGCATCACATGCACATATTTCTAGTTTCTCCTGTGGTAGTCTCTGACCCCCTTGTCCCCACGACTGAATTCTCCAGGCTTGGACACTTCTCCACTCTTCCTTTTCCGCTTCCTCCTTTTGTAGTTGTTTGAATCGAAAATGGGATCCCTGGATTTTGAAATAAATTACATTTATAACATCTTTTTTAAATCGTTCATAGATTATACAGATTAAACAAGTCTTCTGACACACTGTAAAAGGTCTATGACAATGGAACTTTACCCGTATGATATATTATATTGCTTATTAACTCAAAAACAAACTATTTCAATATTTCATCCATTAAAAGTTCTGATGGTACATATTTATAGTCTTTTTTCACATGTTTTAACAACCCTATCACCTCACAAAGTTTCAATTTCCTAATAATGATCCTAGACGTTGCATGATCGACTTTCATATGCTCAATGATTTCACAAAAACGTTGGTATTCGTTAGGACAGTAGTCACAAGCATATGGGAACATTGTGGAAGGTTTTCTGAAACGAAAAAAATGGAAAAACCTTTTAAAAATATAATATTCTTGGATGTTAATCGTTCACTACTGAAAATGTAAATTGTTCACTAGCGCACAAATCGTTCAAGTGTAATACGTTCACCACGACATTGATACCACGTGTCTTTGATGACTTATATCTCAAAAACTATTTGTTAGATTCCAATGAAATTTTAAACATGGTTCAAATACATATTTCTAGTCACAATGTTGTATTTTTCATCTTAAAATGTTTGTTTTTGTAATAATGGTTTATAATTGTTTGTGACATCTTGCAATTTTGTGATAGGGGTTATGTTGTAAAATTGCCGTTGTCTGCCTAATATATAATTTTGAGAGGTTTTAAAAAGACATTTGTTATCCCCAAAGTATATATTTTTACAGCCTTGATTATTGACACTCGAAAGTTAGTAATAATGTGTTTATGCGACAAAATGTAACGCTGAATGGTCAAAAGAAACCCACCTGTAGCGTAGTGATTCGTTCACTTCCGAGTGTGTAACACTCGCCAGGCGTACGCGTTCCTACGGTGTGAATTCATTGCATAGAGTTATCTGCTGAGACATTTGGACACTGCCGTCAGTGCTACACGTGTGAATTTCGGATTTCAGTCAAAAATACTCTGACACCAACTGACCCAAATGTTTTAAAGTTCTAACATACTTTTCTATGACCTATTATCAGTAATCGTGCGAAATATAAAGACTGGACAGTTCACCGTTTAGGAGCATTTCTGGTTTAAAGATTACATGGTCATAAAATCAGTGTACACTTCCAAGACCCAACAACATTTCTTTTGTGTACGCTCTCAATTTATCTTGGTGTCCACTCCCAAGAGCGTAGTTTATTATTGAAAAATGAATGATAACATGTTTCCATTTAATAATGCTCAATTATTTACAGGGTAAAATAGTATGTGTCTGTGAGTGAGGTTTATGTGGCTGTCTGGGCAGGTTGGGTCGATTTTAAAATATTCGTCTTTCGAATTTTACGAAATTATGCTAAAATATTTGTGGAAACTTTAAGTCCCGATTTGTAGTTTGCGATGTAAAGAAAGTATGTAAACCAATTTTTAATTATTTTCTGTCAATGTACTTACATTACAACATAAATATGTTTTACTGACCCAACCTGCCCCGGTTTTCATACATATATATTAATGCATATTTTTTTTCCATTTGAGTCCCCCTAAATTCAATACGAGAACTTGAAGCCGATAAAAAAAAGTGCATGAAGTGGAATGTCCCCTCGAATTTCGTTTCCAAAAAATACCCCGATAGGTCCCTTTGATTAAACAGATATTGCTGAATAGAGAATATCGTCCAAGTGTCTTCAGATATCATATATATCAACACGAGTTGACAGGTCCATATATTTCTGGTCTCATGGTAACCTCTGTAATATACGGGGGAAAAATCAACAAGCATGTTTTCTTTTGAGATAACTGAATTTAACAAACTAAAAAACAAATAAATTAAAAGCATTTGTCCTTTTATAGGATATAAACAAACATGTCAAGAGACTTGCCACCTTTCGTGACAAAAACAATGAACATAAATAAACAGAAAATGTCAGATCACAATTCCTACAGCAATGTCCATGATTGTATATAGTTCACCATTCTGTGAACCAAATAAAACGTGTAAAATTGAATAAACAGCGACTGGAACGAACATATATATACTGTTTAGCGCAGTTGGTACACTTGAACGGTTTCATCTGTGCATGTGTGTTTATGTGACCATGGTAGTCCCTCTTGCTCATGCATATCTGCATAGGTTGCATCCTTCTCGTGCTTCTCTCGTATGTGAGATCTTAAAGGATAGACGCAATGACATATGGTCAAATCGGATTCATTAAAATGTGATGTTAATTTGACAATTGCTCGATTTTAAATTTCTGAAATCGGTCCATAAATTACTTATACATGGCTTTTTAAAAAAAAAAACCCGCCTAATTTAGCCCTGGGAGACCAGAATGAAAGTCTGCGGGGGTGTGGCCCCTGAAGGGATAACTTCTGTGACGTCACGTGAGTAATCTAATCATTGGTGATAGTCATAATTCAACGTAATTTCGCAACATTTTGATTGTTAATTTCACAAAGAAATCTTCAATAAACCAACTTAAATTTCCCATATATCGAATGTTTAGATATCCAACTAGGTAATTCCGCAGATGACAATTAACATGACTTTTTGGCGGTGTAATTCACCTCATAAATTCATTTAGCGGCAGTGATAATCATCATTAATTAATTAACGAGGCTTGGCGAAGTAGCTGTCTAGCCGGCCCCGTCTGTCGCTTCATTCACGCCTCAGTGAGCATTTTCAAAATGAATCGCCCCACTAATTGCGGTAGTGTTAAAATGTGAGAATTAAAATCGTCTTAATTATCAATTGCATGAGTCGATTTTTTGCTCAATTGATTCCGATATACAATATACGTAGAGGTAATCATCTGTCATTCTTGAGAAAAATGCATTTCATCAGATCTTTAAATTGGAGACAGAACTGTAGGTACGAACAAAATTGCCGCATAATGTGCGGCTTCTCTTGACCTTAAGAGGCGTTGAAGTTAACGGAGGTTCAGCTTTATCGGTTATTTCTTCAATGTGGTCGAAGCTTTCATCAGCAAGTGTCCATTTAACACAAATATGACACGCATATGTGGGTTACAAACGGTTAATCTGTAGAAAAGTTCTCAAATTACCTACTTGGAAGCGTACAAAAAATTGCTATGACGTGAGTTGAGAGCGGACACTTGCGTGAATTGGAAGCGAACACCACGCGACCACGTGGCGGGATGAAAATCTGTAATTTTCTAGGGGGGTTTGGGGGCATACCCCCCCAAGAATTTTTTTTAAATCCATGCATTAAATACTCGATTTTCAGCGTTTACCAGGGAGTTTGCTAACTTTTCAAAACTTAATTTTATTGACTGATATAAGTGAAATATTTTCTTAGATTTTGTATAACGTCAGCATTTGTGTTGTGAATTGTGTGTGGTTGATTAAAGTAACACGATTTGAAAACGTTTTATGGAGATTGTATTATGTAGTGTGTAGCTTGCCTGATCCTATTAAACGTTTGCCACTTTACAATAAATACAAGACTCGTGGAATGTTGTCCTTAAGCACCGGACCGGTCTACATTAATATTTTACAAGATAAATCACCCCTGAATCTGAAGACATGTCATTTTGTAAAAGATCAACAAAGATGCATTACTTTGAATGAAATTTTAATACATCCTGTCAGTTCTGAAGTTTTTGTGGCTTAAATAAACATCAATTTCCTCTTCTTCTGCCTGGAGAAGACATCCAGAATGCTGTCGATATTGACAGGGATGTCCCGGTGAACGTTGAGCAAGGCAAGGGCAGACAACCTCTCCTGACCAGTGGTGGTACGTAAGTACGTTTTTATGCGTCTCAGGACGCTGAAGGACCGCTCAGCTGTCGCCGTGGACACAGGTAGCACAAGCAGAATGATCAGGATATTGCAGATAGACGGGTAGAGCTGTTTTGCCGTTTGGTTGAGAACATCAATGAGCTCATCAGGCTTGTCTCGGATTGACCAACGTGTTCTCCAACGTGACACTTCATTGCTGAAGTTTTCAAAATCCCCTTCTACGTCTGCCTGGTAGGTCCTGAAGATGATCTCCGTTTGGGCATCTTTAATGCCTTCGATTTTTCTGGGCATGAGCAGGAAGCCAGTGTAGTGTTGCTCGCCCTGCAGAAGCCGGTCTTCTAGTTCCTGCATCATGTGATCAAGGAACACATATAGTCCAAGAGATAAGGCCTAATTTATTTACCTCAGAGGTCCAAAAGGTTTGAACATTGGCTCTTATGTAAAAATGTCTGAATTTTCAGAATATTTAAGTCTTACAAGTCAAAACCTGACCAATTTTCCGCTAGAGGGCGCTGAAGTCATGACTCAGCATTTTTTTGCGCACTACCCCACCACTGCAAATGTTGATTTTTTTTTGTAATGGAATACCATAAAAGCCTAACATATTATATATTAATTGACAGCCTATATATTAATCTTCCATAAAAACATAACATTAAATACATCTGTGCACTCATTATTGTGTTTATGCATATGAAAGACAAAAAATACATAAAAAATGGTTAAATGCACATATTTCGTTTATTGCTATTTTTAAATATGAACTGTCACAGAGTATTTTTTTCTTTTTGTAGATTGACAAATATATAGCCAACCATGAGAAACAAGAATTTTTAAATTATGTCAATATTTAATAGAGTTACAATCATTATTGTGAAGGTGGTGTTAAGTCAGAATTTCAGGCAAGGGAGATAACTCTGGTCCACATCATTATGATATCCCATTGTTTTTGGTACATATCAAATGCCTGGGGCAAAATATTCATTTAATTTGGCTTATGTTATTTTTTACCACTTCATTTAAGTGTTCACAGACTACATTTAGCACATATAAACCATAATCACACAAAGGATTGCTACCAAATGGTTTGTACTAGTATAAAGTACATGGTTGCTCAAAAGTGGTTCATCCATTGTGTCGTTGGGGTCAAATATGCCGAACGTTTTAAATGGTGTTCCTTTATCGAGAAGTATTGATTGTTGCCGAAAATAGCCCCTTTGATGATGATCAACTCAGTGTAGAGACGATATAAAGATAAATTTAAAGTAGTGAATTCTGATCGAAAACCGGACAATGCACAGCAATTGACGGGTGTCAATTAATCAAACATAATTTTGTTAACTGACTCAAAACAGAAAAAAGGACAGATTTGATTTGATAATGTTCAAAAGGACATAAATGTTGATGTAAATCGGATGTGTAGTTTTGGTGTCTGCACATGTATAATGTTGTTTTTCAATATTAATGAATGTGCAAGTTGAGTGAAATAATTGTAACTGAAATCAGCACATGTGCTCATTATGCTGGCACGTATTACCGCCAACTGAAATATTATGAAACACCATTGATGCATCTTTAAAGTGTGCAAGTATTTAACCAGGGATGACCATATTTGGCATTTTGAGAGTTTTGCTAATATGTAATCACAGTATATAAGCTTCCCAACAAATTTGTATCAGTAAAATAAAAATGTTAAATTGTACATCTAAGTATACGTCTTAGAATTGCCTGCACGCACATACACATACATAATGAGTCGTTTCTCACGTGAAGAAAGGTTATATATAGAAAAGAGTAAACATCAGATGGGTTTGACTGGACCAATCTTCTTTAATACGATGAGCTGATTTCGACCAGTATATCTATCTCTTCAAGTATGTTTAGACAAGTGGAAGATCGCATATATATATACATGAACAAGAACAATAAATAATTACAACATCAACATCCTTACATGGCTGAGTAAGACATGGTCATTGTTTGATAATCAGGCACGTCATAATTGCCTCGATCACACTAATTGGGTGTGACCCTGGAACGATGCAGCCTTGTGAGGATTAATGAGTCTGTCTCATTAATCACTAGGTAGACACAAGCATGAATTTACAGGTAATCACTTGTGAACCCATCTGATGTTTACTCTTATATTCATGGCCCCATGCAAAGTAGTACCTAATCAGATTCATCACCACTGGAATCACTGTCAGATCCTACATCTGACACATCAGACTCGTCATCTTCCTCAATTGCAGCTTGAGTGTTACTGGAATCCAGTTGGACCAAGTTTGGCATTTGATTCCCACTAAACCATTTCACCACATATTTGCCGTTGATCAACGTCCAGCCATGTTCCTCAGGGCTTGAGGAAACAGGATTTGAGATGTGTGCATTTATCCAAATTGCTGATACATAATTAACCCTTGATAGCTTTCTCAAAAGGACATCTTTGGAAGGAGGAAAAGCACTTGGATCACATCCTTTTATCTTGTCAAGTGAGCATCTTGCCTTTGGTGCATATCTATCTTTGAAGATGCTGTACCGAGCTTTGTTCACATCATGGATAGCATCTTTTCCATACAGTGTACATACAAAGTGTTCAATGCTGGTAACACTATCTTCTGTTGGCTCTTCTACTGTGCCAAGACTTGCAAATGCCTCTGTGAAAGTTGCAGATGACTCCAATATCTGAAATGGGCGACATTTTCCTTTCCTAGCAAAGGCTGAGATATAATCACATCCTGTAAAGGCATGAAATGCTGGAAGGGCTTGACATATGTTTGTGCCAATAGCATTGGCAATTGAGGTGACATCAATGTATCGACGGGTGTTGTTGCTGCTACTCCCAATATCCATCACTATATGGGCATCTGGCATGCGGTGTGCGTGATGAAGAAGGAGGACAAGGACATCAGTATCAGATGCACGAACTGATATGGTTGGAGATTGCAACTCAGTTGCAATAGTGACAGTGTGATATATGATCCTGGTATCTGCCTCTTCATGCCAAGACTGGAGTTGGGGAACCACATATCTGTCAACTGCACCTGCTTTAGAGCAGAAATGATAACAGACTCCATCAATGGCAACATATAGGTCATGCCCTTTCAAAGTTGAGGTGTATTTGTCCTTGGACCATTCATCAACTAGAAAGCGAAGCAGTGAGGTCTTAAATGAGGGTGATCTTAATGCCTGGCTGAAATCTTTCGGTCTTGTCTGAAGTGGACCAGATATGGTCCTGTTTATTTCACTTTTTCCACGAAGACCTCTCTCACTGTCCTTGATAGATGGGGATTTGTATGTATCACACACAAAGTCAACACGGTTGGCCATCTGACACAGTCTCTCAAGAAGGGTATTTGCAACCTCTCCATATGTTGGTAGCAAATGTGTCTGTGACTGGATAAAATACATTCCATCAACAACACATACATCAGGAGTAATTGCTTCTGGATTGTGGTCAGTCTTCTTTTCTAGACAGGATAAGAGCTTAGACTTGTCAGTTTTGTTTAGGGAACCATCAATGTGTCCAAGACAGAGCGGCACAGGGGTGAGTGGATATTTCAGTACTTCCTCAAGATCTAATTTTGTGGTTGTAGCAAGGTAAAGCAAACGTCCAAAAAGATCTGTTGTGCACTTCAATTCTTTAACCACCTTGTCTTTGATACACAGACCTGTCTTTACTCCAGCAGATGCAAAGTTTTTAACTTTGCGCCTTGGAATGGGTTTCTCAAACCGGTCAGCATCAGTAAAACATCCATCTTTGAACTGTTGATACCACGCCTGTCCTTTTTCCTGGAAAGAGAGTAGATCACAGGTAATGTCTTCAGGAACTGAATTACCTGAACTAATGCAAAACAGTTGTGATTTGTCACAGATGTCACCGAATGGATTGAGACTATTTTCGATTGGCCTGCTCAAGCTTTGCGACATCCTCCTGATCCTTATGGACACGTGATGGTCTTTGGTCATGGGATATTTCATCAGCTCTTCTGATGTCTGCCATCTCAAGGAGATTTGAAACAACTTTGGTCCTCACTGCACGTGTTATCATCCAACGACTCAGAGCAGATTCAGAACAGGCAAATGCAGTTATTCCAGTCTTTCTGGATGCAGCATCAGCATTAACTGTTTGTTCAAGTGCCATGTCAACTGGTACTCTTGAAAATGCATTGGTAGATCTTTTAATTCCAAGTCCACCATTCTCAAGCATTTGTCTACCACCAGGATGTGTATGGTCAATGTTCAGCAGTTTTAGGTGGTACAATGTCATCCAGCGTGAATAGTTTGGTCTATTCATTGCAAAGAAGATTGGACACATCTGACCAAGGCAGTGGACAAAGAGATCCAGGTCACATGTTCTGTATGCCCTGTTGAACATGAGGTAGAGATTGATCAGATCAATATATTTCATCCAAAATTGTCCAGTTTTCCCATGTTTCCCATTTCTTGTCTCATTTGAATATGCTTCATATGCTTGTATAATGTGACAAAGATCCTCATTCTCAAATGCACACTCGACAGACTCGGGATTTGGGTTTCCTCCAAGTTCTCGTACGAGTTTCTTCAGGTCATCAGTGATGAACTCAGGATACTTGTTGCAGAAGGATTTAAAGTGTAGATTCCAGAAGGCAAGCGAGAGTATCAGATGAATCCTTTTGCACCTGTTGTAATGTCGGCCAGAAAGGAACCCATTCATTGATCCACCTGCAAGTATACCAGTTTCTGTCAGGAGATATGGTCCACCTGAGGCATCGAGGAGGTAACCTAGACATGCAAAGTAAGTTAGACATATGTGGAAGCTGCCAAAGCATATGAAGAGGTTGTCGTAGACAGGAGCTTCTTGAGCTTGGATTTTCAAAGCCATTTTGGCAACAGCAAGGTCATAGGTTACCAAACTGATTTCTTCACCACATTCCCTGGCTACATCTTGGGACAATTTTAAGGTTTCGGCAACAACATTTAGTTGTGTAGGTGGTTGTGTGATATTTTTCATGTAGCCTATCCTTTGCTTTGGTAGCAAGTCTGTTGTTACTTTGCCATTCCAACCTATCCAAAGTGGTGTTTGTTGATTCCAAGAGAAACCCATCTTCCATAACATATCCAACTTGCAAAACTTGCCATAGTTATCTGGTACCACATCTTCAGCAACCTCATAGTCAAAACTTTGCATTTTAGGCTTTTTCCTGTACGGCGCAATGTCATGCTGCTTGCCTTGAAAAGATCTCTTTCCTTTCCCTGGTTTTAAGGAACCCAAATTCCAAAGCTTCAGGTCCAAAGGGCACATCTTGAATGTCTTGGTAACAAATCCCAAATGTGTCATGTAAAGTTCCAGCTCCTGAGAGAGTTTCAGTATTCTCATCATAATTGTCCCAGGCTGTTCCCGTATGAAGACCCGGTTGTTTGAGAAGACCGTCTGGAACAGAGGATGAAGATTGTTGAATTGTCTCAGCCACTTCAGTTTCAATCATCTCTACCATATGGTAACCAACACAATGTCCAAAATGATTCAGGATTTCAACCACCTTCCTACTACCAGTGATACTTTTCATGCCCATGGCAAGTGTCAAATGTTTTGCTGGTTTGATAACCCCATTTGTGACAATGTATAAAACATCATTGGAGACTGATTGTACATGACGTTCAGCTTTGCAACTTCCTTCACCACCTCTTGTAGACGAACCTGTAAATAGTGTTCGGAAGAAGGCCATCAGATCCTCAGAAGGATTACCATTACCTTTCCTTAAAGCATTTGTTAAAGGCAATTCTAAGTCACCAGCATTGTCTTTTTGACTGAGGAGTTGCTGCCTCAAGATTAGAGCTGCGTCAACTAACTTTGCTTTGGTAGACTTTTCATAAGCTTCAGCATGCAGTAAGGCATCTTCAACAGACAGGTGAGGGGCATGAATGACTTTCCCTTTCTTGTTTGACAATTTTGTACTTTTGATTTTATTGGCGTACTTATCAAGCAGTTTTTCTTCCACTTTCTGTGCAGTGTAAATTTTTTCATTCCCAAGCAAAGTAAGGTACTTATGATGCAAGGAAGTAAAAAAAATAGATCCTTTCTTTTCAATGATATGCTCTTCAATCAAGGTTGACACTGACCGGAAAGCTTCACTGTGTCTACTGTCCTGGGTACTGCTGGCTGAATCTTCGACAGGTTCCTCTGTAGAACGGGACTTTGTCTCTGCTTTCTTCAGGTACAATCTCCTACAGGAATGATGGTACTTCACCTCTTTTGATATGAAGTCAATGTCATGAATATGGGTCAATAACTCTTGATCACTTAGAATGTTAGCAGCAGTTTTGATATTACTTGCAGCCTCGTGACTTTCACATTGACCAAGTCTTTCTCTTTCTTTCCCATTCCGTTTTGTAGTAGCTCGGCAAAAAATACACACATTTTCAAAAATACCAGAAGATGATACAGTCACACAGGGGTTTTGTGATCTCAAAGATACTGATGTACATTTTTGCTTTTCATTTTCTCGTGTAATGGCCGTGAATTTCCGGTAGCAAGTCATGTGACAACCATGGGAGTCATCAATGGCAATAAGTTGTCGTAGGTATTTACATACTGTTGCATATTTTGATGAGGAGTGTTTTTCAAGTCTGTTTTTAGCAACACCCTGTATAACCTGCCATGTTTTACTATCAAAAGGCCTTACAGGTTCCAAGGTGTTTCCATCCACATGGAGAATGCACGTCAGGGGAGAATCACTCATTGCTGTTATGCTGATAGTGAATGCAGATCCTGAAACAAGAAATTGGATTTTTACCACTAATTGCCATGGATATAATAATAGTAGGATGTCTCTGTCATGATACAACAAAAATTTCTTTCGGGGTAATAACTCATCATCATCATCATTATAACTTTTACTATATATTTTACTATATAGTAATATATTGATATTATTATTATTATAAGTAGTAGTAGTAGTATTTATTAATATTCATTTATACAGAAGAGAATTGACAGTTCATTAAGTAATGTGATAATCTAAATTAATAAATGTCATTGTGTTTGTTAATTTGTAACTGTAGCTTGTTAAATTTTGAAAGATTAACATGATATTGACAAACCTTATTGTTCTTGATATGAGACATCACTTCTTTTGAGCAAAACAACTGGAACCCATCCATCTTCCTATTTTTCTTTGAAAATTCATTCACTGGGTCTGTTGTTGAAAATTATCATTCATTTAATAATAAGACAGGCTGAACAGCTTGAAACTATGAAAGTCTAACAAATTAGCCTACATTGCCAATCAAATTATTTTATTGGCAGACGCTTGTAATGACTACATATACATTATTATTGGAAAGGAAATTATTATCCACTTAATTTCCATGGATATATTTAAAGTAGGATGTCTCTGTCATGATACAAAAAGAATTCCTTTCGGGGTATTACATCATCATCATCAACATCATTTTTACAATTAGTATTACTATATTATTAGTATTATTATTATTTATTATTATTCACTTATACAGAAGAGAATTGACAGTTCATTCACTGATGTGATTATCTAATGTCATTTTGTTTGTTAATTTGTAACTGTAGCTTGTTAAATTTTGAAAGATTAACATGATATTGACAAACCTTATGTGTTCTTGATATGAGACATCACTTCTTTTGAGCAAAACAACTGGAACCCATCCATCTTCCTATATTCTTTGAAAATTCATTCACTGGGTCTGTTGTTGAAAAGTATCATTCATTTAATAATAAGACAGACTGAACAGCTTTGAAGTCTAACAAATTAGCCTTAATTGCCAATCAAAATATTTTACCGGCAGACGCTTGTGATGACTACAGATATATTATTACTTGACAGGAAAATAGTATCCACTTAAAAATGTTTGGAACTGTCAGGGGTGGAATTGTAATTCTGATTCAGTTATCAATCAGTTTATTTCCTATCATAACAAAAATGTTACCAGCAAACGCATGTTTACACAACAGAAACATAATTACTCAATAGGAAAATAGTATAGGCTTCTAAAAGTTTAGCAAGAGCAGGGTTTGGATTGTCAGTCTGATATGTTTCCAATCTGTTTATATTGAGCTTTGTGACATGTCATTTCTACATTATTTAACCCTAGAACATTAAATAAAGTAAATGGCAAAATAAATACTTACATAATAACCCCAGAAATGTCGTTTGGAAGCTTCAAAGTGACTGCCCAACAGCAGGCAGTTGACATGTTTCCATGGTAAAAATGGCCGCCAGCATCACATATGGCACACAACTATTTACATATCTTTAAGATTTTCATGATCAGGAGGTGAACAACCATATGAATGGGATTTATTTTAAAAAAATATTGTGTTACAAAAGTTAAACATGCTAATTGTTTGTCATTGTCCATTAGAATGAAGAATCTTTTTAACCTCCATTAAATTTAACAATAACAGCAGCCGAAATATTACCGATTTATTTTCCACCAAAATAAGACATGGTTTATATGTGCTAAATGTAGTCTGTGAACACTTAAATGAAGTGGTAAAAAATAACATAAGCCAAATTAAATGAATATTTTGCCCCAGGCATTTGATATGTACCAAAAACAATGGGATATCATAATGATGTGGACCAGAGTTATCTCCCTTGCCTGAAATTCTGACTTAACACCACCTTCACAATAATGATTGTAACTCTATTAAATATTGACATAATTTAAAAATTCTTGTTTCTCATGGTTGGCTATATATTTGTCAATCTACAAAAAGAAAAAAATACTCTGTGACAGTTCATATTTAAAAATAGCAATAAACGAAATATGTGCATTTAACCATTTTTTATGTATTTTTTGTCTTTCATATGCATAAACACAATAATGAGTGCACAGATGTATTTAATGTTATGTTTTTATGGAAGATTAATATATAGGCTGTCAATTAATATATAATATGTTAGGCTTTTATGGTATTCCATTACAAAAAAAATCAACATTTGCAGTGGTGGGGTAGTGCGCAAAAAAATGCTGAGTCATGACTTCAGCGCCCTCTAGCGGAAAATTGGTCAGGTTTTGACTTGTAAGACTTAAATATTCTGAAAATTCAGACATTTTTACATAAGAGCCAATGTTCAAACCTTTTGGACCTCTGAGGTAAATAAATTAGGCCTTATCTCTTGGACTAATAATACAGGCAGCGGCGCCAGTAATCAGAAGGGTTTTCTGCAGGAACATTGGCTCTGTGTTGTTGACGACCAGTGCGACGGGGCATCGATGGTTCTATGTCAAACTCATGGGCAATCTGGTTAGCTTCCTCGAACATGCTATTCCAGACGGTTTCATCCTCACGTTCGCCTCGTAGTTGAGTCATGACAACACGGCACTCTTCTATATATGTTGATCAAATTACTGTCATTTCCAAGATAGAAAACAGAAAATTATACATAAATTATGAGGTTGTAGCCAAGATGTTTCCTCACAAACGTGATAAATGTGAATAGGATCGGACACTATTCCTATCTATGAAAATTATTTATCCCAGATACACGTAAGTCTATGGAAATAACGTTACCGTCCGAATACTTTTTGCGTCACTCTGTATATCGGTCTAGCTGAAAGTATAGCTTTATTCTTATTGGAGAATTGGATACTTTTTGAAGAGCATTAAAAGGTCCTAATATCTCACAATGAAATATCATAAGATGATTAACAGCACGTTGAAATAAATATGTATAAACAGTGGCTTGTAATAATTTAATAAATAATTTTAAGAAGCGTCAGTAAAATATTTTATTCAGCGCCACTGCAAACTGCAAACTTTGTCATGAGACTTAATCTACACCAACGATTTCGATAAAGATGATATGTTAAACACATTGAAACTCTTAAAAACGTTATGATATAACATTGTACAACATTTAGCCCAGTCCACTCACTTGAGTATTACACATCTTGTACTGCAGAGAGTTGTCACAACCCTCCCCCTCCCCCTCCCGACACTCCCTCCCCCTCCGACTGACCCCGCCGCCACAGTCCCGGGTACAGGGGCTCCAGTCTCGCCACCCACGGGACGCCACACCCGCCAATAGGACCTGCTTCGCGCCCTCACATACTTCAGCAACAATTGCGGGCTTACACATTATTTTAACCTTGCTACGCGCCTGACTTTCGTAATATAAATTACTTTCGTATTTCGTATTTTACATGCATCGTCATCCTTCACTTAAAACATTTGATGAAACATGTGTTGTCTCTTTCTAACTTCTTTGTTGCATACTACACACTCTGCCATGTTGACAAGTGTAATTTCTAGTAGAAAATAGACCTACTGGTAACTTATACCCTGACGGTGTTGTTTTAGTTAAGTGGATCTCTAATAGAGTCAATGCTGTCACCCCATACATGGCCTCCAATTCACAGGGGTTCGAATCGCTGTTTTGACAATATTTTCAAATTTCAAAATCTAGATTGCTGCATTCATGTGATGTTTATGTACGATATTGTGAGCTCATGTTCCAAATTTGGGCAAAATCGGTTAAGAAATAAAGATTTGAGATAAATATCCCCGCTATTGATATAAAGACACAATAGCGGGGATATTTTTATTCCGTCAGGAAAACTGCAGAGTAGTTTATTACTTATTATTTATAAAGTTATTGTTTTTAATTGTAGTTATAGACAAATACATTATTCTTGATTGATAATAATATAATACATTAGTTGTATTTATATTATTAATACATCTAATACCAAAAATTAAAAGTGGGTACGAGTTCTCCGGCGGATTTGGGTACGAGTTCTCTGACAGCAGTTATATTCGATAGATTACAGTATTTCTACGCTAACGACTACTTCCGGCCAGACCGGATTCCCTGCAGCATCTATCTGCGCATGCTCCCGGCGAGTCGAAAATTATTGTGAAACTAGCGATGTCTGTGATCCATATTTGAGGTTATTGGGTTACCAAATTAACAACTTAGAATGCCCTTTGGTCATTTAGTCTATATAGGCCTACACAACATTTCAGTTTTCTAGTGCTTTTTGTACTGGAGAAGAAATTTTAGAGAGAATGTTTTTATTTGTGGCTATCTATTCCAAAGTGCTTTTCAACCTGAAAGACATTGCAAATAACTTCGTAAAGTTAGAGAAGTGAAAAAAATAATGTTCACTTACAGAAAAGTCTGATGATGTACGTAACGTTTGCGTGTAAGTTACAAGTATCGTGTCTGTCGTATCTAAATAGAAAATGACAATAAACACAACTGGCTCTATATACTTTGTAAGATGTAATGTCCCCCACCCTTATCAGGAGAATCTATACTCAAATTACCCGCCCTTGGCCGGCGTGACGAAGTCAGAAACCAAAGAAAATATGATAAGACGGAAATGGTCAAGGGAGATAACCGGTGACGGATGGCTAACAAAATGACATCGCGTGCTTTGCAACGATGTGATATGAATTGTTATTGGCTCGCAGGTCCAAGCTGTGTAGCGGTTTGATTGGCTCACGCCGGCCAAGGGCGGGTAATTTCAGTACAGATTTCTCTGATGAAATTTCCCATGGGTGATATAGTGGAGAGTAACGGAGCATATATAAAACCATGGGTAACCGAGAATGGTGTCACTGTTTTCTCTCAAATATAATTGTTGTTTTTCGTTCACCGTTTTCCCCTGGCATTTTCACAGTATATACCTAGATATAATCATGTTACTTTAGACACATGTTGTTTTTTTAGAAAATAAACGAAGGATGCATGTAGGACATTTTGTCATTAATTTGGATGCCTATATAACGACAATGAATTTGAATTGGCACAGTTCGATAAGTCAATGCCAATTTATTTACGTTAATATTAGATTGAAACATTGATTATATGCACAAAATCTCAAATGTCCAAGTGTATGCAGCTTCAAGTTAACACAAAATAAGAATATAACGCGAGTTTATCTCTCCTTCGTGAAATTAATTATCAACATAAACTCGTCTGTGATCTTGGAGTGGGGCGTTTGTCGGCAACTTGTCATAATTGAACTAGTCCGTCTTTGATTTAATTTCTGTGCTATGCCGAGTTGTTGACATCTTTTAAGATTTTAAATATTAGAGATGTTCGAAATATTAATGTGCGTGAATTCTGTTATGTGAGTGCAACATGATTCATGATTATGCAATAATTTAATTCATGTTTCCATTACCAGTCGTTCTTTCCCTTCTTCACTCATAACGTTATAGAATTTCTCCATTGCGTTTATTTCAAACTAAAAGTGATCGACCTTATATCATTGTCTATATCTAATGAAGCATGATTGTTACGCGATCCAATGCCAATATGTAATGAGCTGTGACGTGTTTACTCTTCTCGCCGTAGCACACCATGGGTCAGATTCCAGCTGCGCTTTGATAAATTTGGGTGTAGAAAATAACGCTTTATATCTGTTCCCCAATGGAAGTAGTAACATTAAATGACGTCCTATTATCCAAGGGGGGGGGGGGGGGGGGGGGGGGGTTGAGAACAGATTCCCCTGATGAGGTTTCCCATGGGTGATATAGTGGAGAGTAACGGAGCATATATAAAACCATGGGTAACCGAGGATGATCCTTAATGAACTTGGCCCCCACCGCGAAACAGGCGGCAAACTAATAGCATATTTGAACTGAAGTTTTATAAACACATAAACTAAAGACACACACCATAACATCGACTTGTCTAAAAGTTTATTCAAAAGCGATGCAAAACAAGAAAAGATACGATAGTTCATCGTTCTAATTATTCCATGAACGTGGAATCTATCGACATATGTCGCTATGCTTAATAAACTTGGCCCTCGTCTTGAAGCAGGCGGCCAAAAAATAGCATATTTGAACTATGAACTGTTATAAATATATCAAACAAAGACACACAACATAACATCGACTTTATTTGTCAAATTTATTTAAAATAGAAACAGACCAAGGAACGAAAGGAAATTCTAACCCCGGTCTAAACCAACTTTCGAACGAAACCAGCTGATCTTCATTTCTGAATGCTCAATGAACTTGATTACCACTGTGAAGCAGGTCACCAAACGCCAGTAGTGTATCCAGTACAAAGTACTTTGTTAAGATAAAAATAATAATGTCAGTCTCTAGAAAAATTGTTTATTTGCAGCATTCTGATAAACAGAGAAGAACAATTCGAGACAGGTCATTGATTACTTTATTTGTCAAGTTTATCTCAAATTTGAAGTACGTGTGCAATTAAGAAAAACCCACAATCCAAAACATTTGAATAGAATACGTCACGAAATTAGAAATCAATGAGGTAACACTAGAATAACTTGGGAAAGTTTAACACAACCAGGTATTATACTCACACCCTCCTGCGCATGCGCTAGAATCACCATTGATTTTGCACAGGGTAACTGTAATGGGAAAGTTATTTAATAACTCCTTGTAACTAAAGAAGTCGTTAAAGTGAAACGTTAATGCAATCTCACCAGTCTATAGATCAAACTATGCACATCTTAATATATACTTATAGAATATATCGTATTTGAGTATCACATAAGCTCTACATGGGAAGAGAACATCTATATCTGTTCTTACTGTTACTTCAAATTTATAATTTTCAACTTATTTTCTTTATAACGACAACATCGTCAAAAGAAGAGGTTTAATTCAGTACCACATTCTGTCTCATGATAAGCAACGTTCCAGAAGGTCCTGATTAAGTTTAACTTAGCAATTTCAATCAATATTATGAATCTCAACATCTGCCTTAACCAGGACCTCCTCATCCAGACAGGTGTTCCCAATCTCTGGTGTGACCTCGTTCACAGTTTCCATGGAAACGTTGGGGTCGAGCAGCACGTCGTCAGAGGGAAGAGTGGTTAGGGAGGTCCTGCAGGACCACGCCCTCTTTGAACCTGCTGACTGCATTCTTAATCCGTCATCATCGTCGTTTAACGTCTTTAGTGACAGCGTCGACAGATTAATAGAACCGCCATCATCATTATCTTGTTGGACAGATTCGTCTTCTGATGGTCTCTTGTGGAAGGGCTGTCCGTCTTTCATGAATTGCTGCATCTTTGCTTTAACGACTCGACGGAAGTTCCTCACATTTCGTCTCAGATACTTAGACTGGTTGTAGACAGTCGGAATGTCAAGTATGATTATACATAACATGATAACTATTAGGATGGACATTGCAACAGTTCCGAATGCAACAGAACCCTTGGCTTCAACAGGCGTCGCCTCAAATTTGCGTCGTATAGCTGAAATATTAATATTTAGATTACATCTTGCTGGTGAAATATTAACATTTATTACTGCGACAATGTGTTTAAAAGTCGAAAAACATTTTTCAAAAGTGTTCTTAATGAATTCTTTCAAGCATAAACGTATCGGAAATGGTCTTATGTTCCCGTATAAAGATCAATCATGACATCATACATAGTCAACTTACAATTCGTGACATTTCAGTTGCAAGTTAGTGTGTTTGAATAAACTATACGAATCCCTGTTCATGGTGAAACCTTGACGCAGAGTTCAGTTTGTCCTGCACGCACCTGCACACGTGCTATCCTCCCCTTTCCACTGCGCATTCGCCTCGCACACCTTGGTCCAGCTGATGATGTTGTTCTCATCCTCCTGCAGGTAACACACGTAGTACGCGGTGTCGCTGTAGTTGTAGCCGCTAGCGTTCCACTTGGCCCCTACAGCCAGAGCTGGCTCGCCACAACTAACAACTGAGAAAAAGGAGAAGCAGTGGTTCAATAACAGCGAGCGCTTAAATTGCTCATTGATCGCTTAATGTAGCGCTCAAGTAGCGCTCACTCTCTCCTGAACCGATACAGTTTGCTCGCCTTGCTTCGTAGCGCTACATTGAGCAATCGCGTTCAAGAGAGGTTTAATGTGGCGCTCAATGAGCGATTATTAAGCGCTCGCTGTTATGGATGTTAATGAACAGAGCTCTGATGTTCTGGAATCGTATTAATATCGGTATCAAATCGCATCCTTCCGATCAAACAAACATGTGTGAGAAAATGATGTCGTTAACCGATTTGAATGTGACCGAAATTTGTATATACTACTCACAAGGTGATTTGGTCAATAGCATTGTTTCAGTACGAACATGTTTTATGAAGTAAGATTTGATTCAAATCTCAAAACCTAGCGGACACATTGGTCCAAGGTATAGGTTTGTCTCGTCTTGCCATTGACAGGTGTTTCGTGATTTACAAATTGGGTCACTGGTGACTAATGTTCACCTTTCCACTGATCTTGCATGAAAGTGATTGTGTGATTTAAACATGTTTCCATATTCATCCAATTATGAAAACAATTTAGTATTGTAATTCTACGACGCGTGTGTGAGTGGTACGTTTCACCAATCGGAAATCAGCGTAAGGAGAGAGTCTTTGGTGACACAAGTGAGCCAACCCTGTCCTCTCATATTAACATGCACTTTCTCGCATAGAGTGAATTAATCAAATTCAGATAAGACTATATGGTGTAGACACTGCTGAGCATGACTTTGATGATGAATTATCAACGATGATGAATTACTGTGATTATTGAAGTACCTGTAGGCCTACATGATCTACATCCAGTTTATATCATAAAACTGGGTGATCTTTTAGATTTTCTGGTTTTAGTCTGTTTCTTACGTTTATAACATGCCATCTGAAAATAATTTCATGAGACGCCAAACTATGATAATGAACTGTGTCAAAAGAAAGAACCTCGGATATGTAGCCTAAAGCTCGGGGAACTACTTATTAGACTTGACCAATGTTTTAAGCGAGTATGTTAGACTAGATCAATACAGGTGAACGACAAATGGAAACATACTCGTGCAGACGGGCTCTTCTCCACTCCACTGTTGATCTGCTTGACATTGGCGGGTCAGGTCACCTGACGTGTGGTTGTAGCCAATGAGACACATGTACGTCACATATGACAAGTAGCGAGTGGTCACGTAACCAAGCGACGCGTGGGCCACGGCCACTGGAACTGGACAGTGTTTTACTGAAGGATAACGAAGAGGAAATAAAATAGATCATTGGAGTAGATAACAAAGCACAAGCGTCGTGACTTTAACACCCAAATATGATAATGTATCGATATACAAATTGATTATTAAAAGCTTAGCGTTTTTCATGCTTCTATGTTATAACGTTCTTTTTTTTTTTTTTTTTTTCTAGCTTTCAAATATTGACCATGTAATCGCCAATAAGTATGTTTAAAACATGTTTTCGTCTTCTGTGAATCGATGCTAAGTATCATTGTTTCAGGAAAATTAATAAAGACTTGGTCAGTGATAATTCTGACAGTACATACTGGTACAGACTGCCGGGATCCCACTCCACTCTCCACTGAGCTGACAGCGCCTGTGGAGGTCCCCCTCGCTGTTGTTGTAGCCGGTGTTGCAGCTGTAGTCAATGTTGGAGTCGTACACGTTGCTGTCGCCAGTCCGTACTGAGTTGAGGACACTCGGAGGTCCTGGACACGTTATCACTGCGCGGGAAATACTGATTTAGAACGTGACTGAGTAACTAAGTAAATGGTATGTAATAGATACGTGCAGGGTTCGATCTTTGTTCAAATCTTATTAAATGGATAGTTTGATCGATGATGGTCGACAACTGAGAAAACAAAGCTCAATCTGTACAAAACCCTTGTGAGACAGGTCTTACTCTATGGCTTGAAAATAACAATAGCTGATGAAGACCATCTCAACACATTCCAGCACAAGTGCTTGAGGCGAATCCTGCTTATAGACAGTCTGAATAAAATAGACATTGAAAGTTGTAAAATTGTACATTTATCGGGATACGAACTCATACCGTCTGATAATACTCCCATGTTCTGACGCAATTTCGTTAACCAATCATAGGAACTCCAACAAATGCTTTCGTTGTGTGAAGCTAGGGGCAGCTATAACTCAAAACAGCTATCCTTTCGTCTATTCCGAATGCTTTCAAAACGGCAACCGTTTAAAACCTATAATGTGATGGGTTAGCTATTTGACTGGGCCTTGTCTGCACTAAAACTGGTACGGAAAACGCGCCCATACGGGATGTCCTCAGAAACTTGTTGCGAGGAATCTATAGAACCAGTTCGTATCCCGATATGAACTATTTTCAGATTAAATTCTTCGCAACAGGATCTTAATCAGACCGGCACATAAGATGGCTGACAAGTTTTCGAACTAAGACATAACAAAGAGAACATAGACAGGCGACATCAGCTGCGAGATAAGGGAGAGGAGATCTACGTGGATATATTTTTAAAAGAAAATGACTTGTCTCGCTGTGGTGGGATGTGAGGAAAAGGAAGAGCAAAACCAATGTTGTGAAGAGTCGTTTAAAAGGAACAGCAATGGGTAGCGTGGGTGTTTGCGCAGCTGGAGACCGTTCGCGACTAGTAACCGAGCGGCTTTGTGCATATCGGTTTGAAGTAGAAGAGATGTTAATTGAAGATTTTTTCACCTATCCTAAAATCTTCATCGATATGGGATAATCAGAGAGAAAGGCGCGCTTAACTCATTTTCGGTAATCCCAAGTTTTCATATAGCAGTGATCAGATTTACGCTCTCCCGGTCAAACTCTATTTTTTTGTAGTCCCGGTACTACCTAAAATTCAATTTACGCTTTACCGGACCGACACCGTGGGATATAGACAGACAGACAGACAGACAGACAGATAGTTTATTCAGTCTCACCCCATATATACACATACATAAAATAATATCAACAAAATATAAATACATCTGGGCCACCCTAAAACTAGGGTTATGAGAGACTATCTATACATATAAAAATGCAATGACTATAAATAAAAGGTATGAATGTAAGAGTAAACGTGGTTATAAATCAGATACTAAAACTTTGGTTAAACATAGAATAATACATATATTTGTATAAATATAGGTAAACATATAAACTGTGCATATATGGTACAACCAAAATGGAAGTGAATAAAGCACCAAAATAAGTATTTTGGAAAGACCACCATTTTGAAGATGCAAGAGGCACTGCTTATGTAAAAGTAGGAATTTTTAATGTCCACAGATATAATGTTCAATAATTTCACAACAATTTGCTCTTCACTTATTCTTCATAACAGCGGAAATTGTTTGAATTAATAGTGAATTAATAGTTACCGTCACAAACCGGTAGTACGCTGTTCCATGACGCAGTCTCGTTGCACGTCCTTATTAAATTCCCGGAAGTGACCTTGTAGCCGAGCTCACACGTGTAGGTCACAGTAGACTCGAACAAAGTAGACGTGTAGATAGAAGACCCATGCATAATCTCTGGTGGTGCTCCACAATCAACACCTGTCATTGACAATGTCGATAAATAGAAGTCATGCATTGATGTCACATTGAGTGCATAAGATTACGAAGATCATGCAGAGTTCTGTGATGTGAATTATATTTTGAAATTTATAAATGCCAATATTATAATTGTTAACTAGGTAATTCAGGCTAAGGTATGATTTATTCTTTGAAGTGGTTGGAACTATTTTCATATTTCGTAAACGCGAGTTCTATAATTTTGGCTTAATTGTGAATTAATCCTGCTTTCACCTCATTTCCATGATTTTAGAAGCCGTTTCAAATATACAGAAATATCAAGTGAAATCTAAAAATCAAATGGTCGCTGAAAAAGAAAATCAGTTTTCACCTACGTTGACATTTAACCTCGGCGTCGTGGAAGTTATCGTTCACCCATACTCCATCGTCACCACAGAGTCGTCTCCCCTTGTGGGCTGACTGAACCGCCTCCCAGCCTGCATTGCACACTTGGTCGACCGTCGTAAGGTACGCAGTCTCCGTAGATGAAAGATGGGCGTTAGCGTCTCCAGGAGGCGGCAAAGCTGGACAATTTGCTAAATAAAGTACAATATAGCAATAGATCGAGGCATGTACAGTTCTGATCATTAAGTAATGAACAAAATGCGATACAATTTGTTATGTAGCTTTACACTTCATGACGCGTGATATTGGTATTGAACAAGGACGTAAGCTATAACCTATATTTGTTTGGCAATGATGATAGCCTATATGTTATAGAGTAATATGACTCACTTACTTGCAATCCGCTTATTACATGTTGTTTTACAAATACTGGTGAGTAGAGTCGGGTTGTCCTCGCATTCTCCACTTTTAGCCCGTAATAGACAGTCACAGGCCGTATCGGACGTGATAACTTAAAGATAAGATAATACAAGCACAAGGCTAACTGCGATTATGGATAGAGATGAAGGACAGCGCCATGGGATACGTTATGTCATCTGTAGGCCTACATGTGTCTAATTCAACATTTTCTTTTCTCAAGAAATAGTAACTACAGCTTGTATTCGAGGAGTGATTGAGTGAATTATTGTTTAACGCCGCTTCGGCAGTATTGCAGCCATTAGCGGCAAGATATTTAATTTATTTGCCTAATTTATGTATTCGAGGAAACTACTCATATGATTGAACTCACCTGAACACTCGCACGGATTCTTACACGACAAAGGACAGGCTGGGACGAAGTAAGCTGGGTTTATCTCGCATTCGTGAATGCTGGCCCAATAGCCACACTTGAACGTGCTGTCAGAACACGCTGTGGAGTGAAGGGACAGTTATACATATCACAGTGAAATACCAGGGCTCCGTTCCATAACAGTGAGCGCTTATAATCGCTCATTGATTGCTCAATGTACCGCTCAAGTAGCGCTCATTCTCTCTTGAACGACACAGTGCAAATTCCTTGAAGTTTGCTCGCCTTGCTACGTGGGGCTACATTGAGCAATCTCGTTCAAGAGATGTTTAAAAGTAATCGCAAATTGAGCGATTACTTTGAAACCTCTCTTGAACACGGCCCAGGGCTCCGTTCCATAACAGCGAGCGCTTATAATCGCTCATTGATTGCTCAATGTAGCGCTCAAGTAGCGCTCATTCTCTCCTGAGCGACAAGGTGCAAAGTTCGCTCGCTTTGCTATATAGCGATATATGGAGCAATTGCGTTCAAGAGAGGTTTAAAAGTAATCGCAAATTGAGCGATTACTTTGAAACCTCTCTTGAACACGGCCCCGGTATACACGCAAGTTTAATATCAGTTGTAGTGCCTAACTCGAAGTGTGTTGCCTCTTTTAAATAGATCTGTGTGTTGACGGTCCTAAAAAGACATGGATTTTACAGACTAAAACATTAATTTACAAGTAGGTGCCATAACATTTTTTTAAAGGTACGCAAGGGTGGAGTTGTGCATAAAACAAGTTTAAAACAATGGAGTTGTGCCATAAGCCGTTTAAAAGGTACGCATCAATGAAGTTAAGATAAGATAAGATAACACTTTATTACCCAAAAGGGAATTCTTCTTACATCCAACAGAGCATGACATGAAATGTATACCAAATTTATATAATACATGATTATTAAACATAGAAATTTTTAAAACAAAAACACACATTCACACAACACATATAATTGTACAACTCGATAAGTTCTAAAATTGGTATTGGAATCTGAAATTTCTCATGCGGACTGTTTATTTAGAATGGAAATACTTGAGGGTATAAATGATTTCCGAGTTCTGTTGGATTTGTGAAAAGGCATATTAAAACGTTTTCCGGATGGCAAAAGTGAATACTGTGAGTGCAGGACATGTGATGGATCTGAAATAATCTTCCGAGCGTGTGATACTATTTTGTCGTCATTTATTGACGCCGGGTGATCAAGGATGGTACCAACAATTTTTGAGCTTATATTAACAATCCTGTTTAATTTGTTTTTATCTTGAAGACTGAGGGAACCGAACCAACATTGCATGCCGAAGGACAAAACACTTTGTACAAAACATGTGTAAAAAACTTTCAATAATTTCACATCAACATCAAATGATCTTAATTTCCTCATAAAATACAGTCTCTGTTGACACTTTTTGTACACAGCTTCAGTGTTACTTTTCCAATTCAATTTATCATCAATAATGGTACCGAGATATTTGTATTTCGACACGATTTCAACAGGAGTATCACTCATATTAATAGGTTCTAACGGGGTTTCCCTGGATCTGAAATCGAATATCATTTCCTTTTTTTTCTTCACATTTATTTGAAGAAAGTTGTCATGGCACCAATTCAACAAATTCGAAATCTCTGATCGATATCCATCTTCATGAGAATCATTTAACAGAGCAATGAGAGCAGCGTCATCAGCAAACTTCACAATTGAACAGGGTGGATCTTTTGCAACACAGTCATTTGTATATGTAATAAAAAATACAGGTGACAGCACACATCCTTGTGGAGCGCCAGTATTGACAGTAACAGTTGAAGATAGACAAGTATTTACACGAACAGATTGTGTCCTGTTTGTGAGAAAATCACGTATCCACTTAATGATAGAGGGGTTGACACTCATGTTGATGAGCTTACGAACAAGGAGGTGAGGCTGAATTGTATTAAACGCTGATGAAAAATCAACGAATAAGATACGGGCATACGATTTGGGAGTTTCCAGGTGATTATACAATTTATCCAACATAGTTAGAGTGGCATCTTCTACACTACGCTTTGCGCGATAGGCAAACTGTAATGGATCCAAAATGTGATCTATATTTTGCAAGAGAAAGGGAAGCACTAATCGCTCGAAACATGTCATGGCCACTGACGTGAGAGAAACAGGTCTATAATCATTTAATTCTTTTGGTCTAGATACTTTCGGAACTGGTACCACTGTGGAATTTTCCCATATCTTTGGTAATCTATTGGAGTCGAGAGAGACTTGATAAAGCTTATAAAATAAGTTGTGCCATAAACACTTTAACAGCTACGCACCAATGTTTTGCCATAAACAAGTTTCAGAGGTACGCATCAACGCGGTTTTATCATGTGCCAAAATGAATTATCTATAGTTGCTGCAACCTCGAAAATAGTATTAAAGAAGTTAATATCTGAATATTTAATCAACTTATTGGTGTTTAGGCAAGCAGAACGAAATTGTAGTACCGGTATGTACCCAGTTTTAACGTGACGTGAAGAGTAATTATTGTAGCAATGGAATATTCGCTGTAAGAAAATAGAATGCAAATTAGAATAATCAAAGTATTACATTGCTTAACGTGGGAGTTCAGTAATCAACGGATAACATGTTTATACTCTATGTCAGCGAATGTCTTACATACATTCTGTAAAAATCATATATACATGCATACTACCATAAAATGAACATTTCGTCGATTGAGGTAAGTATAATGATATAGTGTGCTTTATCGAGTCTAATGTAAATCTGATATGGGACGGAGAGTCGTTTTATAGATCTGTACATAGCCTTATCGATACAATGTAACACATGTTGTGCTTGGTAGTCAGATATTCTAAGATGAGTGATCGTAACAGAATTTTTCTACTTTATGAAAACATGGGCGGTATATGTTAAATTCCGACATTATATATCTTAGTTGTTGACATCAAGTTATTCATAAATACTCCTTGATTAACTTATCCCTTTGAAACCTTTCATATCAATAACACTTGTAAATTGTACTATCAAAATGTTATTTAATAAAAAAAATAATTAATTGAAGCAGAATGGAAATATTCCTGTTTACTTAATTGTAACGTACATATCAATTTACCTATAGAATCAACGATTTATTCAATAAAATAATGCATTTTAAAAATAAATTTCGGCATACAACACATGGGTCACATAACCTGTACATATAAGTAATGGCTGAATTCGTATGTGCGCTATATATCATGCGCAACCATTAATTAATTATGCTTCATGAAACACAGTCTATGTTAACTCCGGTATTCATTAACATACTAAATTATAATAACACTTTACCGTAGGAAGTATTTGTACAACAAAAAGCAACACACGTTACGAACAAAAAAAAGCAAGATAGTTTAATTCACAAATCATAAATAAGACTGAAACATAGTAACACGTTGTATCCAGAAGCTAACAAACGTAAATTTTCCTTTTAGATCTATAGTAGGCTATTACGTTTCAGAAAAACACGCATTATAAAAAGAAATCATCGTTTGGGAATCTTTTTAACTAGGCGAGGTAGGAAAGTGAAATAGGGCTTTTTTTCTTGTGTTATTACATCCTACAGTAACGATGCGTTAACGAATTAAAGTCCAAAAAGGTATTATGTCCATAAATTCCTTTGTTAGTTTCGATTAGTTTATATATGACATAAATTGAACACGAGGATAAATATGAGATCAGATGTATCTACCTATGCTGATTAACGTGTCTGATAATGAGTCACAGACCCCCAATTTCAGACAATTGAAGTAATAAGTAATAAAACTGCTCCATGTACACAGTGAAGCGAATCGTAACTCATTAGCAGACACGTTAACCAGCATAAGCAGATAAAAGCGATCTCATTTTTATCCTCGACGCAGTGTCCCTTTAAATGTAAACCATTTTGTCTAATTAAAACCGTCTTGAAGTTCTGATTTCAGCACTAAATTGGTGTTTGAATTTCTAAAACTTATAACGACAACATGTCAAGTTAAACTAGTAGTTATACACACGTATATCTCACATTTGGGAACTGGTAAAATATTAAATTTCAATGAAGGAACTTTTATAATATTGCAAGTTTAACATTTGAATTTATGAGTTTAACAAACATAAAGCCAGCGGCACTGACATTAACATGGTGTATTTAATACATCAATTATATGATAAACAAAATAAAATGTATTTGAATTACCTGCATTCGTTGTCTTAACCACCATATACAGCGTCACCAGTACTCCCTCGAACAACTCCATGTTGTTCAGCGCCCAGTGCTAGAACAGCCCATCTCGTGTAACTCGCTCATTGAATGTACATCTCCAAGGTGGGACATAAAATATGTCATAACAGCTCCACAACAATCGCAAACTTTTTTCTTCATCGCACGGAAGCACTTGTTAAAATCGAAGTCTATCTCGCCACCTGAGAGACTGTATGGGCGTGAGGGCGAGTCGATACAGGTGCCCCTCGGGGAGTGATTACTTACACCACACACGCGACAGGGTGATTGAGAGAAAAGCTGACACTTTCTGTACTAGGATGCATTGTGCGTGTTTATTGATATTCCTTCATTTACTATGGCACATAACGTGGGGTAATTACATTTCAACATCGGGTTAACAGGATTTCTCTAAGAAATTGCATTGTGATATTTCTCATTTATTATAACATTTTGATGAAGTATTTCTTATGACATAATTAAAATGATATTGTATGTATGTATGTATGTATGTATGTATGTATGTATGTATGTATGTATGTATGTATGTTTGTTTGTATGTATGTATGTAGTTATGGTATGTATGTATATATATATATGTATGTATGTATGTAGGTATGTAGTTATGGTATGTATGTATATATATGTATGTATGTATGTATGTAGGTATGTATGTATGTATGTACGTATGGTCGTATGTATATACGTATGTATGTATGTATGTATGTATTTATGTATGTATGTAGGTATGCTTTAGAGGGGTCATTACTGCTGACTGAATTACGTCATTATAGGCACCTTTTTTCATTTGCCTTTTTTCCGAAATCTGTGATTCTGAATGTGCATGTTGCTGTAAGGCCCGGACTTTAAAGGCTGACAAAAATGATGCGATGATGCGATTTTTATTTTATTTAGGACATTTCTTTTCGGATGAAGAGATAAATTCCATTTTATAAAACTTCTCACAAGTTAAAAAACAAAATTTACACAATTATTCATATTAATAAAGCAAACCCTCATAATTAAATATGTGTTACTATTTCAAATAGTCAATAAGCTCACCCCTACACCCCATCTCAACAGAAACCAGTGACATTTTCAATATCAAATGTTTTCTGGGGCTAAAGAGTTATCTGCCCCTTTCTTTTTTTAAAACCTAGAACAGAAAGACCTGAGGCGTGGGTTTGAAACTGACGCTAGCGGAAACCAGAATTTGTTTGGGTTTGGTTTTTTTGCCTAACGAGTGAATTTTCTTGAGACAGTACTGTTAATAAAGCAATTATCAGTTCTCTTGAAAGAATGGAATTAATCACATTACAAAAAAACATGATCTTTTCTTACAGTAAAATACTCGTTTTTGATTGGCTAACGGACGTTACGTTTTTTCTTATGTAGGCTACCCCGTCAGTCTCACGGTGTACAAATTTCATGTACCCCGTTGCCATAGTAACAGCTTCTAGCTAACAGTAGGTGTCGCATTATGGTCAGATGACGTTATTAAATGACGCACACGTACGGTATACGGAGTTTTGAACAGTTCGATGAGCTGTTTACGAGTCTATAAATGTACAAACTTATTTTCACCACATTTGCTGCTTGGTTTGGAAACAAATCTTATTTTGCATTGCTTGCACACTCAATTTAACTAACATCAACATTGATTTAAGGCATTTAAAAGCTTGTACGTTATACGACTTATACTTACGTTATACAAAGTTTCAGTCGAGACGGATGATTTTTGTTCGTTTTGATTTCTTTAGTCTATTCTGGAAATATTATATTCTTAATAAATACTCATTTGTTACGCATATACACAGATAAACTACCTATCAAATAATGTTTTATGAAAAGTAAATATACATACATTTACAAGAAATGTAATATACATAGACAAAGTTGTGTTCACAACCAAAGTATAATCATTATTTTGCGCGGTCATTCTGTTAGCCATCCGTCACCGTTATCTCTCTTGACCATTTTCGTCTTATCCTATCGAGCATTTTCTTTGGTTACTGACTTCGTCACGCTGGCCAAGGCGGGTAATTTTAGTACAGATTTCTCTGATAGAGTTTCCCAGGGGTGATATAATGGAGAGTAACGGAGCACATATAAAACACCGGGTAATTAATCGAGGATGATAACATATAGGCCTGATAATTTCAAATCAATCCAAAGAGGAAATCTAATTTGCATGTATTTTTTCTTCTGTTGTGACATATTCAGTTTATTTGTTTTTGTCAATAGGGGTGATGAACAATGTCGATAATGAGCACTGAGTTGTTTGACCTCTGTGTCAAGGTGCTTGGCAATAGTAGTGTTATATTGGGCTGCTGTACGTGCCCATATAATAAATAATCTCTACGCTGGGGATCGATACATTATTTTTCTTACTCGCTTAGCTTAATGCGAACGTACCATTTAGTCTAGAAACCTTTACTGAAGATATTACTTTTCAATTATAAGATACAAGGCGTTTTCACATTTTATTACAAAAGCACTTCAACTTCAACTTCAACTTTATTCAATTTAAAACAAAGTTGTGTAAACATTAGTTCCATTACATCATGATATGATTTTATCGGTGTCTCCAATTGGTTACATATTGTCTTTTTACCCTCCAATAGTTTCTACCTAATGTTCAACCTCCAATAGTATCGTGTGTTGTAGTTCTGGGTACATCAACAAAACGCAACCATTGTTAAAAAAAATAATTACAATAGATACCTTTTTCAAATAACCATCTTCATCAAAGACGTACATAAGAACAAAACACAGTTCAAAATGTTTATTTAGAATGACAGCGCCACAACTGTACCATCAGGCAAATCGAGTTTTATGTTCCTTTTCGTCGTCGCGGCGCTCGATGTTGACGTCATAGGAGGTACGACATCCGTCGTGGTGGTGGCTGTGCAGGTGGCACTGGCTGGTCTGGTGACGGTACAGGGGATCTTTCCCCTAATCACGTCACTGACACGATCTTCCATCTCCGATGATGTTCTCTATAAAGGGGAAATGATCTAAAATACAAATGTTTAACAGGGTTTTAGCATTTATCATTACTTTAAATAATATTATAATTTGATACAAGGAAAACTGAAAACGTTTTATATGCTTTCCCGTTACATAGCATATGTTGCACTAATACATTACAATTTCTAAAGTAAATATACAACCTTTGACCTAACTTTTAAAAAATAAATCTAATTTCAACTAGGATTGACGCGTCAATACTTAGGTCTTCAAGACTTCTGTTTGACCCTCAGCTCCATGTTTGATCATGGAATGTCACCAATAATGTTTCTGACAAGACTTCTATGTGTAACATCTCATAATGTACTGAGACAACGTCAAAAGATAATAACTTTCATTTTAAATCGAAATGGCTTGAAAACACTTTGACCTACGAATTCGGCATGATCGACTTTTTTCCTTGAAATGTAATTGCCCATCTTTTAAAAAAAGTTTCAAGTCTCTATGTAAATTTTTAAAATTTTCCCCATGTTAAATTTCGAAATCGTGATTTTCTGTCATTTTTCAGCCTTTATTGTGACCGGAAATGACTGTTCGCGAGCGATTTTATTATTGATTCCTAAAGACACTATATTGATCTAGTAGCCCTGAAAATTCCATGCAATTGTAAGATCGGGAATGTGGAGTAATGTCCCCTTGAAGTAGGTCCAATGTAACAAGTCGCCCAACTTCGAAAGGTCACTGTGCGAAAAGTACGCTCCTGAAAAACAACACCATGTATTCACCAATGCTTCAGCTACAGACAAAAATAAATGTCAGATTCGTGGTGCAAGTATCTTCAGAGAAGAAGATTGTCAAAGGTACATGGGGTCGGACACTTTTAAAAAGTGAAAAAAATCATAATAGCGGTTAAACCACGTAACCTACGAATTCGCCGTGATTTACTTTTTTGCTAAAATTGTAATTGCGAATCTTTTGAAAAAAATTGCAAGTCTCTAAATGCATTTTAAAAAAATTTCCCATGTTAAAAATCGAAACTTAGAATCGAACTGGACCTTTAATGGCTCAACTAATAAAAAATCCGTTCGACACATTTCTAAGTCTCATTAAATTCTATTATCCCTGAAAGTTTCATCAAAATCGCTTTAGCCGTTAATTCAGGAATCGGCTAACAAAATTTGTGGAAATCATAATAATAATAGAAGGATTCGCATAAAAACAATACGTCTTCCAGACTATGTCTTGAAGACCTAATTACTATTTGGTAAGTAAATTACCTTGTAGCTTCTTATAGCGAGAGATCTGTGGCCGGAGTGTTCAGCAATCAGTTGTTGATCTATTCCGGAGTCATACAACCGAGTTGCCGCCGTTGCCCTCAGAGAATGGTTACTGTAGAAGCCAGGAAACCCTGCCTTCTTACACAACTTCGCCACTGTTGACCTCAGCGGGTGGTTTCCGACTGCGGAATCGGCATACCATACGTCATCCTTTGCATACTGAAGCGGCCGAAGATAAAATGCTTGGCACTTTCCAGATCTTGGCCTGTAAAAATATTCCAAAAAATTGTCTTGAAAGGAAAGGAAATGCTTCTTTCTAAAATGAATGTGTGATAATGAACATCATATATGTATTACTTTCGTGTGGTTCCAAAATAACCATTTTTTAGCAAAAGCTATTGAACTAACTGTAATTTCAACAATATGCACATCAAACCGTCAATGTATAAATCGATCATCAACTTCATCAATCATGTGTGTTACTTGCTTGAAAATGGAATAATTAACAACTTGTTCGTTTGTTACTTTTTGTAATGATTTGACTATTGCATATGTTTATAGATGCTACAAACCAACATGTAAAATACTGCTTACGAGAGAACATATCGTCTTAATTTGCATGGATATGTAAGATTCACAATTTATTTGAAATTTTAATATTCGTACCAATGTCCATTAAATCAATTCTATGAAATGAAAACTTGCTGTTAAATGTAGACGCGAAAATAAGATTATTTTCGAATTGTTCTTAGATATATGCTTCTGAAAACAGAAATTGTCTATATACATGTAGGAGCATAATATTATTAAAACTTCACCTCAGTGACATGTTTTTTTCTTAGAGTCGTACGAGACACCTCTCTGGCTGCTCCTTATTTTCTGATACCCTAATGGACTTCTTCTCTATCTTCCGGCTGTTGAGTCCTCCTCTTTTTGTTTTGGAAATATCCTCTGTGTACTTCAGAAATCTGGAATACAAAGTCTACCGTTAATTAGTTACATTCAACTCATAGATAATTAGCAGAGAGAATATCGAGATAGCAATACTAGCAATATTCTACTGTGATAGTAACAAATTGAATGCACTAGTATGTCATCCCAAGTGCAAGCGTACATATAATTAAATTACAACTTGATATCTTTCATTTAAGATATGGAAAATATTTATTGCATCATTCGATATCAAAACTATCACACAAATCCAACCCTAAATCCTCATACGAAAGGTAACGCTATGTTCTTACTTGAAGTATTTACGACTAGATAATACGTCAAAGTATACCAATCAGGCATTTCTAGAATGATTTAAACATAAAATCATGTTATTTACAGAGTGACAATAAGTGAATAATAATATTCAAACATATTGAAATACAACTTATCTTTCCACAAAATATGTAATATAGCTTTGATTGTATTACCTTGCGCCGTTTGAATCAGATACAATAGTAAGCTGAGAGTTGGGGTCGACACGCAGGTTCCGGTGTTCGTCGCAAGCCCGCAATGCGAAGTGGAGACCGATCAGATATACGAGGGTGTCAAGAAGTTGTTCCGGACGGTCTTCGCCTAACAATCTTTTTTGCCATAGTAGTCTTCTTGATCTCTAGATATGACACTGGCTTGTCGTTTGTCTATCCCAATCCCTTGTTCGGCCAAAGATTTCATTCGACCGTCTAGTACATTTCTTAGGCCCTTAAAGAACGGAGATTCGAAGAAGTTGGTTTCTGTTCCTTTTCTTCTTATTTAATATTGCAAGGCAGTTATTATTTCATATAGAGTGTTACCCCTATATTCCTATATTTAATTTGTCTTCATCATGTGCTAATTTCAATATATCCCTGTCTAACATTACACCATCATGCACATTTTTTCGCAGCCTTTCCTCCAACCATGCCTCGAATATGCCGTTAGCCCATCTACTCTTGGCCTCTGTGTTGTCAGAATGTGCAGCATTACATAGATTTTCTATTTGCCTGACAGTTACAGGTTCCGAAAATCTGTCAGTTTTCGGGGGTGGGCAAGGAGGACAAGGAGACCCAATTTTGGACAGATTTTGTTCAATTTCTTGAGAAGCTACAACAAGTTCAGTGTCACTGCCGGAGAAATTAGGAGAGGATTGTTCAATATCAAAATTAGCAACAATGTCATCATCAGCTTCAATCAAATGTTCAAAATCAGAATTTATTTCGACATCAAAAGAACACTGAAAACTGTTTTGCGTTATGAAAACATCATCATCATCACTAGCCATGTTACCTGTCAGGTGGAAAGTTGTACTGTGTTGATGCACGTGAAGTTAAGGTTTATAAAGCAGGATAGCCCTCCAATAGTTTACCACGAGGAGTTGCGTTTGCGCGTTACGTTTTCAACCGTTTTCATTACCTAACACACTTTAACTCCAATAGTTGACAGTGACTTTGCTTTAAGTTAGATATGGTCCTCAAAGTCTCCATTAGTTTGGCACGTGGGACACGTCCACGGCCTAACGGCCTAAGACAAGTCCCTCGTGCCAAACTAATGGAGACTTTGAGGACCATATCCTACACATAAAAGAAATGGCATTACAATATTTTCGGAACATTTGATCATTTCCGTTATGATACCATCGACACCTGGAGATTTATCATTTTTCATAGGATAGATGAAATGCATTTTTCTCAAGAATGACAGAGGATTACCTCTACGTATATTGGATATCGGAATCAATTGAGCATAAAATCGAGACAATATACACTTGCAATTGATAATTAAGACGATTTTAATTCACCCATTTTAACACTATCGCAATTTGTTCGGCGAATCCTTTTGAAAATGCTCACTGAGGCGTGACTGCGATAAGCGATAGGCGGGGCGGCTAGATAGTTTCTCCGCCGGTGTCTCGTTAATTAATTAATGATAATTATCACTGCCGCTAAATGAATTTATGAGGTGTATTACATCGCCAAAAAGACATGTTTATGTAATAATTGTGTAATTGTCATCTGCGGAATTACCTAGTTGGATATCTAAACATTCGATATATGGGAAATTTAAGTTGGTTTATTGAAGGTATCTTTGTGAAATTAACAATCAAAATGTTGCGAAATTACGTTGAATTGTGACTATCGCTGAAAATCAAATTCCTCCACATACGTCACAGAAGTCATCCCTTCACGGGTCACACCCCCGCAGACTTTCATTCTGGTCGCCGGGGCTAAATCAGGCGGTTTTTTAAAAAGCCGTATATAAGTAATTTATGGACCGATTTCAGAAATTTAAAATCGAGCAATTGTCAAATTGACATCCCATTTTAATGAATCCGATTTGGACCATATGTCATTTCACCCATCCATTTCACCCAGCTTTTCTTATTTCGACCTCAGTAATTGGAGATTCTAATATCTGTTTTTCAATATCATTCATCTCGACACTCGAACATGTTTGAAACTCTGTGTTATCGTCGATTTCAACTTCAGGTCTATTAAAATAGTCTTAAAGTGATTATGCCAGGTTTCGCCAGATATATCTGCACTGGGAGTATTTTTAGTAGAAATACTTCGTAATTCAACCCAAAATAATTTAGAATTTGTTCTATATTCGTACAGCTTCCTAGCTTTAAATTGTTGTGTCATTTTCCTCCACTGTCTACATTTGCTTCTATATTGGTTTCTTAAGTAACAGTATCGAATTTTATTGGTGACAATTCTAACTTTTCTAAAGTATCTAAGACTCTTTGTAGCTTCTACCTTAGCTTTTCGACAATCATAACCGTAAAATTTCCGATTTGAGTAACTAGGACGAGATTTTCTTTTCATACAATCAGCTGCTTGTAAAATATAATCAACAAATGACGAGAGAGAAATTTCAGCGTTTGATGTTACTGTGTCGATTAGTTCATTAAGGATTCGCTTTTACATTTAAGCTTATCTAGAAACGCCTGTTCATACTTTGTGTTCCACTTATACTTTTGATTACTACAATTTTCATTCTGGGGAAGTTCACTCATATATTTACAATTAAATGTAAGAACAAGTGGCATATGCTTACTTTCAGTTATATCACATACTTTTAGACTGGCAAGTAGTATAGAAACTGCCGTTCCTGGCCCACCCCAGCCCATGCTATCTCTATGGGAGTTTGGGTATCCACACAGGGTATCCACACGATGAGGAAAACCCATCTATTTATGGTATCTGATGTCACCTTCCTATAACGAGCCGGGGAATCCCCATCTATTTATAGTAACCGATGTCATCTTCCTACGACAAGTCTGGACATGTTGAACTATCACAACATGTGATTGGTTTAAATTTAATCCGCGAAGTATTTGAGACTTATGTTATTGTCATTAAATGGGGACATGTCAAGACATGTTGGTCTTTTCCGCGAAGCAATATCATCTCTATAAATAAGCCAGGTTTTCAAACTTCCCTCATTTCTCAGCTGCACCTGGACCTGCACACATCACTCTGAAGAATCTTTGTGAAGCAGATTTCTTGAGAACTTTTCCAGTTTATTTGGTGAGTTGCCTTAATAGTTGCCTTAATTTTACTTCAATTTTACTTCACACACTTTAAAGTTTAAGCTGTCGGGGGCCACTTTTTGTTTGCGTGAATGTTTGGTAGAAAACAAGCTCATTACTTAGTCACTGATAATAACTGGGTTATATAGTAAGGAGAAAGGTCTTTTCAATGATCACGAGTGTGAGATGACTAGGATATATCAATTAATGAATATTTCATACTTTCAAAACATGAATTATAGTTTTAAAAGCTTTGATATTACTTATCTTTATATTGTGATAAATTTATACTATTATTTTATCAAAAAATAACTTTGCAGTGACGATAATAACTGGAAAAATATATCTCATGGAAAGAGTTATCTCCCTTGGCCGAGGGGCCGTCTGTTTACATGTCTATTTTTAGAACACCTCCGGCGTAGCATTCATTCGACCATTCTACCACATTCTGAGTGTTAGGATATGCAGATAGAAACAAGATTCGTGTTGATTGTAGTTGAAATAAATGTTCACTTATCAAATGATATACTGTTCAAATTCGATACTATGTGACTATTTAATAAATTGCAATAACAACGAACTGAAGTGTCATATAAAGGGACATAACTCGTCATCTGAACATTCATATCTCGCCCCATATGTTTACATACATATTAATGCGATCTATTTTGTTTAGATTTCATGACTTTTATTGATAATACTTCTTGTTATTTACTCTTGTGTATCTATGTTTTAGTAGTTGCATATGAGAGACAACATGAATAAATGATAAATGTTTGTTTTTATCAGACAAATTTAACATGCTATTGCCATTTCTGTTTACACAAATGATATTGTTATAACCTTATGTAAGGAATCTTTTTTTTCATAATATATAATTTATTAATGTTAGTACTTGAATGTGTTCTTTTGCTCATATGTGTTATTGATTATGGCTGAAAGTATCAATATAATACTCAGTGTAAACTATAATGATACTAGGGTTTCTTTTATTTATTTGCAGAAACATGGCATCTCAAAGAGTCAACAAGACCTTCACCTGTAGCGAGTGTGAGGAGTCGTTCACTCACAAACCAAATCTCTATAGACACAAGCGAACCCATCATAATACTGATAAACATCAATGTGACCAATGCAACCTCACCTTCAATAGGAAAGATAGCTTAAAACGACATAAGATGCTGAGGCATGCTATTCAAATGGGAGGTGGTACTGAACAAGACAATAGAATTGAAAATGGATGCAATTTACAGGCTTTAGGAGGTACAGTACGAGTTATAAAAATACCAGGAGAGGGTGTGGGAATGTTTGACCCCATGATGTTTTTGAAAAGTCATTACGAGGAGGCGAAGAGGGTATTAAAGACGGGGATCAAGGAGAGGAGGGGATTAAAATGGTACTTAGCCATCAAAGTGAAAATGACTCGTCGCCAAGGAGATGCTATCAACACAGCAGAACCCGTATTCAGGGGGAAATGTCAAATGTCTCTTAAACTTGAAGATCTGGATGAGGGGTTGAGGGAGTCAGTTAAGAAAATATACACTTCCTTCATCGAATACCAGCGACAGGGAAGTAACTGGACAGTGGATAAAGTATTAGAGCTGACCATCCACATGGCAAAATATCGACCACTCAGAGCCTCCAGTTACATCCCACTTCCAATCAAGTTGAGATCAAAACATGCTATCATTAACGTGAAAAACAGAGATAAGAAGTGCTTCATGTGGTCTGTACTGTCAGCTCTATACCCAGCAGAGAAACATACATACCGAATGAACAAGTACAAGTCCTACACAACTGATCTGAACTTCACGGGCATCAACTTTCCAGTCAAGTTAAATGACATTCCCAAGTTTGAGTCCCTGAATCAAATCTCTATCAATGTGTTTGGATATGAGAAAGGACAGGTATACCCTCTACATATTACTAAGCAACAGTTAGAGAAACATGTGAATCTGTTGATGATCTCTGATGCTAAGAAGACACATTATTGTTGGATAAAAGATTTAAACCGTCTTCTGTTTGATCAGAAAACTAATGCTCACAGACATTATTTCTGCCCCTACTGTCTCCATGGCTTCACTCGTCAAGATTTATTGGAAGACCACAAACCTTATTGTCAAACCCATGGCCCTCAGCGCATTGAACTGCCCAAGACTTTGACTGGTTATAACATTTTCTTTCACATATATATGATCAACAACAAGATTATACAATTTATATTTACATTTTATTACCCCCGTACATACAAGTGCACAAAGGTCAGGGGACCATCCTCGTGCACCTTTACATAGTATTTATTTACAGTTTCTGGACATTAGAAGCTTTGACCCAAGAATTGAATTTCTTAGGCCAATGAAGCCATTTAACATAATGTTGTTTATTCGGTCCCCTTCCTCTGGTCTTCAGTACTGTCTCTACTTTCCATACATCATCATCTCGTATGTTCACCTTTTGAAGTTCGGATTGGTAGAAGGTGCCCTGGATCTCATCACCATCATAGTCCTTGACCTTGTACAGAGGCAGTCCATCCCGTAGTATTTTCTGGGAGATGGTGAATATTTCCCCTGTCCATTTCTCGTTGTATTCTCTACTGAATATATTCCGGAGATGAGTGAGTCTAACTTTATCTCCTAGTTTGAATCGGAAAGGCTTCTTCATCATTTTCTTGGTACTAGTTTTCTTGGGCCAATACATACGCCACCAGATATTAGTTTCCTTGCCTTTGGTCACTTTAGACGGAGCCAAACCAATCGTTCTATGATAAGTTTCATTGTAACTGTCAGTAAATTTCTGTAGTTGGTTCAAATATCTATAGGACTGTTTGTGTGTGAAATAACGATAAAATCGAGTCTTGATGGTTTTCAGCACACGTTCAGCCACTGACGCTTTGGTTTCATTGTTTGTGAGTAGATGTTTAATAGCTCTCTTCTTCAGGAGTGACTGAACTTCTTTAGCACGAAACTCCTGACCTCGATCTGTTCTTATTCTTGTAGGTTGTCGCCCTTCCTCAAATATGTTATCAAGGGCTTTGGCAACAGTGCGACCTTTCTTATCTTCCAAGGGTCTCAGCCAAAGGTATTTAGAGAACACGTCAATGACTACTAGTACATAGACTACTCCATTATTATACTTTGAAAACTTGACCATATCCATGAGATCAGCTGACCATTGGTCGTCTATCCCAGTAACGACTATCTTATTTCTAGCAAATGCTCTTCTAACAGGACGTTGAAGACTGTAAGCTTCTTGTCTCTGTAGCCACTTTGTAATCTTGTATTTGCTCAAAACATATTTTCCAGCTCTTCTTACATATCTATATAACTTATCAGGGCCAGATAAGCTAGCAGGATGTGAAGGGTCGTAGTAGATCTTCTTTAAATACTCTTCCCAGGTCATGTTAACTCGCTGACTGTCTACTCTCAAATGGGAAAGATTATAAACAGTATGTCCTTATATACACAGTTCATTCATCCTCCTCTTCTTCTTCATCCTCTCCTTCATACTCTTCTTCCTCATCTTCTTCTTCATCCTCCTCTTCCTCATCATCAGAATCTATCAAATCCATATCCATATGAGATAAGATCTTGGCCTTGTAGGGTCTCAGCAATCGTTTTACTTCAGAATCTAGGGTTTCATAAAACTGAAAAGTAGGCTCTCCTGATAGTCTTAGCTGCTTGATTATAGAGGTAACAATAGGGTTTTCATACAGATAGAACGTTGTACAAACTCCTTTATTAATCCTATCAAAGTATTCCATTTCCATGAATTTTGTCAGCTTTTGTTGAATCCACACGGGATCCTTCCCTTGGGATAGGTATCGTTGTTTCTTTGATTCAATATCATCTTTCAATTGATCAGCTTCATGTTCCCAACTCTTATCAAGATAAAAATCAAACCATCTAGCATCATTCATGTTCTGCTTTTTAGGTGAACTATCTTCCTCTTCTTCACTTTCATATCTTCTTTTTGTTCCCTTCCCCTCAGGGCACCAGGTTTTAAGGTGTCGTTGCAAATCATGAGTATCTTGAAACACTAAACCACAATCATCACATGAAGGCATCTCGAGGAACTCTTCATCACACGTCTGCTCAGTCTTAATGTCTGATACGGAATGAAGTTCTGTTGGTTGATCTGTTCCCTTTATACACCCAACTGTTTCGATTCTCAGGGCATTCGGGCATAATCGTTCATCATTAGGTGTGAATGGTTTCAAGTCCACTAACAGATGCCCATAAGGTTGAGCAATTGCCTGTTCATACTTTTGCATGAACTTATACGTTTCTCCAGGATACATTTGTCTTGCCAATGTCATCACCTGCTGTTTGTCAATGGGATTATTGAATAAAACTAGATAATGATTATTCCTCCGCTGAGTTGGGTCCTTATTATAAAACAAGTTTTGGTTAATTGCGATGATGGAGAGATTCCTATGGTGACTCCCTTCAGTGAAAAGATCGTTGATACGGGGATCCTTACTCGCTGTCGACATGAGATCGTCAAGAATGATCAAATTTCTATCTCTTGGATTTATAAACTGATCACTTTCCAATTCTAATGGGATTCCCTGTATAAATTCAACACGAGGTTGAACAGTTTTCATAATGATGTCGTACAAAGGCTGCCATCGTTTGTAAAGCCATATGATTCTCTGGGGAAAAGGTTCAATGCTGGCATTTTGAAGGAGTTGTTTCACGAGATGGGTTTTTCCAGAGGAAGTAGGTCCTGAAACCGTTGAGGTGAAGGGATGCTTTAGAATTTTTATAGCCGAAGGGGTCGTTCGAGCTGCAGGAGGAGGAGGAGGAGGAGGAGGAGGAGGAGGAGGAGGAGGAGGAGCAGCAGCAGCATTAGCTTGAGGAGATTGATGAGGACCTAAGATATTTAAAGGAACTGTCTCATTATTGGCTGGAAAAGTGGAAGATGCTGAGGGTTGTTGGATGAAATGTACTTCTCTCATATGACGTTTGATGTTGGATGGTCTTGAAAAATCCTTTGTACATATTGGACAGGAATACATGTTGACGGGTTGACGTTCAGAACTTAAATGATGCCACCCTTAATATTCTCAACCTTTATAGTTGATCGATTCTCCAATGTCCATAGGCCAAGCTGGTGATCCCATCATCCAAGAGGTATCGCTTGTCGTCAAAGGGACTTAATCCTAGCTTGTTGAGCTGGATGTTGTAGAGCTCGTGTCCATAGCTCCTGATCTGAGTCATTTTCGACATATGTGTTTGCTTCTCCAATAAACACTGTTTATAATGATCATGTTTTGTGTCTCTCTTGATCACTGACTTTTTAATACCTTTGGCAGTTTTCTTCTCCACCAATGATATTTTACCTGTCTCTTTATCCTTCACTTCATGGACGAGAGAATACATTTTTGACTTTAGACCCACAAACTCGTAGATGGGCAGACCACAAGTCTCATCCTTCATTTTCCCCAAAACCTTCTTGTTCTCCAAGCTGTACAAAGTATGGTCAGAAGGGTAATCCGATGTATCAAACAGATATTGATCCTTTGCCATATCATCATAGATGTTCACAGTTTGGATACAGTAACACAGAGAGTCTGTATCGGTGAATAACAGGCAGGCTTTGCCACCATAGGTTGACTTGATGTGGTTGTAATGAAAATCGTACATCAAAATCTTAGAGATGTCCAATATGGAAAATCCCACATAAATTGGTCTATTGAGATAGAGGCGTTGCTTCAGCATGTGGATAGCGACCAAATCCTCATTAAAGATGCGGAAGGCATGGAAGTTGGGCTTGGCAACTAGTTTCTGAGCCTTTTTCTCACCCTTAACTAACTTGACATCCACTCTTTTTCTCAAATTCTCCATCGTCTTGCCAAACACAGAATTATTCATGAGTTTGAAAAAATCCTTCTCAAACTCGTTCTTGGCTTGTTTCCTCATATCTGTGTTAAAATGAATGTATGGCTTCAACCATGGTTCTTGTTTAAATTTCAGCACTCTGTGCACCTTGGTAACTCGCATACCTAAAGAGAGGTAAAACTTTAAATTTCTGTAGTGAACCACATATTTCTGTTTTGATTGTAGGTTCGGAACAAGTTTCTCTGTGCTGGTTCCTTTGAGTTTGAGCTCTTCTAAGAGTTGAGTTGCGTAAGGTGAGAGCATGTCCTCCTTAACCATCAACTTCTCAGGGGCTAGGGGATATTCGTTATGGCTATCATGGAGCTCATGTGGATAGTCCAAATCCACCTCAAATATATATCCCTCTGGGGCATCATCTGGTATTTGGTTCAGGTTAGGTATTTCATCTATCCATTTGAAGCCAGAGATTGGAAGTGCTTGCGACATGGCCCATCCATAGAGATTGTTGGCATCTAAATACATGATGTGCTTGTTTGTCTGGTTTGGATTATAATCAGGAACTCCAGGATGATTAGCTTTGGCATAACGATGTGTAATCATGGAAATACCTCCCCGCAGTCCTTGCTCGATAAACAGATGCATGTCAATATCAGTGAGAAGCTCTAGTTGAATGCCTGTCATTTTTAGAGCAGCCTGCCAGGCCAGTCCTGGGCTAGTGTAAAAGTGGGCTGGGTCCAATTGATATGCTTCCAAACAGATATTTCGAAAATTTTCAAAAACTTCCACTAGTGCTAATACATCAGTTAAGACGTACAGGTCATGATATTGACCCAAGTTCTCTATTCCAAAGGTCTCCCATACTAATTCTGCATGTTGATAGTCTTCTGCGGAGATGTGTTCACCAGACAGTGTACTGTAGAAGGCTTCTACTGGAGGGAGTTGAGTTTCTGTAAACCTTGCTACAGAGTCAAAGTACTCGTAAGGGTATACCTGTTTCCTCAACAGAAGGGGAAGTCTGTCTTGTCCAAACTGCTGCTCCATGTGATGAAATTTAGAAGAACCTTCTTTGGCTAGATTGGTGACCAGCTTTTCGAGGGATGAGGGCATAAACTGAAATGAGTCAATAAAGTCCATGCACCCTAAGGAGAAGGCAATGTATTTCTCCATGTTGTTAGGGATGCAGTTTATATTTTTATTCTTGACTTTTCCAATGGTTTGCATAATTATATGCGAATCATAGTTCCGGGTATTGTGCAGTATGACCGGTATTCTGCCCGTGAATTTATAGTTGATATTGCAAGCACTGTGTGCTGCTCCACGAAAGTTACTGGTCACGTGACAATGGTCTCGAACTCGATCTTGACCTAAGGGTTGGGAACAAATATGACAGTGTGTTGCTGTTTTGAAGGTTTGCCAGTCCCGCCCAGTCATGGTTAATGGTTTTATTTCTTTGAATTTCTTCTCAATCTCTTCTTGTTCTTGGACCATCGCCTCAACAAACTTGTCTGCTGCATCTTCTCCACGGTATACCACTGGAGCTTTGCAGTGGTCTAGTGTGAGACCCACCACCTTGTACGAAAATCCACATGCTACATGTCTTGTTAGTTTTTCTGTTGAAGAGGTGGTTGGATTTTTAGAACAACCAGAGATAGGGACTTGGAGTGACTCGAAATCTGCGTAGACAACATAGGGGACTTTGAGTTGCTTTCTAACATCTTTGTAATGAAGCCACTTGTCCTCTTCCTTGGGCAGTTCAATGCGCTGAGGGCCATGGGTTTGACAATAAGGTTTGTGGTCTTCCAATAAATCTTGACGAGTGAAGCCATGGAGACAGTAGGGGCAGAAATAATGTCTGTGAGCATTAGTTTTCTGATCAAACAGAAGACGGTTTAAATCTTTTATCCAACAATAATGTGTCTTCTTAGCATCAGAGATCATCAACAGATTCACATGTTTCTCTAACTGTTGCTTAGTAATATGTAGAGGGTATACCTGTCCTTTCTCATATCCAAACACATTGATAGAGATTTGATTCAGGGACTCAAACTTGGGAATGTCATTTAACTTGACTGGAAAGTTGATGCCCGTGAAGTTCAGATCAGTTGTGTAGGACTTGTACTTGTTCATTCGGTATGTATGTTTCTCTGCTGGGTATAGAGCTGACAGTACAGACCACATGAAGCACTTCTTATCTCTGTTTTTCACGTTAATGATAGCATGTTTTGATCTCAACTTGATTGGAAGTGGGATGTAACTGGAGGCTCTGAGTGGTCGATATTTTGCCATGTGGATGGTCAGCTCTAATACTTTATCCACTGTCCAGTTACTTCCCTGTCGCTGGTATTCGATGAAGGAAGTGTATATTTTCTTAACTGACTCCCTCAACCCCTCATCCAGATCTTCAAGTTTAAGAGACATTTGACATTTCCCCCTGAATACGGGTTCTGCTGTGTTGATAGCATCTCCTTGGCGACGAGTCATTTTCACTTTGATGGCTAAGTACCATTTTAATCCCCTCCTCTCCTTGATCCCCGTCTTTAATACCCTCTTCGCCTCCTCGTAATGACTTTTCAAAAACATCATGGGGTCAAACATTCCCACACCCTCTCCTGGTATTTTTATAACTCGTACTGTACCTCCTAAAGCCTGTAAATTGCATCCATTTTCAATTCTATTGTCTTGTTCAGTACCACCTCCCATTTGAATAGCATGCCTCAGCATCTTATGTCGTTTTAAGCTATCTTTCCTATTGAAGGTGAGGTTGCATTGGTCACATTGATGTTTATCAGTATTATGATGGGTTCGCTTGTGTCTATAGAGATTTGGTTTGTGAGTGAACGACTCCTCACACTCGCTACAGGTGAAGGTCTTGTTGACTCTTTGAGATGCCATGTTTCTGCAAATAAATAAAAGAAACCCTAGTATCATTATAGTTTACACTGAGTATTATATTGATACTTTCAGCCATAATCAATAACACATATGAGCAAAAGAACACATTCAAGTACTAACATTAATAAATTATATATTATGAAAAAAAAGATTCCTTACATAAGGTTATAACAATATCATTTGTGTAAACAGAAATGGCAATAGCATGTTAAATTTGTCTGATAAAAACAAACATTTATCATTTATTCATGTTGTCTCTCATATGCAACTACTAAAACATAGATACACAAGAGTAAATAACAAGAAGTATTATCAATAAAAGTCATGAAATCTAAACAAAATAGATCGCATTAATATGTATGTAAACATATGGGGCGAGATATGAATGTTCAGATGACGAGTTATGTCCCTTTATATGACACTTCAGTTCGTTGTTATTGCAATTTATTAAATAGTCACATAGTATCGAATTTGAACAGTATATCATTTGATAAGTGAACATTTATTTCAACTACAATCAACACGAATCTTGTTTCTATCTGCATATCCTAACACTCAGAATGTGGTAGAATGGTCGAATGAATGCTACGCCGGAGGTGTTCTAAAAATAGACATGTAAACAGACGGCCCCTCGGCCAAGGGAGATAACTCTTTCCATGAGATATATTTTTCCAGTTATTATCGTCACTGCAAAGTTATTTTTTGATAAAATAATAGTATAAATTTATCACAATATAAAGATAAGTAATATCAAAGCTTTTAAAACTATAATTCATGTTTTGAAAGTATGAAATATTCATTAATTGATATATCCTAGTCATCTCACACTCGTGATCATTGAAAAGACCTTTCTCCTTACTATATAACCCAGTTATTATCAGTGACTAAGTAATGAGCTTGTTTTCTACCAAACATTCACGCAAACAAAAAGTGGCCCCCGACAGCTTAAACTTTAAAGTGTGTGAAGTAAAATTGAAGTAAAATTAAGGCAACTATTAAGGCAACTCACCAAATAAACTGGAAAAGTTCTCAAGAAATCTGCTTCACAAAGATTCTTCAGAGTGATGTGTGCAGGTCCAGGTGCAGCTGAGAAATGAGGGAAGTTTGAAAACCTGGCTTATTTATAGAGATGATATTGCTTCGCGGAAAAGACCAACATGTCTTGACATGTCCCCATTTAATGACAATAACATAAGTCTCAAATACTTCGCGGATTAAATTTAAACCAATCACATGTTGTGATAGTTCAACATGTCCAGACTTGTCGTAGGAAGATGACATCGGTTACTATAAATAGATGGGGATTCCCCGGCTCGTTATAGGAAGGTGACATCAGATACCATAAATAGATGGGTTTTCCTCATCGTGTGGATACCCTGTGTGGATACCCAAACTCCCATAGAGATAGCATGGGCTGGGGTGGGCCAGGAACGGCAGTTTCTATACTACTCTGGCATACTGTGAAAACAAGTTGATAGATGAAATAATATAATCTATGACACTGCATCCCTGCTGTGATATATAAGTATATTTGCCAGGAATATCTCCCTCAACCCGACCATTCAATGTGTACAAGTTAAAGATAAAACAGAAATTAAGTAGCAAGTTTCCAAATCTATTTACAACCATATCTTCAGAAGAACGTGATTCTAAGGGAACTGGCTCATCTTCTGGGAAAACATTATCACACTTGTCATATTCAGACTCTGGTGGTTGATTTCCGTCTCCTATTCTCGCATTAAAATCTCCTATAATCAAAATCTCGCAATCTGTCACATAATTTGGGTTCTCGAATAACCATTCTTCTATCTGTTGTAGTAACATACATTGTTGAATAACTTTGTAATACGATGAACCTTCTGGTGGAATATAAACAGCAAATAACAAAATGTCGCGATCCAGGGTTATAATTTTTTTTATCAAAGCGTAGACAGATTAAATTGTTTATATCGATTTCAATATTGGAACAAAAGTTTAATATCGACTTCTTTACAAAAGCGTATATTCCACCTGAAAGTCTGCCATATTTTGATAACTTAAGTGCCTTGCTAATATACAATTCATAATCACCAAGTTCAGGTATAGCTAAACATGTGTCAAGAAAAGTTTCACATAAACATATGAAATCAAATTGAAGTAAGAAGTCTAAAAACTCTCCATCATGAAGTTTGTTAGATAGACCATCAATGTTCCATGACATAAATTTAAGAGGATGGTACACAGAGTGAGGAAACGGATAATGTAGTTCAATTGTTGGTGTATCATCAGGTTGAGTACTGAGGTCTGATATATCATAGGCCCGGCCGACTTCCTATCGTGGTGTATCATGTTGCGGGTTTGACGTAGAATTCACCGGAGTAGATGCATCATTGACCACAAAACTAACACTATTCACAAGTCTGCCCGTTTTTGTCGGAGTGCCATACGTTCGGTTTAAAGTCAAACGGGGTTGTGGAAAAAGCGGTCCACTTAGAAGCATGTTTACATAAATACAAGAACAACCATCCTATCCGATACAAAACAATCATACTAACCCTAAATACATTATCAACTCGGTTCCATCCTGACTAAAGTTCCAACACTGGATCTCTGTATACCGTCCAAATGAGACTTCTTTTTACTGTCGACTCCGGCCTGGCTCTGAACCCAGACTGAATCTTTCTCTATCTCGACCTCTAACTTAACCCCTGACTTTCAATACAATCCCGGGCTTCACCCTTACCTTATCCAAGCATATGTCCCTCGTCTGACCTGTGACAGACCTCCCAGATCACTAACATACATATGCGAACACTGACGTCGCCAGTCTAGCATTTTCTAAAGTCACGTCCCACCTTCATTTGTCATAATTGATACTCTCTTAACATAGCATATTTCGTAATGTAAACTACCTAGCCTGACGTCGACCGTCCTCTCTAAAGATATTATAATCACATTACCGACCAAGAACTCTGTACAAAGTAGACATATGCCAGTCCTCAATCTAAATACATATATCTTATCTACTACTCATTCTGTGTTGATTGTGCCAGATTGCGTAACGTCAGTTCATATGATATTCGTCATAATAAACTAGTTTAGGTTCAACTTTGTGCATTGTGATGAAAAAGGACTTTTATCTGTCATAGAAAAATTAAATTTGAAGGGCACATGCAGTTGCATTAGAAATGAACCTTTGTCTTTTCAAACAGTCATTGTTATCCTGAACGATAGTTTTCAAGTTGAAAAAAAACAATCAAAACAATTTATTAGAAAATGGCTACCACTACAAAATACACTTGACTGACTGTATACTCATTATGTAGTGCTCAACATTCAACCTATCGTTAACTGTGATGCTCACTATTATGCATTGTGTGGCATTTATGTGACGCGTATAATTTGAATGTACCTAGACTCTTGTGAATAAAAACATTTGAAAAAACCTCTTAGCATGCTAGGTTTACTGCCAAGTTAAACACTGATCACCTTATATCAATTTAGCATCAGATCATTTTAGATTGCGGATGCGCTTAGGCTTACTATTTGATGGAATAAACATTCTTACACATATATAATATTTATTTGTCAAGATATATTGCGAAATGAAAAACGTATATTGCGGTAAATTCGTATTGTATATGATTTGTAGGCACATACTAATGTGCATGATGAATTGATATAAAGTGACTAATATATTATATAATATATTGACAATGTATTACAGAAATATAAATTACAGTCACAAACAAAAATCAACAAGTTATACAAATAGTACTAGCTTGCGCCGTTTTGGTTTGATGACGGTTTTAGCGGTATACATTTTAATTACATCCAGTCCCAGTTACGTCCCTTTTTGAAGCTACTGCGTCTGCGCCAACAAATATGGCGGCTACCTGTGAATCTTTTTGTAAAATGTAAACAATCAGAAATTACGTTTTACGTCTTGGATAACATTGAGAATGCATTACTGAAAAGTTAATCGTACGTAAAAACACAATATGGAAGCTGAGCCTGCTGAATATTTGACGGCTGAGGAGCTCAGAAACCGACTATATCACAGTTTGCGAAATCGGGGACTGGTTGATTCTGTGAAGGTTTGTTTACATTTTTGTACGTGTATGCATATGAGTATACGGTGTTCTCTCATGTTTCAAATAAGTATTTTCGTCAACCCTTTCTTCGTTCTTAAGCGACCTGAATTAGGAAGTAAAATTTCGCATAACTTTTCAGTATGAATTTGCTGTTGTGCTTGTGCATGTCCAAACATGCGTTTGACAGTTTGACAGGCACACGTGTGTGTTGTAAAGTGGTTGTGATTTCATAATGGATCATTGGAGTCTGAGTGAACAAACCAAAAAATTATCGGATAATAATCGGTAAAATTAAATCTCAAGAAAATTCTCTAAATAAATCATGTGTTTGTTTAGGATTTCTAGTAATCAAGTACAATATGTAAAATTGTGAAAGTAAACACAAAACAGAGGATATGATTTATTTATGTGCGCCCGGTAAAGTGCAGTCTACCCGATTTATTCTTTCACAGTTTTAATAATTTGAATATATTAAAGTGATGCAAAAGGTAATTTTCTTTGCTGTATTTATTATAAGTGATTACCTATTATGAATTGCTGCAATTTATTATCACATTGGAAAGGGGTAACCGATCAATTATTGACTATAGTCAACCATCAGAACAACACCCTATTAAAAAGATCATTGACATGTGTCAAAAGTTTTTTTAAAATTACGCCTGTAACTTTGTATATCGCTGTTCTCAATCTTTCCATCAACAAAATTGTTTTCTGTTACCAATATTCATATGTTTTTACATGCACTGTCTATAATGACACTTTGTCAATAAAAGTTACTTTATATACTGTGTAACTCATTTGACACTTATGTATTTTTTCATGAGCTTGAAGAGTTCTAATCAAGTGAGCAAACTCTATCATGTCACAGTAAAATTGAGATTGGTTTGGTCAAATTTAGTAAATTAAAAAAAAGACGTTTTTATTTGAATCCCCCACTTTCCAGTCCCAGCTACGAAACAGTATCGTGACCGAGCTCCAGACATCCCTACGAGGGCAGCTGTCTATACAAGATCTAAAAGTACCTGACGAGCACAGTCTGTTCCGCAGAGCAGCTAATAGTCTTGTAGCAGACCACTTCAAATCCAGTCAGTATGACTACTCTCTTAGTGTGTTTCTCCCAGAGAGTGGGCTCTCTCAAGATAAGGTAAGAACTATCAAATAATACATCAACAATTGATCAATCGAATATTGAAATACTTATGGAGATCTATATTTCCTGTGAGGTGTATAGAAAAGTAAAATACTTGCTATAATTTGAAAAAAAAGTAAAAAAAGGAAAAGCCAAGAATTTCATTGATGAATGTGTAACAAATTAACAATTATGATATTTTTATTTTCACCCTGAAATGATTCTGGGCGAATATTGTTTTCACCTGTTTAAATTTTCAAGGTAACCTCTTGTGATATCATTTACAAACAAATACAGTCAGACCTGTTTATCCGTACAATTTTTTTACAGTTGAAAATCGTCCGGATAGCAAGTTGTGCGGTTAAACGAATCATTATTTGCATAGAAATACATTGGGAAGCTTTAAAAGACTAATGTGCAGATAGCTGGGTTTTTTGCAGTCTCGTTAAACGAGGTGTCACTGGATGTGAAACTTCGATAAAAATAAGCCAGACAAATCTGATACTGATCAAATGTCATGTGGTCTTATGTCATTGATTCTACTCCTATTTGCAGATCTTCAGTATTCCTGATATTCTACAGCTGTTGCATATCCATCCCCAGTCTAAACTACATGCCAAGCTGGTAAACATTATAGTGGTTTGATAGCAATTTCGATATTTAATAATATATAAAATGTTTATATAGGGTAATTATATCAAATAACTTAATAAAGTTAAGGTAAATCGTATGATATGATTGCATCTCATTATATGACATTACTGAGATGAGGTTTAAAAAAATATGTCAATTACTAAGGAGTGAAAAGCTTTAAATGAAGGATATCAATCTGATGCTCTCTTCAAAAACCTGAAAACTATTCAGCAGGCTAAAGGTTAAATCATTGACTTTCTTCATTCTATTGTGTTCATTAAAAATCTATAATCAAAGAATCTTTTGTTTTGCAGACGTCAAGTGCTAAATCCAAAGGTGGCAAAGGTTTGTCATTTTGAAAATTGTCACTAGTTGTACTGATAGATCACAAACTTTCTGTGTCTTTTGATAGTGATTTTGTGTGAAACAGTTTTGCTGAACATAACTCAACCAAAAAAAGTTTGGTTAATCATAACACTCCAACTGTAGATGTTATTGAAAAGATGTTTGATTGAAGATGAAAAGGTGGTTACTGCCAAGTTACATAATGATTTGGTAGTAGTTGGAACCATGCCAAGTAGATCATTTGAAATATACCCGGATTGGATTGAGGCTTTTGGGAAATTTACTATGGTTTCAACAATTAAAGAGTCAGCGATCGTGGTTGAAAGTTTATGTAGTCAGGTTTCACTGCAATACACATACTTGTGTTAGAGGCTTTCACCTTGCTGTAATACTAGCTGCCTCTATGTAAATATTATATTCTTGAAAATGTTAAATTCCTCACTTGTGTAATATGATGTTAATTCTCTCACTGTGTATGCAGGGTTCCTATGGCAGTTTCTCAGTGAGATGTCGGCTCTCCATGCTAGTGCCACACACGAGTTTGGTGTACAGACAGATCTCATCAGATGTGGACCTCTCACCTCTCTAGGTTAGTACTTCTCTTGGTTACTCTTCTTTTTAAAGTTTTTTTTCTTTTAAAGATGTCGCTCCCATTTATCATGACACCTTTGAGGCACAACTTTTTCGCTTTTGTCAAAGAATTCAGGGATTGGTTCAAGGAGTTCTTAGGGCTGAGAACATTATGGAAAAACATCTTATTAGTTGTTTTTGGATGAAATTGAGAATAATATGAAACTATTAAGCAATGATAATGTAACCTATTAGTTCAATATTGTTTAAATGTGTACTTGTTGTGCACTCTGTAAGAGTCATTGCCATACCTTCTGTCCCAACAACTGTTTTCATGGATAACCACTCCTAACAGACAACTTGGATAAACTACAGTCTTCTTTCATTCAGATGCTTCTACTCTTTCATCATCCACTTACAGAGTTCTCTTTAGACATTATTTTAATGGCACTGTTGATGTGCTCACGTGGAGCACATTGGTGTAGTGGTTAGCATGTCTGCCGCTCACGCCAACGGCCCGGGTTCGAATCCCGGTGGAGACACCAAACATTTGTGACCTCGGTCTTAAACTGTCTTGTGTCCTTTGGCAAGGCACTTTATCCACACTGCACTCAGTTCACCCAGCTGTACAAATGGGTACCTGAACATGGGAACGTATGGACCTATACGGTTGCGCGGAGCGATTCATAGGCGGCACCGAAAGTACGATTCCTTCAGGGTAATAATTGTGAAGCGCCTTGAGCATGCATTGTGCATGGATATGAACGCATTATAAATATACTATTATTATTAGCAGCTCCGACTATTCCCCTGGGGAATTATTTTGACATGTTCATATTCAAGGTCAAAGGTCAAGGTCATGAGTTCTGAAATTGCTAAAACAAACCTTGTAAACACGATAACTTGAAAAATATTTGTGCTATCAGGCTTTTCTTTGGTGTATATCAACTATGGAGAAAGGCCAAGATTTGAAAAGGTTTTCGCTAACATACGTCAAAGGTCAAGGTCATAGCGAGGTCACAACTTAAGCATGCTTTTGCAAAAATGTCTTATTTCAACTATTAACACTTTGAATCATTACATGATTGTGATACACAATGAAAAGTGATCACTGATTGTGTGACCTTGAATTTTGAAGGTCAAGGTCACGAAATAGGGTCATGGTCACCAGTTCTGAAATCACTATGTAACTTTTTTCCATGAAGGTATCAAAAGCTCATATATATAACTTCTTTCTTGTACACCTGGGGAATTATTTTGACATGCTCACATTCAAGGTCAAAGGTCAAGGTCATGAGTTCTGAAATCACTACAAAAATCCTTGTAAACACGATAACTTCAACAACTTCTGTGCTATCAGGCCCTTACTTGGTATATATCAACTATGGAGAAAGACTGAGATTTGAAAAGGTTTTCGCTAAAATCTGTCCAAGGTCAAGGTCACAGCGAGGTCACAACTTAAGCATGCTATTGTGAATATGCCTTATGTTAACTATGAACACATTGAGTCATTGCATGATTGTTATACACAATGAAAAGTAATCATTGATGGTGTGACCTTGAAGGTCAAAGGTCAAGGTCATGAGATATTGATTAAGGCCATGTTAATCCTTTGATCCAATTTTGAAATCAGAAATAGGTTTTAAGAACAAGTTTGTGAAAAGTGACCCCGGTGATGATTCAACTTGTTAGAATAACTTGAATAATAAACAAATTTTTGTCAACAAAAATTCCCATTTTATTTATGCTGAGGAGAAGGCGGAACAGGGAAAGGCGAGACCCAAAGTTTCGGAGCTGCTCTGCTTTTGCGGTGTCCCGCAAACGCTCATCTAGTTATTATATTATGTTTGATGCAGATGACAAGCTACAGAGTCTAGAGGACCTGTACTCCTCGAGACGGGATGAACACTCACGCACCGGAACTCTGGCTGTTGAGGACAGGCTTCTCTCCTACCAGCGTCAGCTAGAGGACCGCTACAACTCCGAACTTAAGAGGGAGGTAGGTTGAGCTATAAACTTTAATGATTGAAATGATTTCATTTGCAATGTAGACTTTTCAGAAATTGATACGGAGAAATACTGGTGCTAAATTGTTTAGGAATTTGGCTGATATGTTAACTTGTATCTAATACAGTTTAAAGAGAATGTGCCTTTTAGTTATATGATCTCTTTGAAAGAATCTATTTACTGCTCTCAGTATTGTTTTTTAAATGTACTGTACAGAAAAATATGTGATTTTCAAAATCAAATCTTATTTACAATTTGACAAATAGATGTTTTACGATGTTATTATTTTCAGTTTGAGGTTCAGAATCCGTGCTTTTCTGAAAAATCCTATTTATTGTGTTAGGTATTATAACTAAGTACATAATTGTTTTATTGCAGCAGTGATTAAGGGGTGAAAACTTTGCCTTCATCTTCAATATCACCATATGACCCTCATGAAATTTCATTGGTGCGTGTTTCAGCTTGCCAGAATGAAAGATAATGAGATAGGAAGAATTCGATTGGAGGAGAGAGAAGAGTCAAGACGACAGTTGGAACAACAGCGCAGAGAGGTGGATAATGTTTTATGTTATTTTCATTATGAAACTGTAAATAAAATAACTCAATGAGTGTCTAACAGCTTGTTTATGTTTATGTAAGGCACCATTTTCAATATTTGTTTAGACTCACCTTTAAATAAAATGTATTTTTGATTATATTTCAAATGTTGTTATAATGTGAGTGTTGTTATTACAGTTGGAAAGAACATATCAGACCAAATATGACAGTCTAGTTGAGAGAGAACGCAACTCGGTGGAACGGATGCAGAGAGAACAAGAGGTAACATTTCTGTGTTCAGTATGTTCTGTGTTTAGTAGCTTCTGACAGCTACAGACAGTCCTAGATTTTACTTTGACAGATAACCATGTTCTGGGCTGACTTTTCAAGGTTATTTTACACACAAGAAGTATTGTTAAACATTCATCTTGAAGATCTGATGATCATCATGAATATCTGTTAACTGCCAATGTAAACCCACTAATCATAGGGGTGTGGGGAGATGGAGGTTAACATATTGTAAAGATGGGGCAGGGGTTCACGGTTCACTCAAGGAATTTGTTACATGCAGTTTTCAAAAGATTATGAGTGCGAGTATTAGTTTATACAGTTTAGTAAGCTTGACCCTGCTACACTGACAGATCCAGGAGAAGGAGATATTCGCCCAGAGACAGAGTCTGCTGGAGGAGATGGAGGTGATGAGGCAGCGAGAGGCCGAGGTCAAACGGGAGAGGGAACTCACGCAGAGGTAGCAATACTGGTAGTTTTATTATCCCTCGCCATAAAGTGGAAGGGGATATAATTTATGAGAGGATAAAGCCGCCATCAATGCATGGGGATATCCACAGAAAGACCGATAGTTTATTACATGTTTCGAAGGTTTGAGCCTGACACTTAGGATATAATTTATGTTTAGTGTGTGCGTTAGTGTGTGAGTCTGTCTGTCTGAGATGAATGGGACATCCTATCTCAGTAACAGTTTGAGATAGATAACCAAATTTGATATGTGGTGTGCAGGCATAAATACCTTGATGGAGTTTGAAAATGAGAAGCAGTCAATTATTTTCAGGAATCATTGCTCTTGTTCCGTTTTTTTACTGTTCATGGTTTCTTAAAAAATGACAGCTTCCTCAGAAATAGGATAGGATAACCAAATTTTATGTGAGTCTTGAGAACATGAATATCTTAACGGAGTTTGTAAATGATGGGAAGTACACTTTTATATTTAGGAGAAGGTTGTGACTTGTTCTGAGGACCAATATGGCGGGGAATGTTGATGAGCATGTCTTCTTGATGAGCTTGTATTTGGGATACTTGATAACAATATCTGAAAGTGCATGTACGTAAATATTCGTTATAGCTCATCTTACCAGGTGGCTGGTCCCAGGTTTTTCTCTTGTGATTCCTGTAAAATGATCACTCATGATGATACATTTTTAAAGGGGCAGTAGCACGTTTTTTGCAAAATTTATTTTTTCAAATTTCTTATTTATAATGATAGTTTGTGCCATTTTAATTTACTTTAGAGGGTATAACATCTTATTACATAAAGCAATTATCCGTAGTAGTAATAACGGTGTTAGTGTTTCCCCCAGGATGAAAAAAGGGCTGGGTAACACTGTGTTACGTATAAAGCAAAAATTGCATGGCGGCCATTTTATTGTGAACACATTTAATTATTTCAAATCATGAAATGACAAAAACAATTCCAATTGCTTTTCTTAGCCATGTACACTCATTTATTACTTGGTTTTACAAAAGGAGAAGGGTGTTTTACGATTGGGGAAATTATTTTTCAAATACATTTCATAAACTAATTTGAGCAAAAAAATGGCTACTGCCCCTTTAAAGAGCATCACTTGACAAACACTGAATATTGTAATTACATTGACAAACATTCATATCACTTACAGAGAGAAGCACTTGCAGACAGACCGTATCCGAGCAAAGGAAGATGAGATCAGACAGCGGGAACTGGAAGTAAAGAGAAAAGACACAGAGTTCAACCAGCGTCTTCACAATGAAATGGCTCAGTAAGAGTAGTAATCATTTCACAGTTTCAGTCTGTTGTTAGACATAACACTTGAGATGGTATTTGAAAAGAGTATTTCAAATTGCTCCTATTGTTTTCAACAAAGCTTTTTATTCACATTTGACTTACAGTTTGGTATATTTGTAGTGTTGTAAAATTACAGGTTTTTACATTTTAAAAATTCTAGTCAATAATGTTATAGATAATGTTATGAAACTGAGGCTATACAAATATGAGAATAAACTTGAAATACCTTGTTACAATTTTGTACTGATAGCACAATTTAATTATCTTATTTCCATTATCTAGAAATTGCATTTAAATCTTTTTTTTATCAGATAATGAGGCTGTTTTTGTGATATGAGTCTGTTTTTGTGATATGATGTCTTTGAGTAAAAAAATAACTCTAATTCCAGGTTCAAGTTGGACACGCAGGCACGCTTTATTGATCGAACCCAGAACCTGGAAGTGAGAGAGTGTACACTCAAAGGTGATTTAGCAGATTTATCAATGTCAATCATTATATTCTTCAATTGAGTACTTTATTAATGAGTTTGAGGTGTGTGAACTGTACATCCTAACCCTAACGTTGCGTATATATATTTTACCCTTTTTAGCCCCTGTGGCGGAATTTACAGGCTCGCAGCTCGCAGCAGTAGTTTGAGCTTAGGCACTAACGAGCTCTGCTGGCGGAATTTCCAGGCGGCGATTCCGGTACCGTTTTTACAAAATATACCGCATCTACATGGCGAATACGGGCTATATACGGGCGTTGAATACAAATTCAAGTCGCGGTACCCGTACACAAATGGTTGCTTTATACCCGCATCTTTGAATTATTTTTTTACGATTTTTCTTTACTTTTCTATTACTTTGTAAAGATTGTCTTTAATTCGGGCCTTATAACATCATGAATTTGGAGCGCGCTACTGAAATTTTTATATGGACTTGAAGACCAGATGTTTGTCTTTACAATGATATAAAAAATATTAGAATGCGACCTATGGTTATAATTCTATTGTCATCTAAAGTTTGTCTTTATTTCCAGCTTCATGAAATCAAAACTCCTGAGCGCGCATATTGCGAAATTTATATGTGCTTGTAGATAGTTTATTCCTCTTTACAATGACGTAAAAATTATTAGAATACGACTTATGGTTCAGAAAATATAACCAACCAAAGGAGAGTGACGCTACCCCGACAGTACCACGTGAATGGTCCCGACGCGCACCAAGTTACTGGCACTGCTTGGTCCCCCCGGGACTGTGCTAATTACAGTACCGTTACCTCCTCGAGACCTCCTCGAGGGTGCCAGAGCCGAGCGCGCGTGGAACTAATGGGTACTAATGAGCACAGCATACACTAATCACCGCGGCGAACGCAATACATGTTGCGCGGTGTAAAGTTTGTCTTTATTTCCAGCTTTATAAAATCGTAAATTATTTCGCGCGCATGCGAAACACGTATGTACTTGAAGACAATTTATTCCTCTTTACAATGATATAAAAATTATTGGAATACGTCAAATGGTTCGCAATATATGAAGAGCGTAAGGAAGGCACCCCCAGTACTTAGAAAATTCATTTTTGAAAAACTAACTTTTTGCGACATCTGGCGCATCATTTGCCGCATGTTTATTTTTCGCTGCGCATATACATATGATACATGGAATTGAAGACAATTTATTGCTCTTTACGATGATGTAAAAAGAAAAAAAATGCGCAACTTCGTTCGGAAGCTATAGCGGGCCAAATGAAGGTACCCTCGGTACTTTGAGGCAACTTTTTGACTATCGCGCATATCGGGGCACGTGCCGCAACTTTAGTTTTTCGTGCGCATGTATAAATTTTATATTGAATCAAAGTCGAATCTTTCCTCTTTACCCCATGTAAGTTTTATGAAAATCGGCCACCCGGTTCAGCATTTATGGGTGTTTTTTATGATGCGGTTCTGGCTGAACTTCCAATGAAAGCTCGCATTCACTTTCTCTGTCTCTTTGATAAAATAAAAAATATTTTATTTGCAATGACATGTATTACAATGAAATTACAATGCATTTACGTACAAATATACACAATATTTACCTGCGGTTGTGCGCAGAACAGCTTTAGGGACCTAACAAGGTATGTATATAATGTGTATATACTGGTTGTCCACACTTCGGCTCTCTTTACTTTCAATTTTCTTCTTCTTCATTCCCTTCTTCATTTCTTTCTTTTTCCGTGGCAGTGATGTAAGCCCTGGAATAGTCAGTGGCGGTGTGGTACAGTTTGAAGCATGGTGCGGCGCACAGAGAAACATTACAATCTGTACATTCATAAGAAGACTCTCTGCCTACTCGTTTTTTCTTCCTTGCTGGCCCATTGCCTTCTTCAATCTGTTTTGCGAGGACGGCGCGTTTTGCCTTAGAGCATACCACACACATCCTTGTGACGTTTTTCTTCCTTCCGACAGGCTCAATCTTCGTCGGAAAGTGACGTCCATGAAGACGAGTGACACTCTCGTCGCTCGTGCTCGGCCGACCACGGGGACGTCTGCAAAGTGATGGAACTTGTTCCTTGTCCGCAAATGTTACTATATGTTGCGCCAAAGCCTTCCTGTATTCCCGACTTGTTTTTAGAGGTTTATCTTTGCTGTATTCTTTATAAACGATGTAAGAGTTCAACATGGCAACGTTGAGAACGTGAAACCAAACCCGTTTCCACCACTTCAGGGTCTTCACTCGGAACGGCGTGTACGACAACATCTGGTCGGCCCGATCAACACCTCCCATGTACTTGTTGTACGTTGTTACAATGCGCGGCTTGAGAACTGGTTCCCCTGTTGCCCGGTTCTTCTTCCCTGTTTGTTCAAGTTGTGTATCTTCAACAGTAGACATGAGAAGCACTGATTTTCTATCTTCGTAGCGAAGAACGAGTAGGCCATGGTTGTGAGAAACTGTCATGTCCCCTTGCTTGGCTTTCTTTTTAGGTTTCTTGACTGAATCAGGAAGTCCCTTTCGATTGGCTCTCAACGTCCCCGTGGCACCTATTCCCCGCTCCCACAAATTTATGTACAGATTTGTGGACGAATAGTAGTTGTCCATAAAGATGTGATGCCCCTGTCCAACGAAGTCGTTCACCAAGTCCATGACTACATCATAAGTTTTGCCACCTTCAGAAACCGGTTCATTCGTTTTTCCAGTGTAGAGTTTGAACTTGCAAACGTATCCGTTGTGCGAGTCACACAACATGAAAGCCTTTATCCCATACTTCTTAGGCTTGTCGGGAAGATAAACTTTGAAAGATAAGTTACCTTTCCAGGGCACCATGCCCTCGTCGACTGAAATGTTTTGATGCGGTTTATACACTCTTGAAAAACGGTGAACTATCCGGTTATACAAGTGTCCCAGTTTATTTATTGGTGAAAAGCACGGGGTGTTACGACCCGGCATCCTCCTGTTGTCAGCCATGTGTAGGTAGGTTATAAGAAGCCAAAACCTGTCTCGGGGCATGCACTTGGCGAAGAAAGGCGTTGAGGTAACATCACTTGTTGACCAGTAATCAGCAAAGTTTCTCTGCACAACCAATGACATGGCAATTGTCATGGCTACAAATACCTTCATCTCTTCTGCATTAGTGTCTTGCCACTGTTGCATTCTTGAACGGGGTCTTAGAATTTTGTCCTCCATTGCTTGTTTGAAATATCTATTGGTTTCCGTTGCCATATCCTCATAGTCATCATTATGTATAAACAAATTGAAAAAGTCAATAGGTTCAGGGTTCTCAGGAAGTTCTATGAACTGGCGCAACCCAGTTTGACCAGTGAAAGGCAAGTTTACACGTGGCCGCGGACCATCCACCCACTCATCAAACGTCTGTGAATTATCATGATTATATTGTGGTATTTCGGCAAACTCCTCCTCAAAACCACTAAAGTCTTCTTCGGTGGAATTACCGGCGGCTAGAATCTTTCTGGCAATCTCTGTCTCTATATCACTCAGAGCATCTGTGTCACCATGTTCACTATCTATTACAGTGTCCCGATCATATGCATCATCACTGTCTAAACCACTGCTACCATCACTGTCAGTTGACTCCATATCAGAGGCTTCATCAGCATGGATCTCGTTGATGAAGTCGTCGTCGCTTGAAACGGCTTCAAAGCTGCGTGTCCTAGTATGCAACGTCCTAGGCCGTCGCAGGGCCTTGCGTCCACGTCCGCGCAGCATTCTGCTTCAACCTGTAAATGATTGAAAATGCGTTAGATGTATGCAACATATAACATGTGATTAGAGACAATAAACATACAGAGATAATGAATGTGAGCTTCATGGACGTTCATTTGCCAGTTTCAGAACCTCCCGGCGCATCTAGGACGACTGCGCCGCAAGCGCCGACGGCTTCTGACATCGCGCCGATTTTTCCGACGCATATGTCAAACGGACCATTTTCTGATTTCCTCGGCGACGTGTAGCACCGGGCGCGAGGCCCGGAAAATAAACTACTATGTCAGGGAAGCTCGGGTTGTCAGTTGCCGAATGACTTCTCTTTTCGAGAAGCAGAGCATCCAAGGAGCGGTCTCTCGAGGCGGAGCCCGGACCCATGGGAGCATACTCCCATGCTCTCCGGGAATTCCCGTCCCCGTCTTCCGCGGCGGACCCCGGATTCAATCGCGGGACAGGTTTCCCATGTTCTCTTTTGAGAACGAGAGACTCCGAGGAACAATCCTATGGGACGAACCCCGGATTCTATTGGGAATGGGTTCCCATGCCCTCTCGACATATATAGCAGAAACCTTCATACCTCGGAATGACACGAACCTTTATTTCAAAGTAGAAAAAAAATAATAATTTGCACAAAAAGTTTGGGGGGTGGCGACCAAAAGCGGGGGGGTCCGCGCACCCCCCGGTAGATATTTATACTTGTGGGTCGGTCCCGAAGATGACGGACCACGCCCATGTTCATGGGAATTTTTTCTCATTATGTCATGGCGAATCCCGTCGGAAATTCCCCTGCTCACGAAAAAACTAATACCTAAAAAAGTAATTGTGATACAAAAGAAGTTTGGTAATAAAAGTGGTGAGGAATCAAATTCTCCATCTGCTCAGTTCAGTCCGCTACACATATAAATAATTCTTCAAATCTTATTGAATGAAACGTCTTTTATTCAATAATGTAAAAGATAAAATAATAAATTCAATTCAAATGGTTTGGAAAGGTGCGCCCTCGCATTTGAATTTTAGAAATAAAAACCTTTCGCAAATGGCATCAGTAACAAAAATGTTCACGCATTTTTAGAAACTCCGAAAAGTGAAATATTTTCCTGAGAAAATATTCCCACGAAAAGGCTTTTCCCCGAGCGGCGGGTCCCGTACTCAAATATATTTTCACTTTTATGTTATATTTTTTTTTCCAAAACTGGAAACAAAATTCCGTCATGACAGTTGTTCATCGTTTATAAAGCTCTATATTTGCGTATCAAAAGAACAGTATTTTAGTTATATATTATCATACTTCTTCACTTATGCGTACATCAATATTGCGGCTCTTCGCGCATGCATAGTTCTTCCCAAAAACATGCGCATTATATCTGGAATTAAAGACAATGTTTTTCTCTTTACAATGATGTAAAAATTATAAAAATCGGACTTGCGGTTCAAAAGTTATGAAGTGCGAAAATTATACCTTTTGGCGCGGCGCTTTGCGCATGCAGAGTTCTTCCCGAAAACATGCGCATTATACATGGAATTGAAGACAATGTTTTTCTCTTTACAATGATGTAAAAATTATAAAAATCGGACTTGCGGTTCACAAGTTATAAAGCCCGTAATGATGGTATATGCTAAGAGCGCCACTTATTCAAAGCCGAATATCACCTTCTGCGCGACACCTGGCGCATCAAAAGTTATTGCCGAAAATACACGTATTTTATATGGAATTGAAGACAATTCTTTTATCTATATACTGATAAAAAAATTATGAAAATATCCCAAGTAGTTTCTTAGAAATAGAGCGCCGAGGCATGTTGGGGTAAATGCGCCACATGTATCAAAATTCAAAAGTGCGAAAGTCGGCTATCTCTGTGCGATTGCTGTATTTTCAGTTATGTTAGCGCAATTGCGATTTTTATATGGGAATAAAGGCCATTCTTTCCTCTTTATTTTGGTATAAAAAAAATGAAAACAACCAATTGGTTCATATGATACGAAGTGCGAGAGAAAGGTAGCTTATCGCAATATCTTCCCGTAATTAGAAGCTATCTGCCCATGTGGCGAGATGCGAGACAGATAAGCATAGGCTATCTGCCCATGTGGCGGGATGCGAGACAGATAAGCCTGTACGGGCCTATCTCACCCCGGGGCAGTGCAGACACTTAGGTGCTAATTAGCCGCCGGGCAGTGTAGCCATCGGAGCGAAGCAGGACAAAATTGGCCTTTTGTAAAGCTAATTATCGATGCGTTACGGGTCAACAATGCACACGCAAATTGGTGTGAATTTTGCTGGACGTTCTGACCAGACACTGAAGAAAGTTTTATTCTCATTGCGGGCTGCGAGGCATAAATACAGCCATTCTCATGCAGCGAGTCGCGGAAACAATCGACTTGGGACCCGGTATGGCAGATAGCACAGTACATAGACAGCCGTGAATTATTCTAAGTAAGCGATCCGGGATCCGTATACAGACACCTCGGAATCGCTTATAGCCCGCCCGGATAATTCCGGGACCCGCATGTTAAGGGTTAAGATTTCAAGGTAAGGAAATATTTGTTGAAGTGAATCCTATCATATGTTTAATAATGCTAATGAGGATATGTATATGGCAAACCTTTCCACACACGTCATGCTGCTGGTGCTTCTGATGCTATTACTCTTGAAGGTCACTAATACGTACTGCAGGGTAATCATTTTACTGATGGTTGAAGTGAGGCTCAATTTGAGTAGTCCTAGCTATGGCCATGAACAAGTCCTCCATTGTATCAGATGCTGCTGAACTTCATTGACAGTGTTTAACTGAACTTTGCACAGAACCATGTGTCCTCCATTGCTCTCAGCACAACCTAATACAGAAATGCACAAATCATACCTACTGATATTAAACAATACAAGTAGATCGTTGGCCTGGAATATTATTAGTTTTACAGGCAAATTATCATGCAAGTCATAACTCGGGCCAGTTTCCATCAGTCAATTACGTACTGCATTTTGATACTTTTTTGTGCTAGCATAGCAGTGTACACTGTGAAGTTCAGATGCAGTGTTCTGTTACAATAGCGCTGAAAAGATATCTATAGGCTTTTATCTTTCCTTACAGTAAAATACTCGTTCTGAATACATTTTTCCTATGTACCCCGTCAGTCTCACGGTGTACAAATTTCATGTACCCTGCTACCATAGTAACTGCTCCTAGCTGGGAGTAGGTCTCGCATAATGGTCAGATGACGTTATAAAATGACGCATGCAGTATTTTGAACAGTTCGATCAGCTGTTTAAAGGGGCAGTAGCACGTTTTTTCGCTCAAATAAGTTGATGAAATGTATTTGAAAAATAATCTTACCAATAGTAAAACATCCTTCTCTCTTCGGAAAATCAAGTTTGAAATGAGTGTACATGTTTCGGTAAAGCCATGGGAATCGATTTTGTAATACAAAATAATAAATTGTGTTCACAATAAAATGGCCGCCATGCAATGTTTGCTTTATGCGCAACATAGTTTTTACCACTACAGATAATTGGTTTGTGTAATAAGATGTTTTACCCTCTAAAGTTAATTTAAATGACATAAACGATCATTTTAAATGGGAAATTTTAAAATATAAATTTTGCAAAAAACGTGCTACAGCGCCTTTAAGGGTCTATTAATTACAGACTTATTTTTCAAATAGAAGCTGCTTTGTTTGGAAACAAAACTTATATTGCATTGCTTGCACACTCAATTAAACAAAGAACAACTCGTTTTAAGGCATTTAAAAGCTTGTAGTAATACGTTATACGACTTTTAACATTTCAGTCGAGATGGGTGACGCCATTTTGTTTACGTTTAGGGTCAAGGTCATTCAAATGATATCAGCTGATCAGTCATCGGCAGTCAACTCGCAATAACTATAATAATACTAATTTTATTGACATGACGGAGAGATAAATACGTTGTATACTTCTCCCTCGGGTAATACGGTCTCATGTACCATCTTTGTACCAGTGTCACCCCTCACCTGAAGTCTTGGGCGACACTGATACAAAGATGGTACATGACACCGTATTACCCCCGTGAGAGGCATACAACTTATAATATTAGCCAGTGATGACTGGCACAAGTTATGACTTATGGGGGCAGTTGGAAAATTTCACCACTAGGGGTTCATTGGTACAATATATTATATTGAATTGAGTTTGGTGAGGCGCATTACGTCCTGTCTAAAAAAATGTGTGGTTGGGATAACAACATGAGGATCCACTTAAGGATGCAATGACGGGACCAACAGAAGTTGGGTAAAGTAAAAAGAGAGGAGGAAACCGCCAAAACAAATGTAGTTATCCGCAGGGGGAGTAAGGGGGTGAGGAAGGTGTAAATGTTTGCAGGAGGCTGGGAACCCTTGGAGTTACATGTTTCGGGGGTTAGACCCCCTTCATCAGACTGAGGATTCCTGGATTTGACTGGCCTTTTATACCCTTGAGATGGTACATTTGCATTGTGATGTCATAGGGCATTGTGATGTCATAGAAATAACAGGAAGGAGGTTAAGCATGTATTCTGCAGTGAATCACTTGGTGATTAAAAGGTTTTGGGAATTAAAAATAAATGAAGAGTTGCATTTCAAGCAGAATATGGAGGAAATAATTTAAAAAATAATTGGGATGTTATATATATATTGAATTGAATACTTATTTTTATTGCCCAGTCATTTGTAAGCAATTTTGGAAGATGAATACCAAGAAGTTTTATCTCGGGTTGGCAAAAGAATATAATTAGATCATCTTCAAACTGTATGGTAATGCCTATTGGTATATTTCCAATTATTGATATTTTTTTTTGAGCAATTTTTGTGAATGATTATCAGGAAGATAAGGGATTTGCATGGGATTATAAGTAGATCTCTCTTGAAACTGTTATTGCTTATTTGTCTGATGAATGTATTTGTTACACAGAGACTGAAAGGATTGTGTTTGAAGAGAGGAACAAGATACAATCACTGAAGGACGACCTGAGAGAAAAAACACATAGGGTCAACGAGTTGGAGGTATGACAAGATTCAGAGCTTCAACAACTACGTTCATGTGAAAATCTCATGGTTCATTGTTCACATGGAAACTTTTTTTAATATATGAAAATAGAATAATAGCAGTTATGATTTATGTAGATTGCTTTGATAAAGAAAATGAACTGGCGTATATTTCAAATATGAAGGGATAATTGATGAAATAGGAAATGCATATATGTTTCAGTTCAACGCAAAGTGGTACGAAAAAATATGCATGAAAGTTCAATAATGTATTTCAGTTGTGTGATTAATTTTCTTTCCTCTATTTTACAGACTCTTATACAAGAGCAAAGACACTCGGAGGTATCAGCTACAAAACAGAATGAATTCCTCAATGCCAAACTGCGTGATGTAAGTTAGTTTGTACTTTTAATATAATTAATTGCTCCCTCATTTCATAGTAAATCAATTATTTGACAATAAACTAAAGTAGTGAGGTACAGTTGGAGCAGTTATTGACAAATGTGAAAAAATGCACCAATCTGTTCTTACATGGAAACGTTAACTTTGGCTTTGCTGCTTTTCAAGACACTGGATGCAACAACAATTTAGGAATTTCATGGTTTCATAGTTCCAGCCGATGCTCGCAGGTTTCACCACAATGCATAGCCACAATGGTGTTACAGGCTTTCTCCCTGCAATAATATTAGCAGCCAGGATATAAGTGAAATAATCTTGAAAAGGGCATAAAATCTCACCTCACGGAAACATTAAATACATTCATATATAATGCAATGATTTAATATTTGTTCTCACTCCAGTATTATTCTTGTTTCTATCTAGATGTCTGATTATAAGACGCTGAAGGAACAGAACGCAATATACAGGAACGAACTGGAGACACTGAGAACGTGAGTATCTTGTTAGGTACTCAGGATTCAGTGGTTTGGATCTAGAAGAAAGACCAAGTGTTATAGACGGTCAACTTCTGAAATGACTGCAATGTTTTGGTGTAACACTGTTACAAGCAAATATTTCTAAAATGTCTCTTTAGAAATTTGGATTACAAAACTGATTACTGTGATGAAGAAACTTGTATTTTTGTTAACGTTGACACACTAGTCTAGAACTTTGTAATATAAACTATGTAACAAAATCATTGAAATGAAACATTTATTTTGTTAACTTGTTTACTTATAGTCGACTTTCTGAGGTGTTGACGATGAATGAGAGGGAGCGAGGAAGTAAGTGTTTCTTTTATTGTTCTCTAACTGAGAAAGATAGTAATTTTTTATAGTAAAATTATTTTTTTCATCAGAAAAACAGACATAATTAATTATTCTAAAAAAAGAAACGATAATGATGTTTATAAAAGGATATTTGATATTACATATTATGTGTTACATTAATTTTTTGTCTCTGGATATCCATTACACATGACAGAGAACTTTTTCATTCACAATAATCGAACTAAACAAATCATGTTAAATAAATGTTAAATGTTGAATTATAACTATAAGGACAAGAGGAGTTGATGCGAGAACTTCGGCGCCCAAGCCCGGAGACGCTTCTAATGCAGAGAGACTTGGAGAGAGCGCGGGAGAATCTACGTCAGGAGCAGGTGCTCTTCGAACAACAGAAACAACAGCTGGAGACCCGGCTGAAAGATGAGGTACAGTTGCAGGAACCTGTGGATCCAATATAGTACGGCTTAAAGAGAGGATTCTATCCGTCATTTTGTGTATTATGTAAAATGAGAAAACACTTTATTTTTACTACTTTTGCAACTTTGTAATAAATTCTATTAGAATTTTAAATAGAATATCCACAAAGTAACAAATAACATATCATTACATTGAAGTGCAGATGAATAGCTTCACTTCTCATTGTTTTATATGAATGGATGTGCTCTATTATCTACAGTCGGTAAAATAGCAACGTCAGTTTCAACTTGTTTGTGTTGGATATTAGGTGTTATAGAAGTACATTATTATTACATTATTATTATTATAATCATGTATTAATAACGTAAATGTTTTAACAGGAATGTCTCCTCTAAGTTCGTTTCACCATGATATATCTAGATAGAACCCTCCCCTTAACTATCAGACTATTGGAATTTGTCAGATTCATTCTTCTATTTCTTGCATTACTATTACTATCACTATTAGCGCCATAGAGTTGTTGCAGACTTTCTTTCTGCAAGAACACTTTTAGACGTGTTATTAGTGTAAAGCTCTTGGCTGTGGCATGCAAGACCACCTCACCTCCTCCTTTTGTGCTGAAATTGTCAAGTAACGTGCTCAACTACTCCAGGCTTTTAATAGATCAGCTATTGTGTCTACATTTGTTTCTCTGATTGTGTTTTGATCTTTTGGTTAAATGAAAAGATGTGAAATGATATGAATTTTATTTTTTGAAGAATTGTGCTTTTCTCGTCACAGCCTTTATAGAATCAATAAAACTAATGATAATCTAACAATATAAGTTGTGATAACATTGAATCTTAGAGTTAGATATTAACACTTCATTGTTTTTACCTCACAAAAGAATAGACAGTGTAAGCTAAGGTGTTTTAAAATGTTGTCAGTGTTGTTATATTCATAGCAATTAATCCCCAGATTGATCGTAACCGCGACATTGTGCGTCACTATGAGGAGCAGACACTCCAGATGAAGGAGATGAACCGAGAGGTGGTGGATCTCAGACAGCATCTAGCCATGACGCACCAGGGTGGGTCCGGTACACCACTACCTGTCAGTGATGAAAATCCTAGTAGTTGTTTAATGAAAATGTTACAAGGCATTATTTATCACTCCTGCAACAAAAACACATATCTCCTTCTGCAGCACATCACTGTCAATGTGGGTGAAATGATCATTAGGTATATGACTGTACAATGTTATGTCTGAATGGTGATATCACCTCATTTAGATCACTGCTGAGAATGTTTTATAGTAGTTTTGTATTCCTTGTTTAATGTTAGCTTATTAGAAGATTGTTGGTGATAGATAAAATCTTGTAATATCAAATGTTCTGACACTCCGTTAACTTTATATATTTGTTGCTTTTATCTGGTTGTGATGATATATTTGACAGCTAAAGACGCTTGAGTGACATTCTCTTTTTGTTCTTAAAACTTTTAGAATCATGATCTTTAACAGATCAAGCAAAAACACACCAGGGGCGTCACAAAATTTTAAAAATAAAAATTATAAGAATGCCTGATAGCACTGACTACTGACGCTGAGCTTTTTATCTTCTATTAGCTGTACAGAATCTCTGTTTAGTGTCCTGGGTGTAAAATGTAACAGAATAATGATTGTTGTCATTACAGCACTCAACAATGAAGTGTACAGAAAACCGCAGACAGAGGAGGCAGGGTAAGTGTTGATGAATAATAACTTCATCAATGTATCAAGCATTCCTTCTCATTATGTCCTACTTCAGAGTAAACCGAGAAGAAGATTTCCTTTTCAGCTAATCAAGTTCAGTGAACATTTTTCGTTTTTGTTGTTACTATAGCTACTCTACCCTAGTTTTTGAGGGTTACATAGATATCTTTATCAAAACGCTAACATATGGTCCTCACCTCAATCTTTCACCAGGTACCCACCAGGTGAATATAGGCACACGTTGAATAAAGTAACTTACTCGGGCTGACCCCATAAATTTTTCCACTCATGTCTCAATGTGGGGCAGAGAATCACCCTTCAGACTCTCAGTTAATTCAACAATATTACCGGTAAGTGACTGAATCCCACCAGGGGCACGGCAACTTTGTCTGCAGTAGAGAACTGTTCTACACGCAGTAAGGTTTGGGTGCAATGCTACACAGAATTTAAGAGTAGTACCACCCATGGTTCGCTAGTTCCAGCCGTTGCTCACAGGTTTCACCGCAATACATAGCCACATGGTGTTGCAGGCTTTCTCCCTGCCGTAATACTAGCAGCTGAAATACTCTTGAAAGCGGCGTTAAACCCCAACTCACCTCACAGGTAAGTGTCACTGCATTAGTTTGTGCGGTTGTACTTCTCTGGAATCTGTGGATTCTTTTGATTTTAGATAATTCATGTTCTTCCAGTGTGATACCTTTGGAAGTTACTGAATTCTTATCAATGATCAAGGCTCTCCTTAAAGAAATATTCTTTTTTTTTCATCAGACACCTGAGTTCATCTCGTATGATTCCGGAGTCCTCACATTCGGAGGCTAGGCTGCACTCATCACATGGACGTCTAGGAAGCAGTTTAGGTCGTCCGTCCAGTCGATCGGGTCACATGGGTCGGTTTGATACAAGGGATGTCTACAATGACGTCGACATGGACTTTGATATTGGTGGTCGTCATGGTGAACTGTCTGAGGAGGAAGTATCGTCAGCAGCATCAGCAGACGTTGTGGCAGAAGCCAAGTATAGACTGAAGAGTTTGGAGAAGGAGGCTCAGGTTAGTGACAGTACATATCTGACTCCTAATGATATGTCAGAGAAGAAGTATTGGCTATGATGTCAAATGCATGTACCGTATATGGAATAAATGGCGGTCACCTGTGCTCAAACTTGGTCCAGAATCAGTCTTCATTTAGCAGTATCTATTCATTGTGGCCCTGGGTAAAAGAGTCATATGCTTGTTTATATAGATGATCAATATATAATGCTTGATATACCTATATAAAGCAGATTATTGTAAGTCAGAGCAAGTAAGAACTGTTAAATATTCTATCGCAATTCTTTCATAATTCATTATTACAAAATATCTTGATGATTTAGTCTTGATACAATTCGAAAGGTGGTAATTCAACCCCACCTAACACCCTCCCACCCCTCTGGATCCTCCAATGCAATTCTGTGTAAATCTGTGTAAAAGTAATACCATGACATGTTATCCTGTATACCGGTAGTCTGTTGCAGTGAAGTATAATTTCAGACAACTGTTTGGTTTCAGAATCTAGAGAGAGCGTACACGGACTTCCACTACCAGATGACCAACATCGCCTCAGTGCCAGACCGACTCTCTCCCACTAGAAGTGCTCAACCTTCAGGTGCTGTTTCTTCATGTAACTCTTTACCTGTCAGTCCTGCAATATCCACGATAGCATTATCAATTCCAACTTACCCCAAAAGGCATAACTGTTACCAGTCTCCAACACTAGCTAATTTACGCCTTGCAACATTCTTACCTTTCTGTGTAGTGGCACGCTGCATCTGAAGTTTACAGTAGGCTCTGCTACAGCAGCCTCAAAAAGTTAAGAAATGGGGCAAGGCTTAAAGATATTCTAACCTCAGGGAGTATGCTTCGCGGAAATGATTCTGACAACATTAAAGAATAACGACACAAAAGTATTGGATTACAAGTCCACCCTAAAATAGTAGAAAAAACGTTTTTAAAAAATACTTCATTTTTACAGCCGCCAAACGTTTCATTAGCCAATCAGCTGCTAGCAGAGGTGTGACGTGTTACTCAGGAGTCCTGCTCAACGAGTAGCTGGCTTATGTTATTGTTTACATCATACACTCGTATAGCCGTCACATATTTTTCACTGATCTCACTTGTCAAAACAGCCTAAACGTGATCAAAGCTATTAGAAACAATGTCGGCATATTCTGTTCAGTCGTTAATTAACTTTGGTTGTTGTACACATGTGTTTAGATTGTTTAGTCTCCGATACTGCCGAGTGGATATTTCAGCGTAAATCTACTGCCATTGTCTTTTCTTTGTGTCATTTTGAAGTGTCAGTTCTATAGAGTTACTGCGTGAATGTCCACCACTGACCATTTCCGTTATGTCCGACTCTTATTCTAGCACTGAGATCTCGCTTTGAACAACGTAAGTCAAGCGATAACAAATATTTGAATGAAGAACAAGCGAATGTACCAAATGATCGGGATACATATCTCTTTACTATGTCTCACGTTTATCTATTCCATTACTTAACAGTTGAAATGAAATAACAGCACATATGTAGGCTACTATCTCAAAGTATTTTGATTCAATAAAACAATTCATTAAACAATGTGTTTCCACAATTTTACAAAATTGGATCGGCAAACAAACCAGAATTCATGCTAATCCTACTCAACGACAAACGAGACTTATGCGACGTATATATCTATATCATTTTACAAATTAAAAGAAATACATATCAATTGTTGCACTACATTGTGATGATTTTCTAACTAGTTCTCATGTAAACAACACTTTACGATGTCCTTATTGATTCAAATAACTAACCTGTTGTCACCATATGATTGCTAATCCATGTACATCGGTGTGCATCATACATAATAGTGAATGACCGGCTGCTATCACCGACAAAACAACCAGAACATAATATTCTTAAATTTCTTTGGCTGAATATAACATTCCTAATTTTGATTGGCTCACTATGTCCAGACTGAATGTCGCCTATATATCGCCTATGTATCTTTATTTTAATCAGTTTACCAGTTACGTCATATGACAGGACGTTGGCAATATCTTGACGCGCCACCGCTTATATAATTGAACCGGTCCAGTGACCGATATCTGGCATCAAAGCAAAGGTGTTTAGCATTAAGCGCAATGAGTGAGTGTTGGTTACATGACTAACTTCTGAACAATATAGAATTAATATAGAAATTAAAAGCTAGATTTTCAGCATTCTACATTAACATTTCATTGATTTTACCCAAATAACATGATATTGATGGAACAGAATCTGAAAGAAAATGTGTACCGAAAAAGAAAACGCCCTTTTCATTTCGATTTGAAATTAATCATGATTCCTTATCATAGATACATCATTGTAGACTTTAAAATCTTTTGACATTTTCACCCGCCACATTTCTCTACATTTCTTACACTGAATAAAATAACTGTCTCAATGTAAGTAATTGTAAATGTACAAGATTATAAATTTAACGACAGCTCCATGTTTTTCCTCTAAAAACTGTTAACCAGTAACAATGTTGAAAAGTTCTAAGTTATAATGCAATTATTCTATTATGAATAAAAATTCACCATGAGAAATATTGACTCAGTAGACCTCAAACTATACGGGCCTCTTGAAACTTAAAAACAAAAAAATAAATAATAGTGACGTTTACAATTGAAATTATTCATTTCAAAGCATATTGTAGCCTATAAAATAACCCAACGCTCCGCTCGATTGGTATATGAACCAAACTAAAACAAGCAACTGAATATCGAAAAATCCTTCAAAAACTGCGAACTTACTTCCTATAGACGCACAAATACCCATTCTATCGGAAACGTACAATGTCAAAAGTTGTTATTGTGTTTTAAACGAATCATCGACGAAAATCGACAAATCGCTTAAGGATTTCATTGTAGCAACTCCTGTATATGACGTCACATCTCTTACGAAGGTTATGCTACACTGAGGGGCCGCGGAAAAGAATGACTAAGAAGAAGAAGAATGAGATAATGAGCAGGCCAAATTTACTCACTTTGAACCGCGATATCTGGCTAAGTAGGTGACGCCTCGAAATAATAGTTAGTGTTTTGTTTACTTGAAAGTATTGTCTATATGAATAAACGAATTAACATCGAACAAAACTGAGAGGTTCTATTATCCTTAAATTAGTCAGTGATAGAGACTGACGAAAGTTATGCCTTGAAGAGGGAATGTGCGTTTATTCGGGTCATTACCTGAGTTAACGAGGGGGCGGGATAGTGCAGTGGTTAGCGCGTTCGGCTTCGGATCAAGAGGTCCGGGGTTCGAATCCCGCCAGGGGCACGGCAACTTTGTCTGCAGTAGAGAACTGTTCTACACGCAGTAAGGTTTGGGTGCAATGCTACACTGAATTTCAGAGTAGTACCACCCATGGTTCGCTAGTTCCAGCCGTTGCTCGCAGGTTTCACCGCAATGCATAGCCACATGGCGTTGCGGGCTTTCTCCCTGCCGTAATACTAGCAGCCGCGATATAAGTGAAATACTCTTGAAAGCGGCGTTAAACCCCAACTCACCTCACCTCACCTGAGTTAACGAGATGTGATTCCTGAAAAAATGGCCACTCCAACTGTGTAGCACTACTCAGTTCAGCAGCCAATGTGTTATGTTGTCTTGTGAAAATTTTATTACATTTTTATTCTGCTTATTTATTTAGTCTGTTACAATTGTTCAAGTATAAATAAATTGATTTATTTTCACTGAAATGAAAATGATTTGTTTTCTATTTCCTTGGTAGTTAATCTTCAGCGTATCCCTGAGAACATGGAAACAATAAAGAATTTTAGTTGTTGTTATTTTTAGGTCAACCAGTTATCTCTCCTTTTGAGAGTCCGATTCCAATCCACCGTCCCATGTCATCCACTCCATACAAGCCTGGTAGTAAGAAATCTTCAAGTACTAACTTTGACGAAGGTACAGAAACATTTCATGATTTTATTTATTACTCAGTTTTTTTTTAATCAAACACAGATGCTGATGTTCATTTGTTCTAGTTCAAAATGATTGTCATCAAAAGAATATCATATCTAAATCATAATGTTCATTCAAGAAAATTAACTGATATAAAGTTAAAGGCAGTATATCATATGCTTTGAGAGTAAGAAGTTATTGTGTTAGTGTATTTTTGTATGATTTATATTCCGCGCTAGGAATAAACTGTATTTTGCTATCCATCATATTTGTCGCTTGGGTGAGATTCTCTAGTAAGAGACAATTTTGATGTTTAACAGATAGTTTTGAGGAACTCAGTGGACGAGACAAGGTGAAGCCTCTGCCAGAACCTGTCCCGAGATTCGACATCTCCAACATGTCTGATGATGGGGTTGATGGGTATGTTGTTGTCATCTAGAGGTCCATAGATACAGTTTCCTTGAATTGATCATGAAAGCTTAATCATTAAAGTTTAATTCCTGTACACGGAGGGCATGTGTCATTTATACATAAAGTGTAGGCTATTCTTTGAGTAGCAACTGTGAGAGGGTTCACATGATTGAAGGATGACACTTTCTGTCTGTGTGGATATCTGGACACTAGCAAATGTAAAACTTTTTTTATAATGCCTGTTTAAAATATTGAATGTTCCTCTACTTGCAGGAAGGAGAAGCGCGTGCGGAACCGTCCAATCACAGTGTCTGACCTGGAGGCTCGTCCTGGTTCTCCCAGCATGCTCGTTGTTCCGGGGTCTGAGTCAAGTGATGGACACAGTCCAGGAGATGGTCAGTTCATTTCTGTAGTGGATTCAAATGGGATTTCACTAATCATCTACCCATTAACATTAATTTGAAGATAAAAACAATTGAAGTCACAGTAGTCTGTCACTTTGAGAGGCAGATCTTTAATTGGGGTTTTTTCAGGTCTTTTTCTTTATATGAGTTCCTTTTTTAACATCTTATTCAACTGTATCAAAATAAATAAGAAGTGATGAATACAGAACCTTGACCCAAAGTTATCTCTGATCAATTCAAGCCTGTATAACATGTAAAATAAATAAGATATTCAAGCGCATGTCCTGTTCTGTATCATTCATGCTGTTTCCTATGTTCTAGACCGAGTACTGAGAGACATTCCTAAAGCTAGAGATGTTTTGAAGGAAGAAGTTACCAGTTCAGTCCTGCCTCAAGTTAAACCAACTCTACCTCCTGTCTCTCTTGATACAGCCTGGAACCCACAACCACTGTCACTCGACTCTGCATGGAAGGGTGGGTCACTTCAACTCTTATCACATTACCTGATCGATTGAATTAAAATAACTTGAAACTTTGAATAACTTTCAAAATACAATAACTTCAAAGAATACAAACTAATTACAATTTCTAGAAGTTATGTTGGGTTAGAACTTTTTGACCAACCCCTATATACGGTGGACACTTGTTGGCACTGGAAAAAAACCTGGTGGTATTGCACAGTTTGCTGGATTGGAGGGCTGCAAGTTTCCAGAAAGTGATAAAGCTGAGTATCTTTGGATATTCGTGAAATACAATATTTTATGTTAAAATCGCTGTGTTTTCATTTGCATTTCAGGTGAGGATGAAGAAAAGAGAAAGATGGAGGAAGAGAGAGAAATGAGAGAGGAAGAGAGAAGAAGAATAGAAGAGGAGGCTTATGAAGAGGAGCAAGAGGAAATGACCAAACAAGAGGTATGATTTGTGATATATGCATATGTGATAACAGTTGATTCTAACGCAAGTAAACCCCCTACCCCAAGTCCATTCCTACTTCACTCTGATAATACAGGTACAAAATAGGCTAGGTTTGATAGAAAGAAGAAAGACTGAATAACTCAAGAAAAAGATTCCTGATAGATAACAAATATTATCTTATTTGTTTGTTGTCAAGTGTAAAGCTGCTAAATTGTTTCTGAATGTGTTCAAGTTATTTGGAGGAGTGTTACAAGAATACCTGCTCTGTACCTGTCATACCTTTAGACAGTGAATGAAATTAGCTTCAAAACTAGCCCTCCTTAAAAAAGGTCAATTAAATGGCAAACTTGAAGAAAAGTCTACAAATTACCAACCAGTGAACAAATGTAACTATGATATGTATCGGATCACACTATCCGCAATAGTACAAATTCTTGAACTAATGTCTTTTTATTCTATTATTTCTATAGAGTGATCTCTTGTTATGACATTGTTACTGCTTTAGATATCTTTAACCCTTGGATCTGAATCAATAATCTTGATGAGAGATGATCAGGCCAGGGTCTTGTTACATTTTGCAGTTTTCTTGTAGTAATGTAATAATGTATCCAATCAAGTGAATGATGTCACTCTGCTGTAGACTAAAGGGGACGCTGCTGAGAGAGGGGAGGAGAAGCAGCAGGAGAAGTCTGATGATGAAGGGATCGACCCCATGATGAAACAGTACATGGCCATGGTGCAGCAGAACAAGCAGGCAGAGAAACAGGTAGCGTAGGAACAGATGTTGAACCAACTGTCATGTAACCCTCCCCTCACAGCGTTCGGCTTCGCATCAAGAGGTTCGTGGTTCGATTCCTGCCTGGGGCACGACAACTTTGTCTGCAGTAGAGAACTGTTCTACACGCAGTAAGGTTTGGGTGCAATGTTACACTGAATTTCAGTGCAGTACCACCCATGGTTCGCTAGTTCCAGCCGATGCTCGCAGGTTTCACCGCAATGCAGAGCCACATGGCGTTGCAGGCTTTCTCCCTGCCATAATACTAGCAGCCGCGATATAAGTGAAATACTCTTGAAAGCGGCGTTAAACCCCAACTCACCTCACCTCACCTCACACCAGTGTAGGAAAAAAGCTTTGATACGTAGCCAGTACAAAAGTGTTATTTTGTCAAACAAATTTAAAGACTTTGGGTGTAACACTTCATGAGATATTGCGTGAACAAGAGTTCGAAAAGTGGTCAAAGTGTTGGGGTGACCTTGAAATGCGATATCTCATGAAGTGTTGCACCCAAAGTCTTTGAATTTCCTGATAAAAAAAACAACAAACAAAGATATGGTTTCATTTATTCCTCAATCAATGCAGCAAACTTCTCAAGCTAAAGAAATAAGCTTGGATAAGTAGCCAGTCCCAAAGTGTTATTTCGTCAGTTTGAATGGTAAAATTATAGAACCGTTACCTGGTTTGGCAGTGTCAGTCTGACCTTGTTTCATACACTACAAACTCTGTAAAAATCATGCAAACAGATTGCCATCCATGGTGTGGCAGTTATCATAATCTTTTATAGTGAGGGAGGTGTCATATTAAATTAAAACATTCAAAGTAAATTTATTTCTTCAATCCCTTACCTGCGGTCCCCAGAATATTGTACCCCCCTTTGTTTATGAGTTATAATAATATCTATAAAATGGCAACTCATTAAAGATACACAGTATTTGATAAAGCAGTGAAAGTGTTAATTTTGGTGTGAGATATGTATGTGATATACATGAAATGTAAAGTTGGCAAATATTGTTTTAAAAACATTCTCAGGGTTATTATTTCTGTGCTAGAGAGCAGCACCCTTCACCAGAACTTCATAGTGCATTCTGACAGCTAGCGCAGAAAAGATAAAGAACTGCAGAAAGGCTTATATTTGTCAGTGAAAGAGGCTGGAACGAGATATGCCCTGTAGGTGAAGTTGGTAAGGATCATGTTAATAATTATGACTTACATTGTATAATTTCTTATGATTTCAGAAAACTCAATCCAAAGTGGAACATGTATCAAAATCACAAAAGGTTGGTGTGTTTATTAATTGGAGTTAATTCTTTCTATATAAATGAATTAAATATTTTTTCCAAACAAAATTATCTCCTTTGATAATATTTAGTAAAAGAAAAATAGTCAATTCTGTTTGTCATTCTTTTGCAGGACGGGTCCCCAATTCAGTCTGAAAATGATATCTCAGTGGCTGAAGATATTATAAAAAGGTAAGGATATTTTCTTGTAGCATCGTTTTCATCACCATGAAGCTGAAGTTTTTATATTTTAACTTAAACATATAAACAAAATTTAATGTCAGTTATAAATTTGATTTAATTTTTTGAAAAGTTTAATATTTATAAATATTTTTTGTATTGAACAATTATTGATTAGATGTATCTTTCATTTCAGTGGCAACGGTTCTGATGATGATTTTGAGTGGTGAAGATATTGTCAAAGTTTCCGTTGTGACAGTATTTAATCATTGGACATACATATACAACTGACAATTGACAAACATCTTAAACATAATTATTTATATCTGTCTTACACTATGTGCCTGTGATATTTTAAAACTTTTATGTACTTTTTACAGTGAACATTTTGTAAATTGTTAATGTTGCATCCTAATGATTTGCATGAACTTTTTCATTTAACATTGGGCTGTCCTTGAGCTGGAACTGCTAATACGGTCTTGACAACTTCTTTATTCGGTCCCCTTTATTCTGCCAAGATAACGTTTCAACAAATTTTCTTATATTGTTCTAATGTCTAATGTCTTGGCAACGACACAACCTACTCGAAACATTGCCTTTGCATGCACTTTCAGTCAAAATATTTCTCTACTTAGTGTCAAGTCCCACCTTTTGACACATTCCCTGTACGTCCAGTGTAACAATGTTGCTTTCAGATCTTTTAGTCTTATCTTCAAAGGACAGCCCCTTGTTAGATTGTATTGTTCGCTTTAGTTTGTGATTGAATCATTTTTCACTGATCACAATTTCTTGTTATATTGTTTTGTTAGTATGAGCTGTTTAATATTATCATGTATCCTATTATTCTCACACCCGATTTTGATCATGTACACAGTACATAAACTAGAAACAGATCTTTAACTACAAGATCAAATGAATGTATTGAGACATTTTGAAAATGATCTGATGTACTTTATAATTCTTTTACAACTAATTTGACATTTGTGGTAGACAATGTCTCTTGTGATGTAAATCCGTCCACAAAAATATGTAAAGTATTTTTTGTATATATTAAAAAATCAGAACTGATTTGTTTTACTTGATCATGACTTGTTATTTCCACCGAATTGAATAGATATCAAAACAGACTTACTACATATCGGTTCCCAAACAAAATACAGGACAGACTTTCAATGATGCCATCAAATAGACCTTTACAGTATCACAGCAGTTTCTGCTACCTCATCAATCTCATTAAAATCCAATCAATCTTAACACTCACACCTATCTGCATTCTAGATCCAAGTACTGCTCGGAAGGGGTCAATGTGACCTGGTATTTGACTTTTCACATTACTTAAAGAGCCATCACGGATGTTAGTATTTCAATGTTTGGGAAAATATACTTATAACGTCATTCGCCAGAGAAATCTTTTATCTACAACATGGCATATGTTAAATAATTTTCATATCACGACAATGTATTGCAATTTGGTTTCAAAGAGAAGTACCACTTCGACTAGCGCGCACTAAGGGTATCTGACGTATATAAACAGAATCCCCTTTTTTAGCTCATCAGGCCTGAAAGGCCCGATGGGCTTATGGCATGGCATGGTGTCCGGCGTCCGTCCGTCCATCCGTCCGTCCAAATGGGGTCACATCCTTAAAAACCTATTTTCATCTTCTTCTCCAGTTCCAAAAGGTCTAGAGAGCTGAAAAGGTGTGTGTAGACTCCTTGGCCAATGGGGATTCTAAATTGTAGATTTCGTGACCCCATGACCCCAAATGGGGTCACAGGGGTCACATCCTTAAAAACCTATTTTCATCTTCTTATCCAGTTCCAAAAGGTCTAGAGAGCAGAAAAGTTGTGTGCAAACTCCTTGACCAATGGGGATTCTAAATTGTAGATTTTGTGATCCCATGACCCCAAATGGGGTCACAGGGGTCACAACTTTAAGAACCTATTTTCATCTTCTTTGTCTAGGAAGCTGAAATGTTGTGTGCAGAGTCCTTTGCCAATAGGGATTCTTAATTGTAGATTTCGTGACCCTGTGACCCCAATCCCAAACATCTTTTGCTTGTAAACAATGTATTACTTGAGAGAAATATTTAACCTTAGATATTAAATCAATGAAATCCTGATGAGCTACAGAGCCCATGGCTCTATTTTTGCGTAATAGGTACTACACAAACAGCAAGCACTTCCGAAGCTTGAAGGCTTGTCTCTAGCGCAAGTCACCATAACAACCCATATGCTGCACGTGCTTCACGTGTCTCTCTTGCAAAGTACCCTTGTCACACATTACTGAAATGGGCTCTGTCCGTCCGTCCGTCCCGATTTTGTTTCCGGAGCAGAACTCAAAAACTATAAGACATATCTCAACGAAACTTGGTTTGTGGAACAGTCATCATGTGTAGATGTGCCTTTTGGGGTTTTCAACTTCTTCGAATTATTTTTTTTTACCGTTTCCATGGAAATGTAACTTAGAATTTCGTTTCCGGATCAGAACTCGAAAACTATAAGACATATCTCAACGAAACTTGGTTTATGGAACAGTCATCATGTGTAGATGTGCCTTTTGGGGTTTTCAACTTCTTCGAGTTATTTTTTTTTACCGTTTTCATGGAAATGTAACTTGGAATTTCGTTTCCGGATCAGAACTCGAAAACCATAAGACATATCTCAACGAAACTTGGTGTGTGGAACAATCATCCTGGGTAGATGTGCCTTTTGGGGTTTTCAACTTCTTTGAGTTATTTTTTTTTACCGTTTCCATAGAAATGTAACTTAGAATTTCGTTTCCGGAACAGAACTCGAAAACTATAAGACATATCTCAACAAAACTTGGTGTGTGGAACAATCATCATGTGTAGATGTGCCTGAAAGGCCCGATGGGCTTATGGCATTGCACGGTGTCCAGCCGTCTGTAAACTTTTAGCATTTTGTCTTCTTCTCCAGAACTACTTTGTCTAAGGAGCTGAAATTTTGTGTGTTGTGTTTAGTTGAAAAAGGTTCATAGTCACTGTTATTCAACAACTATTCTTCAATAAATATTCCCAAAGGCGGGGGATATGGCCGACTCTGTCTGCTTGTTGTTATTCTTTCGTGTCTTTGTTTACTGTGTGTGAGCTAGACCATAATGCTTTGCGCTTGAAAATAATAGACTGGATCTATATTTAGACTTGAAAACACCTTCACTAATTAATGCAATTTCATGGATTTTTGGAAAATTTTTGATATTTTCATCAACATCCGTGATGGCTCTTGAAATTCAACTTACCACAATCATGTTGAGATTTTGAATTGGTCCCACAACTTCCTAGCCTGGTCACCAGTTGGCTAGTGTAAGGTCACAAGACCTGATCCATGCCGAGCAGTACTAATTTTGATCTGATTTGAATGAGGTTGGCTATCTAAGTTATGTTCTGATATGCAAATCTGTTGATAACCGCTCTCCTGCTGTGTCCTCGAATGTTGACCAAACAACAAAAGATACTTTTAGTGTTTATTTACAAAATATTTACATAAATCCACAATTTTAATCTACACAAACTAGCCAGCATCTTCTGACATTACCGCATCCTCTGGATGGTTCTCTCTGTAGGTCTCCATGTTCACCTGAAATAAAAACAAGACAACGTGAGATAAAGTACTCTGGGTATATATATTTTACAACAAACACAATAAATCGAGAAATCTCACAAGAAGTATTTTCAAAACATTTGTATATTGGGATATATACACTTTCAGAATAAACTATATTTCGGCCGTCTCTAGACGACCTGTTTAGAAGAGGGCTTGGTGGGGAGAGCAGCATGCAGATCTCAACTAAAAGATACAAAGACGGAACCAAACCAAAGTTTGGGATAAGTAAAGAAGAGGATAAAGTCGTTGATGGCAGCTTTATTCTCTCCTTCACTTTTAGTTGTTATTGACATATATATGAATTGTTTCCTTCTTCATTCTACTATTCCGAAGTTTTGGAGGAGTTATTACTGCAACAAAATATTTATCCAACAACTTCATATAACAATGTCAGAATTGATGAATAATTTTTTTATCACATTTGTTTACGAATACATAATGACAGAAAAATACAAACGAGTGCATACTTCAAATGTCCTCTGAACATGTTGGCAAACTTTCTTCAGATCTTCCAAACCTTTCTTCAGAATTTCAGTGGCTGGTTTCCCTGTTTCATAAAGAATATATTATATGGTATTATTCATGAAAACAAAACATTCACCTGATTATCATCTACAATGACACAAATTAATATGACGATTCAAAGAGGGAGCAGATACAATATCTCAACTGCTTTCGCTGGCTTGATATTGTAATCTCATAAAGTGATGATATTCATGTACCTTTCGTCTGAATGCGGAAGTTGATCTTTCTCTCTGATGGATGAGGAATGCTGTACCCACAGAAGTCCACATCCTCGCTGAAAACAAGGATGATTCCATTATAATACATATTATGGCAAAGTTTGAAAACAAAACATGTTTAAATCATTACTTCATTGACATACTTTTTCCTCCTCGAGCGATTTCCAGTGGAGCCGATTTCACATATTACAGTTATCATAAAAGTTCAAACTTACCGCAGGCCTACCAGGCCCATATTTTCGAACCTGTCTTAGTGCTAAGATAGTTATAAACCAATGTTCATGTACAGCACTTACGACTATCTTAGGGCTAAGAGAGCTTCTAATATGGGTCCAGGTTTGTGAAATAATAGTCATGGCAACGGTTTGTGAAAGGTTTGTAGTTTCAGGGATGGACTATTTAGAATGCTTTATTCCTTGACAAGAATAATTCTACCTCCAATTATCACAGATATTAAGAGCTCTTTTCAAAAGAAGCTTTTATATAGTGGCCTTCTAGAAAATGGTATGATGAAAATTGAAGAAAGTAATAATGGATACACAATTTCGTTACACTACATAGGTGACAATTTGACATAGGTTCTTATGTCAATGGGTCAAGTTCACTTGTTTGATTGGGACTTTAGAACCTATGTTGAAATGTAGCTATGCAGAATAAAGAAGTAGTATATCCATAAATTTTGTCTTTATTCCTATCATTTCACACATTGAGGCTTACTTTTTCATTAAAATGTATCTTAGGGCATTTCCCAATGTGTGGTCTTCATCAAGCATAACAAACGTTCGGCATGTTTCATCATCATCAGCTCCTGTTTCAATCTGAAGAGGAAAAATTTTAGTTTATCAAATGTAGATCAAAGTGTTGTTTCAAAGGCTCAAAACATATAATTTGAGAAAAGCTCTCATTCAACCACAAATAAAATTCACATGTTTACCGGTATTATTTAGAAGCACTTGCAGTTTTTAACATGCTTCTATACTATGATTATTAGTATATTCTCTCCGACTGCAAGTTTGTTTTATGCTGTAATTATTTACTGATTTGGATACACAATGTGATTTCTGTAATAAGAGATGATTATGAATAAGGGTATACTGTTCACAATATGGCTGTGCAATATTACACTGATATGTTTATACCGGTACATATTGTGTAGTACTTACCAAAGGACGCAGCCTAATAATTATTACAGGTCAAGGTCAAGGTCAAGGCCATGTAAAGTAAATACTCTTGATGTGCAAGAACATTTGTATTGCAAGGTAAAGTTAATGTTTCGAAATCTAGTTCACAACTGCCCTTGAGTGCCAAGTTCCTGGTCCTAAGCATCAAAGATTAAAATTTTAATTTTTTTTCAATAAAGTCAAGTTTGAAACTTTAAAGCAAAATTAAAACATTTTATGAATTAACTAAGATCAGGTGGATATTTTAGTAAAATAATTTTACATATAGTCCAGCATGCTAGACGTGTTCTTACATTGACTATGTAAGTTTAGATTTTATTAATTACCTCTGGAAGATACTGCAGTGTAATATTTAGATACATTTATTTATACAAGTGGAAGATTGCTACAAGTATGATGCATAATAGTGTCCAGTTGTGATATCACAATAGACGTACTGCCGTGACAATGGCACATGAAATCCTAGTTTCAGCACACTTTTGGCAACTTTGCTTTATTGATTTGGGCAAGTAATAAACAAAATACTAAACTCCCTTCCATTTATTACCATTTTCATGAAACTCTTGAATGATTTGATATCAAATTCGCTTTCGTTTATGTTATACCAAATTGTTAACTCCTTTAATAAAAATTGAAATATGGGCTCTGTAGCTTTAATGAAGACACTATGCAAGGCTAAACAAGGTTCAAAAGGCAAACTAATAGTGTGTACTTTTCAAATTGAAGATAATTAAATAGATAGGTTTCAGGTTGTGACATCTGTGATCTTTATTATATAATCCCCATTGACCAAGGAGTCGGTACACAACATTTCAACTTTCTTGGACCTTGGAAGATGTTGTTAAACAAATCACAGAAGTTAATTGCTGAAGCTTTGCATTCTGATTATACTACCTTTTCTACAGTATACACATCAACATACAAAATACACAACTATTATGGTGAAGGCTACTTTGACGTTTTATTGCAAACATTACTAATAATGATCTTACAACTTCAAGAAAACGTTTCTTTTGGCTTGTGTCAGTCATCTTTACCCTCGTGTTCGTGTTTACAGTATAATGCGGAAGTCATCGCCATGTGTTGTCTATTTCCGCTTCCGGGAAGATTGCGCAGGTGCGTGGTGTATTTCAGAAAATATACCCGCAAATGTCTGTGAAACAACATCTGCTTTAGACTGTATATTTTATAGTTGGCGATCAGTTCATATCAGAATTAAATGAGAATTTATGCGATTCAATTGACACAGGGTTAAACTTTTGAAAAAAAAGAAATGATTTCCCAAAATAAATTTTGTTTTTGGCAGGGAACATTCGATCAAACACAACAATAAGTCATGTGAATTTACGTCACTTCCATGTAAATATTGAAGGGAAAACAGTCGAAAGTGGATGGTATAGACAAACGTGAGGTATGTGTTAACAACAATACAAATTGGCATTGATTGCATTCTAGATTTTTATTAAATTATTTACTATTCAAGGAAAATGTAACTTATCGTACACTTATTTGCAAAAGTCAGTAATTTTCAATGTGAGTGCTGACTGTAAAACATATTTTTGAAAAACAAAAACAGTTGACTGGCCACAGACGACTGATAGTGATACTGTACTACCTACTGGTATAATTCAGGATATAGATTAAAACAAAATTGACAATGATAAACAAAACAAGGATCTAGTTTAATCAAGGCTTCAGGACGAACTGTCAGTGTCACCATTCTACATCTTTAGATTATAATAAAGTACACACTGTATCGTCGAGTACTTGGTTTTCGGACGCACTTGGTTTTCGGACGGCTCACATTCGGGTAGTTTTTCATGATATTTGTAGCCATGTGACATCATCAATACAAAGGAGAGGTCCCTGCTAGCGGTCAGAATAACATGTTTCGTGTGAAACCTCCTAAGATGTGTAATATCATACAAACTTCACTCTTAAGCTTAAAATCTATCTCTATCCTGAACTACTTTTTGCATGTTATGAAAAAGTTGACATTATGATAATTTGAACAAGTCATTCCGGCTACCGACAAAGTTTCTACGTTGTCCTTGCGTTTTTGTAATATTCTGGGTCAACGGAAGTTACATAAATAGCTTGGGATATGAAAACGGCAAACACTCGCTGACTGTCAAAATTCCGGATGTACTCACTAAATCAGACAAGATAGTCATCAAAAAAATTTCCCCGACGAATTGTCTCCAATTTATTTTAGATAAAGGTCATGTGGAAAAATAGATGATACGTATTTATTAATTTCCAAACATTTTTATTGTCAACATTGATTTGTGTCTTAAGCGTCCGAAAACCAATCACTCAAGGTTAGTAAATGTATACTCAGATAGGTATTGGCTACATCCATAGAAAATACTAAATTATGTCTGTTGATGTACCATGTTTATGAAATGATTGAGTCACTGAGTGGTTTAGTGTGATTACTGTTTAAACTATTTAAACTATTTAAACTATTTAAACTAATAGGGGGCGGGATAGCGCAGTGGTTAGCGCGTTCGGCTTCGGATCAAGAGGTCCAGGGTTCGAATCCCGCCAGGGGCACGGCAACTTTGTCTGCAGTAGAGAACTGTTCTACACGCAGTCAGGTTTGGGTGCAATGCTACACTGAATTTCAGTGCAGTACCACCCATGGTTCGCTAGTTCCAGCCGTTGCTCGCAGGTTTCACCGCAATGCATAGCCACATGGCGTTGCGGGCTTTCTCCCTGCCATAATACTAGCAGCCGCGATATAAGTGAAATAATCTTGAAAGCGGCGTTAAACACCAACTCACCTCACCTCACCTTAAACTACAATATTCCTCATCCTCCACTCAGTTCGTCAATCCTAACCTCTGTTGCATATGGCCAATATTTCACGATTCTAGTAGAGTTACCTGGTGATGAAAGTGATTAGCGCATTCGACTTCGGATCAAGAGGTCCGTGGTTTGAATCCCGCCAGGGGCACGACAACTTTGTCTGCAGGAGAGAACTGTTCTATACGCAGTTTGGGTGCAATGCTACACTGAATTTCAGTGCAGTACCACCCATGGTTCGCTAGTTCCAGCCGATGCTCGCAGGTTTCACTGCAATGCATAGCCACATGGCGTTGCAGGCTTTCTCCCTGCCATAATACTAGCAGTCGCGATATAAGTGAAATATTCTTGAAAGCGGCGTTAAACCCTAACTCACCTCACCTCACCTCACCTGGTGATGAAAGTTTGCAAAACTTGAAACGTTCTAATATTTTTGCCCAATCAAACATTGTTTTATATCTGTAAACTAATTCTGTTTTGCAAATAGTATGTGCGCATTGCACAGATGAATCAACTCTAGTACAACATTTCAACAGCTAAGGAATGCTTATAGTTTGAAGCTATTTTGCTGATTGCACAACTAACTCTTGCAACCAATCCTTTAACTAAATTACTCCATTACTTTTAACAAATACATATCACTTTCATCTATTTTGCAAATAACAAATGTGGAAACTTACTTTCCCTTTGGCTCTGAACAGCATACAGTAGAACATGACAATTTTGAAAGCCGATTCAATATACTTTAAAGGGAGCTCTTCAAATAATGGATAACTTCAGTAATGTGATCTCAAGATTCTTGGTATGACATTAACAGGATTTCCCTCTTTGAAAATTCATTGCCACTGAAAGAAATGAACCTCAAACGACAAAGAATGCATGAGTACTGTACGTAATGGTTACGTTTTATCTAAACCAAGTCCAGGGATTTTGGTATTTTGATTCTATCTCTGTTGTTCCCAACCTTCTATCTGAACATAGTTACAGTTTCAATCAATATCCATTTCACTTATCAATGACATTTATTGTATGGTTTTGTTTCCTCTTGCAGCAACAATGCCATTGCTCTATGCGGTTATTGCCCGTGGTTCCACGATCCTTGCCAAGTATGCAAGCTGTGCTGGAAATTTCTCTGAAGTCACAGATCAAATTCTTGCCAAAATCTCTCCAGAGAATTCCAAACTCACATATTCACATGGAAGGTAAAAAATTAAATAAGAAGCCATTTAATGCATGTTCATGAACCTATTTTCATCATTATCCCCTGATGCTCGTTTAGTGTGACAGCGTGCATACCTACAAATTGGAATAACTTAAGAATTATTCACGGGAATCTTTTCATATTTTGCACATTGATTCACTACAGTGAGAATCATGTTCCCATGAGTTTTGCCTTTGTCAGCAGGATACCTCACAAACTATACGATGGATCAAAGTCATATGTTACACAGACGCATGGCTGAATTTGGTGACCAATGCAAAAAATGAAAAGAGAGATTTTGGTGACCATGTCATGACATTCTCAACATCTTTGCGAAACTTTGAATTTTTCAGCATGTGAACTTGTCAGCGTGATATCTCAAAGATCATCCACTGTTTTCCCTTCGTATCTTACACAAAGAAGATGCAAGGCCCAGTCTATTTCAGTGTCCTTGATATTATTTTAGAGTGTTTTTTTTCAGCATGTTAGCCTGCATAATAATTTACAGTGGGGGATTGTGTCAACTTAGTAACAATTGATTGTCCCTATTTCTTATAGCTTTTAGACTTTGACTCAATTTTATCATTCGTGATATTTTAAATTGGTATAATACTTTTTGGAATATATATACATGTCTGCTTCATTGAATTTTAGCTGTTTCAGTCAGTAAAGTAAGTTACAACAAAGGTCTACATCATAGGTTCCTGGACATTTCTGTTAATTTAATCCTCTCCTATAACCCATATTTTCTTTTAAACTTTGAAGTGTAATTTATGTCACATGACCTTCATTAAATCATGTGTATAGATATACAGATCAGACAATTAAGATTTTAATTAAATGTTTAATTAAAACAAATGTAAAAATCTTAAGAATGTGTTAGTCTGATAAGAAAAAAATATAACATATGCAAGTGTAAGCTCAGAATTTAAGCAATTTATAAAAGCATGGAGTTTTAATTAAAAGTTTGGTAAGTGATCATAAAATCTGTGGTATATTTGCAGCTACTTGTTCCATTACGTGACCGAAGACAGGATAGTCTACCTGTGCATCACAGACGATGTGAGTATCAGTAGAATAGAGCTGATTATATATTTGTGATAGGAATGATCAAAATAAAAGCTGATGCTACTGACAATTCAACTTCCCAATGCAAGGCATAACTCTTGCCAGTCTCCATTACTGGCTGATTTAGGCCTTGCAGTATTTCCTTAAGAAATCTGTGCTTAGAAATCCAGGCCCGCTATGCATTTCTGGTGCAGAGATTCACTATCTAGGCACAATAAAGCGAGGGAAATACAGCAAGGCTTAAATCAGCCAGTAATGCAGACTGGCAAGAGTTATGTTGTGCGTTTGGAAGTTGCTGACAATTATAAACTATTTATAACTTCCTTATTTTTAGAGGAGCTGTTTTCTGTTACACACATTTGTTGTGCAATTAATTGCTCAAGGGTAATTATAGATGACGTAGAGTTATAAAACTGCCATTGTTTCTCTTAATCTATTATGATTGACTGTGCTCCTCTTTTTTTCATCCTAAATCTTCCTTTGATTCGAATTTGATAATGGAAGATTTCACATGATCTTTGCAAAAATGCTAGATTAACTTTTGTGTCTGGTTTGCAGTCATCGAAAAAAGGCATAAGTACACTATGATTTTCTAATTTAATGTACCCTTACATGATTTAAAATCAATATCTTTCAGGATTTTGAACGATCCAGAGCATTCCTATTTCTCAGTGAGCTGAAAAGAAGGTAGTTGTGTTCTGTCAATGTCCAGTATGGCTTAATGTCATTTGATTTGAATTTGTAACAATATTTTAAACGTTGCACTGTTTTAACATAGAATACTACTAGACTTTTGTAGTTATTATACTTAATAGTAAATGATATATTTAATCATCGTTAAGAATTGAATATATTCAAACTGTTCATTATTTAAATTTGCATGTATCGTCTGTGCTGATGCTTTCGTATGCCATAATACAATTGTTGAATTGAATTGGCCAATCCAAAAGTGTAATTTGGACAAGTTAATTAATTTTAAACAAAATGTCAAGCCCTGACATCATATCAAATGCCATGTTACAGAATGTTGAATGATCCTTTTTCACATAGTTGTCACTGTATAATGGATATAAAGAAGAAATCAACTTTGTCCAGGTTTCAGTCCCAGTATGGAACCCGGGCGCAGACAGCATTACCGTACGCCATGAACAGCGAGTTCTCACGAGTCATTGCTTCTCAGATGGTGAGTTATACAACTTAGAACTATTTACATAAACAATTTTGGTTGTTCAGCTTAATTTATTGAGAACATGCGTAAGAGAACTACATTTGGTGAGGAGCTTGACTACCATCTAAAAATGGTGGGGCTAACAGCATGAGGATCCACTGAAGGATACTGTGAAGGAACCAACAGGAATTGGGTAAAATCAAAGAGGAGGAGGGAGCCGCCACATGAAGTTAACCGCACGAGGAGGAGGAGCAGCAGAAGGTGTGTAGACCCCCTTCATTATTCAGTCTGATGAAGGGGGGCCAACCCCGGAAACATGTTATTACACACATCCTCCTGCTCCTCCTCCTCTGGTTAAACTTCATGTGTTTTGGCGTCTCCTCCTGTTTATGAGTATAGAATATATAGATAAGAATAGATCATTTGTAGCTTCACAACTCCCTTTCTGCAGTAGATGAATGATGAACACCATATTGAAAAGATTAATTTTAATTTTAATGAAAATTTTAATTTGGAAGTTTGCATATCATTCAAAGATAATGATAGATAAAGATGACTTGATTCATCGAAAAATAGTGATACAGTTATAAAATCTTACGACCTTTTTAGCTCATCTGGCCTGAAAGGGCCGATGGGCTTATGGCATGGCATGGTTTCCGGTGTCCGTCCGTCTGTAAACTTTTTGCATTTTTGTGGTGATTCAAAACTTATTCTCATCTTCTTCTCCAGTTCCAAAAGGTCTTCGAGAGCTGACTCCTTGACTAACCAATTAATATTTCAACAGGCATTTTTTTAACTACGTGATTTTTTCGCAGATTATAAACCAATTTACACAGACAGTTCAAAGGATGGACCCACAGTTGCAGCAGCAACTGTGACTCCTTCAAAAACATATGCTTCAAGGCTGCATGATGGCAGCAGCATCTTTACTGCAGAAGCTAAGGCCATCCTTAAGGCCATCCATCACATTAAAAACTCAACTCCAAATAATTACATTATTTTTTCTGATTCACTTTCTTGCCTACAAGCAATTAAAAAAACTGTAAGAGTGATCACCCAATTATCAGGGATATTTTATTACTTCATAATTCTTGTCTCCAATGCGACATCGTCTTCTGCTGGCTTCCTAGCCATATGGGTATAAGAGGTAATAACAAAGCTGACTCGGTAGCTAAATCAGCATTAAACCTCAAACATATTTCTCCCACTAAAGTTCCATATACGGATTCTAAACCTGCTATTAAATCTTACATTAAACAACGTTGGAAGTCCCAATGGGACCAACAACATCATAACAAACTTCACACTATTCAACCTCATTTAGGATACAAATCTCTTTCATCTTTTACCCGGCAGGAAGCTTGTGTCCTACGACGATGTCGTATTGGACACTCTCATCTTACACACTCATATCTTTTAAAGGGGGAAGATCCCCCGGTATGTATACCCTGTCAGTGTCCTCTCACAATCAAACACATTCTATGTGAGTGTTGGGACACTGCACATATCAGGGAAACTTTTTATCCTTCTATTTCAATCAATCAAGTTTTTACTCATTTCGGTGAGCATCGTGTTTTAGATTTTTTAAAGGCTATACACCTTATTGACAAATTTTAACTTTTCATTATCAGCTTTTATTCAACTTGTGATAATACGCTGATGTTTTTGCGGCCTTCGTGCCATGTTTTGTTTTTCAATTGCAATTTTCTTTTTTAAATTAGGCAAATAAATTAAATATCTCGCCGCCAGTGGCTGCAATACTGCCGAAGCGGCGTTAAACAATAACTCACTCACTCACTCACTCACTCCTTGACTAATAATATAATGGGATTCCGAATTGTAAAATTGGTGTCCCTGTGACCCAAAATAGGGTCACAGGGGTCTCCACCCTAAAAACCTATTTTCTTCTTCTTCTCCAGTACCAAAAGGTTTAGAAATCTGAAATGTTGTGAACATACTCCTTGATCAATGGGGATTCTAAATTGTAGATTTTGTGACCCTGCAACCCCAAATATAGGTCACAGAGGTCATGACCTGAAAAGATATTTTCATCTTGAGATTTTATGGCTAGGGAGGTAATTAAAAGGAAACAACAGTGATGTATTAATTAAATCTTCAAGTGTGTCTTTATTTGTAGGGGATTTTATCTATTTCATCTTCTCCATTTAAAGTACTTCCTATTTGTTGTACCTCTCACCTAAAAGTTGACATTTTGAATTAGTTAATGTTAAAAGAACTGATGAGCTACAGAGCCGGTGGCTCTATTTTTAATATTAAATATTTGAAAGGATTTTACAGGTGGAATACAAAATAAAGTAAAGATTTCTAAATGGCAAATTCTTATGATAAAGTTGACATGCATAAATTTCACTTTTGAAAGACTCAGATTGAATCTAATAATTTAATGTTAATTGGTGACATTTATTTTCAGCGTTATTTCAGCGAGGAGAGGCCAGACCAGATGACCAAAGTCCAGGACCAAGTGGATGAGCTCAAGGGAATAATGGTCCGAAATATCGGTAAGTCTCGTTGACCCCATCCTCGGTTAACCAGGGTTTTATATATGCTCCGTTACTCTCCACTATATCACCCATGGGAAATTTCATCAGAGAAATCTGTACTCAAATTACCCGCCCATGGCCGGCATGAGCCAATCTAACCGCTACACAGCTTGGACATGAGAGCCAATGACAATTCATATCACTTCATTGCAAAGCAAGCGAGGTCATTTTGTTAGCCAAATGTCACAGATTTCATTGTTTCTTCACAATGCAAAACTACAGTTGCACCCCCACCCCCACCCCCCTTTGCAATCATACTAGTGGTCAGGATACAAGTAAAATACTCTTGATAGTGACTTTAAACCCCAAATTATCAGCTCATCTCAGTGTTCTATAGTCAGTTATTTGGATATTGAACTGAATTTTAGTCTGGTTAACATACATGAATGAAAACATTTGTATAGCGCTGATTCCAGCAACATTGTTAACGTCACAAAAACAAAGATCTAATTATACCCCCGCTACGAAGTAACCGGGGGTATATAGCGGTCATTCCGTCCGTCCGTCCGTCCTTCCATCCGGTCAATTTTCTCAAAAACCGTCAAAGGTACATCAACCAAACTTTGTACAGTTGTTAACCATGTTCTTCCGATCGCGCACAGACAATTTTCAATTTGTTGTCGTTTCCATGGAAACGTCACTTTTTGGACTTAGTTTTATTGTGTTCAATGGGGACAAGTTTTCTCGGATACTGTTCAACCTAGGTGAATAAAATTTTTGTTTGGAGTACTCATGACCGTACTTTTTATCGAGTTCGAAAACCAGTTCCGAAATATTATTTTTTTACGGAGTTATGGCCCTTAAATCAAAAATTGAACTTAGTACCAAAAAAGCGGTGATGCTCCAATGGGGACAAGTTTTCTCGGCAACTATTACATCTAGGTGAATGAAATTTAATATGGAGGTAGTCAAGATGATACTCTTCATCGAGTTCGAAAACCAATTCCGAAATATTATTTTTTTTACGGCGTTATGGCCCGTGAATCCGAAATTGAACTTAGTACCAAAAGAGCTGTGATGCTCCAATGGGGACAAGTTTTCTCGGCAACTATTACATCTAGGTGAATGAAATTTTACATGTACCGTATATTACCGGGTATAAGTCGAGAATTTGATACCAAAAATTAGGGGGTCAAGGAGGGGGGTCGACTTATACACGGGGTCTATGTTTCAGACCCAAAAATCTAGAGGCCAGGTAAGTATCTGCCAGCCCAGCAAGTCGAACGGACGATGTTTGCACCGGAAACAATTCACAAACATTGATGTCCAGTCAATATTAAAATCATTGAATAAAAAACATTATGCTTTATTGTTGTCTTTTAAAAATACAAATATAGCGTGATATATGAATAAAAAAATAACATTTCAATCACGAAAGTTCATTAAAGTTTATATTATAATCTTCACTATTACCTGACAAACATCGATCGTTATCTAGCCTTGATGTAAGTCGAGTGACCCGATAAGGTCACGTGGACCAATGAGATTCTACATAGAAGCCGGTGACATGCGAGATAGATACTCATGAAAAAATAAGGTAGGTAGTCCAGATGATACTCTTCATAAAGTTCACAGTACAGTTCTGAAATATTATTTTTTACAGAGTTATGAAGCCTTTGAATCTGTAATTGAACTTGGTACAAATTACCGCTGTGATGCTCTAATGGGAAAAATTAAGTTACCTGAAAAATAGTACATCTGGGTGAATGAAATTTTGTAATAACAGTCAGTTCCTAAAATTACTTTGGACAATATTATGATGCTTGAAGCTGTTTTTTAAACATAGTAACCTTCACATCTATAATTCTCAATCGACAGATAGCGGATGGCGGGGGTATGTGAGCCATGCTCACTTTTTTCTTGTTGTTTGATGTATTTATTCTCTTCAGGCAAAATGTAATTTGAGTTTTGCTGAATATCATTAAAATATAAGAATAGAGAATGACAACATTGTGTGTTTTGTTCACAGATCAAATCGCAGATCGAGGAGAACGACTTGAACTACTGGTGGACAAGACAGATGATCTGAGCAGCAATGTAAGATATGATTAGATATAAGATAATACTTTATTGCCTTAAAGGGAATTATTTAACGTCAAACAAAGCATTGACATGGTATAATTTATATACTGGACAACAATAATTAGGGATATTTTGAAATTTTGAAATTATAAACACTGATGTATTTATTACTTGACATATCAATGAAATATTAATCATAAAACATCTAATATTCCTCACTTATTTTGTCCAGTATAATACATTATATATAAAGACATATTAACAATACAATTACAACAATTTTACAATTTAAAAATTTCATAATTATTTCTCAAAGTTTTTGTTAAGGATTGAAATGTGAGTGAGAACAGGGTATCAGACTTTATATGGAATGAAATTTAATATTTTTTTAAGTCTAATATTTAATGTTTACAGCATCCCCATTCTTTTCTATAGCTGCGTAAATGATAATGTTTCCAGCAGTCACTATTGGTTATAGATGTTTTTGTAGAGGACAACTTCAAGGAACTCATTTTATAATGAATCTGCAGACTATGATGAACCAGATTTGGAATTGACAATCTAAACTTAACTTAAACTAAAGAGTCATAACTGTTATCTGATCTCCATTTAAAATCAAGTAATTAGTTATCATTAATGAAACTGCTTGCTTCACCAGTGACAACTGTATGTATTGTTTCCAGGCTGTATCCTTCAAGAAGACAAGTAGGAATCTGGCCAGATCACTGTGGTGGAAGAACGTGAAAATAACAGTCATAATCGTAGTTGTTGTCGTAGTAAGTTGGAAAATGCAGCGATCATTCACTGAGACTATTTCATAAAGATGCATAGCTTATTTGAATTTCTGTAGAATTTTGTTATTTGAATGATATTGACATGATAACCAAGGGCCTATATGATGATGCAAACATAATTTATTGTGTATAATTTCATGAAGTCATCACAGAACTTTTCTTAAGTTAAGATGTTAACCCTGAAATTTTATTACGAAGATATAGAGCTGATGAGTTAGCCAAGGGAGGTAACTCCAATCAATTTGTGTCAAATCCACAGTGTTGCATCTTGGTTGCACAATTGTAGGGTTTTCTACATGTACATCTCCTTGTCACTATCAACTACATGACATCACAATACTTTTACATAATAAAGTAATGACATCACAATTCAGTGGCGGATCTTGGGGCACTGGGAACAGATTTTTACATGGGCAGGAATGGGAACCCCCTTTTCCATTGGTGGACACCCCCCCTTTCAAATTCAATTCCTGGATTTGCCACTACACTGATTCTAGGATGTGATGATGTCACAATACATTGACATCACTACATTTACAGTCAAATGGCAGTGCTATGTTCAGAGATGTACAATTTTCATTGAAATGTATTGAAGAAAGATTTTGGATGATAAATAACATATCAACCTCATGTTTTCTGATATCAAATATATGGCAAGCCTTGGATATTTGTAACTGTTGTAAACTTGTGTTGATATATTTCATATCTGAGGAGACTTGGGTGAGATTCGCTATATCCCACTTAATTTCAAATTCCTGTAAACAAGAATTTGATTGGTAAAAAGATGCCAGAAACATTGGCATGTAGGAATTGTAATGATTAAAACTGTTTTAAATTTTGAAATTAAGAGGTCCTCATTTGTTGCAGTGAGGATTTCAAATTGATGAAAGTAAGGATACAACTGCTAGTTCAACAAGTACCTGCTAGAGAATATTTTCTACAATATTTTGTTTGTTTTTCAGGTTATTCTGTATTTCATTATATCAGCGTCGTGTGGAGGATTGGACTGGCCCAACTGTACCAAGTGAAATCTCAACCAATGCCATTAGAGACGATTACACTGCTTCACCAAGGCTTTACTTGCTAGTCTATCTTATTACTATAACAATCTCCACTGTTTGAAATGACCTGATATTGGCAGTGTATGAAATAAGCTTGAAAAGTTGTCCAAAAATGTTATTTTGTCAATTTAAAGGGGCAGTAGCACGTTTTTTGGCTCAAATAAGTTGATGAAATTTTTTTGAAAAATAATGTCACTAAAAGTAAAACACCCTTCTCTCTTCAGAAAATCAAGTTATAAAATGAGTTTACATGGTTCCGTAAAGCTATGGGAATCTTTTTTGTCATTCCAAATAATAAAATGTGTTCACAATAAAATGGCCGCCATGCAATTTTTGCTTTATATGCAATACCGTTATTACCACAATGGATAATTGGCAACGGATAATTGGTTTGTGTAATAGTATGTTTTACCCTCTAAAGTAAATATAAATGACATAAACTATCATTATAAATGGGAAATTTGAAAAAATAAAATTTGAAAAAAACATGCCATTGCCCCTTTAAATGACAAAATTAAAGAACCTGAAAGAGTTACCAGTCCGAACAAAGTGACCAGGTTCCGAGCTTTTGGATGGTCCTTAGTTATTTCATACACTGCTATTGCTTTAAAGCTTGTTTGTTATTGGATGTAATTTATTGGTGTTTGATAATTTTATTGTATCAAACATTATCCCGTTTTAATGCTGTTAATTCAAATGTTATTTGGCACAAACAGGTCTCTCATGATTAATTGAGTATTGTGGTCATAGTCAGTTACACTTACCCTAACTGGCTGATTATCTTGCCGCATTTCCTTAAGCTTTCCGTACTATGAAATCAGAGCCCACTGTGCATTTCAGGTGCAGTGCTCCACTATCTTAGCATGGAAAAGTGAGGGAAATAATGGCTATAATCAGAGACTGGCAAGAGTTATCCCTTGCATAGGGAATTTGAGTCAATTAGGAAACTTGCTTTTAGTTTAACTTGGTAAGACCGTCTACTCAAATCATCTGTGGTTGTAATATTAATCCAAGCATTGAAAACACTTCCTACTTTCTGATACCTTTAATATTCCATAGGGTAGGAATATCTCTGAATGAGTCTCATATAATCGTTACAATACAGTTCATAAACAGTCAATGTTTCTTGGAATTAAAATATAATATTTGTGGACCATAATTACTGTAATAGTTGTTTCCTGCTATAATAATAGTTGGTGGTTATTAATTGAATATATAATGAATAGAATATCTACTACTAAAAATTACTGAAAGTGTTATGAGAAATATTTTGGCTAACAGTCTTCCTTAAGTTAATGTATTTTCAATTTTATAACATTTTTTAAACAGCTTTTATAAATCTTTAGTGGGCATTGGTATAATAAAATTTATAAAGTAATATTCTGAGTTGAACATATTTCTGAGAACGTCTGGAAATCATGAATATTCTGTTTTCTTATGAAACTGAGTCCACAAATGCAGTATACCGTAATATAGTCAGTATACCACTGTTACTCTTCGTATCAAGAAATTGGTATTTTGGACAGGAGTATTGCTAGGAAATCTAAAACCAAGGCAATAATTTTGTAAATGTATTATCACAGCAACAATTTCTCTGTTATTATTTAAATTTGTTATGACTTTAGTACTGTATATAAGTAAGTTGGGCATCCATTATTTCCTTATTGTCTCTACTGAGGCCAGAAGCATAATGGTGCTCTGGACAGGCAGTGGTGGATAAATTGCTGAAATATGTTAATGTACAGTAACCTTAGTTTCCAGTTAATAATAACACACAATAGTAAGCTCCCTTGAATGTATATTTCTTCATATTTATAATCGTATGTAAATCGTCCTTGTAATATAACTGTGATGTATATTGGAATTTCAATGGTAATAATTAAATGTTGTCTTGTCTTCATTTATCTATTGTCCCTCTATAAAATCTTTCATGACAAAATAACCTGATAAAGGGACACTGCAGCCAGAATATTTTTTGTGAAAACACTTAAAAAGATTTCCCCTTGAGTTCATTATGTAATTAATGCACGTCACAATAACAACATAATTCGCACAAATTTAAGCAATATGGTTCCAGTCTATTTTAAATAATGCACTATAAAAAAAATGAACAAATGAGTAAATCTTTCGAATATTGTTTTCTCAAAAAATATCAAGTTTGCTGTCCCTTTTAGATAGAGATCCCTCATTAGATGCACCAGGATGGATCAGTCTAAGAATGTTTGAAACTAAGGGCCCAGAACCCTGTCTCTTCAAGGGGCAGTAGCACGTTTTTTTCGCTCAAATAAGTTGATAAAATTTGAAAAAAAAAAAAAAAATTCACCAATAGTAAAACATCCTTCTCTCTTCGGAAAATAAAGTTTAAAATGAGTGTACATGTTTCGGTAAAGCTATGGGAATCATTTTTGTAATAAAAATTAATAAATTGTGTTCACAATAAAATGGCCGCCATGCAATTTTCGCTATATACGCAACATAGTTTTTACCACTACAGATAATTGGTTTGTGTTTTAAGATGTTTTACCCTCTAAAGTTAATTTAAATGACATAAACTATCATTATAATTGGGAAATTTGAAAAAATAAATTTTGCAAAAAACGTGCTACTGCCCCTTTAACATGAGTTCAGGTTCATCAAGTATGAATGGTTGAAGGAGTTCACAGCTTTCATATTTTGTTTGGTTTTTGGTTTTCACTAAATTTGAGATGCATTTTGTCCCGTCAAACACTGAAGGGATTTTGCAATCTCAGAAAAACATCAGTGTTAATTTATAGTCCAAGAAAAACATTAGTGTTAATTTATAGTCAAAGAAAACATCAGTGTTAATTTATAGTCAAAGAAAAACATCAGTGTTAATTTATAGTCAACATATTCAGAATGTATTTATTGATAATGGCTGCTGTAATCGATCAAATAAGAGACCTCACCCAAATAATATCGTCTACACATTCAAGTATGTAGAGTGCCCCTCTCACTTCCTGAAACTTTGTGATTATAGTCAAGCATAAGCCATGTGCATGTATGTTCCTTGACTGTAAAATCAGTCTTGTAACAAGGCAATCCTGTACAAAATAATAAGCAAACCCCCTGAGATCAACGAACACTGATAACATGGAGGACAAGACTAAATAACATCCTTGTCTATCGGTTAGTTGCCCCTTAAAAGCAGTATCCTAATTAGTGCTGCAAATGAATATTTTTCAGCTTACCACCAAGGGTGATTATTTGGTCAATTATAGTCAAGCTCTGTCAATTGAATTCCTCTCATGAATAGGAATAAGGAATAGACACTATAATTTGTTGTTGTTTTTCAGAATGCTGTGTTCATTATAAGCAGGATATTTTTTGCAAGGAATGAAGTGAAACATCCTCAAAAGACCAAGATGTGACTCTCCTCAACAATTGCTTTGTCTTATCCTGATATATTCATATAGTGCTTTGCCATTTCTATCTTAGTCAGGTTATGTGATTAACTCTGTATTTCTCAAAACCTGGTTCAAGAAATTTGCTGCGTTTCCGGACTTTAATAATTTTTTGTCTTTGTTAATGATGTTTATTGTCAAATCATATTCAGAGAAATCTTCTCCTTGTACATGTTATAGTCTTGTAAATACAAATTACCTGTTTGCTCTCACTGTAGAAATGTTTGTAAATAAACTTTGCTTATTTATTTTTTGTCATTTCTGTCAAATGTGCACGGTCTATTGACCAGACATAACATGCATGAACATTTTACTTTTAGAAGTAATACATCAGAAGATTGTTTTGTTTTGTTGAATCAAACTGTCGGGGACATTTCATCTCATTCTTGAAGATTGGTTGTCTAATAATGTTTTGTAGAGCTACAACCATCTCCCGAACTTCAAGTAGGTCCCTTCTCCCTCCACCCAGAGTCTATGGTCCAATAGACACAGCACACTCTCAATAAAAGCAGACAGGAGGTGATGGAGGCTTTATGTAAAACATTGGATAATGTTTGTTTGTTTCCCTGGAAAGTGAATTTCTCTCATTTCAAAATTTCTAGTGTACACCATTCAGAAACACCAGTTTCCACCAACAGTTAGACTCCCCAGCTGCACTGCTATGACGTAGCTAATTAGAAACAAATGAATTATGGTTTACGGTAAAACTTAAAACTGAAAACCTGACGCATTTGAATGTAAACTAAACGTTTGTATCGTATGACATTTACAAAGCATTCAGTTATAAGTAAGATAAGCTGATCGATTCAACAATTTAATATTATTATCCTGATATTAATTTTAAAATACATGACAAAACATGCATAAAACATCTGTTTTTACCTGTTGAAAATGAATTTAAATTTTATTTTTTTTACAATTCCAACACATTAAACGAACAGTTTGTCATAATGTATTGAGGCAGTAACCATCACAACCGATGTACAAGAAGATAGTTGTATATAGGTTTTTTAACATCGGACATCAGTTTATGATCGAAATACAAAAGAAACCCGGTTGCCTCACAGCTATGTTGTTTGACATTAAACAAGCATTGAGGCACCTGGCAATAAGACAAATGTAAACAGTTTCATTAAAACTTGTTAAGTCTCATCCATGAAGCAGCCGCTATGTCTCAACGTGTATTTCAGAATTAGACAGATGTGTTTCATAGAGACAATGACAAGTTGGAGTGCTGACATGGAAACATCAAACTACTACTGCTGCTACTAAACACAGTAAAAAAAGTTAAGCACCCCCTTCTTTTTTTTGATAGGGGTATGTTTCAGAGACCCATTATAGCAAAACTAAACATCCCACAGGGGAAAAACGAATTTCAGGAGCAAGTGTAATTAATCGTTTTATTCGTTGACATTTTTGTGTAATCTTCAGAGATTTCAAATGACCAAAAACAGGAAACAAAAATTGACTGGAAAATGGTGAAAAACACAGACTCGTAAATGTATTGTCATTTCAAGTTTGACCGCTGAACATGATGAAGAAATCATACTGAATAACCCGTGCCATTGTCTTAGGAACGATTTAGTGTCAATATCGTGTGCTGCCACCGCGTGCCTGAAGTACTGCTGCCAGTCTTCTTGGCATACCCCTGACAAGGTTCTTTAATTCGTCCATGGGGATTTGCTGCCACTCATCGTGAAATGCGGCCTCCAGTTGTCTTAGATTGTGTGGAGCAGGGTTCCTTCTCTGTAGACGTCGACCAATCATGTCCCAGACATGCTCGATGGGATTCAAATCTGGAGACAATGCTGGCCAGGGGATATGAGAAACAGCATTGTTCTCCATATGTTGAGTCACAGCTCGTGAACGGTGAGACCGAGCATTATCATCCATGAACAGGGGTCGAGTTGCAAGTCTGTGATCATCAAAATGGTCAATCACAACTGAATCCAACACTTCTGCAATGTAGCGGGCGCCGGTAAGTGTGCCTTGTAGTGTCACCAAATCCAACTTGCAATCAAAAGAAAAGCAACGCCACACCATAACGGATCCTCCACCATAGGGAACCCTTGGAAGAATGTTCCTTGGTGTGTATCGACTGTTCTTGACTCTCCAAACTCTGATTCGCCCGTCAACGGTATGGAGGAGGAAGCGACTTCCGTCTGACCAGTGGATACGTCTCCATGACCTCAGGTTCCAACGCTGCCGGTCACCACACCACATCCTACGATCACGTTTATGACGATTAGTAAGGTTTGGAAGTCTGATGACACGTCGAGACCTTAAACCTGCTGCTTTGAGGCGGTTCCTCACCGTCTGATTGCTGATACGTCTATAGGGTAGCCAGGCTTGTTTCAAGACGGTACTTGACGCAAACGGTTGGGGTCGTTGATGACGCAATAGGTTCCTGTCCTCTTGCAATGTGGTAGCTCGGGGCCTTCCGGAACGTGGTCGAGAACATGGTTAGTTTGGGCATGTTTCCTCACTAAACGACTGATGACCGAATAGTGGTAACCAGTTCTTCTTCCAATTTCCTTGTACGAGAAACCTGCTAAATACTGTCCAATAATTTGCCATCTCGTAGCCTCGGACAATCTCCTTCGTGGCATTGTTCATGAATTGTATGTATTGAACTGACATTGAAGCCGTAAAAGGCGTTTATTTAGCCATGGTAAGTCGAAGGATGAAACTGCATTTTGCTGAAAAATGCATGCCAATAGCTCCGTTCGTGAGAACCGTTCCATAACAGAAACCACACCAGTTCCTATCCAGAATACCATATTTGGCCTGTCTATCGAATTGAATAACATGATCATAAAATCCAAAATGGTATACAACTTTTAATTTGGGGGTGCTTAACTTTTTTAGCTCATCAGGCCTGAAAGGCCCGATGGGCTTATGGCATGGCATGGTGTCCGGCGTTCGTCCATCCGTCCATCCGTCCATCCGTCCATCCGTAAACTTTTCGCTTTTTTCGACTTCTTCTCCAGAACCAATGACTCCACGGAGCTGAAATTTTATGTGCAGACTCCTTGGCCAATGGGGATTCTAAATTGTAGATTTCGTGACCCCATGACCCCAAATGGGGTCACAGGGGTCACATCCTTAAAAACCTATTTTCATCATCTTCTCAAGTTCCAAAAGGTCTAGAGAGCTGAAAAGTTGTGTGCAGACTCCTTGGCCCATGGGGATTCTAAATTGTAGATCTCGTGACCCCTTGACCCCAAATGGGGTCACAGTGGTCACATCCTTAAAAACCTATTTTCATCTTCTTCTCCAGTTCCAAAAGGTCTAGAGAGCTGAAAAGTTGTGTGCAGACTCCTTGGGTAATGGGGACTCTAAATTGTAGATTTCTTGACCCCGTGACCCCAAATGGGGTCACAGGGGTCACATCCTTAAAAACCTATTTTCATCTTCTTCTCCAGTTCCAAAAGGCCTAGAGAGCTGAAAAGTTGTGTGCATACTCCTTGGGTAATGGGGATTCTAAATTGTAGATTTCGTGACCCCATGACCCCAAATGGGGTCACAGGGGTCACATCCTTAAAAACCTATTTTCATCTTCTTCTCCAGTTCCAAAAGGTCTAGAGAGCTGAAAAGTTGTGTGCAGACTCCTTGGCCAATGGGGATTCTAAATTGTAGATTTCGTGATCCCATGACCCCAAATGGGGTCACAGGGGTCACATCCTTAAAAACCTATTTTCATCTTCTTCTCCAGTTCCAAAAGGTCTAGAGAGCTGAAAAGTTGTGTGCAGACTCCTTGGCCAATGGGGATTCTAAATTGTAGATTTCGTGACCCCACGACCCCAAATGGGGTCACTGGGGTCACATCCTTAAAAACCTATTTTCATCTTCTTCTCCAGTTCCAAAAGGTCAAGAGAGCTGAAAAATTGTGTGCAGACTCCTTGGCCGATGGGGATTCTAAATTGTAGATTTTGTGACCCTGTGACCCCAATCTTGGTCACGGGTCATGACCCAAAAACCTATTTTCATCTTCTTCTCCAGTTTATATGTAAAGCTCTAGAAAGGTGAAATGTTGTGTAGAGATTCTTTGGTCAAAGGTGATTCTTAATTGTAGGATTGGTGACCCTGTGACTCCAAATGTGGGTCACAGGGGTCATGATCCAAAACCAATATTATTTTGCTTGTTAACAATGTATTGCTTGAGATAACTTAGATATTCAACCTAAGATAAAAAATCATTAAAATTCGGATGAGCTACAGAGCCCATGGCTCTATTTTTACTGTGTATATTAATACTACTACTACTTTTATCATTACTACTACTATCACTGCTACTACGACTACTATTACCATTACTACTACTATTACTGTTACTACAATTACTATTATCATTACTACTATTAATACTAATACTTATCTGCAGCAGTTTGGATGAATTAATTGGTGACTGTGGTTACATTTTAGTTAAACTTTCTTCGTTTAATGAAAACAGGGGTAAGAAATGGGGGGGGGGGGGGGTAAATTAGGTGTACTTACTTAAAATGAGATTTGTATTGTTTCTGTCCAAACATTTTGTTCGAATATGTATTCTATTTGGATTTAGGGGGGGGGGGGGGTCACCTTTTCTTCAGTATCTTTGTAGGAACTGTGTTACTTAGACAACCCATTTCATCAAAATGTAGTGTCAAGTCATGTTTTTGTTATGCACTGACACTTTCAGGGCTAGGGGTTGTGCATTATATTGACACTACATTTCAGTCTTCAACATCAAACAGTATAAACCCTGAAGAGCTACAGAGTCCATGGCTCTATTCTAAAAGTTACATTTACAACCTGTGTGTACATATGGATCTACATAATACTACTGGGAGATCGGAATACACAGTTTATTGCAACAGGACGGGCTGCCTATCATTTACAATGTTGTCACATCGGGAGCATATGGCTGAACTTAAATCATTGTTTGTACAATCAGTTTACTAATGTTACATCTGCGTATTATAAGAGGCACTTGTCGCAAAACCATTATCATATGGACACATATTGTTGGTGCTTCAAAACATAACTGCAGACTGAAGTCGATATGTCATAGTTCAACCATAGCTTTAAACACCTGCTTTTTCCTGTTACCAATTTCAATATGTGTTACTGTCTTATTAGGTAAACGCTGTGTCGCTTCATCCATTTACTGATTAATTGTCTTTATTCATTAGAACCGTATTCACAAATTTTCAATTGCGCTTTGATTTTTCGATTTACTCTATGACGAGTAATTTACATTAAAATGGGAATACACATTTCATTATTTTGACTTCATGCCAAAATGTCTAAATTTATTTTACAAAATGTATAACACAATCATATTACTTCCAAACCTTACCTAATTGGCTTAGTTTTTGACACCACAAATTCAATTCACTTTGGGCCTTTTATTGAATACAACAGAAGGTAAACGCAATTTGATTGTGTAGTTGTTTCAACCCCCTCTTCACACCCTGATGTCGACCCTGAGGTCGGGACTCTGCGTCAGATGATTGGACTCACAGCGTCTGTACACCAGGAAGGACGTCCCCCGCATCGTCCCCCAATCCCCCATCACGTGACACGGTCCCGCCGTGTCCGTCAGAACGCTGTCCGAGTCGTCGTTCCCGGCGTCCACGTACATAGACCTGAACGTAGCGAATGGATGACTTGACGTGTCCTTGGTGAAGACAAGATCCTTCACCATAACCATGGTCTTCTCAACAAGAGGAATCAACTCTATTCGAGCAAACCCACCGTCTCTGTAGGTTATGTCGAGCGTCAGATCAGCGGAGTTGATGAGGACAGACAATATTGGAGCAACTGGTCGGTGATCGTTCGGGTTAGTCTGACCTACTACGACGGAAGTTCCAAACGGGATCCAGTCAGTTCCCGGAAGTGTGATGGGAAGAAGACGGAGATTTCCGTCCTGGTAGAGGACGAGCACCTGACTCCAGGTCGTGTTCCAAGGCACGGGGACCGAGATGCGCAGGTAGTCCGTGTTATCCCAGGTCTGTCCAGTGCTGAGACTCACTTGCATTGTCTCCGGGGCGCGCCACCAGAAGTCCACGTCCAATCCTTCTATCATCACCTCCGAGTTGGAGAATGTGTTGGTTATAGTATCAGGACCCATGTATCGTCGTTCCAGCTCCAAATGCTTGATCATTATACCACTTGTCTGCGCGGTTGCGAATCTCAGAACAATTTGATTATCATGGTTTTCTTGCCAGGTGAAGTCGGGTAAATGCCAAGTGTAGTCATCGGATGGGGACTTGAACTTGACTGCTGCGATCTTAGTGAAGGAAGCGGACCTTCCTCTATAAAACAAGGAAACATCAACGTTATTGGTCAACCCGCTTAGACTAAGCTCAACTTTTGAACCGATTTCCGAATCAATGTGACCCTGTGATATTCCTTGAAGTTGAAATGTTGCTTCCAATTGTATGTCCGAGCTGACTTCATTAACATCTGTATCACTGAGACCAAACGTAACTCCGTCGGACGTGAGCGGGGTAGACTCTATGAGATCGTCCACTTCTACATCGGTGAGTGTCCAGTATTCTGGAGGAAGGAATACGCAGTTGGATGTATCCTCGTGGACGTAGTTCATCAGAGAGTGGTACCGTGGAGGTGTTGCTGTGATGGTGTACTCAGTCACACTTGAGTGGAAGATGGGTATGTCAACGTTATCTTCCTCTGCGCAAAAAGTATCATAACTCTCTTGCTGCATATAACCACTGGAGACTGATCCTTTAGCTTGACTGTAGAGACGGGGGCTATCTTGAAGGCAAGGCAACTCGCAGGTGAACGTCTTTGAAGTATTGCTTAGAAACGGATCATCTACGCCCATAACTATCTTATCAACTTCGAGTCCGTATTCATCAGTGGACACTATGATCAGTTTCACCCGATGCACCCCTTGCCCAAGTAGACGGGAACTCCCGATAGTGCCCGAACTCACTGGGACATTCCATAAGTTGCCGCCAGCTGAATCAGCTCTCGTCCAGAAGGAATCTACCTCTTGGTTATCTATTTCAACACGGACCTCATCAGATCCGCCGTCATTAGTGTATCCAACAGACTCGACATGGACAAACGTAGGCTGCAGGAGGCAAATCGCGTAAGACATCATACTGCCCGTAGAGACGTGGAGAGTCTTTCCCCCGGACGTCGCCCCTCTCCAACGTTCCTCGCTCGACTGATGACCCCGGGACGACTCTGCCTCGATCGTCATTAACGTCGCTTTGGACGACGGCGTCAACACCAACAGAGCGAACCACAGCAACATGACTGGAATAGAACAGGCGGCACACTGCGGTCTCGCGTTCGTCTCAACAGATGTTGTTCACAGTTTCATATCAAGGGATCGGTTACATATTGTTATTGGTTGAAGATAAGTTTTACTCATGCACCGACAGGTTTCTATCGTGTTATTGGGTAGGGTATTCATTGGTTGAATGCTGAATGCAGTCGTTACTAAATTTGTTTCACTTCAAACGGTGGGATAAATGAGGATTTAAATTGCTAGTTTATAAAGGCGCCTGTTAGACCATGTCATGCTGGTTTAACAACTCCTAATGTTGTAGTTACCCTGAATAGTCTGTTATACATAGATGCCTTTCAAGGCCACAATCTATATGTATGACTGTATACTATTATTAAGAAACCGTGTTTTAAAAAGTGATGAATATTGTCAGCGATATGCTTTCGAAGTCTACTATTTCGTAATGAGAAGGTTAACCCATAGCTAAATCATGAGATGTCAAGACAATGCAAATCTTCAGACTTGTTCATTTCAAAGTCTAATTATGAAAATCAATCCGCTCTAAATGCGTCGACAGCGTGAAGCTATAGCCTATTTTTCAAAAATAAATTTTAGCTTATTTTTCTTAATTTTAATGACTGTTGTCATACATAAAACATCATATTCGTGTCTATGTCATACTATGTTTACGATACTCGTTCTATCTCGAAAAATACTCATATTCAGGCACTCGAAAATATAGTATGACATAGAAACCCAGTTAACATCCACTAGCTCTGAGTGTATTTACTCTGAGTGTATTTACACAATGACACTCAGATATGCAAATTATTGCCTGTCTAAAAAAGGCTGAGCAATATTATCGCAATACCAATATATTGCAATACAGATTGTGCAATGCAATTATTGCAATACGATATTTTCATATCGCAATATTTCGCACCAAAAAGTTTTTAGTGAAATTTAACTTGTTAAAAAATTTGTTTGGGGTGCAAGAATATGTGTTGAACTGTATTACAAATGTATTCTAAATATATGCCATCAAAAATAACTTATCAATTTGACTAATGGTCTATTTTTCGAAAGATTTGAAAAGCTTTTTACTAAATGTAATGTTATATATATATATATATATATATATATATATATATATATATATATATATATATATATATATATATATATATATATATATATATATATATTCTTTCTGTGTGTTGATATGTGTTGTGTCTATGTGTACGTCACTGCTCAAGTAACTGAATATTTGGCAGGTATCGGCATGCTTTTGCTTGTTTGTCAATCTCATTTTTCATTGAAAGAAACATATCTTTTAACCGAATAAAGGTAATTGTCATCACATTACTTTTTTTTTTATCTAAAAGTGCTACTGGCATTACAATACAAAGGCTGCTGAACTTTGATATTTTCATTTTCGACAAATGTTTGTGACATGTAATATAGAGATGTTCACTAAATGGATTACAGCGACGAAAGTGGTACCACATTTGTCGTCTGTGACCTTTCTCTTGTTATTGCAGTGTATCTGTTGTATTCCAAGTACAGCTGTACCCACCTTTCTATCCTATCTTCAGATGGGGTAGCTCCCGTGGTTGCCCCAACTGTGTACACAAGGGGGGATATCTCATATGCCGTGTACTGCTCGCCGCATCCACTGCACTTTATTACACAAGACATTCACAATGTGCGTATCATATGATCATGTGCAGTGTAGATCTATGTGCCAAGTTTTGAAGTGGCATCTTCCCTAACATGTGGAGACTGATTGTTTTACTGTTTGTATATCTAATGTCCTGGTTCTCCTTCTGTGGAAAACATGTCAGTGTCTTCAAACGTAATCACTTGATTTTGACGATGAATGGAGCAAATATGTATTTCAACATTACTATGTGCTTTGGTTAACATTTTGGTCCAGATATTGTCATTGATACGAAATTAAAATACATAAATAGTTCACGGGTTTCAACTTAATGCTATATATGATAAGAAATGCAATGATTTTATGTTGAATCTGCGTTAAAACGTTTTGACAAGCATTAACACCTTTGTGAGTGTTAGCATGACGTGTCAGGGTTATTTTCATCAAAGTTTCTCCCAGCTATTTTCGTAAAAATAGCAGTATTCATACATTATTGTATTTTAAACTAATCTTCAATCGACATGACAACACGAAAACACTTTCCTTACTTTCGTGAAGGGACATGTTTGTGACCATTGATCGTGTCAGCACGATACCATTGAGTGAGTCACTCTCACCAATCACGAGTAGCAGCGTGTACACTAATGATATCGCTACATTTAACATCAAACTTTGATGCAATTTGTGTATCTGTCCTATTTGAACTCAAGGTGCTATTTTCAGATCGTGAGCTACTGACATACTTATCCTTCAGCGATTCCCATTGTCGTCTTCTTACACTGGTGACGTATAGGGAGATTCATCATCCAAAATTTGCTCCGAAAGGAGATATCGCTTGTGTGAGATCAAGTGATATCTATATTGTAGATATCGCTCCAATTAAATAGTTATACTCCTATTACATCGAAGAAGACAAATATTTATGGATGATCAACTTCTTTATTAACAATAGCGACGTTTCGGTATAGATCATTATACCGTTATCAAGCTTGATAACGGTATAAGGATCTATACCGAAACGTCGCTATTGTTAATAAAGAAGTTGATCATCCATAAATATTTGTCTTCTTCATCACACCAACTTCTAGAATGCCTCTCAAACAGTTTTTCCTATTACATCATCAGTCAATGGCATTGCGATCATTGAGAACATAGCTGACAATGTTATGACGTCACAAAGTGTTTTTTGTTTTACAACAATTATATTCACCCATTCCAGGGAAACGGAGGCCACTTGCACAAATATGTTTTAAGGGAGTGGGATTGATGGCACAACAATGCTATGATGCCATAATGCTGATGACGTCACAATGCTCTGACCTACCTGAAATCACTGCTGAAAATGCTAAATGGCAGTTTTGTATTTCAGATATGATCACTCTTTTGCTAATAATTGTTGAAGAATAATTTTGAATAATAAATAAAATCTCATCACCGTGTCTTCTGATATCAAACGTATCAACACTCGTTGGTTGAAGTAAAAATGAAGGTTATGTTGGTTTTCATATCCAACTTCATTAACTTTACTTTTTATGCCCATACAGAAATTCACTACATTTAAAAAGATGGCTATTGTTAATAGCAACAACGTCGTGTTATTGCCAGTGTAGCTTTAACTAACGTTACAATTTTAATGAGAATTTGTACCCAGTGTGTGGGTGCATATGATCGTTATGTGCATAATATTGTTGATTATGATTTTTTCATTTAATATTATCAATCCGAAGTTGATAATTTCAAATATCACACACAATATCATGAATATCATTGATGAATGCTATACAGTATATTCAATTAGAGAGAAAATCATAATCAACAATACCATGTACATGGCGATATTAATGACATTGTGACACTTGGTATTTCTATACCTCAGCTTGTGATGAATAATACTGTTAACGTAGATGATCTTCTGATCAAAGTGACAATGGTAATTTAGACTGTGTTCATCAGTGTGGATTTCTTGAATTTACATAACCATTGATTGTTTAAAGGATTTAATTTCAATTTTAATTTGAAAGAATATGAAAATGGACAATTAGTTAGATAATCAAAATGATTTTGTTGATAACGTTTACTGCATAATATGTTGTTATACTCACGATACAGTCCCTAATTACTGAAATAAAAACAATAGTTTAGATTATATCAGTGAGTGAAGACGTTTGATTATCGCTTCAGAGGTAATGTATATCTGTGAAAGAACAATGACAGACACCATATATGTAAATTGAGACTGGTTTTAAATGTATATATATTTTTTTTATCAATATCAAACAATATTCTTTTTCTTTTTTAAATAGTTCCCACAGGTTAAACATCAATACACTTTAGATATAGTGAGACATATACAAAAGATATACACAGGGTTATATACAGAAAGCTTATAGATACTTGCTCTTAAGTATCCATAGATAATTAATTGTTCAGTATTAGAATGAGTGAGTTACACTAATTATTGAAATTGTCAATTTCATTGTTTCTTTTTTAAATGAATGTTTCTACTAGAAACATCTATTTTACTAATTTTGAAATGTTTATAACATTGTATCATATACTGCTTTGCTGAAATAATGATTTGATACATCAGAACATTTTTATGGAATGTGACAAACCAAATCAGAATTTCGAAAGGATAATATTTGTGGTAAATAGCTATTAATCAAAAGTTCCAGAATTTTATGGTCTCACAGCATTCCTAATATACATGACATGTGCTTTCAGAAGAATCTTTACAAAAAACTAAAAAATTCATTGTCAAAAAGATTCATTCTAAACAATTCCGTTTAGTATAAACAGCTCTATGCAAGAACATTTATTGAAAATCAAGAAGCTTAACATCTTTCAAATTCTGTGTGTTGAAGTTAAATATCTTGTAACAGTCAAGTTCATAGTCATCAAATGCCACTTCCCATTTGTTAAAAAATTCGGGTTTATCATCATTTGAAGCCAGCTTGTCATAAAATAGCCTTGAACATTTTATGGGCTTTATCATATGTTTATGGTTAACATAGATATACAAATTGTAGTGATGAAAGATTTATATATATTTTTTAATGAAATTTTTCCAAGAATCAGATAGTTTGTGCAGAATATTTACTGTGTGACGAATGTCAAAGCATTTATCAAGCAGAACATTTTATGTGTATTAGAATGTCAAAGTTTGATCAAGCATTCATTTTTTCATAAGTATTCAAGAATCTTTACTGCGTGTTGAAATGTCGATGTATTTATCAAGCAGAATGTTTCTTTTTGTTAGAATGTCAATGTATTTATCAAGGTGAATCTTTACTGTGTGTTAGAATGTCAATTTATTTATCAAGGTGAATATTTTCTGTGTGTTATAATGTCAATGTATTTATCAAGGTGAATCTTTACTGTGTGTTAGAATGTCGATGTATTTATCAAGTAGAATATTGTCTGTGTGTTAAAATGTCAATGTATTTATCAAGCCGAGTCTTTACTCTGTGTTAGAATGTTAATTTATTTATCAAGCAGAATCCTTTGAAATTTTATGTATAAATGTAATTTATTACGAGTAGGAAGCCCGACTGCAATGTGTATAGCATAGTGCCAGGTGCACCTGAAACAAAATCAGCCTAGAAATGTCATACTTAGAACTAAATTAAATATGTTGACAGTCACTGTAAATAACATGACACTATCTTTTTACACATCAGCAACAAAATATATATTTAATATCAATTCTATTAACTGACAGACACACTTGTCTTTAATGTTGAGCAGGAATACTTCACAATGTTGATAAGCGTTTTAATCATTATCTTCCTTCTTTCACCTAGTATTTCAGCATCGTTGATGAGTCTTGAAGCTGAGTCCTCCAAAGGTCAGTTTCCTGTGAGACCGAGGTTAGAAGCATCGGAGAGGAAGACGATCATTGTTACCCAGAAGAACCTGATATCTCTTCCGTTCTGTTTGATGCAACCCACTCTGGTGAAGGTAGCGTATATCGGCTACACCAACGATGGAGGACAGGACAGAGTCCAGGTCACAGTTGACAGAACCATTATCGGAAGCTTCACTTCAAAGAATCATACAAGAAATGGCGAGTTTTGGAACATCCCTGAAACATCTGGTCCCATCGGCGATGCTATGATGCTCGATACTGGCATCCATCATCTAAAGCTCTGGGTGGAGTCCACGGATAATGGAGGAATTGAGCTAGACAACGCGATGCTGGATGTTGAGGACGCTTTTCTGAGGAAGGTTCTAAAACGTTTACGTGTGAGTTGCCTTGCATTCAGGAAAGTCCGGCACTGAAGAGTAGAGCTGTTGATCCAGTACCCAATGGGTATACGAAACAGAACAGCTACCCTACTGAATGTGCTGAGGAGGACAATGTTGATATTTCCGTGTTCCATGCAAGTGTGACTGAGTACGCCCTCACTGCAACACCTCCACTGTACCACTCCCTGGTGAACCATCGTTACGAGGACACATCGAACTGTGAGTTCCTTCCACCAGAGTACTGGACCTTTGTTGATGTGAACATACAAGATCTTCTCAACTCGGGACACGTGATGTCCAATAGTGCTAAACTGGCTTTGATTGACTCCAACGTTGGTGGACCAGTGACTCCTTTAGAGTTTGCTGTATCATTCAGACTGGACGGTAGATCGATTGGGCATCTTGATTCTGAAATTGGTTCGCAGCTTGAACTTTCTTTAGCCAATATCGTCAGCGATACTCAAGTTTCTATGTTTTTGAAAGGGAGAGCGAATGTATTTATCAAGCAGGCGCCAGTAACATTCACAAATGCATATCCCAATCATACATGGCAGATACCTGATTTTACCTGGAAGGAAAACTATGATAATGAAATTGTTTTGAAAATTGTAACCGACCAAACGAGTAATATGATCATCGAGCATTTCGAGCTGGAACGACGATACATGGGTCCTGACAAACCGTTCGGCATGTTTCCAACTCGGAGGTGATGATAGAAGGAGTGGACGTGGACTTCTGGTGGCGCGCCCCGGAGACAATGCAGGTGAGTCTCAGCACTGGACAGACCTGGGACAACACGGACTACCTGCGCATCTCGGTCCCCGTGCCTTGGAACACGACCTGGAGTCAGGTGCTCGTCCTCTACCAGGACGGAAATCTCCGTCTTCTTCCCATCACACTTCCGGGAACTGACTGGATCCCGTTTGGAACTTCCGTCGTAGTAGGTCAGACTAACCCGAACGATCACCGACCAGTTGCTCCAATATTGTCTGTCCTCATCAACTCCGCTGATCTGACACTCGACATAACCTACAGAGACGGCGGGTTTGCTCGACTAGAGTTGCTTCCTCTTGTTGAGAAGACCATGGTCAAGGTGAAGGATCTGATCTTCACCAAGGACACGTCAAGTCATCCATTCGCTACGTTCAGGTCTATGTACGTGGACGCCGGGAACGACGACTCGGACAGCGTTCTGACGGACACGGCGGGACCTTGTCACGTGATGGGGGATTGGGGGAAGATGTGGGGGACGTCCTTCCTGGTGTACAGACGCTGTGAGTCCAATCATCTGACGCAGAGTCCCGACCTCAGGGTCGACATCATCAGGGCGTAATTTGGAGTTTTACTTTATCCATCCCAGAAATGTGTCCACTTGCCGGTTATCGATGAAATCGGTTTTCTTCAAAATATGGTTGTATGGACGAAATTATAATTAACAGTCAAATATATATCAATATAAATACGACTCTTTTACATAATCGAAATTTTCAAGTCGTTAACATCAAAGGTTGACAGCTGGAAGTAATCTGTTAATTAATTTAATGAAAAAAAGCAATGAAAAGAATTAACGTTTTTTAGCATAGGTATTAAAACGCAAGCTGGTGTAACGAAATTTTTATATAATTAGAATTTCATTTCAGGACATTGTTCTAGAAGTATACAACAGCTGTTCTTTGAATTTACAAATAATCATTATTGAAACTTATATTTACTGATCACTGAATAAACATTTCTTATTATCGAAACTTCATTGACTAATCTAACACTGAACAAAAAACGACCTATCACACGAACTACATTAATTAATCTATCACGGAATAAACTATTACTTATTATCTGAACTACATAGACCAATCTATCACTGAATAAACCATTGCTTATTATCTAAACTTCGTTTAACTTATCTATCACTGCAAAACCATGACCTATCATCTGAACTACATTAATTAATCTATCACTGAATAAACCGTTATTAAGTATCGGAACTACACTGATTAATCTATCGCTGAATAAGACAGTACATCTTAATAAAACTATCGACATGACCTAAGTACGGTTATATCTACTATCTACTTGGCTACCCGCCGGTGCGGAATTTAGAACGAACCTCATAGACGAAACGTGTCATAACATTATTGACCATGACAAAATGAACTTATAACCCAGTAATTTAATGAAGCAAGCGGTTTTATTATCAATATATCCAGAGTGGTTAATAATTATTAACTTATTATGCAGTGGAACATTATTAATGTGTATTCTGTCATTATAACTGACACTATCTGACCTCATTTGACGCGGAGTAAAAGATAATTAAAAATAATAGAACTGATGTTAAGGATATCATATCCTGTCCACGTCCAAAATGAGATTATTGATAACCAAGTAGCCATAATATATAAGTAATCGAACTATTTGACACTTTTTTTGTAACTTTGTTACTAAATTAGTTAATCGTTTACATTTTCTCAGTAATCTGCGTTTTTCTCATCGAAAACAAACAACACTAACTGTAACGATTACGTCACATAGTTTCTGCTATTTTTTTCAAACAGGCCTACAGTACAATACCTACAGGAACATCCACAAGTAAACTCATCGGCAAAAGAAACTTATCTCTTTTAAAATAAGATTTTCCGATTTATAGAGACTGCTATACATTTTCCAATATGCAGAAAACATACACCAAAATACATTCTGTGGATTAGTTATAGTCATTATTCCATGACTTTCGGTAAATTTCGTAGAATCATTTACAGAAATAAAAACCCAGAATAATTGGGATTTCTCATTCTGCACGTGCTAAATGTTTGAATAAATACTGGCGTCTGTGAAAACAATGATGCAGTGTAAAAAAGAACACAAAAGAAATGCGGAAACCTTCACAACGGGACTGCGACAGCTATTGGTAGTGACAGAATTGGGGGCCACACAACGTCACATTGAAAGACCCGTCAACTGCAGCCAATCTACCATCAGCAACTTGTTGAATTGTCAGCGGACAGGCCAGACCCAATACCGTCCAAGATGGGGTCGACTATGGGTTTCGTTGAAGCTTGAATTGGTCTTGTTTGATTTGTGGCGAAGCATTATTGCTGAACTTCATCCAGCGACTGACGACATCCATGCGTGAACGTGTTTTAGCGTACATTGATGCAGAGAGAAGTCACACACACTACTGAGAGCATGTTGACCATTTGTAGAACTGTGCAGCCTTTTTGTGAACAATGTCTGTTACTTTGTAATTTTTCTTATTTTGACCTCGTGTCACTTTTGCTCAAACTTATAATAAATGTACTATTGATAGAACAATGGTGGCTTTATACAGTGGTTATTAAATTGATAATAATGCTTATCATATGTGCCTTATTGGTTTTGTTTTATGAGGAACAAAATGTGGTGATAAGTTTCTTTTCCCGATGAGTTTATTTATAAGTACCAAAACAACGTTGAGGGATCACAGCATCATAACTTGCATTTCACAACATATTAAACAGGAACATTTCAAACATATTAAACAGGAACATTTCAAACATATTACAATTTCAAACATATTAAACAGGAACATTTCAAACATATTAAAATTTCAAACATATTAAACAGGAACATTTCAAACATATTAAAATTTCAAACATATTAAACAGGAACATTTCAAACATATTAAACAGGACCATTTCAAACATATTAAACAGGAACATTTCAAACATATTAAACAGGCACATTTCAAACATATTACATACCTTTATACCCTATCATACCACACAGGTTTAAACATACGTGTACCATATCATACCTCAGTATTTCAAAGTAACATCAGTCAATATATGAAAGTTGATAACTGGCGAATAAGAATGGTTTTGGCATTATTTACTAGCAACGAGATTTTCATTTGTATTTAGAAATATTACTTGAGCTTAGGTCAGTATACAACGCACACATTAAATGAAAATTAGATTCATCTTCCACACAATTAAGACCCCAAACTTACACAACTTAAAATTTATTTTATGATATGTTATAATAAATGATAGATAGTGTGATGAGCGCATGAAAGTGAAAATGTATTTAGGGATTTATATTTAACTCACTCAAATACAATTCTTTGTATACATATGATATAGACATTCATAGTAAAACACTTTGAAAGTAACACTAATGTAGCCAATTTTTGTATAAATGTATCATTCAGTCTTTGTGTAATAATGTTTACAAAATTTGACATTTTGACTCTGGCATTTATCCCGAAAACCAATAGTATTCAATAACTCATGAATGTTGGGTACCGAATATACCTTTCTTAACTTATTAGACGATATCATCATTTATCATACAATGGATGGTGTTCTCGGCAGGATAAAGGCAACGGATATTTTCGGTATCCGTTGGGGTCATATACGGATAAAGATGCAAATTACAGAGGTCAAGTGACGGAACTTCTTTTGAAAATGACGTCACAAGCATTAACATTTCGAACGCCTGTAATAACCGTAACAGTTGTAAAAATAGCTTCATGTAAATAGACATACTTGAGTCTTCATTTCATATAGATCTACATTAATTTGAGAAATGACAAAACAAACATAGTGCAATGCATATTACGGAAACAATTATTATGATCAAGCAGTGCCAAAACATGTAACGATGTTCATCGCGAGTCGAAAACTACACAGTAAACACTTTATAAATACTCACAGGTAACAAAGGCAGTTTGAGTTACATATGCATTTATCGAACGTCAATCTTCACTGTTCTATAATGTGACTTTTGTAAAGGAGATTTTAGAATTCGCTGCCAATATTCAGTTTAGCTCTCCGTGTGTGTGCGTCGTCATTTGCAACCGGGCGGAAGGGAAGCAACTCTCGCCCCTTCAAGATGGACTCCCCTACACTCATGATTACACGAAAGGACGCGAGTTCGAAATCGTTGTCCTCACCTTAATTATTTTTCATTTGAAAAACGTATTTTAAAACGTATTAAAACATTGAAAATTAAGATCATGCCAAAAATAACAATTACTTTCACTGAAAGCATAATTTAGGAGGCGTTATTTTGTGTCATTTTACTGTGAGAATAGCACGCAGTTGATTTGCATATATCACTACGCGTATTTACAGTAAAGGTCAACTTTGAAATTAATGTTGTCATGCTGTTTTGCACAAAATGAATGAAGAATGACATTGTATGATAAAGAAGTTATCATGCTCGTGTGTTTTGGGATGGTAAATATCCTGCATTAGGAATAAACACAATGTATTTAGCTCGCCAAGGCTCGCAAAATACAATGTTTATTCCTAATGCAGGATATTGACCATCCCAAAACACACTCTCATGATAACCTCTATATCATTAGATCAAATATATATCAAATACTTGTTCTGAAAGGTGAGAAACACATAAGTAAATCATCAAAAAACCCTAAATGTTGGACCACTACAGCCATGAACATACTTCACAGTGGTTTATAATGTGATGTTGTACATTAACGTTGTTATTACCTTGAAGGAATATCATATGATTACCGCAATAGTCTGTTACAATAAGCACAACGTACAGTTGATACTAGGTTTGTAATGTGATATTTAATCTTGATTTTCCTACGTGCGTGATAAACACTCGAACATAAGCTTTATGAGAAGTAATATTTCTAAAAATAGGTGAAACATTGTCTGAGTGTTACATTCAGATATGATACCCGAAAGTAAGTTTCTTTGATACGAGTAGGTATTTTAAGTTATTACCTTTGTGTACTGTTTGAGGATCAGTACATAAGCGTGTTTAGATATAGTGTACAATAAAGACTATGTTCTCACGGAGACATTAGTCATACGAAATGTATTCGTTATTCGTAAATTGTTCCCAAAATGAGTAACACGTCTCATACATTAAAGGGGTAGAAGCACATTTTTTGCTAAATTTATTTTTTCAAATTTCCCATTAATAATGATAGTTTATGTCATTTATATTTACTTTAGAGGGTACAATATTTTATTACACAAACCAATTATCCGTAGTGGCATTAACGGTGTTGCGTATAAAGCAAAAGTTACATGGCGGCCATTTTAATGTGAACAGAGAAGGGTGTTCTACTATTGGTGACATTATTTAAAAAAAACATTTCATCAAATTATTTGACGTGAAAAACGTGCTACTGCCCCTTTAAGGTTTGAGAGAAGCGATGACAAAATGTCAACCTTTTTGGCCATGATATGTTCATACTTAACTAGGGATAGCATGCATGTGTCCAAAGTCTAGGTTTGACTTAGTCATGTGATGTCAAATTTAACTAATATCACGTTATATGTGAAATACATGTTGCCTCTAAACGAGGTAGAAATAAGTTACTTCCTTAGATTAACTCAGTATTAAAAGTATGCACTTAAAAGAACAATCCGCGATCATTCTCGTCACTCAGAGGTTACTCTCGTCAGACTTCTTATCCTATTAGGCCATATATCTCGTTTCCAGCAACATTCCCTAGCAGAGGAGAATGAGTACCTCGTACTGTATCCTTGCTTACGATCCAATGAAAACACATCTTACATCGGCTACGTCGACTACGTCAACCGCGTGACTAAAAAAGTCATAGCATTTGACTGTATCTCTAATTATCATATGTGCCTGATATAACTACTGCAAATAAACGATTTTTCAGTTTTCGTATCTGATTTGGTCTTATATACTTATCAGTATAGTTATGATCAATTGTTTTCACAAATTCAAATATCATGCCTCCGATCTTGCCCCTCCCCCCCCCCCCCCCCCCCCCCCCCCCCCCCCCCCCCAACTTTTGAACCTTCCTACGCTTATGTATGGAGGATGTCTCCGCCTATCGAGCGATTGCAACTACTGACGGTGACATGCACCGAGTGCATACTTGTTTAGAGGTTCATGTCCAATATGCAAATGTATAACTGTAGAAGCTGAGATGAGCATTGTTCTTTCTATTGTGAATCCTAAAAAGGTAAAATAATTGAAATATGTACAAAAACTCGTTGTAAATCGGTAACCAAACTTACGAGTTACAAACAGTTTTATGATGGTTAAAGGGAGTTTAAAACATGCGCACGTCACTTTACCTTGTAAAATAACTTTACACAATCCAATCACCATTAATCGTATGGCTAATCGGTTTGTCAATCAGAAAGGTAGTGCATTAAAACGGAATTACTAAACACAGTTTACAGGTATATAATGTGACACTCCGTCACGCTGGCCAAGGGCGGGTAATTTTAGTACAGATTTCTCTTATAGAATATCCCAGGGGTGATATAGTGGAGAGTAACAGAGCATATATAAAACCCTGGGTAACCTGTCATGTGATCAAGGTTCAAATTCAAACATGTATTTGCTGCTGTCTGATTTACCAAGTTGACTCATATGCGCTGCAGTATGTTCTTTACAACTTCCCAATGCAAGGCATAACTCTTGCCAGTCCCTTTACTGGCTTGATTAAGCCTTGAAGTATTTCCCTCGCTTTGTTGTGCCAAGATAGTGATTCGCTGCACCTGAAATGCATAGTGGGCCCGGATTTCCAAGCACAGATATCTGATGGAATACTGCAAAATCAAGTTGGTTCATTTACGGCTTTTATCAAAACTGAATAATACTTGTTTACAGTTCAATTGTTACTACTTACCTTTGGTAACTACACTTACATTGACAATGTTACAACATGATAAGTCCTGTGTGACATAAATGTACATATGTATGTGTATTATCAAATATGGAATGTGTTGTTTGACGTAATAACTCAAATTTATGATTTTCTGACATCAACTGGCTTTCAATGATTTTATGAGCGCATTTTGAAAGTTCGCAAAGTGTTTGCTACGCACATTAGCATGACGTTAGAGTGATCTAAACAGTTTGGATATGTGATAGGTTGGGTAATATCGGAGTATTCGCCATATTATATTAATGTTTGAAATGATTGGCTGGTACGGATCTCATGGTTCAAATATAGCGGCCACGTTTGATTATCTTATTTTCTAATTGAGATACCATTTTTCAGAATAGTTTTTTTTATTATAAATGTAGAAATTCAACTGCTGTAATACGTAGAGCTCGGGTTTTGGGCAAATATGCCACGTGAGGAATATATGCGATCTCAGTATTCTATTGAATGCTTGAAAAAAATGTTGCTTTGAAGCATTTGTGTATCAATGCTTTCTGCGGAGATTGCATGCGTTGGTGAACGTGACATTTGACTTTGTCTGGAGAGGATCAGACTAATTTCACACACCCAATGATTATGAAGCTATAGTATCACCATAAAATGAGAAATTTTTCACTATAAATGAGAAAACACAGAACCTTTGCACATGACAGCAGAGTTGACGTAACTGTATTTGGGATTGAATATGTCATTATTTTGTTTTAAAATGACCTTTTGAAGGATCGCAGAAACTGTAACCTATATCTCTAAATTAATATCTGTGGCTTATAAAATGATGAATTCAAAGCTTTTCGCTCATGAACCTTACAAGGAAGAAGACTGTTTGAAAGTTTTAATTAGGGACGATGTAAAGAATATAACTTTACTACTCAAACCAGGGCCTCATTCAATGTCATTTGCGAAGTCAAATTGTCACATATTGCTCTTCTAAGTGGACATTTGACGGGAGATCAAGCTCCACGGATCAATCTCCAGCAGATTATTAAAACACTTCGTCCGTTTTTCGTCGATCTGTGATCTCATGAAAGGAATCAAAATGTAAAACTGACGTGTGTTATGTTCCAAGTTTCTTATTCCCTTAATTGACAGAAGATAATAATGAGCAACAAAGTTAAGATTAAAGGACGCATGTTGCAGTTCATCACGTGTATCTGACAGAAGGTGGGCAGATCTGTGAGTGATATGAGACATGCCATTTTATGATTTATTTGTTGAAAATTGTTACCAATATGAACTATGCAGCATTTCTTAAATACTAACGGACGACTTGCAAACATCCGTGTCAAATATATGTGATCATACGTAAGTAAGAACACGATGTCACCAAGATGTAGTATATCAAATATCTGTGATCATATGTAAGTAAGAACACGATGTCACCAAGATGTAGAATATCAAATATCTGTGATCATATGTAAGTAAGAACACGATGTCACCAAGATGTAGAATATCAAATATCATAGTGTCGGGAGGTTGCTAGTCAATCTGACGCTTTTGCAAATAACTATGTTTTTTATACTAGTTTCTCAGATTTATGATGCTCAATGGTCTGTCGTACTCTGCTATCCTTGCTTTGCTTGATTTAAACTTTAAAAGCTGAAAAGAACATGGGGAAATGTCGGCGATAAACACCAATACTTCACGTGGTGTGGTTATCAGAAGTAGTAATTTAGATAACCGACCTCTAATTTATAAGCAACCGAGAGGGTGGTTGTCAAGGCGTTGATAATAATGGCAAAAATAAATTGGGCTGCTCAAATAAGAGAGACTCTCAACAAAACAAGATATGGTCATATTTGGCACAGCCAAAGTGTAGATTTATAATCACATTTTATAATTTCGATAACACAAAGAATGACATATACTTACAATCCTGGGGAGAATCCTTTTATCATTTTATCATCTTTACGTATACATTATAGAAAATGGAAATCTGAAATATGTCAGAAAATTATCTCGCTTTCGTTGTTCGTCACATGAATTATTTGTTGAAATTGGTTGATACACAGGCATTACAAGAAATAACAGAATCTGTAAAATTTTGTAATACAAATGCTGTAGAAGATCTAGGCGAACTACATTTCTTGTTAATCTGCCCATCCTATAAATGTGTACGGCTAAATATATAAACCATACTAGTATACTTACCCCAGTGTAACAAACCTATCGTTATTGTTAGCACATACCAATACTTAAGTATTACAACACCTTGCAATGTATATTATTATGCAATGTTATTTAGAAAGAGTTTTGTAAGAGAAAATAATATGTAATGTGATCATGATTGTACTACAGGCCTAAAAAGTCTCTAGCCTTTTAACCTAAAAGGCTTCAGCCTTTTAAGTACCGTAAAGATTGATTGGTTGAATCTCTTGTCAACGGTGTTATGCACTATCGACACCGAAATGTCGTAGTCCTACAATACAGAAGTTGTAAATCCATAGACGTCGTTTCTCCTTCATCCAACCAATCTCTAAATGCCTCTTTAAAAAGTTGGTTACTGGCTTATAATTCTGACAATCCTCAATTTGCACGTGAAGCAATGTTTGAGTCAGAGTTCACTCAAGCATTATACCATTACAACTCTTTTATAACTTTAATATCGACTTTATAATTTCGTTATTCGTAATCATTCATAACCAAGTGGTTTATGTGAAATAAGGACGACCTTGTGAATATCTGTGATAACCATCTTACTGGTCGATCAATTGTTGTTACAGATAGTCACAAGGTTGAGGTCATTATTTCAACAATACATATCAATCGTGTATTTGTTAATTAATAAAACCTAATAGTTTCCTTGTTGATACTTTAGGTTTTGACACCTCGTACCAAACTTCATCCTGTAGTTTCAGACAGTGGCTATCTAGATATTAGTTACAGTACAAACATAATTTTATAAATTTAGTTGTTCACATGAGTGATTTTGAAAAATAAAATCATTACAATACCAACTTATACTAGGAGAGATTCATCCAGTCAAGGTACCATAAACTTCCCACAGTATCATACTTATTTTTGAAAATGATGAAACAGATGCATTATCGTTTTGACTGTAGAATGTGGGATAACTCTACAGTGTGACAAACTCTTATACTTTTCCTGTTTTATACTTTTTCCTTTTCCTGCAATACATGATTAATGACTGTTTATTTTTAATAATTTCTTAAATATAATTACAATAAATTAGTATATACGACATTCATATACAAAGGTATTAATCGTGACTTTTGATCTTTTGGATGCAAGATGCTTGGTTGCTTTGGATGCTTTTGGAAGTAATGAAAATTGATACCTTGAAGGAGAAAAAATAGAAGCTACAGGATTTATAAATATCTTGGTGTTCACTTCAGCAGAAACCTATCATGAAATAAACATTCAAATCAAGCTGCCATACGAGCAAAGAAAGTGTTTATGTGCATATTTAAGAATCTGAAAGTTTTAGGAAACATTTCATACCAATATTTTTTGTAATTATTTGACGTAAAGATACTCCCAATTCTATTATATATAGAAGTCAGAAGTATGGGGCGTACACCACTTTGATACCATAGAAAAGATTTATATGCATGCAAAAAGTATTTTGGGTGTAAAGATAAACACATCTAGTCTGATGGTGTATGGAGAATGTGGAAGATTTCCTCTTTATATATATTCGAATATGAAAGTTATTAAATATTGGCTGAGACTTAATTATTGACATTACCAAAAAACAAAATGTGTATTCAAAATCGACTTTTGTACTTTCATTAACCCAGAGATTAAAATATATGTATATGCAGACGTGGACAGCTTCAATGACTCTTACAAAGAAGTGTTTTTATAACAAAATGACTAAATCTGAAATAATCAGGGGAGATTACTTACTAAATGTTCCTGTGAATTTTTTTTCGAATGGCTCTTTCACGTTTTAGATGTCCATCTCATGAGGTTTGTGTGGAGACATAGCACTATATAAAAATTACTCGTGAAGAAAGAATCTGTAAGCTTTGTCGCTTAGATTTGATAAATGACGAAAATCATTTTTTACTTATATGCCCCGTGTACTCACATCTTAGAGAAACATATCTACAAGCATATTATCATAAATACCCAAATACATGAAATTTTCTGCCCTGCTATCGAACATAAATAGTAGTATTCTACAAATTCTTTCTATGATAATTGATTATGCCTCCTTGTACAGACAGGATTTAATGATATAATGTTTTATATGTTGGGATGTGATATATATGATATGTAAATAAAATATATGACGTCATTAGATGTGAAATGATATGATAGGATATTATATGTAACATGAATAGATGTCAAGTTACAGATATATGTGAAGTGATGTGTTATGCTGTTACACGTATTGTACACATGTGTAAATATTGCTTTCACTAAATGTACTATAGGCCTGTGGCCTTTAAGTATTGAATGAAGATTGATTGACTTTTGATCATCAATTGTATGGTTTTAAAAAGATGGTTTTGCAAAAAATTGCATTATTCATGATCACGTTGTTGTTTCCTGTAAATAACACTTTGGTCATTGGATGAAACGTCATCATCCTTAATATGAATTATTTTGTCCCTTAGATGGAAAATGTCTCTGATTCGAATATATTTGTAGTTATTGTTTAAAGGTGTACTTCGATTACTAATACAGTAACCGTATCTGTGTATTTTGAATAAGGATTCAAATGATTGGCAATTTGAAAAGGAAACATTGTTACATTTCTTCATGGAAACAATTCTAACGATGAATTCAATTTAGTTACATAATGATCAATATATCTAGACAGCAGCAATCTTAACCATAACACGACAAACGATTGAAAGCAAAACATGGAATCATAATATACGTGTTTATCATTATTTGTCAACTTTGATATTCTATGAGTAAGTTGAAGTGTACATTCCTCAATCCCAAATTTATTCATTTTAATGTATAGTTACTATCTATTCGTGACGTTTAACATGTTACTCGAGAAAAGTTAAAATGACATTAATGATAATGATATTCTAATTATTTTATTCATAATTCCCAGATAGAAATGGGTCACAAATGGAATCAAAACTTACTTTATATTTGTTAATCCAACTGTTATGTAGGAATATTGTTTTCCTCTAATGCAACAAGGTCCTTACAAGCCTATCAAGATTTATCTCCTACATACCTCCAGGCGAATCATCGTTAAATCATTCTTATCGCTGCATTCGAGAAGTCAGCCAGACAAAAGAGTCACTATGAGAGTACTAGTTACTGGTCGATGTACATTTCACTAAAAGCAGCTGATTACGGATGTCGTTCATCTTTACCTACTGACACATTGATGATGAGATTGCAAGGGGAGACAATTCAACCACTGTATGTTACTCTGGCCATTAAATTCATGAAGTCATTCTTTTACAACAGCAAAATAAACATCAAATCAAAAGGATAGTTGGCGAAAAACCACAATTTGGTAGACGTTGGAAAGTTGAAGCTACTTGTAAGGATGGTTGATGTTGACATATTAATTAAAACAGACGGATATAATGCAAACGCCGACAATCATCGTTTTACATTAAAAACAATTTACACGGCAATGTAAACATCAAAATACAAAGCCAAAAAGACCAGGACCCATATTTTCGAAACTGTCTTAGTGCTAAGATAGTCATAAGTCAATGTTAATGTATGGCACTTACGACTATCTTAGCGCTAAGAGAGCTTCGAAAATATGGGTCCAAGTTTATAGACAGAATCCGGAATTTATTAGTATTGGACTTCAAGAACACCCAGCTCTGTTCATGAATTTTTGAAAAGTTATTCGAAATGAAACGAAGTAAATACAATGTCTATGCCATGAAATTGCATTGTAAAAGTATTTTAGTTGCAGAAACAGTTTTAAATGAAAGCAATTGCTATTATTATAACAGTAAATGTGAAAACAGTGAACAGTGAAAGAGTAGTGACTTTGTATATAAAGTTTAACAAATAATCGTATTTTCTCATATTACGCATAGACACAATCCACGTAGTCAATGACGAATTCCATTACCTACATGTAGCACGTATAAAAGGAGTGACAATCCAGATTAGCATGTGAACTTTTAGAGTACCTCCCTGCACGCAACCGCCTACTATTAGTCTGGGGAATCACTTTACAGTTTCAAACAGAACTAACAGTTACTACTTTGACAGGTGATTAAACTTAATATAACTCAGTGTGTGATCATAGAGGTTTTACTTAACGTTGAGTCCATTTCCGAGTGTAAAACAATGCAAGTGTAAAACTTAGTTTTATGGTTTTAACAGTGACAGAACGGGGCGAGCGGTCCTGGACAAACCGTTGAATAGTTGCCTTTCGCTTGTACTCTCCTGTTACATCCTGAAGTGGAAAAGATACGTCGCCATACAAATACAAGATGTGCAACTCTGAAACGGAGTTACAACATGTCATTAGAAGCCAACTAAATATGCTTGCTTATATGCATATGCTTGATAGGGTATAAGGATCTATACCGAAACGTCGTTTTTTTAAATAAAGAAGTTGATCATCCATAAAATATTTGTCTTATTAACTACATGTAGGAAAAATCATCAAAATGCAATCTGCTCATCAATATGTCAAAAGATGCATATGCTTAAAACGGTATAAGGATCTATACCGAAACGTCGTTTTTGTTAATAAAGAAGTTGATCATCCATAAAATATTTGTCTTATTAACTACATGTAGGAAAAATGATCAAAATTGTATGTATGCGGCAAACAGAAACTCTGTACTTATCAGCTGTATTATTTCAAACATACATTTAAAGATGTTCATAAAAATACAAGGGTTTTATCCATAACTACTTAAATCACTGTTGGGTGTGTTGACATTCGACACGGTTACTTTCCTCTTATACTGGAATCAGTGTTCGTTGTGTATGCTCAAATAATTTATATGAATTTACAGATACTCATGCCGCAAGTACATGAATTACAAGGTCTATGGTTCGGAAACATTTTCTATGCATAATCGCGAAACTGAACATGTAGACCAGTTAAAAAAAAAGGTTCTTGTGTTAGTGTCAGTGGCGAACTTTATGTTCGATGTGTTAAATTTGACACGGTAACTTTCCACTTGTGATTGAATCATTGGTATTTGGATATGTTCTTATATATCATTTATAGTACTTTGACACTTTGACAAATTACATGGCATACTAAGGTTCAGGAACATTCCTGTGTGCAATTGCGACTGTCATGCGTTGGCCATTTTTTTTATTTATAGTTCTTGAGTTAGTGTCAACGGCAAACATAATGTTGCTTGTGCAAAGTGCGATGTATGTTAATGTAAATGCAAAGGACACCCCGCGAAAAACGTTCATTCCTTCTCGAATACCTCTTTCTATTTCGTCAACCCTGCTTAATCGACTCAAGTCAGGATTAGTACACTAACTTCCAAATAGCTAAGAAAGACAGCGCACACAAATGGCCATTAAATCAAGTCGAGATTGTGTTCTAGAATCAGCTAATTAGCTTCTGAAGACTCCGATAAATCATTGATCAAAGAAATCTGGCTTTATTCTGTAATCCGCGCTTTAATGAAAATTGTTTTAGATTAGCAATTATCAGTGAAATTTACGATGATTTTAATAACAATAGCATTGGACTAGATATATACCTTCATTAAACATCATAGAACTGATACAACTTGCTATAGCTGAGGCTGCTGTTGGATGGGCCGCGTTAAAAGGTTTGTATTTTCTTTGTAAATGCAGTTGCTTTAAAGTAATGTTTCCTCCAGAAAAGAGAGATTTGGTACTGTAATAACTTCACGGAGAAAACTGCTGCTGGAAGTGGGTATGCTTTTTTAAAACAAATTATTTGACATTTATTTTCTTTATGAATATGGTTCCACTTGAACAAAATGACACCATGCCAGACAGTACACATGTTCCTATACGTACCTGCTTTGTTCGCCTTAAATTATGATTATAAGTTATTGCAACTAAATACCGTAGATGTATTTTACTAACAAATTACTGTGTATGTTTGATGCAAACGATATGCAGATGCAATTTGTAGCCTTCGTAAAGCAAGATACTGACCATACAGAAAAACTGATCGACTGTAGTACTCGTATGTATTTGATTTAAGAAGACAAGAGATGAGACATTTTATATCATTAACAACTACCAATACAAAAAAATTGTCGTCATTTATTTACGTGTGATCTAAGTGACGTCATAGCACTGTGACATCATCAACTCAATGACGTCATACACTGGGTTTCAAAGCATTATGAAGTCAAGTATGAATTACACTATCACATTATTACAATATTCATTGAATAGAAATTACGTAGGCATTTCAAAACATGTGCTTAATACAATTAACTAAAAAAATTCAGCATTTGTTTAATAGTTATTAATGTGAATCAAGTAGTAGCAAATAGCAGTAGCAAATAGCAGTAGCAAATACTCACGTCACATTCAGATGAACGTATCCTCTCACCCATCCACACAAGATTCCTCCCCGCCGACCCATCCCACCCCCTGAAAAACTACCCCAACCGATAGCAATAGACAGATAACACGTGTTAATAGTTGATAAAGCAACATTCATCTGCAAGAATTGAATCAGTCACAATACACTTAATGGGCATGAAAGAGTAAAAATTACATTTGTTTGAATGGGCACTGTCAGATAAACGCATCTGACATCACAGCTGCCATAGACAGATAACACGTGTTAACAATTTATAAAGCAACATTCATCTGTAAGATTTGCAACTACTTCACCGGACACCTAAGGACAAGGAAGAGTAGCATTTGATAAGAGCCGTAACATTTAAATGTGTTTGAATGGACAGATAAACGCATCTGATATCACAGCTGCAATAAACAGATAGCACGTTTTGAGAGTTAATAAATCGACATCTGCTTGCAAGAATTCTAGACACCTCATGAACAATGAAGTGTAGCTTTATATGTAGCTGTAAGAATTACATTTGTTTGAATGAATATTAAATAAACTCATCTGATATCGCAGCTACACTGTACCATACATGTAGACAGATAACACGTGTACGAGATGACAAAACAATCGCCTATTTGCAAGAATCGTGTCAGTTTCAATAGACATCTAATGCAGCTGTAAGAATTAACTTTTGTATGAACAGATAAACGCATCCGATATCACAGCTGCCATAGACAGATAACACGTGTTAAGAGTTGATAAAGCAACATTCATCTGCACGAATTGCAATACTTCACCAGACACCTAAGGGACAGGGAAAAGTTTAGATAGAATTGAATACAGTTGTAAGAAATTTGACAGATAAACGCACATATATCACAGCTGTCAATGACATATAAAACATATGCAGGGATTTATTGGACGTATATTGCAACAAGAAGCGTGTTATCTGATAAATAGGAGAGACACTACACCTGGAAGCTCCAGCTACCGGTAGACTCTTGTCAGGCTCACCACGTGGTTATAGGGTAATAGGACGGAAGGACAACTATCTCCTAGAGTTTCCTATGTGGCGAGTCGTGGTGTAGTACCAAGTCCGGGACCACTGGATATAATGCTTTTGTCTTATTGGATCGATCCATTTCTCAGATTGTCATCGTGTACATAAACACTGTCGTGGATACCGGATACATTGATTTATGTGTAAGTACATTGTTTTCTGTTTTCATATCAAATTGAAATGTTTCAGTTATGATCATTGGGTTCTTAGCGAGAATGTCATTCAATGCTTCAAATGATATGTACATATTGTTCATGAATTACTTTATATAAAAAGCATTGAACATATATCCTACCGCATCAACGTCATCAGATTTGGTAAATGTATGGATGAAAATAATGATTAAATCATTCAAAATAATGTTTACAAGTTTTTGCAGAAATAATGCGTAATAACCATAAAATGGAATTAATTCAAGATAACGATTGTCTTCAAATCATTTGATTATGAAACAGTATCGCATAAATGACGATGGTTTTAGTATGATTATCTTTAATATCAAATCCATTTTAAAGTTTACTTGTATTTATTATCAAATTGAGAATCTCACTAATTTGGTATTGTACAAATATGCAATGAAAAATACATTGGAATGATTTGCAAGGTCAGCATATTATATTTATTAACAAATGACAGCCCCTTTTGTATGCTTATAACAGTTGATAAAGGAATTCAATTGCATTACCTAAGGCAAAAAACCCAAACGATAATGTTATTGAGGAGAGGCTGTGTTTCCATCACAACACGAGTGATTCAGCATTGATTTTAGGAGTCATCATTAAACTTAATTTAATGGCAAAATAAGAGACTTCTTTAAACCTGGTGCAACATAAATATGCAATACAATAACATACACTTGGCATATTTGGCAATGTCGTGGATCTATAGAAAGCAGCACTACAGTTTGAGCCAGTTACTATTGTTTATGATTACTGTTAAGCACGGTGTTTAGCGGGGATGTTATTAAGAGGCAGTTTCCAACCACCCGGTCGTAACGCTAGCACGTTGCTATTGATTTACAATAAAACTCTATGCGTTTTCATCCCTATTACACACTGAAACATATGTTGCTAATAAATGTCCAAATATGAGGTGAAATGCTCCTATTGACGAGATATGGTCGTACGCTGATCATAGTTGATACAAGGGCAGGGTAGTTAAACCAGAACGGAGAAAGCAGCTGCGGGCTGTGAATGTTGTCATTCCTGAAATGAAATAAAATAATATCACGTAAATTTTGAAAGGAAACAATTCCATATTGCCTACTGATCCTTTCAGCCGACCTAATAGATAAACGTTATGCGGTATGGGTGGATACAGACAAGACTCATCTATAAATGGTCAGTATGATGTCCCAGATTACCAAATTATCGTTAAATTCACCCCACTGCTATAATAAGAAATAGTCAAATCATTTATATACTCGAAAGTTTTACGCACAAATTAGTCTGATAGGCCTGATGTATGCAAAAAATGTACCAATTGGACAACACAACGTTTAACTATACTATGAACGAATAAAATGGACAAGATAATACTGAAACACTCGACATTTACATTCGGTGACACAGATAGATTATTCCCAAAGCAAAAAAAGCTTTATTATATAACTAGCAGTGAAATATGTGATTATATGATGAAAATATAATCCATATTTGCACATAAGCAGTAGAAAGTCATATTTTCACTGCAGTGCAAATATTAGTCATATTTTCAATGCAGTGACTAACGTGTGGCCGGAATTACTTTTAATGATTGACTCCCTTTGAAATAAACTTATCTCCCTTTAAAAAGTGATTACCTCCCTTACTTTCCACGTCTTACGGTGACCGACAATGTTTTGCTGTTTCAGTCAATGACTGTTGACCTATTGTGGTGTTAATATCACATTCCATATTACATAACATTCTGATCTTCATTTATTGTTGAAATGTTGCGTAGTAGTTCTTTTATTCGTGAAAAAAAATGGTGAGGCGACAGACAGACAGACACAGCGAACGTCACTCGTATCACTTCGCGTTTGAAATAACGACAAAACTTGCGTTCTTCAATGTCTTAGAAATGTTTACTTGACTAGATGGTTCAGTAACATATTATTGGTCTTAAATTTATAAACATTCACAACATATTTGTTTTTGTAAAACATTGTCCTGTTTTATTTTGTCTTATTTCAGTCGAATTATTTTCTCACTGCGTTTACCGTGAACTTATAGCGGGGAGTTTTTAGGATTATGACAATCAAGACCGCTCTAACCTCTCAATGTCACGTTTTAATTTGTTTTACGCAGATTAAAGTAAATTGTTATATAATAAATAGACTATTTCATTGTTTTTTCATGAAAATATCACTTTCTCACTTCACTCGATGAGATAATGATATTCGGCAAAAACAATGAAATAGTCTATATTATCCCATAATATGATAGATACATTCAATCCACATATCACAGGTCCATCTACGTCATATAATAACAAATATATTTATCCGTATATGAAGGAGATATTCATCCAATATGTATGCTAGATATACTATTTTAAATACATTTAGACCATCTATGAATGATACATCTAATCCCATATATGATTGATACATGTTTCCTATATTTGAGAATGAAGCTTATAAGTCTACCGCCAAACAAATAGAGATTCCAGAAACTTTGTTAAAAAGCTTGTGCAGAAAGCAAGATCAAGTCACTTCATCTCTGAAATTGAGAAACACTCTGATTTTATACCATTAATGGATTAATGGAAAAGTCCACAGAAGTCATCTTCCCACAAGACAGCAACACTTCTCTTGCAGACAAGTTTGGCAGGTTCTTCATGGACAAGATCAGTTGTCTGCGTGAGGGATTGGGTGCCTCATGTGATGACTGCCGATACAAACAGTTCACTGGAACCACGTTTGATGTATTCCAGGAAATCAATGAGGATGACGTGAGGAAACTCACCATGACATCAAAGCAATCATCGTGCATCCTCTACCCGCTACTTACCAAAACTTCTATTTGAAAATGTGGACGTTATCTTTACAGTTATGGGAAATATTATACATCTTATACAGTACATCTGAGCTGATTAGCAGGGACTGTATCACGACATTAATATTTATAGACTGCTGTTGGGAAACCTCACCTGGAAAATATCCTTGAATCCTCAATCGTTCAAACACTTTCGACCTGTGTCAAACTTATCGTTTGTGTCACAACGTTTTGAAAATCGATTGTTCATTTGGAAAACATGACCTTTTCATAAACACCGTTCAGCATATCGGCCAGCATATACATGTAGCACCGAAACTTCCCTTAATTGCGTCCATAATGAGATTCGAGAATCTGTTGCCTTACGTGACCTTTCCGCGCTGCTTTTGACACTGTTGACCACACCTTGCTCTTACTACCTTTGTTTGGAACTTGAGTTATTGTTATCAAACACTTTCCTGCAGTGGTAGTCATCGTATCTGATTAGCAGATCCCAGTCTGTCCAGATTGTCAAAGTACTTTCTGGAAGTCTTACTCTGAATTTTGGTGTTCCACAGAGTTCCGTGCTTGGGCCGATTCTGTTCACCCTTTACACACGACCGTTAGTGTCACAAATCAGCAAGTTGCTCATCATTACTATGCAAACGGTTCACGACTCCTGAAACACCTCATCATTTTGCGTGAGAGTCAGCGGGCTGCTCAAATCACCATGGAATCATGTTTGAACAACGTGAAATCTTTGAAAACTCTAACTTACTTAAACTTAATGATGATATAACAGAGGCGATCATGTTGGCTCTTCATAACATCTCAAGCAATGCAATGCAAGAGACCAGCAAATTGGTAAGCCCAACATACAAATATCTGCAGCAGTCAACTACCTTGGAGTTTACATAGACTCTAATCTCAACACGGAAGATGAAGTATTTATAACATGAACGTGTGTAACATCACTAGGATATGACATTCTCTCCCTAAAGGAAACCCTTGTGAGGTTACTTGTACTCTCTAGCTGGGACATCCGTAAGAGTCTACATGTGCTTGGAAATATCAGCAAACACCTGCTAGAGAGACTACAGAGAATAAAAATCAAAGCAGCTAAATGACAACTAGAACTGAACTTTGCTCATCCATACTACTTGTGTTAAAACCGTCAAATTGACTTAAAGTACGAGAAAGAATTGACTTTAAGATCCTGTCATTGTATATTAGCAATTCACAATAAACAACCTTCCTACAGAACTTGTTTTTTTCCTACACTTCAACTATCAACCTCCGCTCAAAGGACCAATTCCTTCTGTGTACCCCAGCATACAACACTAATTTGGAGCCTGAACCTTCACCTTAACAGTAGCAGTCACATTATGGCGCCATACGGATGCCCTTATTATTATTATCATGAGAGATAACTATTCCATATATGGTATATATGTATTTGACCCAAATTTACATACATTTATCTCATACATGATGGATATATTTATCGCATACATGGTAGATGCATTTTCTCCATATATGATGGATACATTAATCCCATTAAGGATGGATATCTCTTATATGATCTATATATTTATATCATATATGGTAGATAAATTTATTCCATGTAATAAATATATATTACAGTATTTTATATATGACAGATACGTTTATCTCATAGAGGATATATACATCTATACCATATAAGATAGATACATTTAACCCACATATGATAGATACACAAATTCCATATATGAAATATAAAGTTATGCCATATCTGAAAAAAATATGCTATATATGGTACATATCTGAAAGATACATTTATCTCATACATGATAAGGACATTTATCAAACTTCCATAATGAGAAACAATGGACACATTAAGGCTCAACAGGTAAATCCTAAGCTCAAATGGCCTGCAATATGACACGACTGTTGTCTGCTATTAACGCTGGTGTAATGCAGACAGTAGCTAATGGACAGGTGGGTCGTTACCTGCTGATAACATAAACCAGCTGCTAACAGGAGACACACAGACCAGAGCCTACTGTATCACTGTCACTCAGGATCCACCCTGGACATCGATCAGCTCCTTCTACTGGGGACATACTTGGATGAAGTTTGATAACAATTGTTAAAGATACAGACCATACATTGATCATAAAAATCTTAGGACTGCCCTATGAAATGTGCATATTTAGTCATGGATGATTTTACGTTTCTAACCTAATGCACGTATGAGGAAATAGTGTTGGTGTTGTGCACTCAAATAGATGACACTAGGAGTGTTACGACTGGTATGTCCTATATATGCCATGAAGCGCTGATATAGCTAAATTAATATTATGGACAAAGTGTTTATTGGCTACCGGCAATGGCTGTAAGTTTGTTTTTTAGTAAATGGGTCTCGATGCCAACTCAAGATAGTACCACGTCACGAAGGGTGATTTTAAAACATGCTGTAGGATATATAGTAAATAAACATTGATATTTCAGCATTTATTAAAAACAACAGAATAACTCATTTACTATGTACATGCACTTATATTAATCAAAACGGTAACGTTCACAATATGCAAAACAGTTAACGACAAGCTCCGACCTCCCATTGAACCAACAGTGCAGGTTAAAACATTGTGAAATCCCAATAAAAATTGCAGGCGAACACGAGGGGCGTGTTAGTGACATCTTTCCATTAACTGCCAGTGTACAAAAACAGGGTGTCATGCAAAGGTTAATGTAAATGTTAACAGAAAAACGTCCAGAACAGATGATTACTGCCATTTGTATAATTGCATATCGATGTGGGTTAAAAAGCACTCTAATCAATTGATTTTCTTCTTTTAATGACTGATTAAAATTTCTATCCAATTATAAAGACAACATTTTAAATTATTCTGAGAGAAGGATCGCGGTATGTCTTTGGTTCGTGAGAATAATTAAATTTTCTTCGATATATATGATCTACTTTATTATTCAACAAAAACAATAATGTTTATTAATGAACATTTTTCATAAAGCAGTCTACGGCCTAGATATTTGAACGAATATGTTCCGGGTTCCCGTCCTCTGACATATACAAAAGATTCAACTTATATAACGACTAGTTGGGTAACGTTAATTTATATCATAGTCGGATATCAATAAAAGATGTCCAGACACAAAACAATGACAAAATATCATAAAAGAGGATTTGTTGTTTTGAAGCTCATCAAAATATATCAAAACATAAATCTTTGTGATTATATTCTTATCCAGTGTAAACACAATTCTTTTCCATTCATGAAGAAGTGGTAACGATTTGTTTGAGAGGATAGATCCAATATATGTCATGGGCAGTAAAGGGACTAACCTATTGGCAAACACAGCCCAATCAACCTCCCCAATTATCTGGGCGGGTTCATCAGTATGCTACTCGACCGACCACTGACTGATGTCAAGTTCAAGTTGAGGAGTTGCTAGCCTGTCTTATAGTCTTGTAATTCATTATTCTTCACTCCCCGAAATACGGCACCCTCACATCGTCTCCTTAGTTTCCAGTAAGTTCGATTTCAATAGTTGACGAGCCTACTCGTTTATGCTATATAAAATCACAGGTCTAAAGAGTAACCTCTATGCAATATAACATCTAGAGATTTAATTTCACTGTGAATGGTAATTTTTTGGCCACTGGAAATGCCATAGCCACTCATACCATTGTTATGTTATCCATAAAAAATGACAACATTTAAAAAGCGTCTGGATGCAAGCAAACAAATCGAATTCATACATGTGTCACTAGAATAGGATATCGTCTCCACAATTTCCGGCTATGTGATAGTTACACATAAATTGTACACATTTTGCGTCAGACAAAGTTGCTAATATCTGTTGTTTACGCAGGAGACGAGATCTGGTCTGACTAACTATAGGGTGTCGTGGAATTGGTCACTTTTATTCTGGGGACTTCATTTCCTGATCTGTGTCTAGCGCACCACTCGGCATCTATTGACCTACTTGTGGACATGGGAACTCTGAGACAGGTGCGTGTAGCACAGAGGTAAGTTTCTCCCTCGTTGGTAGAACATTGATCCGCAGTTGTTGACGTTCTTAGGCGTTAAATATATAGGTAGTCTCTGAAATGTGAATTGTTACTTTAAGCGCTCAAGATATCTGTGGTCTCTGAAGTGTTTGTATATGATGTTCTTTTAAGCGTTAAACCAACTTCCAAACGCAAGGCATAACTCCTGCCAGTCTGCATTACTGGCTGATTTAAAGGGGCAGTAGCACGTTTTTTCGCTGAAATAAGTTGATGAAATGTTTTTGAAAAATAATGTCACTAATGGTAAAACACCCTTCCCTCTTCGGAAAATCAAGTTAAAAAATGAGTGTACATGGTTCCATAAAGCCTTGGGAATCGTTTTTGTCATACAAAATAATAAATTGTGTTCACAATAAAATGGCCGCCATGCAATTTTTGCTTTATACGCAATACCGTTATTACCACTACGCATAATTGGTTTGTGTAATATGATGTTTTACCTTTTGAAGTAAATATAAATGACATAAACTATCATTATAAATGGGAAATTTAAAAAAATAAAATTTGCCAAAAACGTGCTACAGCGCCTTTAAGCCTTGCGGTACTTTTAAGCGTTAAAAATCTCTGTGATCTCTGAAATGGTTGAACTGTTGATGTACTTTTAAGCGTTAAAGATCTTGATAATCTCTGAAATGGCTGAAATTTAAGCGCGGTGGTTTGAAATTTAAAGGTCACCACCTGGAGACTGAAATCATTTGGAGCGCTCATTTTTGTTTAGTTATCGGTCCCTCGTTCTCGTTAACTCTGCTCCTTTATCATTTTAAGCTTTTGATAACGTATTTACTCCTAGTGCAGAAAAGTTTAAATTAAGTTTAGGTGTTATACAATGTACGTTTCGAAACTGATTCTCTGAAACTGATTTGAGGACACTATAGCAAAAGACACTGTCATATCTAAATATCCAATCACAACTCTTATTCAATAATGTCATTTCAGTTTTGAACTAACGAATCACGAATCACGAATCAAATACATTTAAAGGTTTACAAGAATCCCAGCAAAGTAATACCACATTGAAATAATCTCAACTATTTAATCTGTAGGAACAATGTCAGAAATTTAATTTAAGAATTTATTTCAGAAACTTAATTTCAAGAATTTATTTTAGAAACTTAATTTAAGAATTTATTTCAGTAAATAAATTTATAAATTTATTTCAGAAAATTGATTTAAGGATTTATTTCAGAAACTAATTAAAGGTGAAACATTTATACCTTGATTAATTTGAAATGTCAACCCCGCGCGTCATTTCTTACCACTTCGATTGACACCAAGCTGTGTTCATCTTTAAGGGTCCTCCCAGACTAATATAAATAGGAATCAACGCTGAACCAAATCAGAAGCTCGTGTTAACCGTACTCTCAGCACAGTAGTGATTCAATTACCTCTCTTTCCTTGTAATGTTTGTAAATTGATAAATGCTATCAGCTATTTTGTCTCCACAGCTTCACCAAGGGATGTCCTTCTCAGGAAGACAGCATTGAGAGGCGAGTGAATCAATTTCGCATCATGCAACATCTTGGATAGGAAATTGCGAGATATTGTGGTCTTGAAAGTGTTTAATCCCAGCGCACATGCTTCAGCGCTAATTCTGAAACCATGTGATCTCAGTTTACTTTAAAGACGGCATTTTCGTTATAAACATTCTTGTATTTTTTAAAACCCTTTGATTTAATTTTGCAAGCATCGGGTTTTCAATCAGGGAGGATGTTACTATGTAAATTGATGTAATTTGTGTGGACATGGTTTTTAAATTCCCGTGGAATTTTGTTTAAAACTGTCAAGGGACTTGATTTTCAAGCTTTAAAAGTGATTTTCTTTACTCGGGACCGATGTGGTATTATCTGTTACTCTATACACACGCAATGTAAATAACATTGACCACAAGAAGCATTTCAGAATACTATGTTTTCCCCGAGTTGAAATATGCATGAGATAATTTAGAACCAAGACTGTGGGTAAACACCAGTAAAGCTTGTTTTTATGCCCCCGAATCGGAGATTCCGGGGGTATATTGTTGTTCACATGTCCGTCCGTCCGTCTGTGCGTTTGTCAACAAAAACTTTAACCTTGGCCATAACTTTGGAATGCTCAGAGCTATAGGGCTTTAATACTTGGCATGTGCATACCTTGTGATGAGACCTTCATATTAGGTCATCATATTTGACCGTTTGACCTTGACCTTGCCGTAGTGGACATCTTCAGAAAACTTTAACCGTTGCCATAACTTTGGTATATCCGGGGGCATCCGTGTTTAACAAACACATCTTATTTCATATGGTTAGGAAACAATACACACATGATGCAGCAAGTTAATACAGACTTGCAAGAATCATTAAAGCTTAAATGGAAAAGGAGCACGGACTCTTTTTCAATACACTTAAGTAAAATGGTCTGTATAATTATTTTCCGCATTGATATATTTGAAATGTTAAAAAATGGAAGACGATTTGTTAACATCACGATAATATAAAATATAATTGCGCAAGGCTCGAACAATTTCCCCATGAATGACATCTGTCATATTTCAAGACTTGTGGTTTCTGCTGTTTCAGAGACTGAATTGCGGTAATACACAGTTGTGAGTGACAGCAGAGTTATGCGCTATCAGCATGTCAATGCTAGTAAGAAAAGGGACAATGGTTCGCACCAAGCGAGGAACGATGAAAAAGACGTCAACCAGCAGACCACGATCTGGCGGAACCGGAAGGGAGATGTCACGTGGTCTGGAGGAGGTAGATGATTCGTCGGTTGTGTCAACTCCAGTGAAGCACGAGGGTGACTCAGTTCGACAGCTGGAGGTTATACCAGATCCCCCAAGTACTGTTGTGGTGAGAATGGCTCTTCTTCACTCTCCTGTCATTACTGTTGTGGTAATATAAAACGAATTTTGATTGAGGGAATTTTCAGCTTATAATATACATCAATATCAACGACACTACGTGTTAACCGATATTGAAAGGCAAGTCCTTAAATCACATATTGCACTAGTAGTTGGGTAATAGCTTGCGTAGTTGCTTGTAACATTAGTGAATTAATAGCCGGAAGTCACTGAAAAATCAGACATTATTATCAAATGTACATAATATATGTCGGGTGTATTATTGACTTATTGATTAACAGATTACGATAATTGGCTGTACTTGTTTCAGTGTGCTTGGGGGTATTTTACGTCTCCTTCCGTCACCAATAATGACATTTTTAAAAACAGATTTTCTAAAATTAGTCATTAAATGTTATTGTATCATTTACCCTTATCAACAATAACACTGACATTGCATTAAATATCATAACCACCCGCAGTCAATATGATTTATCAATAGGCAATATTCATCACTAACAGAGTTTTGCAATAGGATTGCAAGTGAACTACCACAACCCCATGTCCCATGTGGTGGCAACATAATCAGTGCAAAGGAAACCACCGCTGTTAATTTCCGAGTTGGAAAGTTGGAAATTTCCTCTACAGCAACGTATTGAATCTCTGGACACCGAATTCTAATATTACGCGCCAACTATCGTGTAAACCCGACTACCAGGGGAAATAGATCCGCCAAATGAAAACAAAACAGTCGAAAAACAACCACATGATATTTGATGAGATAATTCATCCATGTCAATTATATTATATTTTGACATGTCTTTGAATATGACTTGATCACTATCATGGTCGATTAGATTGTACGAACACTTTGTATAAAAATCATCCTTATGACCAATCTTCCTATCTGTCAATATCCTTAAATGTCATGAATCGATTATTGTGTCATTCTAAAATTGAATAATGACATGGCAGTTAAATACGAACCATTTCATTTCATGTGAAGCAATTTATTCATATTCCAGTTAATGCATCATATAACCTAAAAACCTCAACATGTGTTTTTTAAACTTTAATAAACATTTTACTTTAATAGACATTTTCTCTCTCCTTTACTGAACACTGAGCAAATAATCTAAAGAATCTTTGTTAAAGAGAGGTTCCTATCCGCCATTGGGTTTGTCAATTGAGAAAATTGTTGTATATTTAGAAATGCAACGTTTTGATAAATTAAAAACATATATTTACATGATATCCACAAAGTAACAAGTGATTTACCATTAGACTGATAAACATATCCTGTTATGTCGGGGCGGAATAGCGCAGTGGTGAGCGTTCGGCTTCGGATCAAGAGGTCCGGAGTTCGAATCCCGCCAGACGGCAACTTTGTCTGTAGAGAACTACACGCAGTAAGGTTTGGGTGCAATGCTACATACCAGCTTCAGCGTAGTACCACCCATGGTTCGCTAGTTCCAGCCGATGCTAGAAGGTTTCACCGCAATGGCGTTGCGGGCTTTCAACCTGCCATAATACTAGTAGCCGCGATATAAGTGAAATAATCTTGAAAGCGGCGTTAAACCCCCAACTCACCTCACCTCACCTGTTATGCCATAGAAAAGCGTTCCATCCTCGTAACTCCGATAAATGGCTTCACTTTTTAATTTTTTCATATAATGCGTCTTTATAAAAGAGTGAAATATAATTTTTAAATATATATATATATCACTTAGTAATATAATAATAATATAATATTGATTATGTTATAATCGTGTATTAACAACAATGTAAGCAGGAATGTCCCTAATTTCGTTCCAACAAATATACTACGATAGAACCCGCTCTTTAAACTGTTGAAATAGGGCCCCTAAGGGAATGTGAAAAGCTCCTATGTTTATTCATAACACAATGCTTGATACATATACATTTAACACTTAATTCGCGTTTCCTCTGCTGGCGTGAATAAAGGGTGCTATTGGTAAGGCGGGCCATGCTAATTATCATCGTATGTTATCACTGACAGCCAGTGCCTTTTTCATCTGAATTAGACTGCCAATTCATGCCCTATGTCTTTTTTTAGTAGATATAGAATATGTTCGCCACTCATGGTTTTCCATAGAAATCAATGTTTCTTTATAACTCGGGATAAAGGTCTCACATTCTTTTGCTTTTCCGCATGTTTTATCGAAATGTCACACGCAACTACATTCTATATGCGGGACATTGAACAACTATACAAGACCGTCCGTCGAGACACAAAGCGAATAAAATATACATCCTCACTAAAGTTTCATGTCATGAAGAATCCGTCTTAAACCATATGTACATGTTGACCATTATCATCTATAATATGATATTTACACTGCCTTGTAAATGAGGAACCATTTGCTTATCTGCCGGATTCAGCGTTTAAGGGTAGAAAACCATATCTTAATTTGAATAAAATACGACGATGGTCTATAAATGCATATACAGTCAATATATTACCATTTACCTTTCACATCTTTTAACAAAGAGGCTTGTTAACTGCCAACACCCTGTCTTTAGGAATGTCTTTATATTGTTAATGCAACGTTTTTAAAACGTTAACATGCTCAGTTAAAATGAGAAAAGATAAACGATATATAATCAAAGGAACATTTTTTAATCATTTATTTTATATTCAATTATCATAATGAGCCAACAGCTTCAATGTAACATATATACTATACAAAACATATACAATTGTACATTCGTATTTACTTACACAATAGAGATGAAGACTAAATAACAGAGTAATAACAATCTTCCAAGTCAAGTGTGAATAAAAAATAAAAAATATAACAGCAACCTTCTTGTCACTCGATGTACGGTGTATTCAGACGTTAATAAGCTATGTTAAAGTAAGAAATAAACACTATCTTCTTTCACCATGATGCAGAAATAAAAACTGGGTCTGTTTATTACGTCTCTAACCACTCGGAAGGATCACATAGCCATCTACAAATGATGCTGTACTCGAGGAGTTATTCACGGCGCAGTTCTTCGACCTTTTTTCTGCTTAGTTGGTCATTAACAAAGACATGCCTTGCACTGAATGCGTGTGATTATAGCAGTAAGAATGTATTGATTGCCTGGAGTATATCACTGCTACTTCCCGCCAGCTGTCTCTCATTGATCAGCTCCTGACAGAAACTCCTATACCTCAAAACACTTGCAGTTTGTTCCTGGAAAATGAAGACGTTTAAATCAAGACCATGAACACTATTTCAGGGAACTGCGTACAGGTTTGACTGCCATTTATTCAGTTAATCATTTCGATAATATACTCCCGTGTAAAGGGAACACACCCTCATTGGTAAGAGAGTATAATACCAGACACGGCTGTAATAGAAAGATTTCGAATGTATTTGATAGAAACGTGTTTAGTAAAGAAGTACGTTCTCACAATTTCACACATAAGAGTATGATACTTTCATTTTTAGGTCAGTTCAAATACACTTGAGGTGTTGAAATCGCTTTTTCAAAATAGTTTTTGGTCAGAATATTTGGCATTTTTAAATTGTACAAATTTAATTAATGAAAGCCGCTGTCGATATAAATAATGTTCTTGAATTTAAATGTTTTGATGCAACATTGTTGTACGATGTCACAAAACAAGTCAAACGCCCATTGACTCCCCTACCCAACAGAGTTAGAATATATGGAATTTCCCATTTCCGATTTCTTAAAACGTGTTTCTCAGAAATTTGAACAGATAATGTTTTGAAAATTCAAATTTAGACATTATTTAACTATTTTGCAGTCGTATGTTTCGCTCATGAATTTACATATATTGTATTAACATCTTGTATGGTGAGGTTTCTTTGGCACGTTGTTTATATTGATGTTGATTAATCATGCATACTCGAAAATATGTCATCGACTTCTGACCGTATTATAGATATCAGTGATTATATGACATGTTGATGACAAAAGAAACTCTGATAAATAGAGTTAAACACATTGAGCAGAACTCGGGTAAATCAATTTACAGTGAAGAAATTTCAAAATACTAACTCGCATAAAATGCCCCGAGTGATCAAACATATTCAAAGCATTCATGTAATTGATTAAAAACAGGTCATTACAAGTATTGTGATTGCATTTTCCCCATCACACGTGCACTATATTGCTTAAACGCTGGATCCGTTTTGGCAACTTAATTATATAAAAGGCATAAGTTATTACAGTCACTCATGTGCAAAGGTTACAATATATCAATGTATTTTTGTTACAACTCATGTATGCACAGTCAGTCGGGCAGTGTGAGATATATATCAACGATATACCGGGGATGTAGCTCAGTTGGTAGAGTGTCCGCTCATCACCCGGAAGACCGGGGTTCGATTCCCGGTCGCGTTAAAAGATGGGAGTTGTTGCGTGCTTTACACTCAGCATTATAAGGACCGAACAACGCATTAACTGGCTCTGCACTGTGGCTGCCGGGTGCAGAATGCACAAATCGAATTTCCAATGTACATTGTATTGCGGACAATAATAACTATTATATAGTTAAGTTTACCCTCATAAGTTTCTAATAGAAATATTTTATAAGAATATTTAAAATCGTATGAGTTAAAAAAAGTGACATGCCCGAATCGAGTCCCTTGCGTGATTCGAACTCACGCTCCAGTCAGGCACCAGTCGCCACCACTGACGGCCCCATTACATGGACGTTTACCGTTTACTCTCAGCAAGAGGACGAAAGTTGCTTATGGTAAACTGTAATCATTGTCTTAATTCCATTCATGATTTGTGTTTGTACATTGTTTTCTTCTCTCAATAAATTAGTCTCAAAATAATAAAATGGTTAAGTCGGGATGGATTCATTTAACCTAATACTCCCACAGTATCACATTATCACAATTTAGTTTGCATTTAGTTTACTGTGCATTTATATCAAATGTTAAATTATGATTCCATAAAGATAGATTTTTTAGTTAAACCGTCATCCATTGATTTGAGCATATATCATTTGAGTCTGTTGATGGCGTTGTTTCTCCAATGAGCATGTAATTGACATGGAGATGTAATGGATAATTAAATACTTCCTGGAAGATTTCATGTTCACAAAATGTTAAGCTAACCCCATTTAGATTATTTAGACACGAGTTGATATATTTGATATCAGAAGACACGGGGGTGAGATTCTATTTATCATCCAAAATCATTCTTATTACGTTTCAATGAAAATAGTGTACATCTCTGAGCACAGATCTGCCATTTGACTTGCAATGCGGTGATGTCATAGCATTGTGACGCCATCATTTCTATGACGTCATATCATTGCGATTTCATTACTTGATGATGTAAAACTACAAAAACGATATCTCGAAGGAGATATCGCTTGATCTCACATCATCTTGATCTTGATTCCTGTGGAACACAATTTTGGATGATAAATAGGCAGTATGTGATGGCCATGATTTATATACTTACTCATGCACTTTCTTTAGTAAATATGATGCTTCAGTTGATAAACCTTCTCAAATATAGCACTCAACTACGCATGAGACAAAATGCAGTGTATCCAAATGCTCTTACGGGTTATATTAACGATACAATGACCACAAACGAAACACATTTGAGATTATTCAAAAGTGAAACGGAATGGAACCTATCAGTTACAACGACAATGTAGAAATATTATAAATGTTCGTTGCATAGGTGTTCTAAAGGCCTAGAAAAAAATGTTACAATTTTCAAAATGCATTTATACATACCTGAAAATTTGCTTTATGTAGTGCATTTTAAACATCACTTAAATTAAACAAGGATTAAGATTTCGAGTCAACCGAAAAGCAGGGTACATATAGAGAATTTCACCAAATGGTCTTCTGATATCAAATATATCAACACGAGTTGATAAAAGCAAATTTTTGACATATAACTTTGATAATATAACTCGTTTCGAAAAGTCATATAACACACTTCTTCGGGTAATAATCTCTATTTATCAACGAGTGTTTGTATTTTTTATATCAGAAGACACGAGGGCGAGATTCTATTTATCATCCAAAATCATTCTTCATAACGTTCAATGAAAAGGTGTACATCCCTGAGCACATCTCTGCCAGTTGACTTCTCCTAGAAGATATGGCTTGATCTCACACAAGCGATATCTCCCGTGGAACACTGTTTTGAATGATAAATGCATTTTATTCAACAACAAAAGTAGATATTAGTTCGTAATAAAAAATCTGTCTTACTGGTTTATCATAAAACACTGTAGGCACAACATGTGAATTCCAGATATTAAGGGCCTATATGAAGTAGTTATTGTCGATAAACATAACAAATCGATAAGTGAATTCGATTGTAAATCTCGTCATAGGTAAATTATGTTTAAAGTGATATGATGTTCTTTGAATGCCCGCAGTAGATATTGGCCAATAGTGTAAAGTCTACGATCCGGCACGTTGTCCAGAGCGGATTATTTATTCAGTCCCGACGAGCGTCGTTTAACCAGAGTGTACTGTATAATGGTCTGAGATCTTTAGGTGGGAGATATATGTGTTGTACTAAGAGATGATTACAAGTACCCCATACACGCTTAAAGGAAGTGATCTCAGATCTTTACAATAGTGAAAGCATTGGAGCAGAAACATCAATATTTGATGAAGGACCTGTTTAGATGTTACATAACCACCCACACATTTGACAAAGAAACAATCTTAACTCCTCAACGTGAAAGCATTGTAGCGTAAATACCAAATGCGGGGGATTATTGTTGCAGACTTTATGAAGAAACAGCTCTTTATGGTTTAGTCATGCGTGCCGAATGAGCGAGGGTTATTAACGCAATGAACACACGTGGTAAATATGTCATTGTTCGAAATACACGCGCCACGAAACAGGTACTCCTGAAAAACGAATAATAATACTTTACCATGAATAAAACGTTGGGACAACGAACATTTATTTATAAATACTAGGGATAAATGAAATGAAATGTAATCAATAACATTGGAATCATCATGCCTGAAAATCATATAACATAGATTCTGTTATGTTTCATATAAGGATATCCGTGGTGCAATATATATTACAATATTCCCGTTTCCCACCAGTAATTTTATTGGGACATTTTAAGGATGTTCGCTCCTCAACTTTATATAATTAAACTTTTTTCTAACATATATTTTTTAAAAGATCAAAGTATATGATTGAAAAATCAGCATTAAAAAATAGGGGGTAGTGTGGGTTTTTTCGAGATATGACGCCTGTAAGATAGCGGGGTGAAGTACAATTTTAACATTGGAGTCTATGGGAAAATGAGAAAAAAACTGCGAAAAACTTAAAAATACTACATTTCTAGTATTAAACTTTTTTTCTTTTTTGATATGTTACAAAGTTCATGTTCCCCTACCGAAATCGATGAAAAAATATATATGTTAGTGTGTTTTTTTAAAGCTTTGACACAAAATGTACCTGAAAACCTCCCTTTTTAGTAAAATTTAGGCCATTTATGCTGTTTAAGCACTTCTTAGAGGTTCTAAAGTCACATTTTCTTTATTTCATTTGCTTTTTAAAAAATATGTAGGTGATGTGAAATATCATGAAGTAAATAAAAATGACAAAAAAACTTTAGTATACTTAATCATATTTCATTTTTGAAGTTCAACATGAAGGAGCGAACATCCTTAATGCTGATGAACATGACTAAAACATGGTTACACCATGTCTCTCAAATCCAATTGAACCTATTTTGTAATTTTGAAACATGTTCTGTTCATATTTGTGAAAAAAACGGCTATTAAAATAATCGTAGTTTTATAATTTCCTTCACTGGGCGAGGTAGGAGAGTGAAATATGGCTTAATGATTTGTTTTTGACATCCTTCAGCAACTATGCGTCATCGATTTAAAGTTTAAAATTTAAAGAATTGTGCTGACATGATCTTGTATTTATATAATTTCCCTATTTTATAATTTTTTTTACCTTAAATACCGAACATTATGTCCAAAGGCCCGTTTGAAAAAGCAATTTCAGCAACCCAGTATGTTTGAACATATATAGAATATTAAGATATTAAGTATCATACTCTCATGAATGAAATTGTGTATAATTTTCACGAGATATATCACCACCATAGACATTCCATCTCGACTTTATCTGGGAGAAATATCTAGTGTTTGACTCTAGTGAAACTAAAGTAGTATTTCTTTTGCTCCTAGTTTACAATGGAAATATAAACTCAGGCATTTGACGTTCAGTTTAAGAGGATCGACATTTAAGAGCCAACTTATAATGCATTTTTCAATGAACAATTCAATAAAAGTTTCACGTCACTAGACACTACCAGCTTGATCAGTTTACAATTGTTTGTCAGGGTACTCCATGAAGGTAAATATGTTTCTCTGAGTGTTATATCGATATTGATTACATTGTGAATTTCATTTTAATTTATATTGCTATCACATATCATACAAACAACGTGCTTACAGATTCTTTGGGGAGGATTAAACGATGGTTCTTTCATATAAAACACGAAACTAATGATGCTGAATGGTATTCTTAAAGAGGTTTCCGTCACCAGCCACCAGATGTAAAACAGATTCATATAATCGATCATTTGTAATGACGACAAATGAGATTCTAGAAGGTAATGGAAACCATATTTGTCAGTTAGAGCGATTGATTGTTTAACATTACCTACAAAAATGGTGTAAACAGGATTATGATAAATATATTGAGTATTTTGAGAAGTACTCTATCAAACGTGACATTTCTGTGTTTGTTAACGAGGCCTGAACCAGTTGACGTCATCTCTATAGACCTTTTGGAGACATATGGCTCTATCAGCTGATTTTGAGAATATAGACTGGTAATATAGACATATGTTGTTTGATATGGTGTCATTTTCAAGTTAAGTATGGTTATAAAAACATTAACAGAAGAGATATATTTGGATAACGCAATCTAGACAAACAAATGCGCGTTAAAATGCTGTACAGTGATTTGATCAATTAACGACTGCTGTACAACGTGAACTATTGACATTCTGTTGATTAAGTCTTCAAAAACAAATAGTTCGGTTTGTGAGATACAACATTTAGGCATCTATACTTTCATGATATTTGTGGGTCTTTTCATCCAACATGTACCTTAGTTAATGGTATATTCTACTGAGGTAAAACCTGTCAAGACATTTCTGTATTTGTTTATACGTTTATGCGTCAATGTGCTGAATTCAGACAGAGCTACGGTTTTATATGGTTGAGGAATGCGAGCAATATTTGATGGGTGGTTGGGTTGGGTTGGGTTGGGTTGGGTTTGATTGGGTGATTTATGGGGATAGTCGTGTTAGAATTTATGTGTGTGTACACATTGTATTATTTCAGATTTAATATTTCAAGGTGCCAAATGTCCCGAATGCTATGTGATATTGTTTTTTTATTCATAAATTTATAGTAACCAATCAGAGAGCAATCCCAGGGAGTGCAGTAAACTCAAAAGAGTCAAGCACACATTACTTATGATAAGTGACATTCCCGTTAAACTGATTATAATTTACGTGATAATATTACTGGCTCAAGGTTCTGACATACACAAGATACACATACGGCAAGACGAATGCATTTAACACAGCATAATTAACTGATTGGATTGTTGAATTATTTTAAAATTCTCAATAACCTTTAATCATCTGTTTGAGGAGGATTTTACAAATTAAAATTACAGAGCAGAAAATAAAGAAGTTGATAATCCAAAACACATTTTCTTGTTTATGTTTATTGACTGACCAACCCTATCTGTTCTGTCTTGTGTTATCCAATAAGTTTTTAGTTTTTCTGAGGAACACAATCGTGATGATCTTAGCTAACCAATGTTCATGTATGTTATACCCAGTGTTTCGACGCCAACAAAGAGCTCTACCAGACGAGCGTGAGATGGACGGACAGGACGACCAGCACAGACCAACCAGCTCACGGAGAGTTCTTCCTTCAGATGAGGGAGGCCAACAAGGAAGCGGACAGCACCGCAGACTTCCTGTGTCGCTTCTCAGACCTCTTCTGTAACACATGTAAGTGTGCTTAATAAGTAAAAGAGGTTACATTGAACCATAGCATCACTTTCGGTGTTTTTTGTGTATGATTTAATAGCTTTTCTAACGATTGTAAAATTTCCCCTATGAGTTCACTAAGTCAGTTGTGTAGGAAACTAGGAACTGTACATGGTCTGGACATTGGTGATGGCCATTCAACCCTTGAATCAGGCATCCATTTGCCAGCATAGAATCAAAGTCCATATGTTTATGTTATACAAATGTATACTTACCTCCCTGTTGATAGATATAAGCACATATGTCCATAGATCTCTTCATGATGTAGAAAATTTATGTTTTCTTTTTTTCTGATCATTTCAGTCAGAAGGCAATAAAAGGCAAATGATCTCATTTCTACTTTTTAAATGATAATACATGTATATTCTCAAATAGTAGGTTCACTTAAGCGATCCATGGATAAGAAATTCCACCTTCTCCCTGCAGTGTTCGTGACTGTGTGCATCGTGGTACTCCTGCTCGTTCCCACCATCATGGTGTCCGTAGGAGTCAAGTACCTCAGCGACTGTCCCAGACAACCCAAGATACCCGTCTACCTGCTTGTGGGTGGATGCTTTGGTGTGCTCAAGCTTATCGGACTGCTGTACAAGAACATCCAGATCAGACGATACGAGAGTATGGATGCGTTCTACGACGCTCATGACAATGATGCAGCTTTTGTGTCTCACACGTTCAAGTTGATGGACGCCATGTTGTCAGCTTTCCTCCTGGCCTGGCAGATCACGGGGACGTACTGGGTGTTCTCTATCTGGGAGCCTCACTACCATCAGCTTCTGCATGAACCCAGCAACTGGTGTGAGAAGAGTGTGTACATGTGCGCTGTTATACAGATCACCGGGTGTTACTTCCTCATGTGCCTTGGAGTCATCGCTCTAATTCTTGTGGGACTGTGCTACAAATTTACTGGAATCTTTGACAAATGAACCATCATGTTTCGTCTTTTTCAATTTATATAAAGTTCAATTTCAACTAATGAAGTTCAGCTGTTCATAACGTCAGGTGCTTATCAGCTTATAAAAACGAGAGAAACTTGCTTCTATTGGATTCTATCATCAATTTGTATATTCATACATTTCTTGGTAGCTCTTTGATCATGTCCTAGTGACAAAAAATATCTAGACTGTGCTATATGTTCACAAATAATCCTTATTTTCTTTACAGTAATCTATTGTTGTGATGAACGTCATAATGTCATTATGTCAAGGTGCTTATAAAAGACGAGAGCAATTTCTTCCATTGAATTTAGGCTAAGCATCGGAGAAGATGTGTAAAAGTTATCGTTATACACCCAGGGGCAAAAGAAACGATACTATACAAAATACAAGATATGTCAATCCACGTGCGATACATAAAGTATTAAGTATCATACTTTCTTCAAAAAATGTTTATGTGTCTTTACGAGATGTATTCGCATCACAGACATTCAGAATCGACTTCATCCGGCAGAACTATTTTGTGTTTGACTCGGTTGAAAATTCGGTATCGTTTTTATTGCGCCTCGGTGTATTTTGGATATCATTAAATTTTTGTTTAACAACATTAACGCAAATATGCGCTAGCCATATGTCTTTCACTCCTTATCGGTTCTATTTAAACATATTCATCAAAGTTAACCCAACATATGAACTCATGTGATCATTTATATATAAAACGATGGAATTATTCATGTAACGGTATTACCAATATTTCTTGATTTCGAATATCGGATTTTGGACTGCGGTGTATAGGTATTTCTAAAACCGCACATTACACATGTATATTAATATGAAGAGCTGTAATTTATTTATCCGAGAAGTTACAATGTATTTACCTGATGGAATTCAATGTATGAGGCGTTACAATGTATTTACTCAAAGATCTACAATGTATTTACCTGAGGAGCTACAATGTATTTACCTAAAATGTTACAATGTATTTACCTGAAGAGTTACAATGTATTTACCCGAGGAGCTACAATTTATTTACCTAAGGAATTACAATGTAACTACCCAAAAGAGCTACAATGTATTTACTCAAAGTGCTACAATGTATTTACCCATGGAGCTACAATGTATTTATCTGAAAAGTTATAATGTGTTTACCCAAAGAGCTACAATGTATTACCTGAGGAGCTACTATGTATTTACCTGAAGAGTTACAATGTATTTACCTGATGAGTTACAATGTATTTACCTGAAGAGTTACAATTTATTTAACTGAGGAGTTACAATGCAGATTTACCTGAGGCGTTACAATGTATTTACCCAAAGAGCTACACTGTATTTATACATGAGGAGTTACCATGTATTTATCTGAAAAAGGAGGGGATATTTCAATAATGTAAAACAACATACTCTTTTCCAAAACGTACCCTTAAGGAAAAAGTCAAATGAGAAATACAAATAGTTACAAAACTGAGGAGGTCATAAAGTGTTGGTGTTGAGTTCATAATCAACATTGATTTTCGTTAAAATGTAACGACAAATTGTAACATTTTGATGACTTACAAAACAGTTGTATTTTGAATACGGTCAACATTATCTTCTATCTTATTTAAAAGTATATGTGATGAAAAATAGTTTTCTTATTGCTCAAGATTGATTACTCAAAGTGTTTTTCTCATGTATTGACTAATATATTGTATATTTAAAAAACAATTATGAATAAATATTCTTTTCACATATCAAAGAACAGTTGTAGTTTCTAGATAAATAATTTTCAATCGGAATTTGAAGATGCTTTACAAGCTTGTTTATTTGAAAAAAGCATTTGAAAACAACTCTGAAATTGAAAGTTTTAATTTCATCCAAGTGAAAATCTAATCGAAAACATCGAGATTGTGTCATTAATTTCTGACGTTTTTAGTTGCTGAAAGAACCTTGAGGGGTGAATTTCAATTTCCTTGTAGAAAAAGAAACTAAATAAATCTGAAAGAATCCGAAACTATGGAAAATAAACGCTAATTCAAGTGCATATCGAAAGTGCAATGAGGGCATGGAATCAGTAATTGTAAATGGTTACCAAGTACAAACTTGCAAGAACTCATCAACAATTCAACGAGAACTCCTCTGTTACCGTTCAATAACCCATTTAGAGGCGACAGAGTGGAACGTTTCTTTGAGAGTGGGTTTCAGACCTGCACCTTGTCTGCAAGAAAGCACATAATCGTCAGGAAAGAGAAGTGAGAAGACTCTGATTGATGGTCAGTGTCAACATCACGGAATACAGTTAATACGCTAGATTGATGACATCACCAGGTTTGGTGTCACATTCATTGTCAACTCGGAGAAAAAGTTCAAGTTATACCTAAGGACTGTCCTCCTTACGGAATGTTCTGTACTCGTTGACCGGGTCAATATTTTGCGAAATGGTTTTAGAATACACTTTAGATGAATACATTTATTTTCTATTAGATCTTCACGACAAACTATGGAAAACCACTTGTCCTTATTACCATTTTTTCGAGGGTCATTGTGTAGTGGATACTGAAGTAACGACAGGACCGATTTGCATAACATGTTCGGGCTTGTGATGGCCCATTTTTTTGGCCTGTGGCCCTCGAAAATGGTCGATCCGAATGTTTGAATTTCGAGCCTGTCTTTGACTAATTTGATATATTAGAGAACTGTATTTCGTAATCACTTCAATGATTAATAGTTTTCCCAATCTAATATAACAATAACATTAAGAAACTAACGTTCAAATTGGCGCCTATCACGATTTGTAAACGATAGAGTTCAGACTAGATGTTATACTCCCACAGGTCGTCCCTATTGGGCGTATAGAAGTAACATTACAGACAGTTTTAACTAGATTGATGAACGACAGTTTGTTTAAAATTGTATTTTTAAAAATACACTTACACTAACTACACTGTCGGCCAAAAGAAACGCCTACTTGATTTTCCTGAAATGAAAGATGAAATAATTTCTGAAATATAATTAATGGTTGTCTCCAGGTTATGCTGAAACAACGATTGGTATAAAAATCCATTGAAACCGTGGAAAACTGTGATTCGAGGCAATACCATTCATGAAAACCACGCCCAAAGAAGACCGCTATTTCCGGTGGATTCATTTTCGCCATCACCACTTTAATGCAAATGCGTACCTGTTTTGTATCTCGGTTGTGTGAAAATCTGTTTCAAATCTTTTTATGATCAAGCAGTGATCGAAAACTAAACAATTATGTTGTCTCATTTCAACAATCGCCATTCGTTTGTGACATGACAACATCCGAAATTCAAATATATTATGTAGAAATGGTGCAACTTCATTATGCTATAATATTGCTAAACTGTTCATTATAGTTTCTAACGAAATTTCTGATAGACGTTATTTTTGGCCAACAGTGTAAGAAATCTAGATACAGTGCCGGACAAAAGTCATTGGAGTTCCTGCACTGTTGCGTCGTGATTGCAATAATCCTGAGAGCAGATCGCGACTCTCTCGCGCTGATTAAGCGTCTCTCTCGCAGGAGATTTTCAATCTGATTGCATTAATGTAGGCGGAGCTATTCCGATGCGACAATGCAAAAAATCAAGCCGCTAACAGCTGATTGGTTTACATTTCAGTAGGCGGGCGTAAAGATGTTTAGAAAAAAACATCTACGGGCAACTGATTGATGAGGTGGCCGTTGCCTCACGTCAATACAGTTTGTATGTGATAATCAGATAGAAATAGTATAATATCAAAGTGTCACAAATTAAACATAGATGTATACATGAATACAGCATAAACGAACTAAAACGTGTTAACGTACAACCATTTTGGGACTTATGAGAGAATGTTAAAAACGTATCACATATATATAACATAAAACAGTAATAAGTAAACAAACGGTAAGAAGTAGAAGGTTAAAGCGATATAAGCGTTAACTGTATAAATTAAAAATAATAATAAATTAATCACAACAGACTGATGTCTGAAAAACATACTTCTTACAGTTAATCTTTTTATAAAATAATTTTGCAACATCAAGTAGATTAAGTAGGTGAGTAAAATGGTGCTTTTGAGAATCTAAATAATGAAAACGAAGATCTGAATAAAATTCACTCTAACAGGAAGTTTATTTCAGACTCCACTTTATCAAAAAATGGAAGGAAGACGAGTTTCACCATTTGGTGCAGCATATTGAGTCTTAATGACACGTGTACATATGGAGCGTGTGCATAACAAACGTTTTTCATGCCAAATATTTCTCCACAATAACACAACAGTATCACATGTAGATGGATTAATGTTTATATATTGTTTGGACAAATATATACATGTATAGTGTGTGTATGTTTGTATATAATAAATTTCCTTTAAGGAGATACAAAATATGATATATAATTCTGTGTTCAATTACTTGTAATAATTATCACGTTTTATTATTAATATATGTACATATAAACATTCGATAGATGGAAAGTTGTTTTATTGAAGATTTGTTAGTGAAATTAACAATCAAAATGTTGCCAAATTACGTTGAAGTATGACTAATTATGACAATGAGATTATTCCAGTGACGTCATTTCAGGGACCACACCCCGCAGATTTTCATTCTGGCCGTCGGGGCTAAATTACGCGTTTTTAAAAAAAACAACATATGTAAGTAATTTACGGGCCGAATTCAGAAATTTAAAATCGAGCATTTGTCAAATTGAAATCCCATTTTAATGAATCCGACTGTGACGATATGACATGACATCTAACCGTTAACTCATATTTACGTAGTGCTCAGTGAGCGGAATATAAGTACGTTTTTATACTAAAGTAAGAAAATAAGAATCGGCTCTTTAAATGCTGTATGAATGTGTTCGAAAACAAATCAAATATCAATAATACAACATCAAGGCTATATATGTAAATAAAAACCCATGCATGGTGACATGTTAATATGAATATACGTTTCTATTTATGTTTGTAATGGTAATGTCAACTGTGTATTAAACAGATATATTCTATTTGAAACTCTAAGTATACCTTTTGAGATCAAGGTTATAGGGAATATGATGATATAAACCCAAATTCATAGTTTATTCATAAAATGCAGATTTCATTAAGAATTGTAAATATATTCACTAAACAAATAAAGCAGCTGAAGCAACACTAGCCTATACATTTGTTTGCATGTGCAAGACAAACATTGAGTATCCAGATATGATTATTGACATTCGTCACACATATTAATTAAAACGGAATTTAATTGTAACGTAATGTATATGTTGATGCTTTTGAATATGCATATATCGAAATCTAATTTACGTGTATATATACATGTTGAAAATGTTAAACATCGTACATGTAGCTCTATATAATGTACAGTAATATTTAGCTATAAAACAGACATGCAAATATGTATCATTTATAAATAACAGTAATATTTATCTATAATATAGATATGCAAATATGTATCATTTATAATGAACAGTAATATTTATTTATAATATAGATATGCATACATGTAACATTTATAATGAACAGTAATATTTATCTATATTATAGACATGCATACATGTATTTGGCAATACATACATACAATAAATAATGTTCATTTCGTATCATTAAAGGATTAGTATACATATTTAGACTATTTGTTACTTACACACTTCATGTACGGGAGCGACAGTTTGATAAGTTTGATAATTTAATCAAATCCACTAATATACAGAAAAAAACATCCTCCGAAAGAAGTCCTAATTTAATTTTTTATGACAAATGATAACAAAGATAGGCCTGTGGCTTTTTAATACTTAGTTCCCATGTAACGATGTAAATGTTACGACACCCTTACCATATGTAATTGTAAATGTTAATTGAAATAAAAAGAAATGTGTATCAATCAATATTATTGGATAACATTCTTCGGTGGAGGAGGATTATGGTTTCTGGGATGCTTATATAGTGAGAATATCATCGACAGTGAATGCAGTTTAAATGCAATTGCCATAATGAAAATGACCCATCCAACGTCAGTTCTATATGAAATTTTAAATGAACACAATCGATGTATAATTCAATTTTCAGTTACTACATCATCTTGAAAATCAAATCTCATTTAGTTTCTTGATTATCAAAATGAACTGAGTTCTGAATTTACCGACAGTTAATCCCCTATATACAAGCAATGTTAAATCAATATACAACATTGAAGGATTTTAGCTGAGTTTAAGACCCGTCTTCAGGGGAATACCTCACATGCACATGTACATGTACGTTTGGACACGCGTATACATATACACAACTTGTCACTGCTTATATAGACCGACACACAACTTCACCATACCACACAAAGTCACAAACACCAAAATATAACCATTATCATATTCAAGCAGTACATTTAACAAGAACAATAAGAAACGCTACACAATGCATATACAATAAGTCATTGAACATTATTCTGAGAACAATATTATGCGCACTTTTCATAAAGTGAATTTTCTTAGTACAATTACATGTTGAAAACAAGAATGTTATGCTCTCCAATCACGTTCTAAGAAAATTAGTTTTTTATACACTGTCTCACCATGTTACAGAATTGGAGATGCATGCATGTAGAACTTCTAAGATCCGCAATTAAATAACAATAAGTTCGTTATTAAAAGTTGGATCTCATGACATATGGTCACATTCGGATTCATTAAAATGGGATTTCAATTTGACGATTGCTCGATTTCAAATTTATGAAATCGGCCAATGAATTACTTATATACGGCATTAAAAAAAACCCGCCTAATTTAGCCCCGGCGGCCATAATGAAAATCTACGGGGGTGTGGTCCCTAAATCGATGACTCCTGTAACGTCACTGGAGTAACCTTATTATCGGCGATAGTAATAATTCAACGTAATTTCGCAAATTGTGATTGTTAATTTCAATAACAAACCTTCAATAAAACAATTTAAATATTTCGGATGTTTAGATATCCAACTAGGTAATACCGCAGATGACAATTATTGCATGAACATGTGTTTTTTGCCGTTTGACACACCTCATATATAAATTCATCTAGCGGCAGTGATTATCATCATTAATTAATTAATCAGGCTCCACGGACCGGGTCACAGACGACCCCTCGTCTGTGGTTATAGTCACGTCTCAAGGATTGTCTTCAAAGCGTATCGCCGCGGTGATTGCGGCATCGTTAAAATGGGTAAATTAAAATCGTCTTAATAATCAATTGCATGTGTATATTGTCTAGATTTTAAGCTCAGTTGATTCTGATATATAATTTACATAGATGTAATAATCTGGCATTCTTGAGGAAAATGCATTACACTGGATCTTTAAGATAAATACCACTTTATCTGTAGTTTAGTCACACAACCTTCATTAAGGCAAAGATAACACCATCTTGCGCACACATCAATTTATAGTCGCAATAGCATTGGACGTAGTAATCACGAGCGCGTACATGAAGCAGCTGCGAGCCGACTGCGATAATGGCGCAGTATTTTCGCTTTCAAGCTGCAACACAAGGGGAGTGATTTTTGTCCGGCACTGTATGGTCTATATCTACGTATTTGCATTTCAGTTTCAAACGCAACATATTCTGACTTATCAACAAGAAAGTTAATAGTTAAGCTTTGAACCGATAAGTATCGTGTCCAGCATTTTAACGATTTTTAATGGAACTATTTAAATGAAAGCTATTTAGGCAATCTAAATAGTCGTTATATCTACATATGTGCAAAGCACAGTATGTTTTTTTGTTAAATCTTATTATCAAATTGTTTACATTGAAGTCCAAAAACATCATGTAGGGGTTCTATAATATGCAGTTTACAGTTTATCACAACGAGTTCAAACTGATCAGATTTTGTTTTATCTATTTGAGGACATTCTCCCGAAGACCTAATTATTGACGCGTCAATCCTAGTAATTATTATCATCTTTATGTTTAACACTGTGAAACTAACATAACTTTTTAATGCATTGCATCAACATATAAACAAAATCAATAATGTGACGTTAATTAAATACCTGTTCAACATTTTAAATGCTCCAGAAAACTGTATTTGGTCCACAAACTGCACATCTGCTGCAGAACAGAAATATTGACCTCCGTTCTCTTCAACGAGGGATTGTTTTTAGATTAAAATGTATTGCTATTGATTAGAATAACAATAAAATGAATCCTGATTTAAGACATTCGAGTTCAATAACCAACGGTGGGAATTCGCCACATTACTTCATTACCGAGGTTTAGTTGTAAGAATATAGAGATTGATTTCAGTGACCTTGAAAAGGTAGATCATTAGTTTCAATTACTGTAGTATTTACAATCACCACAAGACTAGAAGTATTAGGTCATCATTGAAGAAGGACAAAATAAAAATTGCCGGTCACTATTGTTTTGTTGCATATTTTAAAATAATTTCTAAGCTACTTGTTTGAAATATACGATCGAAAAGGAAATATTGTTGAATTATTTAAGAAGCGTGCCTTTCTTTCATGCTTATCATTATGAACCAGTGTGCTTGTGTAAGACTTGGTGAAATCGCCAATTAATTTGTCAATCTCGTCTCACTGTAAAGGGATGGGCAAGTGTGCTAGCACGAGTACTCCAATCAAAGACAACACAACACAAGAATTAAATTTGATGATAATGTATTGAGTGACTATATGGTGCTGGTCTTGTCTGAGCTTCCGAGCTGGTACCTATTGGTAAAGAGAGCTAATACAGTTGATTCAGCATGTACGGAAGCAAAGACAAAAGAGGACGAGATAGGGTAAAACTTGCCCTCTTGGGCATTCACAGGTCACATGACCAACTACTAGACCAACTGCGATTGGTTAGAACTCGGAACAAGCTACTCCACCAGTCCCCATGGTACCCCCACTGCCCCAGTGCTTAGACTTTGAGACATCTGGGATCAATCTGTAAGCTATCTTTGTTGACTTACTTTCATTAGGAAAAGGGAAAGATTTGGGGATATTTTAAGTATAAATGAATACAAATCTGCACACTTTACACTCTCCCCCCCTTTTAAAAAGAATTTTGACTTAGATGAAAAAAGGAAAAATTCTATCCTTGCATGTAGCTTAATTGTAAGAACTATTCACATTTTTCACATTAGAGTCAATTACAGCGTCGCTTCTTTGCATTGTCCTGATCCGTCACTTGGACGAATCCCACACCGCGTACCGTCACCGTCAGGGCCTTCCCAAAGTCATTGTTTCTGGCCAGCGGACGATGTTGATCTGAGAGGACTTTCCTCCGCTGGACCTCAGTCTGATTGTCAGCAACAGACTTGTAGTGGTAGAGCTTGGGGTCCGATGTTGCTGGTGGGACAATGCTTCGCCCCTCCAACACTTGAGACAAGCATATCTCGATGGCGACAGTGCCATTCAGGGTTGGATGAACAGCGTCTTTGAGATACCAGCCAGGCATACTCCCTCCTTTCCTGTCCTTGAAGATCTTGGTCATGTCCAAGACTGCGAACTTGTGGTGATTGGCTAAGCACATGAGGTCCCAGTTGAACTTGAGCCGCAGTTCCTGGATCTTCACAAGAGAGTTCTTATTTCTGGAGTTTCGTCGCCAGCCCGCTTCGTAAACGGTTGTCATGACTAGCGACGAGGAAATGTTCTGTGCAAGGTGTATTATTTTAATCACCTCGTCTCGGATGAACTCAGATCCCTTGTTGTCGTTGGGAATATTGTTGAGTCCAACACACAAGACAAGGCGCTGAACTTGGACACCCTGCACAGCAGCCTTATACAGGATTGGAAGGAGGTCCTGTGTCTTCATCCCACCGAAGACTCGAATGTCTGCTGACACTCCTTGGTGGAACGCTGGGTCCACTGACCGGAAGAGTGAGTCCGACAAGATGAGTAGAGGCGATGTCTGGGGCAGGTCGACATCGAGCCATCCGCGTTGCTGGAACATACTGGAACGCTTGTCCTCTGGATTTCTCTTCAGGTAGTCTGGATCCACATCTTTGGCTGCGCCCAGTTGCGTCAAGGATGAGACGTCTAGGTGGGGGATGCTGACACTCCGTGTCCTCTTTGAGGGTCTGACTCGCCCTTCAGACACCGGCTGGGTTTCCGAGTTCCCTGAGGAACATGAGGAGGTTAAGCTGGTGCTTTGGGGGTGGTCTTCCCGAGGAGCTGAGGGCTGGATACCGACACTTGGTTCGGGGTTGAAGGACGCTGCTGACTGCTTCTCTGTCGGTGCTGATGACATCTGGCTGCTTCCTGCTTGTGCTCCGGGTTGTCTCAGGGAGTTGATCGATTCCGCCAACTGCTCCTCCGTCCATCTTAGGGTTGTCCGAGCTTGATCACGCTGGATCCGGAAAATGTCCCTCTCTCTGCGAACAACTTCTAGTTCTTGAAGAAGGGATTCAACGGTCCAGGATGTCATCTTGGATTCTGAAACATAACCAAAAGGAGGAGCACACAGAGCCAGCTAAGATGACATAATTATAAGGCATAGCATTAACACAATGTTTTGTTAGCATGTTATTTTAAGCAAATGGATGATTGCAACATTTACATTATTGGAAAGAATGGCTGCAGAAGAAGTTTTTTAGCATAATTCTTTAACACAGTCCTTTTAAACTGGTATAAGAAACCTGACAGAAAGGATTTCCATTCAGATCAAACTGGAATCGTCGTGGAGGCAGCCTGCTTCGCTGTGATCGACGAGGACGTTGATCAAGGGGAACCGGCTGTGTCTGCTGAGGTACACCCGTCATATCCTCTGCTGGCTCTGCATCATCGGAGGCAGCTTCATCAGCATCTTCAATGACGGGCAGCATCCCAGGGTCTTCCTCAGGCAGCAGGTCTACTGGATCGGCCAGGTCCACTGTATCTGGAGGGTCGGTGTTTCCTCCAGGTACCCAATCTTCTCCAGATACCTGCGGCTGTGTTGCATCCCTACTTGTCTCTGGTTCTGAGGGATCAGCTTCAGTTTCCACTGCACCTGATTCCCGAGCGAGGGTTCCAGCAATGGGCACGTCAGACTGAGAGCCCGGAACGCTATGAGTTGTAGGGATGGTGTCGAGAGATGATGGTTCTATCTGCTGATCATGTGGCTGGAAGGGTTGCGCCTCCGGGTTCAAGTTGCAATTTGGGACAACTTGTACAGTCACATTATCATGATTTTCATACTCATCACTATCATCACTAGACTCATCATTTGCTCGGTCATATTGTGGTCGAGCTTTGGTTTTTGACCTCGTGCGAGGTCTTCTGGGCTGCTGATCTCTCTCTGGTTCTTCTGCCTCGAGAGGTATGGAACCAACAGGTAATAAGAGATTGCGATGATAAGCCTTTGGGGGTTTGTCTTCGTTCTCTGGTTTAACAACATAGACGGGGAGATCGCCTTGCTGTCTTTCTACCAGGAAGACACCCGGCTTCCATCTGTCAGCAATCTTGTGCTTCCCCTGTACTCCGACGTTGCGCACAAGTACTCGATCTCCTGGCTCTAGAGTCGATGCATGAGCTTTTCTGTCGTAGTACAGCTTGTTTCTTATTGCTGACTTTTGGGCATTTTCTCTCGCCACTTCGAAAGCAAACTGGAGACGTCTTTTTAAGTCCTTCACATACTGCTGGGGCCCTTTGCTGCATCGGCTATCCGGGTCGGTTCCAAACATCATATCGATGGGTAGACGGGCATGTCGGCCAAACATCAGGTAGTATGGGGAATACCCTGTTGTATCATGTGTGATGCAGTTATAGGCATGAGCAAGGGGACTGACATATTTTCTCCAATCCTTCTTTTGGCTATGGTTGAGAGTGCCAAGCATGTCGAGCAGTGTCCGATTCATCCTCTCAGTGACTCCATTACAGCGAGGGTTGTAGGGCGAAGTCCGAATTTTCTTTGTGCCTGTCAATTCACATAGCTTCTTCACGACCTTTGACTCAAAGTCCCGTCCTTGGTCAGACAATATGTGTTGGGGATAACCATAATGGCAGATGAGGTTTTCCCATAAGGCCTTGGCTACTGTGGGGGCCTTTTGATCTTTTGTTGGTATGGCCATGGCATATTTGGTGAAATGGTCGGTTATCACAAGAACATTCTCAACACCTCCTTTATCTGGTTCAATAGAGAGATAGTCAATGCACACCAGTTCAAGCGGGACTGATGGCAGAATTGCTTCTAGAGGTGCAGTCTGTTTCCGCGCCTTCCTTCGGATACACCTTTCACACTTGGAGCAGTAGGTTTGGATGGATGTAGCCATAAACGGCCAAAAGAATCGCTGACGAGCTAAAGATAAAGTGCTGTTGCTGCATGGATGTCCAACTTGATCATGGACTCCCTTGATAGCTTCTTTTCGATACTCCTTTGGTACAACCAACTGTTGACGATCAATTCCTTTCTCGTCCGTTATCATTCGGTAGAGGACATTCTTCTTGATGACAAGCTTGGAAATTTCCCTCAGATAAACATGCGCTTCAGGAGATAATTTTGACATGTTTGCCTTTCTTGGTTCTGTTTTTGATTTTATTATAGAAAGTATCTTGGTAATATCCGTGTCTTGCGACTGTACTTGTTCCCAGTCTATTGGCTGTTGAGACTTGTCATTCGCTGATGGTGGATTGACGAGGCTATCGGGGACTGCATTCCTTGAGCAAGAGAGGGCTTCAACCAAGGCGGGTTTGTCGATGTTGGTGACAGACACATGTTGAGAAAAGGCGTGTATCTTCTTCTCTTGTCGACTCATATCAAAAGAATGATGTGTCTTCGTAGGCCTAGGAGTTGGCTGCACACCATGACATTGGAGGATTGCCTGAATGGATCCCGATGAACACTCCTTCATCTCTGCTTTGTCGTCAATCGGCGAAGTTCGGTTGACTAACCAGTCAATCCTTTCCTTGTCCCTCATAAATTCTGCATCTTCTTCTTGTGGGCCTTGAGGTAGTCGGCTGAGAGCATCGGCGTCTGTCATTTGGTTTCCAGGACGATACTTGATGTTAAAGTTGTAAGCGGCAAGGGCGGCTAGCCACCGGTATCCCATTGCGTCGACCTTAGCTGACTTCAGAACATAGGTAAGCGGATTATTATCAGTGACGACGGTGAATTCTGATCCATATAGGTAATCATGAAACTTGTCGGTAACAGCCCACTTCAATGCCAGGAACTCTCTTTTGTGAGCAGGATAATTTGCTTCACTTTTCGATAGGCCCCGGCTCGCATAGGCGATGACTTTTAGGTTGTCTCCTTGTTGTTGATAAAGGACTGCCCCCAGTCCGGTTCTGCTTGCATCTGTGTGAAGTTCAAATGGCCTTGATAGATCTGCGTATCCTAGGATTGGTGGTGTTGTTAATTTTTCCTTGATGCGTTCAAAAGCCTCTTGATGTATTTTGGTCCATTTGCCTCCGAAAGGTGTTTTCAGGGTAAGGTCATTCTTTCCAGGGGTCCGACCAAGTCTGATGAGAGTTTTCCTTGGAACATAACCGGCTGTCAGCGCGTTCAATGGTTTACATAGACGACTGAATCCTTCAACAAATCGTCGATAGTATCCCGCGAATCCGAGAAAACTCTTGAGCTCTCCAATGTTTGTTGGAACTGGCCATGCTTCCACAGCTTGGATTTTATTCGGATCTGGAGAGATTCCCTCTTCGGAGCATACATGTCCAAGATGCGTCACAGTTGTCTGGAAGAATTTACACTTTTCAGGGTCCAGCTTGAGGCCAAACTTCCGCAGTCGAGCGAGAGTTCTGAAGAGACGGTCTTCATGAGTAGGGACATCCTTGGAAAAAACAATCAGATCGTCCATATACACGACTAATTCCTTCAAATTCATGTCCCCGACACATCGATCCATTAGACGTTGGAAGGTCAGTGGACTGTTTACTAATCCCATACTCATTCGATTGTACTCAAAAAGTCCAAAAGGGCATACAAAGGCAGTATATTTGGCTGACTCCTCGTCCATCGGGATGGCATGAAATGCTGATTTCACATCGAGCTGGGTGAACCAAGTTGATCCATGGAGTGCTGCAAACAAATCTTCAACCTTCGGGATCGGATATGAGTCTCGAATCGTTCGGGCATTAATTTTCCTGTTGTCAACACATAGGCGTAATTTACCAGACTTTTTGCGAATGAGGACGATTGGGCTTGCATATGGACTTGATGATGGCTTTATTATATCTGCATCTATTGACTGTTGAAGATGTCGACGAAGGTCTTCAAAGTCTTGAGGCCGGACTGGGCGAGCTCTCTCCCGGAATGGTGTCTCCTCTGACAGTTTAATCACATGAGTGGCTTGGTCTGTCTTGCCAATGTCAAACTCATGAGTGGAGAACACATCTTCCATTGCTCGAAGCTTCCCTAAAATCCTTTCCTTATCTTCCTGTGGTAACGGCGAGTCACCAAAATCAAAGTGAAGCTTTGACTTGTCGGTTGATTCTTCAGGGTTGGATAGTTGGGTGGCTTTGCAATTAACAAGTAGGCCGGCTGGGTCCTCATCCTCTTTAAATCGGTTGTACACCCAGTCAAGGGGGGTGACGTCCTGAGGCAGGTACAGGTCAGCTAAAGCCTGACGTGGCGGAATGTGTATGTCCCTCGATGATACATTGTGGACCAGTACTTTCACCTTTGGAAGATTTCCTGTCGTAGAGATGACGGCATTCATTACTTGGAGATCTGTGCCAAAAACTTGTTGATGATTAACACCCTCTTGGATCATGATTGTCTGGACTGTTGATGGAATATCCGCTTTTCTGGCCAGGCCGCGAAGTTCAACTGTTTGTCCTGCGGGTACCTTTACTGATTTCCTCCCCGTTAAGCGTACAGAGCCAAGACGTCCAGATGGGTCAGAAACGATGCTGCTGAAGATATAAGCCACTTCACTCCTGATTGGTAGGGTGCATAGGTAGGACTTGTTCCTTCGTTGACATTTCTCTGCAATCTTCCTGAACGTGTTGGTTCCCACGACGACTGGAACACGGGTTGAAAATGAGGTGTCAGGACATACCAAGGCAATTGACTGTACTTCTTCACTCGTGCCGGCAACTTCCCTCGGTAATGATATCTGTAGGCGAACAAATCCATCATACGTCACTGGCTGACCACCTGCTCCGTCTACTCTTAATGGAATATCCTCCAAACTTTCAACTGGCAGATGAGAGAGATGCTTTTTGTAGAAGGAACGGCTGACAGTGGTAACTTGTGATCCACTATCCAGTAAACCAGTGCAAGAGATCCGTCCAACTCTGATTCTTGACTCACAGGCGGGGCCCACGAGAGAGCTTATAATGTCCTCAGGTGAATCCTCTTCGGGTTGTAGTGGCTGCTCGGCGAAGCAATGCGCCAGTATTTGATCTGGTCCAAGGGAGAGGGTCGTCTTTCCTTTGTTCCTTATCTTAACCACTACTTCTCCAGAGTCGCCCGCCTTCATCGAGAAAATTTCCAGACTTGTTGGCATCTGCTGGGGTTCAGGTTTTCGAAGCTCAATCCTCCTGGATGTGGGTAAGATGATATTGCCCCTGAACTCCATGGTCCCTTCTGGCTTTATGTCGATCCGACAATTTTGTCGCAGACAGACTGCTCCAACTGGCATCATTTTAATTGAAACAGGTTTGGGACGTGTCGTGGTTGCTGGGGTCTCCTGTCCCTTTATTGTCTTGGAGACCCGTTGAAGTTTAAATCTCCCTTCTTTGTTTTCATGCTAACTTTCATCTCGTCTCTTGCCTTCATCCTGTCAAACACAAGATCCTTATTCTCAGGGTTTTGACAGTCCTGTCGACGATGATTAAAATCCCCGCAATTGTGGCAGAAATACCATCCTTTACTCCTTCTTCCATTTGACGAACGTTGGTCTTTAGGATTAGACGACCTTGCCGGACCTTGAAGGCTGGACATTTTGGCTGTCAGGACTCTCATCTCGCTCTTGAGTATGTCAATCTCTGAAGGACTGGGTGATGACGATGTGTCTTGTGCATGGCATTGGGCACTTTTCTTTGACACAAAGAGTTCTTCATCCAACTCCACTTCTTTTACGGCCTGCATCAATTCGGCAAGTTCCGGTGTGGATCCCTTCGGAAATCTAGCGCTGAGAAGTCCATATACACTTCTGTTGCAGTTCGTCGTCCGGAATTGGTTCAATCTGTTGAGGTTGAGGTCTTCTCTCCTGATTCCTCCATGTGATAGAACTTTTTGGAGCTCTAGTTCAAGCCGCAAAAGATACTCCGAGGGACGTTCAGCCGTTGATGTTGTCATCCGGTAGAACTTCTTCAAAGTGGATGCTCCATCATCGTAGCCCTTGTAGAGGATGGTGAGGTGCTTCAGTATCTCTTCTGCGGTTTCATTTTGGCCGAAACTGGTTGCCATGTCGAACGCCGGTGCTTGGAGGCTGCTAAAAATCTTCTGCTTCTTTCCTTCTTCCGACATTGACTGGTCTCCCAAGACAAGTTTCGCCATTTTGACCCATTCTTCAAAATCAACCTCTCCGTTTCTTGTGGGTCTGATGCCGGAGAAATTCTTTAGCCGGAAGTAGCTATGAGATGGCCGCTCCCAGTTTAACGACACCGCCTGTGGGTTGGGGCTTGAGGTGTGCCCGCTGCAGGTAACACATGAGGCAGTCTTTTGAGTAGCATTGGAACTACTCACCGCCGAGTGCTCTGAACCTGCAACTTGCCCACCTGCTGCCTCCACAACCGGTGTGGTTGAGTCGGACCCGGCAAGGGTGGATCCGGCATTCACATTGTCCACTCGTTTGATCTCATACTCCTCCTCTGCAATGGTTATTGTGTCATCCAGTGACAGCAGACATTTTGGCCTGCGGAACTCCATGAGTGCGACCTGACTTTCAGAGTCAGGGACGAGGATTGCCCGCGCTTGTCCGTGCCACTGCATAACTTCTTTCTCCACGAAGTCTGCTGTCATGCCCAGCGGAAGCCCCATGATCGCAAAAGATCGCTCAGGATCTGCTCCCTTGGCTTCCATGGAGGCGATAACATTGAATACCATGATGACTGAGTCTGTCTTAGTCTTTGTCAAGTTACTAAGATAGGAGTGATGAATTTTTTTTGTGTTCTTTAGGTGTTGCTCTGATTTTCGAGGAGTACACGAGCGCTAAAACACAATGCCCCACGTTGGGCGCCAATGTAAGACTTGGTGAAATCGCCAATTAATTTGTCAATCTCGTCTCACTGTAAAGGGATGGGCAAGTGTGCTAGCACGAGTACTCCAATCAAAGACAACACAACACAAGAATTAAATTTGATGATAATGTATTGAGTGACTATATGGTGCTGGTCTTGTCTGAGCTTCCGAGCTGGTACCTATTGGTAAAGAGAGCTAATACAGTTGATTCAGCATGTACGGAAGCAAAGACAAAAGAGGACGAGATAGGGTAAAACTTGCCCTCTTGGGCATTCACAGGTCACATGACCAACTACTAGACCAACTGCGATTGGTTAGAACTCGGAACAAGCTACTCCACCAGTCCCCATGGTACCCCCACTGCCCCAGTGCTTAGACTTTGAGACATCTGGGATCAATCTGTAAGCTATCTTTGTTGACTTACTTTCATTAGGAAAAGGGAAAGATTTGGGGATATTTTAAGTATAAATGAATACAAATCTGCACACTTTACACTTGTAGCATGTTTTAACATTTAGGGGCAGTTATTTTGACAAAATATGTAATTACATTAGAACACTGACCTCCAGCCAACGAAAATTTACTTGTGATTTCCATAGGAATTTATCTCAAATAAACTTCGTTATAGGAAGAAACGAAAATACTATCATCAAATAAAAAATATTCATTGTCATACCACCAAGTCCTATTATTGACGACATTCATTTTATTTCAGCATTTCCTATGTGTGAAAATAAAGAAAAGATGTACCAACATTCCTTGCACCTAAGAACCCAGGGAAACTTCAAGACAATAATACTAATATACACTGTGACAGTATCAGATGAACGTCCACAATGGCAGTACATGCAGGTAGATTACTGAAGACTGTCAGTCCTATTATTGACGACATTCATTTTATTTCAGCATTTCCTATGTGTGAAAGTAGAGAAAAGATGTACCAACATTCCTTGCACCTAATAACCCAGGGAAACTTCTAGACAATAATACTTTACATAACAGTATCAGATGAACGTCCACAATGGCACTACATGCAGGTAGATTACTGAAGACTGTCAGTTCATGTGGTAATTGACAAGTAAAACAGATTACTATGTCTTTGATATGGAGATGTTACAGCGTCTCAGCGCGATTGGTCATACATAACAGGAAGAGAACACTATGATAGATTACAATAGCACTGATGTGATAGGATAACATATAGAGACCGTCATATCACTTTGTTAATGTGTTAATGTGTGGACTGAATTGTATAAGAAGTAATATCAGATATATCCGGTGTATTTAGTACAGGCAACACTGATTCTTATAGCTTTATCCTTATTCACCCTCAGGATTTAAACATTATTTAAAGGAAACATGAAGCACACAATACATTTAGAGAGGTAAACAACTGCGGATGGACACACAGGCAAAATAGCCTACATACTTCCTCATCCGAAAGTAAACCTTACATTAATCAATTTATGAAAAAACTGTGGAAATGTAATGAAAATACACATGTCTGATAAAACCTTAATAGTATATATTACCGAGCTAAACTAAATAAAAACCAATTATTGAAGAAGTTATGAACAGATATTATCAAGGATTCATGTTCACTCTCTGACATTTGTTCATTGTCTCTTAGAAAAGTATGTAAACTTATATTATTCTGAAACATATATTGGCTGAAACTTAAAGGGGCAGTAGCACGTGTTTTGCAAATTTTATTTTTTCAAATTTCCCATTTATAATGATAGTTAATATCATTCATATTTACTTTAGAGGGTAAAACATCTTATTACACAAACCAATTATCCGTAGTGGTAATAACGATGTTGTGTATAAAGCAAAAATTGCATGGCGGCCATTTTATTGTGAACACAATTTATTATTTCTAATGACAAAAAACGTTTTCCATGGCTTTACGGAACCATGCACACTCATATTTTAGCTTGATTTTCTGAAGAGGGAAGGGTGTTTTACTGTTGGTGACATTATTTTTCAATTACATTTCATCGACTTATTTCACCAGAAAAACGTGCTACTGCCCCTTTAATGTGTCAATAAAGGAAATAATGCTGAGGGTCCTCTCGAGGCAGGTAGGTTTTCTAAGCAACATCTATCGACCAACGAATGTGACTTCACTTGAGACAAATACGTTTTAATATAAGAGATACAGTGTTGTCACAGGTAACAAAGTTCTTAAATTGTGACACATCTTGACACAGCGAGGTAATAAATAATATATCGAGATAAATTCTACTCACGCTTAGAAGTAAAGTGAGAAAATGTTTCGTTACGGCCGTGACGCTGTGAAGATGACAGTGTGACAGTATTTCCAATGCGTTGTCTAGCGTATTACTAGTCTTTACAGTAGATTGGAGAAAGGATATATATATATATATATATATATATATATATATATATATATATATATATATATATATATATATATATATATATATATATATATATATATATATATATATATATATATATATATATATGTGTGTGTGTGTGTGTAATGAGACAATCGCCTTAAACGCATTAAATCGTAGATTGTCGGAATTTCGAAAATGATAAATGTTTACATTTTAAACATTTGATTGAAACCATATTAAGAGATGTTGTGGAACTGATCCAGATTATGAAAGTAGCGAATTGGTCTGAGGAGCATACCTTTTCTTAGAATAGTTGACCATTACAATACACCTACAGTATTATTCAGAGCATCTAAAGCTCCCTTTGCTATCATATAAGCCCACAATAGTAACACATGTGCATATTAAAGGTACTATACACAGTATCAAGGGAGACACACATTTTCATTTACAAATGTAAATTTCAGAATTGTAAATCACTTTTATAGATTTTCGAATTTAATTTCTATCAGATATAGAATAGAAAAAGACATCTCCTTTAGCAAGTGTACTGCTGACAAATTCTATCAGTCATGGATGCTGGATCATATTTTCTTTTCTTCAGAAGAGCAGCACCAGTAATGAACATTGATCCATTTTGAATATCATATAAGAATAATTTGCTTGTATATTGTACTACACATTTAAGGGGATTTAAACAAATGTGTATCTGAATGTGAATGTGAATGTGAGATTGAGTGTTGTATGTATGTGCAAACTCCCACTCCCGTAAAACCTATTTGTGCAAGTGACTTCCATTTCCCTGGAATGGAGGTCGGTTTAATAAAACAGGGGTGGATGACTAAAATGATTTGAAAAAATTAAAAAAAACTTCAAATTTAAAGCATTATTAGTGAACTTCCTTTGCTTATTATATATAATCAATAATCTCATTGCCTAGTGGAATAGCTAATAGCTTGTTTATAAAAATACAAAATGAAAGTGGATAATAGAATATTTAATGTCTTTTCTTTCTTGTGTACGACAACGCATAAAATATATATGAGGATCATCTCGAACACAATAGTTGATACAACGTGTGGTCAGTCTGTGTACAAATGCATATTCAAACTTTAATACGAAGTAAAGCAACTCCCATAACCTTTACGAACGGAAATTGAAATCATTTACCACCAACCAAGAGCAAAATTTATTGAAAGAGGGAATTGAATTACTTTTAAGATACTGAAATGGTTTTGCCCTCGAGAAGAAGGTAGATTTCAGCATTAAGGATGTTTTCGTAAGACAAGAAACACAAATGTTTGGAAATCTGAGATTTACCATTGTTGTTCATGTCAACGAACAATGAAACATCTGATGGAAATAACGAATGGAAATACAGCAAAAGCAAACAATATCGTGAAGTACACTAGAAGAGACATTGCACCTTGAAAAAGTAAATTACAAATTTTAAGCGAACAACTTGATCAATACTCAAATTAGTGTCATTCAATTCTGAATATTGTTCAATGAAACTTGATCACTGTCAAATCATCGTGCAGACTCAAAAGAAGTGAGTGAAAAAGGGAGAGATAATAGCTGTTACATCAGGGTAAAGTTATGCGCATTGGGCCATCTTTCGGAGTAAGTTTCGGTGGCCAAGTGGGTAAGCCTTTGGGACAGTTAGAACTTGCGATTCCTGCCTGACTCTGAGGGTATGGGTTAGAATCCCGCCAAAAAACGCTACCCGCAATATAGCATAAAATAGAACGTTTTCAGAAGAATAAAAGTTGCAAAATAGTGCATCTACCTGAATACGAACTCACATTGTTCGGAGGTTTCCTCACGAAATCTTCTGATGAAGGCCCGTAGCCTCGCATGTTCTGATTCAGGTCACTTCCAACAAAAACTTTCTGTGAGAGATACTAGGGGCAGGTAACTCCAAATAGCCATCCTTTCGTCTGTTTCCGTAACATGCGGAATATGTTACCGAATGATTCCGAATGTGACTGGGTTTAACTGGTACAGAACACTCACCTATAAGGATTTTTCTCAGACCTTGTGGCGAGGAATCTATAGAACCATTTCGTACCCTGATATGAACGATTTTGCAGATTTTATTCGGGCCGATTTCAATCAGACTTATTACAACAGAAACATGATACATTGACGATAATCGTAAGAGTTGATTTCTAGATATTGTAGTAGCGTGCCATACTCATTACACAATGCAATGGGACTTGATTTCAACTGACGTGCTGATTAACCACTGATTATAGGTTTCCACTCTATTCGAACATTGACAAGATACAATTTTATATCACTGCATGATCTCATTACTTCGTGGAATAAGATTTCCAACTGTCAACTTAAAGCTTGTTTTCCCTCAGTTATTATTTGTCATGTTTTATTAAATCATGTTGCAATCACTGTCAAAGCTCAATAGTAATTGAATCAATAAATTTCACAATCTGTTCAGGGTGTTTGGGTGATACGTGTGGGAAGGGGAGAGAGTAAAGAGTCGCGATAGTTTGCTTATTCTTATGTAATCTGTCGCTCCAGGAAGGCATTTATTAAAGGTCGATTGGTGGGTGAGTCATTGAGTGACAGTATGCGAACATAGGCAGCACTAAAAAAAAAATTCTTCTAAGGAACGAAAATCACTAGATGCTTAAATCGTTTGTGAATATGAATTATCTTAACTGAATGTCTGGAGAAAACTCATTACATAATAAGTGAGTTTTCAACCTTAGATCATAATTCAGACATATTCTGAAAATGGTGCTAGGGGCCTGACCTGTTTATAATTCTATCTAAGCTCAGGAAGCTTATCCCTGAGAGGTGGAAAGCCTCTTTATAAATGGCCGATTATTAAATATTGTTATAAATGTGTTCATGTTTAATACAGGAAAGGCCCACGTACAGTTTCATGATATCATTTGCGTCATGCAGACTATGATGCCATTAGAAATGATACTGATAATCCTGTTTTGTTCCGCTTCACATAATGGACGTTACAATGATGAAAGATTCGTTTGATGTGAGGATTAAAAAGCTAATCTATTACCATGCGTGTATATATCATTGCTACTGGGAATGGAGCATTAACACCTGACTTGTTATGCAAGCAAGTCCACATGATCCAGCTTATGGTAGGTGATATGTTAAAACTTGTGGAAGTTCGAATGATTATTAGACTATTTCGATCTTTAATCATGAGTTCAGTGCACTTTCAGTACTCCATAGACACAAGTACATAAATACAGGTACGGGCATAAGGCGTTATTTGCTAAACAACGCTATATAGGGATGTTTCTGAGAAAACTTCAAATTTAGATAAAACTAGTGTTTAGGGAATGACTGACTGAAGTCAATTTCAGCTGACCATTGTTGGTCTTCGACTAACCACTGAAAGTGGTCGTTCTTTAACATATATTAGCTACTGTTAAAACTGTCTTAGCCTTAGGATAGTATGTACTCATCTTGAGAATATTAAAATTGGTGATTTACTCATATGCTTTTTTGCATAAATGAATAGAACATCACATACAGTTATCTATTCTTTTGATATTACCGGTATATGCCGGTTGCCATCATATTTATTTACGAAATTCACGAGAAATCGTTTTTGTAATCGAGTTCAACAAGAAGGCGAAACATCCAATTGACACGTGATTACAAGAGACAACCCATCTCTGTTATAATTGGTCGATATTTGCGAGTGACGCGACTCGGGAAACTCCGTAGATCTACAGAAGTGTAGAACTAGCTTAAACCACATTGAGAAAACCTAATTCAATTACTTTGAGATGCATAATACACGATGTTGCCTCTGATTGATATCTCAGATCTAATCAAAAGTTTCCATTTCCTATAATTGTAATGATATACACACAATGAATATGAATAAGTTACAGAAAATACAATCAACAAAAATTAGCTAAACGATAAGAAAAAAACAATATTTCCTGGACAACAACTTATTGGGTCCATACTCACGACGTTTCAGATTCCATCTGATGAAGGAGTTAGCATATACTCCGAACCGTTAGGAATTATTGCTTTTCTTATGTATTCCGCTTCTAAATGCCCTTCAAAGACTAACTAAATTATGTCAGAAATGTTCGTCCGTTTACATGACCTTACGAAGGTTGTGTATTTTCATTTAAGAAGCTTTACAAATTGTAGATACATCAACTGACCTTATCAATCCACTTACAGCGTACTATTAGAGACGATAGAAAGTCGCACATAAATGTGTATTGTCAACAGAGTCTAATAGAAATTAACAATGGTAATGACAAAACAACTGAACGTGAACGTTCAATGATACTGGAACTGCTCCCTCAAAGTGTCATAATGCTCCAATCAGTGGATGCCGCATCCCGCCTTAAGTCAATTATTTGGTGTAAAGACAGCAAGGAAGAGCAAAACTTCTGACATGGATACCCATTGAAATAATTTTGTTCTCAATTTTGTATCCTTTTTCACAGAATCAATGACAAAACAGCTTAGTTGCAGCATCGAACTGTCACGAGTTGCCAATTAAAATCGTAACATGTATTTATTACTGACGATGGAAAGAAAGTCGATAGAAATAAGAACAGTGTCTAAATTTGGGTTTCGTCAGTTGCCTCTTCCTTTAAAGAATTACACAGTGGCAGTTTGAGAACGACACACACACAATTCAAACAGTTACAACGATGTATAGTTTATAAAATTATGCATTTCAAATTTTAAGACAATTCTCCAGAAAAAGATGAATAACATTGGCACAAAGACTCTTTTATAATCTAATTCTTGTGAGCAGTAAGTCCTTTTTTTAATATCTCATTTCAGCATATACCAATTACAATTCACGAACATTGAATTACGTAATACAACGCCATTACAGCAAACTGACGCTGGATGAAAAATTAACGCATCCACGCAATAACTAACTAAATACTTCATTCCGCCATTTAATCGTGAATGAGATCACTCTTAAACTATCTTGTCATGCATAAAAATCGACTATATTTTTAAAAAAACCTTCCGATGATTTCACACAAGAAAGAAATCATGTAATAATCAATCGCCACCAGCGTTTAAGCACTATTAAGGTGGAAACGAGTCAGGAAAATGACATTTAATTTGTGCGTGCACAATTTGGACCACGCATTTTTGCATGCAAGACATTTCTGAAGTTCTTTCATTTAAACTATCAAAATATTAAAAATCATTAAAACAAATTTGTTGAAGGAATATTTATGGATTTATTAAACCCGTATTTCAGATACATGAAATACATTTTTCACAAACATTTGCATGACTCATGTTTCAATTTTCTCTAAATAATCGCAAGGATTTAAAGGATAAACAATCATATACATGTTACAAAGATATCATTTTTGGTTACAGTTGGTTTTATATTTTTTTTGGTGACTATCAACAGGATTCATCAACTGATAAAGAAATAATTGATCAAGTCAGATGTTTCATGGGAGGTGTTCCATCGCATATCAACCATGCGCATCTGCTTATGTACCAGACTTGAAAGCTGTAATTGACAATGTATGATGAACATTCGGCGCGAGTTGATTTTATTACTGTTTTAAATCCAGTAGTTATGATTCAAAGAACTACAAGATCGGTGCCCCAATGTACTTTTCATCTTAATCAACGTATGACGTCACAACATTTGCAGTTATGAATATTTGGCTTATTAAATATGTTTCCCATTTCTTTGTTGGCAAACAATTACCTTCATTTATAAATATCAATACTCATCCAACGCATACAGGACACTAAGATTAGATCTTTATGGAATCGATTCCTCCAAGCACGTGCTGCTCTACTTTTGCTCACAGGTTTAACGCTTTACTAGTCATTAAAAAAAGGTTTCAGTATTTTGATAAAATTTGTAGACAACTTGCCAAAAAAAGCTATCTCATTAAGACAAGACTTCTCACAGATTTTTAAAATCCAAAGTAAGCAAAGAAATCGGGAAGGCGTTTCCCAGTTTTAATATAGATCTCGTCTTTTATTTTTATTATTAAAGCAGTTTGGTCAACCCACACACACTGTTTAAAATGGCGACATATTCAAAATATTGATCGATTGTACTACCTACATGTATTTATATTCCATACCTCCTTCTTTAAACATCGTTGGCGTTTTCACGATGGCGAGAAATGAACATGTCATGTTGGAGATGAAATGTTGACTAGCTAGTCATTGCACTCATCAATGTTGAAACACATGGTTTCACCAGTAACATTAACATACTCGTTGACTTTTTAACTTTCATAGTTGCCCTGGGTAGCCTTTTGGATAAAGGCGCTGAGATAGCAAGCGCGAAGGGTTACGGGAATGTTGTGTGCTTGTATTTAGAAATTCCAAAACAAAGTGTATTATTCTTCAAAACATGACGCTCTACTGAGTCTGAGCATACATACATACATACATACATTGTACATACATACATACATTGTACATACATACATACATACATTGTACATACATTGTACATACATACATACATACATACATTGTACATACATACATACATTGTACATACATACATACATACATTGTACATACATTGTACATACATACATACATACATACATTGTACATACATACATACATTGTACATACATACATACATACATTGTACATACATTGTACATACATACATACATACATACATTGTACATACATACATACATTGTACATACATACATACATACATTGTACATACATTGTACATACATACATACATACATACATTGTACATACATACATACATTGTACATACATACATACATACATACATACATTGTACATACATACATACATACATTGTACATACATACATACATACATACATTGTACATACATACATACATACATTGTACATACATACATACATACATACATTGTACATACATACATACATACATTGTACATACATACATACATACATTGTACATACATACATACATACATTGTACATACATACATACATTGTACATACATACATACATACATTGTACATACATACATACATACATTGTACATAAATACATACATACATTGTACATACATACATACATTGTACATACATACATACATACATTGTACATACATACATACATACATTGTACATACATACATACATTGTACATACATAAATACTTACATATATATATACATACATACATACATTGTACATACATACATACATACATTGTACATACATACATACATACATACATACATACTTACATACATACATACATTGTACATACATACATACTTACATACATACATATATACATACATACATACATACATACATTGTACATACATACATACATACATACATTGTACATACATACATACATACATTGTACATACATACATACATACATTGTACATACATAAATACTTACATACATATATACATACATACATACATACATTGTACTTACATACATACATTGTACATACATACATACATTCATACATTGTACATACATACAAACATACATACATTGTACATACATACATACATTGTACATACATACATACTTACATACATACATACATACATACATACATACATACATTGTACATACATACATGTATACTTACATACATACATACATACATACATACATTGTACATACATACATACATACATACATACATACATTGTACATACATACATACATACATACATACATACATACATACATACATACACAGTGCAGTTAATCGCAGATGCATCGGTCGATGTTTTTTTGTCTAACGGGTTGCCATGTGTGAGAGTTGCAAGATAAGTTACAACTACGACCGTCACCAGAGACGAGCGGTCCCGTAAACAAAAGATTTAATGGACATTGTGTCCCTGTTACCAAGCAGTACACATGGAACCTGTTGGAGAAGGGGGCAGTGTAAGACAGATAACCTCCCTCCGTCTTACATGTCATAATCAACAAGGGCTTGTGATTATATGTTTAATAATAATAATAATAATGGATATTTGTACTGCGCAAGTTATCCACTCACGAATGCATGATCAATGCGCTTCACATTGTTACCCTGACGGAAGTGTACTTTCGAAGGTGCCGAAGCGCTACACGAAGCCATGTACACCAGTTATTTCAGGTACCCATTTATACAGCCGGTGGACCCAGGTTACAAATTTCACTTAGTGTTAAACCAGATCAATGGCGTAAGTAACACCACTCGCCTGATCACTTCCTTAATTGTCACTTGAATAGACTTCCACATGTTTACTCAACTGAAACATAGGGTTAATTAAATGTACACAATAAAAAAGTGTTCCGATGAATGTGTTGTTTTATTGTATACTGCCATCCTTTTTTCAATACTTGGTTAGAAAAATACTTAAATATATTGAACCGTTGCATGGAAATTTAGGGAAGCAAATACACAAAGATAATGTGGTGTACCTATCGTTTGTATCATTAAGGAAATATTAGTTCGTTTATTAGTCCAAGAACACCTTTCCAGTAAGAAAAGGATTTTATTACAATAAGTGCGTTTGTCTTTTCAAATAGTTAAAATAATTATGTGCAGATAAAGCGGTATCATTCTATTAGAGCCCGAAATAACCCAATCTTAGGTATACAGATGGACAGTCCAGCTGTGACACATTACAGGATATCTAACAGTATTTAAGATACCGACAGATTGCCTAAATTCACTGCAGTTTCCAGATAAAATATCAGTTATACGTATTTCTTTCCAAAAGGTATAGAGGGAGATAACTGCGTTCGCCTTATTTCTCCAAAAGGTTTTATGTCAACACATTATCTTGAACTACACTTTTTGGGGTTCAACGCGGTTAATTGATCACACAGCGGTGATAACACACCGTGAAGGATGACATCGCTCCAGTAGGGTTTATACAATTTGAAATGAAGTGTATTTTTTAAGAGTTTGCACATGGATACGAGAACTGTTTCCTACAGACAAATGACAAACAAGGTTATTTATTCCATAAACATATTTCTATGATACAATGATTGTACATTGTATTACTAACACATGTCAAGTCGCATGCTAGTTATTCTAGCATTGAGTGATATCAATGCATGTTTAGGATTTGTCTACATTGTGCTGCAAATTGACCTTTTCGTGATCAGTATTAGAATGATGATATGTTTTGAAAGCGTTTGACATGTTCAACATCAATATCAATCGTAACCTAACCAGTATAACAATAATACATGCATATAACTCTTTCTTTAATACGTATTTAGATGAGCTATAACCTAATATAACGTAATCAATTAAACGGACAATTATAAATTAATTTTACAGAATAGTTTCAAGTATTTAGATAGTTCACCTGTATGTACATTTCAAATCAATTGAAATGTACATGTACAACCTCAACATACATATTATTTGATCACCAAAAGTTCACATTACGACACACAACGACGCTTATTAAAGGTTTGAACGGATGCGACAAGAAATTGTACAGGAAAGGTAAATCGATACTGGCGGAGACTCAATACCTATCAAGGTTATTTGATTACGCCATTAACCATTCAATCTTTAGCCAGGCCCATTAATTCAAATTGAAAACTGGTCGTTCAGAATTTGATTATTTTAAGGTTAACCAAACCGGCTCAGGCTAATCTTTATAAATAGTCCCATAAATTATCTAGTCATTCGATTGCAATTCATTGACTGATAAAATTAAATGAGTAAGGACGGGTAACAATGGAAGCTATCTGCATTGTTGAAATACGGTTTAATGGGTGCAGAATGCACCTTCCCTGTTTCGTTATCTAAGAACGGAGATAGAATCTTAGTAATGTTAAATGAATATTACTCGATGATAATATATACAAATCTGGATATTTCTATTACAAATACATTTGGAAAATAATAAAGCAACACACAGCTTTGTTTCACAGAAATCTCGATCTAATAAGAAAGAAGACAATGTTTCAGGAAAACAATTTGTGATTCTAGGTAGAACAATCATGTAGCAGCGCTGAAGCGAAAGTTCACTTAACTAACGGTTCACTGTCTTTGGATAAAGGCTTATACAATAGCTTTCAATTTTGTGTCAAAATTCCGTTATAATGGAAAATACTTGTAGTAATGTGCTTTGGGTCAGTCTCTCAAATGAAGTGATGACACTTTACTTACTGACTTTTTAGCTAAAGACACTCGTAAAAGCAGTATAAAGCTTTAAACTCACAAAATCACGAAAAATAAAACACCTGTTAAAGACCCACAAACCCCGACCATATCACTTTTCGGTTTTTATACAAGCATATTCCAAGATGACGAGGATTCCACTTGATATATGTCAATTCAACCAATAAACATCTTTTATAACGCCTTTTTAGAACGCCGCTCAATTGCGCCTCGTAAAACTTTAGCCGATAGCGAATGCCGCGTGCTAGGCCTTGTGACGTAATACTCAGGAGTCGCTTGGCGTCTAATGACAGAATCCACTAGAATTAGCCTTACATAACTGCCTAAATAACATATTTACCTTTGTCCTTATACAACAAAATTACATATATACACGCCCCGTAAAACGTACTACAAATGGCAGTGGATATCAATACTGTTAAATACTGGATGTGACCATTGCTGGACCCGTAATTCTGCAATGTGTTTTGGAACAATTCTTATCGTTGCCCAATATGGCGGCGGCACGCATATCATATGATGATGTTCAAACGTCACAGAGATCTAGTACAAAATTCTTACGGATTATAACGGTGTTAAAACGCGTCATTCATTGACTCATGGGTATGTTGAATAATTTTTGTTTTCACATTCGTCCTTATGCAAAATAACAAAATATATTTTCAGTATTTTTGTTTATCAATGTAGCGATATGTAATAAGTGATAATATAGTATATTGTAATAAGTACAAACCAGCAACAATGATGAAAACTATATGATTTTCTTAGTTGTAATGCAACTATTCTATTAGCAAAATAAAGTCACCATGAGAAATATTGACGCAGTAGATTTCAAGCTATAGGCCTATTCAAACACAAAATCAAGCACAAAAAAACAAAACAAAAACTAATAATTACGTTTATAAAAAATAAATAAATTGCATGATCTTTTCTATTTTCGAATTGTCAGTTATTCATTTCAAAACATATTGTAGCTAATAAGATAACCTAACACTCTACTCGATTGGTAAAAGAACAAATCTAAAATCAGCGATTGAATATCGAAGAATGTTTCTAAAACTCCGAAATTACTACCTACGGACGCACAAATACCCATTCTATCGGAAACTTTCAATGTCAAAACGTTCTTATTATGTTTTAAACGAATTATCGACGAAAATCGACAAATCGTCTAAGGGTTTCATTGAGCAACTACTGTGTATGACGTCACATCGCTAACGAAAGCTAACGGCGGCCCGACAAACTGTTTAAGAATTGGGATAATTAGCAGGCCAATTTTACTCACTTTGAACGGCTATATCATGATACGTAGGTGACGCTTCGAAATAATCGTTTGTGTTTTGCTTACTTGAAAGTATTGTCTATATGAATAAACGAATTAACATAGAAAAAATAGAGAGATGATATTATTTTTAAATTCAATAAAATTGCCTTAATGAACAAATAAGGTCAGTTTTAACGGTACTGGCTTATCTAAAGAGAGACAAGATTTCAATAAACGTATTAGCCACAAACAAGCGCAAATTTTTTCACAGATGTAGGCTATTTCTCTATTTTTGTTCAAAAAGGGTCTGAAAGTTTAATGTCTGGCTAGCTTCTTATCATGTAGGATACAACATGGTTTTGTGTATGAATGTCACATGTTGTTTGCAAGTTCTTCAAAAACAACAGTTAGTTTGGGTAAAACTTCAGTACTAGCAACTTTTTGTTCATATCTTCATAATATTGCATATGGTGGATTTTTATTTTGACGAATTGGTCAATAAATAAGTTATTGTTATGTCTGGGGAAATATAATGTATCCTAATATTCAGACTAGACTAGCGTGTTGCTTAATTAATTTCCAGGTGTATACTTCGGAACCTTGCTGTAGGAATAAGAGTTTTACACGTACAACGTCATACAGCAGAAATGATCTTACCCTTCAACAACTCTATAATTAATGTGAAACAGATGTGTCACATCGACATTCATTTAACATTCTAGACGCAAGCAGTCCCTGTCTTAGACTTTAGAACACTTCCCCGCTGAGTGCACTTCGGTTAAAGTCTGAGATGCATCGTGAGATCTAGACGAGTGTAGACTGTGCTTGAGTCCGTCCTCTACCTCATTCTGGACCAGATACTTGAATGATCTAGGGTTTCACAATAAACAAGTATGTCTCTTCAATAAGGTTATTTGTTGTTTTGACGAACGTAACTGAAAGTGAATAAAGGTCGCAGCAACACTTGTTTTTATATCGTCAACAAGATATAAAATTACGATTCAATAGATTTATCAATGAATATCTCTAAGAATTTCAGTGATGTATGTCAGTTTACACCACGAGGCAAATGACCTCGAGATTGTAGTACATTTGAACTTAATTTTAAATAAATGACTTGCGTTTCCTGGAATTAATCAAGATAATCAATGTTTCGTGACTGGGCGTCGCCTTTCTCGGTATAATTCACAGAATCTATACTACTGTTGATCAATTTTGTCAGAATGTTCCCTAAGAATTGCTTCGAATGATAATACATGATACAAACGCACATACTTAATATATCCATTTGTCCAAAAACACATACACATGTACGTTAACAAAATGAAACAACAATTTATTAATTAAGAATGGTTAATCATATTACTAACTTTGTGTTTTATTCCATTGTTTCTAAATAATTTCGAATTTAAATTTTGCAACTCTTTCATTTTGAGTGTCAGGTGACGGCGTTATATTTGCGGCTGTTCTTGAACCAGAGCAATCGAACGCACCAACTCTTATCAATGGCATTAGTGTTCTGTGTAAATGCCCAATCAGAGCAATGTCTTGGAAGTCACTTTAAAACATGTCCAATCCGTCTACGTAATGGCAAAACTTTGTTCCGTTCTTTTAATCACCCATTACCTTATCAAGTTACGGTTTATCAGGTTATCAGGAAAAGAAATGTTAAATCATTATTTTTGTATACATGTTTCAAAGTATGGACAACCTCATTCAGTGTATCATTTCAATATTCCATTTCCTCATGGTCTAATAATGTCATAGGAACATTTGTGTAAAATTGTTCCAACCTGTAAGCAGATACCACTTAAAATAACTAATTATACGTACACTCCACTTTTGTCCTGTAATCTTGAAAAGAGCTGGAGTACTAACCTGAAATTCAAAAATTAGATTTGCATGCCATTTTGGCAGTACGCAAACGTAACGTTGCTAGATATGGGACCAAAATATCTGTAACAGTACAAATTGTTGTACTTTCTCAATTAGCAATTACGCATAACGTTCCCGAGAACATCAAACGTAACGATGAGAATAGAATTTAAATTGCTTTGAAGTACACACCACATTTCCTTACTCGTAACGTTAGTTTTAGATTGCTTACTGGTGTTAACCATGGCCATTGAACTTAGTGTTCAAGGATACTGTTTATAGTGCTATAATTATATTCATAGTTTAGTTATGTGATGTTTAACGATATGAACAAGTATATACGCTTGAAGTTATATAAAATTATCTCCATGTTTCGTCACCATTGTTTCCCAATAAGTGAGACCGTCAAGTGAACGATAAACATAACCCAACATGTCCTGTGATAATGTGGAAAAAATGCAATTATCATTTTTCATATTTTAAAATAGATATGCAAAAACTTCTCAAGTTTTAATCATGTGTTCTATGCATTTAAAAGTACATTGAAATATAACATACGTTTAACTATTTATAACGTTTTATTTGTATCAAAAGTTCTTACAGAGTAGTGTTAGGTATCGTGGTTTACTGTAGTTGAGGAATCCATCACTGTAGTTAGGGTGTCACCTTGACAGGCCTGAAAGTAATTAATCCTAAATCTTATTCGAACTTGTCAGCAATCGATGTCTAGACATCAGAATGGAGCACTTGATGTAATTATTGTTTATTAATATGAGTCACGAAATCTAATATGTAGGTAGTTACAAGTTTGAAAATCTAGTTTGTGTCTGTCCGAACTATGGCGTTCACAATGGATGCACTCATATCGATTCACAGCAGACATATCTTTGTGTTAACACACAGGGCTGAGGCAATACCATGCTCTGCCCACAGGTTACGCCCTTCAGATTTCCGAAAGAGAATGAGACAATACGAAACATGTAATTCAAACCAGCTCACGAAACGACAATTATATTTGCCCTATGGATAACGTTTAACATTCAAACCTTTAAGACTTGACGGTTAAATCTACAAACTTGGGTCTTGGCTATAATACATATTTCCGTAAAGACTTTCATCTCTTCATATTTTTCGACCAAGACTGCTTTGTCATCTTTTCTCCAAGCCTCCTTTAATATTCTAGAAGTTCTGATGCTGAGGAATGATGATGGACAATCATGTTGACAAATGCACGTTTGTAAATAATTGTTCCGTTTTACACAGTATTTCTTGATCAATATCTTCGAATTCCATTTACAATTTTTGAGTAGCACATATCACACGAAACAAAGCAAAACAGTTTCCTTCGGCTAACTAAATATATGCCATTCGCTATTTCTTATGTCCATCAAAGTCATTTCAACACGATTATCCGTTCAGTTCAGAATTAACACGTAGGTCAAAAGGGCTTGATTTAACGATGACAATTTTTTTGTAAGTTAAGAATTTCAAAAGCACGATGCAACAGCTTTAGATTAGGTGGCTCGTTACTAATTACTACAATATTTTTATTCACATACTCGTCATCAAAAGGTCACAAAAAGCTTGGGAAAAATTTATGAAAATGTCAAGATGATGAGATGAAAATGGTTTTGAACAAGCTACCAAACCGAACTTTCAACCCCAGAACATAAACAGGGTGTGTCTGTGGAACACTGATGCCCCCATTATAATCATAGCTTGAATTGAAATATCAAAGAAAAGCACTAAGACCCAATATGAATGAAAATGGTTAAATATCAAAGATTATTTCACTAACCAAGGTCAAGGTAATGTTCGTAAGGTTAAAAAATACGACCTCGTCTGAAAGGTCTCATCACAATTGATGCACATGCACAATTATCAACGGCACATTACTAACCAATCAAAAGATATGACCAAGGTAAAATGTTTCGAAAAATGATTCTTGCTTCAAGGTCAAGGTCACAAGGTAAAATTCATGACCACATCTGAAAGTCTTCATTACAATGGATGCACATGTGAAGTATCAAAGGCATATCACTAACAAATAAAAATATATGACCAAGGTTAAAGTTTTGCGAAAAATGGTTCTAGCTCCAGGTCAAGGTCACATGGTCAACATTATGACCTACATGTACATGTAATCTGAAAGGTTTCATCACAATGGAAAAACACGTGAAACATCAGAGTCCTATCACTTACCAATAAAAAGATATGACCAAGGATAAATTTTTCGAAAAATGGTTACTAATTTAAGGTCAAGGTCACAAGGTAAGAAATCATGACCACATCTGAAAGTCTTCATCACAATGGATGCACATGTGAAGTATCAAAGGCCAATAACAATATATGGCCAAGGATAAAGTTAACAAAAAAGAATTGTAGCACGTTTTTTTGCATATTTTGTTTTCTCATATTTGCTATTCATTATTAAATGTATACAATATATTATTATGTTAGAGTATAAAGAATCATTACACGACCCGATAAGCAGTATCCATTGAAAACGGTTATCCATATTGAAAGAAAATCGTTTGACGTATAAAGCGACAGTGGTGTGGAACTCTTCAGTGAGAGGTAGATTTGTAGGTCTCATGCGAATTTGAGACTGGAGACAGTAGGATGATTGGCCATTCTATCATGGTACTATATTTAAAACTCTACTTTGAGTGTGTAGGTATCGCTACATCAGCCACATCACTTGAACTAATTAAAATGTCCGCTCGAAGGGAAATGGACTCCATGGCTTCGTTTTAGAACTTTTCTTTATTGATTCATGAGTATTATTTAGCCGTTGGTAACACCAATATACGTTTTCGAGAGATTACTTAATTTCAGTACATGTAAGCAAAGCGCCTTTAATTGCTATATATTCTTTAATATTATCCTTGTTGGCAACCGTTCATCAAGTTAGTTAAAATATACATAACAAGCGTTTGAATCAAGTGATTGTATGTACAATTACTGCACTATTTTAACATATGTTTTTAATATTATTTAATTCATATCATTGATGGTCAATTGCATAGTCGCCATGGCAACGAAGGTGCAACATCATTTTCCCTCTTTACAATGCAGCAGGTCGATGGCTCACATTTGTTCATAACGCATCGGTGTGTATCCTAAGTTCAATTACCTTTAGTCTTCTGAGCCCTAAAATACAATATACCGACAGTGATTTCGACTAAAAAATCAAACACAATAGATGATGACCATAACATAATTTTCTTAACCATTTGCACATGCTAATGATATAAGCAATGACATACATGTATAACGTTTGTCGAACACATTACGAACAACAAGTTAAATGATAAGAATAGAATAGAACATTTAAAAAAGTAGTTGCTCAGTTTGAAACTGACATCGAGTAGACAGCTACAATCACCGATAGTTCACTGAAACTCTATAACCAGGCATCGTATGAACTTTCATTTAATTATAACAAAATTAATGAAATAAAATAATAACCCTTTTATATTGACTGATATTATTGTAGAAAAGATGTTCTAATTACTTATCATATCCCCTCGAGAACATAAATTCGACCCGTAATTAAGAAATACCATCAATACCAGTTAATCAAGTGGTTAACCGGTCCAATATTTAGTGATGATTTACCGGTAGGCTATTGTGAAGTTGTATGAGTTCTCCCTTCGGATGTCTCTGTCTTCATTATAGGAGACACGCTAATTGACAATCCAGGATGTATTAGATGTATGTCATGGTCTAGACCAGTTAATATCTTCATTCATTTCACAAATATTAAGGTCATTGGAATTCGGAAGATCGATACTATGTCTGGAGAGTTATAATGGATATCGCCCGGATATTGATGACAGTTGTGTTAAAACTTCTCAGTAATACGAATTGCATTGTCGCTTTAGAATCCCTGGCGTCAGCGTTATCTAAAGTCGAGATTTGTCACCAGTAAGAAAGTTATCAAGTATGTTAGTTTAGTACGATGGTCATCAAGATAACACAGTTTTCTAGACACGAGAGTGTTTAACACACTTAAAGTGGATATTTCAATTATTTATATGGGAACAGATTGGGAAACAAGCATTAGGTTCGGTTCGTTGGATTTTTTATCTTCGCTTATTCCCGGATGATTGTTTTGTTTCCAGACCAGAGCTAAAATTCATAAGGCCTACCTCAATTAAACTTGGTATGTGAAACACTCATCTCGTGTACTCTCTTATTCAGGACCTTCGTATCTAAAGTTTAGCTTTTGGAGCAAGACTTCAAGTGGCTTTTTATGTCTATTTTCTAGTATTCAACTTCTTCTGATGTTTCGAGCTTCCTAAACAACATTGATAATGGCATGGTTCTGCTCCATACAACTTGGAACACGATCTATGTGTAGGGTCAATATATTACTGATGCTGTGAATATATTATCATAGTTATCTTTGATTATAATACACATGTTACGTCATATGAACAGTCATCCACTGTTTACCCCTAGGTTTATATCGTTGATTATAATACACATGTAAGCTCACATTAAAAGTCATCAACTGTTTACACCTAGGCTTCTATTGTTGATTATAATACACGCGTAACGTCACATTAAAGGTAGTCCACTGTTTACCCCTAGGATTCTATTGTTGTCACATTAAAAGTCATCAACTGTTTACACCTAGGCTTCTATTGTTGATTATAATACACGTGTAACGTCACATTAAAGACAGTCCACTGTTTACCCCTAGGATTCTATTTTTGTCACATTAAAAGTCATCAACTGTTAACACCTAGGCTTCTATTGTTGATTATAATACACATGTAACGTCACATTAAAGACAGTCCACTGTTTACCCCTAGGATTCTATTGTTGTCACATTAAAAGTCATCAACTGTTTACACCTAGGCTTCTATTGTTGATTATAATACACGTGTAACGTCACATTAAAGACAGTCCACTGTTTACCCCTAGGATTCTATTGTTGTCACATTAAAAGTCATCAACTGTTTACACCTAGGCTTCTATTGTTGATTATAATACACATGTAACGTCACATTAAAGACAGTCCACTGTTTACCCCTAGGATTATTTTGGTGTCACATTAAAGGTAGTCCACTGTGTACCCCTAGGATTCTATTGGTGTCACATTAAAGGTAGTCCACTGTTTACCCCTAGGATTCTATTGTTGTCACATTAAAGGTAGTCCACTGTTTACCCCTAAGTTTATATCGTTGATTATAATACACATGTAACCTCGCATTAAAAGTCATCAACTGTTTACCCCTAGGCTTCTATTGTTGATTATAATACACATGTAACGTCACATTAAAGGTAGTCCACTGTTTACCTCTAGGTAATAGCATTTCATTTTGGATGCGTTGATATGATTTATAACATCACGTCTGGAATGTGTACATTCTTTATTACGTTAACTTTGTTATAAATGGCTTAGATCAGTAAAACCATATGTAAGATCGCTTGTACATGATCTCTGTACGTATTTGATTATATCATGTATTGAAACTCACCTCAGGGAACTATCTCCTCATATATAAGCCTAACCATGCTGTAAGGAACATTTCTCTTTAGACTCGAATAACAATCAACTTACTGATAGAGGGTACCGCTGGACTTTTACAGATTGCTTCGAGCGAGTATGTCAGGATTTCACGTTGAATAAGTTCATAACATACACATATTGATTATTATTTATGTTAAATGTTGACCATGTTTGTTGAAAAAAAGGTTGGATATTCATTTGATCATATAGTAATCAATTTGTGTTTATAAAGTTATCTATATATATATGAATTCATATCACAAATATAATTACAGTACGAAAAGAAGTGTTATAGCAGATGTTTTTGGTACTTTCAAATTTCATGTAACTAGTTTCCCTAGTGATAAAAGCAAAACTTCTTTCTCAAACAATTATTGAAGTTTCAGTACTGTTTAAAACATGGCTTTAAACAATTACAAAACTCCGAATTACTAAATAGATAAAACATATAAATAAATGTCGAATATATAACAGAAAAGTGTTTTTACTTGTTGCATCAAGTACTTTCTTTGGGCGAATTGATAAGCTGATTGGACATTTTTGCATTTTTATCTCCTACAGAATACTAGTCTACTAGGAGAAAGAAGTCGTTTATCAAAGGCATACAAGTGAAAACTTATAACGCGTACAGCTGTCATAGGGAATGGGAAATAAACAAAATCTAGTGTTCAGGGCCCTGTGGTATCTTGTGACGTCCACTGAGATCATATCTTACTAGTCTTTTTCGACTTCTACTAAAATACCTTAAATGCTGAAAAGGCATTTAAAAAATAATCATCCACAGTCATATCCTAAGAACTATGTTGTTTCCTTTTTTAAAAAAGCACTAAAAGTGAAACAATGTGTTCTCATTCATTCAGCATAACGGATAATAACTGATAAGTCTGGTGAAATACCGACACAACGGCCCTCTATATCGGCTACATAGGATTCATCCTAAAAGCCACTTTCTTCTTCTAGGCGAAAACTTGTTTTGCCATGGCCAATGGGTATCAATAATAGAAGCCACAGGTGCTAAACCCACCCCTCACACTATTAATGACTCATATTCCAAGCTATAAGACTTAGAAAGATGAACATTTGCAATTTGGTATCAATTTAATTTTCTTAAGCCATTGGAGCTGCAGAGCAAATGGGCACTTTTTTTGTTTTGATTTAAAAGAAAAAAAAATCTGCAACAACCGCCTTTGGAGTTTCATATCGGTAACAGCTTGGTATTGGGGTCACTATGTTGCAATTTGCACTATAATAGGAATCAAAATAAATTTCATCTCTCGGAAATTATTCAAACATGCACAAATCATTCGTTTAAAAAAAGAATCAGAATGGAATCAGCGAATACATACAATAACACATGTGACTGGAATTAACTATGCACAGTAAACAACTTTAACTGTGTCTCAAGAGTCACTTTTATGACAAGACTTCGGAGTTAAATGCACGAAGTTACAAATAACACCCCATCCAATCACGTCTCCTGAGAGAGAAACGGATAAGGCGAATTGATTTATAAATCCGGGAAATGCCCGTAATCGATGGAATAATCGAGTTAGATAATGTCATATTGACATGTCCTTTGCAGCAGCGTAGTGTGATGCATTTGATGAAAGATGTCAACAACTAACAAATAGGTCCAATGTTGTGTGTGAATACTCAATGACATGTTGGTATGTATCTCGTGTTTATAACATGTTTGTGTTTGTTAGGCTTACAGGAACATGAACGAGTTTTGATTGGTTACATTATCTATCTTCCCTGGATATTAACAAATTCGTGACACATTATTACATACATAGATAGGTATATATCCTGGACTGATGAACTTTTGATGAGTTTAACTTAAGCCCGTCTATGTTAATGCCTTCACCCTAGAGGACAGGCTAATATACAATATAAAGTTGACAGCCCGTCATAATGTCTAGACTCGTTATTGCAGTGTATAGGTGTGGGCGTTTCCTTAAACAAAGACGGAATACGAGTTCGGAGACAACGTTCAGGGTTAATTAAAAGATGGCGAATTTAATTAATGAGTGACGTCATCATAATCGTAAAGATGACATAATCAGAACGAGTTTTGATTGGTTACATTATCTATCTTCCCTGGATATTAACAAATTCGTGACACATTATTACATACATGTATGTATGTCATTTAGAATTATCTCTGACAACTGTCGATGACACAACAACTTAATAACTTAACAACTTAACAATAATAAATAATTCACATAATATTTGAATGCCTTGCAGAACACAATGAAATTGTCTTAATCCCATACACATACTAATAATTAACTCGGTTTGACACAACAACATGTAGAATGTCTTTCATTGACGTTTTGCTTTATCATTATATACTATATCTCATATATATAATCAATATTTTATTTAAAACGTGGCACATATATTTTAACGCAAACCTGATTGAGAAAACCTTTGATTAATTGCAATGTTGTTTAAATCGAAAGCCTAATGATTTTTAAAATTATGTTCAAGTTTGATCTAACACAGCGTGAACGATGTGTGTGATGATAACTGAGTAGAGGAAGAGCGATGGAATCTTTAGAATTAACTGTAATGAAACTCCTCCTAAATTTACCGTAAAAATCAATTACCTATTTAAGAGACGTGAAGTTTGACAAACCACAAATAGAACACTCTCTATGTCTTCTAATTATATGGACTCAATGACAACATCGCCTAAGATAGCTCGGATTTTCGGATGAATTCATACACATTCAACCCAGGTTATGTTAATGCCCATCCCTCGCTCCCTCCTAATCAGAGAAATGAAGAACCTACTGTTTTGAAGGGTATCTAAGCTGAATTTGATAACTAATAAGGGTTTACATGTTTACGTGATGCGACATTCTGAATATAACGTGGTTGAAAGGCTACTGATATTGGTTGGTTATTATACTAAAAAACTTTGTACTTAAACATAATGAAATCATGTGAAATCTAAAAATATTGTTAAACATTATACAACTAAAGGTTGGATTCGAATTCATCAATGCTGGCTACCATAGCCAAGATAATTTGAAGAAATGGACTGTCCAGTGTATGTTTCACACTGATAAACTCTGATGTGTTGTTTATGCGTTTGAAGGGGCATTTATTTCCCATTTATAATGATAGTTTATGTCATTTAAATTAACTTTAGAGGTTAAAACATCTTATTACACAAACCAATTATCTGTAGTGGTAAAAACTATGTTGCGTATAAAGCAAAAATTGCATGGCGGCCATTTTATTGTGAACACAATTTTTTTTTTTATTACAAAAACGATTCCCATGGCTTTACCGAAACATGTACACTCATTTTAAACTTTATTTTCCGAAGAGAGAAGGATGTTTTACTATTGGTGAAATTATTTTTCAAATACATTTCATCAACTTTTTTGAGCGAAAAAACGTGCTACTGCCCCTTTAAGTATTAAATCGTATTTCAACAGATTACCTTTTATGAAGTCCATGATCACCAAAACATCTCTTTACCAAATTGATAAAATAGATAATACCACTTAACAATTGATGAAAGCTTATTTACATTGGCATTGACCTCTTTCATTCCTGGAATCTTCTTTACTGACGTTCGTGACAGTGAAAGAGGAGATACAATCATTTATCTCACCAGTAGACCGCTACTTCTCATAGTCACACGTAGAGCGAAAACATTTTTCTAAACAGCTTTGATGTTTCATGACGCAAAGGAAACAGAACCATCATTGTGGTCTTAGAAAGTGAATTACATAGAGGAATTCGTTGTATGTAAAGTTGATTGGATTTAATACTTTGGGATGGCTTGTTTGGTTTGCATGTTACCAACATAACATTACATTAATCGAGTTAAGAATCAAGTTACTTCAGCTTCAAGGATGCTTGGAATTTTCAAGTGAAGTGTAAATACATGTGTACATTGCTCAGTTTTTTTTATTTTCGTAAATGTGAGTGTATACCATGCGTTCAGGAAGCAGTAAGGACTTCGAAGAATGTCTGGATCAGTTTAAACTATTCTGTTATCATCATCAAACCCTTTATTATGTTAAACATATTCTATGACGAACAGGAAGCTTTTCTGGATAGCTAACGCCTTAATGTGAAAAAATACACGACGTTTCGGAGTATGTTCTCACTCCTTCTTCAGGTGGAATAACAAAATATGATACATTTATTTATTATATGACGAGCAGTGAAATACTGGGATTTATCAGTGAAATAAACTGTCTATCAAGCTACAGTGAAAATAACTTATATTTTCACTGCGAACGGTGACTGATATATTTTGACGTCATAAAACAATGGTCTCGCGCGGCGATTTGGCTTATGACGTCACAGTGTTACTGTGGTGACGGGCTGTTCCTTGGACGTAATTACATGGATAATATCATATAATAAATAGAATATCCGTCAATTCTTGACAAATACCATGTTTATCTCATCTTGTGAGGTAGAAAAGTTATACATTTTCACTCGTGGCTGCGCCACTCGTGAAAATATAACCTTTCTACCTCACTCGAAGAGATAAACATGGTATTAGTCAAGAAAAGACAGATATCCTCTATATAGCAAACAAAACAATGGTAAAGGCATCGATATCATTGTTGTGTTTGCTTTATAAATGTTTTGTTTGTTATATAAATATATCTACCACTTCTAAATGCCCCTCAAAGATATTTAAGCATCCTTAGAATCGGTTTTTACCCTGATAGCACACGGATATAGTGTTCATAAAATAGATAGGTATATATCCTGGACTGATGAACTGTTGATGAGTTTAACTTGAGCCCGTTAATGTAAATGCCTTCACCCTAGAGGACAGGCTAATATACAATATAAAGTTGACAGCCCGTCATAATGTCTAGACTCGTTATTGTAGTGTATAGGTGTGGGGGTTTCCTTAAACAAAGACGGAACACAAGTTCGGAGACAACGTTCAGGGTTAATTAAAATATGGCGAATTTAATTAATGAGTGACGTCATCATAATCGTATAGATGACATAATCAGATATGGAATGCGATATTCATGGAGGATTAGTGTGACACTTATTCATGTAAATACATTACAGTTATCACATTAATTACCCTTGTCATTATGTACATGAGATCATTTTAAAGTTCGTTTTACCCTTAATTCTTTAAATTATTGTATATATGTAAATATTCAATTGTTTTTTTTCTCTTTAAGATAATTAAATCATTAAAAGAGATTAGATGTGTTTTGTAGGTCAGTCATCAGTTATCAGTACCTTAAAACAGAAATAGGTGTTATTCTGAACTACAACACCCGTTCTCATAACATCAGTCAGACACAACTTATAGTTAAGAACATATATTATAAAGAGACAGAATGCAAAACAGTTTTACAGATTACGTGTAGGTCAAAATCGGCCATCTTAGTTTACACTTATGCAGAACAACTATTACACTAAACAATGCTATGACTAGTGAAAGATTTGCCAATACCGTTGTCAAATCATGTCCCTGAAAGTGATTTATTCACAAGAATCCCTCCAGTCGGGAATTAATAATAAAAATAATCAGAACAAGTGTTTGCCACTAACATGGCAATGTCCCCCGCCGGTGATATTGAGTTAGTAAGCACATCATTGGAGCTACTTTATATATTGCATTAATTCTAAGACTTTGGGTGCTTAGGATCATAATATATCGTATTAATAAGAGTTCTAAAAGTGGTCAAAGTTTTGATGTGACCTTGGAAATAAGGTCATGGTCACCAAAATGTCATCCCCCAATGTAGGCTGACACCAAATTTGAAGACTTTGGATCCAACACTTCATGAGATATCGCGTTAACAAGAGTTTAAAAAGTTGTCAAAGTGTAGAGGTGACCTTGAAAATAAGGTCAATGTCACCAAATCGACTGGTGTCTGCGTCATCCTCCAATGTAGACTGACACCAAATTTGACAACATTTGGTCCAACCGGTCATGATATATCGCGTAAGCAAGATCTTGAAAAGTGGTCAAAGTGTCGCGGTGACCTTGAAAAAAGGTCAAGGTCACAACATCTACTGGTGTCTGCGTCTTCGCCCAATGTAGGCGGACACCTAATTTGAAAACATTAGGTCCAACCGGTCAAAATAAATGGTGATAACAAGAGTTCGAAAAGTGGTCAAAGTGTTGTAGTGACCATGAAAATAAGGTCAAGGTCACCAAAATCCCCTGGTGTCTGCGTCTTCCCCCAGTGTAGACTAACACCAAGTTTGAAGACTTTGAGTCCAACCGGTCGAGATATATTGCGTTAACAAGAGTTAGAAAAGTGGTCAAAGTGTCGCGGTAAACTTGAAAATACGATCAAGGTCACCAAAATCAACTGGTGTCTGCATCTTTCCCCAATGTAGGCTGACAACTAATTTGAAGACTTTGGATGCAACGCTTCATGAGATATCGCGTAAACAAGAATTCAAAAAGTGGTCAAAGTGTCGTGGTGACCTTGAAAATAAGGCCAAGGTTACCAAAATTAACTGGTGTCTGCGTCTTCCCACAATGTAGGCAGACATTAAATTTGAAGACTTTGGATGCAACGCTTCATGAGATATCGCGTAAACAAGAATTCAAAAAGTGGTAAAAGTGTCGTGTAGACCTTGAAAATAAGGCCAAGGTCACCAAAATTGACTGGTGTCTGCGTCTTCCCACAATGTAGGCAGACATCAAATTTGAAGACTTTGGATGCAACGCTTCATAATATATCGCGTAAACAAGAAATGTGACGTACGGACGGACGGACGGACGTACGTACGTACGTACGGACGCCGCTGAATACATAGTCCCCCGTTCCGCGTTGCGGCGGGGGACAAAAATTCCCTCTAATAAGCACAATGAAACAATTGGCCTAATGACAGAGATCACATAAAATGATATGCCTTTTACAAAAAACATATCTAAAGTGGAATATTAGCAACTTATAAAAATATTTACTCATGTAAACATATTTTAAAATGAAATGAAAGTTCACAGAAAATATTTAGATGATAATATTAAAATCATTATTAAATGATCGTTTGTTTACAAGACGCGATTGGATAATATGAAATTATAAATAAGAACGAATATGTGATAATCTGACCATGATGCTTCTACATGGTCCTGTTTTACCTTTCTTCCATTGCAGAGGCACTAGGCAGAAATGAGTAAAAGACATAATTGACATTGTTATAAAGAAAATTTGACGCACATAGCAATAAATCAATTGGAAACCTTTTTTGGCAAATCTCTGTTTTCGCCAGGTCCATAATTCTGGTTTCAATTAGTAGTGTTTTTATCTGGTCAGATAGTCAGGAAATTGAATACGTATGCCCGTCCCTGACGTTTTCGGATTTTGAATGAAAGAAAATGGGGCAATACTGTGGTACCAAATTGTGATAAGGACGCTCAGAAAGATGCCATCAACCCTCTCTTCATCAGGCTCACACAAACAACAGTATGATTATGAACATATTGTCATGTAAATACAAATATACCAGCCTTTGAAACCGTGATGTGTCCTCCGAATTCATAAGTGATTCCAAAACACTGATCGTGTGATGTATGTGAAGATTCACAGTCACGAGATCAGTCAGTCTGTAATAAAAAGAAAAATGTCTTTAATTTCCTGTTCTAATAATTTTGAATTTTAAAAACGTGATATGACAATCATTGATGGTCCTAGCAAAATGTCCAGATACGGTCCAACTTCCAAACGCAAGGCATAAGTCTTGCCAGTCTGCATTACTGGCTAAATCAGCCAGTAATGGAGACTGGCAAGAGTTATGCCTTGCATTGGGAAGTTGGATACGGTCGAGAAGATATTAATTCTTAATATTATTTATAATAATTTCATCCATGTACAGCAACATTATTCAGACTTCATATAAACGAATATTAATGTTCCTACAACCTCGATTACTATGATTAAATATTTTCATTTCTGAGTACATGTACTATTAACATAGGAAGGAAACAGTTTGCATTGTGTTAATACTTTGCTAGTAATTTTAATGTATGTAGGAGTTGGGTAAACTATTACACAGAACAAGCATTCCACAAAATCCTCGTGAAACAAAATGGGAATTTACACCTCAAATCCAATTCATTATCAAAGAACAAAAAAATCAATGTGTCTGATGTGACGAATATCTATAGCAGAAACGTTACCTACGCCTAATTGTTTCTTAGTAAATATAAATATATGATGACATGACTTTTACTCATTACATTTGACATTTCTAATATTAAATAAATTAGGACATATGTTCAATTTTAATCAAATTTGAAATGACCAACCCTTTAACCAGGCAAAAGAGAAATATCATTTGTGTACAAAGGGTTTGACGGAATATCAGTTGATACTTTATTCGTTGGTTGTTATTAACATAATGGTGCTAATCATGACAATTACGATTTTTCTGATCATTAGCAAGTTGTTTAGCCAAAATAATGTCCTTAATAGTAAAACACCCTTCTCTCTTCTGAAAATCAATGTGAAAATGAGTGTACATGGTTCGATAAAACTATGGGAACCGTTTTTGAAATTCGAAATAATAAAATGTGTTCACAATAAAATCGCCGCCATGCAACATTGTTATTACCTGTACGGAGAATTCGTTCGTGTAATAGGATGTTTTACCCCTTAAAGTAAATATGAATGAATGAATAAAAATGAACTATCATTACAAATGGGAAATTTGAACACAAAAGTTTAATACAATAGATGATGGCGTGCGTTTTTGGCAACTTGGCCAATACTGACAAACTTGGCAAATTCAGACAAAATGGCCCAATTCGCTTCTGAGCATGCCCTGTCTGATATATGATGCTGAATTATATCAAAATGAACTGTTTACTAGTGTGCAAATAAAAATTTACGAGATTAAAAATTTTTTTTCGCTAAAATTATTTCGGTATGATTTGGAATTTTAACTTCTAACGCGGCCAGTACAGAAGTATTTAATTGATGTCAATATAATATAATTCTACTTGTAAACGCGAGAATAATACTCGAAGAGGGAACAAACAACATTTCGTCATTTACCAGTTAGAAAAAACGTAGCTTCCCTTTTACTTTATATGGTTGTAATGGCATTTCATTTGGGATGTGTTAATATGATTTATACCATCTTGTCTGGAATGTGTACATTGTTGATCAGTTAACTTAGTTATAGATGTATTAGATGAAACCATAAGTAATATAATATATACACGACCTTCTTGAACTATTACTTATATCTATGCATGCAAACTTACCTCAGGGAACTATCTCTTTATTTTTATGTCTGACCTTGGTGTTAGAAACCTTTCTCTTGAGAGACGAGTGATAATCAAGTTACTGCTGGAGACTATTTGTGACCAGTCTGCTGGACGTTTCGAGAATGCTTCGAGCGAGAATTTGATTTATCGATATTGAGATTTCGAATAGTAACGTTGAGTAAACTGATGCTAGCATATAAATATTGATTATATTGTTGTTATTATAATGATTATAAATGTATGTGTCACTTAAGAATTTATTTGTTAGGGTTTTAAACACATATGTATTTGATCAGATGTAATTAACATTCTATGAAAGTATATAACAAATTGTATTGGCAGATGTTTTTAGTACTTTCAATGCTCTAGTAACCGGTTTTCCTACTGATAAAAAAACAAAACTAATTTCTCAGACAGTTATCAACATCACAAGCTTCAGAAATTCGAACTATTTAAACAGATGGTTTTACAATATAACGAAATTCGGAGGTCTGAATGGCTAAAAACAAAAAGAAGAAAATTAATATCGGAAGAATCATTTTGATTTTTTACCGATTACATTAAGTTATACGTTGTCTTTTATAATAATTTTTTTTATCCCTGAAACAGATTTACAGAACCAGAGGTACAAGAATGTGTCGTTTTGTAGAAAGTGTAATTTCTCTTTTAACAATGTTTTCCTAATAGTTGACAAGCAAAACAGTTGAGGTGAAGGCAATTCCGTTATGGACTTATTCGTATTTAATTTCATCAACGGAAATATTTGAATAACATATTTGAAAATAGTTTGAACATTATTCGTTTTGTTTTCCCAGAATGCATGTAACAATGAATTAAAATATTTGGCTTTACATTTTCAAGATTTTCTTATGTTTCTATCAATCAGAACATTGAATGAATAATTTGCAAACATGACCTTTTGATTAACTACATTTAGGCACCTTGATTGATTGTCTGCACTAGAGAGTCCGGACAAAATCTTTGAGATGCTAATCTTATAACCATTAAACTTGAGTACACTGCCACATGGAATGGAGAAAAAGTTGTAGTTATCATGACCTCATGATCTCTAAAACGTCGTCAACAGATTGTAAGTGTAAAGACGATCTGATCCATTATCATGACTAAGTCTTAACAAACCCCTAGAGTATGGAAGGGGATTTGTGCCGAAAATGAAGACATGTTGACTTGTAACTTGTAAAGTGTAACATGTCGTTCTCAACCATACAAGTCTCGAAAAGACAAGTCCAATCATACAAAACTAACATTTTAATTCTGTCAATCGTAACTTCGCATTCTCAACTTTACAAAGTTGAAATGTAATTCTAGAAATTGTCAAAGTCGAAAAGTCAACTTGTCATTTTTAATTATTAAATCTAAATAATATGCACATTTAGTAATGGTACAAGTTACGTTTGACAAATGGAAAATGGAAAATGAAGAGTTGCAAAGTCAGCTTTGTAAAACCGACTTCAGCATTGCGAGACTGACACGACTTGCAAAGTTAACATTTCGAGACTGACACGACTTGCATAGTTACGATTGCAATGTTTCAAATCACATCTCTGCACGATTTCGCATTGACCATATTTGGAATATTACGGAAATTAGCGGAAAGGAACGAATAATCCCGATCCGATAAACACAATGTTCAACAATGACTTCTCCCTTGGCAAGCATCTCCAAGCAACTATTAACACATATTTGAAAGTTGCATACTAGTTTTCCCATTATTAGCTAGCATACTGTTGACAAAAGCACATTGACTAAAACATTATAGGAGACCGTCGCTTTTTTCTGTGGAGGAACTAACTGCCCGCCCGAACGCTCGAGACGCGGTTATTTCTGTTGCGAGCCCGGATGGTCGGCCACATATTTAATGTGTAATCATGACCTCCAATTTTTACCCCAAACATTTGGGGGCAGATACGCCAGATACGTCATATTGATTAAAGTAATCCAAATATACGACATCGGAGTTTCAGCAAATGTGCTTGTTATATGAGGAAGGCCAATCTACATTTTCACGTGGTGGAAGGTACTGGTCAAACACAAAAAGGAAAATAAAACATTTGTTTCTCTACATTATTTCCAGGGTGACAATAAAAATAAGTATACAGTTCAAAATGCAAGCAGAATCAAAATAAATAATTGAACACATTTAGAGAAAAGTTGTGTCTGTTGTGTTGTGTTGTCTATTCATTTGTTCTAAATAACATAGGAATAGTTAGACCACATTTTTAAGAAATATGCTTCCTAGTCAAGATTAATATATATGTATTTTGTGATATTATAATATTGTATGTATGTATGATCTTTTTTTGTTTTTTGTTATCAATATGGTTGGAGTAAATCGTTTCTTGCTACATGCAGTTTTATATATATAAGCTAAAACACTCCCAATCCAGATCAGTGTATTTCGAATCAGTGACGTATTCCCATTTATGATAGTAAGTTAGTTTATCAAAATGTGTGAGTCAAGTAATAAATCTTACATTTTTTTGTGACCCAGAAGGGTGTTGAATTTATTTTTATTTTGCATTTGATTGTAAAAGGGTATACAGGATTGCACAGTTTACACTCGGGTATAATGATACCTATGAAGAGTTGGCATAATATAAAACTACATGTTTAATGCCTTCATAAGGAAGACACTCTGTATCAATTGGGTATAAAGAAAACATTGCGTCTTTTGTAAAACAAAAAAAAAACTAAACTAAAAAACAGTTGGTCGGGACATTTTTTTACATTCGATTTTTGTTAGATAATTTATCGACATTTAAAAAATAAATACATGATGGTATATACTTGTAACTTTTCAAAATAAACCTTACGTAATTTCAAGTGGTTTCGAAACATAAATTACTGTCAGTGTCACGGACTGCTTTGATTTGGGTCTACAAAATGATTGTCATTTTCCTGTCTCAGCTTTTGGATCGACGCAACACTGGTCACAGTTCGGTATTTGTTTAGGCAGAACTAAAAATCCGTAAGGTATAGCTCAATGAAACATTATTTTCAAATGTTTTCTTAAGTTTCACAGGTATACAGACAAAAGTGAAACAAACATAAAGGATGTGCAGAGCTAAGGAACAATTTTAAAACCTGGAAATATTGTTAAAAAATTCTATTTCGCATGGAAAGAAGGCGTTGTTTTTAATATACGAGCGAATAATGTTTGCAACATTAGATACATCCTTGACAATATTTACAACACTTTCTATGGATATTTAAAATTTTTGGAGGTACTGTAATGATAATATCAGAGTATATATCGAGAATTTCACCCAAATGCTTTCTGATATCAAATATATCAACACGAGTTCATTAAAGTTACACATTAACTGTCATTAACTGATTATATAATAGGATTATGAAGATTTGATTTAAGCGTTATTTACAATGTAGATATCGCTTGTCGATGTCGCTTGATCTCACACAAGCACCATCTACTTATAGGGAGCCAGTTTGGGGTGATAAAAGACGAATGTTCATGGAACTTTCGATTCCCCCAAATTCATTTACGTGATTACATTTATGAAAACATATTGGAAACTTTCTGGTTCAGATTTACAGAAAGAACAAATATTTGAATGACTTATTTTCATTTTCAGCAGCTCTCTTGTGTAGATCGCTCTATTTATAAATATATACTGAACATCTAAAATGTCACACTCTTAGTACAGTTTCTGGACTTTTCAAACACACTAATCCTTGAAATATGTGTATAAAGAAGCCCATTCTGCAACTTCTAGCCGGATTGTGTTGTGTTTTTCCTTGACAACACATTAATTGAATTAACATTTCTTTTCTTTGAACTTTTAAATTAATAATTTGATATACATTTCTACTACAATGAGTTTGTTACATTAATGACTAACAAACAAAAGTATTAAAAGACACGGTAAAGACGTATGTTTAGGGAAGACATTTTGTTGTAAAACATAAATTATCGGAACTATTATCTAAATAAAAATTATCATCGTTTCATATATGAATTAATAAAACACATATTTGATTTATTGAAAACAATACGCATGTCAACGTATTCATGAATGGCCATTTTAGTAAAAAAATATTTTTATATCATGTATATGTTACAGTCGATTACATTTTTAAATTCAACAGTGCAATTATATTTTTGAAATTACCAGTGATACAATTCTATTTTCAGTTTGAATTCTATATTCATAATTATTTTCATATTTTGGCATGTAGAAGTTGAATGTTTATTGTTTAAAGTGTGAAACAACAGATCTAGGCTTATGATTTACATTTCATACTTGAATTCAGTAATGTGATTCTTTATATAGAATTAATGGAATATTAATCATGGACAAATATATTTCTGTCCCACAACAATACACTTTTCACTGCTTCAATTACTAAAAAATATAGTTTGCTTGATAAGTAAATGAAAATAGATAAATTAACATATTCAAAACCAATAAATAATTTAAACTAGTTGAGAAAAGTTTGTAAAATAATTAAAAGAGATAAATTCAGCTCAGCTAAAGAACATTTCCCCTTGATTATTTGTCTGTAAGAATAAGACGTATTGACATTCAGAACAGTTTTCAGTTATATTTAAAGTGCAATGCATTCTAAAAAATTTTTAAACAAGTATATGAAGTTCCCTGATTTAATTGCTTTGTGGTACATTTAAAATATTCTAAAATTAATAATAAAGTTATCAACACTGGCTTATGTATTTCTTTCAATTTCTTCCCCACTAACGTTTATTTACTTTCAATATCAGGATTTTCTTTATCAAAACTTTGATATTCATTTCTGAATGCAAAAGACTTTACTGAATACACGTAAAATTGGAGTATAAAAAAGTGAATGTTGACATGATTGAACTGAGAGAAGATAATGCGTAAATGATCGTACAGAAAGTAATTATTTTTTCGGGTGTAGGATGTCTATATAAGGTTTGTAAATCTGCAGTTTTATATGTAAGTGAAATAAGTTTTATGATAACGGATCGGATACATTTATCATAGCTTCAATGCCATTCAAGCTATGCGATCCTTTATGTCTGTCAGTGTCATCCCACATTTACATTACTTCCGCATTCGTTTTGCGTTGCAAAAAAAAATAATTATTTCCTTAAAAGTTATTGAAATAATAATTAGAATACCTAAGAATTAATTTTCAATTGGTATATTCGTTTGACATTTAATTACTTAGCGAATCTATCAAACGAAATGTAAGCGACAGTAGCGCTCCGTGAACTAACAACGTGCGTTTGTTTGTAGGACATAGCAAGAGTTACGTCCCTTGATTTTCAGGGGGCGTGGTCAATTCGTCCAGCGTTGGGCTCAAAATAGACCAAGGGATATCATCTGGGACAGCGGCAAGGGAGGTCTAGTTTTTTCGCAAATGCCTCTCGTCCTCGGAAAACATCGGCAATGTTCGGGAAACTTCCAAATATGGTCAATGCGAATTCATGTAGAGATGTAATTTGAAACATTGCATTCGCAACTATGCAAGTCGTGTCAGTCTCGAAATGTTAACTTTGCAAGTCATGTCAGTCTCGAAATGCAAAAGTCCTTTTTACAAAGCTGACTTTGCAACTCCTCATTTTCCATTTTTCATTTGTCAAACGTAACTTGTAACATGACAAAATGTGCATATTATTTAGATTTAATAATTAAAAATGACAAGTTGACTTTTCGACTTTGACAATTTCTAGAATTACATTTCAACTTTGTAAAGTTGAGAATGCGAAGTTACGATTGACAGAATTAAAATGTTAGTTTTGCATGATTGGACTTGTCTTTTCGAGACATGTATGGTTGGGAACGACATGTTACACTTTACAAGTTACAAGTCAACATGTCTTCATTTTTGGCACAAAATCCATTCCATACTAGAGAGCTGAATTTTTGTGTTAATATACTTTTACAATTTAAGATTATAGACTTTAGGATTAATGATCTTATAAACTATTAAAGGGAATACCGAGGTCACGCACTAAAGCTAATTCTTATATAGTTCATGAAATAGAAAACGTAGAATGTTTAAGTGCTTTTGTACATGTCCCTTGACAAGATTTGGTAACAGTCCAGGGACCCTAAAAGCAACGTTTCACTTATAAAAAATAAAAGCTCTAAAAGTCTGAAATCTTGTGTATCAGAACCTCGTCCATTTGGAAATATAAATTCTACGTCACGTCATAAAATACTTATTTTCTTCCTCTCCGAAACAATGTAAACTGGTTCTTTAACAGGAGGGATAACGGAGGGATAATAACTTACAAACTTAGTTACATACAGACCCTCTATATTGGTTAAATAGACTACACTCTAGAATCCACTTATTTACTGAAGCATCTTGTGTTGCCATAGCCGATGAGTATCTCGAACAGAGGCCACAGGTGCTCCATACATCACACATACTCTCAATGGCTTATGTTCCAAGCTATAAAACTTTGGAAGGATGAACATACATTTAAGCCCGGAGAGTTGCAAAGCCAAGCGGCACTTTTCTTTATAAATGGATTTAAAGAAAAAGATCTGAAAAGCTACAAAAAATCGCCTTAATATCACTAAAAACTTGCTATCAAGGTTCCATACTAACATAACGTTGAGATCACTCTTTACTTTATAACATGATCCTGGATGACCATGAAGAATGTCATCAACAACTTACAACAGTATATAAGCGTCAGCAAGCTTCATCCATACTCTTGTTGCATTTGGGGACGCTGTTTAGTTGCATCATAATAGTAACCATAAACAATACCATCTGGAAAGAAACGTGTTTCCCGACATTCGAATATTTCTAATGTAAAATACTCGAAATGGAATTAGCAAACATATTAAAGAACACATGGGGCTAAAAGTAAACTGTGTAACCAAACATCAACTTTAAGTGTGTCTCAAGAGCCACTTCTATGACACGACTTCGAAATGCACGAAGTTACAAATGAAGCCCAATCTTCAAGAACAGAAAAGGCGAATCGATTTTTAAATCCGAAAGAAATCTGTAATCGATGGAATAATCAAGCCACATAATGTCATATTGAGTTTTCAAATACAACAGTGTATTTATGCATTTATACAAAATATGTCAACAAGATACGGTTTAGGTACAGTGATGTATGATAATATTCATATGATTTGATGTGATATGAAATGATTGTCTTCATCGTCTCATGTTGGATATAAGCGACTTCATTGGCTTCCAACAGTCAATGTAGGTGATTTCTTTCACGTTGTGCCACATATACAGGTGTACTATGTCTCATATAGATATTTCAGGTTGTATTTATAACTGCTATAATATAATAAATACATTGACATATGTTTTTGAATGTGAACAATATTTCATTAATTTCAATATGTTTCATCAAAAGCTTAATGATTTCTTTTATTTTGCTAGATTGAACTAACAAACGTGTAAACTGTGTGTGGTGATAAGCTAAATCTTTACAATGAACTGAATTGAGGATCCCCCCGAAATCTACTGGAAATTGGTAGCCTATTTTGAAATCAACAAGATGTGTTTGTTAAACACGGATTCCCCCGGATATACTAAAGTTATGGCAACGGTTAAAGTTTTCTGAAGATGTCCACTGCGGCAAGGTCAAGGTCACAAGGTCAAATATGATGACCTCGTCTGAAAGGTCTCATCACAAGGTATGCACATGCCAAGTATCAAAGCCCTAGCTCTGAGTTATCCAAAGTTATGGCCAAGGTAAATTTTTTTGAAAATGTCCACTGCGGCAAGGTCAATTTCACAAGGTCAAATATGATGATCTCATATGAAGATCTCATCACAAGGTATCCACATGCCAAGTATGAAAGCCCTAGCTCTGAGCAATCTAAAGTTATGGCCAAGATTAAACATTTCTGAAAATGTCCAATGCGGCAAGATCAAGGTCACAAGGTCAAATATGATGACCTCGTCTGAAAGGTCTCATCACAAGGTATGCACATGCCAAGTATCAAAGCCCTAGCTCTGAGTTATCCAAAGTTATGGCCAAGGTTAATTTTTTTGAAAATGTCCACTGCGGCAAGGTCAAGTTCACAACGTCAAATATGATGATCTCATCTGAAAGGTCTCATTACAAGGTATCCACATACCAAGTATGAAAGCCCTAGCTCTGAGCAATCCAAAGTTATGGCCAAGGTTAAAGTGTTTGTGGACAAACACAAAGACGGACGGACAGACGGACAGGTGGAAAACAATATACCCCCGGAATCTCCGATTCGGAGGCATAAAAAGAGACGTGAAGTTTGACAAGCCGCAAATAGAAAACTCTCTTTGCCTATTTATGTGGACTCAACGAAACATTGTCAAGATCAGCTGGCATAACAGTTTCGGATGAGTTCACACATTAACATCTTCTAACTGTCCAGTCCTGGCAATTTTGGTAATGGCCACATCCCCCTTCCTGCCCATGAACCCGTCCTCCCCTCTCTTTGAAGTGCTATTTGGAATGGTTTAAACTCACTAGCATTAGAAAAAGACGCCACATGTTCAATAGAGCACAAAAACAAATTACTGCTGCCTGAGAAGATATATTTTGAATATATTGGTCAGAAACATGTTTTGGTAAAGAGTGTTCACAGATAAAGATACATTATGATACTTTTTTAAAATTTTGATGTCTGTTCAAATACACTAGGTGTAGTTTCAGTCGTATTTATGACTCGTGGATTAACATACCTTGTACATTTCTTTTGCATGTGTACGAATTAGGAAAATCTGAATATACACTATTGGATTGTCCTTATTCTAATAATCTTTCAATGTGAAATCAATTGATCATGGGAAACAATATACAGCCAAAAAATATAACTTTAATCATAAATGTCGTTACTGAAGAGGTATAAGAGGGTGATGTGGATATATTTGAAGGTAATGGTATTAACAGTCTATCGATCATACTGTTTAATAGACTTTGACTTGTAATTTATGCATCTGTGGGAGTATGCATTTCTCGGGCGTAGCTTATGCCTTCCGTTTACGTTGCATGCACAGCCTACATTTAGACACGGCGCAGATAAGATTGACGTAAGCAGATAAGCGAGCTAAAATTAGATTTAAATTTCCAGGAATCGCGCCAAAGAACTTTACTGATGAGGATATAATCTGCCTGCTAGAAACATACAGTGCTACACATGGAAGAATATACTGCAGTCTGTTTGACAAATTCCGAAACAAACCGACAGAAACAGGAGGAGTGGAGAAAATCTCTGAAGGAATCAGGAAGAAATCTACTTAGAAGAGGATCTACTTAGAAGAGCGAAGCGGGATGTCAGTGTCATGAACCCGGCGACTGGCGATGGGCCTCAACCTAAAAAGTCAACATACACGTCATGGGTGTAGGACATCATTGCAACAGACTCGGCATCGCAAGTTAGAGGAGGAAGTGGAGTCGGGTTAACCTGACACAGCGCTTGATCTGTCCCAGAAGTCGACCGAGCCCCCAGTGCCATCAACCTCACTTGCTGCTTGTTTTATCTCAGGCCACATTCAGCACTCCCTTGGTACCACCAAAGTCGACATTGACAAATGGTAAGAAATTCTGAATAGACATCAATTCTCATCGATTATGGATAAGGGATAACAAATTTAAACTAGCCACGGGTCTTTTTCATTTTGTAAAATTAACTTTGACAAATAAGCACCTACCTCTCAAAATGTGCTTTATGGTGAGTGACCCTACTATCGAAGTAAATCTATTATCGTGGCAAAGTCTTTTATATCCCCAGTGCTGATCTAGAATACTTATTTTTGCATAACACTAAACAAATGATTAAACACAGTGCAGCAGCACCTAAAAAGTAACAACTATGAAATATAAAGTTTTATTTTCTTACATATTTAGTGATTTGAAGTCTGTAGTGTAATTTTTACATTTTTGAAATTTATTGCACAAGTCTAATTGAAAACATTTGTTTAAATATTGTCCTTTGGGTTTTTACTTTGTTTGTGAATAGATACATACTTATTAATAAGAAATGTATAAATGGAGGAGGCATTGATGGTTTTACAATTCCATCTCCAAATAAGGAACAAACCCGAGAAATTAACATTGAATGTTAAAAGGTGTTAAATAGATGGTGGATTTAGAACAAAAAAAGTTGAAAACAATGTTCAGATGATTCAGAATAAACAAAACTAACATATCACCAAAACAGACAATAGTGAATTGTTATTTTTTGTACATTGTCAAAGCTTACCTGTAAACATGTCTTCCTCATAAAACTTGGGCATTTCACTTATATGTCATTAAACTTTTGCAAAAACTAATGTTAATACTATGATATCAATGATAGATAATTGAATGTTTATAACGAATCTAGTTCAGTCATTTATTAATACAAATATATCTAACCAAAACATTTCTAACACCCCGATAATAGGGACGCTTCTGTTGAAATTCATTGCGTAATGCGACGAATACTTGTAACTCGGGAGACCGGGTGGATCTGCAGTAAACATTGAGTTAATATTGTCCCTGACTTCATGAACATATGTCAATTCTCCGTAATCTCAAACGCCTGTAGAGCTTCTAGATCGTCAAACAGTTCTAATGAGTTCTCTAAATATCCAGTCCTGTCTAAGTGTCGTCTACTGTGTCGATAGACTACGGCCGCCATTGCTGATCTTCACCTGCTAACGCCTGCTAGGTAGGTGACGTAAATCCGATGCGTAAAGCATGACGTACCTTTTCTAACGTCAGGGATGTGCGGACACAGTTCTTACTTTCGCCCGGACTAAGAGTTACGCCTGAGATATGCATACTACCACTGGAGTTTTGAAATATTTGAAGCCAGTTAATCTTGATGAAGTTTCTGTCCAGTCATTGTACACTAACATATTTGTTTACTAAATTGATAAAATGAATAATACAGCTTGAACAATTGATGAAATTATGTGTAGGATATGGTCCGAAAAGTCTCCATTAGTTTGGCACGAGGGACTTGTCTTAGGCCGTTAGGCCGTGGACGAGTCCCACGTGCCAAACTAATGGAGACTTTGAGGACCATATCTAACTTAAAGCAAAGTCACTGTCAACTATTGGAGTTAAAGTGTGTTAGGTAATGAAAACGGTTGAAAACGTAACGTGCAAACGCAACTCCTCGTGGTAAACTATTGGAGGGCTATCCTGCTTTATAAACCTTAACTTCACGTGCATCAACACATTACCACTTTCCACCTGACAGGGAACATGGCTAGTGATGATGATGATGTTTTCATAACGCAAAACAGTTTTCAGTGTTCTTTTGATGTCGAAATAAATTCTGATTTTGAACATTTGATTGAACCTGATGATGACATTGTTGCTAATTTTGATATTGAACAATCCTCTCCTAATTTCTCCGGTAGTGACACTGAACTTGTTGTAGATACTCAAGAAATTGAACAAAATCTGTCCAAAATTGGGTCTCCTTGTCCTCCTTGCCCACCCCCGAAAACTGACAGATTTTCGGAACCTGTAACTGTCAGGCAAATAGAAAATCTATGTAATGCTGCACATTCTGACAACACAGAGGCCAAGAGTAGATGGGCTAACGGCGTATTCGAGGCATGGGTGGAGGAAAGGCTGCGAAAAAATGTGCATGATGGTGTAATGTTAGACAGAGATATATTGAAATTAGCACATGATGAAGACAAATTAAATATAGGAATATAGGGGTAACACTCTATATGAAATATTAACTGCCTTGAAATATTACTTAGAAGAAAAGGAACAGAAATCAACTCTTTCGAATCTCCGTTCTTTAAGGGCCTAAGAAATGTACTAGACGGTCGAATGAAATCTTTGGCCAAACAAGGGATTGGGATAGACAAACGACAAGCCAGTGTCATATCTAGAGATCAAGAAGACATACTCAGGGATGCATCCAGGTTTACACAAAAGTGGGCCAATTGGCCCACTGATTTTTAAAAGTTGGCCAATATGTATTTCAACATGGGCCAATGTATATAAAAGCATAGACAACTAATAAAGAAGTGTATTAAAAATCATGTTTAATAACCATAGCATGATATATACTTACATAAGATGAAAGTGACTGAGGATCAGCACTGGAATAGTCTCCTGCTCTGCTTTCCCTTCCAGCGGATGACTGCAGCTTCATAGTCAAATTGTCTTGCAGGGGGTCCTTCCAGGAATAGCATCACGAGTCTGTTCAAAGTTGAGGCTTCCAGTCGATTTCTGTTACTTGTGTGGAGATTGTTTTGACATGAGAACCCCCTTTCACAGTCTGCTGTTTGCAGAGGAATAGTGAGTGCAACCTTTGCAAGTTTTAACAAGTTTGGAAACATATCCTTAGAATGTAAGTGAAGAAGCTTCCAAAGTATTGGCAGACTGTCTCTTGGATATTTCTGATCATAAATTTAGTCTTTTAGTCTTTTAGCCATTCTCCATTCATTCTCACACTCAAGTGTGTTGACAAGGGCAGAGAACTTGACCCCATGCTGGTTTTCCTTGTCTTCTCCATAGTGCTTTGTAAGTCTTTGAAGTTCATCTTTACCATAGGCTTCTCTCTCATCTTCAGACAAGAATGTCAATGTTCTGCATCCTAACACAGCAAATGAGCAGGCAATGTCAGTCGAAGAACTTGGGAAACGTTTCTCAATGTTGCCTTTCAGCTTATCAATAAAATCTGATCTAATTTGTTCAAATTCTTTCCTCACTGTCTTGACATCTTCCTATCAACTATCTTCACTTTCTCTTCCTTCAGTTTTTGAAAGTAGGTTTTGCCATCTTTGGCCATTACGACTGCCTGAATTGCCCCATCAATTGCTGGACGCACACAAGCAATATCCAAATTCTGCTTTTGGAATATAATATTCAGCTGGGTGACTGGTTGGATAACATCCATCAGCATATGAAGAGTGGAAACGAATCTGTAGTCCAACAGTTTTTCCAAAATGCATTTTTCTGTACTTGTTGGCTTTGTCTTTTGCTTGAAATATTTCACAAGAGGCAACCAAGAGTTGTAGACTGTGTGCAGGGCGTCATAAAAAGAAAACCATCGAACGTCATGAATTTCTTTCATTTTGACCTTTTTTTGTGGAAGTAATAGAAAATATATGTTAGAGTTTTTTTAAATGATTTAATGAATGACACAGACTCAGCAGCTTGTGATGTACAAAGGTTCAGTTTGTGAGCAAAACAATGGATGTTTATACAGTATGGATTCTCATGTTTGAACTGAGTGGCAACCCCATTCCTTCTACCTGTCATTACCGAGGCCCCATCACTTCCAAATCCGATAACATTTTTCACAGAGAGACCCTTTGATTCAACAAATGTCTTCAATTTGTTGAAGATGACATCACTAGTTGCACTTACATCAGAGATGGCAACATTTCCTAAAAAGAAAGTTTTTTGCTCAAAATGTTCATCCACTACTCTAACATACACAACTAGTTTCTTTGTGACAGTGATGTCTGTGCTTTCATCTGTCAAAACAGCATAATGTTCACATTTCAAAATTTGGCTTATAATGTCCTCTTCTATGATGTCACTTATAACTTCTTGAATCTCATCCGCAGTTGTACGAGATGTATAAGTTGCATTTCTGCCACAATCCGAATGCTGTAATGTATCAAGTCCTTGAAATTGCAGAAAGTCTATCAAAGAGGAATATTTTGATATTGCTGTACCCTCTTTCGCTAACCAATAAACTGACTTAATTGCTGAAATGATTGCTTCAGTTTTTTGTGTGAGTGCATTTTTTCATGCAAACGAAAAGTTTTTACTCAAAGCTTGATCACGCAAGGCGTGTACATGACATGTACTTTCTTGGTGCCTCTCCATGGTTGACGTACGATTTTTTGTACATTCATTGCTTGTGAAAGTGTTTTTCTTTCCTGCCTTTTAACAGAACTCGCATGTCATAACTCCAGATTTATCATCGTATCGAAGCCACACGTAGTCTTTCAGCCACTTTTGCTGAAACACATGTCTATATTTTTTTGCGGGTTCGTTTTTGCCCGAGTCGTTATTCGACTCCCCAGAAGTTTGACTAACCCCATCAGTGACGGCAATCTCGACAACTTCAGTACCAATACCAATATTTTCTGATTCGTTCATTCGTGTTTCACGGTCATCTGATTTAAAGAAATCCGTAATTCTTCTTTTCATTTTGAAAAAAATCGTCTGCAGCTATCAGTCGACAACGTGCGTATGAAACGTGCGGTGCTTTCAAAATGGTGTGTTTGGTCGATTGTTCTAAGGTATATGTTTTTGAAAACAAATAAGTTTCATTAACAAATTTCAACTTTTTTAACGTACCATATCTATCAATTACTGAAGTTAAACAATTGATCGAAATATTTTGGTATCTGTCACAAAAGTTGAGCTTGAGTTAATACTAATTGACAAAAGTTAAGAAGTTTATGTTTCGTGAAACACTGCACACGAACGCAGCTTTCCAGGAAATTAAGGTCACGTGACGTCTCTTATGCATTCTAAGAAAGCATTCGGAAAACCATTTGGAACCCACCTCTGTGATTATTAATATCGACTCGCTAGACTACGGTTTTCAAAACGAAATATTACTGTTTAATAAATAGAGAATACTAAACGATGTCCTGTTTAATAACATATTTATGAAACGAGTGAGTGGTTTGGTATTTAACGAGCGAAAGCGAGTTAAATACCAATACCATCTCACGAGTTTCATAAATATGTTATTAAACAGGACAGAGTTTAGTATTTTATTTATTAATCACCCAACATTAACAAAATAATGCGCAAACGAAGGGCCGGTTCGAGTGCATTGTGCCAGCATAACTAGGTCAGGCGTATGAATACATTGTAATGAGGCTGCTGTCATTCCGTTTTACGTTAACACTGAACAACGATCTAAAACAATTAAAGATCAACAAATTTTACGAACCAAACACCATATTTAATGAAAAAACAACAACTTGACATAACTTTTTGAATCACAAATTTCAATTCTCGGGATTATCTTTTAAGTGCGTGGTATCATAGCTTTCAAGCTGTGCACCGCCTCAAAGAAGCGTGGCTGTTCGTGTGGCACGAACGTTTGAAACAGCAAGTTTTAAGAAGTATGAAAGTAAACATGGATCACTGAGTTGTGTATTGGTCCTGCAAAGATAGGACCAAGGGATTGCATTTGAGAACGGCTAACATTTAGAGTGTTTTTGTTTGTACTTTGCTGCAAATTTGAAACACTTGCTCGATTTGGACCAATGTCAAAAACAGTGCTCTCCCGTGACCCCGCATCAGCTGGACGGTTGATCAAGTCGCTGATTTGACGATGTTGATTGTCAGAGATGTGAGAATAATTGTTTATACTCTGCAAGTTCTTGTGACCACTAATTTGTATAATTATTTATTATTTAGATATCAATGCTGCGAAAGTCATTTAAAAGGATATTGTAAAAGTAAAAATGTCTGAAATAATGCTACTTCGAGATGTTGTGATTGACAGCTGACATTGTTTTGGTCACGTTACTTTGGTCATGTGACCAAGTGCAAGTAGTTCCGGCAGCAAGCGATGTTATTACACTAAGTGTAATAACACGGTAGATTTATTACACTGCGATATCTTCAACGGGTGATTAATAAATTAGCATATAACAATCATTGACAGAGTTTCTGTGTACTAATATCATGTGGATGTAAGTAATGATAAAGTTAATTCGTAGATATTTTGTAAACTGTGACAGTGAGAGATCGGCCACAGAAACTGACCAATCAGATCAGTTTATTAACAAGCTGTCTCGGCAAATTGCTTCCGGGTATCTCGCTACTTGTGTGTAAATATTACTCGTTTTTAGCTTCAGAATTTAATTGTTGACTGGAAAGTTGTACATCATGTAGGTTTTAAAACATGTTTTAATGGAAAATTATTTCGCAGAAGTTTCTCAAAGTGCGCCAACTCAACTTTATTTGCGTGAAATTTGGCGTACATAATTTTCAATTTGCGGGAGTAAGTATAAAAGTGCGAGTATCCCGCAATCCCGCAGCCTGGATGCATCCCTGCATACTATGGCAAAAAAGATTGTTAGGCGAAGACCGTCCGGAACAACTTCTTGACACCCTCGTATATCTGATCGGTCTCCACTTCGCATTGCGGGCTTGCGACGAACACCGGAACCTGCGTGTCGACCCCAACTCTCAGCTTACTATTGTATCTGATCCAAACGGCGCAAGGTAATACAATCAAAGCTATATTACATATTTTGTGAAAAGATAAGTTTCATTTCAATATGTTTGAATATTATAATTCACTTATTGTCACTCTGTAAATAACATGATTTTATGTTTAAATCATTCTAGAAATGCCTGATTGGTATACTTTGATGTATTATCTATTCGTAAATACTTCAAGTAAGAACATAGCGTTACCTTTCGTATGAGAATTTAGGGTTGGATTTGTGTGATAGTTTTGATATCGAATGATGCAATAAATATTTTCCATATCTTAAATGAAAGATATCAAGTTGTAATTTGATTATATGTATGCTTGCACTTGGGATGACATACTAGTGCATTCAATTTGTTACTATCACAGTAGAATATTGCTAGTATTGCTATCTCGATATTCTCTCTGCTAATTATCTATGAGTTGAATGTAACTAATTAACGTTCGACTTTGTATTCCAGATTTCTGAAGTACACAGAGGATATTTCCAAAACAAAAAGAGGAGGACTCAACAGCTGGAAGATAGAGAAGAAGTCCATTAGGGTATCAGAAAATAAGGAGCAGCCAGAGAGGTGTCTCGTACGACTCTACGAAAAATACATGTCACTGAGGTTAATAATATTATGCTCCTACATGTATATAGAAAATTTCTGTTTTCAGAAGCATATATCTAAGAACAATTCGAAAATAATCTTATTTTCGCGTCTACATTTAACGGCAAGTTTTCATTTCATAGAATTGATTTAATGGACATTGGTACGAATATTAAAATTTCAAATAAATTGTGAATCTTACATATCCATGCAAATTAAGACGATATGTTCTCTCGTAAGCAGTGTTTTACATGTTTGTTTGTAGCATCCATAAACATATGCAAAAGTCAAAGCATTACAAAAACATAAACGAAACGAACAAGTTGTTAATTATTCCATTTTCAAGCAAGTAACACACATGATTGATGAAGTTGATGATCGATTTATACATTGATGGTTTGATGTGCATATTGTTGAAATTACAGTTAGTTCAATAGTTTTTTTCCTAAAAAATGGTTATTTAGGAACCACACGAAAGTAATTACATATATGATGTTCAATATCACACATTCATTTTAGAAAGAAGCATTTCCTTTCCTTTCAAGACAATTTTTTGGAATATGTTTACAGGCCAAGATCTGGAAAGTGCCAAGCATTTTATCTTCTTAAAATCATATCATGATGTAATGGAACTAATGTTTACACAACTTTGTTTTAATTATTGTGTAGGAAGTTGATTGGATTTAATGCCCTGGGATATCGTGTTTGGTTTGCATGTTAGCATCTGAACATGTCATCAATCGAGTTAAGATTCAATTTTCTTCAGTTTCTGGAATTCTTAAGTGCAGGGCAATGGGAAAAAGTGTTGATTTTTCAACTAGAACTTGCGTAATGTAATCGGGTATTATTTCCGTAAATGCGAATGCATATCAGTGGTTGACGATGCAATAAGAATATATCGACCAGGATCGTCACACGATATCAGGTTATAATTATTGTGTTACCACACCATTTAAAATGCTAAAAGGCTTCTGTGAAATATGAGTATTAAACTTACATCCCTCAGATCGGTGTTTCCCATGATGGTACACTGATATAGTGTTTATACAATAGATAGTTGTAATGAACTGGAGGGATGTTAATGAGTTTGATATGAGCCAGTCTGTGTTGATGTCTTCACCCTAGAGGACAGGCTAATATACAATATAATATGGACAGCCTGTCACAGTGTCTAGACTCTTAATCTTACCCATCATGATCACCTATGCCATTATGTACTTGAGGAAAGGTGAATCAGGTCGGCCAGTTCATAAAGCTTCTTTATCACTTTGTATATGATAATGATACAATCGTTTAACAGGTTTCTCATCATCAAGTCACACTTTTAAAATAATGTTTGACATCAATGTTATTATGAACCACAAAAGGGTTTCTCATAACGTCAGTTGATAATATAAAGGAGGATTGACTATGGAGAAAGTAATGACGTATACAACATAAAAAAAGTTTAAATGACATCACCTAACAAGAGATGCTTACTTATGTTTCATGTCTACATAAAATAATTCAGCTAGATTTGCTCGAAAGGTGTATCCATGATCATGGGTATGAAATCAATTATACATAACAAACAGACTACCAAAAGACTTTATCCCCATCCAAAAAATATCACCCATGCGGACGTATGTCAGAAGAGATTTTAGAAACAGCTGCAACTTACATGAGCTTGACATTGCATTGCTTTGATAATATGGTTTATTAGTTGGCGATGGAAGATATTGCAGTGATATACATTGTGTATTAATACGGCAATATTCAAATATTGTAATACTGTTGCAAGTATTACGTCACAATATAGTTCACAATGAAACTAATGCCATCACAACGGTACATGACTCGCAGAAATTTTAGTTTTGACGCACACTGACACTTGATAATACCATATTTATAAAACACGTGAATGATTTCGTATCAAGCAGCCTTTCCCTAGTGTAATACCAAATCATTAATTTTAAGCTCATCAGGCATGAAAGGGTTGATGGGCTTATGGCATGGCATGGTGTCCGGCATCAATCCGTCCGTCCTTCCGTATGTAAACCTTTCGCTTTTTCGACTTCTTCTCGAGAACCAATAACTCTAGAGAGCTGAAAAGTTGTGTGCAGACTCCTTGGCCAATGGAGATTCTAAATTGTAGATTTGGTGACTCCATGACCCCAAATAGAGTCACAGGGGTCATGGTCAAAATTATGTTCATCTTCTTCTCCAGTACCAAAAGGTCTAGAGAGCTGAAATGTTGTGTAGACTCTTTAGGACATGGGGATTCTAAATTGTAGAACCTACTTTTGACTTATTTTTCTGTATTAAAAGCACTAGAACTAGCTGATAACAATTTATTTCGGTTTTGCAAACAATATAGATCCTAATGAGCTACAGAGCCCATGGTTCTATTTTTTGTATCGATTGCAATTTGTCTGGACTTTTATGTAAAACAGACAATGGAATATTTTGGAGTGCATTGTTGACATTTGTTAATTACATATATATACTCTCTGAATAAACTGAACGATATAGGTAAATATAATTGATCGATATGGAAATAATATATATATATTATATATTAGACTTCACTGTTTTATTTTGACGTGTCTTAAGTAAATGCCTTGTCACAATTATGTGATGATGGACTGCAAATGAAGGTAATGCATATTAGGCAAGGGTCCTTACAAATAAAGGAAACTTAATTGTTCAATTAAATGTCATGTGTACAGGTTAATAAAGGACAGTATTATCATCAATAATATTAATAATATGGAAAAATTACATTGCATAGGGTTATATAAAAATAATGACTGAAATGCACTATACAGGGACACAGGGTTGGAGTCACTCTAGACGCCCTATCTGCCATTTCTATAGGAACAAGATTACCTTCCACTTTGTTAGTCAGGAAATAGAGCATTCAGTTGAGTAACACAGCCAAATTGTAAGATACAAAGGATAAAGTAAGTCATACAGTAGATCCTACAGCTTAAGTTGATGTATAGGATTCTTTTTATGTTTTACCCTACAAATACTCCATTTCACTGCAGATCAATACAAGCAGTGGCTATTGACCGTAAATGAGAGCCTAGCCTCATCCCCGTTCTTGCAGAGACGCAGGGGAATCATTTTAGTTGGAAACCATATGTGACGATAATGAACAGTTTTGCATGGTTCAGCGGAGAATATTTGTAAAGTTTATATATTTTATATTGATATAATCCTTGAAGAGTGTTTCGCCATACCAGCTGAGTCAGTATTTCAAAGGCATTATCACATCAAATATGACTTCAGATGAAACGATTAAAGCATTACCTATTACTACCCATTTAAAACTAAGTTATCATCTAGTATTAATAAAGAAGTAAGAGATGGATTCTATGGTTTAAACATGTTTTATTGACAGAAATATCGAAAAGATAAATCACAAGTAAAACACAGTGCTATGAATGAATCCTATCATTTATTTCTTTATATTCCAGTTCTTGTAATTTATTCGTCTTGTATTAGAATATTCCATGGTTGTACAAACATATTTTTTCATTGACGGTTTTTATATTTAATTTTAACCCAAATTTGACCTTCAAAATACTGAGAAGGTACTTGAAGCTGATTCACTTGCTTGCTGGTCTTGTTCCTTGTCCTGGCGTTTAAAGTATCTTTCAGTAACTTATTGTCAACTAATTTTATAAATTTCAACTTGAATGCCCAACATTCTATTCCAAAATCGCTTTTCATTCCCAGTTGTGTTTAAAACAGACATACAAATTAAAGGTGTCAAAAGTTTATGGATGAAAATGTATATTTCTTTATAAAACACATCCCAATAAATTATATTCAAACTCGACTGGCAGCAGTATTTTATTTTGATTGTTGAATTTTCTCATTTATTTTGCTTGGAAATTTATTTCTCTTCCATTTTACATTTTTGGTAAGTCAGGTTTCATAATCAAATAAGATCGGTCAATATTGCATCCCCCCCGAATATGTTTGATCAACAAACGTATCTTGACCTTATCTTGACCTTATCGGAAGAAGCTTTCTATTTAATGTGATTACTGAAAAGAAATGTGGGCGAAACAGTATTATATGTGTGTCTTCATGCACACACCTAAAGACTCAGACGGTCTTTGAACTTCACTAGATGTACAGGTACATCAAGGATCTGTTTCCTGACAAGAGCAAGCTTCCAATCATGTACCAGCAGATTCAATTAACTATATGCTGTCAAAGAAGAAGTGAGAATATTAGAATTAGGAGAAAGTGAACTGGAAGACGTCCTTCTTTATCTGTCCTGCTACACTAAAATTTAGCTGATAACATATAATTTATCTTTGTGATAAAATGCAACGCCTTCATTAACATTATTTTCTAGGTCTTGCTCGTCACCAGTTTCTCTGTTTCAGTAACTTTACTCTTAATCTTCTTTTGACTTTTTGGATTAGACTTGTCAATTTGAAGGTTAGGGTTTGTGTTCGAAGCTCAAGTCTAAAATTATTTCAACAATGTTCATCACACTTTGCTTCATCTCCATACTAATTATTAGGAAACACTACTGTTAACACTATAACCGTGTTTTTTTGGAAACCGTCTAGAGTGAATTGGGGGAGAGGAAGAGATCTCTTTTGACGATCTGTTTTCACTCATGTTGATTAGTTGTTCACTTTGAAACTACTTCAGATTCAGTCTTTACTGATGTGTAAAACATATGTATTACGTACACTGAATTAACTTAAATTATATATGATTTTACAAACCAGAGACTTGGTGATATTTTAAATGTTGATTTATGATATATTTTCGACTTCATTGTTCTCTCCAGTTAATATTAATTCTCATATGTGCATTATCGTGCGTTATCATGCATTTTCGTATTGCTTGATATCAAGATATCTGAAATGTAGACTTAACACGATCCCAAGACCAGGTAAATAATTTCCTTATGTACATGTAACTTGACATCTTCATTCTGGTCAATTGCATTGGTTATTCCATACGAGGGCAATACATCACTTTGTCACTGTGACGTGACGTCATAGCCAATGTGATGACGTCACACTTCGTCTACGAAGTTGCATTCTAAATACTGCTACGGCAAGTCGCCTGCCTATGGTTAAAATAGGATTTTAGTGTATTTTCATTAATTTCATGACTTCGGTAATAAACAGAATATTATATTCATGTCCATGTCATACTTTATTATAAATATGAATATTGGTACATATATCGCTCTCGCTCGGGAAATACTAATATTCAGGCACTCGTTTTGTAAACATAACTGACATAAGCACACATATCATATTATATATATTATATATTATATTATATCCTCGTTTTACGCTGTTCAACTAGTGCAACCTCTCCGCAAGTATTGTAACCTCTGGAAAGGGCTTTTCTAAGTTGGATAATCCAATCCATTTCTTGAATGAATAAAATATGTTTCATATGTTATGTCACTATAAACTATCACTTTTTAGAATAACATTTATGGGGTAACTTGCACCAGTCTCTATAACTGGGTAATCTTAATCTTGCTGCAGTTCTTCACATTTAATGTGAACATTTACCCTATCAGTGGATCCTCACCAAAGAGATATGTTTTATAGGACAGTGTCTGACCTCAAGCGATATCTGTCAGCATGTATGACATCATAATATTTCCACATTATTCTAAATACCTAGATCCACTTTCAAATACTTAACATATTGAGCAAAAGATTTGGTGACGTTAGTATTGACCTCAGACGTTAACTAAGGTCATTAAGCGGTGGTCCCAACCCGCCATACTTGCAAGTGCGTGCTGTCTACTGCAAACACTAGTAAGCGTACGTTGTAAGTACAATACCGTACTGATTTTGGAGCACGCAGACACGCTGTAGTATGCAGGACTTTCGCTATGTGCGAGCTGCGTATTTCCCACACGTACGACGCACAACGCACGGACGCCGTTAGTGTTTCATTATAAGTTTTTCACATTGTCACATAGTCCAAGGACGACGCACTCAGCACATGCGTGCTCCGCACATTGGAAGTGCGTCGTCAGTGTGTGCAGCTGTCATTGGAGCATGCAGCACTCATTTTGTCAGTGCTGAATAATCACGTGCTCCGTACTTACAACGTGCGTTGGTTGCACTCAATTCTGCAGTTATTATGACCTGCCATTTAATGCTGCTATTGCAGAAAGGACATCGTGCGTGTGAATCACATGTAAGTTAGGCATCCGTATGATAACTTGGCAATCGCACATCACACGCAAGGTGTAAATATGTTGTAAGCACTTACAAATTACTTACCACGTGTGCAACGTGCGATGCACGTAGCAGATCAGGACCAGGCGTTTCGTGCGGTCAACGCACTTACACCTTGGGTGTGACATGCGTTGATTTACTCACTCCCCACGTTTTCAGAAAAAACATAGCGCGGTGGCTTCCCTAAAAACGTACGAGATAAAAAACGGGCAGATTGCAGGAGGGTCAGATCGATAAATCAATACTGTATTTGTCTATTGTGAGTCAAACAGTCCATGAATTTGTCAGTACAAAAATATGTTGACGTCAAAGCAGAGTTGCAGAGATGGCAGCATATACGCCATGGTTACGGTGACTTACGTCATATATACATATACAAAGCAAATAAGGTTATTCTTGGGGAAACTGGACAATACTGTTTGTGATAAAAACACAGATTAAAGTTATAACATATTTGATACAATTATTACGAATGGATGCTTCCCGTATTCCAATATATCTATATGATATGATGAAGTTACAAGATGAAAATCGTAAAATTAATTACCTTTCTCACGTTCTTGAGATGTTATTTACAATTGGTATGGAATGTTCAAGATGTTGGTGACGCCGCGACTTTGTATCTTCATTTAAAAGACGATCGCGATTGTTTGATATGTATATGCAATCTTATAAACAAAATTTTGAATCATCATCTTATTTGACACATTATTCTTATATAAAGAATCTATTCAATTTTGAAACATTTATCCATAAACGTGAAAATAGAAACTTAATTAGATCAATGTCTAAATTTCGAATTTCCCTTCACGACTTTAGAGTCAATCATCAGCGCAAGAAGATCATCAATGATATATCTGATGTAGATTCGATATGTTTACATTGTGATAACAATGCTGTAGAAAATGAATACCATATTTTCGTTATATGCCCAAGATAGTCTCCTCTTCGTAATGATTATTTTCTGTCCATTCAAAAATATTGTAAAACCTGATTGACATTGCAGCAAATATTTAACACACAAGATGTAAATATACTTCGTTTAACATCTGTTTACCTCAGGTTAAGATCGTCCTAGTACAATATTGGTCATGTGACACCTATTTACTTATTCATATACAATTGTACCATGGGCCATGTGGCCTGAAATACGAAAAAAATGATTGATTGATCACACTTCATTCATATATCTCCTTATTTTGCTAGTTTCCAATATGTTAAGGCTATGAGTGGCTCAACCTATTTCTTTTACCTGGTTATTTAATTTATGCCTCTGCAGGTATAAGATCTATCAAATGCACCTTTCTTTACAAAAATAATAACTGGTTACATATTACAGGTTTTCCTTTTAGTCAATAGGAAATTCATATCTCAACTTCTCACTGAATGTTTTTAAAAACAAATATTGATTCATTTAATTACAAGACAACCATGGTTACGTATTGATGTATTTTGTATGGCTTTTTAATATTTGTTTTGTGTCTCAGTATTTCCCTATAGAATACAGTGTAATCTCCACCAGTAGACAAGTGAGCTTTCCGTCCAATCTTCCTTGGATGATGTAGATGTCAGTGTCACTTTTCACCAGACATTTTTGTTTGGTTTACATTGGTGATTTCGAAAGTTTCATTGCAAGATATTTTTGATTATCGTTTCCCAACATTTCCTTGAAGCTGGCTCAGTTATTTCAGTCCAAAATGATGAGAAATTTGTTAACCTCGTAGCATGCGTTTCTAAAATAATGCTCATCGTTTTGAATATTTGTTGTAGTTTAACAATTACACATCTTCAAAGATAAATCTATAGCAAACCCGATTGCCCTAGAGAGATTGTGGTGGAATGTCCCAGGTCCCATTGATGTTCAATGGCTTACAGTTCGTGGGTTGCATTCACTTTATTTGATTTGTAATGTAGATTCCTGATGCATTTCCCAACTTGATTTTAGGTTAAATCAGTATTTTGACTCAAAGCACTCAGTTTCTAAGCACAACTACCATTACAATGACGTACTAAAGAGGCTTTTGAGACAATGCTTGTATATGTCATGATCAACTAGAAATAAATCTTCCCATAGCAACTGCGCGGATCTTCTTACCTATTTCAGTCACATATTCGTGTTATTTTTATATACTTTTATTCGTTCATTTTTATGGGGGTACATTTAACGATCTGCTGAAATACTTATCACATGGCAGTTGATAAATGTTCAAACGAGAGGCGAATCAGCTCTATTATTCCTGTGATGATAATGGGAAATGTAACAAGTTTTTTCAACCATGAAAATACCATTGCAACATGTTTATCATTGACACGGAAGATACAGTATGGTTATAATGGTAAATATTGTAAATAATTTCACGTAACCGTTATTGACGAAGTAAGGACGACATAAAATTATACTATGATATACCGGCCACAAAGGAAATGATAAGCAATTACTCATTGACATATCAATATTTAAGGTCACTCAGAATTCTTTTTATCAGTTTCAGTTTTCATAATTCATAAAACCAAATCAAGTTTGTGAATTGACTTGGTTAAAGGGAAGACCACACTTTTAATATTCCCAAACTCACAATTGGTTTGGGATTGATTATATAAGGTGGGGTTCTGTTAAGCAACTACTGGATTTTTCAGATTATTCTGTGCCGTTGACGCTGTTAAACAATCCATTGTATCGGATCAGTGTAGCAAATGAAATATCTTTAACATCAGTGAAGATCCTTTCCTTTGTCGTGATCAGTAGTCTTTGCATCATGATTCATCATCATTAAAGTGTAGCTCACTATTTGTCAGTTTGAAATTAAGATTCTCTCGTTGTGGCAGGTATTACCTTTTGTACATTACAAGAGAGCTTTTCATGGTTACTAGAATAAGTCCAAACAGAAAGGAGGTCAATGACACAATGAAAAATGGAAAAGATGCATTTATACTGTAAAAGAATGTGTGAGATATGCCATGGGATATTGTCGTCTCTTTCTGTGTATACTCAGAAGTAAATTATAAAACGTTGAACTGTGAGACTGTTGTGAGTTTGGTGAAATAGATGTTTTTAGAAACCCATGTCAATGTTTGATGGCGATACTCAGTACATAAATCACACTAATTATGCAAAAAGAGTCTTAATTAGGGGTGTACAACAGTGTACATAGAGTATGTGGTCTCACTTTGATAAAGGTATAGATCTGTGGCATGAAAACGCAATTATTTTGTAGATAAAAACGTCATTCACTTCACTAAGTTTACATAGAATCTTCTCAGTAGGTGATTGTTCATATCTGATATATTTCACAAGAGTAAATCCATTTCCAGTAGAGGTTGTGTTTGTGTCATTACAGTTACGTGCAAGTTAGTGCAATTAAACGACCCACCCTCTTTTCCTTTGACTGCCTGTTAGTAACCCTCAACCAACCCATTCATTCGTGTTTCCACCGAAATTTGGTCCGTGGAATTAGTAATGGATAACAGTTGTCAGTGGACATTGTTCCATTGCAGAATATGACGAATATATGCTCTTGTAGACTACAGGGAACGCAGTTAACATAGTGTCATGTCTTTACCATGACTCGTAATTCCTCATGTCAATACATTGACAATACAGTGAATTGACATAGATAGAATGAAAATCAACATTTAATCCAACAAATGCAATTCAAACTTTAAAAGAGATTTGGGAAACGTTCTGTGTGTCACAAAACCTTAAATCCTTCTCTGAAGATTAAGAAAACAGTGCCTTGAAAATACATTTTGTTCAATAAATTTCTCTGTTGATCAACATGACTTGATCAAAACATATTTAATGGTGACGACACTTACAAAGACGTGGTGAAAAATAAAAGATGTCAAGATAAAATCGATCGATGCGGCTGCTTTTATCAAATCAATTGTCCATTTCTTCAGACTATTTAGAGAGTGGAAAGAGGTAACGTTGCTTGTTACCTAGTGCACATTGCTCTTGACTATTCCTTACTTTCATGAATTTAAATGATATGATTTTATTTATATGAAATACATGAGACAGAAAACGAACCAACACAAATGCAACTTAATCCGCAAATGATAAATAAACCTGAAACATAGTTACATATTTTATCCGTCTAAGCTAACTAACCTCAATTTCTTTTCTGAAATATTGTCTAATCAGGTTTCTGAAAAACTCGCCTTTTACAAAATCAAAGATTCAGAATCTTAGTGAAATAGGAGAGTGAAATAAGGCATTTACATTTGTTTTATGACGTCCTACAATAACGATGCTTCAACAAATTAACTTCTGTTCTGTTAACATCTTATATCAACTTAATTTCCATATTTATAAATTTTGAAATTAAATGTAAACACTTTGTCAAAAAATGTACAAAACATATACTTATCAAGGCATTCAAGACCGACTGTCTAATGGCATTTTCTTTTTAACTCTCTTGAGAATGTGGTTGTCATTCTTCTGGACACTTGTTTAATTTTAAAATGTTAAAATTGAGTCATATCTGTGCAATAGAGTAAACGATACAACCTTCATTTTTCATAAATAAATACAATGATTATTTCGTACAAATTTAAAAATAATAAACAAACAACATGCTCTAATATATATAATATATAATACTCTTATATATAATAATAATAATAATAATAATAATAATAATAATAATAATGATACTTATCTTGGGATGTTTTCAAATGTAAAATAATGTCAATTTACGATAATGTATATGTATCTTGCTAACTGGCCACTTTACTCCGTACACTCACTATTGATCTATTACTTGATATAATAAATGTGCAATGTACAGACTGAACAAGGTTTTAGTGATCATATGTGTCACCAAAGATAAATAATCATGTAAACTTAGGGCTTGTTATTTCCTAAATACAAAATAACTTTAACACTTGCAAGTAGTTACTCCCATACACACATAATATATGTAACTGTCTCTATATTCACAGCTAATTCCCTTAACATGGTTTACCCAAGGAGACAGTAATCATTAAAAAATATGGTAACTTAAAGGAAATTTGTAAAATTTCCAAATATCACTAAAAGTGAAAAAAAAACAGTGAGACGAGGGATGGAGAGTAAGACCTTGTGTGCCTATCAAATACTTCAAATTGAGATATCAGTTTTAAAAAATAATGTTTCAAGCATTTATTTATATATATCTATATTCTCAACTGATGTCCTTAATGCGGTTTACCACACTAAATACATGTAGAAGTAAACACTTTTCTTTTGAAGTAGATAGAGATAAACATCTACATTTTGTATAAACAGTTTAACCCATAACTCAACTCAAGAACACACCCACACAAATAAATGTTTTTTGTTTTTTTTAAAGTTTTGAACCATACAATTCAATTTACGAAAATGCGACACTTTGATCAATCATAAGTAAATGTAAACAATAAAGTATGACTTCATCCACAGTGCACTCAGTTTACCCAACTGTACAAACACGGACGAAACAGTTAGTAGCCGCATTAAAAGTGCAATATCTTCAGGGTAACACTTAGCATCTCATTAGTGAGCATCTCTTAGACATTAATTATCCATATTTTCAAAGGTTACCTGACATACCTAAACGTAAAAGTTATCTGACATGGAAATTGATCACTGGTTGTTTTCTCAAAGTTCGATGCTCCATCTTCTTCTTCTTCCTTTTGGTCCTTTTTGGGGGTAATTTTCTTGTGACTAAAAACATCCAAAGAAAGTTTAATTCTGATCACAAAATACAACATTATAATCACCTGTTTTTGTTGTAAGTCGGACACATATTCAATTTGTTGAACACGAAGCTGTGTGTTTGCACCAAGAACAACAGCTATTGAAACCATGAATCGAGTAGATCACATTGTCCCTAATTTATAGGATGTACATGTAACTAATTCAATAATGCAACACAACAAGTTTGACTCATTACTGTTATTATTAAGACTAAGATTAAGCATTGCACCATCTTGGATACGTGTATGGTACATGGTAATCTACGTGCAGATGACGTCATCCTTGTTTATTTCATCTTATATACAATCATATACGATACAGTAACTTGTATACAAGTTCATTAGTTTCTTTGAGAGGCGTATATCATGTTTGGGGAATACGCATTTATTTTGAAATCTACACTATATAAGGAACCATAATCCGTTGAATCTGGAAAAAATTGTTCTACATGTACAAATCATTCCTATGTAAACAATCCAAATGGAACACCTTGGACTAAAAGTTACCTTTTCACACTAAAACAAGTTTAAGTGCCACTTATGTTGCACGAAGTTAGAAATAAAGCCCCATGTTCAAGAAGGGATAAGGTAAATTGATTCATAAATCGGGAAGATGTCCTTAATCATTGCAATAATTGAGTGTCAACGGTGTCATGTTAACCTATCCATAGCATTGCAATGTCGTATTTAATGTATTCACATGAAAAATTCGAACAGATCACAAATAAATGCAATGCTATTTAATCATATACCATGTGATGTAATGAAATAATAATCAAAATGGAATAATTGTCTTCGTCATGTACCGCCTTTTCCATATTGTAATTATTCAACTTGATTGGACTCTAACAAGTGCATTTCACATGTGACTTCTTTCTCATCATCATATACATAACTCAGATTGTATTTATAACTGTAATAAGATAATATGTAAATTTATACATTTTGAATGCAAACATGAATGTGTGTTATATATGATTAATTTGAATATGCTACCTAAACCTAAACCTAATGACCTATTATGTTACAACATTGAACTAACACTGAAAGCTTTGTGTGATTATACATTAAATGAGTAGAGGAAGAACGATGAAGTTAATAAATCAACTTTATTGATAGAGGAGAAACAAACCATTAATCACAATATACTGCTAATTCTCATAGTGGCACTAGAGCGGAAAACAGCCTGTTGAACAGCTTTGATGTTTGATGATGAAAAAGAAACAGAATCATCGTTGTAGTTTTGAAAGTGCAATAAATAGAGGAATTCATTTTGTGTAGGGTTTGATTGTTGTTAACGCCCTGCAATGTCGTGTTTGGTTTGCATGTTAGCCTCTGAACATGTCATCAATCGAGTTAGGATTAATTTACTTCAGTTCCTTGAATGGTTGGAAATCGTATGTGCATTGCAATGAAAACGTGTTGAATTGTTAAACAGAACGTGCATGTTGTAAACATTTTATTATTATTTCCGTAAATGTGAATATGCACCATGCGTTGATGATGCAGTAAGGTAATGGGCGTTAAAGAATATTTTGATCATTGTCAATATTAAATGTACATAAATATTAAATATACAACATATCAGGTTAGAATAAAATGTGTTACAATCACCAAACCATTTATAATGTTTAACAGGTTCTGTAAAATATGAGTATTACAATTTCAGCTTAACATGACAACATCCCTTATATCGACATTTACCCTGATATATATTGATCCAATAGATAGGTGTAATGAACCAGAGGATTGTTAAAGAGTTAAATATGAGCCCGTCTCTGTTGAGTCGAAGACAGGCTGATAGACAATGTACAGTTGATAGTCTGTCATAGTGTCTGGAGTCATTATCATACTCATCACACTTGGCCATTATGTTCTTGAGGAAAGGTGAATCAGTTCGACCAGTATATAGCTTCTTTATTTAAACCACTGTGCATATGATAATGACACAATCATTTATCAGGTCAGTCATCTTTATGTCACATTTAATAAAAACAAAAGGAATTCTCAAAACATCAGTCAGCTATTATGATTAAAATAAATAGTATAGATTTTAAAGAAACTAATGGCGTTTCAAAAATAAAAAAGTAGAAATGACAACGCCTAACAAGAGACGTGTGCTTATATTGCATGCCTACAGAAAACACAATTCGGCTAAAGTTTCTATAAAGACTTATCTATGATTATGGTTATGAAACTTAGTTACATGTTCCACTAATGCAACCACCACCCTTTCCCAAAGGTAACCAAGGAAGAAGAATACAACAAGACAATACAACAATCATTCACGAGTTTAATGAAAATGGTATTTGTTTATGGAAGGGAGATTAGTATTCTGTTTATTACATTTCCAAATTACTGACGTGAAATTGCCGACAATGTACTGAGATTGAAAGATTGCGAGTAATTTACCACTATTATGTTGGAACAGGCGCTCTGACATCACAACAACACACTGATATGACGTCTATGCCTGCCTACTACTTACAGCAGTATTAAACTATTTGATATTGCCATATACAAAATATTACACTGCAGTATGTTCCACAGTCGCGTAATGAAGGATAATAGTTATTTGATAATAATAATAATATGCACATTATGCATAGCATCCTCTTTGGTTTAACATACAACTACTCTAAGGTACTTCAGAGTGGCAATGTTTGTAGTCAATTGCCGAAGGTTATAGAGACGAGTGTTGATGTCTCTTTTGAAACTGGCGTATGATTCATAGTCTATGATGGTAGCTGGTAGACTGTTCCATAGAGTTGATGTTATTTTCTGAAAGCACTGGTATCTATATTTCACAGCTCTCTTTTCGGGCACAACAGTGGTATGTGAAGCTGTTTGGGATCGGATAATTCCTAGTATCAAATATTGTTTTAAATATTTGTTTGTATTGTGAATGTGTGTGTTTTGCTGAGAACCTTATTCGTAAAGTGTTAAATGAATATGTTTGATTTAAACTCATTCATGTATTGACAATTATATGAAAACTCATAAGACAAAAAAGATTTAACATCCCTTCAACATTAACACGAAAACTCCGTTTTTAAGTTGAGCAATTTATATTGAAAGCTCATTTTTTAAACGCTCAAGACGTCCTATTTGTCATTTCTATAGGAATGAGATTTACCTTCAAATGCGTTAGTCCTTGAATAGAGCATTCAGTTGAGTAACACAGCCAAATTGCAAGATACAAAGGATAAACTAAGTCATACAGTAGATCCTACTGCTTAAGTTAATGTATAGGATTCATTTTATGTTTGACCCTACAAATACTCAATTTCACTGCAGATCAATATAAACAGTTGCTAGTGATCGGAAGTGAGAGCACTGACTATACGGGAAGAGCCTAGTTTCATTTCCGTTCATGCAGAGAGGCAGTGGAATCCCATTTCCTTAAAAACTGATCAGAAACCATATGTGAAGCTAACACAAAGCATTTCATGAATCAACAGAGAACATTTGTGAGGTTTTATATGTTTTATGATTAATTGAGCGATTTGTTTTGCTGATACTAGCAGAGATATGCCGAAAGCATCATCGTATTAAGTAGGGCTTTAGATGAAGAAAATAAAGCTTATCTTATGACTAGTGTTTCCTTTGAAAACAAACATGATATACAGTTTCACTATGAATATAATATTAAAAAAAAACTAAAATGTATGGATTGTGTTGAATTTGAAGGAATTGTCAAACACATTTATGAAAAGTGAATCACTTTTGCTATGGATGGATCATATCATTAATGTTATTTTATCATTCATATTTCACCCCGCATTTTATTGCTGATCTTTATATATCATAGTGCCAAAAATGTTCCTTTCACAATAGTGAGAAGGAAATTGAAACTGATTGACTGGCCTTCTGGTCTTGGTCCTGCTGATCATCTTTTAATTCATTGTGTTGTAGAATTGAAAGTAAAACCACCTACAAAACAACCTTTTGTCGGTGACTCTTCTCATAACAGTAAGTAATATTAGTTCATTCAAATAATTGAGTAATAATATAAATTCTTTAAAATTTTTTAATTAGGCGAGATAGGACTGTTCAAAATGAGAATGAAATATTTTGATTGTTTTATGACATCCTACACCAATATAGCATCAACGAAGTGTCCAAGAAGATACATTATGTCAATGATATATTTATATAAATTTAGATGTCCAACATTTTGTCTAAACAAAAAGCGATTTCACATCCACAGGTGTGTGTTTAAACATGCATACAAGTTAAAAGTATCATACCAAGATGAATGAAACTGTATATTTCTTTATCAACGACATCCAACATCGATTTTATTCAGCAGCAGTATTATTTTTCGTCAGAGGAAATTATGATCTCATTTCTTGTGCTTCATCATTTATTTTCACAAGCAATATCTGCACTTTTAAATAATGGTAAATCAGGTTTCCCATGGAAGTGTCCATATGTTCATAATCAAATTAGATCAGACAACATTGCCTCCCTGTGAATATGTTTGATCAACAGACGTATCTTGACCTTATCAGAAGCAGCTTTCTATTTAATGTGATTACTGAAAGGAAATGTGTGTCTTCATGCACAGACCTTAAAGACCCAGACAGTCTTTGAACTTCACTAAAAGTACAGGTACATCAAGGATATGTTTCCTGACAAGGCATGCTTCCAATCATGTACCAGCAAATTCAATTAACTATATACTGTCAAAAAGGAAGTGGGAATATTAGAAATGAGAAAGAGAAAGTTACGTGGAAGATGTCTGACTTTAACTGTGTTTCTAGACTACAATTTAGTTTATGAAATATTTATTTTAGTGAAAAATTGGTATATTACATCATAATTTAGAGTCTTTTGGGGTTTTGAGATTTTAAATTTTGGGATTTGGACTCTGTTAATTTGAAAGTAGACTGTGTGTTCGGAGCATAGCTCTAACATTATTTCACCTTTGTTCACAACATTAACATTGCGTCATTGCCATACAAATTATTAGGAATCTAGGTAGCAAGAAGCACTCATCATGTGCATTAACTTAAATATATATGATTGTACAAATAAGGGCCTTGTTGATATTGTAAATGTTGATTTATGATATATTTTAGACTTCATTGTAATCTCGAGATAATATTAATCCTCATATGTCCTTTATCGTGTGTTATCATGCATTATCGTATTGTTTGATATCAAGATATCTGAAATGTTGACTTAACACGACCCCGAGACCTAATAAATAAGTTCACTATGTACATGTAACCTGCCATCTTCCATTTGGTACATTGATAACGCCAGCTATTCCACGAGAGCAACATCTCAGCAAGTGTTGTATGTAATCATTGCTACAATTCGGTTCAGTGTTCAACATGTAAAGGTCTACAAAAAGACTAATAAACGTTGCATTGTGATTAATTGAACAATTGGATTTACTAAAAAATGTTTATCAACAGTAAAGATTGCAACATTTATTTTTTTGTTAAGTACCATATTAACTTATAGAGGAAACATTTCCTTATTTAATTTTGCGACTCTAAGTTTTCATTTGTTCATTTTTAAACTACATATCAACCTTTCCCGCGCCAGTCTCTATAACTGGGCAATATCAGCCTTGCTGCAGTTCTTAACAATTTCTGTCACACCCTACCAGTAGATGCTCGCCAAAGTGAGATGTTTTATAGGACAATGTCTGACCTCACGCCATATCTGTCAGTGTGGACTTCAATACCCGTCATGATATCATAATCATTCTAAATACCTTGATCCACTTCCAAATTCTGAACATATTGAGCAATCTAAGTGAATAGATTTGGTGACGATAGTAATGACCTCAGATGTCAAATAAGTTAATGAATGATTCCGGGGATATGTGGCCAGATTGCAGTTTGTTAAGATCGATAAATACTGTATAAATTGTGTCTATTGTGTGTCAACAGCCCAAGAAATTGTCGGTACCCAAAAATGGGTTGATGTGTCAAAGCAGAGTTGCCGAAGATAAGCTATGGTTACGATGAATTACTTCATAAAGTGCAGTTGACCATTGAGCTTTATTATGTGTAAATGATAGGATTTGTCAAAGAAAGGATGCATGCTACAAAATATATTCATTCTACACTCATACGTGTCCGTGATTTGCTAATCTACATATTCATTCTGTCTCTCTCTCTCTCTCTCTCTCTCTCTCTCTCTCTCTCTCTCTCTCTCTCTCTCTCTCTCTCTCTCTCTCTCTCTCTCTCTCTCTCTCTCTCTCTCTCTCTCTCTCTCTCTCTCTCTCTCTCTCTCTCTCTCTCTGATCTATATTATATATAAACCGACCACAGTCCCTATAGAAGTTAAGGTTTCAGATTCTTATTGAAACGTTCACAAATATTGATGCATTCAATTACATGACAATCATGGTAAGTCATTGTACGAAGTTTCTAATTTGTTTTGTGTCTCAGTATTTCCCTATAGAATACTCTCATGGTTTAGCAACAGAGTAATCTCGCCCAGTAGACAAGTGAGCTTTCCGTCCAATCCTCCTTGTTTGATGGAGATGTCAGTGTCATGGAATAACCCTGTCTTCAGAAAAAACTGTTCTCCAGACAATCTTGTTTATTACGGTGATTTCGAAAAAATATATACGTTTTATTGCTAAATAGTTTGATTATTGTTTTCCAACATCTCTATGAAACAGGCGTAGTTATTTCAGTCCAAAAACAAAGAGTTTAGGAGAAAGGAAGTCGTGTCATGTTTAACCTCATAATATGTGTTTCTTGAAGTAGTTTTTAATATTTGTTGTAGTTTTAACAATTATACATTTTCAACGACATATCTATAGCAACACCGATTTTCCTCTGAGAGATTGTGGTGGAAAGTCCTAGGTCACATTGACAGTTTGTTGGCTGCATTACCTTTATTTGATTTGTAATGTAGATTCCTGATGCATTTCCTAACTTGATGTAAGGTTAAATCAGTATTCTGACTCAAAGCACTCTGAGCACAACTCCCATTACACTGACGTACTAAAGAGGCTCTTGAGACAATGCGTGTATATGTCAACTAGAAATTAATATTGCCACAGCAACTGCGCGTATCTCCTTACCTATTTCAGTCACGATTTTTTTTATCAGTTTGGGCGTACAACCATCGACCTGCTGGAATACTTATCTCATGGCAGTTGGTAGATGTTTAAACGAGAGGCGGATCAACTCTTTTGTTCCTGTGATGATAATTGAAAATGTAACGTTGTGACATGTTTTCAGCATAAAAAACCATGGATTCATTCATAACATTGACGGCAATATATCATAGTTCTACTTATCCCATTTTGAGGAATGTGTTAGGCTGGTTTTTAAAAAATAAAAGTAAAAAGATAAGCAATTCCCCTTACCGAGGTAAGACTTAAATATTTTCAAATCACTCAATCAATCAATCTTTATTTTCATACTCAAAGGCCTCAGGCCTGTAGTACATATTACATTTATTCATTTGATGGTAGCAATACAGTTTGTCTAAGTGTAAAAGCTTTATGGATGTAGATGGACACATTTTCTAATTGAACTTTACAAGACGTTTTCATCAATGCTATAAATAGTATTTCTTTATATAAACAGTTCTTATCGATAAGTATGCTGGGCAAACACACACAAAATGATCCTCATCTTCGACATAATTCAAATTGCACATTTGACATATCCTAATTTCTTTTTTAATACATGTAATTGTATATCTCCCAGTTTCAATATATAAATCATGCGAAGAGCAGCGTAGTCTTACCATTGAAGATTTATATTTACTTATTGTCAAGATCGAAAGGTAATGTTCTGCATGAATTGAATCTTTTAACATTTTGTAGTAGAAACATTTGTTAGACAATGAGAGACTAGTTAACCAATTTTGCAGAAATATATCTTTAATGTCTGTGTTTTACTAAGAAGACAAAATGAGAGTGGGATTCTACAAATTGATCATGCCAGGCATTACCAAAGCCGATATATGATAACAAGTGTTTCGTGTGTGTAACCCAGTTAGTTTTACTGAGGCTATCATAAAGTAACATCATATCATAACATTTTCTTGGTATTCTATATAAAGGCATTTTTAATAACCTTAACCAGTATCTAATTTTGTGTATACATTAAACTCAATGTACAATGGGTATCTCCCACATTCTCCATAAACCATACAATTAGAAGTGGCTGTTTTTACACCAAGGTTTTTTTTCCATGCATACAAATGAACTTTTTCGACAACATCAAATGAAAACCCCATACTTCCACACCATATAACAATAATGGGTTGAATTTGGTGTCAAATATTTTGAAAAAGGAGTTGTAGGACAAGTCACCTAAGATATGTATATATGTTATTATACATATTGATATTTTCTTTGCTTGAATAAATGCCTGTGATGTATGGACTGATCATGAAAGATGGTTGGTAAAATGCACATCACGGTATTTATACGAAGTGGTTGTTTCTATTTTTTGCGAGTTTACCTCCATTTTTAAAAACTACCACCTTTGTTTTAGTCTGGTTTACATTAGGTTTCCAGTTATCGCAGTAATTTTCTAATTGCTCAATTTCTTTTTGTAGACCTTTAATTGTGTTTGAAAATAACATGATGTCATCTGCAAATAATAACAGGAATATTTGTATTATGTCTGGATGCAATTGGATACCGTTTGTACAGTTTGTTTGGATTTGTGTTGCTAATTCTTTTATAAAGAGTGTAAATAGGAAGGGGCTTAATATCCAGCCTAATTGGCTCACAAATGTATATGATAATTCATTGTTATACAAATCACTCAGTGAGGTGCATGCACGATTCTTTTCATCAGTTAACCTGAGTTTACAGAACTGGACGGTTTTGCTTGTAGGGAAGACCACGAATATCATATTTCGAAAATCACAATTGGTTGATTAATAATAGTAAGTTGGCTTCGATTTCAAACTATTCTTTTACCGTTGACGCATACGCAGACGGATTGTATGGGATCAATATCTTTATCATCAGCAATGGTCTTTTCCTTTGTCGCGATCTGTAGTCTTTACATCATCAAACATCATTATACTTTAGGGAATCGTTATGTCAATATTTGTCAGTTTGAAAAGAAACAGTCTCTCATTGTGATTGATAGACTTTTTCATGGTAACTTAAAAAAAGTCCAAACAGAAAAGAAGTCAATGGTTCTATGAAAAGGGGAATATATGGGAATCTACTTTTTAGAGATCAGTCTTGGATATTGCAGTCGACAGTGTTCTTCTCTCAAGAATCTCTGTATACTCAAAAGCCAATAGCACAAAACATTAGCCTGCCGTGGCAGTTAATCGTTATCAGACGTTGTACCATAAGGAAGTTGTGACTTATTTGAAGAAATGTTGAAGAGACCCATGTGAATGTGTGATATTCCATAAACCAATACAATAAGTCTCACAGTCACAACAGCGGACTATGTCAGTTACTCTATGTTTGTACTGAGTGTAAATGCTACTAGTTTGTCCTTACTGTAACAAAGGTTAGATCCGTACCAGATTGTTTAGATTAAAGTGTATCCCTTTAATAACTGTACAAAGAATATTCTCTGCATCTGATTTATCATGCATGCTCAAAAGCGCTAATTTAATTCACACGAGTCAATCAGTTACCAGTAGATGTGGTGTTTGTGGCATTACAGTAGATAAGGTGTCCCTTCTCCCTGGCTTGTTGTTATCCATACTTTGATAGGAAACAAATGTGTTGCGAAACTGTGTCAGTGAAATACATGTATGTCATCATGAAATGCCAGTTGACATTAAATTTATCAAATACAAAATACTACGAACATACACTAGTATATTAGACGGAATGCAATTGTCATCTTCACCATGACTCTCAATATCTCATTCAACAACAGAATTAAAATTAACATAACAAGTCCACAAATTCCCTTCAAACTGTGAAAGAGGTATGGCAAATGTGACATAAAACCTTAAATCTTATGTTTTTAAAGTACATTTTCTTCAAGGGATTTCTGTGTTATTTAATGGCGTCTTCACATTATGTAGTGAAATATACAATACTTCAATATACATATGCGGTAGTCATATATTAATCAGTGAAGCGACCACTGCTATCAAATCAATTGTCTATAATTTCAAACTATTTAGAGAGATGGACATATTTGACATTGTTTGCGGACATAACTTTTAAACACCCCATTCGAATTCCTTGAATGGTTTGTTTTATTATTTGACAATCGTAGTTAATATCGTCTAGTACTTGTGTTTGTGTCCTACAGTAAAGATTAAGTAGAAAACGCTACATTAAATTACATTTCCATTTATGGTTCACTAAAAGACTTTTAGATAGAGATTCAAGAAATCAAAGTTAATGGTAATCGAGCATTGACGTTTGATGGTATTGTAGTCAGTAGTGTCAAATGCCACAGAAGAAATCGAATAAAATCGTAGGAAGTCCAGGAATGTTCATATCAGCTGACAGGTGTTTGTAACTCAGTGTTCAGAATAGGTACAAATAGTGATAGTGTATGTTTAAGACTACATACGTAATTATGTACAATTTGTATAGAGTTTATTGTCAAGGAAGACATGGAAACAACTCACACAAGAAAGAGCTCAAAGAAATCATGTTTAATGGTAATCGAGCGGTGATGTTTGATGGCAGAGTAGTCTGTAGTGTCGAATGTCACAGAAGAAACGTTGGAACGTTGGAAGTCTAGGAATGTTAAATACAGATACATGTGTACTTTCCCATATCAACAGGTGTTTGTAACACAGTGATCAAAATATATAGGTTCAGAGAATGAAACGTTTCGATGTACATTGACATTAATTTACTTAATATCACTGAAAACGAACAAGTTAAAAGGCAATCAATGAGTCGAAAGACGGAGAATACCAGCTGATGTGTCTATGAGTCTTCAAAGGCTTGGCAAAATCAGATTTTGGTCTCAGCTGAGAGTTGGAAATATAAACCCTTTTAAAGGCAAGTTTAAACCAAGTTGCACATGGCGGATGCTCTCAACTAGATACTTTTGAATTGAGAAATATTATATAAAGAAGCATGCTTATAACTAATTGTGTTCTTTCATGTCTGTGACTATCAATCACTAAAATGGAAATGAGTTTGTAAAATGCAGCTGTCTCTATTACGAGAATTAATTTCAATGTAACCTGCATCGCCTTGAGAGACTTAGATTTTATTTTACGATGTTGTTGTTTATGTTTTAATCGTGATATGTTTACTAAAAAGGAACCTTAATCCATTACACTTGGAACATCTTTTTCTACATGTATGAATCATTAATATGTGAAAAAAAAATTCAAATGGAATTAGCGCCACTTGTGTGAGACACATTTGGAGCCAAGATGCAGGAAGTTACAAATGAAGCCCCACCGTCAAGAGCGGATTAGGCGAATCGATTTATAAATTCAGAAGAGGTCTGATAGCATAATTGTGTTTAATAAGATATTTATGAAACGAGTGAGTTGTTTGAAATTTAACGAGCAAAAGCGAGTTAAATACAAATACCATCTCATGAGTTTCATAAGTTTGATATTAAATTTATTCATTTATTACTCACTGCTTTAAATGCCACTTAATTCAACAAACTCATCGATAAATGGGACACACTCCATTGCCACCACAACACTAATATAGTGACGTCATATTTATGCCATTTTGACATCTCGTCAATCGGCAGCTCACGATGTTATTACACAATGTGTAATTGTCAACATGGGCGTTGAACTCACTAATTCCTGAAATCTTCTTCACTGACATCCGTGCCGTGAAAGGGGAGATACAATCATTCATTACAGGAATATGCTGCTACTTATCGTAGGGACACATAGAGTGGAAACAATTCTATTAAACAGCTTTGATGTCTGATGATGCAGAGGAAACACCAAGAGAACAATAACTGAGGTCTTTGAAAGTGAACTACATAGAGGAATTAACTGTGCGATAAGTTAGAAATTAGTTTGAAAGCGCTGGGATGTCGTGTTTGGTTTGCACCGCATCATATAATCAATTGAGTTGAGATTCAATTTACTTCAGCTCGTGGATAGGTTGAATTAGTGTACAGTGTACATATACAGTATTCACTGTTTAAACAATGAAAAAAACGTTGAAGTACATAATTTGCATGTTGCGAGCGTTTATTACCTTTGAATATGTGATTATACACCATGAGTTGAGGATAAAGTAAGGTAATGGACGTTCGAGACGTTAAGATGTCTGTTAACCATTAACATGTTAATTTCTTTCTGTGAAATATGGTGATTAAAATATTTCAATTGAACAGCATAACATTCCTCAAATCGCTAACTACACTGATGACAAATTGTGCATCCAACTGTAATGAACTAGAGGGTTATTAATTTAGATCATCGTGAGCTTAACGTTGTTGGTGTCTACCACCCTAGAGGAGAGGCTAATAGATAATGTAATGTGGACAGCCTGTCATAGTCTAGACTCGTTATAACACTACCTTTACCCTTGCCATTGTGAACTTATAATACTTATAAAAACACCTGGAACCTAGATGGGCCTTTTTTTTGTAGAAAAATGTTCTAAAGATAAGACTTCTTTCATCTGCTATGGATGGATTCTATCATTTACGTCCTTATCCAAATTCTGCTATGCAATATATGAACAGAACTAAGTTTTCATTGACGATCTTATATATCATACTAAAAAAATTTTACTTTTACAATATTGAGATGAAAACTGAAGCCAATTTACTGGCTTGCTGGTGCTCTGTATTGTTTCATTGTGTTATAGGATTCGAAGTAGTATCCCCTACAAATCATGTTTGTTATTGACTCTTCTGATAACGTTCAGTCAAATACTACAATAAATAGTTTAATTTATAATATTAAATTACAAACACCGGTGAATTATAAAAAAACCCATATAATCCAGAAACTGCAATTAGTATTTGATAGGGCTGATCTATCTGCTGTACATTTGATAAAGATAGGTTACATGCTAAAGATAACATCAGCATATGACGATAATCTGAAGAAATGATTTTCATAACAAGGTACATGTTCTTTGATGGAAATTGACTCATCTACATTTTTTTCTAAGTTGAAAAGGATTTATGATAGACAAGATGGAAGATATGAAGCGTCAACTTATTAATGTTCAAACATATTTTTTATTTAATTAATTTTTTATTTATTTTGTAAATTTCAACTTAAATACCCAATAGTCTGTCAAAAAGATTTTCATCCCCAGGACATAAAAACTAAAGTATCATACACTGAAAAATTAAATTGTATACTACTTTGTCACACATATCCTTATCACAGACATTCAAAATCAACATATCCGCAAGAAGAATTGTTTTGGATTGTCTAGTTTTTAATCTTGTTTCTCTTGCTTGATCATTTATTTTTGACAAGCAATCCATTAAATTTTACATATTTGGTAAGTCAGGTTTCCCATGGAAATATCCATAGGTTCATAATCAAATTAGATCAGATAATATTGCCTCCCTGTGAATATGTTTGATCAACAGACGTATCTTGACCTTATCAGAAGCAGCTTTCTATTTAATGTGATTACTGAAAGGAAATGTGTGTCTTCATGCAAATACCTTAAAGACCCAGACAGTCTTTGAACTTCACTAAAAGTATAGATGCATCAAGGATATGTTTCCTGACAAGAGCATGCTTGCAATCATTTATCAGCAAATTCAATTAGCTATATACTGTCAAGGAGGAAGGGATAACATTAGAAATAAGAGAAAATGACGTGGAAATTGTCTTACTTTAACTGTCTTTCTAGACTACAATATTCATAAGTTTATGAAATAGTTATTTCAGTGAACCATAAGGTTATTCTTGAGGTATTGCAAGTTCACAGCTTCTGTCTTTGTTTTGTGTCTCAGTATTTCCCTATAGAATACTCTCACGGTTTAGCTACGAAGCAATCTCGACCAGTAGACAAGTGAGCTTCTGTTAAATCTTCCTTGCAATTGGTTGATGGAGATGTCAGTGTCATGGAATTGTCCCTTCTTCAGTATAAACTGTTCTGACAAATATGTGTGTTTTGTTTGGTGATTTATTTAATTTATATAAAGTTTTAAAGCTAAATATTGTTTGCTTATTGTTTCCCAACATTTCTTTGAAACAAGCTTAGTTATTTGAGTCCAACACGAAGAGTTTAGGAGAAAGGAAATCTTGTAATTTTTTAACCTCATAATAAGTGTTTCTAAAGTAGTTTTGAATATTTATTGTGGTTTAACAATTGCACATTTTCAACAATATATGTAAAGAGACATCGACAAGTGAGCTTTCCGCTCAAATAATGAAGATGCCAGTGTCACAGAAATAAACTCTTCTGCATATATCTATGTTGTTCTTTTTTCCTATTTTTGTTAATAAGGCTTAATTGATTCGGTAAAATATGATTAGTTTATAATAAAGGAATCATGTTATTTTTTAACCTCATAATACACGTTTCTAAAATAATGTGCATAGCTTTGAATATGTGTTGCACAGTTGTAACATTTACACGCTTTTTAAGGATATATCTATAAAACCAAAGTCCCCGTCTACAGATAAGACTTAAATGAATACCCTTTTGAAAAAAGCGACAAATCACTAGTAAGGGGCATCCATTTTACTTTTCATCACTGGACGGTATTGCTTGTAGGGAAGAACACCTTTTTCATATTATGAAACTCAAAATTCTCTGATTTATTATAGTAGCTTGGCTTCTCTTGGAACTATTGGATTTCAAATTATTCTTGAACGTTGACGCTGTTTAACAATGCATTGCATTGGACCGCTATAGTTCCATCAATGGTCTCTTCCTTTGTCCCGAATAATGGTCTTTCCATCATCAAACATCATTAAGACTATAGGGAAAGTTTCTTTGTCAGTATTTGTCAGTTTGAAAAGGAACATTCTCTCATATTGTCATAGGTCTATCCTTTGTACGTTTACAAAAGACTTTTTTCATTGTGACTGAGATGGGACTATACTGTTTAGAGATCTGTCTGGGTTAATTCAGTCGACAGTGTTCTTCTCTCTGAATGCTCAAAAGCCAATAGGCAGTACCCTGACGTGGCGGTAAATCGTTATTAGAAGTTGTACTTTAAGAAAGTGACTTTGGACATTGCTCTTGAACGTCCCATTTGTCTCACCGAGTTAAATGATTTGTTTTATTATTTGACGATCATAGTTAATATCGTCTAGTAATTGTACTACTAATTGTTGCAGTAAATATCTCTCAATTTCTTATTCCATTACATACATTGAATTAACAAGAGAATTAAAATTCACATAATAAAAAAGTGCTTTGGTATACATTTTCCTCAATTTTCTATTGATCAACTTGATTTGATCAAAACATATTTAATGTAGACTACACTTAGTCTACATTACATCAACATGTGGTGGGAATACAAGAGGTTTAGATATATATGCGATAGACACCTATTAATCGATGATACTGAGGCTCGATGATAATGTGGTTTCTATCAATGTCTATTAATTCGGACTGTTTCGAGGGATGTGAATAGTTGAGTTGTATGTGACTTGTTGGACATGGTTCTTGATTATCCCATTCCTCTCAAGCAGTTGACTGATTTGCTTTTATTATTTTTACATCTCAGAGTAAATATATCCATACATCCACGAATGATAAATACTAAAACACGGATACATGTTACAATGTACACTCAACCGCAAAAAAACATCACCATACAACATATAAGATAATTCAATCCGCGCATAATAAAGGCGACTGAAACAGAGATACATCATCTCTCCAGAAGCCAACTAAACTAGATTTAAAATATCAAAACATTATCTGTTCATATTTCTGTGAAACCCACGATTTAAGAAATCATCGTTTTGAATCTCCATAACTGGGCGAGATACACATGTAAGGGAGTAAAAAAAACGGCTTTCTTGGCTTGTTTTATTTCGTCCTACATTAAAGACGCGTCCACAAAATTGATGTTCAGTAAAGTTATTTATGTTGATAACATCTTTTATTTATTTTCTACATTTTATGAAATTTTACTTTAAAGGAATATTCCAGCGTAAATTCAAATTTTTTCCCATAAAAGATTGAGTTCTCAGGTACTTTCTCACAAAATATGTTTGTATTTGGTCAATGGGTTAAATAATTACATCAAATATAAACCGTCACTTTGGCTCGACGTGGGCGCCGCCATCTTTCTTGAAAATCTGCGGTAAAGGACACACCAACGATTGTAAACTCCGTACATCATTGTGCGGTAGAGTTTGTACAATAAACTAGACTCACTGTCTGTTTGCGCTGCGCACTTGTCATCGTGTGATGTGAATACGACTGATTAAAACCCCGTAGTGACAATACAATACAGGGAAATTCGATCATGGCGCTGAATACATCATATTTCATATTCCATCAGTTATTCAAGGCTGTTTATTTGAATGAAACATTCACATAACACGTAAGTCTTGTTCGCGCATGCGCATTGTTAAGTCAAGCACCATGACTAAGAAAATTAGCCAGTTACAAATCAAATAATATTTCAAGATATCGTAATGGATATTAAATTGGTAATGGATTAGTAAATTTATCAACTAGGCCTACTTGAGGTGCAATGAAATGTTTGACACTCGTTGTATTTGCATTCGTTGACCTGCAGTTTATGATTTTACCTGAGGCAGTTTTCAAATGGTTAATATATAATTATTTGTGGCTCAGTCAGCAATTAATTTTTAGACAGAACCCCGTTTTGACTATTTATCAAATAATAAACCTTTCCTAAGTAGAATAAAATAATGATAAAATTTATAGTTGAGTAATTAATTCCAAATACACAATTCCACACTAACATATGTGTTTTTAATTTGTAACTTGTAACGATCAATTCTTATTTTACTTCAAGATTTTCAAAAAGCGTTGTAATATAGTCATATTGTTTAAATTACAATTATAATTTAAAAAACGTAATCACATAATTTTCAATCACAATGCAATGTCGATTGTAGGTGACTTCGTAGGAGGATCCGGTTCGTATGAGAATTTTTCGGTGAATTCGAAGGAGAATTTTTTGTTTTTAAAATGCTGGATGATCGGCAATGTTTATTTTGATTATATATTTAATTTGTTGTTTTAATGAATAAAGTAATCTGGTAAGTATGAAATGTATTCATTGTAACATTAACATTAACAGATGTCGCTGAAGATGAGAAGACTAATTTATTTTTATCAGTGAACTAAGAATAAGATTACGTGACCGTAAGAAATTAACAATTAGCCTATCAATCAGTGTTGTTCTCAGATTAATGTCATATAAACTGACAAGATCGTAATTAGGTAACTTCATTATAATAATCCTCCTACGAATTCACCGAAATATCCTTTGGAACTGGAATGGACTGCTTAATACTTTCATCTTGTCAAAAGTTGAATGATGAATTAATCCCTAAAATATATATTTTGTCGTTAAAATGAAATACCTGGATATTTCTGCAGACGAATGTATATTTCTAAAATTTCACTTGCACATTTGTCTATGCGGAAACCAGTGATTTCGTAGGAGAGACCTATCGTGGTTTCGTTGGAGTGTCATAATATGTTTGTTAATTAAGTAATTAGTACCTTAATACTATTAACGCTAAGCAATTGAATAAGTTCAAATACTGATAGATATTTATAATAATATGGTCTAATATACTTTATTCTATAAATATGATATAAAGGACATTTTTAGTATGAAATGAAATTCATCTTCGATATCGTCTTTAAACATTTGGCATTTACGACTTGCATAATCTAAATTTTGGTATCTGCCGGTCCGTACCGCTAATTATAAGTTATGGGAGCTAAGTCTAACTCAGGGGTGTGGTGAGATGTGTTTAATGTCCATTACTTTGTCGGCTTCTTACCAATATTATCTTCACCGGCATCTGGTAATCTTCCAATCGTTGCTCATATGCGTTAAACTGTTTACACACGACATCATACTTACCCGATTTTTTTTTATTGATACAAACACAAAATGGGTAAACACTGCCGATCATTTGGCATACTCTGTTCGAAACTTTCCCAGGAAATCACCGAAATTTACCAGAACTCACAGTAATGTTTACATATTCTGCAGATGCTAATTACAAATGTTATTACTAATATGATTTCCTAATATCGATATTTAATATTATATCCTAAATATTGTTAACAAGATATTTCATGCTTCACTGATTCATTTCAATAAGACAATTCATTAGAATTTGACTAAACTTATTATCTTCATGAAAATCCATAACAATAAGAAAATTATCATAATTTATATCAGTTCAAATTGTCTAATGCCGAAATTATAAATCTTAAAACAATCATAGATGTACATCACTACAACCACTACCATAATTCGTAATCAAATTGGTGTCGTACGAACAGTGATATAATTTTTAATGGAATACAATAAAATCATAATAACTAAGTTTCAGATCAATGAAACATATTAAACGATCAGAATAAAATACACAAAGAAAGAAAGCCAATTTCTGGTCGAATCAAATATATCTTATTACGTACATACGAATTAAGTTTTGATTACGAACTTGTCACAATACACCGAGGCTTCGCTCAGTTTAGGATTCGCTCTGACTTGCAAACGAAATATTGTTATGAAAATCAATGTTATTACTACTAATAAAGTATTTCCGTAAAATATGTGTTATTTTACTATTGAATTTATATCAACAAGGGTATTTCAGAAGTAATCTAAATTTAAATACTTATGAAATGGTCTAGATTTTTTTTCAAAATTATCAAAATGTTCAAACCTCGCGTCGCCCGAACTTGAACAGCCGACAACAGTTGCAAATCTTAATTGTCCAAGCATATATTCCCGATTTTGTGCAGCAATCTACTGTTAAAAATCTTATATTTATTTGATCTGGGGATCGTAAATTATGACTTTTGGGAAGCAGGGGCGATCATACCCCGGTCCTTACGGTTTTTAAAAAAACATGCATGACCGGCCCGCACCTCTCGCCATTGAAAACAGCGGCGTCTCCTATTTTCGTGGTGTGTCTTTCATAGCGTAATCTCATCGTTTCACGCTCTCGTTCTGGCAACATGGCGGCGCCCTGTGAGTCTGATAATTGCGTTTTTTTCAATGTTTGAATTTTTATTACAGATGATGCAAAGTACCTAAAAATTATTGGATAGGATGTATCGCTAGCCCAACAAACATTCTTTTATTAGCTTTATTTTCATTTTGCGATGGAATATTCCTTTAAATGCCAAACATTTTGGCCAAAATAAAATTTGAAAAAGCTATTTCCACACCCCAAGTGTACTTGAACAGACATGAAAAATAAAAGAATTACACACTGAGGTATGAAATTGTTGGTACCTCTTTACAAATAATGTCCCTATGAAAATCATTAAAATTCGTCTTTCTCCGGCAGCAGTATTTCGTTTTTCACACCATTGAACATATGGTGGCGTTTCTTTTGCGGTTGAGTCTATGTCCAGAAGGCAACTTTCAATCTTTAAATATTATGAAATAATACTATTTCTGAAAGACACGATTTTACAAAGTCATTGTTTCGGAATCTCCTCAACTAGGCGAGATAGAAGGGTGAGATATTTTTTTATGTAGTAGTTGTACTACTATTATTACAGCTTCTACTGTTACCACCCCATCAGAGTTTGGCCAAGAATAAAATAAAAAATAACACACACACAATGATGATGACTTTGTCCAGCGACAGTACTTTGTTTTTTACTTTGTTGAAAATTTGGTCACGTTTCTGTTGGACACTAGTTTAGTTGCTAATTTTATTTATAATATGTGCTGCTTACAATATAAATAAATTCGCTCAGTTTTCATATTCATCCCCAATCGCTAAATATATCATAATTACTAGTTTCCATTTAAAATTGAGTAACATAATGCCGAAACTGCCCGTGCCATTTACATGCACAGTAGTTATGTGACCTATTAAACATTATCAACCCAAATTTGTCATTTTGTCTGTAATGAATAAGATTCCAAAATTACGTTTGACTCATTGGCGCGCGTCAATCGCAATGCATTGTCCGGTTTTCGATCAGAAATCATCACTTCATCCTTCATATCTACTGTCAATATCTACTATCATCATAGTCGACTATCATCAAAATGGTACATTTCGATAACAGTTTGGAATATATGATCTCAAACAACACAATGGATGTACCTTTAAATCAAATAACCTATAAGCAGGGTTTACTATTTCTAGAAAAAAAACCCCATCTGTATGTTACTTGATTCAGCATCTTAGATCACAACTTTGAATTTAAGAAGTTTGAAACGTATATACTTGCTGTTTTATTCTGATATTAATTTGAAAACGTTTGGTTAAAAAATAACACTATAATTGTAATGATTCAAATACAATGTGTTTTATATTCAAATTGGTATATTTTCGTGATATAACATGTATTAAATTAACTATTAAAATGATGTTTTTTTCAGAGAATATTGACATAGACATCAAGTTGATATAGTTTATACACACATACTGTATGCTTAAAGCTACATTTGTTATCATAATACAATTTGTGAAGAGTCTATTGCCAAGGAAAACATTGAAAACAAACACTCAATGGAAAACGGTATTCTTCTCTAGAAAGAGATTCAAGACATCAACTTAAATGGTAATCGACCGTTTGGTGGTTCGTAGAGGACCGTAGTCTGTAGAGTCAAATGTCAAAGAAGAAAATCAAAGGAACATTGGAAGTCCAGGAATATTCAATACAGACACATGGTGTATTTTCCCATATCAGCTGACAGAATAGGTACAAAGGAAAAACCAAGAACACATATCAACCATATAGATTATGCACATAAATTTTCCTTTATTAATTGTATATGTAAAAAATAATATACATATTGACATGGATATTCTTTATTTGTTGATGCTACTCAAGATATGTTTGGTTATAATTAAGAGGAGTTGTACTGCCAAACATAAGTACCATACATGTTCCTTAATCATCACAAATTTAGTTCTTAGCATTCTAAGTATTTGCTAAGTAAATCGTTCAGTTATTGTTATACAAGTTAGAGCATTGTCTATTCATAGATACTGTCCATTTATAGATACAATGTTATCATAGTCTAATTATATCAATCCTGTTTCGAGGGCTAAAAGTTACCAAACAGTGGCTGTGCAAGGATATGACAATGTTTGGTTGTTTCTCCTCCACAAGTACAAACAAATAATCCCATGGCGTATGCGATAACTGTATTGTGCACTAATCAACATGGAATATTTCCTGCAAACAGCTGCGTCTCCAACTCTCTTCTGAAAATCTGAAAATAATACACACTTCATTTGTAAATTAAAATAACCTTTTTGCACATAACACTTGATAACATAAAGTCATTCATTAAAATAAATTAATTGTTTTTTTTTTCGGCAGATTTAATATTTATATATCCTGTAGATTAAATAATGTAAAACATACGCATCAAGTAATTGTTTTTTCACTGCAAGGCACTGTCGTTTGTCGATGAATGTAATTATATATAGGCATGCACTTTTGGTCTGAAAGGTATAATGTAGCGCAGAATAAACTGTACGTTTTCTATCTGTTGTAGGTCTGGAAATATAACTATGTATCCACAAAATCAAAATAAAATAAAATACATAACATTTTACAATATTTGAGTGTTGTTCAAATTAACAACCACAAAGGAACTAACCAACATGCTTTTACATATAGTTTGACGACAACATCACATCACATGAGCAGAAACACATGAGCATTTCCTCACGATAGCATAGTGAAACGTTGCATATATCTCTCAACAATTAACAATACACTAGTTGTCAATGCGGCCTATTCAAAACAACGTCTCTATAGTCCAAGGTTGGTTAAGTACCTGGGAGAATCATTAGGATCTTCAGAAAACTGGGTCTTCGTTCATGTTGTATTAATGTGAACTTCAAAGGCTGTCCAGGTATTTTTGTTCAGCGCATGAATACTTACATTTTCTACCACTGACAACGACTTTAGAACCTATGTTAAACGTCACCTTCAAAGAATAAAGAAGTTGTATATCCATAAAAGTGTCTCTATTCTTCATATGTTTAATGGAGACAAGCATAATAGATATATACCACAAGCCAAAGGCGATAAACATCCTGTTCAAATCTTTGTTCTCAAGTCAGATCATATCAACGAAACATGTTTCACCTTGTAATGGAAATTCACAACGGAATGTACTGGTAATGGACAACATACAGACAAAACAAGTTCAGGGAAATGCCCACTTTTACGAATATTAACCCCACTACTTCCCATTTAGTATTTCCTGAATCATTCCAAGATCTGCTTTAATGACATAGTGGTTACTTTTTCAGGAAATGGCAATGCCTGCCTCGCTGTCAGGACGGAGATTAAGTCGATCTTTTCCTGTCCAGCTCTTACTCTAACTTCCGGCCAATAGCAACTTTTTGTATTGATCTGCAGTGAAATTAGGAGATAAACCTACTGTGTTTTTAACTTTTTGTGAGTCAAACGTAGTTTTGATACCGATTTTTATCATTTGGAGCCGAACGCGTCAGCGTGAAGCTTCGAATGATAAAAAAGGTATTGAATCTACGTTAGACTCACAAAAAGTAAAAAACACAGTAGGTTTATCTCCATTCTACCATGACGAGTTATCAGTGTATTTTAAACGTGTTTCTTTGACACTGCGGAAGTGAACTGAGTGATGCGGTAATCGGTTGAACAAATTTTTCTTCAGGTATGACGCATCACATTTCCGTTGTTTTCGATGCGGTAGAAATTGAATAAACAGTGAAATTAAAAATGCATTCATATTCAAATATGATGATTAAGTGACAACATAGATTTTAATCAAATAGAACATACAGGTTTGTAAATCTTAAGGTTTCTTGGCCTTGAAAGCTTTCCTCCACCACTTGTCAAATTTACGCGACCATTTCCTGTGACGTCATAACTGATTGAGCTTATGACATCATTGTATCCGAATCGAAACCGGTTCGTTCACGGCTAACCGCGGTCATGATCGACTACTGTAGTTTCACTGTTTAAAACATCGGTCCAAAATAGAATTATTTTCCAAAACAGATACAAAGATAAAATTGCGTAGAAGGAAAATATGATGGAAACCATAAAGTGAAGATAACTGATTTACCCATGTTATTTCAATGACATAGTTTTGGCCTAGAATCTTACGTCATCATGTATCCAAACGCAGAAAATCGCCGTTCACAAAAATCGTGTTCGAACCTCCGTTCGACCATAAAATAAACCAATCAAAAACAAGGATATTAAAATGCCATGGTAGAATCAAGCTTATATGGATAAAGACATAACACCAATTCCAGATGTGAACGGAGCGTTTGGACGATGTCCCTAACACACGCGTAAAGCTTTATATTGTAAAGTAAAGCTGAGCCACTCAATGGGAGCAAATCAAAAGCTAAATAAACAAATCTTATTAAAGCTGTTCTGCGAAATAAAAGCTAGAGAACATATTTGGGGATTGGTTGCTTGTTATACATGATGTATGTTTGATAAAGTATATGTCTCTCTCTATTGTCGGTACAGAATCATATAACCTCTTGGAATGAGTGTAGTGATTTGTTGTATAAACATCTAACATCGGTTAATATGGGGAAATGATGGAGAACATTAGGTAATTCAAAAATACGTCCGACTGGTAGATTGTTACGTTATTTGTTTGACTGTTTGTCGTTCACATGGGTTCATTATCAGATGCATCAGATGACATTGATGCAATAATCCATTGTTCAGCGTAGCATTACACCCAAACCTTACTACGTGTAGAACAGTTCTCTACTGCAGACAAAGTTGCCCGGCCCCTGGTGGGTTTCCTGTAATTTGATTTAATTTATTTTCTTCATGATGTTTCAATGCACACATTAGCCAAATATATATTAGCTATATACTGTATCAAAACTGAAATTGAGATGGGTGTTGTTAGTGTATATCTTTATCGATGTCTACTGTGATCTCGAATTATGTAAATTTAGCAATCTTCATATTCTGAAGACTTATTGGAATTATTTAATGAATATGTACCCATAATTTGATTTTAATATGATGTCCTGTTTTCCGCACTTTTGTGTATATCCAAGTTTTAATCACTTCAAAGTGTTGATTTTACGAATTAAACACTCTCGGCCTTTGCCATCATTCGTGATATTTTGTCCAAAGGGGATGAGTGGTTATGGGGGGTTGACCCGTCCCCCAACCCCTTTTATAATTACACATTTTAACTAGAGGAACCTCCTGGATGAATCCCAAATTACCACATTGTGGCTTTATCTGTCCTTAAATGTGAAAAGAATTACCATCGCAAAAAGTTCCTGCTTATGTGATTTGTCTAGCACATCAGTTTAGAAAACTGCAGTTCATGCCACATTTCTGTCAAATTGATGGATTTAGATTGTGGCTTGGTTTCTTGTATTTCTGATAATTGCAGTTGCCTTTCTCCCATCTGGACGTCGAGAGATGCTGTTCCATTTGTGATGGTGATTTGTCATGGTGTAAATTACACATCTGATTGAATTTGTATTGAGGTGTGATTTGAAGAAAACGTTTTCCTGGAATCCTGAAATTTACATTCAAGTTATCAATAATTCTCAAATTAATTTCGAGGAAGATCTTTTCTGCCATAAAGTGAGTATGTAATTCTTCATTCTGCATACCCGTACCTTACTCAATTTCATGACCTGTCCTGAAATAGCAGTAGGCTTTGATTTCATTATTTCGAAACTACTTTTATTATTAAACATTTGTTGAATAAAGGGATCATCCCTTTCAGGTCTGTCAGCAAGTCATTAATCTAGTCTTCTAATCAACTGAATCATTAATACTCATGTGCATTTAGAATATAACCGATTGTTGTAATTTTATGATGAAATTTGTTATTAAGTTAATATTTGATATCGATTGTTAACAAAATCTATAATTGGTATCGGATACATTACAGTTTGGAAATTATAAAGAAACAGTGATGCACTTGAAAATATTTACTGATCAGTATGTAATCTTAGGGGTTAAAATAGTTGCCACGATGACAATTCTCCCCAGGAACCAGATCACTATATGTGTACATGTACTTCCTGATTTAATTAATTGACGTCTCTTCACGTCTGTCTGGTTGCTCTGGGCAGTCATAGTCAACTGACACATATACATGCATGATAACATTATACGTGAGTCAGTACATATAGCCAAATAATGTTTAAAGAGTCGGTTTACTTATCAAGAACAGGGGTTCTACTAGGAAAGAGATAAGTATTAATTTACATCAAAGTCGAGACTAAGTGTGTGTTGTGGGGTTGTCACATGCTCATAAATCATTTCTTTTAAAACCAAACAGTCAAATCTAATTGATGTCATAGTTACGTTATTTACTAACAAGTAGGAGATGTCCTGAACGATTCAGGGGAGGAACAGGAAGGATAGTGGGATCTATTATTGGTAAGTTTCTGTTATCAAAAGAGGGTGGTGGGGATTGTGGTTTATGTTTCTTTTTGTTTAAGTTTGCAACAATTACATGCTTATTCGTTTTCAATCATGAGGCCTACAGCGAGGGGCCATAGGCTATTCATAATCAGATTAAAGTATACACACACATACATACACATATATTAAGAGAACATTACAACACACAACATGCAACTGTAGTGATGTAACTTCAAGTTAGAATGGTCATTGTTAAAAAGGATATCTTGCAAGACAAAACATAACAGTGGAACATTTTGATTAAACAATTGCACAGATTTCTGTACAGCAGGATACGTTTGAAACTATACTTATGGTAAAAATGGTTGACACCCCTAAACAGAAAATGGATTTGAGCAAATTAAATGCATGGACAATTAATATTGTTCGATATTATGGTATTTTCGAAATTAAACTACATGTAAACTACATAATACATGCCATGTACGTATTGTGTGCGAATGAGACTCTGTGAAAGCTTTTGTGTGTTTTTTGGTTCAGTAGAATTTGTTTTTAAAATGCAACTTTTCATTATTTATTAGAACCAAAAGGAGAACGCTTAAAAACTGTACCAATATACCAATGCCAAGATCTCACGACACAGGGAATGAACACTTTTGAATAAATTCCATTTTTCTTATATTCCTTTTTGTTTTTGTATTTTACAGTACAAATCGAGAAACAGCAAATGCCCAAGGACACTTTTCACAAAAAGACATCCAGTAGTCACATATTTTACCAAAATAATAATAAAAACTGAAACGTTACGTTGTTTATATAACATTTCATTCCTTTAACTTTTAGGGTGTCAACCATTATTACCATGGATATATTAAGAGAGCATGGTTAAAGGTCACATTTAAATAACCATGTTTAACATTCACATCAAAAACATAATGCACACTTTATATGGGTTCATGTAAGCAATAAGAAGGGTATTATAGCAGTTTGTAACTTTAAAATTGGTCGAATGTTATAATAATTGAAGAATGATTAGATGCTTTTACTCTTACCAAATAAACTTTGAATAAAATTTATTTTGGGGATACTTTGTAACAAAAACAATATATATGTAACTTCAACTTTGAATTCAATAGGTTTGAAACGTGATGCTTGCTCTTTTATTCTGATATTTATATGATAATCTTTTATTCGGTGGTTTAACGATATAACTTGTCTAATGGTATTTTTCAATTGTTGATAAGCATGTATCAAATAACTATTACAAGTGTATATATTTCCCACATAATTAATAAATAGTGTACAAAAGTATTGATATGTTATAATTGGTAAAGTTTGTACACAATTACTGTATGTTTTAAGACTACATATGTAATGATTTACCATTGTTTAGAGTTTATTGTCAAGGAAGACATGGAAACAACTCTCAAAGAATAATGGTAATCTTTTCAAGAAAGAGCTCAACGAAATAATGTTTAATGGTAATCGAGCGGTGATGTTTGATGGTAGAGTAGTCTGTAGTGTCGAATGCCACAGAAGTTGGAACGTTGGAAGTCTAGGAATGTTAAATACAGATACATGTGTACTTTCCCATATCAACATGTGTTTGTAACACAGTGATCAAAATATATAGGTATAGAGAATGAAACGTTTCGATGTACATTGACATTAATTTACTCAATATCACCAAAGACCAACAAGTTAAAAGGCAATCAATGAGTCAAAAGATGGAGAATACCAGCTGATGTGTCTATGAGTCTTCAAAGGCTTGGCAAAATCAGATGTTGGTCTCAGCTGAGAGTTGGACACATAAACCCTTTTAAAGGAAAGTTTAAACCAAGTTGCACATGCCTGATGCTCTCAACTAGATACGTTTGAATTGAGTAATATGATATAAAGAAGTCCTCTTATAACTAATTGTGTTCTCTCATGTCTGTGACTATCAATCACTAAAAATGGAAATGGAGTTTGTAAACATGAATCTGTCTCTATGACGAGAATTAGTTTCAATGTGACGTGCATGCACCTTGAGAGGCTTAGATTTTATTTAGAAGTTGTTGTTGTTTATGTATTAATCTTGATATGTTTACTAAAAAGGAACCTTAATCCATTACACATGGAACACCTTTTTCTACATGTATGAATCATTAATATGTGAAACAAATTCAAATGGAATTAGCGCCACTTGTGTGAGACGAATTTGGTACAAAAAAGTTACAAATAAAGCCCCATCTTCAAGAGCGGATAAGGCGAATCGATTTATAAATCCAGAAGAGGTCTGATGGCATAATTGCGTAACATTCATATAATGTCATATTGACATTTCCATTGCAACAGCTAATCGTCATACATTTACACAAATGATGTCACGAAACCATAAATGGGTTTAATGCTGTATGATAATATTCCATGTAAACGATGTTCTGTTTTATAAGATATTTATGAAACGAGTGAGTGGTTTGGAATTTAACGAGCGAAATAGAGTTAAATACAAATACCTTTTCACGAGTTTCATAAATATGATATTAAACTGAAACTAGTTTAGTTTTGTTATTTATTACTCAGTGATTTAAATGCCACTTAATTCCAGGAACTCGTCGTTAAATGGGACACTCCATTGCCACCACAGCACTAATATAGTGACGTCATATTTATGCGATTTTGACATCTCATCAATCGGCAGTTCACAATGTTATTACACAATGTGTAACAACATTGTAGATTTATTAAAAAGCGATGTTTTCAATGGGCGAGAAATACAAAATAATTGTCTTCATCACATACAACCTTGTCCATTTTTTAATTATTCAACTTGATTTGATTCTAACAGTTACATGTCAAAGGTGATTCCATGCACATTTTGCCTGAACATCATTTACTATGTCTCATACTAATATTAATAATCCAGATGGTATTTATAACTTCTGAAAGATAATAAGTAAATGTATACACATTTTAATGCACACCTGAATGTGAAAACATTTAATTAACTTAAATAATTTTTAAGAAAAACCCAATGATTTCTATTGTATTACGAGATTGAACTAACATATCGTGAAAATTAAATGTGTTAAATAACATGGTAAATTGGTAGAAGAAAAACAATGAAATCTTTATAATTAAATGTGTTAACTAAATTAACTCTAGCCCCCTATTTTACTGGCAATCGGTTGCCTATTGTGAACTCTAAAAGATGTGAAGTTTGACGCACCACAAATGGAAAGCACTCGTTATATATATCAATGACAACGTCCTTACTTTCAAGTACTGGTTAGAGTTGGTAATGCCAACCAGCCTTCCGAATCAGGGAAATGAACATCGTGTTTGGAAAGGTCTTTAAGCCGAAAAGTATAAAGGTTTATATGTTTACATGATGTTACATTCTTTAAACATGTGGTTGAAAAGCTGCCGATAATGAATACTAACCATATTTGTTCTATTAAATAATGGCACTGAAATCAAATCAATTTGGTTAACGCTATACGACTTACAGTTGAAATCCAATTCATTAATGCTGTAAGTGTACACGTATTAGGTTACCATAATCAGGATGCTGCAGATATATATTTGAAGAAAATGATCCAGTGTATCTTTCATACTGTTAAATTCTCATTTGTTATTTATGCATCAAAGTTTTATTTTTAAAGTTACTCTTGATGAAAACCCTTTCAAATTTTTAAAGTGTCCATTCAGTCCATCTAACCTACTCTATTTGTTTACCAAATTGATGAAAAATATAATGCCACTTAAACGATTGATGAAATATAAACAGCTTATTTGAACGTGAAAGAGGGGATTCACTCCATTCATTACAGGAATAGACTGCTACTTCTCATAGTGACACATAGCGTGGAAACAATTCTATTAAACAACTTTGATGTCTGACGATGCAGAGGAAACACCAAAAGAACCATAACTGAGGTCTTTGAAAGTGAACTACATAGAGAAATTAAGTGTGCGATAAGTTAGAAATTAGATTGAAAGCGCTGGGATGTCATGTTTGGTTTGCATGTTAACACCGCATCATATAATCAATTGAGTTGAGATTCAATTTACTTCAGCTCGTGGACTGGTTGAAATAGTATACAGTGTACATATACAGTATTCACTGTTTAAACAATGAAAAAAGCGTTGAAGTTCAAAACATAACTTGCATGATGCGAGCGTTTATTACCTTTGAATATATGATTATACACCATGAGTTGAGGATAAAGTAAGGTAATGGACGTTCGAGACGTTAAAATGTCTGTTAAACATTAACATGTTAATTTCTTTCTGTGATATATGGTGATTATAATATTTCAATTGAACAGCATAACATTCCTCAGATCGCTATCTATCCTGATGACAAATTGTGCATCCAATTGTAATTAACTAGAGGGTTATTAATTTAGATCATCATGAGCTTAACGTTGTTTGTGTCTACCACCCTAGAGGAGAGGCTAATAGATAATGTAATGTTGACAGCCTGTCATAGTCTAGACTCGTTATAACACTACCATTACCCTTGCCATTGTGAACTTGAGGTTAGGTATACAATCGGTCGATATGTTCATTAAAACCGTGGATATTAAAATGATACAATAGTCTGTCTATCAAGGTAATTCAGTCATACATCTTTGAAAAGTGTTTGACATCCGTGTTTTGTTCCGATCTACAAAGACTTACACGTCAAACATTTTAAGTATAATAAATATATTGATTTAAATACTGTAAAGACACTAATTGCGTTTTTCCAAAAAAGTTGAAAAGAGTCTACTTACATTATACCATAACATAACATAAAACAATTTCAGCTAAAGTTTTTAATAGGAGTATCCATGATTACGCTTATGAAATTTAGTTATCAAACAAAATAACCACCAACATTCCAATCAAATCCTTTTCCTAAAAACCAAACAACAAAACAAACCCACCTTTCAAATAAATCAACTACATGGACATAAATAAGAGATTATAAAAACACCTGGAACCAAGATGGGCCTTTTTTTTGTAGAAAAATATTCTAAAGATAAGACTTGTTTCATCTGCTATGGATGGATTCTATCATTTACGTCCTTATCCAAATTCTGCTATGCAATATATGTACAGAACTAAGTTTTCATTGACGATCTTATATATCATACTAACAAAATTTTACTTTTACAATATTGAGATGAAAACTGAAGTCAATTTACTGGCTGGCTGGTGCTCTGTATTGTTTCATGGTGTTATAAGATTCGAAGTAGTATCCCCTACAAATCAAGTGTTTGTTGTTGACTCTTCTGATAACGTTCAGTCAAATACTACATTAAATGTTTTAATTAATAATATTAAATTAAAAACACCGGTGAATTATAAAAAAAACCCATATAATCCAGAAACTGCAATTAATATTTGATAGGGCTGATCTATCTGCTGTACATTTGGTAAAGATAGGTTACATGCTGAAGATAACATCAGCATTTGACGATAATCTGAAGAAATGATTTTCATAACATGGTACATGTTCTTTGATGGAAATTCACTCATCTACATTTTTTTCTAAGTTGAAGAGGATTTATGATAGACAAGATGGAAGATATGAAGCGTCAACTTATTAATGTTCAAACATATTTTGTATTTAATTAATTTTTTATTTATTTTGTAAATTTCAACTTAAATACCCAATAGTCTGTCCAAAAGATTTTCATCCCCAGGACATAAAAACTAAAGTATCATACACTGAAAAATTAAATTGTATACTACTTTGTCACACATATCCTTATCACAGACACTCAAAATCAACATACCCGCCAGCAGAATTGTTTTGGACTGTCTAGTTTTTAATCTTGTTTCTTGCTTGATCATTTATTTTGACAAGCAATCCATTAAATTTTACATATTTGGTAAGTCAGGTTTCCCATGGAAATGTCCATAGGTTCATAATCAAATTAGATCAGACAATATTGCCTCCCTGTGAATATGTTTGATCAACAGACGTATCTTGACCTTATCAGAAGCAGCTTTCTATTTAATGTGATTACTGAAAGGAAATGTGTGTCTTCATGCAAATACCTTAAAGACCCAGACAGTCTTTGAACTTCACTAAAAGTATAGATGCATCAAGGATATGTTTCCTGACAAGAGCATGCTTGCAATCATTTATCAGCAAATTCAATTAGCTATATACTGTCAAGGAGGAAGGGATAACATTAGAAATAAGAGAAAATGACGTGGAAATTGTCTGACTTTAACTGTCTTTCTAGACTACAATATTCATAAGTATATGAAATAGTTATTTCAGTGAACCATAAGGTTATTCTTTAGGTATTGCAAGTTCACAGCTTCTGTCTTTGTTTTGTGTCTCAGTATTTCCCTATAGAATACTCTCACGGTTTAGCTACGAAGCAATCTCGACCAGTAGACAAGTGAGCTTTCTGTTCAATCTTCCTTGCAATTGGTTGATGGAGATGTCAGTGTCATGGAATTGTCCCTTCTTCAGTATAAACTGTTCTGACAAATATGTGTGTTTTGTTTGGTGATTTCGAAAATATATATAAAGTTTTAAAGCTAAATATTGTTTGCTTATTGTTTCCCAACATTTCTTTGAAACAAGCTTAGTTATTTGAGTCCAAAACGAAGAGTTAAGGAGAAAGGAAATCTTGTAATTTTTTAACCTCATAATAAGTGTTTCTAAAGTAGTTTTGAATATTTATTGTGGTTTAACAATTGCACATGTTCAACAATATATGTAAAGAGACATCGACAAGTGAGCTTTCCGCTCATAATGAAGATGCCAGTGTCACAGAAATAAACTCTTCTGCATATATCTGTGTTGTTCTATTTTTTATTTTTTTAATAAGGCTTAATTATTTCGGTAAAATATGATTAGTTTATAATAAAGGCATCATGTTATTTTTTAACCTCATAATATACGTTTCTAAAATAGTGCATTGCATGGGACCGCTATTGTTCCATCAATGGTCTCCTCCTTTGTCCCGATCACTGGTCTTTTCATCATCAAACATCATTAAGACTATAGGGAAAGTTTCTTTGTCAGTATTTGTCAGTTTGAAAAGGAACATCCTCTCATATTGTCATAGATCTATCCTTTGTACGTTTACAAAAGACTTTTTTCATTGTGACTGAGATGGGACTATACTTTTTAGAGACCAGTCTGGGAAAATTCAGTCGACAGTGGAAAATTGTGTCTAAACTGTGCGAGTGATCATGAAATATGTCATCAATAAATGCCAGTTGACATTTATCAGAGACACACTACTATGAATATACACTAATAAATTAAAAGGAATGCATTTTCTGTTGCGTGTTCTCATCTTCATTGACCTCATGTCATTAACATGACATTCAATTTCTCATTCAACAACAGAATTTAAAAAAAATAGTCATAACCGACGACAAAAGGATTCAGCAAATAAATGATTCAATTATTTGAAATATAATGAATTAAGACTTCTTTCCAAAGTTTTATGCGCATCGTTTAAAACAAATTACCTGTTTCTAGCACGTCACTAGAACTATTGATACACGATACACATTTCAAAATCAATGAATGGTAAAAAAAATCAAAATGGCGGCTAAACCACTTGAGCTTTAATTTCGTCACTTTTGTTACTTTTTTGCTTGTATTATTATTGCGCATATTTTGCAAAACGTGTCATGTCTCTATGTGGATTTTGAAGATTTCCCCTATGTTAAAGTTTGTCTTTATTATGACCTGAAATGACTGTTCGCGAGCAATTTCATTATTGATTCATAAAGACCAAAGCTCATCTTACAGTCCTGAAAAAATCATGAAATTCGATAGGTAGATATTTGAGTTATGTCCCTTTGAAGTTGCATTTTTAAAAAATGGCACAATTTCGAATGCACACTGTGCAAAAAGTATTAATAATTAGTGGCTGCAATGGGCAAATTATAATGTACAATGCTTCATCTACATTCTGTGTAAATATGAGCTTTCTAATGCTAGTTACTTCAAAGGAGAGTATTGTCAAAGGGGCATGGGGTCGGGGAATTGTAAAAACTGTCTAAATTCAAAATTACGGCTAAACAACATTACCTTCGAATTCGCCATGTTCTACTTTTTTACTCGTATTGTTAATGCGCATCTTTTAAAAAAAGTTTCAAGTCTCTAATATCATTTTGAAAATTTTCACAATGTTACAAATAGATTGGATTCGAAATTGACCTCTAATGGCTGGACCGGTATGGCCAAAAAGCTTCGCAGTTCTATTCCACATTAAGGGTTATCTGTATGTGAAATTTGGCTGAATCTTGCTGACAAAGTTCTTGAAATAAAGATAATAAAAAACACGCCAATAACAATAAGGATTCAGCGAAATTTACTGAATCCTTAATGAACATAATATAATTCCACAAATGTACTTCAAACGTTCAAAGAGAGATAGGAAACATTCTATGTGAAATGAAGCATAAACCTTTCTCTAAAGATAAAAAAAACAGTATCTTGAAAATACATTGTCTTAAACGATGCCTCTGTTGATCATCATCAAAAATATTTAATGCCGACTACACTTTTTGTTTTGAAAAATGTGTTCAAGTAGTCATATATTAATCTATGACGTGGCTACTCAAATCAATTGTCCATTAATTCAGACTATTTAGAGAGATGAAAATATTTGACATACATTGTAGTTTGTGACTTTGTGCACATTGCTCTTGAACATCCAATTCGTTTCACCGAGTTGAATGATTTGTTTTATTATTTGACAATCATAGTTAATATCGTCTAGTAATTGTACTACTACTTGTTGCAGTAAATATATCTCAATTTCTTATTCCATTACATACATTGAATTAACAAGAGAATTAAAATTCACATAATAAAAAAGTGCTTTGGTATACATTTTCCTCAATTTTCTATTGATCAACTTGATTTTTTCAAAACATATTTAATGTAGACTACACTTAGTCTACATTACATCAACATGTGGTGGGAATACAAGAGGTTTAGATATATATGAGATAGATACCAATTAATCGATTATACTGACTCACGATGATAATGTGGTTTCTATCATTGTCTATTAATTCGGACTATTTCGAGGGATGTGAATAGTTGAGTTGTATGTGACTTTTTGGACATGGTTCTTGATTATCGCATTCCTCTCAAGCAGTTGACTGATTTGCTTTTATTATTTTTACGTCTCAGAGTAAATATATCCATACATCCACGAATGATAAATACGACTAAAACACGGATACATGTTACAGTGTACTCAACCGCAAAAGAAACGTCACCATACAAAATACAAGATAATTCAATCCGCGCGTTATAAAGGCGACTCATCTCTCCAAAAGCCAACTATACTAGATTAAAAAAATTCAAAACATTATCTGTTCATATTTCTGTGAAACCCACGTTTAAGAAATCATCGTTTTGAATCTCCATAACTTGGCGAGATACAGATGTAAGGGAGTCAAAAACGGCTTTCTTGGCTTGTTTTATTTCGTCCTACAGTAAAGACGCGTCAAAAAATTTAAGTTCAGTAAGGTTATTTATGTTGATAACATCTTTTATTAATTTATTTTCTACATTTTATGAAATTTTACTTTAAATGCCAAACATTCTGGCCAAAATAAAATTTGAAAAAGCTATTTCCACACCCCAAGTGTACTTTAACAGACATGGAAATAAAAGAATTATACCCTGACGTATGAGATTGTGGGTACCTCTTTACAAATAATGTCCCTATGAAAATCATTAAAAATCGTCTTTCTCCGGCAGCAGTATTTCGTTTTTCACATCATTGAAAATGTGGTGACGTTTCTTTTGCGGTTGAGTCTGTGTCCAGAAAGCAACTTTCCATCTTTAAATATGATGAAATAATACTATTTCTGAAAGAAACGATTTTACAATCTTTGTTTCGGAATCTCCTCAACTAGATAGAAGAGTGAGATACTTGTTGTTTTATATATAGTAGTTGTACTACTACAGCTGCTACTGTTACCACCCCATCAGCGTTTGGCGAAGAATAGAATAAAAAATAACCCACACAATTATGAATGAAGTTGTTAATACTTCTTTACGAAACACATACTGATCAAGGTTGGCTTAGTCCAGTACAGTACTTTGTTTTTTTTACTCTGTTGAAAATTTGGTCGCGTTTCTGTTGGACACTAGTTTAGTTGCAAATGCTATATATATCTGCTCAGTAGAGTTAGTTTACAGACCTTCATTGCAGTTGAACAAACAACGTCCTCTGCAATTCTATGTAGGATCACAATGAATAAGAGGGTAACACTGACGGACCAACAGGCCCATTTATTTTATGAATGATTAATAGTTCCGAAATTCTCTTTGAATATTTGAATTTTTAAAAAAAACATTCAGGCATATGGTAAACACATACTAGCAATTTAATAGCTTATAACTTATTGTTTCTATGGCTTATACTTAAAGGTGCATCCGTTGTGTTTCATAAAATTTTATTTTGTTTTAATATGTTCTAACAAAATATGTGCTGCTTACGATAAACATAAATTCTCTCAGTTTGCATATTCCTCCCCAAATGCTAAATATATCATAATTACTCGTTTCCATTTTAAATCGAGTAACATAATGCCGAAACTGCACGTGCAATTTACATGCACAGTTGTTACGTGACCTATTAACATTATCAACCAAACTTTGTCATTTTATCTGTTAAGAATAAGATTCCAAAATTACGTTTGACTCATTGGCGCGCGTCAATCTTGATGCATTGTTCGGTTTTCGATCAGAAATCATTACTTTTACCTTCAGATCGTCAATATACTAATTCGACTATCATCAAAATGGTTCATTTCGATAACAGTCAGTACTTCTCGATAAATTAACACCATTTATAACGTTTGGAATATGTGACCTTTAAATCTAATAAACTATAAGCAGGCTTTACTTTTTCTAGAAATTAAAACCCATCTGTATGTAACTTGATTCAGCATCTTAGATCACAACGTTGAATTTAAGAAGTTTGAAACGTATATACTTGCTGTTTTATTCTGATATTAATTTGAAGACGTTTGGTTAAAAAATAACACTATAACTGTAATGATTCAAATATAATGTGTTATATATTCAAATTGGTATATATGTCGTGATATAACATGTATTAAAGGGGCAGTAGCACGTTTTTTTTCAAATTGTATTTTTTCAAATTTCCCATTTGTAATGATAGTTTATGTCATTTATATTGACTTTAGAGGGTAAAACATCTTATCACACAAACCACAAACATCCGTATTGGTAAAAACGGTGTTGCGTATAATGCAAAAATTGCATGGTGGCCATTTTATTGTGAACACATTTTATTATTTCAAAGGACATAAACGATTCCCATGGCTTTAGGGAACCATGTACACTCATTTTTTAACTTGATTTTCTGAAGAGAGAAGGGTATTTTACTATTAGTGACATTATTTTTCAAATACATTTCATCAACTTATTTGAGCGAAAAAACGTCCTTCTGCCCCTTTAAATTAAGCATTAAAATGACGTTTTTTCAGAGAATGTTGACATAGACATCAAGTTGATATAGTTTATACACTAATACTGTATGCTTAAAGCTACATTTGTTATCATAATACAATTTGTCAAGAGTCTAGCGCCAAGAAAGACATTGAAAACAAACGCTCAATGGATAACGGTATTCTTCTCTAGAAAGAGATTCAAGACATCAAATTAAATGGTAATCGACCGTTTGATGGTCCTGGTTGATGGTTCGTAAAGGACCGTAGTCTGTAGAGTCAAATGTCATAGAGGAAAATCAAATAGGAACGTTGGAAGTCCAGGAATGTTCAATACAGACACATGGTGTATTTTCACATATCGGCTGACAGAATAGGGAATAAGAATGAAAGGAGATTTCCAAGTCGAACAAGCTGAAGACAATCAATGAGACGAGATGGAGAATAACAGCTGGTGTGTCTATGAATCTTCAAAGACTTCGGGAAATCGAGTGTTGGTCTCAGCTGAGAGTTGGAAGTTTAAACTCGTTTAAAAGCAAGATCTAACCAAGTTGAACATGTCTGATGCCCTCCACTGGATACTTTCAATTGAGAAATACGCTTAAATAAGTAATCTTGTGACAATGTCTCTGAGGACCAACCACTTACAAATGCCTGCTTTGGTAAATTCTATTACGAGAATAACTTTCAATGTGAGCTGTATGCACCATTAAAGTAAAAAAGTATGTTTTTGCTGCGTTATCTTACTCATACGCATTTCCTCTATGCGGAAATGTAATTCTTATGAAATGTCATGTTATCTTTCTTCATGTTAAATTATATAACTCAGCTTCTTTTAAACATTGATAGGCAAAACCAAGAACACACATCAACCATATGTGTGATCCACACATATATTCCTTTATACATTGTATATGTAACAAATGGTATACATATTGACATGAATATTCTTTATTTGTTGATGCTACTCAAGATATGTTTGGTTATAATTTTATATGGAGGTGTACTGCCAAACATAAGAACCATATATGTTCCTTAATCATCCCAAATTTAGTTCTTAGCATTCTAAGTATTTGCTAAGTAAATCGTTCAGTTATTGTTATACAAGTTAGAACATTGTCTATTCATAGATACTGTCCATTTATAGATACACTGTTATCATAGTCTTATTATATCAATCCTATTTCGAGGGCTAAAAGTTACGAATTAGTGGCTCTGCAATGATATGACAATGTTTGGTTGTTTCTCTTCCACAATGACAACAAAATAATCCGATGGCGTAGTCGATAACTGCTTTGTGCACTAATCCACATGGCATATTTCCAGCAAACAGCTGCGTCTCCAACTCTCTTCTGAAAATCTGAAAATAATACACATTTCATTCGTAAATTAAAAGAAACCTGTTTACATATAATACTTGATAACATAAAGCCATTCATTAAAATAAATTAATTGTTTTTTTTTCTGCAGATTTAATCTTTATAAATCCTGTTGATTAAATAACGTAAAGCATACGCATCAAGTAAATGTTGTTTCACTGAAAGGCACTCTCATTTGTGGATGAATATAAGGCATGCACGTGTGGTCAGAAATGTATAATGTAGCGCAGAATAAACTGTACTTTTTCGTCTGTTGTAGGTCTGGAAATATAACTACGTATCCACAAAATAAAAATCAAATGAAATACATAACATTTTACAATCCTTGAGTATTGTTCCAATTAACAACCACAGAGGAACTAACAAACATGCTTTTACAAATAGTTAGACGACGACATCACATCACATGAGCAGAAACACATGAGCATTTCCTCACGATAGCATAGCGAAACGTTGCATATCTCTCAACAATTAACAATACACTAGTTGCCAATGCGGCCATTCATAACAGCGTCTCCATAGTCCAAGGTTGGTTTAGTACCTTGAAGAATCATTAGAATCTTCAGAAAACCGGATTTTCGTTCATGTTGTATTAATGTGAACTTCAAAGGCTGTCCAGGTCTTTTTGTTCAGCGCATGAATACTTACATTTCCTACCATTGACAACGACATTAGAACCTATGTATCGAAACGTCACCTTCAAAGAATAAAGAAGTTGTATATCCATAAAATGTTCTCTATTCTTCATATATTTAAGGATGTTCGCTCCTCAAATTTATAGAATTAAACTTTTTTTCTAACTTATATTTTTTAAAAGGTCAAAGTATATAATTGGAAAATCAGCATTAAAAAATAGGGGGGTAGTGTGGGTTCTTTCGAGATATGACGCCTGTAAGATGTACAATTTTAACATGGGAGTCTAGTGGAAAATGGGAAAAAAACTGCTAAAAACTTTAAAATACTACATTTCTAGTATTAAACTTTTTTTCTTTTTTGATATGTTACAAGGTTCATATTACCCTACCGAAATCGATGAAAAAATTTATATGGTAGTGTGGGTGTTTTTAAACTTTGACACAAAATGTACCTGAAAACCCCCTTTTTTAAGTCAAATTTAGGCCATTTATGCTGTTTCAGCACTTTTAGAGGTTCTAAAGTCACATCTTCTTTATTTCATTTGTTTTTTAAAAGAATGTAGATGATGTAAATAAAGATGAGAAAAAACCTCATTTATTCATATTTCATTTTTGAAGTTCAACAGGAAGGAGCGGACATCCTTAATGGAAACAAGTATATTAGATACCACAAGCCATAGGCGATAAACATCCTGTTCAAATCTTTGTTCTCAAGTCAGATCATATCAACGAAACATGTTTCACCGGAACGGAATGTACTGGTAAGTGACAAAATACAGACAAAACAAGTTCAGGGAAAAGACCACTTTTACGAATATTAACCTCACTACTTCTCATTTAGTATTTCCTGAATCATGCCAAGATCTGCTTTAATGACATAGTGGTTACTTTTTTAGGAAATGGCAATGCCTGTCTCGCTGTCAGAACGGAGATTAAGTCGATCTTTTCCTGTCCAGCTCTTACTCTTTCTTCCGGCCAATAGCAACTTTTTGTATTGATCTGCAGTGAAATCAAACTTATATGGATAAAGACATAAATCCAATTCCAGATGTGATCTGAGCGTTTGGACGATGTCCCTGACACACGCGTAAATATGGTACAGTAAAGCTGAGACACTCAATGGGAGCAAATCATAAAAGTTAAATAAACAAATATTATTCAAGCTGTTCTGCGAAATAAAAGCCTGAAAACATATTCGGGGATTAGTTGCTTGTTATTCATGTTGTATCTTTGATAAAGTATATGTCTGACTGTCTGCCTGTCTGTATTGTCGGTACAGAATCATATAACCTCTTGGAATGAGTGTAGTGATTTGTTGTATAAACATCTAACATCGGTTAATATTGGGAAATGATGGAGAACATTAGGTAATTAAAAAATATGTCCGACTGGTAGATTGTTACGTTATTTGTGTCTCTTCACTGTTTGTCGCTCACATGGGTTCATTATCAGATGCATCAGATGACATTGATGCAATAATCCGTTGTTCATGTGTATTCAACTTATCACATTGTTGTAATGTGAGGTAAGGTGAGGTGATTTGGGGTTTAAAGCCGCTTTCAAGAGTATTTCACTTATATTGAGGTTGCTAGTATTACGGCAGGGAGAAAGCCCGTAACGCCATGTGGCTATGAATTGCGGTGAAACCTGCGAGCATCGGCTGGAACTAGTGAACCATGGGTGGAACTATGCTGAAATTCAGCGCAGCATTACACCAAACCTTACTGCGTGTAGAACAGTTCTCTACTGCAGACAAAGTTGCCGGGTCCCTGGCGGGTTTCATGTAATTTGAATTAATTTATTTTCTTCATAATGTTTCAATGCACGCATTAGCCAAATATATATTAGCTATATACTGTATCATAATTGAAATTGAGATGAGTGTTGTTAGTGTATATCTTTATCACTGTCTACTGTGATCTCGAATTATGTAAATCTAAGAATCTTCATATTCTGAAGTAATATTGGAATTATTTAATGATTATATATCCATAATGTGATTTTTATATGATGTCCTGTTTTCCGCGCTTTTGTGTATATCCAAGTTTTAATCACTTCAAAGTGTTGATTTTGCGAATTAAACACTCTCGGGATTTGCCATCATTCGTGATATTTTGCCCAAAGGGGATAGGTGGTTCAGGGGGGTTGACCCGTCCCCCAACCCCTTTTATAATTACACATGTCAACTAGAGGAACCCCATGGATGAATCCCAAATTACCACATTGTGGCTTTATCTGTCCTTAAATGTGAAAAGAATTACCATCGCAAAAAGTTCCTGCTTATGTGATTTGTCTAGAAAAACAGTTCAGAAAACTGCAGTCCATGCCAGATTTCTGTCAAATTGATGGATTTAGTTTGTGGCTTGGTTTCTTGTATTTCTGATAATTGCAGTTGCCTTTCTCCCATCTTGACGACGAGAGATGCTGTTCCATTTTTAATGAAGATTTGTCATGGTGTGATTTGAAGAAAAGGTTTTCCTGGAATCCGGAAATTTACATTCAAGTTTTCTGCCATAAAGTGAGTATGTAATTTTTCATTCTGGTTATCTGTACCTTACCCAATTTCATGACCTGTCCTGAAATAGCAGTAGGCTTTGATTTCATTATTTCTAAACTACTTCCATTACTAAAACGTTTGTTAAGTAAATGGGATCTTCCCTTTCAAGTCTGTCAGTAAGTCATTAATCTAGTCTTCTAATCAACAGAATCAATCATAGTCATTTGCATTTAAATATAACCGATTGTTGTAATGTTATGATGAAATTTGTTATTAAGTTAATATTTGATATCGATTGTTAACAAAATCTATAATTGGTATTGGATACACTACAGTTTATTTTTCGAAATTATAAATAAACAAGTGATATAAGAAAATATTTACTGATCAGTACATGTATGTAATCTTAGGAGTCAAAACAGTTGCCACGAAGACAATTCTCCCCAGGAACCAGATCACTATACGTGTACATGTATTTCCTGATTTAGTTAATTGACGTCTCTTCACGTCTGTGTCTGTTTGCTCTGGTCAGTCATAGTCAACTGAAACATTTACATGCATGATAACATTAGACGTGAGTCAGTACATATATCCAAATAATGTTTAAAGTCGGTTAACTTATCAAGAGCAGGGGTTCTACCAGGAAAGAGATAAGTATTAATTTACATCAAAGTCGAGACTAAGTGTGTGTTATGGGTGTGTAACATGCTCATAAATCATTTCTTTTAAAACCAGACAGTAAAAACTAATTGATGTCATCAATTAGTTACTTTATTTACTAACAAGTAGGAGATGTCCTGAACGATTTCAGGGGAGGAACAGGAAGGAGAGTGGGATCTATTATTGGTGAGTTTCTTTTATCAATAGAAGGCGGTGGGGATTGTGGTTTATATTTCTTTATGTTTGAGTTTGCAAAAACTTCATGTTTAATTTTCAATCACGAGGCCTACAGCGAGGGACCAAAGGCTATTCATAATAAGATTAATTCATATACAAACATACATACACATATATTAAGAGAACATTACACCACACAACATGCAACTGTAGTGTTGTATATTCCATTTAGAATGGTCATGGTTAAAAATAATTTCTTGCAAGACAAAATATGACAGTGGAACAAATTAGATATATATATATATATATATATATATATATATATATATATATATATATATATATATATATATATATATATATATATTAACATTCACATCAAAAACATAATGCACATTTCAGTTTCATTAAGAACAATTTCTTAACATAAAAATAATTACCAAATCGGAAAAAAACATGGGTTCATGAAACAATAAAAAGGGTGTTTCTTCAAGCAGCAAGATTGTCACTTTCAAGTATTCTAGCAGTTCAACAACTTTCAAATTGGTCGAATGTCATTATACTTAAAAGAATGATTAGATGCTTCTACTCTTACCAAATAAACTTTGAATATTTTGTTTGTTGATACTTTGCAATTGAAAAAATCTATATGTAACTTCAACTTTGAGTTCAATAAGTTTGAAACGTGATGCTTGCTCTTTTATTCTGATATTTATATGATAATGTTTAATTCGGTGGTTTATCAATACAACTTGTATAATGTAATTTTCAATTGTTGATAAGCTTGTATCAAATAACTATTACAAGTATATATATTTTTCAAAATAATTAATAAATAGTGTACAGAAGTATTGATATGTTATAGTTGGTATAGTTTATACACAATTACTGTATCTTTAAGACTACATATGTAATGATTTACAATTTGTATAGAGTTTATTGTCAAGGAAGACATGGAAACAACTCTCAAAGAATAATGGTTTTCTTTACAAGAAAGAGCTCCAAGAAATCATGTTTAATGGTATTCGACCGGTGACGTTTGATGGTAGAATAGTCTGTAGTGTCGAATGCCACAGAAGAAACGTTGGAACGTTGGAAGTCTAGGAATGTTAAATACAGATACATGTGTACTTTCCCATATCAACAGGTATTTGTAACACAGTGTTCAAAATATATAGGTACAGAGAATGAAACGTTTCGATGTACATTGAAATTGATTTACTCGATATCACTAAAGACGAGCAAGTTAAAAGGCAACCAATGAGTCGAAAGATGGAGTCCTCAAAGGCTTGGCATAATCAGATTTTGGTCTCAGCTGAGAGTTGGACATATCAATGAATTGAGAAATATGATATAAAGAAGCATGCTTATAACTAATTGTGTTCTCTCATGTCTGTGACTATCAATCACTAAAATGGAAATGGAGTTTGTAAACATGAATCTGTCTCTATTACGAGAATTAGTTTCAATGTGACCTGCATGCACCTTGAGAGACTTAGATTTTATTTTACGATGTTGTTGTTTATGTATTAATCGTGATATGTTTACTAAAAAGGAACCTTAATCCATTAGACCTGGAACATCTTTTTCTACATGTATGAATCATTAATATGTGAAAAAAATTCAAATGGAATTAAGATCACTTATGTGAGACAAATTTTTGTGAAAAAAATTCAAATGGAATTAAGATCACTTATGTGAGACAAATTTGGAGCCAAGATGCAGGAAGTTACAAATGAAGCCCCATCTTCAAGAGTGGATTAGGCGAATCGATTTATAAATCCAGAAGAGGTCTGATTGAATAATTGCGTTACATACATGTCATGTCATATTGACATTTCCATTACAACAGCTTATCGTCATACACTTACACAAATGATGTCAATAAATCATAAATAGGTTTAATGCTGTATGATAATATTCCATGGAAACGATGTTCTGTTTAATAAGATATTTATGAAACGAGTGAGTGGTTTTGAATTTACAAATACCATCTCACGAGTTTCATAAGTTTGATATAAACTTAACCTAGTTTAGTATTTTATTTATTACTCACTGATTTAAATGACACTTAATTCCACGAACTCATCGATAATGGGATACACTCAATTGCGACCGCAGCATAATATATGGACGTCATATTTATGCCATTTTGACATCTAGTCAATCTGCAGCTCATGATGTTATTACACAATGTGTAATAACATTGTAGATTTATTAAACAGCGATATCTTCAACGGGCGAGAAATAGAAAATAATTGTCTTCATCACATACCACCTTGTCCATTTTGGAATTATTCAACTTGATTGGATTTTAACAGTTATATGTCAAAGGTGATTCCATGGACATGCAAACCTGAATGTGAAAACATTTAATTAACTTAAATACTTTTTAAGAAAAGCCCAATGATTTCTATTGTATTACGAGATTGAACTAACATATCTTGAAAATTAAATGTGTTTAATAACATGGTAAATTGGTAGAAGAAAAACAATGAAATCTTTATAATTAATTGTGTCAGGGAGATGAACAACGTGTTTGGAATTGTGTTTAAGCCAAAAAGTTATGGTTTATATGTTTACATGATGTAACATTCTTTAAACATGTGGTTTAAATGCTAACGATAATGAATACTGACCTTAATTTCTTCTATTAAATAATGACACTGAATTCAAATCAATTTCCATTCAGTCCATCTAACCTACTTTATTTTTTTACCAAATTGATGAAAAATATAATGCCACTTAAACGATTGATGAAATATGAACAGCTTATTTACATGGGCGTTGAACTCACTAATTCCTGGAATCTTCTTCACTAACATCCGTGCCGTGAAAGAGGAGATACACTCCATTCATTACAGGAATAGACTGCTACTTCTCATAGGGACACATAGAGTGGAAACAATTCTTTTAAACAGCTTTGATGTCTGACGATGCAGAGGAAACACCAAAAGACCCATAACTGAGGTCTTTGAAAGTGAACTACATAGAGGAATTAATTGTCCGATAAGTTAGAAATTAGATTGAAAGCGCTGGGATGTCGTGTTTGATTTGCACCGCATCATATAATCAATTGAGTTGAGATTCAATTTACTTCAGCTCGTGGATAGGTTGAAATAGTGTACAGTATTCACTGTTTAAACAATGGGAAAGCGTTGAACATAACTTGATTGTTGCGAGCGTTTATTACCTTTGAATATGTGATTATACACCATGAGTTGAGGATAAAGTAAGGTAATGGAATTTCGAGACGTTAAGATGTCTGTTAACCATTAACATGTTAATTTCTTTCTGTGAAATATGGTAATTAAAATATTTCAATTGAACAGCATAACATTCCTCAGATCGCTATCTACCCTGATGACAAATTGTGCATCCAACTGTAATGTACTAGAGCGTTATTAATTTTGTTCATCACAAGCTCAACGTTGTTGGTGTCTACCACCCTAGAGGAGAGGCTAATAGATAATGTAATGTGGAAAGCCTGTCATAGTGACTAAACGCGTTATAATACTACCATTACCATTGCCATTGTGAACTTTAGGTTAGGTATACAATCGGTCGATTTGTTCATTAAAACCGTGGATATGAAAATGATACAATAGTCTGTCTATCGATGCAAGGTAATTCAGTCATACATCTTTGAAAAGTGTTTGACATCCGTGTTTTGTTCCGATCTACAAAGACTTACACGTCAAACATTTTAAGTATAATAAATATATTGATTTAAAGACTGTAAAGAAACTAATTGCATTTTTCCAAAAAAGTTGAAAAGAGTCTACTAACATTATACCTCTACATAAAACAATTTTAGCTAAAGTTTTTCAATAGGAGTATCCATGATTACGCTTATGAAATTTAGTTATCAAACAAAATAACCACCAACATTCCAATCAAATCCTTTTCCTAACAGCCAAACAACAAAACAAACCCACTTTTCAAATAAATCAACTACATGGACATATAAGAGATTATAATAACACCTGGAACCTAGATGGGCCTTTTTTTGTAGAAAAATATTCTAAAGATAAGACTTGTTTCATCTGCTATGTATGGATTCTATCATTTCCGTCCTTATCCAAATTCTGCTATGCAATATATGTACGGAACTTAGTTTTCATTAACGATCTTATATATCATACTAACAAAATTTTACTTTTACAATATTGAGATGAAAACTGAAGCCAATTTACTGGCTTGCTGGTGCTCTGTATTGTTTCATGGTGTTATACATGTAGATTCGAAGTAGTATCCCCTACAAATCATGTTTGTTGTTGACTCTTCTGATAACGTTCAGTCAAATACTACATTAAATTGTTTAATTAATAATATTAAATTACATACACCAGTGAATTATATAAAAAAAACCCATATAATCCAGAAACTGCAATTAGTATTTGATAGGGCTGATCTATCTGCTGTACATTTGATAAAGATAGGTTACATGCTGAAGATAACATCAGCATATGACGATAATCTGAAGAAATGATTTTCATAGCATGGCACATGTTCTTTGATGGAAATTGACTCATCTACATTTTTTTCTTAGTTGAAGAGGATTTATGATAGACAATATGGAATATATGAAGCGTCAACTTATTAATGTTCAAACATATTTTTTATTTAATTATTTTTTAATTTATTTTTTAAATTTCAACCTAAATACCAAATAGTCTGTCCAACAGATTTTCATCCCCAGGACATAAAAACTAAAGTATCATACCCTGAAAAATTAAATTGTATACTACTTTGTCACACATATCCTTATCACAGACATTCAAACTCATTCAAAAACATATCCACCACCAGAATTGTTTTGGACTGTTTAGTTGTTAATCTTGTTTCTCTTGCTTGATCATTTATTTTGACAAGAAATCCATTAAATTTTACATTTTTAGTAAGTCAGGTTGCCGCCCATGGAAGTGTCCATAGGTTCATAATCAAATTAGATCAGACAATATTGCCTCCCTGTGAATATGTTTGATCAACAGACGTATCCTGACCTTATAAGAAGCAGCTTTCTATCTAATGTGATTACTGAAAGGAATTGTGTGTCTTCATGCACAGACCTTAGAGACCCAGACGGTCTTTGAACTTCACTAAAAGTACAGGTACATCAAGGATATGTTTCCTGACAAGAGCATGCTTCCAATCATTTACCAGCAAATTCAATTAACTATATACTGTCAAAGAGGAAGTGAGAATATTAGAAATGAGAAAGAAAAAGTTACATGGAAGATGTCTTACTTTAACTGTCTTTCTAGAATACAATATTTATAAGTTTATGAAATAGTTATTTCAGTGAACCATAAGGTTATTCTCTAGGTATTGCAAGTTCACAGCTTCTGTCTTCAGTTTCCCTGTTTGAAGAATGAGAATGATGTCCGTAGCGTTACTATAAACTACTTAATCAAATTTTGTATAATGTCTCATAATGCAGATGAGTCTTTTGGGAGTTCTGAGATTAAAACCATGTTTTTTCTATCTTATATGGACTTTGCCATTATGAAGGGTAGGATTTGTGTGTAGAGCATAGCTCTAAAACCATTTCAACAATGTTCATCACATTTTATTTAGTCCATCCCCATAAAAATATTTACAAAAATTAGAAGCATAAACCATATACACCTATACATACTATGAAAGCGGTTTGGAAGAACCGTTTACAGTTAATTTCTGGAAGTAAAAGACTCATCAATGTGATCACAGACAAGGAACACTCTTAAATAGACACCAGAATTTAGTTTCTTTAGATAAATGATTTTACAAATCAGAGACTTATTTATATTGTACATGACCTCATGTTAATCTCGAGGTTATATTAATCTTCATATGTGGGTTTTCATAATGTCCGATATCTGAAATGTAGGCTTACCACAATCCCGTACATCAACTTCCTACACTAAATGCCAAAAGAAACATTACCTTCTTTGAATTTAAATATCATAAAGAGTTATGTGCTCAGAGGAACTTGGTTTCTTATGTTTTAACATTCCAGAAGTTGAGCCTTTTGTGTAAAAATTACAGACTTGAGAATGTACTGATAATTACGTAATTGCCATAGATTCATGGATGGGGTCAATTGTTCTATTTTTAGGAAAATAAAGAATGGATGGAAAAATTGTAAAAAGGTAATAAACGTAAATAAACTTCAAATACAAGATGCATGCTACAAACGTATATATTCATGTGTTTCCTCGTTTTCCGAGTACAGGCTATACAGGGTCATTTTAAATGTATGAGTAGTTCACCTAATTTCTTAGAGTAAATAAAATATATCTGACAATGATTTACTAACTAAATGGTTACATATTCTTATTGAACGTTTATAAATATTGATACATTTAAACTGTATGACAACCATGGTTAGTCATCGATTTATATTATAAGAAGTTTCTAATTTGTTTTGTGTCTCAGTATTTCCCTATAGAATACTCTCACGGTTTAACTAGGAAGTAATCTCGACAAGTAGACTAGTGAGCTTTCTGTTCAATCTTTCTTGGTTGATGGAGATGTCGGTGTCATGGAATAGTCCCTTCTTCAGTATAAACTGTTCTGACAAATTTGTGTGTTTTGTTTGGTGATTTCGAAAATATATATAAAGTTTTAAAGCTAAATATTTTGGGATTATTGTTTCCCAACATTTCTTTGAAACAAGCTTAGTTATTTGAGTCAAAAACGAACAGTTTAGGAGAAAGGAAATCTTGTAATTTATTTCCTCACCATTGTTTTGTTTGCTATATAAATGTACCATATTTTGTTATTCCCTTACATTCCAGCTGATGAAGGGGTGAGTATGTACTCCGAAACGTCGTGTATTTTCACATTAAAGAAGTTGTTATCCAGAAAATCTTCATGTTCTCATAATATGTGTTTCTTAAAGTAGTTTTGAATATTTATTGTGGTTTAACAATTGCACATTTTCAACGATATGTGTAAAAAGACAGCGACAAGTGAGGTTTCCGCTCATATGATGAAGATGCCAATGTCACAGAAATAAACTCTTCTGCATATATCTGTGTTGTTCTATTTTCCTATTTTTTTAAATAAGGCTTAATTATTTCGGTAAAATATGATTAGTTCATAATAAAGGCATCATGTAAATTTTTAACCTCATATTATACGTTTCTAAAATAATGTGCATAGCTTTGAATATGTGTTGCACAGTTGTAACATTTACACGTTTTTTTAAGGATATAAAACCAAATTCCCCGTCTTCAGATAAGACATAAATGTTTACCCTTTTGAAAGGGGCATCCATTTTACTTTTCATCAGTTATCATCAGTTTACGCAACTTCACTGGACGGTTTTGCTTGTAGGGAAGAACACGGTTTTTATATTCTGAAACTCAAAATTCTCTGATTTATTATAGTAGCTGGGCTTCTTTTGGAACTATTGGATTTCAAATTATTCTTTAATGTTGATGCTGTTTAACAGTGCATTGCATGGGACCGCTATTGTTCCATCAATGGTCTCTTCCTTTGTCCTGATCGATGGTATTTTCATCATCAAACATCATTAAGACTATAGGGAAAGTTTCTTTGTCAGTATTTGTCAGTTTGAAAAGGAACATTCTCTCATATTGTCATAGATCTATCCTTTGTACGTTTACAAAAGACTCTTTTTGTGTGACTGAGATGGGACTATACTTTTGAGAGACCAGTCTGGGAAAATTCAGTCGACAGTGGAAAATTGTGTCTAAACTGTGAGAGTGGTCATGAAATATGTCATCAATAAATGCCAGTTGACATTTATCAGAGACACACTACCATGAATATACACTAATAAATGAAAAGGAATGCATTTTCTGTTGCGTGTTCTCATCTTCATTGACCTCATGTCATTAACATTACATTCAATTTCTCATTCAACAACAGAATTTAAAAAAAATAGTGATAACCGACGACAAAAGGATTCAGCAAATAAATGATTCCATTATTTGAAATATAATGAATTAAGACTTCTTTCCAAAGTTATTGCGCATCGTTTAAAACAAATTACCAGTTTCTAGCACGTCACTAAAACTATTGATACACAATACACATTTCAAAATCAATGAATGGTAAAAAAAAAAAAAATGGCGGCTAAACCACTTGAGCTTTAATTTCGTCACTTTTGTTACTTTATTGCGCATATTTTGCAAAACGTGTCACGTATCTATGTGGATTTTGAAGATTTCCCCTATGTTAAAGTTTTTCTTTATTATGACCGGAAATGACTGTTCGCGAGCGATTTCATTATTGATTCATAAAGACCATAGCTCATCTTACAGTCCTGAAAAAATCATTAAATTCGATGGGTAGATATTTGAGTTATGTCCCTTTGAAGTTGCATTTTTAAAAAATGGCACAATTTCGAATGCACACTGTGCAAAAAGTATTAATAATTAGTGGCTGCAATGAGCAACTTATAATGTACAATGCTTCATCTACATTCTGTGTAAATATGAGCTTTCTAATGCTAGTTACTTCAAAGGAGAGTATTGTCAAAGGGGCATGGGGTCGGGGAATTGTAAAAACTGTCTAAATTCAAAATGACGGCTAAACAACATTACCTTCGAATTCGCCATGCTCTACTTTTTTACTCGTATTGTTATTGCGCATCTTTTAAAAAAAAGTTTCAAGTCTCTAATATCATTTTGACAATTTTCCCAATGTTAAAAATAGACACTTGGATTCGAATTTGACCTCTAATGGCTGGACTGGTATGGCCCAAAAGCTTCGCAGTTCTATTCCACATTAAGGGTTATCTGTATGTGAAATTTGGCTGAATCTTGCTGACAAAATTCTTGAAATAAAAATAATAAAAAACACGCCAATAACAATAAGGATTCAGCGAAATTTACTGAATCCTTAATGAACATAATATAATTCCACAAATGTACTTCAAACGTTCAAAGAGAGATAGGAAACATTCTATGTGAAATGAAGCATAAACCTTTCTCTAAAGATAAAAAAACCAGTATCTTGAAAATACATTGTCTTAAACGATGCCTCTGTTGATCATCATCAAAAATATTTAATGCCGACTACACTTTTTGTTTTGAAAAATGTGTTCAAGTAGTCATATATTAATCTATGACGTGGCTACTTCCATCAAATCAATTGTCCATTAATTCAGACTATTTAGAGAGATGAAAATATTTGACATACACTGTAGTTTGTGACTTTGTGCACATTGCTCTTGAACATCCCATTCGTTTCACTGAGTTGAATGATTTGTTTTATTATTTGACAATCATAGTTAATATCGTCTAGTAATTGTACTACTACTTGTTGCAGTAAATATATCTCAATTTCTTATTCCATTACATACATTGAATTAACAAGAGAATTAAAATTCACATAATAAAAAAGTGCTTCTGGTATACATTTTCCTCAATTTTCTATTGATCATCTTGATTTTTTCAAAACATATTTAATGTAGACTACACTTAGTCTACATTACATCAACATGTGGTGGGAATACAAGAGGTTTAGATATATATGAGATAGATACCAATTAATCGATTATACTGACTCACTATGATAATGTGGTTTATATCAATGTCTATTAATTCGGACTATTTTGAGGGATGTGAATAGTTGAGTTGTATGTGACTTTTTGGACATGGTTCTTGATTATCGCATTCCTCTCAAGCAGTTGACTGATTTGCTTTTATTATTTTTACGTCTCAGAGTAAATATATCCATACATCCACGAATGATAAATACGACCAAAACACGGATACATGTTACAATGTACTCAACCGCAAAAGAAATGTCACCATACAAAATACAAGATAATTCAATCCGCGCGTTATAAAGGCGACTCATCTCTCCAAAAGCTAACTATACTAGATTAAAAAAATTCAAAACATTATCTGTTCATATTTCTGTGAAACCCACGTTTAATAAATCATCGTTTTGAATCTCCAATACTTGGCGAGATACACATGTAAAGCCCCTGTCACAACCCATCGTGCGTGCAATTCGTTCGTACGTTTTTTGGAGAGGCCACGGTCGCTACGTTTTTCTGAAAACGTAGGGTGGATTAAAGCGGCTGTCATAACCCGTCGTACGTGCAGATGCGTGCTGTCTACCGACAAAAACGTGGGGTAAATTGGGGAACGTGCTTACTCGGTACGTTGTACGTGCTTACTCGGTACGATCGACGTGAGTTTTCTTTAATTATTTGATAGTTAAACTTTGGACGTGCCGAGTAAGCACGAACTACGCATGTACAACGCACGTTGTACGCACGTGCAACGTGCGTCGTTTGTAGAGAAAGTGTGAGTGGGTAAGCTTGAAAAAAAAACGCACGATGTCGGTGCGTTGTGCGTGCGGTTGTCGTACGTACGGAGGAAAATTCGCAGCCTGTTCGTAGACTGAACGCAGCGAAAGTTCTGCATGCACTAAAAGTTTTACGACGAGTCTGCGTGCTCCAAATTTGACCAAAATCGGTACGGCGTCGGTACCGAGGACGCACGAATTCCCCAATTTACCCCACGTTTTTGTCGGTAGACAGCAAGCAGCTGCACGTACGACGGGTTGTGACAGCCGCTTAAGGGAGTCAAAAACGGCTTTCTTGGCTTGTTTTATTTCGTCCTACAGTAAAGACGCGTAAAAAAATTGAAGTTCAGTAAGGTTATTTATGTTGATAACATCTTTTATCAATTTATTTTCTACATTTTATGAAATTTTACTTTAAATGCCAAACATTCTGGCCAAAATAAAATTTGAAAAAGCTATTTCCACACCCCAAGTGTACTTTAACAGACATGAAAATAAAAGAATTATACCCTGACGTATGAGATTGTGGGTACCTCTTTACAAATAATGGCCCTATGAAAATCATTAATAATCGTCTTTCTCCGGCAGCAGTCTTTCGTTTTTCACATCATTGAAAATGTGGTGACGTTTCTTTTGCGGTTGAATCTATGTCCAGAAAGCAACTTTCCATCTTTAAATATGATGAAATAATACTATTTCTGAAAGACACGATTTTACAAAGTCATTGTTTCGGAATCTCCTCAACTAGATAGAAGAGTGAGATACTTGTTGTTTATATATAGTAGTTGTACTACTACTATTACTACAGCTGCTACTGTTACCACCCCATCACCCTCACAATATGTGCTGCTTACGATAAAAATAAATTCTCTCAGTTTGCATATTCTTCCCCAAATGCTAAATATATCATAATTACTCGTTTTCATTTAAAATCGAGTAACATAATGCCGAAACAGCACGTGCAATTTACATGCACAGTAGTTATGTGACCTATTAACATTATCAACCCAACTTTGTCATTTTATCTGTTAAGAATAAGATTCCAAAATTACGTTTGACTCATTGGCGCGCGTCAATCTCGATTCATTGTTCGGTTTTCGATCAGAAATCATTACCTTTACCTTCAGATCGTCACTATACTAATTCGACTATCATCAAAATGGTACATTTCGATAACAGTCAGTACTTCTCGATAAATTAACACCATTTATAACGTTTGGAATATGTGACCTTTAAATCTAATAAACTATAAGCAGGCTTTACTTTTTCTAGAAAAACAACCCATCTGTATGTAACTTAATTCAGCATCTTAGAAGTTTGAAACGTATATACTTGCTGTTTTATTCTGATATTAATGTGAAGACGTTTGGTTAAAAAATAACACTATAACTGTAATGATTCAAATACAATGTGTTATATATCCAAATTGGTATATATTTCGTGATATAACATGTATTAAAGGGGCAGTAGCACTTTTTTTTCCAAATTTTATTTTTTCAAATTTCCCATTTGTAATGATAGTTTATGTCATTTATATTGACTTTAGAGGGTAAAACATCTTATCACACAAACCACAAACATCCGTATTGGTATTAACGGTGTTACGTATAATGCAAAAATTTCATGGTGGCCATTTTATTGTGAACACATTTTATTATTTCAAAGGACATAAACGATTCCCATGGCTTAAGGGAACCATGTACACTCATTTTTTAACTTGATTTTCTGAAGAGGGAAGGGTATTTTACTATTAGTGACATTATTTTTCAAATACATTTCATCAACTTATTTGAGCGAAAAAACGTCCTTCTGCCCCTTTAAATTAAGCATTAAAATGACGTTTTTTTCAGAGAATGTTGACATAGACATCAAGTTGATATAGTTTATACACTAATACTGTATGCTTAAAGCTACATTTGTTATCATAATACAATTTGTCAAGAGTCTAACGCCAAGGAAGACATTGAAAACAAACGCTCAATGGATAACGGTATTCTTCTCTAGAAAGAGATTCAAGACATCAAATTAAATGGTAATCGACCGTTTGATGGTCCTGGTTGATGGTTCGTAAAGAACAGTAGTCTGTAGAGTCAAATGTCATAGAGGAAAATCAAATAGGAACGTTGGAAGTCCAGGAATGTTCAATACAGACACATGGTGTATTTTCACATATCGGCTGACAGAATAGGGAATAAGAATGAAAGGAGATTTCCAAGTCGAACAAGCTGAAGACAATCAATGAGACGAGATGGAGAATAACAGCTGGTGTGTCTATGAATCTTCAAAGACTTCGGGAAATCGAGTTTTGGTCTCAGCTGAGAGTTGGAAGTTTAAACTCGTTTAAAAGCAAGATCTAACCAAGTTGAACATGTCTGATGCCCTCTACTGGATACTTTCAATTGAGATATTAAATAAGTAATTTTGTGACAATGTCTCTGAGGACCAACCACTTACAAATGCCTGCTTTGGTAAATTCTATTACGAGAATAACTTTCAATGTGAGCTGTATGCACCATTAAAGTAAAAAAGTATGTTTTTGCTGCGTTATCTTACTCATACGCATTTCCTCTATGCGGAAATGTAATTCTTATGAAATGTCATGTTATCTTTCTTCATGTTAAATAATATAACTCAGCTTCTTTTAAACATTGATAGGCAAAACCAAGAACACACATCAACCATATGTGTGATCCACACATATATTCCTTTATACATTGTATATGTAACAAATAGTATACATATTGACATGAATATTCTTTATTTGTTAATGCTACTCAAGATATGTTTGGTTATAATTTTATATGGAGGTGTACTGCCAAATATAAGAACCATATATGTTCCTTAATCATCATAAATTTAGTTCTTAGCATTCTAAGTATTTGCTAAATAAATCGTTCAGTTATTGTTATACAAGTTAGAACATTGTCTATTCATAGATACTGTCCATTTATAGATACACTGTTATCATAGTCTTATTATATCAATCCTATTTCTAGGGCTAAAAGTTACGAATTAGTGGCTCTGCAAGGATATGACAATGTTTGGTTGTTTCTCTTCCACAATGACAACAAAATAATCCGATGGCGTAGTCGATAACTGCTTTGTGCACTAATCCACATGGCATATTTCCAGCAAACAGCTGCGTCTCCAACTCTCTTCTGAAAATCTGAAAATAATACACATTTCATTTGTAAATTAAAAGAAACCTGTTTGCATGTAATACTTGATAACATAAAGCCATTCATTAAAATAAATTGCAGATTTAATCTTTATAAATCCTGTTGATTAAATAACGTAAAGCATACGCATCAAGTAATTGTTTTTTCACTGAAAGGAACTGTCATTTGTGGATGAATATAAGGCATGCACTTTTGGTCAGAAATGTATAATGTAGCGCAGAATAAACTGTACTTTTTCGTCTGTTGTGATCTGGAAATATAACTACGTATCCACAAAATCAAAATCAAATGAAATACATCACATGTTACAATCCATGAGTATTGTTCCAATTAACAACCACAGAGGAACTCACCAACATGCTTTTACAAATAGTTAGACGACAACATCACATCACATGAGCAGAAACACATGAGCATCTCCTCACGATAGCATAGCGAAACGTTGCATATCTCTCAACAATTAACAATGGACTAGTTGTCAATGTGGCCATTCATAACAACGTCTCCATAGTCCAAGGTTGGTTAAGTACCTGGAGGAATCATTAGAAACTTCAGAAAACCGTGTATGCGTTCATGTTGTATTAATGTGAACTTCAAAGGCTGTCCAGGTCTTTTTGTTCAACGCATGAATACTTACATTTCCTACCACTGACAACGACTTTAGAACCTATGTATCGAAATGTCACCTTCAAAGAATAAAGAAGTTGTATATCCATAAAATTTTCTCTATTCTTCATATATTTAATGGAAACAAGCATAATAGATACAACAAGCCATAGGCGATAAACATCCTTTTCAAATCTTGGTCCTCAAGGCAGATCATATAAACGAAACATGTTTCACCTTGTAATGGAAATTCACAACGGAATGTACTGGTAATGGACAACATACAGACAAAACAAGTTCAGGGAAAAGTCCACTTTTACGAATATTAACCCCACTACTTCACATTTAGTATTCCCTGAATCATGCCAAGATCTGTATTAATGACATAGTGGTTACTTTTTCAGGAAATGGCAATGCCTGTCTCGCTGTCAGAACGGAGATTAAGTCGATCTTTTCCTGTCCAGCTCTTACTCCAACTTCCGGCCAATAGCAACTTTTTGTATTGATCTGCAGTGAAATCAAGCTTATATGGATAAAGGCATAACACCAGTTCCAGATGTGAGCGGAGCATTTGGACGATGTCCCTAACACACGCGTAAAGCTTTATACGGTACAGTAAAGCTGAGCCCCTCAATGGGAACAAATCAAAAGCTAAATAAACAAATCTTATTCAAGCTGTTCTGCGAAATTAAAGCCAGAGAACATATTCGGGGATTGGTTGCTTGTTATACATGATGTATCTTTGATAAAGTATATGTCTATCTGTATTGTCAGTACAGAATCATATAACCTCTTGGAATGAGTGTAGTGATTTGTTGTATAAACATCTGTAAGACTTGGTGAAAGAGTCTATTAATTAGTCACTTTCGTCTCACGATAAAAGGGATGGGCAAGTGTGCTAGCACAAGTACTCCAATCAAAGACAACACAACACAAGAATTAAATTTGATGATTATGTATTGAGTGACTATGTATATATATGGTGCTGGTCTTGTCTGAGCTTCCGAGCTGGTACCTATTGATAAAGAGAGCTAATACAGTTGATGCAGCTTGTGTGGAAGCAAAGACAAAAGAGCGCTTTGAATTAATAATAGTAAATTATTTTAATTAATTAAAGTGGCATTGGATGGATATGATGAGAACTACTTACAGGTTAGAAAGATAATATAATAAATGAGAAAATACAATTTGGTTTGCAACAGTATGTGCATATACCCACCCAAATGAGGATTTGTATAAAATTATATTTATTACTTTACTTTCCCAGAGAGATCTCATCACATCCTACCACAGAAAATGAAGTTGCCACTTGATGTAAGGTATAAGTCACATGTTTACCAATAGGCCAGAAACATACAAACTTACAACTTGAAAGGATATATTTACCCCCCAAAGTGCATGATATGCATATGATAGGAAAAACCCTAACAATACCGGTATTGTGTAACAAATTATTAACCATGACAGGACACCTGGCCTATACTAATATGGGAAATAATAAAGGTGGGATATGACTGTTTGTTGGTTGATCATACCAGTCTATTAGAGGCTGGCTCCAACAATGTGTACATAAACCATTGAGTAGAGTATCTGGAGACTACCCAGAATAAGGATACCTAACTTTAGTAAAATGAAATATATTCAAAATGCAATACTTAGATATTACATAATTAAATTTTACTAAATGTTGAAGGTAAAAGGAAATGGGCCATATGAATAATACAAAGTGTATTATTGGATTATTTGTGACTTTACATCAAGCAGCAACATGGAAAAGTAAACAATGTTGGCAATGGCTAAATCATTGTGAAAAAACACCCCACACTATAAATATATAATGCAATTTATAGTTTGTTGCGTGATGAAAAACAATGATAGCATTAACCTCTGTGAAAAGACATCACATAAGTATTGTATATGAACAGTCATGTTGAAATATGGAAATATACAATGAATCATGAATATGAATTGCAATGGAAAACAATGATTGTTAATGCTTAGCCAATAAAATAGATAAAATATGATAGTATCATTGTGAAAAAACACCCCACGCTATAAGTAGATTATAAAGTAAACTTATAGCTTGTTGTGCGATGAAAAACAATGATTACTATGAAATAATTATATGATGCATGAGCGCATATGACATGAATTGAAATGTGCCAATGAAATTACCAAATAACTTTTAATAAATAATATGATGATGTGAGCAGGATGAAATTATTACTGCAAAGCTTATATACCTGTTATTTAAAATCCATAAGATGATACATAAACGATGAGTGTAACAAATAGATTGAGTATAAATCCCTAGCAGACGACGCTGTTTTGTTTACATATGGGGGCGGCCATGTTGGATACCCACAATTCCCTTAGAGGAGGTTCCCTCAAGGAGCAATCTAAAAATAGAGGTGGGTTTCCCAGCTGAATGGCTTGGCCACTGGAATCCCTTAATTAGCACCACATGTTGGTCACTAGACAAAGGGATGATTAATGCTGGTTCAGTTTTGGGTATTTTGCTGTTGTCAGCACTTTGCTACATTTATTCCAAATGGTTGAATTTGGAATTAAGAGAATTTAGAGGTTAGCAATGAGCTAGACTAATTTTTGAGTGGCAAATCTAAAAGTGATGGAATTTTGAGTGGCAGGTCTGAATAATTGAATTACTTCCAAATGAAATAGAGGAAAATTACATAAATGACATTTCCAAAAGGAAATGTGAGTTTTGCTAAAAGGGAGCGCCAGATATTCTTGCCTTTGAGTGCACATAGAACTGTGCCCTTAAGCAACAAGTTCGTACAACAAGAATCTTTACAATTTAAAATTGCCAGAACCCCTGAAACCAGTAATTACATTAATTGCTGTTATGATAACTTTTCAATTTGGGGATAGCATATAAAATCACCAGAGGCAAATGTTCCAAATAGCATCTTGGAGTAAAACTAAACGACAATGCATTAAAACAGATAATGAGGGCTTAATCTTACCTATTGATAAAGAGAGCTAATACAGTTGATGCAGCATGTACGGAAGCAAAGACAAAAGAGGACGAGATAGAGTAAAACTTGCCCTCTTGGGCATTCACAGGTCACATGACCAACTACTAGACCAACTGCGATTGGTTAGAACTCGGAACAAGCTACTCCACCAGTCCCCAAGGTACCCCCACTGCCCCAGTGCTTAGACTTTGAGACATCTGGGATCAATCTGTAAGCTTTCCTGGTTGACCTACTTTTCATTAGGAAAAGGGAAAGATTTGGGGATATTTTATATATAAATAGATTCAAATCTGCACACTTTACACTCTCCCCCCCTTTTAAAAAGAATTTGGACTTAGATGAAGAAGGAAAAATTCTATCCTTGCATCTTGCTTAATTGTAAGAACTATTCACATTTTTCACATTAGAGTCAATTACAGCGTCGCTTCTTTGCATTGTCCTGATCCGTCACTTGGACGAATCCCACACCGCGTACCGTCACCGTCAGGGCCTTCCCAAAGTCATTGTTTCTGGCCAGCGGACGATGTTGATCTGAGAGGACTTTCCTCCGCTGGACCTCAGTCTGATTGTCAGCAACAGACTTGTAGTGGTAGAGCTTGGGGTCCGATGTTGCTGGTGGGACAATGCTTCGCCCCTCCAACACTTGAGACAAGCATATCTCGATGGCGACAGTGCCATTCAGGGTTGGATGAACAGCGTCTTTGAGATACCAGCCAGGCATACTCCCTCCTTTCCTGTCCTTGAAGATCTTGGTCATGTCCAAGACTGCGAACTTGTGCTGATTGGCTAAGCACATGAGGTCCCAGTTGAACTTGAGCCGCAGTTCCTGGATCTTCACAAGAGAGTTCTTATTTCTGGAGTTGCGTCGCCAGCCCGCTTCGTAAACGGTTGTCATGACTAGCGACGAGGAAATGTTCTGTGCAAGGTGTATTATTTTAATCACCTCGTCTCGGATGAACTCAAATCCCTTGTTGTCGTTGAGAATATTGTTGAGTCCAACACACAAGACAAGGCGCTGAACTTGGACACCTTGCACAGCGGCCTTATACAGGATTGGAAGGAGGTCCTGTGTCTTCATCCCACCGAAGACTCGAATGTCTGCTGACACTCCTGGGTGGAACGCTGGGTCCACTGACCGGAAGAGTGAGTCCGACAAGATGAGTAGAGGCGATGTCTGGGGCAGGTCGACATCGAGCCATCCGCGTTGCTGGAACATACTGGAACGCTTGTCCTCTGGATTTCTCTTCAGGTAGTCTGGATCCACATCTTTGGCTGCGCCCAGTTGCGTCAAGGATGAGACGTCTAGGTGGGGGATGCTGACACTCCGCGTCCTCTTTGAGGGTCTGACTCGCCCTTCAGACACCGGCTGGGTTTCCGAGTTCCCTGAGGAACATGAGGAGGTTAAGCTGGTGCTTTGGGGGTGGTCTTCCCGAGGAGCTGAGGGTTGGATACCGACACTTGGTTCGGGGTTGAAGGACGCTGCTGACTGCTTCTCTGTCGGTGCTGATGATATCTGGCTGCTTCCTGCTTGTGCTCCGGGTTGTCTCAGGGAGTTGATCGATTCCGCCAACTGCTCCTCCGTCCATCTTAGGGTTGTCCGAGCTTGATCACGCTGGATCCGGAAAATGTCCCTCTCTCTGCGAACAACTTCTAGTTCTTGAAGAAGGGATTCAACGGTCCAGGATGTCATCTTGGATTCTGAAACATAACCAAAAGGAGGAGCACACAGAGCCAGCTAAGATGACATAATTATAAGGCATAGCATTAACACAATGTTTTTAGCATGGTATTTTAAGCAAATGGATGATTGCAACATTTACATTATTGGAAAGAATGGCTGCAGAAGAAGTTTTTTAGCATAATTCTTTAACACAGTCCTTTTAAACTGGTATAAGAAACCTGACAGAAAGGATCTCCATTCAGATCAAACTGGAATCGTCGTGGAGGCAGCCTGCTTCGCTGTGATCGACGAGGACGTTGATCAAGGGGAACCGGCTGTGTCTGCTGAGGTACACCCGTCATATCCTCTGCTGGCTCTGCATCATCGGAGGCAGCTTCATCAGGATCTTCAATGACGGGCAGCATCCCAGGGTCTTCCTCAGGCAGCAGGTCTACTGGATCGGCCAGGTCCACTGTATCTGGAGGGTCGGTGTTTCCTCCAGGTACCCAATCTTCTCCAGATACCTGCGGCTGTGTTGCATCCCTACTTGTCTCTGGTTCTGAGGGATCAGCTTCAGTTTCCACTGCACCTGATTCCCGAGCGAGGGTTCCAGCAATGGGCACGTCAGACTGAGAGCCCGGAACGCTATGAGTTGTAGGGATGGTGTCGAGAGATGATGGTTCTATCTGCTGATCATGTGGCTGGAAGGGTTGCGCCTCCGGGTTCAAGTTGCAATTTGGGACAACTTGTACAGTCACATTATCATGATTTTCATACTCATCACTATCATCACTAGACTCATCATTTGCTCGGTCATATTGTGGTCGAGCTTTGGTTTTTGACCTCGTGCGAGGTCTTCTGGGCTGCTGATCTCTCTCTGGTTCTTCTGCCTCGAGAGGTATGGAACCAACAGGTAATAAGAGATTGCGATGATAAGCCTTTGGGGGTTTGTCTTCGTTCTCTGGTTTAACAACATAGACGGGGAGATCGCCTTGCTGTCTTTCTACCAGGAAGACACCCGGCTTCCATCTGTCAGCAATCTTGTGCTTCCCCTGTACTCCGACGTTGCGCACAAGTACTCGATCTCCTGGCTCTAGAGTCGATGCATGAGCTTTTCTGTTGTAGTACAGCTTGTTTCTTATTGCTGACTTTTGGGCATTTTCTCTCGCCACTTCGAAAGCAAACTGGAGACGTCTTTTTAAGTCCTTCACATACTGCTGGGGCCCTTTGCTGCATCGGCTATCCGGGTCGGTTCCAAACATCATATCGATGGGTAGACGGGCATGTCGGCCAAACATCAGGTAGTATGGGGAATACCCTGTTGTATCATGTGTGATGCAGTTATAGGCATGAGCAAGGGGACTGACATATTTTCTCCAATCCTTCTTTTGGCTATGGTTGAGAGTGCCAAGCATGTCGAGCAGTGTCCGATTCATCCTCTCAGTGACTCCATTACAGCGAGGGTTGTAGGGCGAAGTCCGAATTTTCTTTGTGCCTGTCAATTCACATAGCTTCTTCACGACCTTTGACTCAAAGTCCCGTCCTTGGTCAGACAATATGTGTTGGGGATAACCATAATGGCAGATGAGGTTTTCCCATAAGGCCTTGGCTACTGTGGGGGCCTTTTGATCTTTTGTTGGTATGGCCATGGCATATTTGGTGAAATGGTCGGTTATCACAAGAACATTCTCAACACCTCCTTTATCTGGTTCAATAGAGAGATAGTCAATGCACACCAGTTCAAGCGGGACTGATGGCAGAATTGCTTCTAGAGGTGCAGTCTGTTTCCGCGCCTTCCTTCGGATACACCTTTCACACTTGGAGCAGTAGGTTTGGATGGATGTAGCCATAAACGGCCAAAAGAATCGCTGACGAGCTAAAGATAAAGTGCTGTTGCTGCATGGATGTCCAACTTGATCATGGACTCCCTTGATAGCTTCTTTTCGATACTCCTTTGGTACAACCAACTGTTGACGATCAATTCCTTTCTCGTCCGTTATCATTCGGTAGAGGACATTCTTCTTGATGACAAGCTTGGAAATTTCCCTCAGATAAACATGCGCTTCAGGAGATAATTTTGACATGTTTGCCTTTCTTGGTTCTGTTTTTGATTTTATTATAGAAAGTATCTTGGTAATATCCGCGTCTTGCGACTGTACTTGTTCCCAGTCTATTGGCTGTTGAGACTTGTCATTCGCTGATGGTGGATTGACGAGGCTATCGGGGACTGCATTCCTTGAGCAAGAGAGGGCTTCAACCAAGGCGGGTTTGTCGATGTTGGTGACAGACACATGTTGAGAAAAGGCGTGTATCTTCTTCTCTTGTCGACTCATATCAAAAGAATGATGTGTCTTCGTAGGCCTAGGAGTTGGCTGCACACCATGACATTGGAGGATTGCCTGAATGGATCCCGATGAACACTCCTTCATCTCTGCTTTGTCGTCAATCGGCGAAGTTCGGTTGACTAACCAGTCAATCCTTTCCTTGTCCCTTATAAATTCTGCATCTTCTTCTTGTGGGCCTTGAGGTAGTCGACTGAGAGCATCGGCGTCTGTCATTTGGTTTCCAGGACGATACTTGATGTTAAAGTTGTAAGCGGCAAGGGCTGCTAGCCACCGGTATCCCATTGCGTCGACCTTAGCTGACTTCAGAACATAGGTAAGCGGATTATTATCAGTGACGACGGTGAATTCTGATCCATATAGGTAATCATGAAACTTGTCGGTAACAGCCCACTTCAATGCCAGGATAATTTGCTTCACTTTTCGATAGGCCCCGGCTCGCATAGGCGATGACTTTTAGGTTGTCTCCTTGTTGTTGATAAAGGACTGCCCCCAGTCCGGTTCCGCTTGCATCTGTGTGAAGTTCAAATGGCCTTGATAGATCTGCGTATCCTAGGATTGGTGGTGTTGTTAATTTTTCCTTGATGCGTTCAAAAGCCTCTTGATGTATTTTGGTCCATTTGTCTCCGAAAGGTGTTTTCAGGGTAAGGTCATTCTTTCCAGGGGTCCGACCAAGTCTGATGAGAGTTTTCCTTGGAACATAACCGGCAGTCAGCGCGTTCAATGGTTTACATAGACGACTGAATCATTCAACAAATCGTCGATAGTATCCGGCGAATCCGAGAAAACTCTTGAGCTCTCCAATGTTTGTTGGAACTGGCCATGCTTCCACAGCTTGGATTTTATTCGGATCTGGAAAGATTCCCTCTTCGGAGCATACATGTCCAAGATGCGTCACAGTTGTCTGGAAGAATTTACACTTTTCAGGGTCCAGCTTGAGGCCAAACTTCCACAGTCGAGCGAGAGTCCTGAAGAGACGGTCTTCATGAGTAGGGACATCCTTGGAAAAAACAATCAGATCGTCCATATACACGACTAATTCCTTCAAATTCATGTCCCCGACACATCGATCCATTAGACGTTGGAAGGTCAGTGGACTGTTTACTAATCCCATACTCATTCGATTGTACTCAAAAAGTCCGAAAGGGCATACAAAGGCAGTATATTTGGCTGACTCCTCGTCCATCGGGATGGCATGAAATGCTGATTTCACGTCGAGCTGGGTGAACCAAGTTGATCCATGGAGTGCTGCAAACAAATCTTCAACCTTCGGGATCGGATATGAGTCTCGAATCGTTCGGGCATTAATTTTCCTGTTGTCAACACATAGGCGTAATTTACCAGACTTTTTGCGAATGAGGACGATTGGGCTTGCATATGGACTTGATGATGGCTTTATTATATCTGCATCCATTGACTGTTGAAGATGTCGACGAAGGTCTTCAAAGTCTTGAGGCCGGACTGGGCGAGCTCTCTCCCGGAATGGTGTCTCCTCTGACAGTTTAATCACATGAGTGGCTTGGTCTGTCTTGCCAATGTCAAACTCATGAGTGGAGAACACATCTTCCATTGCTCGAAGCTTCCCTAAAATCCTTTCCTTATCTTCCTGTGGTAACGGCGAGTCACCAAAATCAAAGTGAAGCTTTGACTTGTCGGTTGATTCTTCAGGGTTGGATAGTTGGGTGGCTTTGCAATTAACAAGTAGGCCGGCTGGGTCCTCATCCTCTTTAAATCGGTTGTACACCCAGTCAAGGGGGGTGACGTCCTGAGGCAGGTACAGGTCAGCTAAAGCCTGACGTGGCGGAATGTGTATGTCCCTCGATGATACATTGTGGACCAGTACTTTCACCTTTGGAAGATTTCCTGTCGTAGAGATGACGGCATTCATTACTTGGAGATCTGTGCCAAAAACTTGTTGATGATTAACACCCTCTTGGATCATGATTGTCTGGACTGTTGATGGAATATCCGCTTTTCTGGCCAGGCCGCGAAGTTCAACTGTTTGTCCTGCGGGTACCTTTACTGATTTCCTCCCCGTTAAGCGTACAGAGCCAAGACGTCCAGATGGGTCAGAAACGATGCTGCTGAAGATATAAGCCACTTCACTCCTGATTGGTAGGGTGCATAGGTAGGACTTGTTCCTTCGTTGACATTTCTCTGCAATCTTCCTGAACGTGTTGGTTCCCACGACGACTGGAACACGGGTTGAAAATGAGGTGTCAGGACATACCAAGGCAATTGACTGTACTTCTTCACTCGTGCCGGCAACTTCCCTCGGTAATGATATCTGTAGGCGAACAAATCCATCATACGTCACTGGCTGACCACCTGCTCCGTCTACTCTTAATGGAATATCCTCCAAACTTTCAACTGGCAGATGAGAGAGATGCTTTTTGTAGAAGGAACGGCTGACAGTGGTAACTTGTGATCCACTATCCAGTAAACCAGTGCAAGAGATCCGTCCAACTCTGATTCTTGACTCACAGGCGGGGCCCACGAGAGAGCTTATAATGTCCTCAGGTGAATCCTCTTCGGGTTGTAGTGGCTGCTCGGCGAAGCAATGCGCCAGTATTTGATCTGGTCCAAGGGAGAGGGTCGTCTTTCCTTTGTTCCTTATCTTAACCGCTACTTCTCCAGAGTCGCCCGCCTTCATCGAGAAAATTTCCAGACTTGTTGGCATCTGCTGGGGTTCAGGTTTTCGAAGCTCAATCCTCCTGGATGTGGGTAAGATGATATTGCCCCTGAACTCCATGGTCCCTTCTGGCTTTATGTCGATCCGACAATTTTGTCGCAGACAGACTGCTCCAACTGGCATCATTTTAATTGAAACAGGTTTGGGACGTGTCGTGGTTGCTGGGGTCTCCTGTCCCTTTATTGTCTTGGAGACCCGTTGAAGTTTAAATCTCCCTTCTTTGTTTTCTTGCTAACTTTCATCTCGTCTCTTGCCTTCATCCTGTCAAACACAAGATCCTTATTCTCAGGGTTTTGACAGTCCTGTCGACAATGATTAAAGTCCCCGCAATTGTGGCAGAAATACCATCCTTTACTCCTTCCATTTGACGAACGGTGGTCTTTAGGATTAGACGACCTTGCCGGACCTTGTAGGCTGGACATTTTGGCTGTCAGGACTCTCATCTCGCTCTTGAGTATGTCAATCTCCGAAGGACTGGGTGATGACGATGTGTCTTGTGCATGACATTGGGCACTTTTCTTTGACACAAAGAGTTCTTCATCCAACTCCTTTTCTTTTACGGCCTGCATCAATTCGGCAAGTTCCGGTGTGGATCCCTTCGGAAATCGAGCGCTGAGAAGTCCATATACACTTCTGTTGCAGTTCGTCGTCCGGAATTGGTTCAATCTGTTGAGGTTGAGGTCTTCTCTCCTGATTCCTCCATGTGTTAGAACTTTTTGGAGCTCTAGTTCAAGCCGCAGAAGATACTCTGAGGGACGTTCAGCCGTTGATGTTGTCATCCGGTAGAACTTCTTCAGAGTGGATGCTCCATCATCGTAGCCCTTGTAGAGGATGGTGAGGTGCTTCAGTATCTCTTCTGCGGTTTTATTTTGGCCGAAACTGGTTGCCATGTCAAACGCCGGTGCTTGGAGGCTGCTAAAAATCTTCTGCTTCTTTCCTTCTTCCGACATTGACTGGTCTCCCAAGACAAGTTTCGCCATTTTGACCCATTCTTCAAAATCAACCTCTCCGTTTCTTGTGGGTCTGATGCCGGAGAAATTCTTTAGCCGGAAGTAGCTATGAGATGGCCGCTCCCAGTTTAACGACACCGCCTGTGGGTTGGGGCTTGAGGTGTGCCCGCTGCAGGTAACACATGAGGCAGTCTTTTGAGTAGCATTGGAACTACTCACCGCCGAGTGCTCTGAACCTGCAACTTGCCCACCTGCTGCCTCCACAACCGGTGTGGTTGAGTCGGACCCGGCAAGGGTGGATCCGGCATTCACATTGTCCACTCGTTTGATCTCATACTCCTCCTCTGCAATGGTTATTGTGTCATCCAGTGACAGCAGACATTTTGGCCTGCGGAACTCCATGAGTGCGACCTGACTTTCAGAGTCAGGGACGAGGATTGCCCGCGCTTGTCCGTGCCACTGCATAACTTCTTTCTCCACGAAGTCCGCTGTCATGCCCAGCGGAAGCCCCATGATCGCAAAAGATCGCTCAGGATCTGCTCCCTCGGCTTCCATGGAGGCGATAACATTGAATACCATGATGACTGAGTCTGTCTTAGTCTTTGTCAAGTTACTAAGATAGGAGTGATGAATATTTTGTGTTCTTTTGGTGTTGCTCTGATCTTTGAGGAGTACACTAGCGCTAAAACACAATGCCCCACGTTGGGCGCCAATGTAAGACTTGGTGAAAGAGCCTATTAATTAGTCACTTTCGTCTCACGATAAAAGGGATGGGCAAGTGTGCTAGCACGAGTACTCCAATCAAAGACAACACAACACAAGAATTAAATTTGATGATTATGTATTGAGTGACTATGTATATATATGGTGCTGGTCTTGTCTGAGCTTCCGAGCTGGTACCTATTGATAAAGAGAGCTAATACAGTTGATGCAGCTTGTGTGGAAGCAAAGACAAAAGAGCGCTTTGAATTAATAATAGTAAATTATTTTAATTAATTAAAGTGGCATTGGATGGATATGATGAGAACTACTTACAGGTTAGAAAGATAATATAATAAATGAGAAAATACAATTTGGTTTGCAACAGTATGTGCATATACCCACCCAAATGAGGATTTGTATAAAATTATATTTATTACTTTACTTTCCCAGAGAGATCTCATCACATCCTACCACAGAAAATGAAGTTGCCACTTGATGTAAGGTATAAGTCACATGTTTACCAATAGGCCAGAAACATACAAACTTACAACTTGAAAGGATATATTTACCCCCCAAAGTGCATGATATGCATATGATAGGAAAAACCCTAACAATACCGGTATTGTGTAACAAATTATTAACCATGACAGGACACCTGGCCTATACTAATATGGGAAATAATAAAGGTGGGATATGACTGTTTGTTGGTTGATCATACCAGTCTATTAGAGGCTGGCTCCAACAATGTGTACATAAACCATTGAGTAGAGTATCTGGAGACTACCCAGAATAAGGATACCTAACTTTAGTAAAATGAAATATATTCAAAATGCAATACTTAGATATTACATAATTAAATTTTACTAAATGTTGAAGGTAAAAGGAAATGGGCCATATGAATAATACAAAGTGTATTATTGGATTATTTGTGACTTTACATCAAGCAGCAACATGGAAAAGTAAACAATGTTGGCAATGGCTAAATCATTGTGAAAAAACACCCCACACTATAAATATATAATGCAATTTATAGTTTGTTGCGTGATGAAAAACAATGATAGCATTAACCTCTGTGAAAAGACATCACATAAGTATTGTATATGAACAGTCATGTTGAAATATGGAAATATACAATGAATCATGAATATGAATTGCAATGGAAAACAATGATTGTTAATGCTTAGCCAATAAAATAGATAAAATATGATAGTATCATTGTGAAAAAACACCCCACGCTATAAGTAGATTATAAAGTAAACTTATAGCTTGTTGTGCGATGAAAAACAATGATTACTATGAAATAATTATATGATGCATGAGCGCATATGACATGAATTGAAATGTGCCAATGAAATTACCAAATAACTTTTAATAAATAATATGATGATGTGAGCAGGATGAAATTATTACTGCAAAGCTTATATACCTGTTATTTAAAATCCATAAGATGATACATAAACGATGAGTGTAACAAATAGATTGAGTATAAATCCCTAGCAGACGACGCTGTTTTGTTTACATATGGGGGCGGCCATGTTGGATACCCACAATTCCCTTAGAGGAGGTTCCCTCAAGGAGCAATCTAAAAATAGAGGTGGGTTTCCCAGCTGAATGGCTTGGCCACTGGAATCCCTTAATTAGCACCACATGTTGGTCACTAGACAAAGGGATGATTAATGCTGGTTCAGTTTTGGGTATTTTGCTGTTGTCAGCACTTTGCTACATTTATTCCAAATGGTTGAATTTGGAATTAAGAGAATTTAGAGGTTAGCAATGAGCTAGACTAATTTTTGAGTGGCAAATCTAAAAGTGATGGAATTTTGAGTGGCAGGTCTGAATAATTGAATTACTTCCAAATGAAATAGAGGAAAATTACATAAATGACATTTCCAAAAGGAAATGTGAGTTTTGCTAAAAGGGAGCGCCAGATATTCTTGCCTTTGAGTGCACATAGAACTGTGCCCTTAAGCAACAAGTTCGTACAACAAGAATCTTTACAATTTAAAATTGCCAGAACCCCTGAAACCAGTAATTACATTAATTGCTGTTATGATAACTTTTCAATTTGGGGATAGCATATAAAATCACCAGAGGCAAATGTTCCAAATAGCATCTTGGAGTAAAACTAAACGACAATGCATTAAAACAGATAATGAGGGCTTAATCTTACCTATTGATAAAGAGAGCTAATACAGTTGATGCAGCATGTACGGAAGCAAAGACAAAAGAGGACGAGATAGGGTAAAACTTGCCCTCTTGGGCATTCACAGGTCACATGACCAACTACTAGACCAACTGCGATTGGTTAGAACTCGGAACAAGCTACTCCACCAGTCCCCAAGGTACCCCCACTGCCCCAGTGCTTAGACTTTGAGACATCTGGGATCAATCTGTAAGCTTTCCTGGTTGACCTACTTTTCATTAGGAAAAGGGAAAGATTTGGGGATATTTTATATATAAATAGATTCAAATCTGCACACTTTACACATCTAACATCGGTTAATATGGGGAAATGATGGAGAACATTAGGTAATTCAAAAATATGTCCGACTGGTAGATTGTTACGTTATTTGTGTCTCTTGACTGTTTGTCGTTCACATGGGTTCATTATCAGATGCATCAGATGACATTGATGCAATAATCCATTGTTCATGTATAGTCAACTTATCACATTATTGTAATTTGAGGTAAGGTGAGGTGATTTGGGGTTTAAAGCCGCTTTCAAGAGTATTTTACATATAGTGCGGTTGCTAGTATTATGGCAGGGGGAAAGCCAGCAACGGCATGTGGCTATGCATTGCGTTGGAACCTGCCTGTGAGCATGGGCTCGAACTAGCGAACCATGGATGGTACTATGCTGAAATTCAGCACAGCATTACACCAAACCTTACTGCGTGTAGAACAGTTCTCTACTGCAGACAAAGTTGCCGGGCCCCTTGCGGGTTTCCTGTAATTTGAATTTATTTATTTTCTTCATAATGTTTCAAAGCACAGATTAGCCAAATATATATTAGCTATATACTGTATCAAAATTGAAATAGAGATGAGTGTTGTTAGTGTATATCTTTATCACTGTCTACTGTGATCTCGAATAATGTAAATCTAACAATCTTCATATTCTGAAGCAATATTGGAATTATTTAATGATTATATATCCATAATGTGATTTTTATATGATGTCCTGTTTTCCTCGCTTTTGTGTATATCCAAGTTTTAATCACTTCAAAGTGTTGATTTTACGAATTAATACGGGATTAATTCTCGGGATTTGCCATCATTCGTGATATTTTGTCCAAAGGGGATAGGTGGTTCAGGGGGGTTGGACCCGTCCCCCAACCCCTTTTATAATTATACATGTCAATTAGATGAACCCCCTGGGTGAATCCCAAATAACCACATTGTGGCTTTATCTGTCCTTAAACGTGAATAAAATTACCATCGCAAAGGTTTCCTGCTTATATGTGATTTGTCTAGCACATCAGTTTAGAAAACTGCAGTCCATGCCAGATTTCTGCCAAATTGATGGATTTAGATTGTGGCTTGGTTTCTTGTATTTCTGATAATTGCAGTATCCTTTCTCCCATCTGGATGTCGAGAGATGCTGTTCCATTTTTAATGATGATTTGTCATGGTGTAAATTACACATCTGATTGAATTTGTATTGAGGTGTGATTTGAAGAAAAGTTTTCCTGGAATCCTGAAATTCACATTCAAGTTTTCAAGAATTCTCCAATTAATTCTGAGGAAGATCTTTTCTGCCATAACGTGAGTATGTAATTCTTCATCCTGCATATCCGCACCTTACCCAATTTCATGACCTGTCCTGAAATAGCAATAGGCTTTGATTTCATTATTTCTAAACTACTTTCAGTATTCAAACGTTTGTTAAGAAGAGGGACCTTCCCTTTCAAGTCTGTCAGTAAGTTATTAATCTCGTCTTCTAATCAACAGAATCAATCATAGCCATGTGCTTTTAGACCATAACCGATTGTTGTAATGTTATGATGAATTTTTTTATTAAGTAATATTTGATATCGATTGTTAACAAAATCTCTAATTGGTATTGGATACATTACAGTTTGGAAATTATAAAGAAACAAGTGATGCACTTGAAAATATTTACTGATGTAATCTTAGGAGTCAAAACAGTTGCCACGAAGACAATTCTCCCCAGGAACCAGATCACTAAACGTGTACATGTACTTCCTGATTTAGTTAATTGCCGTCTCTTCACGCCTGTCTGTTTGCTCTGGATAGTCATAGTCAACTGAAACATTTACATGCATGAGAACATTACATGTGAGTCAGTACATAAATCCAAATAATTTTTAAAGAGTCGGCTTACTTGTCAAGAACAGGGGTTCTACTAGGAAAGAGATAATTAATAATCTACATCAAAGTCGAGACTAAGTGTGTGTTATGGGGTTGTCACAAGCTCATAAATCATTTCTTTTAAAACCAGACAGTCAAATCTAATTGGTGTCATAGTTACGTTATTAACTAACAAGTAGGAGATGTCCTGAACGAATTCAGGGGAGGGAAAGGAAGGAAAGTTGGATCTTTTTTTGGTGATTTTCCTTTATTGAAGGAGGGCAGTGGGACTGGCTTATGTTTCTTTTTGTTTGAGTTTGCAACAATTACATGCTTATTCAATTTTCAATCATGAGGCCTACGACGAGGGGCTATAGGCTATTCATAATCAGATTAAATTATATACAAACATACATATATATATTAAGAGTACATTACAACACACAACATGCAACTGTAGTGTTGTAAATTCAAGTTAGAATGGTCATGGTTAAAAAGGATATCTTGCAAGACAAAACATGACAGTGGAACATTTTGATTAAACAATTGCACAGATTTCTGTACAGAAGGAGACGTTTGATACTATACTTATGGTAAAAATGGTTGACACCCCTAAACAGAAAAAGGATTCGGGCAAATTAAATGCATGGACAATTAATATTGTTTGATATTATGGTATTTTCGAATTTAAATGGCACAAACACATGATGTAAACTACATAATACTTACCATGTACGTATTGTGTGCGAATGAGACTCTGTGAAAGCTTTTGTGTGTATTTTGGTTCAGTAGAATTTGTTTTTAAAATGCAACTTTTCATTATTTATTAGAACCCAAATGAGAACACTTAAACACTGTACCAATATACCAATGCCAAGATTAAAAAGAATAAATTCCATTTTTCTTATATTCCTTTTTGTTTTTGTATTTTAAAGTACAAATCGAGAAACAGCAAATGCTCAAGGACACTTTTCACAAAAAGACATCCAGTAGTCACATATTTTACCAAAATAATAATCAAAACTGACCCGTTACGTTGTTTATATAACATTTCATTCCTTTAACTTTTAGGGTGTCAACCATTATTACCATGAGTATATTAAGAGAGCATGGTTAAAGGTCACATTTAATTAACCATGTTTAACATTCACATAAAAAACATAATGCACATTTATATGGGTTCATGTAAGCAATAAGAAGGGTAGTCTAGCAGTTTGTAACAACTTTCAAATTGGTCGAATGTTATAATACTTAAAGAATGATTAGATGCTTTTACTCTTACCAAATAAACTTTGAATAACATTTATTTTTGGGATACTTTGTAACAAAAATAAATCTATATGTAACTTCAACTTTGAATTCAATAAGTTTGAAACTTCATGCTTGCTCTTTTATTCTGATATTTATATGATAATGTTTAATTCGGTGGTTTAACAATATAACTTGTTTAATGGTATTTTTCAATTGTTGATAAGCATGTATCAAATAACTATTACAAGTATATATATTTTCCAACATAATTAATAAATAGTGTACAAAAGTATTGATATGTTATAGTTGGTATAGTTTGTACACAATTACTGTATGTTTAAGACTACATATGTAATGACTTACAATTTGTTTAGAGTTTATTGTCAAGGAAGACATGGAAACAAACTCTCAAAGAATAATGGTATTCTTTTCAAGAAAGAGCTCCAATAAATCATGTTTAATGGTAATCCTGCGGTGACGTTTGATGGTAGAGTAGTCTGTAGTGTCGAATGCCACAGAAGAAACGTTGGAACGTTGGAAGTCTAGGAATGTTAAATACAGATACATGTGTACTTTCCAAAATCAACAGGTGTTTGTAACACAGTGTTCAAAATATATAGGTACAGAGAATGAAACGTTTCGATGTACATTGACATTAAGTTACTCAATATCACTAAAGGCGAACAAGCTGAAGACAATGAATGAGACGAGAGGTGGAGAATAACAGCTGGTGTGTCTATGAATCTTCAAAGACTTCGGGAAATCGAGTTTTGGTCTCAGCTGAGATTTGAAGTTTAAACTCGTATTAACGCAAGATCTAACAAAGTTGAACATGTCTGATGCCCTCAACTATATTCTTTCAGTTGAGAAATACGTTTAAAGAAGTTATCTTGTGACAATGTCTCTGACGACCAACCTCTTACAAATGCCTGCTTTTGTACTTCTATTTCAATGCAAACTGTCTCCACGCTTAGAGACAAAAGTTGTGCGTTTGCTGTGTTTTCTTACTCATACGCATTTACACATATATGGAGAAATGTAAATCATTACGAATGTTTGTGGTATCATCCTTCAAGTAAGAACAGGAAGATTTTCTGGATAACAAATTCTTTAATGTGAAAATACACGACGTTTTGGAGTACATACACACTCCTTCATCAGATGGAATGTAAGGAAATAACAAAATATGATGCATTTCATGAATTGGTGAAATACAACTTTCAGCAAATGTTATGCAAGTTAAAACCTTTCCCAATACGGAAACAATGTTGACATACATACATATAACAATCTGATTATATCAAACCTTTTTCGAGGGATATAAGTTATAAAGTATTGCCTCTGCTTGGATATGAAAATGTTTGGCGCTTTCTTCTCCAGACGGTCAACAATATAATGAGGCAAGTAATTGAGAAAATGTTATGTGTTACTCTGAACCCTTGTTACCTTTAAAGGAAAGTTTTAATTTCAAACAATGAGCTGAGATGTATTATCTGATATCTGCATGCGCACTATCCATACATAACCATGCCATATTTTGTTATCATTATCATTATCATGTTATCATATAAAATAACTAATTTCGCTTTACAATTTTTATATGTGTAAGCGTTGGTAAAACAATTTTAAGTACATGAATGAACTATTTGGTGTGTTTTATCCAATAGCGCACTGGCTGCGACGGACCAGCATACATGGATAATTTTGATAAGGCATTTGTCATGCAGTAAATGAGGGATAAGCTAAAACAACTACAGTCATATACCCTTTGGTTAAAATGGGATAATTAGAAAAGAAGAGAGAACAGAAATATGTTATTGACAATTCACATGCTGTACCAATGATAAAGCCACATACAACATGATTAGAAAACAGCATCGAGTCATCAGGCTTACGGGACAGGATTCTGCACCAACATACATACAATTCATTACATAGAAAAAAACATATCACCTCCCTTATTTTCTGTCATGTATCATGTATGATGTAGCGCAGAGTAAAGTGTCAATTTATCATCTGCTTTAGATCTGGCCCTATGACTAGTATCGACATATCTCAAATACCAAGGAAATATAAAACAAAACGTTGAATAACGCTAAATATTCACACAACATACAACCACAAGAACCACGCAGAAAGTAACTACATGTAACTGTTTACACCAACTTAACATTCTGTTACAAAAAGGTTGGCGATGACACCACATCACTTCAAATGTACAGAAACACACGGGCACCGCATCATCTGATAACATGACATAACATGACATATCTTTCAACAATTCACAATGCGTTAGTTTTCACGACAACCATTCATTACAACGCCTACACAGGAAAATGGCAATGGATACAAACCATAGTTTAACCCAAATTTCAAACTTTCTTAAAAGAATATGTCAATTTACTAAGTTCTTCTCTTAACATTTATGGTGAATTTGTGAATGGTGTACTTGCATTCATTCTGTTATTGTTTATCCTTCAAGGTTTTGATAACTAAACTATATAAATGTTATGATTTTTTGAAAATGTAAATCCTTTCCTGAAAACCCTAGAACTTTATCATTAGTACTTTTAAGTCATCAGTCAAATTATTTTTTATCTTACAAATAGAGCGATAAGGACATATCGGTATTGAAAAGTTATAAAGTTTTGTGATCAAGTTTTTTATCAAGGATATTTTAAGATTATACATCGTTACTAATTGAATGAACTAATAATACTAACTTAAAATGCAGTCTACCAGAACAATCCCCATTTGGTCAATCTCAGAAAAAAAGAAAATTGAAATATGATATTATTGTGTTTGTCTCCCGGCAGAGTCTTAGAATCAAGGGGAGATCGCCATTGCAACTGTTAAATGAAGTTGTTTCGCTTTAAATTGGTTCTTGTATTCCTAATTTCAACAAATTCATATCAAGTATACAAATGCAAGGATGAAAATAAATACTACAAGCCATAGGTCATAAACTTCATGTTCAAATGTTGGTTCTCAAGTCATATTCATATCGATGAAACATGTAAATTTACAACAGCATCTATGGGAAATGGACAACATACAGACAAATACAAATTTAAGGAAAAGTTTGCCTTTAAACATTTTAAACCCAAATACTTGACTTTTTGAGTCATGCCAAGATTTGTGTTAATGACATAGTAGTTACTTTTCAGGAAATGGCAATGCCCGTCTCGCTGTCAGAACGGAGATGAAGTCGATCTTTTCCTGTCCAGCTCCTACTCCAACTTCCGGCAAATAGCAACTTTTTGTATTGATCTGCAGTGAAATCAAGCTTATACGGATAAAGACATAAACCCAATTCCAGATGAGAACTGAGCGTTTGGAGGAGGTCTCTAATTCACAATGTAAACCGATATACGATACAGTAAAGCTTGGCCAGGCAATGGGAGCAAATACATAAATAAGCAAATATCCCAATCCCACCCCCCCCATCTTTTAAAATTATGCATGTAGATTAAACAAACCGCCTGGGTAGATCCCTAATTATCACATCGGTTGCTACTGTACATTTGCCCTTTACCGTTAATAACATTACCATTGCAAAAGATTCCTGCTTATTCTTCATTTCCTAATTAGTCTAGCACATCATTTTTACATTCTGATAATTGCACTTCCCTTTTTCTCATCTGGACGTCGAGAGATGCTGTTCCATCTTTAATGATGATTTGTCATGATGTAGATTACGAATCTGATTGAATTTGTATTGATGTGTGAATTGAAGAAAAGGATTCCCTGGAATCCTGAACTTTATAATGAAGTTTTCAATCAAACATGTTCTGCCATGAAGTGACCATGTTATTCTCCACTCTACCATGACCATGTTGGTGATCTGTTTTGAAATAGCAATGAACCTTGGTTTTATTTGGCTCTGAAACGTTAAGGGTTATTTGTTTGCGAAGTCTATCAGTAAGTCATCAATCTGTTCTCTACTCAACAGAATCACAGTTGAATATTATGTTTTTCTAGAATGATATAATGTCATGTTTGATCAACTCACTAAACTCATCTTCCGGGAAGGGTTAAGTCAGGAACATGGGTTAAGTACTTGTGTACCAAAACATTCTGAGGACTCAGTCAAATAATAAAAGCCAATATCATTCATAAATACAGTATACAACAACACTTGCTGCTCGTATAAATTATGCACTACCAAACATTATCAATGAAGATAAAAAAGGCTTCATTGACAGGCAGATACATAAACGAATGTACAAGACATATCGAGGATATAAACTGACATTATGAACACGCAAGGTGGCTTTACACTAATAGGTTTTAGAAAGATTTTGTTTCAATAGAATGGAAATTCATCGATAACTCTCTCTCTCTCTCTCTCTCTCTCTCTCTCTCTCTCTCTCTCTCTCTCTCTCTCTCTCTCTCTCTCTCTCTCTCTCTCTCTCTCTCTCTCTCTCTCTCTCTCTCTCTATATATATATATATATATATATATATATATATATATGATATATAGGAAAATACAGTTGTCGAAGAAATCACGATGAGTTATTCATAATTCACAAGCATGCTTTCGTTATGGTCGAAAGCATGCTTGTGAATTATGAATAAATCATCGTGATTTCTTCGACAATTGTATTTTCCTATATGAGACCTGAGGGTTGGACAAGTTGGACAAGTTTGAACTGAATTTTGTTATATAGGTTGAATCCTGTATCTAATTCTAGACACAGTGGAGTACGACTCCAAACCCAAACCCAAACCCGCACCGGGGATGTAGCTCAGTATGGGGGATGTAGCTCAGTTGGTAGAGTGTCCGCTCATCACCCGGAAAGTCGAGGTTCGATTCCCGGCCGCGTCATACCAAAAGATGCTTCCTTGCTTGGCGCTCAGCATTATAAGGATAGAACAACGCTTGAACCGTGCACTGTGGCTGCCGGGTGCCAACGGCACACACAGCATATCCGAATTTACATTGTAATGAGGACAATTAAGTGTTATTATTATTATTAAAGTGTGTGATGATCCATAGTTCCCTTGGAGAGATGTATCAATACAGACACTGATCCTTAAATATGTTTTATTAGTATATGTGGTTCCATTTATATGCGTAAAGTGTTCAGTCACAATAACAATAAAGTCCACTTACCAGCTTGTACCATTTCACACAACAAGCTTGAATAAATGAAACTTAACACCCTATTATTTGTATATTTTGTAAGAAACAGTTTTGCCAGTTTGTCTCCGAAGTTGGGTCCAAAATGATGCTGAGTACATTAAACTGAACTGTAGTTATTCCCTTCTCTCACAGTTAAGTAGCTCAATCATGTTGTCATAACCTTATTGGAGATCTGATTGACTGACAACTGACTTACATGGAGGTTTTCGCTGATTTATATCCTGCAGATTTTCATTTACCAACTGTCAGCTAGAAACGTCTTTCACCTGTAATGTTTTAATGTAATCTAGAGAATAGTCAATACTCATAATTTTCGACTCAAGAAAAACTACCCATTTGACCACTACCTGTAAAGTATACAATAAATTATAATTCATGTATATTGATTATTTTTCTTACGTCATCACTTTTCAAACATGTCTTACGAGATCTCCAAATAGTAAAAAAGTCAAACTATTAACTTTTAACGATTTTATCCTTCGCCATTGATAATCAATTAACATTCAATTATGATAATGGTAATGTTTGAAGACACGTTCATGAAGACCTCTACGTTCACAAGTACACAAATTAAACTCCGATAACAAGATACAAGAAGGTTAAGAGCCAGCCTTTGGTTACAGAATGTTTGCGGAATTATCAAATCAATTCCTCAAATGCGTTCAGAGAGGTGATGAGAGGTGACGTAACGTTTGAACTGGAACTTTGGCATTTAACTATTTTAAAGAATGTGTTCTAGAATTGCATCTTTATGTGTTTACAATGCCATTATGTTCTGGCATGACCACTTGTGACAATGCGTTCCATCCGTGTGCCTCATAATGTGAAGTTTGTTTTTAGGTGAGCACATTGGTTACTGTGAAATATTCGCTTACTTATTAATGAATAGTACATGTAAGTATGTTTTATTTTATAAAACAAACATTTTCTTAACAATTGTAGTTCATTCAAAGTATACACAAGCGTTGTTAAAGTACGTATAACCTAATACTATTGAATAAATGATACTGGATGTCATGATATAAATAAAACATAACCTGATCTGAATATGTCATTGTTGTAAAGAACACGGATCTTCATATCTTAATTAACCGACTTCATGGGTGGCAGACGAATTTACTTGGTCTGGGTATGTCGTCACTTGTCTGTCTACATATCGGCTACCATCACTGTATATGGTTCCAATCACATGTACTTTTCTGGACATTTATAATAAACTCTATTGCGAGTACCTTTTTTTGCGAGGTGTCGGCGATTGTGACGAACTAGAGTTGACCCATTCTCTTCCCACAGTGGTTACTCTACTCAGTTCTTCCTTTATAACCTCTGTTGTATATCATGCATATTCACGGTTCTCGCAACATCCCCTGGCGGTGAAAGTTTGCAACACTAGTATTTTTTTCATGTTATCCAATCAAAAATCGTTTTCCATCTGCGAACGACTTTTGGAACGACTTTTGTCTTGTAAAAGATATATTCTCATCGCAAAGATTAAGCTACGCCGGTAATTACGATGGTCACGGTAACAGACAATACGAAACAACGTCACTTATCGAACCTCTAATGCAACCAATCAGAACTTCTATCTGTAACCAGGAAGTGTTGTATAATCTACAGAGGATTACGTTGAAAGAACGAAGTGGAGTAAGCAATACAGAAAGATAATGGATTTGACCATTTGATCACATTTGATAAAATATGTAATTATGGGTATACCAGTTGTCACAAAGATGGGAAACTTCCATTGGTTATGTTATTTATGTATTCTGTCAATATTTCATCTTTGAAATGATAATCAATACACCAGTGGTGAAGGCTTCAAACTTTATCAGATTTTATTCACTCCAGAGTGAAATTTTCATTTAAAAAAGTTGATACTTTATGAACTTGAACTTTGGTCATCTTCAAAAACTCCTTGTATTCTGAACATATCAATCTTTGGATCATCATTTGAAGACGCCATGGAAGTGTTTGTATTTTCTTCGATATCTCTTATTGCTAATTGCTAAGTAGTCGAGATCAAAGGGTTGTTTCATTTCGCTAATTAGAAGGTTGCCGAACTGGCTAGTGATCAATGACAAATAAATAATTACAACATCGGTGTACAGCAGGAAGCGGGACGACATTCTGATGATCGCTAAATGCGATTTCATTCAAGGTTATAATGGTTCTCTGAGACATCAGCGATAGGTTTGCGTTCTTCTATCAATCAGTTTCTTTAATAATCGTGTCATGGATAATTATTATGTATTTATAATCTCTCAATACAATGGGCATTGTGTGTGTATTTATGCATTGTATAGAAACAAAACAGTTTTGTTTATACATTTTCATAATGCATACATTATTTTTGTATACTGTTGTTTATATGATTATGTAAATATAGTTAAAGTTGACTCTAAATACTTAGACGTTACGTTCAAAGACAAGAGAATGAAAACCAAAGTGTAAAGGGAGATAATTGTCTCATTTTCTTGTTCAAATGTACAGGAACGCAATTACTCAATATATTTTAGTTGTCTGTTAATGATTATCTCCAGAAAATATAAGTATTTATCACGTTATCTGCGTCTGTGGTTTTCTGTTAACGAGTTTCCAGTGCTTTACACAGCCTGACGATTTGCACTGAGCACGATTGTTGAAGGTATTGAACAATTTCACAATTAATAACAATTTCACGTATATCTTATAAGTTGAACTACATATCATTGACATTATTAATATTAATTTCGGTGGTCTTAAACCAATTTGTTGAATTTATTAAGCATTTTTCGTATGAAAATTGTTAAATTATGCTGATTTTTTAAAGAAATTCCTTTGTTCTTTTAAATAAAATTAACACTCCTAAGCAAAAGGAAAACACAGCGGCAATAAAAAGGTAACTTTATTTACAAAATTTGGGTAGGGTATAACATGTATATATACGTTCTCAAAAAAGTGAAATACGTTATGTGGAAAAAATAATGACATCGATAAAGTTTTGCGGAATGACAACAGAGTACAAGGTTAAAGCATCTTGTAAAGAAGTTATGAAAATATTGTGCACAGATGAGGACTGAAATCTTTAGATTTAACCACATTGACAACACAAAAGATAACTGGGGCGAAGAGTTGTTTCATTGTTTTTGTAAATTAACAATTAATAAATAAATGATACATTATTAATTAAATTTTGGATTGGATATGTATGAATTATTTCTATCAATTAATAAAACGTTATTCAACATTAAATTGTATTGTGTTATGTATAAATCAAATACATTGATCATCCACTGGGCTTACAGTTACATTGACAATATCTCTGTATATGCATCTCGTTGATTGAAACCTTACATTACCACACAATAATAAAACAACCGTTTAGTTTGTACCCGCGTTATTGAATGTTATCTATAACATACACGTACAATGTAAATTGATCAGGTGTTAAAAGCTGTTTTCGATTACAATTTATAAAATGATGTAAAATCTATAAGCTCTTTCTTAATGAAACATTCGATTACATTTGAATACTCGTCATCAGATAAACGTTACCATCGACCAAAATTGATTAATATTAATAAATACATCAGGTATAATTAAGAACGTCACCTTCAAGCCATACTAAATGACTGATCGACAGGTCAAATGTAGCTTCATTTGAAGAATTGGGAATCCACGATATATTAATCATAGAAGTTATAACTTCAATTAAATGTTTAGAGCACAAATTTTCGACAAACAATAACAAACAATGTAAACAGGAAAGTTTTAACATACAAAAACACAACCATGAAAGATATAAAATATTATAGCACGAGAAGTAACATTCGATGCAAAAATATATTTAAATGTAAGAGACACTTTTGATATATGTAAACATTCAGCACAGGCTGGGCAAATATCGAAAGTGTGTAATGGCGTGACATGTTCAACACATCATAGCGCCACACATGCCTTGTAAGGTTATCATTGGAGAACAATAATGATAATGAATCCATATAGCGCCTAGTATGTGTTTGTCAGACTTGCATGTACGTTGTACCCTCGAGCAACGACTGTCGATAATAATGAGGTGTTCCTGGGGACGTCACATGTTCAGTCTTCATTTTTACTGATTTGATATCCTGTTTCATGAAACCTTACGTGGAAATATTTCACTGGCACATTTCCCTTCATAAGTTCCATTTAACATCAGAGAAAAGAGAGGTTTTATCCCACCTGTTATACATCACCTCAGAGAATACCACATATGAGTATCCACTTCAACGAATACGTCAACGAGAGCAGACGTGGTAGTTGGTTAATGATTGGTGCCTGTGCTGGAGTCTGTCACCTCTTGTTTTCAGGCATCAAACATTTAACACACGTGTAGCAACAGAGAAGCATGAAACCTACGGCGACGAGTAAAGCTATAATGATATGACATATGACGAGTTGCCAGAAGGAAAACAGGAACACGGTCCGCTCACACCAGTTCCTGGGTTCATGTAGCGGAGCAGTGAAGTGTGGCTTCCATATACCTACCACCCAGTAGTGACCAAACACAAACCATATAGTCAGGAATATATTCAATGCTATATTAGTCATTCGTGTCATTGTCAGTAAATCTTCGTCGTCATGAAGATCAGTGACGTCCTTATGACGCCTGACTTGCTTCCATAAAAGAAAAACAAGTTTCAAAATTCCAAAGCAGCCACCAACCACGAGATATATTGGAAGTTTGGGTTCCCTCGGACAATCATGAAGGTAATTCACACCTGGAACAAAAAAAGATGAACATAAGATAAGTTTCTTAGATAGTCGTCATACAAAGGATGTCCGCTAACATCGTCTAATCCACAATACATATTAAACGACGTGGTTCATAGAATTAGCTTTTGTAATTTAAATAATATGAGAGGAAAGGATTTGTGGAAACATTGTATACTTACTGCAAAGTTCTTAAATAATGATAAATAGTATGAATAGTTCATTTAAATGCATAATGCATGTGTCATTTTGTGTACAGGAGAAATTTCAGACCAATCAATGCAGCATGCATTTTCATTGGTTTTCCTCAAATTCGTATTTCATGAGTTGATGTGTGGGTGCACTTTATTGGTCTTTCAGCAATAAATGAATTGGCTCAGCTTATCGCATCAATGGGGAAGTCAAAACAGCTTTAGTTGATCCAAATAAAAGGAAATGTACTTACATTAGGTGATCAAATTAGACAAACATAAATCTATTCTTCAATGACAAAATCCACTTAGAAAGTATTCTCCATCACGGATTGAAATTAATATGAAAGTACAATGTTTTGATTACTAAAATCATGAAAAGTTTGTTTATGTATATAATTTAGTCCTCATTCGCAGAACCTGTAAGTTACTTTAAACATTTAAGCATGCCTAGATCAACTTACATGTGCACCCTTACGTCACCAGATGATTGAAGACATTTCTATCCACATTTAATTAGGATTACAATTAAGCTAAGAAGATGTAATAAACCACGGGAGTTGTTGTTGTGGCATATTCAGTAAAATGACATGATAAAACGATATAACAAATCCACTTCACTTAAAAACTTAAAGGCGTTGTAGCATGATCTTTCTGAAATGAAATGTAAATCATTGTTACCAATGGCTAAATAATACTCCTAAATCAATAAAAAAAAAGGTTCTAAAACGAATGTAATTGGTTTGATTAATCCATGCGAGTCCATTTCCCTTTTAGCGACCATTTTAATGTGTTCATTTTGAAATGGCCGCTCGAAGGTAAATCAAGTGATCTGACTGATGTTGTGATACCTTAACACAGGAAAGTTTTACATATGGGCTCCGTTAAATAACAGTGAGCGCTTATAATCGCTCATTCGGCGCTCAATGTAGCGCTCATTCTCTCCTGAACGACACGGTGCGATTCCTCGAGGTTTGCTCGCTTTGCTACGGAGCGCTACATTGAGCAATCGCGTTCAAGAGAGGTTTAAAGGTAAACCTCTCTTGAACATGGCCCTGGTACAATTATGGAATGGTCAACCATCTTGCTGTCTGAATTCTCAAATTCTCATGAGACCAATAAATCTACCAATCTAATCTACTGAAGAGATCCACACCACTGTCGCTTTATAATGTACGTTGCACTAATTTCTTCGAATACGGATAGACGTTTTCTACGAATACACCTTATCGGGTCGTGCCATGAGATGTTTTACCCATTAACTAAGCAATATACAATGCAAGGTATAAACTTCAATATTAAATGGCAAATATGAGTAAACATGCAAGAAACGTGCAGAAAAAAGATATGCAAGAAACGAGCTACAGCGCCTTTAATACTTTCTTGAAACTATCCCATTGCAAAATCACCATTCATTACACGATGGAAGCGTTATGGAAGATATATGATTAAGGTGCACACAAAGTAATTCACATGAATAAAAACTGATTGCTCAACTCTGCCGATGACGCAACTAGCGCTTTTCTCCTTAAGTATTCAATCTTTCCGACTTAATATACATGTCTCTGATGTCATAGCCTGTTATCCTCGCGTGTGATAACCCCACATGATACATGCTTCTAGTACAATGAAGACATCGGGATTTTGGAAATCTAATGACGAATATGGGACTGGCAGGTAATTATCCTATCCATCATAGGGCGAATTGACAGTGTAGTTATTCCTGTACGAGTGTGTCTGAGAGTGTCCAGATGATATGTCAAGCCATAGACTACTTCAGATTTCTGATTGATTCACATGCTGTCGATTCTTAAAAAATGTTTTGTTGTACCAACATAAAACGAAATTGTTTTGGCTCCGATTTATTGTGGTACTGAATCATTGTTCCCACGCAACGTATGTAACAAGTGAAAGTTTTCTTGGCGAATTTCTTCGAGAATTCCGATTGAAATTAAATTTCGTTGGAACAGGAAGGTTATTTGAAAAATACATTTTATAATTTGAAAATACACCGTGTTTCGGAGTATATACTCACTGTTTCATTCAACCTGATGAAGGAGAGAAAGAATTACAAAAGTTGTTATCCAGAAAATATTCCTGGTATAATGTATGCCACTGCTAACTGCCCCTCAAAGACATAACAGTTGTTGTGCAATCACCGACTGAACATCGGTACGTTCCCCTATGAATTAAGCAGTTTCTTTATCTGTGAGCTGAACACATATACCTTACAAGAAACTAGTCAGTCTCAGATGTCAAACAATTTATTATTGGATACAAACAAAGACGATATCCGTGTTGAAATGTTTCAACACAAGCGAATTTTGCTAGAATTAAGAAATATGACCCACTTGTAACAAAAGTTATGTGGGAAGAAATTAATCTGCACCAAGGCCATAAAAGATCAGTGTACAGCAAGCAGATTACATGCCTGCTCTGATCCAGGCGTCCATTATCGGATATTGATAAACGCTGTTTACTGTAGGTAAAATATTACGTTAAAACCACACTAGACTGATTTAAGTAATACTTTCCATTACAACGTAGTCATCTTGAAATCTTGGGAAAAATAATTGTATGTGTCAGTCTTACCTATAGTTGTCATGACCAAAGGCAAGGCAAGCAAAATGACAAGGAAAACAGTAACTGGCCCTGAAACAAGAAAACATAAGGCGTGATTGAAATGGTATGCATAGTAGCAAAGATAATGATATATTCTTGAAAAGTATCATGTTTATCTCATCGAGTGAGGTAAAAATACATAATGTATGTTCATGGGAGTTGAGCAGCCATTAGAGTAAATATATAAGTTTTAAATACATGCAGTGTCAAAAAGTAAAGACAGCACGAGTGTGCAAGAACATGAAAGACATTTAAAAAAGAGAACTATCAGATCGGTGTCTGCCAATTGACATTTGAAGCATAAGTAAGTAAATATATATTTATCAATCCTTGCGTTTGAACAATGCGTATATCATGTAGTCATCATGTAGCTATTATTATTCAACAAAGTTATAATTATCCCCCAGACAATAAATTGAAGCTGGTTGAAGATATCAAAATGAAATTCGAAATAAGTGGTGACCATGAATTGGTTAGCTGTTCACGTTTTGTGATGAAAAAGTGTGAACTCATTGAATATACCAATGGTAGGTTTTATTTAACTGGAAGGGTTGAAGATATTTAAACATTTGTCATTTAAACATTCACATAAACATTTTGTCAAACAAATGCAGCATGTGTTAACCTGGTGCCGTTGATAGTTAGAATCTTAAGATAGGTTTTTTAAAATTTTTGTTATAAGTTTGCGTTCTTCTCACATATCATAGGCAGTGAACGTGAGCATGTATTGCTTGCCTCTTAATAAAATACATACTGACCACTTCAGTTCATTATGATTTGCAGAAAGATCAAAACTATCAAATTTGTTTTTTTTATATTGAATTTGTACAATTAAACATTGAGAATACATTTCGATTGAGAAATACTATACTGCAGATAGCAAAGCCATTTCAGGTCACCTCATTATCTAATCAATAAACTAATCATCTACGAACTACAACGATATCAAATATAAAGTATCTAAAATAGTATTGGACCATATTAACACTCACTCACTAATGTAATAGAATATCCAGCGATAGTGGATTGACAAACGAAGAAATACAGTACATCAGACAACATGTATCTTATTTAACTCAACTCCACTTTCCTCCGCGGTTACAATGCACTTACTGATCAGATAAAAAGTCATTATTGGGTGTTATGTTTCTCATTCCAAAGTGTTAATGCAGATAAGACTGCGAACACGACCGTGATTAAAGTATTACAGACATCGTGATATAATCACTCGTACTGCGTTCAATTAATCAAATCGGTGATCTGCAAGTAACTGGTATTATTTACAAATCATGTTTTATGATGGAATTTGCTGTTGAATATTCTGCTATTGCCTTTAATATTAATATTAAATGATACCGAATACCATATTCAATTATGATATTCAGTTATATATTTTCAATAAATTATGTTTGCAAATATACAATGAGACACTGATATGTAAAAAAATATATAAACACAATGAACAGAATACTCAAATAACGGGCCATATCAATATAAAATTAAATAAAAGTCGCTGACATCACATTGCAAATTCAGTTTTCGTTTACGTTTTATGAATGTCCTTATTGACGCATTCGAGATAGAACATCAATACTCAGCATACTTTCAATGAAAACGATTTGAAGGGTAACTCATAACTGCCTCTATGGTATGTCAGTGGTCGACATATTACTTCCAGATTTCGCCGCGAGATGAAATCAAATTACGACCTGGTTTATCGATATTAACCCTGTGATATGATATGCAAGAAGTGAAATGCAAATTGAATGCTTCATTCAGTTATTCCTATGGTTATTTTCACAGATAGCTTAAAGGGGCAGTAGCACGTTTTTTTGCAAATTTTATTTTTTCAAATTTCCCATTTATAATGAAAGTTTATGTCATTTATATCTACTTTAGAGGGTAAAACATGTTATTACACAAGCCAATTATCCGTAGTGGTAATAATGGTGTTGCGTATAAAGCAAAAATTGCATGGCGGCCATTTTATTGTGAACACATTTTATTATTTCGAAATGACAAAAACCATTCCCATAGCTTTACGGAACCATGTACACTCATTTTTCAACTTGATTTTCCGAAGAGAACAGGTTGTTTTACTATTGGTGACATTATTTTTCAAATACATTTCATCGACTTATTTCAGTGAAAAAACGTGCTACTGCCCCTTTAAAGAGCCATCAAGGATGTTGATGAACATATAAGAAACTTGCCAAAAATCTATCGCCGTGAAATATATACACTTCATTTTTCCCAGATTTGTTCGACCCAAAATAAGCAGAGAAATTGCCCTAATTAGTAAAGGTGTTTTCCAGTCTAAATATAGATCCAGTTTATTATTTTTAAGCGCAAAGCAATGTGGTCTAACTCACACACTGTACACAAAGACACGAAAGAATAACAAAGTTTATGAGCAATGAAAGAAATTGAAATATATAATTTCATTTAATTATGTATTTGCTACAGAAATTGGAATAATTGTTTTACCCAACTAGGTATTTTGCTTGAATTTTATAATTAATGAAAGTAAACATTTGTCATAATTTGCTGGTCTTATCTCAATAAGAAATACATTAAACAGGCCATAATTTATATATTCTCAGGACATTTAGAAACATTGACATGTTTATAAAGCAATCGTCACATTCAGTAAAGTGTGACAAGGGTGACTTGCAAGAGAAGCACGTGCAGCGCGTGCAGCGCGTTCAGCGCGTTCAGCGCGTGCAGCATATGGGTTTTTATGGCGACTTGCGCTGGAGACGAGTCTTCACGCTCCGGAAGCGTTTGCTGTTGTGTAGTACGTTTTACGCAATGAAGGGGATTCTGTTGATATGACGTCAGATACACTTAGCGCGCTACTTGAAGGGATACTTCTCTTTGAAACCAAATTTCAGTACATTGTCTTGATATGAAAATTATTTATCACATTTTATGTTGTAGATAAAAGATTTCTCTGGCGAATGACGTTAAAAAAATTTGAAACACTAACATCCTTGATGGCTCTTTAAATGGTAAATGCACCACTGGCTAACAACACAATTGGCTGTGACATTGTAAAAAAAGAAGCACGCATGTACGTAAAGCAATTAGTGCTCATTAACTTATCTTAAAGTATCTTCAGGAAAAACATCAAATTCGTGTGAAAGCATTGATATTTTTATAAATGACGAACGAATAATGTATTTACGAATATAAAAATCATTAAGGACCTAGCCAAACGAACCAACCTGAATCTAATGCATCGCTATCCTGGCGTACAAGTATACAAAAAATCAATTTAACTATACATAATATACATAATTTTCAAGCAATGGAGTTTCAAGAATATGTCATTTTTGCGAGTCCAAATAGTTTTAAGTTTCCTTAATGTTACTTGAATTGTTCATAATGGGTTTTATCTGAACACTTGACAGCTAACCAAACCTTTGGATGATATTGTATATCTGACATTGTGTGGTATGTCTAGCAGATTTAACCATTGTAAACTACACATAGGTAAGGGAGAAAATCCATCAGAGCATTCGCTTGCCATGCTACAGAATCATCTTTTGCTACAAACTTCACCAGCAGACGCCGCTCTTTGTCCATTAGCTTATGTCAATATCCAAGCATGTAACAAACTTGCTTTTAATCGACCGTTTCTTAACATGTCGTGGCAATCAAACATAATTAGAGACTCGATTGTGTTCAATTCACTCGACGATTTAAAGCCCCTTCCAACTTCATGCTAACAGTATTTTTAATCTGTAATGAAACCCTTTTTATCATTTATGTCTCTTCAAAATGAATACACTAAACGCCAAAAGAAACGTTACAACTCTTTGAATTTAAATATCATAAAAAGTTGTGTGCTCAGGGGAACTTGGTTTGTTGTGTTTTAACATCCTATATCTTCTGAGTCAGCATTTTGTGCTAAAATTACAGACTTGAGAATGTACTGATAACTCTAAATTCTAAACACAGGATTCTTTTATCACATTAATAATTGAATTATATAATAATTTAATATAGAATGAATGTGGCTATTAAATTTAAACCCCTCAGTGTAGAATTCTTAATCTTGACGACAGAAAAAGAAATAGTTCAACTACACTTACTTTTTGACTATGAGACGGACACAATACGTACTTCAGAGTTTTTCATTTTCAACCCCCTTTTATTGGCTGGATTTATCTAGTTATCATTTCCTTGAAAATAACCATATAAGTAAGTTTACAACAAAAATTTCATAATATATGGCTAGATATGGCATACATTGCGCTTTTTACCACCGCGGTGGATTACAACATAGTTATTATTATCATTACCTAATCAGTAGTTTAACCAGTCAGAATTGTTGCTATAACAGTATTTTTCTAATTATTACCTATTTGGTCAATCACAATCCGTGTTCTATATGTGTGCACATGTGCATAAATTACTTTGCTCAGAAACCGTTGTTTCAGAACTTTTTTTCTATATCTCGCTGTCAGTGACGTCATAAAACAATTGAACATGACGTCACTAGACAAAACCGACCAACGTGCTCATCGTGTTTCACATGGTGACAATTTCATTAATGAAACGAGTAAATTTATTGACACTATCTGCTCTATGATGATGTGTTTGTTAGTATTGCCTCTAACACGTTAGTGCAATTATACCGTGTGTATATAACGGTGCTACGAGTGTACTAGTATTATATACCAGCGCTACGATTGTTCTAGTGTTATATATCAGCGCTACGATTGTTCTAGTATTATAAATCAGCGCTTCGATTGTTCTTGTAGTATATACCAGCGCTACGATTGTTCTATTATTATATATCAGCGCTACGATTGTTCTAGTATTATTTATCAGCGCTACGATTGTTCTATTATTATTTAACAGCGCTACGATTGCTCTAGTATTATATACCAGCGCTACGATTGTTCTAGTATTATCTATCAGCGCTACGATTGTTCTAGTATTATATACCAGCGCTACGATTGTTCTAGTATTATATACCAGCGCTACAATAGTTCTAGTATTATATACCAGCGCTACGATGTTCTAGTATGATATACCAGCGCTACGATTGTTCTAGTATTATATACTAGCGCTACGATTGCTCTTGTATTATATATCAGCGCTACGATTGTTCTAGTATTATATATCAGCGCTACGAATGTTCAATTATTATATATCAGCGCTACGATTGTTCTAGTATTATATACCACCGCTACGATTGTTCTAGTATTATATACCAGCGCTACAATAGTTCTAGTATTATATACCAGCGCTACGATGTTCTAGTATGATATACCAGCGCTACGATTGTTCTAGTATTATATACTAGCGCTACGATTGCTCTAGTATTATATATCAGCGCTACGATTGTTCTAGTATTATATATCAGCGCTACGAATGTTCAATTATTATATATCAGCGCTACGATTGTTCTAGTATTATATACCACCGCTACGATTGCTCTAGTATTATATACCAGCGCTACGATAGTTCTAGTAGTATATACCTGCGCTACGATTGTTATAGTATGATATACCAGCGCTACGATTGTTCTAGTATTATATACCAGCGCTACGATTGCTCTAGTATTATATATCAGCGCTGCGATTGTTCTAGTATTATATACCAGCGCTAAGTTTGTTCTAGTATTAGATACACTATTGTTGGAAACTTACAAGTCCCACTCAGCAAGAAAAAGGCACGATGAAGAAACTCGCACGGTCCCCGAGACTCCAGGCCCGCTTCACAGATCCCGCTGAACACCGAGAACTGGGCCTCCTCATCCTCTATCTCCGGCCACACCACCGTGCTGTCGTAAAACACCTTCTCAGGAGGCGGGGTCTGCTGGATAAAAACAAATTTAGCTGTTGAAACAAGGTGGTGACATGGAACATACAATATACTTGTAGCATTTATTATAAAATACCATATCTTAACACAATCACTAACTAAAGGTTTCTTGCTCAAGCGGGGTCGGCTGAATATAAACAAGTTATCGAAACAAGATAATGATATAAAATGGAACTAAAATTTTGCATTTATTATGTGATACCATATGTTAACACAATCATCAAGTAAAGATTTCTTGTCCAGGCTGGATCTGCTGGATATAAACAAATAGAGATGTTGAAACAAGGTAATGAAATAAAATGGAAGATACAATCATGATACATGTAGCATTTCTCATGTCATGTTTATCTTCACGCAAGCAATTACTAAAGGTATCTTGCTTAGAAGGTGGCCTGTGTTGAAATACAAAAGAATATATTATATTATGTAAAAGGACTGTTGTGTAGCGATAGCAGAGTTACAAAGTTATCTAATTATTTACATGCATGAAGTAATTGATATACATGTTATTGGAGTATTTTATAAATAGTTTAGTGGGTGTAGAGAGCATTAAGGATTAATTCTAATTAAGGACCGTCAATGACTTGAATGCAACGATGTAAAAATCCATTATCAACCAAATTAAATCGGAAACATGCCGTGTTGTGTGACACACTTAGGCACTGATGTATTACTTTCGAAATCTGAGAACGTGAAATGGTTACAGTGAGACCATGATATACATGTACCAAACGTGCTTCACAATGATAAACAATGAGTAAATGATTTTATATCCACACATAATTTCGGGTTTGATACTGAAAATCAGGAATTTTATAAGAAAACGGTATTCTAAGAAGACAAGTGAAGTATTCTGTTAATTAAAGACCAAATTAATGTCAGATTTGCATTTGGACGGAAGCAGTTTTGATGTAAAGTAAGCAGCGATGTTGCACCATATAATTGTAATAATAAGGACTCTATTTTGTGTTAGATATATTTCATTCGCTGTGAAAAAGATTAGTACAGGTTCTCCAACACACGGTAACTTCAATGGTATAGTAGCTAGTTTCAATATATAAATGCATTAAACGAAACGTGAAGATGGCGTCTTCTTTATTACTATATCACAAATACATATTACTACGTTGCGATAGGCATGTAAATGAATATTGAATCATATTTTATTTATTCCTCACATTAAATTAAGTTATTTGTTAATGTTTCTCCGAGAAATCTCGTATGGCGAAAAAGAGGTCGACTTACTATTCATCTGAGGCCACAGCAATCGCTGCAGTAACCAATGCTATTTTAGCATGCACATTATTCACATCAAATTCATTTGCATAAATAAACTCGAAACCTCCTTCGTTTAGTTCCGGAGACAATTTCTATTGGATGAGAATTATAATGTTTACTCTCCCTTTGTAGACATCACTATTTTAATAAACTTATAATGTTATTATACATTATGTCATTGTCACATCATTATGGTTGACGTCACAATGTCAGCACTGCGACCACAATGATCTGCGTATTTGCACATATCACAGTATTCTTTGTTATAATATCAAAACATATCTGCAAATTCTCAGGGAATGACTGAAACTGGTTCAGTCAGTAGACTGCTGCCCTAATTAAATCGAACAATTCCAAGGTGTGAGCATTTGCTTAGAACGTTCACCTCGATTGATCACACACACTTCGAGTAATCAACTAATACATTTGTACATTATGCCTAACTTTCTGAAATTAAACAGGTTAGAAACATACTATTACTGCAGAAAGGTTCAGGCATTGTTAAGGCAAACGTGCCAGGGTGATTATTAATTTTTCAATAATGTACCTAGACATAATCAATCTGGAGATAATGAACGGAATCTAAAAGCTGGAGTCAATTTGTAAGCATACATCAGTAGCGTCGATTTCACACGTTATCCAAACACATAAATGGCTGATAACCTATAGATAGCAGTGCGACAAGACTTGATGTTTAATCAGGTAATTTCAATAAGGTATATGAAATATACATCACTGCTACCGTTTATGGACGTGTGTCAATGTTTTACCGTTTGAAAACATTACGGATGTTTACGAACGATAAATAGGCCTTCTATCATGTAATGTCTAGAAAAGACACCAATAAGCTATTATTCTGTTCATTTCTTTCCACTATTTGCAATATCGGCTAAAGAGTATCAGGAACAACATGTTCATACACGCAATATTTATATCAATCGTTGACAATTTCCTGTTACGAAAGTAACAAAAAGTGTTCATAATAATGAAATATGAAAACATCAATAACAAAAAATTGATTCGCAAATTTATTGATTCGCGGTAGGTCGAAGATGTATGCTCACTGAAAAACAAGTAGAGTTTATCATTCAAAACTGGGTTCCACAGGAGATATTGCGATATCGTTTTGGCAGTAGATTTTGCACAATGCCCTGTCACCGTCAACCACGTGACATCACAATGTTTTTACATCATCGAGTAATGACGTCAAAATTCTATGGCGTTATAAACATGGTGACGTCACAATAATATGATATCACCGCATTGGAAGTCAAATGGCAGAGCTGTGCTCAGAGCTCACTATTTGCCTTGAAACGTAATATAATAATACGAATGATTTGGGGTGAGAAATAGAATCTCACCCCCGTGTATTCTGATATCAAACGTATCAACGCTCGTTGATAAAAGTTAAAATATCCTCGACAAGCCTCGAATATTTGTAACTTAAATCAACTCGTGTTTGATATCTAAAGACACTCAGGTGAGATTTTGTATACATGAATATGTCAGTTCAGATATATATATACTACTTCTTTATGTTCACTTAAACATCGCTTTTATTGCAATGCAGAGTTGACTTCAGTTTCAATCAGTTCTATTTCAACTCTTAATGAGACGGTTCGACAGACGTCTTAATGACATTATAACACACGGAAATATTCATGTTATAAGCACATTATTTATCCCTGTGTTTGATGCAACAATAGTAGTGAGTGAGTTGGGGTTTAACGACGCTTTCAAGAGTATTTCACTTATATCGCGGCTGCTAGTATTATGGCAGGGAGATAGCCCGCAACGCCATGTGGCTAAGGCACGGCGGTGAAACCTGCGAGCAGCGGCTGGAACTAGCGAACCATGGGTGGTACTACGCTGAAATTCAGTTTAGCATTGCACCCAAACCTTACTGCGTGTAGAACAGTTCTCTACTGCAGACAAAGTTGCCGTGCCGTGCCGAACCCCGGACCTCTTGATCCGAAGCCGAACGCGCTAACCACTGCGCTATCCCGCCCCGCAACAATAGTATGTAAACCTACATTGTAGGTGTGGGTATCCGCCTCGACTTCACTTCGACTGAAGTTACTCGGTCCAATCATTCATTTAACATTTTAGTTGTGACGTGAGGATAGGATCCCGTTATTGATTTAATTTTGTCAAATGCTCATCCTTAATAGATGGTCTTGTAGACGTAGATATAACATGACGTGTACAGTATATAATCTCATTTAAAATCATGTCGATAACTATAATGTAAGTATTGACTGTACATCAAAATAAATATATGTATAAACAATACACAGAAATATCAAAATAACAAATGACAATATGATATTTTAATAATTATTTGTAAAGATAGTCAGCTGTGACATCAATATAAATGTATAATACGACTTTTCCTATCGTTATTCTCACACTTCTACTACCTTTCCTAAGAATTGAAAATATACAATTAAGGTGTGTCCTAACTCGCTATAATAATTGGATCTTATTCTCCTGTCCTTTTAGCACTACGTTGAAGCCTATTGTTATGAGAAGGTAACTGGTCGATCAGGATGTTACAGCGGATATACGCCTACTAATCCTTATGTATCATATCGATCTGTGTGGTGAGTTAAAGGGGAATATATAAGACACAATGATGTCATCTACAGAGGGACTGCAGGATTATAATTATTCTGGGATGAACAGAACATAGGGTTTGGAGCGGGAAGACAAGATGTAAAAGATATTTCCTATCTAGTTTAATCCATTAAAAGGGCCGTATATGAACGCTTGACACGTAGTAATAATGAAAGTTTTGTAATTGATGGATTTAATGTGATGCTTTTCGAATGTGTTTTTTGGGTTTTCATGGTATGTTGTCGAAGGCAGGAATTCGACAGTCATTTACATTCATTGTGCTGTCGAGAAGAAAGGACCCCCGTATTATTAAATTACATTAAATATGACACATATTTTAAGGTGAAATGATAGTTACAAAAATCAGTAGTCTAGACATGCTTTCACGTCTGACATTTGAATAATCTATACGACTTTATTGCACTATTGCTAACATGAAAGCAGACAGGTTAACTTAAACTTCAATTTGTATGATGCAATGTTGCTGCCTGAAAATAACAATGCGAAAATTGTACGTGCCAAATTGAATAAATTGACCTTCAATATGACTTTAAGTAACAATTTTTGTTTCGGGGAAGTCCCACACGTCAACTGTTGTATAGCAGCTCGAAATAAAAGCTGATTGTTAACGATTTTATATTCTGAAAATTCTAGATTTGAAAGGTTAATTAAGAAAATATTCCACAATATAATATTGCCCATGAGGTATTCAATAAAGTATCGGCAAAGTGCTTGAGAAGCATGGCAATGTTCTTGACGTTTAATGATTTACACTTTAAAGCTGCCCTCCATGAAGCATGATTTCCATGACTACGGCAGTGAAGGTAGAGGGGGGATCGAGTCCAAAGTGAAGCAAAATGAATACTTTTATTAGTAAATAATGAACAAGAATAATACTGATATAATGTTCTTATATTCTTACTTCCAGTCATACAAAGGACCATATAATTTCCAAATTGGACTTTATAATGCTTATAATCGTTTCACAATCCCAGTAAGAGCACACATTAGACCAATCTGTAATTTATAAGGTTTGGGTGCGATGCTACACTGAATTCAGTGTAGTACCACCCATGGTTAGCTAGTTCCAGCAAATGATCGCAGCTTTCACCGCAATGTATATCCGCATGACGTTGCGGTCTTTCTGCCTGCCACATACTGGCAGCCGTGATATTAGTGAAACAATCATAAAAACGGCGTTAAACCCCGAATCATCTCACATGAACTATTTAACTTCCAGGCAAAAAAAAACAGACAAGTTCCCTGGCTGCAGATCGAAGTTTCCGTATCTTCCAGGATTAGAATAAACCAGCCTATAACAGTTCAGTCATAAGTATCGATACATTATCCCCATTCGGGATCAAAATCATACCCATCGACTCAAAGGATTGCAAACCCAAACAACAATTTACGTGATAAAATGCAATAATACACCTTTTGACAATTGGTGAAATTATAATATTAAACATTGACAGCTAAGCTAAACACAATTTGGAATCATTAATTCGTTCAAAGATCATGAAACGTAAATATGGGAAGCATAACAAAGCGACAGTTAAATTCTCTGCAATTGTTACAAAAGTAACAAGAAAAGCGACACTTCAGATCCGTCAAAAGGCAATCGAGCCAAAACAATGACATATCATAGAATTGTAGCCAAGTGGAGACATGAGCTTGCGTGGTTTTCCTCTGTGCTGAAGTACTTCTGATTGACTGCACGTGTGTACGTGGTGTATGCTTGAAAAATAAGCTGCTTACTATAATTATAGTTGTATGCAAGAATATCAGACGGAACACATTCACAAGTGTATTTTCGACGAGTGAATACGTGTCAAGAACACGACGTCGTTCAAGATTTTGCGATCAGGAAATATATTCTAAAGAACCTGTAAGATTTAAGACTTTAGTTGACGTTTCCGAACAATGAAGCAATAATATAAACAAGTGACTAAATAAAGTCATATAAACGACTCGGTGAAATAAACAATACCAAAACAGAAATACCGTTGCCGAATAAAGTAGATTTTCAGTATTTTCGGTAAGAAGTGTACACCATTTCATTAATCAGTGTATGGTAATTTTAATGTATACATATGTCTGTACAAACGTGCATTGGCTGGCAGGATCGTTGTTATTGTCATATGATAATAAGTTAATCAAAGATAATGATATAATGTTCCCTCTTGAGAACGCAAACATTTCACAAGATTTCAAAAGATGTGTTTATATAAAACATGATCAAATGATGTTTCCAAACATTTAGTTTAATTTCCTTCTGATGACACGTGTTTGCGTTTCATAAAACATCTTGCACTTGTGTTGGTATCATTTCCTTTGTCCGCTTGTATAGTTTACTTCTATAGTCCACTGAATGACTCCCTGGATCCAAGAATGTCCTCAGACTATTGATGTCGCTAAACTCACGGGAATTGATCTGGTTTGAGAGTATATGTTGGGGTTTTCGTCTATTTGAAGTCTGTATTATTGTTAAGAAGTCGTCATCAAAGGAAACTGAAGCTGGCACAGGTCGACATATTGGAAAAAGTCTGACGCTTCCTCAAAGGCACTATTGGAAAGACCCCGAGTAATGTTGTTTTGGATTAACGTGGCAGTATAATAATCAATGCTTATACATCTCAGCTCTACGTAGATCATAATATTGATTAATAATAATACAGTTAATAAAAGCATAATTGTTTGCCAGTCTGATTAAAATCAACGGTTTTCCGTGGAATAAAAAATGCAAAATAGTGCATCTACCGGGATACGAACTCGTTCGTGGGTTTCCACGCCAAACCGTCTGAAAGCACCCCGTACACTAGCGTGTTCGGGCGCAATTCAGCTAGCCAATCAAAAGATGCCCAACAAATGCTTTCGGTGCGAGAAACTAGGGGCAGATAACTCCAAACAGCTATCCTTTTGTCTGTTCCGAATGCTTTCAAAACCGCTACCGTTTAAATACTATGATGTGATTGGTCAGCTATTTGACTGGGTTTTGGCTGCGCTAAACTGGTTCTGAACACACGCCTATACGGGGTGTTGTCAGACCTTGTGGCGAGGTATCTACAGAACCTGTTCGTATCCCGGCAGATGCAAAATTTTGCAAATTTTATTCCTCGGAACAAGGTCGATTTTAATCAGACTGATTGTTTGCAGTCTAATTCTCTAGAGATGATTGTTCGATTTGATACATACATACATACAAACATACATACACGTATTAGTTCCATTTATAACATATGTAAAGTAATGATATAAATGATGTTTAACAAGAAGATTAATGACAGTGGCAATAAGGAGCTCTCACTGATCGTCTTCACTTTACTTACATTTAAAATTGGTGCTCAAAAAGCCAATAGGTTAACACATAAAAAGCCCAAAGTGACTACATAATACTGATTTAGCATTCCATTTTTATATGGCCGACTTCTTTACATATATTTGTGCAGACATTTTGCACTGTAATATACTGGTATGTCCTGTGTGTTATAACGGTATGCCATGTGTGTTATAACGGTATGCCATGGGTGTTATAGCGGTATGCCATGTGTGTTATAACGGTATGCCATGGGTGTTATAACGGTATGCCATGTGTGTTTTAACGGCATGCCATGGGTGTTATAACGGTATACCATGTGTGTTATAACGGTATGCCATGTGTGTTATAACGGTATGCCATGTGTGTTATAGCGGTATGCCATGTGTGTTATAGCGGTATGCCATGTGTGTTATAACGGTATGCCATGTGTGTTATAACGGTATGCCATGTTTGTTTTAACGGCATGCCATGTGTGTTATAACGGTATGCCATGGGTTTTATAGCGGTATGCCATGGATGTTATAACGGTATGCCATGGGTGTTATAACGGTATGCCATGTGTGTTATAACGGTATGCCATGGGTGTTATAACGGTATGCCATGTGTGTTATAACGGTATGCCATTTGTGTTTTAACGGCATGCCATGTGTGTTATAACGGTATGACATGTGTGTTATAACGGTATGCCATGTGTGTTATAACGGTATGCCCTGTGTGTTATAACGGTATGCCATGTGTGTTATAACGGTATGCCAGGCCATGTGTGTTATAATGGTATGCCATGTGTGTTATAACGGTATGCCCTGTGTGTTATAACGGTATGCCCTGTGTGTTTTAACGGTATGCCCTGTGTGTTATAACGGTATGCCCTGTGTGTTTCAACGGTATGCCCTGTGTGTTATAACGGTACGCCATGCGTGTTATAACGGAATGCCATGTGTGTTATAACGGTTTGCAATGTGTGTTATAACTGTATGTCATGTGTTATAAAGGTATGCCCTGTGTGTTATAACGGTATGCCATATGTGTTATAACGGTATGCCCTGTGTGTTTTAACGGTATGCCCTGTGTGTTATAACGGTATGCCATGCGTGTTATAACGGTATGCCATGTGTGTTATAACGGTTTGCCATGTGTGTTATAACGGTATGCCATGTGTGTTATAACGGTATGCCCTGTGTGTTATAACGGTATGCCATGTGTGTTAAAACGGCATGCCATGGGTGTTATAACGGTGTGCCATGTGTGTTATAGCGGTATGCCATGTGTGTTATAACGGTATGCCATGGGTGTTATAACGGTATGCCATGTGTGTTATAACGGTATGCCATGGGTGTTATAGCGGTATGCCATGTGTGTTATAACGGTATGCCATGGGTGTTATAACGGTATGCCATGTGTGTTTTAACGGCATGCCATGGGTGTTATAACGGTATACCATGTGTGTTATAACGGTATGCCATGTGTGTTATAACGGTATGCCATGTGTGTTATAGCGGTATGCCATGTGTGTTATAGCGGTATGCCATGTTTGTTTTAACGGCATGCCATGTGTGTTATAACGGTATGCCATGGGTTTTATAGCAGTATGCCATTGGTGTTATAACGGTATGCCATGGGTGTTATAACGGTATGCCATGTGTGTTATAACGGTATGCCATGTGTGTTATAACGGTATGCCATGGGTGTTATAACGGTATGCCATGTGTGTTATAACGGTATGCCATTTGTGTTATAACGGTATGCCATGTGTGTTATAGCGGTATGCCATGTGTGTTATAGCGGTATGCCATGTGTGTTATAACGGTATGCCATGTGTGTTATAACGGTATGCCATGTTTGTTTTAACGGCATGCCATGTGTGTTATAACGGTATGCCATGGGTTTTATAGCGGTATGCCATGGGTGTTATAACGGTATGCCATGGGTGTTATAACGGTATGCCATGTGTGTTATAACGGTATGCCATGTGTGTTATAACGGTATGCCATGGGTGTTATAACGGTATGCCCTGTGTGTGTTAACGGTATGCCAGGCCATGTGTGTTATAATGGTATGCCATGTGTTATAACGGTATGCCCTGTGTGTTATAACGGTATGCCCTGTGTGTTTTAACGGTATGCCCTGTGTGTTATAACGGTATGCCCTGTGTGTTTCAACGGTATGCCCTGTGTGTTATAACGGTACGCCATGCGTGTTATAACGGAATGCCATGTGTGTTATAACGGTTTGCAATGTGTGTTATAACTGTATGTCATGTGTTATAAAGGTATGCCCTGTGTGTTATAACGGTATGCCATATGTGTTATAACGGTATGCCCTGTGTGTTTTAACGGTATGCCCTGTGTGTTATAACGGTATGCCGTGCGTGTTATAACGGTATGCCATGTGTGTTATAACGGTTTGCAATGTGTGTTATAACGGTATGCCATGTGTGTTATAACGGTATGCCCTGTGTGTTATAACGGTATGCCATGTGTGTTATAACGGTATGCCAAGTGTGTTATAACGGTATGCCAAGTGTGTTATAACGGTATGCCAAGTGTGTTATAACGGTATGCCCTGTGTGTTATAACACTTCTCCCAATACCTGAGTGGTTTTCTCCTGTTTGCACCAACAGCAGGTCAATGTGACAGCACATGCAATACACTTTTAGCGGATCTCCGATTAAATCGATTCGTTATGACATTAAGAGGCAATTGTTTCAGTTCAGCTCCAAATATAGTATGTATAGACTGTAGCAGAGGTCGCCTCTGAATAGATGCAGCACAAGGAAATGGTGGCCCAGATAATCCATACGCCACAGCAAACATAAGTACTATACTATAAAGGAACAACCGGGCAAAATTGCAATGTTTCTGCAAGACCTGATAAATGCAATATTGTATGATATTTACAGATTCAGGATTTACAAAATTTGAAATGGTCTAATTGTTTATTGGTATGGTTTGTGGTTTTAATATTCCATTTCCTGTCTGCTACATAGTGTATTGTAATCTTAAACATGGTTGAACACCTTCAACAATGGAATATGCATTCAACTTCAGACGTGTCTCCAAATGTTAAATTTTAAGCCTCGACCTTTATTCGGATTGACACTGAAGAGCCTGTTCAACACGTTAAAACGACCCTAAGAGATCGTGAAGCTGCTTCCAGCCATGTGTACATACTTCATCGTTGATTAGTTGAGAACGAATGTAAATAGGTTGCATTTATGCTCGCAGCCATTCCTCTTGTAACTTCAGAATATGTGGACAGTACACGTTTTGCCAGAAAAATGTCAATCTTACGTATATTGCTATTGAACGAACACCAGCATCTTAAAAGCACCACATGTACTATAATCAACGATTATTGCGTAAAAGATTTGAAATGGTGTAATTTTGACATGTATATTAAGTATATGTGCACATGTTGCACACAAACATGTACTTGAGAACTTGAAGAATTAAGCGTTTTAAAAAGATGAAATTACTTGGGATAACTAAAAAAAAGTACCAATATCAAGAATGTGATTATTAGAATTGATATTGATGTTCAGGTATATTCAACGGACAATTTGGCATCAAACTAAAAAAGACCGAATTGATAAAAAAAAACAACTTTGCATGAAGACTTTTTAATGTACATATATCGTACAAGTGGGCTTAAAAGCAAGAAAACGAATGCCGCTAAGTTGGAGAAAAAGCCAACGCTAAGACGCGGTGAAATACTATTAGGAGAATCCTTGAAAAAGAGTGAGGGGTTACAAAATCCATATATCTTGCATGAGTCTGGAAAAAATGATTGAAGACCCGTTCGCCTTTTTTTAGAGAAGCTTCAGTCTCAATTCCTTGGCAGCTCAAACTTATAGCATCTTATAGCATGGAGAAAGCGAGTGGATAAACCCACACGTATACATGAATATATCATAAGTTATATATTCATGGAGTAAGAAAACATATTAAGTAACAAATAAAACCTTGGTCGTTTTAAAAACAATATTTATTGTTTTTTTTATTAGTTATGATTGACGTCACAGCACACCTACTTTCTTAACCCAATACGTCAGGTTTAAACATTTTCCATTTAAACATGTCGAAAAAAATTCTATTCAATCATACTTTTTGCATTAAACACGACATTCATTGACATCATACATCATACATACAATTGTAATAGTGAACAACAGGGAACATGCCAAGGGAGAGATGATTATAACTTTATGGAATATTGAATAATACAATATGCGGGTCCACACTACAATGACGGAAACAGATCAATCTCCAACCCTATTAACTCAATAAGAAATTGTGATGCTTAAAGAACTTGTCAAGGATATTACTTTCTTTGTGATATGATTACTTCCTCTGACGCAAATTATTACTTTCTTAAGATGAACTCCTACATCAAAGAAGCAGAACTCTTTTAACGCCACCAGCATCCTTCAATTTCCCGTTTCCGGCATGTTTTAAACTACTGATTTACTCTGCCAGAAACCGTGGGTTTATAAAGCGGTTTCATAAGGAAATGAAGTGTATACATAAACGTATTGAGTGAACTAGTCATTGATCGCAATAAGCGTATATAGAGATTATTAGTCAAACAAATGATAATAATATAATACATTCATTTAATTGATAGCGACACTACCCTTTGCTCTAACCATAAAACATAAGCTATAGGAGCTATGTGAGACATACTTGTAGTAATGTCTGTAGAGAAAGGCCTTTAGTTTAGATCGAAAGGATAAGCCAGTGGAGGCAGATTTGAGATATGCTGGTAGGTTCTGACGAGACTAGACGGATCTGCGCCATTGCCTTTGTAGCTTATCAGAGCTTGTCAGAGGGTCTACAATTTATAATCCACATTGACCAAAGTATCTGCTCTCAGCTTTTTAAGGTTTTAGTTCTTGAAAAGAAGCCAAAATTAAGTTTCAAGGGTGTAGCCCCTGTGGCCCTTATTTCGATTCTCGTTCACAAGAAATCAACTATGTAAAGTGGCTGGAAGACAAAATCGAAAAAGCGAAAAGTTTACGGATGGACGGACGGATAGATGATTGGCCAAACCATCAGCCAACAGGGCCTTGCAGTTGAAGCCTTTACTCTTGGGTGGAAAATAAACATTTATGTAGTGGCCTTTAAGAGTTCGTTGTGGATAAACTGGTAAACTTTAACTTTAAACTGCAGCAACTGGTAGCCAATGAAGTTGATGTAACAAAGTAGAACTGAGACGTTTAGTGTGATTATTCGCGCAGTCGTATTTTTACATATGGCATAAACGGGCTATGTGTTTTGGTTTTTTTTTTCGTACTGATGGCCGTGTGAATTATTTTAATGCTCTAGCGAACGGGTTGTTTATAAACGATTTTTCACGAAAGTCGAACCACACACTTTCGAGCGTAATTTCTATTTTATTTGAATAATGTAAAACTAGTCCAAAAACAAATAAATCATAGTGAGAAGTAACCAACTGCTTTAAACGTCAAAGTCGACAATGTATTAACTAACACGCATTGATCTTTTGTCAACGTTTTTAATTCATCGTATATGAGTATGTATGTTATTTAATGTTTATATTAGAATTATACCATCTGAAATAGAAGACATTCTTTCTTCAAACCTTCAAACCTACAGAATAAAACAACCATCGGCAGCACAAACTGTCCTGATATCTTATCCACTCAGCCACCATCTACCTTGACCTCGACAACAACGATATTCAACACTGGTAAATATGATTACATTCAGTGAGCTACTCCGATGATATATCATAATATATACAAAACTGTAGTGGCACAGCTCCCAAGGGTGATATATTTTTTAACAACATATCTTGAACAGTTAACGAACACACGAATGCTGTGCACTATTCACAATCTTTTCGTCTATAAGGCATTATCTAGTAAATGTTGATGACGTTTGGAATGAATATAACTTACATACATATACATGCCCTCAATAAAATATTAACATTTATTTAGTTTTAAATTTACATTCAATCGGACAGATCTTGCTAACCTGGGAAAGACTAACAACAACAAAATTGTATTTAATAAATATTGCTAGCACTTATACACATCGGTGTGACTTTGACTCAGTATATAAACAAATCTTGTTTAACGAACTTAATTATTGAACTTTTCGTGTTGACTAAAACACTACAGACAGTCACTGAATTAATAGATTTCTTAATGTCCTTTGATGAAATTTAGTACAGTAGCAATGGCGATTATTTAGTTAGTTCACTACACAGTTTACCGAACAATAGAATATTGCATAAAACATTTCGAACTCCTTTCTACTGGAAACATACTTCTAAACTGTCAATATATAGAAGGTTGAACAAAGTAAAAATGTGAACAAGCAGCGTTTCAATGTTAGACTATCGATGTATATGAAAACGACAACCGAACAACAAAAGAATGTACTTTGCCCGTCTCGTTCGGCCCACACAATCAATTCCCAATTTCAATAACATTGTTTTCCTCACTTTCCAAACCAAAAAGCCTTCACAAGCCTTCTACTCACACATAACGTTATCGATTAAGTATTTGATTTTATCATTTGATAAACACTACGGATCATTTAGTAAGCCTTGACACTAAAACATGCCGTGTTATGAAAGATTAAACGGTGAATAGGTGATTTGTTAGCATGAGATAAAAGCAAAGTTTAGGATAGAGAACCTAACTAAATATCTATTTTACTATAAAATCATGAAGGTGCTCGTACGGTTGACATGAAATCGATGAGAAAGCTTGTAACAATAATGTCAGTAATACATTAATGCAGTAAGATATCGATAATAACTATCCTTATGACCTCCAGACACGAAGGACAATACGACATGCATTGCACACCAGCAAATTGTGAGACACGAGGTCATGTAAGTTTGTATATAAGTGTTTATAAAGCCCCTAATCAAATAAACCAGACGAGAATTGTCCTGATAAGCTGCAACAATTAGATATGGATTAAGGAAAACATTCGCGGTTCCATAACGTTAGTAATACGTTATTCCTATTAGGGATACAGTGTGTGATGATTACAAAGCACGAAATATCCCAGGAGGACGTATTGCTTTAGGGGACAACTTAAATGCTTGTAGCAGTGTCTGTTGATCAGAAGCTACCAGACAGGTCGGAGTCTTGACGTGACTATGAAGCACTTGAATTACAGACCCGTCGAACCTCTTAATATAATAACAGACAACGTCAATAACTCAATCTTGCACAGCAAAGGTAATCGTAAAATAGAGAGGTTATATGCATTTCATCACCCTCGATCATATGTCATAGATGTCAGGATAACGTACTGTATAAAAGAAAGTAACTCGTATACCTACGATGATATACAACTCATACATGTTTCATATTGAAAGAATCCTTAAACACTACGTAAAGAAAGAATCAGACAACTTGACTGCGTGAAAGTACATTTTGTGGACAATTCACATACAAATTTCGAGGTAGTCTTACCTTTTCCTGCAGGTAGCATGTCTCAAGTCTTAATCCAGACACATGGGGTATCTCTAATGAGAAAGACACACTTTTCGATGGTGAGGGTTGGGCAGTCAAGAATGTCTTATAGTTACTATCTGGCAGTGGTGAGGGGGTAGGAAGGGGGGTCACGGACGGTGTAGGGGTGGGGCATGGACTGGGGCAAGGGGAAGCAGGGGCTTCATGTATCGCTGGGGCCGACCCACGGCGCGCACCTGTACGGGAATTACTTGATGATCGCCGCCGGTTCTTCCTCACTATTGTTCCAGCACGTCCCAGCATGGTTTATGCTTTAGGTGAATAGGGAATATCCGGGAAAAGGAAGCATATGTTGTTTAAAGGTTACAGATTCGCAATTGATTTTTAAATTGATGTGTCCATTAGGAATAGGGCATACAACACATCCGAGGTCTTCACCAGGAATTGTTCCATAACTTTGAATCCTGCAAACACGTTCGAGGTGCAGGTAAAACAGCAAGTGGTTCTCTGCAGCAGGTTTTCGCTGTTGACGTTGTCACCCTGGATTACCATATGCAGCACTCCGTGTCATGAAGTGACCGATACAAAACTGCCAGTGCCACTTGTTTTCAAGGGCCACAATTTCACAGGTAGGTTGACCACCCGTGACACGTTTGACAGATAAATGATATTCAATACTTGACAATACACCTGTGCACTGTCCTGTAGCACAAGTCGATGTATCGATCCATATCACGTTTTATACTCTACTTAGTTTGCCCTAATGATCAACACTTGGGGTCACGTCCGTATCAAATCGTAACAAGCTCTTTAACAGTCTGAATAAAGATCACGCCTTGGAGACATGTCTATTCAAATTGCTTAAATGTGGTCCCTGACGCCTATACAGCATGGAACAACAAGGGAGACCAACTCCAAACAAACAGTCAGTTGTCTGCAATTACCAGACCACAACTGCTGCCAAATTGATCGAAGCTTCCTAGAATGAAAGTCGTGAAATCTTATGCAACTCTGACAGTCACCAGACCAGAGAGGATCCCCGTGGGGAGGATCTATATATCGTGTCCACAGACATTAAAATACTTAATGTAAAAAGTCTTGAGGTAACATCCCGCAGGTCCAGTCTCCAGAGCAAGGCGATGCAAGGTTATTTATATGCGACAGGGAAGTTAACGGGCACCTGCCTGGGCAATTGAATAGAGCAAGCGCACTCTCCTCTTTAAGGAACTGTCGTACAGCGAGCTGCTAATCCGGTGACAGAGTGTGGGCTTACCGGGTCCATCTATAACGTCAATTTCGTTCCAGTAAATTTACGAACTGGGCAATCATAGAAATATTGGTCCACCTCTGGAGAAAATGAATTCCTGGCTCTAGATCTAATTATTGGTGAGTCTTTGAGATATTGGTTTATCAAGCTCATCTAGTTAGGTAGGTAGGATAACATGAAGACACTTCCGTTCCACTAATATTCTTCCAATTCAACAGCGCGGGTCACCAACTTGTCCCCCCAACATCCAGAGTAGGAGAGCTAACGAATATACATCTCACTGTCTTTAACGAGTCGACATGACAGGAAGACTTTGTAAATCACAAGTAAAAACATTACCACGATCAATGTGCTGCGTGGAGATTCTATAAACGCAGGGTTAATCCCCTCTGTACGTCTGGCAACCACCTTCAGTATCACAACTCGCGGACATCGAATCAGACAACGCCCATAATGGCATATACACGCAATATTGTAAAGAAGCCAGATTGGTGTATTGTCACCTCTATGGCTTTATATCCACGTGGGGGAATAGGTGACTTCATCACATACGCCAGGGACGTCGTCGATATTACACTATTGAACGACCAAGAAGATTTGATATTTAGTATGCGTATCTTAGGCCTGTATACAGGACGTTCATGTCAATATCAAGGCACTGACCAGTAATCTTGTACGCCCCTTATTGGCCATTTACAGTCTGGAAAGATACTAATTGTTTATTTTCTTGAGACTTAATTAAAAAAAATACTTATGGAGCACATCACTGTTAAAAGTACTATTAATGAATTTTATGATTTTCGAATCAGAAACATTATAAAATGATATTTCCTTTGTCTTTGATTTATTTAAATGTTTAAAGTGAAAACCTAAACCATATAAGCAGCAAACATATTGTCTAATGAACGAAAACGTTACAGGTTAATTTCGACCCATTAACAAATATGTATTCAAGGTTGGTAATGCAATATTGAATTAAAATGTTGAATTAAACTTATTAGTGTTCCTTTCAGTGAAAACGTATGATACGTACTCACACTAGGACGTTGGATTCTTTTAATAAACGTAGGGAGTCTCCCGTTTATAATAAACGAGGAATTGGAAGACATTGACCCTTGGTGTTTCTAATGTGCTTGCTAAGCTAAACGTGTCCGTTCATGTTGGTTCTCATTACCGCTCTGTCCTATCAGCAAGTCCACCTAAACACATTATATGCTAAGATTACAAATTAACTTTAGGTGACATTTTATTTCTACAACGAACCCACGCTATCACCTTATAATCCGTTGATTAAGATCATATAAGCCTCTCAGGACCTCTTAACACACATCATCCTTGCCGCTAGCTACATCATGTTGGTATATTTGGTCTAGTTAGAGGCCATATCATGAACAAAGATAATAAGATTTGAATTACCCCATTATAAAAGCTTTTCATACAGCACTTCAAGGTAGTTTCAGAGACGTAAGATGTAACACTTATCTTCCTCATTAAAGAGACATAGAGTACGTTATAGGAGCCACACCACGTTAAACGTTATAAAAGGTGTTATTTTATCGAAAAGTACCATTTTAATGAGAGTTAATTCAGTATGATGGTGCAATCGAGATTTTTCAATTGAAAGCCGGATACTGTACTTCGTCTGGCGCGCGCCAAATAGTCAAGCATAATTTTAGAAACTTAACAAGAGACAACATTTTAGTTGGTAAAGTGTGATAGGTCATTTAACTACTGTGCATGTAAATGGAACGTAAACAATTGATTTCTGTACATGTATATACGACTGTTGCTCGACTTTAACAAGCAGACAGAGTCGGCCATATCCCCCGCCTTTGGGAAAATTTATTGAAGAATAGTTGTTGAATAACAGTGACTATGAACCAAGGAGTTTGCACACAAAATTTCAGCTCCTTAGACCAAGTGGTTCTGGAGAAGAAGACAAAATGCGAAAAGTTTACAGACGGACGGACGGATGGATGGACAGACAGAGGCCGGACACCGTGCCATGCCATGAGCCATTCGAGCCTTTCAGGCCAGATGAGCTAAAAATACATCCATGGCAGTTTTTGAGTTCTGCTCCTGAAATAAATTATTAAGTTATGTATCCATGGAAATGGTAAAAATTAAACAAATAAAAAATTGTGAATAAGTTGAAAACCCAAAAAGGCACATCTACATATGATGATTGTTCCACACACCAAGTTTCGTTGCGATATGTCTTATAGTTTTCGAGTTCTGATCCGGAAACGAAATTCTAAGTTACATTTCCATGGAAACGATCCAAAAAAATAACTCGAAGAAGTTGAAAAGCCCAAAAGGCACATCTACACATGATGATTGTTCCACACACCAAGTTTCGTTGAGATATGTCTTATAGTTTTCGAGTTCTGATCCGGAAACGAAATTCTAAGTTACATTTCCATGGAAACGGTCAAAAAAAATAACTCGAAGAAGTTGAAAATCCCAAAAGGCACATCCACACATGATGATTGTTCCACACACCAAGTTTCGTTGAGATATGTCTTATAGTTTTCGAGTTCTGATCAAGAAACGAAATTCTAAGTTACATTTCCATGAAACGGTCAAAAAAAATAACTCGAAGAAGTTGAAAACCCCAAAAGGCACATCTACACATGATGATTGTTCCACACACCAAGTTTCGTTGAGATATGTCTTATAGTTTTCGAGTTCTGATCCGGAAACGAAATTCTAAGTTACATTTCCATGGAAACGGTCAAAAAAAAATAACTCGAAGAAGTTGAAAACCCCAAAAGGCACATCTACACATGATGATTGTTCCACACACCAAGTTTCGTTGAGATATGTCTTATAGTTTTGAAGTTTGAGGCCGGAATGGAAAAGCCCGGACGGACAGACGGACAGACGGACAGACGGACGGACGGACGGAGCTCATTTCTATATCCCCCGCCAACTTCGTTGTGGCGGGGGATAATTAACAACAAGTATTTGATAATAATAAACTTCGTGATTATGTATGCAAATTTTAGATGAGTGAATTTATTTGAACTTTAAATTGGCGCATGTTTCTTTTCGGCAGGTATGACTGCCAAATAAAGTAATTTGAAACACTCTGTTAATGTCACTTCAAGAGCCACACATGCGAATATACGTTTATTCTTATAGTTATGTAGACGTGTTTATTCTACACGCGACAAGGGAGTTCGTATACATCGCTGTTAAGAAGATTTCCGATAAATTTCACAAAATAATTGATTTTTTACTCACAGGGAAGATTTATACGCGTAACAGCAACTGAAAATTTTATTAATATTTTCCAGATCCCTCTACATTGTAAGCTGCTTTCTGTTTCTTAGGTGTGCGTAATTTACACAAAGCGGATTGACTACTGGGATATTACGTTTGATTGCTGAAATCTCTTTAATGTATTGGACTAAAACACGTAAAGAAAAACAATGCTTGAATACATGAAACAATACAGTTGTAAAAATAAGAATTGCTCTTTAAGCTGTTTCTTTAAAAAAAATACGTTCAGCAATATTTGCTTTTAATAAATCTGAATATATGAGGTTACTTGTAGAATCAGGTCAATGATCTCGTATAACTCAGTCTCCCTTCTACCTTTGTTACTATTCGCCAGTGTTATACTGCAATAACAGACTGGCTTACTACTACTACACGTATCACGTCATACCAGTTGCAGCTGTAACGTCACAATATACCAACGTCACAAGGTATCTTACGGGTATCTAAGTTTCTTAGCTCTGTCGGCTACTTCGCTTGATTAATGTGGGCGAGCAATACATCGATTACCTAACCCCTTCCCATATAAAACCAATTTTACTCAACTCGTTTTATAAAATGGTATTGCGTGGAGGGTCGTTTATTATGCTTCATGTATGTTTCATCTGTGTTCATATAATATATGGGTTCGCGATGGATAACGTGATATATCCCTTGTACACAGCATGAAAGGAAGTTAGGCGCTGTAGAAATATATAATTTTTACTATCATCATTACATAAATATATAAAGGATATCTGTCTTTTCTTTACTAATACCATGTTTATTTCATCGAGTGACGTAGAAAGGTTTCACGAGTGGAAATATATAACTTTTCTACCTCACGAGATGAGATAAACATGGTATTTGTCAAGAATTGGCGGATATTCTATTTATTATATGATGTTATCCTTGTATTTACGTCCGAAAAGGGTCGTTTTCACGCCGAGCGGCTGCTAGGAACAGCCCGTTACCACAGGAACACACGTCAAAAGCCAATTCGCTGCGTCAGACCATTGTTATATGACGTCCAATTATATCAGTCACTGGTCGCAGTGAAAATATAAGTTACTTTCACTGTAGTCTGATAGACAGTTATTTCCCTGATACATAGATAGTATTTCATTGCTTGTCATATAATAAATTATGTTATTTTACAAGATGCAAGGGACAATGCTGTGTAGTTTTCTATTATTGCAAGAGTTCCCTTCTCGTCCAGTGACTGGGAGTGCTCTACGTCAGACAGAACATGCCTTGATGGAGTTCTATTTTGTGAACACTTCGTGATACCAAAAGGAAACGGGAGCATAGTCCGTTGGTGCTTTTTAGCGATATTGGTTATAGAGGATATGTTGTGTTTGAGTATAATATATCTTTTTTCTCACGGAGTGAAACATGTAACACTGGAAGCCAGTATCAAATATAGGCTTTAGCCTGTCACGAGATGAAAGATACGCGATATTACACTACATATATTCTGTTTTTATATAGTTATGTGTTCGGAAATGAAGTGTTTTATACCACAACCGGCTTCAATTGAACGAGTTTTTGGTGACGTAATACCATCGTTGTACTGTCATTTAGCAGCGGCGATATAACTTTGCCTCGATCGTACACGTGACGTCATATCATTGTAAACAAGACGTCATCCCCACTTTGATAGTTTAAGAATGTGATATCAAACTGCAGTTGTGAGGCTGAACTGAACTGAACAACTCAGTCTCAAACTTCTCAGCACAACAAAAAAACATACAATGGCGTTGTCATTCTTTGATTGAATTATATATTGGTTGAAAGAGTTATGTAAATTGTATTGTTGACGTTTAAAATATTTTAAAGACTGATGGTGTATGTTAGAATCTGTTAAACAACTCAACGCAGAACACTAAAACGTCGTATTGAACATTTAAACCGACGACTGAAGAACATATGCACAGTACACAACACAAATCATGTAACTGTCATCATTTGAGGGTCCCAAAATCCGTACAAAATCAAGAGGTTTTATTGTTCCCGGCAAATTGATAAAATTCTGCAGTATACACTAGTCACACTGTATAGCTCTCAACTATAGCTAGTTACCCTCATAAAGGTCAAACTATCTTCACCAGACGTCCTTACACAAGTAAAGGAGCCATCAACAACGAGTCCAAGTCACGAGCACACATTTTCTCGTTAGACTTGACTGCACATTCTACCTGCGTCAGGCATAAAAAGCTTAGTGTTGTAGTGCCATTGATCGTGGGTGATCTCGATAAATTCACGTGCAAGACAATTAAAAGACTGGATTGAGACAGAGAGGGGTAATAAAGAGGTGAGCTAAGGTCGAGTTGCCCACTGCTGAAGTGCGCTTTGTTCCAGTGTTCTCCTCAATTAGCTTAATGACGTGCTTCACAGTCCAGAGCATTGACTGTAGACTCGAGCAGTGGTAATGGCAGACTCTGCCCTATGAACATGCTGAGCGTCCGTCAAGCCCGCCAATCATGCTATGTCCTTTACAGTTGGAACATGCCATTCTTTTGACAGGTTGAACCTATCTTAAACCTAACAACGTCGTTTAAGTCAATTTTCGAGTGCTTTCGATATACACATCAAAGACTAATTTGGAGATTGAAGATGAAATATTCTTGGGAACTGATTGAAATATATTGATCAGCAAAGATGATTGACAGGTTTGTGGCATGTTGGTCGATGACCTTTCTGTTCCTACTCAAGAACGAACATCCAAGTTCATCAAGGGAACTTCAAAAGGAAAATAACTTGTTTTTCTTACAATTTTACCAATCGAAAGAAAGAAATCGACGTGGATTATTATTGTCTATAAACTCAAGATAAAGTAACATAACGAGTGGTTGCACCACTGAGAAACTACTTGTAAGAAGAAACCTTATTACTTCCACAACGCTCTCGGCAAAACAATTTACACATACAATTGGGCTATTTCCATTTGTAAAGGGCTTGAGAAAATAGTTTTTTGATAATTAACAGAACATAAAAACTATAATGTTATATATCCATGGGCGACACTACCTATTCCAATTCCATACATAGCAGCAATTTCCCTACAGAGAGCCACGATCAATTGCCTAGTCTGTCAATACTTCCTAGAATGAACAGCCCTTGGCTATTTCGCTTCCGTAATCATGTTCTAAGTCGATCACGTAATGTAATGATCAGTATTGTAGTTACATGGATGTGACTGAAGGAAGGTGTCACCTGTCAGCTGCAGTCCTGATCACACCATCCCTCGCTCACTGTCCCACTCGAGGGCTTCCCTCATACACGCTGCTCTTGACATCCTTAAATAGGATTATATGGCTCTTAGGTGCCGACATTTTGAGAAGTTGTGTGTGGAGCAATCATTAATTGATGAATCTGAATCAACTGGCATTAAACTCATAACAGAAAGTTGACAGCCAGGTTTATGCATCCATTATCGTCGACGTTGTCAAACAGAATTGCTCCTGCACTTGCAGAACATACTTTGGGCACATAAATCAACCTTTGCAACTGGAAACTGGCAGATTTTTATAATTCAATCCTGGAGTGACATATGACTTGAGGATTGTCTGGCAAATTAGGTATACCACCTGCAGACATCACTAAATATTAATCATTTTAAAAACATTTAATTTGCATAGAACCGTACAACAAACTTCAGGGCAAAAAACTTATCATTTTTAAATGAAATAACGAAGGAATAATATGGATGTGGAGAGACAGTATCGCATACATAGAGTCGAAATCTTTTCCTATTAAATTTGGCATAAATCAATATGCATGCATTTTGGGGAAACTGCGATTCACATGACCTTGCTTCTAACGTGGCACAGATGTTAAATAACTGACCATGATCGAAGATCGGTCGTCACCTCTATGAAGAAGCAAATCTTAAGACCGCCAGAAAAAAATGTGAGTAATCGCTGAACATTGACAAGGCCTGGGCAACGGATACTCTCGTAAGAAGAATCGCCATTGTTAGGGCATGGTTTCGGTCAATGCGAAAATACACAGTCATATAGTTGAAGGTAGTATCTTCATCGCAATATCCTAAATCTGGCATGCATCAGATGCCTCCTATGGAAAAGTAGGCAGTTCACAGTTATAACATAATTACTAACGTATATCGAATTTAGTCATGGACTAATTCAAACAAAGAGAAATAACTTAAAACCCCAAGTAATGGACAGATGCGGACAAAATACATCAAGATAGCCAGTTCTATGATATACACTGTCTAATATAATAACACAAGCGTTGGTCTAAATGTGTATTAAAACTGGGAGAGGTGAAATAGGGCATTGTAATTGATACATGAAAAAACCCTCTATCCTTCATGACTCAGTGTGTAGAAAAACTAAGTCTTGCATCCAAAAGATCAGGTCACCATCAGTATGAAGAGAAACTTTTATCTTTCAGGTCAATGCACAGGGCGAAGATTGAAATTCTAACTCGCGGAAAGGCTTAAGTTGACTAAGACGGGCTGCTGTCTGTAGATAGACTGAAAGTAATTGATTCTGGTCGCGCCTTCATAACAATCACGATAACGAATGTCCTATTCATGTTTCCGGTCCTGCCATATCTAACGGCTAACCGGAGTTCGGAAGCGCGGCACTAAAGGTGGGGGCACTCTGTCAACCAGAGATCGATAAAGCTGGAATTATACCTTATCATTAGACTGCGTCTTTATGCAGGCTTATTTGTATGACGGGTGTCATTATCAGCTTTCTTGATTGAAATTTTGATAATGGTATATTGGTTGGAGGGGTGATGGCATGTCGATAAAGGTCACCACGAATATGATGCTTCATATAGCAGAGTCTCTCTTTGAGAAGGTTGCCATTAAGAAATCGATATCATTTTAGTGTATTTCGATGCTATCAAGATTTCTCTTAGAGAATTTGTGTTGTGTTGTGTTGTGTTGTGTTGTTCTTTAGTAGAAAATGTAAATATTTGTCTTTAGGGCATACTTCCTTGTTGTGCCGGTTTAATTGCACAAAGGTCACAGGAACAATCAAATTGTTGTGTATCTTTAATTTAGAATCGAGAATGGTGCATCTAAAGCTACATTTAACCGCCAAAAAAACGTCACCATATAAAATACAAGGTAATTCAATCCAAGAGTGATAAACACGAATGGAACATAGATAGTTAATGTCTCCAGAAGTCAACTAGACTGAACTTGGACTTTTAAAACATTATTTGTTCATATTTCTAAAAGAAAACACGCCTTTTAACTAGACGATATAGGGGACTCAAAATGTTGTTCTGCTCCATTGGTGACATCCTACAAATTTAAATCCAAGAAGGTTATTTATATCGATAATATCTAAATGTCTATATTTTTAAAATTATTTTTAGGAAAATGTAAACAATTCTGGCTAAAAACCTTTACAAGATCTATGTCGACACAAAAGGCTGCTTGACTGAACTGAACTGAACTTTAATCAAGAACTCAGGCTGCAAACAGCAGCATAAGAGGTTCATAAACATATATACATTGATACAATATACAATATAACAGGTATGTACAGCTGGTATAAAGGTACATATGATTATAAAACCTATTTCTTGAACAAAGACATAATGATCTTACAAAAAATTTAGAGTTTTCTTAAAGTTCCTAGCTTAAGAGAATTAAATAAAATATTCATTTTGTACATATTTGGCCTATTGTAATAATATTTGTGAATATACTTTTCTCTTTCTGATTGTAATATAGGACAAACAAATAAATAATGAAATTCGTCCCAAAGATCGTTTAAATTACAAAGAGTACATTTTCTTTCATGAACTGGGATATTTTTCCATCTACCGGTCTCGATTGGCAGAAAGTGATTAGCTGTTCGAAATCTTAATAAGTTATTGTAATTAAAAAAATGTAGGTATTGATCAAACTGGAGAGATGGATTTTTGAAGATATTGTACAGTCAGGCCTCGATAATCCGAACGCTTTCGTTTTTCATCAAAAACGTTCGGATAGTGAAATGTTCGGACTACTGAGTACTGAGGATTACTATAGAGATTAGTTTGGTAACATCTTCCTACCGTTCGGAAACTGCGAGATTCGGATTATCGGTGGCCGGATTATCGCGGGTTGACTGTATATAGTTGCTTTGGAAGAATTTTCAATTGTTGATAACCAATTTTGCTGAAAAATATCTTTTAATCTGCTTTTAACTATAGATTTTAGCCAAATGGTACTTTTGAAATTTTGAGATTTCCAAACAAAACTCAGTCCAAGATCATCAAAAATTCGTTTGATATAACATATCCATTTGTGTGAACATTTGCCAAAGAGAAAATCATTAAATAACAATTTATAAACAAGAAGGCACAATTTTGCCGATTTTCCAGTCAGAATTTTGGCCCAAAAACATACCATTCTGCATTTAATAATATTTACAAATGTCTATATTTTTAAAATTATTTTTAGGAAAATGTAAACAATTCTGGCTAAAAACCTTTAGAAAATCGATTTCGACACTAAAGGCTGCTTGACCAGACATACATATAAAAGTAGCACACTCTGATGTATGACATTGCGGATAATGTTATTGCAAATCATGTGCCTATAAAACCCCATTCAAAATCAACTTTAACTGGCAGCAACTTATTTTTCATTTTCCACATTGTTGAAAATGTGCTGACGTTTCTTATGCAGTTGAGTGTAAGTCAGGTTGTAATTGTGAGGATGTTTCTTCCACGTTAATGCAGGTGATATATTGTCTATCAAAATACACATTAAACTTTTTTTTTACACACGTAACCCAGTAACCGATGCAATTAACTGTTGATGTCGGAAATACCAGGTAGACACGGGAAACGTTATGACCTTGGTCTATGAATTACAGTTAAACACTGGTGCCACAGTTACTCATCTCACTCTCCGATACATATCACGGAGATTTTACTCCGCTTCATTCCATAGCCTGCGTCATATTGCTGTACATTCTCGACTTTTTCGTTTATCAGATACCACATTAGCAAGACATACTTGGCAGAGTATATATATATATATAGAAAAAATACTAAATTCAACCTGAGGCCCTCAATAACATACCCGTATAAACGAATAGATACATGTAATTTCAGGATATTGGGAAACTGTGAAGTATTTGGGAAATGTCGACCAAAAGCTCTACCATGCTGAATCGGTCTCTCCGGTACAAGAACATTTTTTCTAAATGTCTATTATTTGTAATTCGGTAAACTCTTTTGTCACGGTAATCTCTGAATCAAATACAATCTCATATCACCATATCAGAACATCGTATCTTCATGACACAACACAATATTCAATTTGATAATGCCACATTTACAGAACATGATCATATCACAATTATAGAACATGATCATATCAGAATTACAGAACATGATCATATGGCAATTATAGAACATGTTCATATCACAATTATAGAACACGTTCATATCACAATTATAGAACACGTTCATATCACAATTATAGAACACGTTCATATCACAATTAAAGAACATGCTCACAATTACAGACATGTTCATATCACGATTACAGGACATCTTCATCAACATGAACATCAACATTTTACTGTGCAGTAGTTTTCTATTCGCCATAATATAACAACTTCACCGATCCACACTAACCACTGTAATAAGCTATGGAGCTGGCTGCCCTTTACAAATTGAATTTAATTTGGATGGTACTAAAAATATGCTTATTGTTGATTTATAGATTTCCTACGTAGATTTTCTGCCTAATTTCGCTCCATATCTGTGATACACGCGTAGGCATAGAAATTGATTTCTTCTCGTCCGTGTGACATTTGCCGCACTGTCAACTGCATTGTCTCTCATTACACCATGGAGCCAACAGCAAAGTATCAATCATTAGCTTGGAATAAAAACCATGGATATCATCTGTCTTATCTTCACATCAAATAAATACTTCACTGGATCCTAAGTGTATCAAATACATGTTGATTGTATCCAGCTGTGAACATATTGCTTTCTTATACATTCCACTTCTAAATGCCCTCGATTTCAATCATATGTTGTATTCTGGTACTGGCAACATCAAGACAAAACATAGGGATCTAGGTTGGAATCAGAAAGATAAGTATTCGAAAAACATATAACTTATAATCTCTTAAGATAATGAAATGCTTAGCAGATATAGAACCATATTGATCATTTTAAATTACGCATTTGTGCCTGGAACACACGGCCTTGCCTTGGTTGTATTGAAAATCATATAGGCACATGTTTACTGTGTTGCAAACCATATAGGCACATGATATATAATATATATATCATGTGCCTATATGGTTTGCAACACAGCAAACATATATATATTTGTTGTGTTTCAAATCATAAAGGCACATGGTTGCTTTCGCCTTCAGCATTATACACTTGGTTCACAGTATATTTATCATTAACATGAAAAACAAAAGCTTCAACACCATCTGTCTTGCTGATATGCTAATATCGTTTTAAAAATATGCTTATTCAACAATATGCATATTACAACTTAGCTCATGATCATATATTTTCTTATTTATCTTCTCCCATAGTTGTATTCCGAATACTTGTGGGCGATCTGAACAACACATACTACACAATACCAGATGGAAACACTTAACATGTTAACAAATGACCAACATAGAGTTGATACAAGGAGACAATACAACCATGTTCAACCCAAGGCTGCAATGTACCCGTATAAATGTACGTAAATATATGTATGTAAATAAGTAAGTCTTGTGCAAAGAATAATTATTTGGCATAAACCTTTTAATGTTAGGAAGTTAGACACGTATAAACGAATACTACGTTTGTTGTATGAATGTTAATTTGATACGGCTGATAGTGTCAACTCATAATTATATGAAATGAAATACTATCAGAACATAGTTATTTTAAAAAATTACCAAATATTAAGAATAAATAAATATTAATAATTGCGACGATATGATAAATTTACTTTAGGTGTAAATCATATTTATAAGATATATACTTGAAATAGCAAATGATGTTAAAGCGCCAGAATACGATATGTGCTGACTTAAGTTCAAATAATTTTCTTTTACTGACATGTTCATCGCAAAATACATTATATATGCTAATAACTTGTTATCAACGAAAATCGAGCAACCGCCTTATACATTGTGCAGAAACTGAAACTAGACGAACAATTAGGAAGTAGCAGTATGACCTATTAAACACCACCAACCCAAATTTGTCTTTGTTTATTATACACACGTTCCCAAAATTACGTTTACTTAATTAACGCATTGTTCGGATTTCCATCTAAACTATCTAATTTCACCTTCATACCGTCACTTTATTGAGTCGACAATCAATAAAAGGGTAATTATCGCAGCAGTAAGTACTTCTGTGTAGTTTAAAATGTTGATAATGGATTAAAGTAGCAATTGTACTCATGTTACACAAATGCCATTAATGAGAATTTCAAATAACGCAGACTGTGTAATGTGCTACTTGTATTACACTAAAGATGATATGTTGCTCAATATCAGTGTGGTATTGCGAAAGTCTGACATTGTATAGGCGGCAATGAGTAGGCCGGATATTGAGATATATGATATCAACGAGATAAAGTTTGATTTTTTTTAATAGTTTTGTAGATTCCTAAATGTTCTACATTTCAAATAATGATTAGAACATTTTATAACAATTCTTGAACAAGGTTAACTGACTTTGCTTTTATCTCTTCCAAATATGTTTATGGAAAATGTGACATTTTTTTCGAAAAGTATTGCCAATTAAAAGGGCAGTAGCACGTTTTTTGCAAATTTTATTTTTTCAAATTTCCCATTTATAATGATAGTTTTTGTCATTTATATTGACTTTAGAGGGTAAAACATTTTAATACACGAACCAATTATCCGTAGTGGTAATAACGGTGTTGCGTATAAAGCAAACATTGCATGGCGGCCATTTTATTGTGAACACATTTTATTATTTCGAATGACAAAAACGATTCCCATGGATTTACGGAACCATGTACACTCAATTTTCACTTGACTTTCCGAAGAGAGGGGGATGTTTTACTATTGTGACATTATTTCTCAAATACATTTCATCGACTGATTTCAGCGAAAAAACGTGCTACCGCCCCTTTAAAGAAGGCTAAACGTTATTTGATTAGACAATAGAGGCGTTTTCTAAATTCTACTACTTGAAATAGCACAGCTTAGAAAACGTCTACACGTTTTCTGGTTAGACAATGGAGGCGTTTCCCAAGCTCTATTACTTGAAATAGTAAAAGAAAGTAGGTCGTATATTTCCAGGGCCCTGTTTGTAAGCAACCATTTGTTTTAGGAAAGAGATAAAAGAGAATGACAAACGAGTTCCCTAAAGGAGACCGTATGTTTGCTAAGATGAACGTCGCACTAGTTAAAGACACATCTATGGCTAGATAGAAGTCGGATGAACATGGAGTGTATACTGTCATACATAACCCAGACAGGACAGTATGACATTCTTATAGGTTTTGCCCTAAGTCATGTTTCCATGGAATCGTACAGATGAATCCATATTTAGGACAAACACAAGTGAATTTGAATCATTTCTATCGGACATAAGCTTCTAAAACACACAACCGCATAGGGAACTATCAAACCAAATTGTTTATCACTTTAGGGTTATGCTGGGGAAATGAAATCAAGTTGGAAAAAAATGTTAATTTTTAGCATACATACAGTTGTGTGTCAATTGCAGACCTCCAACACATTGCTAGTTTCCATTCACTGTTTGACGTTTCTTATAATTAGTCATACAGTAAATGATACTCCAGAACTAAAAATCAACTAAATATTATTGATATATTGGGCAATGTTGAGTTGTATATCTTAGTTGTGACCAGACTACGACATTGACGTCTCATTGTCAAGGTATTATTAAAGTCAACCATACAACCTTAATACACCAATTTGGAAACATTTCATGTATAATATTTAAGATAGATAATGGTTCCCTGTATATTCGAATTAAGTATAGGTTAATCACCCAAACAATGTAGTTATTTAGATTAACTATGCGAGGGCGTTAGCCCGAGCAGAGTTAATCTAAATAACTATCGCAGTTTTGGGTGATTAAACGGCTTATACCACGTGGGAATATTGTTTTTACGTACGTTTAATGAATGAGATGTAAAGAAAATGATCATTACAAGTGAATAAAATTGTTTTTTAATTTGAATAATTGCCCTAGGGCGGTTATCAAGGTTATGTGAAATAACCCCTCTGAGAACAATAGACATAACCGACCCTAGTGGTATACAGATGATATTAATTGCAATCAAATATGATGAAACGTGCACATGACCACCACTGTTATTGGTCGATAGATACGTTTGTTTTGTTAGCCTGGTGTCTATACATACACTGTAACACACGAAAAGTTCCTGTAGATTACGGATTATAATGTTTACACCACGTTGCAACCATAAGTTTGTAGCAATTGTAGTGAGAGCCTTGGATAAAAAGCTGACCTTTTTATTAAATTGAGTGCTTCAGACCTATATTTTCATATTGACACTGTTCAACAAATAAACCAAATGAAATATGTGCTTACTTTAGGTAGAACGTGCATTAGGTGTATGACCTGTTTAAATATTCTAAGACTTTCAGCTATATACGAATGCCTCAGTCAACAAACATAGAAACAAGACGATAATTGAGTGACAAGCTGTCAAACAGTATAAAGTCAAGGTGTGAAGGTAAGGGTTAATGCGATGTCTAACCTGTATGGGTATACTGAGCGTCTCGGGCCTACAGGAAGGTATAGGGACCTCCTCCACTTCTGTACTGAAGGACACACTCTTGCTTGGTGATGGTGATGGTCCTGGAGATGGGCAGGGAGACAGACACGGTCTGGCCACAGTCTCAGCACTCCTGCTCATGGGCGGGGTCAAGGCAGGGAAGGACGGAGTCTGGGGGGACATGGTTGGAGCAGATGCTCGCCTAAACCGAGTATCCTTGACATTGTTTTTGGGGGTTGGTCTCATAGGTCCCCCAGAGCGCCGTCGGTTCTTCCGTACGATTGTTCCGGTTCGGCCAAGCATTGACATGGCTTACATGAACCACACGTTAACAGAATATGCTTACTTTTATCCTTGTCAAGAGGTCATCGGTTGCTAGGTGCACGTATTCACGCCATTTTCTGATAAGTTGTTCTTCAAAACGCAATGTCCTAATAAGCATATGGACAGTGGCAAGTGTCGTACACTTCAAGAACTATGTCCACCTCTGGTGTTTAGTCACAGCAGTCCTACATTTAAAATAGTTCATCCGGTAATGTAGTATTTAGATTCAACACAATTGTAGGCATGAGTAGGGAATCATGCATACTCCAAACGAAACTCTTCTTCTCAGACAACGTTGATACTTTGTCACTTGAATTGCCACTTTTAATTTAACACAGATGAACACCTGGTTTAGATTGAAAGTCCGTGTTTATTAATACAAGCTCCCCGCATTGTTTGATAAGGCAATAATGCAATAGCGTATGTCCTTTAACGTTCAACACGCCTAGTATACAAGTGGCATAATGTTGAAGGTAATCGAATCTATTTAACAATTCACAAACGACTTTGTATACAAGCCAATGACAAAACGTGTCCACTCCGTGTCGTATGTTTCTCAGTATTATCACTGATTCATATGAAGCTTCTTTTCAACAAAGAAAGCTAGGAAGCCACACATGTTCTTCATATACTGATGAATAACGAAGTTCATTGTTAACATAGTCCACATATCCAATATAATTCTAACTTCCAACACACTCTCAATATCAAAGACGTCAGAAAGTACGAGATGTTGATAATCATTCTCTATTTAGCAGCTTGTAAGATTATCCTTCCTGCTCTGTCTACGTGCAGGTAGATTGTGCTATTCGTTTACTTTCCAGTCAACAGGTCATCAGAGAAGTCCTAGTAATTAACCATCTCGTGTGGACAATACGACTTCCAAGGCGTGGGTTTCAACGACATATCTTTATAGTCGCCCGAAACAATCAATAAGACACCCGAAACTCCTGTCATAATTCGTCCTTAGGTCTTTCCGAAATAGCTTACTTACAACAACTGATGCCGTTCTCAGGTAACATGCGATCTGATTACCCGGGTTTTTATAAAGGAAATATCCACCATATATGACGTAGAGTCATCTAGTTATATATCTGCTTCCTGTAAAGGTGGAATCCTTTTTAGATTGAATTCTTATCCCTTGAAGTAATAATCTTCAGGTGTATCCTGTCGAGTTTGAGACAGGTAAGTCCTGAAGACGTCCAAATAGAATAATGACAACGTTTCTTCTGTTACATCCAATCACGTTTCTTGTCAGTCACAGCGGTAAATGCCAAATAGGATCAAGTTTATCGCAAGGTTCGCAGAAAGCTTGGAAGACAGGCTGCTTTCAACCCTTGGTGTGGTCTAACAATGAGAGAACCTGCTTCTATACAGGACATTGTCTTCCTGGCGTGGACTGTCCTCTAGTTAACTATAATGACAAACTGATTCAGATGCAACCTTTACGAGTCACGTTTGACATTAAGCTTGAGAATCTAACCTAAGGATATGGTGTTTCCTCGGGACAATATCTGAATTCGAAATAAAGAGAGAATGCCCTTTCAAGGTGTCTTCTGTCGTGTCACTAGACTCTAATGAGAGGCATATGAAGGGATGTTGCATTTCTTCATCATCTAGCAACAATTATCATTCTTATAACTCTCATCATGCAAATACATTGTCCTGATTGGATTATATTACGACTTTTTCTACGGGTTTGGCTACTAAGAGTCATTTATGAGTGATAACTGTTGCAAGTTAGACATTAGTTCTTTCTTATGGCATAAGCAGATAGCGACAGAGTCACAGTTAGGTTATTTCATCATCTAAAAGATGTACGTATATTGCACAAAACAAGACATAACAAAATAAAATTAATACAAAATATCTCCTCATAATTTAATAGTTGATCTCTCTCATAAATATGGCACCCTCTTCCTATATAAGTGATCGGTCAATAATCAAATTTTTCATTTGCGATAATTTGCTCCTAAATTACGTCAGATATATCAATATCTGAACACAACGGTTGCATGACTACTTAGATCTAAATAAAATAGAAAAAAACCCATTTATACTGTCAAACGGTAAATGTACATATCAAAGAAGATAATAATATAATATATAATATCTATTTATATATATATTGCAGAAACCATCATTTTGAATGAAAATATAGAAATGTGAATATCGAAATCGAATCAGCAAGTAAAACCATATTAAACCACTCGCAACTGATATTAGATGATATGCAAGTAGTTATGTATCAGTAAAACAAAGAAACTACGGAACAAAACATGAACATTATGATTAGAAAAGTAAGATTTCAGGCTTTTAACTTTTACTGTGAAAGAAAAGGATGTTTCGTATTATACAAGCAACGTGAGGGCGGTTATTCCGAAATAACGTGACCTTTCACATTTAAGAAGTTAAAAGAAAGTAATTAAGCTTTTTCGTATTCATTCAGTTTTTTAATGCTCTTTAATTACTTTGTCTCTAAAGATCAATGAATCCGAACTGAATGTTATTTCCGTTAAAAAGTATTGCACAGCTCTAACTATAAAATGAAATATACAAACCTGAACTGAAGCCAACATGTACATCTTTATTATCATATATTCTGTCTACAAAAGTATTTTAAATCGACAATTTCCAATATTCAAAAACAACTTGGATACTTATGGTTTATGAAATAAATGAATTTGAACCAAACTATAAATACTGGTTTTACAATTTTGTTCTAATACCATTTATAACCATGTATTCTATTATGCCAGGAAGATATCAAACATACAACAACAACTTATATATACAGGTGGAAAGAGGAAGTAGGTTTACGGTAGCAAGCAAATGTAGTCCAACTGCACTACTTCTACAGCGCTCCCGAGCAGTGACAGGGAGTAATTACTACGCACACTGTGTTACTGAGCTGACGGACAAGCCTTCAAGGTGTTAGCTGGAGGACAGTAGACTTCGTTAGTGAACAAATTGACATGGCCAGAGGAAACAAAATCATTACCGTTAGTTTGTTTTACATTAGTCCTAATCTTCTCAATCTCTGCTTGCTTGCAATATAAATACGAGCTGGGGTATTAGAAACATCAGCCAAGTGTTATTGACCAGGATGATTTAATGAGCAAATATGTTCTTGGTGTGCTTGCGATAAACAAAGATGGAAACAGCAAAAACAACGTATAGCCTCCTGCATACTACAGAGCAACAAAACACTGGCTCTGTGAGAAGTGATTGTTTTAGAAACTCTCATTAATTTTTCAAAATTATGCTTCGTAATCATCAAAACCGACGGAGCAAGAGATTTATGAGGATTTTATGTGCACTTCTTGCTAAGGGTTGTGTTTTTCCATAAAAGTTGTGTCTTCGTGCTTATGGGAGCACACACAATTTGTTTCTGGTTGATACGAATAATTTCAAAACGTAGGTTCATGTTCATAGTTGTTTAAAAAAATATTAAATCCGATTACAGGAGTTAAAAAACAGAATGCATACGTTGAACACATAGACAAATATGGAAGTGATATCATAAGGGTTTATGTTTACTTATCTATGAACAAACTATTGATTTCTAACAGTGTGTTCGAGGCATGCAGAATCATTATGATGGTTAATTTCTCACTATCCGATTGACTCAAGTAGAACATATGAACTCAAACTTCTTCTAAGGTAGGAGCAGGCATGAGTATGACAATGTGCACAATGCTCTCTCATTTGTAAAGAAGAATTCCTTCTTTGGCAAACACTCATATTAACCATGGATAGGCTTCATTAAAGTGAACGTATGTTTAGGGTAGATAAGTGAATTTGTCAAAGAGCAATGACGATGATTCCAATGGAAAATGGTGAAACTGTATGGATGGACCTAGTAGTTCCTGAGTAAGTATACATGATTCATGATCCTGGAAAGCAATTTAATTTTACCAGTAGTCTTACTTTGCAATAGACACAGAACATTATTCGGAAACACGATTTTTATTAACTGATCAGACATTATGCATATTGAACAAGTCAATGAAGTACAAGTACTTTGAATATCAACGTTAGCCTGGAACATCAAAATTCACTTTACCTGAAAGTAATTGAGACATAATTGGTAGACGAAATTAATGCTTATTCAGCTCTTGACGCCTTTGTCTGGAAAAACTTCTTTCGTTCCTTAATCTACTTTCTTTTCTTGATTTACCTTCCACAGCAACTAACCCTACCTCCGTTGGACAGAAAAAACCTTAGCCTAGCTGATGCACATTGATAAGAATATATTAAAATGGACAAGACAGATTGAGGAACTTTTCAACATGATAGTGGGTAACATATACAATAAAATAATTCGACTCCCAAGCACCATTTATTATTCCAAAGATAAATAGCTTGGGAATCTCACGATATGCATGCAGATTTACATTAATTTCAGAATTACATCTGTTTGAACTAGCACATAATAAAAGGGTCATGTTCGTTTGCATGGCATTACCATTTGTAAAAGTCCAAGGTCTTTAATTAACTGTCGTTTGTAATTGAATATTATCAGTTTAATAGAAGTAGTGTTGTATGACAAAAGATATACGGCAAAATGTATTTGTAAAATGTCAAAAGCTAAATGAAAATTAACTCGCAAGTATTTTATACAGTAAACATTCATCTCCGCCATGTAAATGAATCGAAGTTAACATCTTCTTGTCGTACAGCAAGGTTAATCAGTGGAAACTACACAGATATATTGTGCTATAATGGGATCTGTTTCATTTGCTCTGAGACTTAATGGAGTAAGTTGAAAAATCAGTAGTTATCAAAGAACCGCCACAACACGAATGTACATCCAATTTAAATGAAACTTCTTCAGTAATATAACGCCATGGGCTGATTAGAGCGCCCGAAGAACAACCCATTTTCTGACCTATCCAGTGCGTCAAGGTTTTCTCATGGCCACTCGCTGTAGATTCCGTTCCTAGGTAATTGCCGATATGGTTGTCTCGACAATACCTACACGTACGTCCACCTACGCTATTGTGGATTGCATGTTACAGAAACCATTTTACTTACAACATTCTGAACATTAATTCTGGTTTTATTTGAAATTGAATAATGCAGAATAAAGGGACAATGTTCATGAGAAACCAACATACATGACCTTATGCAACATAATTTAATGGATCATGAACAAGATAAGGTAACCGGTATAATTGTGAATGTTAATTTCAAGGCAATCTCAATGACATATGCACCATTGGCAATGAATTTAAGCACGCTACATTTCATATCCATACTAGACACAGCTAGGTATCACTGTTAAGATATAAAAAAACCATAACGGATGACGTATTCCTTTCGCCGTTCGCTTCAACCTTCAAGTTCCTGTAAGGCAGTCTTCACTAACGAGCAGCCTCAATATTTGAATACTTTCAACCCTAAAGCGTCACATAAAAACCCTCCAGATCTTTCATTCAATTGGCAGTGCAGACTTGTTAAGGGGTGATCAAATCCGGGCACTTGCTTTGATGCTGTTGAAACAGCTTTTTCCTGCAGTGCTCCACTTTGACGAGCCTCGAGTGATCAAGTACTGCCCGTTGAATTATACACTCTTACGATTTTATATAGAAATCAGTTCAGCATATAGCTTAATAACTTTATGCACATCCAATTTATGAAAAAGGTTTTTTTCTTTGCATTGGAGTTAACCACATTTTCTCATCATTTAACATTTATCACAAGGCAAGCTATAGCTACACAGTAACAATCTGCACATCTTCCAGAACCTGGACACTATGGCTCTGTTCCATAACAGTGAGCGCTTATAATCACTCATTGAGCGCTACAATGAACGCTCATTCTGTCCTGAACGACACTGTGCGATGCCACGAGGTTTGCTCTCTTTGCTATGTAGCGCTACATTGAGCAATCCCGTTCAAGAAAGGTTTAAAAGTAATCGCTTGCCCAGATTGTATAACGTAAAGGGGGCAGCTGGTGAAGACCTGTAGGTAATGTAAGATAGACTTTGAGTGACCTGTTCTCTATCCCGATTCGCCAACAGTCGTATAACACCCATACGTCATGGCACTGATTACGCAATGCTAAACTAGCATCCAATTATGTCAAAGTGAACTCATCTAGTAAAAAGAACAAAAAAGAGACGCTGGGGTTTGTTTATTCTTATTTGTAACTTTTAATTCCTGAAATTCCTGAAATCATGAAATTGCAGAAAATACTTGTCACACAAAAACATGTATACATAGTCAAAGCTCGTAATTAGTCAGCTTTGTTTTTGTAGGCGAATCGGGATGTAGGCGATTAGAGACTAGATCTAGAGTACATTGATCATTCAGATTCCCACTGCATTATCAGTATAGGTACATTACATTTAGTCTGTTCTCCATATGACAGAACTACTTATATATCCCCCAAATTTATTGGTGTCGTTCGTGCATTTGTAGCAATAGGAATATGGACTAATGCTTGATATCAATACTTACGCATAATTGTTTTTATTCAAAGTAGTCTTGAATTGTTTAATAAATATATTTTTACGCAAACAACCCTTTATATATGTTCTATTCGGTGCCATCAAATGTTGAAATGCTTTCATTATTATAGGCCATCAAGTCATCATAATCAAAATGATCTTAAACAGTGTTTCTATGGTAACACAACACCATAGTCTATGAACAAGCTATCGATCCGTATCGATTTTGTCATCTGGTGGTGAGAGCATCCACATAGATTGTTGACCTGTAGTGCAGGGGATCGATTGTGTTATCTAATCACACATCATGAAACTGCTTCATCAGTTGAGCAAACTCCTATAACAGCGAGCACTGTCTGGTAGTCAAGGGTTCTCAGGGATGTCTTACAAGACTGGAGGAAATAACACTGATAAACAACCGAGACTAAGCCTATGTTATTATGGTCTCATCGAGAGAAGCTTGAAGACTGAAACAACAAAGATGTTAACAATCCGGAAAATACAAGCTTAAATCACTCAAAGGAACTTTATTCCAGTCCGTTAACCTTTAAGACAAACATTAACGGGCCCCTGAAAAGGTTCTAAAACAAATCATGTAGAAGTTTCTATCGACGTTACACTACATATAAACCAATTGTTCATTATTTAAAGCTGGATTCAGCGATGCAAAGGTGCTTTATGTGCGATATTCTGTCAGGCAAACCGCTCACAGACATTCGTCTGTTTTATAAACGAATTAAAAGTGATTGTTAACACCAATCTCTAGCACTAACACGAGGATCCTTTGAAACGATTATTATCGGTGTCTTAACAGTTAAGTTACATTCAATGAGGTGACAAGTGATATGATTTACATCGATTGGGTTCCATTCGTCATTCTTCTCTTGACCAATATGTTTTTGATTGTTAAAAGTAATTGTCCCGGCACTGACGTGTTCTGCCGCCGCAAATCATCAATTAGGTCATAGTTTAATTGGAAATTAGATGTCAAACATTTCATTGGCATGCTAAGTTGAAGTGTTGATGCTACAATATCTCCGTAACTCACGATGAACTTAAACAAAGTTTCCCTGTGACAAAAACGATAAAGTCAATCTCACCAAAATGTAATGAGCTTTGCTTCTCCATTAGGATGACCACTGTGTACGATATGAAGAGAATTCCGTGGACGGTTTTCGAAAGGTTCTGCTGACAAAGGTAAGATGGCAAGGTCTCTTTACGCCCTTGAATTTGAAGGTCAAGGTCAAATATTTTACGGGAACCTTAGTCTGACCGGGAAAGACCAGTATGAATAATATGAACAAAAAAAATAGTTATTGACCATCACAATTCGAAATCAGAGACGGACACTGACGAATACTTATCTCCCGCTAAAAATATTATTATTGGGGACTGAATCAGCTGACAGCACTTTCTCAGTAATTTAATAGTTCATTACAAACAGCATGCTATTGGGAAACTGATTTCAAAAGAATCTCAATATTTGATCTTAAACGCATTAGAATTTTTTTTCCTAAAATGATATACATGATTGTATAAACACTTCCATAAACTTGTATCAATACATGTCAAAATATGAAAATAATACATTTTTCAAGAGGAACATTGATTCTCCTTAGACAAGTGTATTTATCAGTAATATCATATAATCAGTATTTGTTTTCTGTATAATGTATTCCACTCGAATGCCAACCAAAGATATTTACATTAAGATTAAAAGGTATAAACAAGTTATCGCCTCAAATGAATGTATTAAACTACTTAGCACTATTGACAGGCTGCCAATCAGAGGGTTCGCAAAATATAAACAGTAGTTCCGTTATTGGAATGTCATTTAATATAATCATAAGAATCTTAGTGACTTAAAGAAAACGTTCAAAGGCCATGGACAGGGAGGTTAAACGCCATTTCTGTTAACAATCAAATTCATCTAGACTTATCCATAGCATGCATCTCAGGGTACCATTTCAGAAGCTTATGTAGACCCTGATATCGATCCCTGTTATGTCATCTGAGGCAATCTGCATTGTTTGGCTTTCAATTAAGGGAAGATAATAGTTATTAAATCCTGGCCGTCACCATGCAAAAAGCAAATGTTAGAGTCTCAGAAGAGGTATGCATCAACATTTTTCTCAGTTGTCTGTGTTCTGAAGTCGTTAATGCTTTTTGTAAACCTCACTTTATGTTCTCAATGCACAAAACATGATCTCTTTGCCTGTTTAGATCAATGTACAAACTATAAAATCTGATTACACATAAACTCACAGAGGATGCAATGCCATAACAAGACATTAACAAGCGAGAGGGATATACGTGAACTCCACCCTTTACATCATTCATTACACTCCGTTTGGGCGATGCATCTTTAAGAGCGCCATGTCTCTATCCTCCCAGCGGGCTACATTAATTCTGCTTGGCTAGAGCGCTTGATTGGGGAAATCTGCGGATTAGTGACCCAATAAAGAATCGTTTTGCCATGGGCTCCGGAATTACTTAGGAGCAGGAACAGAGTTAGCTAGAATTGCTTCCAAGTTACAGTCAAAATCTATGGAAACTTGAACATTTTAAAAACCATATGGCCACCAATATATACAATATACCAGTCTTAATGGTTGGAGTCGATTTTTATATTGTAATTGCTTTGAATTATCTTATCATAAAGGCAAGAAGGTTTGTTTTCCCTATTGCTTGTAAACATGATAAGTAATGTTCGCATTATTCTTCCTCAAATCATCTCATGATATACTTATGTCTCACATGTCTCTCAATAGTGTTGTACTTGTATGTCCAAATATATGATCAATACACGAATTATTTCTACATTTGTCAATTTGCATGACATATAAACTGGTTCAAATTCAGCAATCATACGTTTACGTACTAATGTGCAATATGTGCAATGTGGACATTGGTGTAGCGACCATTGGTACGATGGTGCAGCTACCCAACGCCCACTACGTACGCACGAAAAATGTGTATTGATATATACTGAACAAAAACAATAAAGGACCATTTCATTTTCTCCATATTTTGAAAATGTGTGTCATGAAAACTAGATTATGATTAATATTATGATGAACGTCATTGTGATTAAAAATAATTAACCAAGGATTATTTTATAGGAAATGTACAGAGGTTTTTAGCGTTACAGTTATGGTGCCTCGGAATCGCAATTTTTTTAATCATCTGAAACTGGATTGAAATCAACTTCATTGGCGTATATGCCCACTTCGTGCATTAATTATGGCTTAAGCACGTCTTGAAAACATAAGGAAAGGTTCTGAAACAGTTGATATGAAATCTGATGCCAGTCAACAACTAGGGCGTTAGCGAGCTCATTTAGGGTTGTCGGTGACGCGGGACATTTTGATATGCGACCTTGAATCAATGGTGGTAGAATGGGGCTAAAATTGCAAAATTTCAAATTCGAAAATTTATGTCAAAATAAACATAAAAATCAAAAGGTCCTTAACTTTTTATTATTATATATATGGTGTTTGGTAGGTGGTAATTGAGAACGATTGAATGTCTTTTGCTCATTACCATTTATCAAAACTATTGTATACACATACCCAGTGTCAAGCTAATGTAAATGGTTATATTTTGTGCCATAATATCTAAAATAGTACACATTAATGTATTTTGTCGGGTTTAGTCTATTGCAGGACCAGGAATATGTAAAACAATTTTTTAAAATGGCAGCCTTACTCATATATTATATTAGCTAAGGAAAATGTTCCATTTAAAACCAAAGTCATAACTTATTGAAAAAGTATTGCATATATAAAGCTTAACGTGTTTATGAAAGAAACTCCGACCGCTGCAGGATGGCAGAAGCGATGAGAGACAATCCAAGAGTAATGCCAACTGCATGTTCTACTCCGGGGCAGTTAGCACTCGCAATTGTTTGAAAATCAGATTTTTTACTGGAGTTGCATTATGAAATGTCATCATGACTACCGACCTGACAAAAACAGTTTTTAACTAGAGGCAAAATAACAAATGGTATACTTTGTCATTAGCTAAACGCTTACACCATTCAGGAGATTTATTATTATCACAACCAAATACCATTCACTAGGCTCAGTAATTACACGCTGAGAGTTGTGACAATTCTTCTTAGTCAGAGAGAACTAATCACCTAGACACCATAGATATATGAGTTTCAGGAATACATTGCTTATCTGACCTCTCTCGCTGATGTAAGATATCTTCACACGCATTAGCCTTCACGGAAACATTATAATAGAGCTATGGCAACTTTGCAATTATTTCGGATATAAAAGGTAAAATGAGACCAACCCGAAAGTTATTATATATCTAACTATTGCAGACTTGTATTTGATAGTTTCACGCTGACTCAATACTCACGGTAAAATAACTGAATGCTCAAGATATTAACAGTGTCAGGATGGGCGTCCATCATTCTGTTGCATTCCAATTTTCCTGAGAACTATATACACATTATGTCTTATGTTTAGACACATCAGTGGTATTATATCGGTTCCTGATCAGAGGTGAGGTGAGGTGAGGTGAGGTGAGGTGATTACTGGTTTGACGCCGCTTTCAAGAACATTTCACGTGTATCACGGCTGCGTGTATAATTTCAGGGAGAAAACCCGAAACACCGTGTGGCTATGCATTGCGGTGAAACCTGCAAGCATCGGCTTGGACTAACAAATCATGGGCGGGACTGCGTTCAAATTCACTGTAACATTGCATTCAAACCGTGCTGCATGTAGAACAGTTCTCTAAGAGTTCTTTTCACTTGTTTTACTTTGTTTTACTTAAATAAGACTTTAACGCATTCACCATATTTGACACACTGGCAGGTAATTAACGGTTTCTGAATAATATGTAACCATGACGTGGGTCACCTGTCTGCTGGGTAACCTCGCCAGTTATTGCTGATCTCCATCGGCAATGTTCACTGAGCCATGCACAGTACCACCTGACATACGACACTATAAACCTTGGGTCACACAGATCATTTCTACTACCGCCTTCCCCATGCAGTCTTTGGAGTGAATTAAGTAAGTGTTGAAGTCACTTAAAGCCAAACGTAATGAATGGCGTTAATTTATCGAGATGTACTGACTGTTGCTGAAAATTACCATTTTAAAGATATTTCCTTCGATATAGTGTTAATATAAAGTCTCGATTTTTATCGAAAACCGCGCGTCAATTAGTCAAACCTAATTTGGGAAATGTATATATAACAGTCACAATGACAGATCTGTGTTGGTAATGATTAAGCTCGAGGTCGCATATACGTACTGTGCTTGAAACCGGAAGTGTACTTTCGGCTGCTGCACATGTATAAGGATTTTGCTTGATTTTGATTGAAAACAAGGAATATGTATATCGAATGAAATTATAACTAAAATCAGCACATGTTGTATTTCAAATCAATATTATCAAAAACGTCATCACAAGACGGTTATAGTTTAGTATGTAAGTCTCAATATTGGTCGGAAAAACGCCTTTAAGATTTCAAATATACCTTCATCTGTGCATTGATGCAATAATGCCACATGGAAAATGTCATATATCGAGACCTTTTTCTGGATTATACAAATGTAGTTCAATGGAGGCCAAGTTTCTTGGTCTCACCTTTAATTGTAAATTTGTTTACAAAATACTTCAAATCGCAAAGCTAAATGCTTAAAATACTTAGTGCTTATAGACATATAAAAGTCTCATCAAATACTAAATGCGGTGATGATGAAGAAAATGCGTTGATATATTTTTTTTCAAATATTTTATTCATCCAATGGCATGTTTACAAAAGAAGGAGAACTCTGGTACATAAAATCCTATATACAAAATTATAAGTATTTGCATAGGTGGTATATAATATAAGCAATATATGTTGTTCTAAGGGGTGTCCAGTATATACATCAATGACATCCATTTTCTACAAAAGAGATTCAAAGTTTGGGATTTCTTAGCAATAAATTTCTCAATGTTAAAAATGTCTTTAATAACTTTCAAAAGTTTTTCAAAGGTAATTTTTTTGGCTTAATACTTTGAATATTAATGAATTTATTTGCTATGAGAATAATATGATTCAACAGAGCTTGTGTGCTAGGAAGGCCAAATAATATTACTTGCTTTGTCAATGAAATGCCCTTGGAGACATACTGGTTCAACATTGGTTTAAGCTTTGTCTAGAGACTGTTGACATAGTCACAATCGATATATACATGGAAGATATCTTCAGCATCAACCTTACAGAAAGTACAAGTCATATCGTCCACTAACTTCATTCTACAGAGCACACGCTTAGTGTAAATAACTCTATGAATAAATCTAAACTGAAAACCCCCAAGCTTCGAGTCCTTTGTACATTTTCTAAAGTAAGTGAAGGTAATCTTCCAGTCAATATCAAAAGGTAACAAACTCTGCCATTTAAAACATATTGACAATACTCTGTTTGAATTATCAGCTTATCCATGTCTTTGGTATATTTTAAAATCATTTTACTGTATTTTAAAATTGTTTTATCGAAATTAAAGACATGTTTCAAATTGACAAAATTGACAAAGCCATCATCATTATAAATGTCCCCAATTGAGTGTAAACCCTTTCTCAACCAACTTTCCAGAAACATATTGGAATCCTGAAATTGATAATTGAGCCATAATGGTTAAATGCTTTGATATTTGGCAATGTTTGATAATCTTATGTGTATGTAAATGTGTTTTCCTTTATTATTAATAAACTAACTAAGTTTATTTGGGTCAAAACCGTTACAGTAAGGGTCACCTTGATTTGAACTCCTTTCAGTGAAATGACTTCAAACTAGCCAGCTGCTACACATTGGTTCAGAGTTACCCCCTTTCAGTAGGTTCAAGTAAGTACCTGGTTGTTCATAAGCAATATTTAAAAACCCATACGGGAAGGTTATCTCACTTTTAAGAAGAGTTCAATTAGTGCTTTTCAGGAAAGGACTTGTATCCTACACGTTGTACACATTTAAACATCATGTATTTGATTCTACCTGTGTGCAAAATTGGATGTCTGCACTTGTCAACAGGTTCATCCGTTGAGATTCAGCACCATTCAAGGCGTAGGCCTGTGGTGACTATATACTATAGACATTTGTGGATTATGTCTGGCTCTATTGTATCTCTTTAGGAAATTTGTGTTGTTAATCTGATTAACTTTGTGATCTATTCAATATAATTTGAATGATATAAGACTTGTTTGTTTTCATTTGCTGGTTTTCTCTGGGGACTTAATAATTAAATTTGCTAATCGTAACCATAATAATAAATTGTTGACCTTTTTATGATTATAATTTTTAAGAAACCTTATGCTGACTGTTAATGCAATTAAAGTAAATGTCAGCCCGCTAATGGCTACAATGTATAGCTCAAACTCACTCGCACTATATCAGTGAAAAAACACTAAAGGCACGAAACTTCTAATTTTTAAAAGAACGAACACAGGAAAATTCAGTAGTTGTTGATTAAAATTATTTGAACCCTAAACTAGTGTTACATATATGGAGATTATGTCAAATATATAAACGCAACGAGTGATTTGTTTGTTACTGCCTGAGGGATAGCGATATATACTATTTGCACAGGATTTATTAAAGTCATGTGACATTTTTTCAACAGTATTAATTTCCATTTGAATCGTGTAGAAAAAGCCAGAAAATGGTCTACTTTTAAGTTAGAATGCCATTACGAACATTATTTTAATATCACAGACGACGAAATACGGTAGCTCGTTCTGAAACAAGAAAACAATATATGCGACTTGTGCTTGTACCGAACGAAAAGAATGATTAGGTTCTCTTCAACCATATGTATCATAACTTGTGGAATGGGCAGCAGTTTAGTATAACCTGGCTTCCATACACTTGTAACGAAGATAAAAAAAACCTGGTCGTTAGTAGGCATCAAATAACACAAGTTTAGTTGAAACAACCATCATTTCAGCGCGGTTTGCCGTTTTTTGCCGTCTGTGACGTCATAACAAATGTAGCCTGTGGATCATGGTCTGGCTACTCGATTCAAATGAAATGAAATGGTTAAATGAAATGGTTAAATGAAATGGTTAAATGAAATGGTTAAATTGTGCCGTATGACTGTTATGTAACTTCGTGCAAATTTGTGTATAGCCCTCGCTCTCGCACTAGAAATACAAATACAATATCGACTCTCATTTCGTAAAATTCGTGACACACTTCTTTTCGTAAAATCCATATCACTTCCCTAAGGAATAATATATATGTGTAGATATGTGAATGAATGATGTTTTTTGCATTCACATTTTCAGGTGTGGCACCACTATAAGTTGATTCTAAAATTAAGTATGTTGAATAACACTTTTAAATCGACAGAATAAAATCATCAAGATAACACATAAACGAATGCAAACTGAAGTTTTATTTTCACAGTATATTAGTTAAAATTGCCTTCTATAAAAAGGAATTAAAATTGTGGAATTGTTCCATTAATTTCATTACTCACACAAGTGTCGTACATCAACTGAATATTGAACTACTCTTTAATTCGAATTCGTCAATTCATTCAGAACGTAAAGTAAAATGTTATTAAACTTTCAGTTTTGTTGAATTTAGTTCATAAATTAAAACATTTTATCGTTGCAAATTAAAGCATGGAGTAATTTTATCAAATATTTGATATTAAATGAAGCTATTGATTACAAATTATGAACGTATTGAAACAAAACGTTACTTTCTTCATGGGATGATCATAATAAATCAGTCAAATCGTTTAGTTCAATATCAGACGACCATTAAGTGTTTTATCTCAGGAATTCAAATAGCAATTTAAATTCAATTAGAATACTGAAGCAATTACGCCTACTTCTCTCATAAGATATTAAAGCAGAACAGGCAGACTGAGATTGAACGCCGCACTTGACATTTCAATGAGTTCTGCATGATGAGATGACTAATAACCTCAACCAAACCGATGATCTGATGCATTCAGAAAGACCACCACTACAAAACTGGGTACATGAATTCTTTAAAGAGTCTTGGGTTTCTTTCATAATACTTTTTTTGGCTCTCACACGAGCCGAACTACCACATGTGCTGATTAAAGTTCAAATAATTCCACTCGACTTGCTAAGATATATTCATACTCTATGGCCAAATGTATGAAAATCACTTGTTTTCGATGAAAATCTAGCAACAATATTAGATATGCGCAGAAACCGAAACTACCCCTCCCATTAACATGCACACTACTTATATGCCATAAAATACATTACCAACCCACATTTATCTTTTTGTCTGTTGTATCCGCTATCCGCATTGAGTACTCCTTGATAAAAGAGCACCATTTCTAACGTATTGGCATATGACAAAATACTAATTGCCATGGCTCTTTAATTAAAAACTGTCCAATAATTAAATCTTCCTTTTCGACTGAAAAGACAGCGAAGATTATATCTGATTCCTGAAGTGCCTACTCTTCATGTCTTCATTTGTAAACAATACAATGGTTCTGTGATGCTTCTGATACTAATTCAGAGGCATACTTTCATATAACACCTGTTAAACAACATTTATTATCGCAGCGGAATAACTGTTAATGGATTGTTGTTTCAGTGGCTATAAGCTATTGATCCACCTTTTTTCAAGTGGTAGGTAGTGGGTTAATATACATTTGTATGCCAACAATGAACTTCTAATCAGTTGACATTGTCACTATTTTCATTGCACACAATCATTTGTCAAGCTGAGTTAATGATGATCAGTAAATACCTTAGACCTTCAAAGTAATTACTTTGTTGAAAGAACGTCATCATTTCATAATAGTTTTAGGATTAAGAAACTTGCCTTAAAGATTACTTCATGAGAGTGCCTTTACCATAAAAACATTGTTTGTGTGGTTTAGGGATCTTTTTTTCCTCTCACGTTTGCACGTTTAAAGTATATAATATAAAGAAAAATCATTTGAACGTTCTTTTGAGGATTATAATGAAATTGTTAGCTTTAGGTTATATATCCCCAAGCCTCCATATTCTTTATTTGAACCTGGTAAACTCTTGTTTCGTAATTTTTCAAAATTCCATATTCCAGATGTAACAGAATATTGACAATTCTAACTTGCTCAAGACAACATTTCCCAAGCGCCGACGATCATTAACATGATATCGTCTGAAGTATCATCACTTCAGACGATATCATGTTAATGATCGTCGGCGCTTGGGAAATGTTGTCTTGAGCAAGATAGAATCAATGATGTCAGTAAGAATATATATATATATATATATATATATATATATATATATATATATATATATATATATATGGAAAAAATAATGGATTTAGAAGTAGAAATCATCCATTTTAATGGCGAGCGCTTTCAGCTACACAGCCTCTTCAGGCCATACATAACGGATAATATTATTATATATATATATTCTTACTGGCATCATTGATTCTAGAAATGGACCCTGTACCACATTTAATGAAGCCCGGGATTATAATGTGTCTGTGTATCTTGGTAAATGAGGTCACAATACAGACTGACAGTGTAATGGCTGGTTGTGAGATGTCTGCTTCCTATGGTGTCATCCATCCTAGGATTGTGCACGTAATTATTAACCCATAAACATGGTGGTAGCTCTCTGCTGTCATTATCTTTGTCTGATGCCGATCGTTTATCTAAATTAGGATCGCCAACTGACGTTTTTATCCATCTGAGATTTTGTAACGTACTCAGTGCAAAACGGTTTGCTTTTGAGGTTAATGATACAAACGTTTTTGTCATATATGTGTAATGTAATGTATGTTTGAACATCTGGGTACACATTGCGTAAAAGTAATTTTGGAATTTCCTTTTCACATCGATACACATTTTTGTCCACCATTTGAAGATATTGCGGTAGAATAAAATTAATATTTGCATACTTAATTGTTGTTCGCAGGCGTTTGTCAATGAAACGCTGGAAAATTATACCTGTTTTCCTCATGTTTTCCTATTTGAGAGCAGGGATACAACGTACTTATGTGTAAATCTGTTCATTCATCCAATCAGTTAAGTGACATATGTAAAACAGTATATCTATCATTGTAAGTATTTTTTGTACATTTCCGCAGGACCCTATTGCATTTTTGGGCCTTTCATTTTAATTTCAGCTTATTCTAGACATATTCATATCATATTCTGTATGTCATAACATAATACTAGACTTGCTTGTTTTTATTTCCTTTTTTTGTGTTGATATTTAAAATAAAACTAATAATGTATTTGAAATCATAATACGCCCAGAAACGTTGTTTTTATTGTCATTGTATACATTTCCTAGTGTAGTGAGTGATTCCCTACTGCTTTTAGGGGTCGTCTTCAAATTGCAAATTGCAGGTGTTACTTGTTTGACATAAACATGTCCAGTCAAGGGCGATTTTGTAATGGCAAGCTTGTCCGGCCACAATTAGTTTTAAATATCCAGAGGTACTCAACAATCGTACAATATACAACGACAACCGTACACTATACAGCGGCGATCGTACGCCAGATGTAATATACCTGCTAAATACATACCATCGATTCAAACAACATGTTTACATTGTACCTTTGACATTTAATAGTTTCAATGACTTTTTAAAAAAATTGTTTCTGGTTTTTAATTCAATCTTTTTCGTCACTTGACATATCACCGGTTATCAAATATAGCAACCTTTGAGTATTAAATGTTGTGACATCCCGAACAGGGTTATAAGTTATTTCGAAAGTTTTCATATTGTGTCAAACTGTTGAGAAAACCCTACACGACCGGATATTAAACACTGTCACGGGTTTCACTTCCAAGTAGCTGAACGTTCTTCAGCCTTTGACATGAAGTCGCCTGGCTCTTCACGACTTGACATTTTCAAATTGAAAATCAGGATTATAGAATTCAAATGGCAGTTAAAATACCGATAAAGCTGCCTAATCGTTGTTATCGTAATGAAATTCGGCTCGGGGATGCTATTAGGTTGTGTAATACCATTGCCTTTTAAGTTAATTTCTTTCAGTAACAAAATTACAGTTCAGCAATCCGAGATGACAGATACGTTATGAGATTTCTTTCGATGCTTATTAATAATTTGTTTCATCTAATCGTTTGATGATAACCACTTGCTTCGTTTCCGACATCAGGCATAATGTAAAGGTTTTGAAAGTATTGATAAGAGTTCATATCTTCGAGTCTTTGAGTGGCATTTAGTGGAATACATAGGAAACTTTCTGGACAACTTCTATATTGTCTAGAATAGAATAGAGTATATTATTACTCCTTGATGGACCCCAACATTCCTCCTGATAAAGGAGTGAGCATTTACTCCGATCGAGTATGTACATGTAGAAGTTGTTTTCCAGAATATATTGTTTTCCTAGTTCATATCTTATCATGTTGGTTTCATACCGACCCTTTGAGGTAAGATATTGAATGAGATCATTAATATAACGATTAAGGATTGTATATTTATAGGTTATTACATGTCATTTTTCAAATCATACCTCATATCAGCCCGAGACCCCCATATCAGGGCTGATATGGGGTATGGTATGAAAAATGACTTGTTGTAACCTTTTATTATATAAACATATTTACATAAATATTAAGAATTTTATGTTTCCATGCGAACATTTGTAATTTGGGGGTGAGAAGATGAAATACCATTTATACCTCCATTATGTTTTTTTTTCAAAATATGTTAGCCGTGCCTCTTATTCAACTTTCAAATTTATAGTATTTTTAATTAAATAAGTGAAAAGCGTCAACAACATCCTTTTTTTGAGGCTACTCTGAAATGAACTAGTTATTCTGACACTGTTTCGCTTGTGACGTTACTTTGTCTGTAAGCAAAGGGAGATCACTCTGACCTAACGTCACCCGGGCTGATATTGATATGGATTTGGGGACAGGGCTGATATGGCTGATATGGATTTTCGGATCGGGCAGCGATATGGGTGCGGTGTCCTAACCTATATCACACATGCAAAATATCCCATATAGTTGATAGATATATGATAAAGTTACATACATACAGTCTGTGTTTGATAAGTTACAGCGGGCAAATGTAAGGGCTAAGTTCAAGTCAAATCACAAATTTGTATTGTTTGAATCATAAACGTTTATCATGATTTAAAGGCACTGTAGCACGTCGTCCTTCCTAACATAAAGTGATCCCACGAAGAGGTAAAAAAGTGTTACCGATGGCTAAACAAATGGCTCAATCAATTAAAAAAAAAGTTCTAAAAGGAATGCATATGGTTCGGTTAAATTATCCTTTTTAGGTGATCACATTAAAATGGTCGTTCGAAGGTAGTTCAAGTGATCTGACTGATGTAACGATAGCTAAACACCCATAGTAGAGATTTAAATATGATAGAATGGTGGAGTTGTCTACCATCTCTCTCTTTGAAATCTTAAAATCGCATGAGACATAAAAAAATACTTCTCAAACTGAAGAGTTCGACAACATTGTCGCTTTGTACGTCGCATCATTTTCTTCGAATACGGATAACCGTTGCTATGGAAACGACTTATCTGGTCGTTTTATGAGATGTCTCACCCTTTAACGTAACATATATTGTAATAACTTTAAAAATGAACGGCAAATTTGAGAAAAATTATATGCAAAAATTCATGCTACAGAATTTAAAGAATTTTATCATTCTGTCTAAACTGTATAAAATGACCACTACACCAGCTGTTATCGCATAAAACCACCCAATCAATGAACTTGATATAACCAAGTTATTGACATCAGTCAGCAATTAAACCATTGCGAATATGTTTTACAGATCTCTACTAAATGGTATGTAACAAATCGTATACTGTTTAATAAGTTGTTAGTGTTCAAACCTATGTGAATTTCGTTCCTTGGTGACGTAACGGCTAAACCATAAACTGGTAGCCATATTGGCGACAATTTGATGTCAATTGATTTCTTCTCTGGAATATGAAGCATTGACAGGTTCGTTAAAAAAAACTAAACCAGAATGTACCAGCCAGTAACCGTTTTAGTATCTCGCATGGCAATTAATGCGAATTCAAGAACCCTCTCCACATACAAAATGACGAGAAGAAATTTATATCAAAATTGAGAGTACAACAGGAGTTTCGGAACGCCTCCGACATCCATCTAGCCAATATAAGTTCAAACCACGAGGAAGGCATATCATGTTATCCAGCAGCCTCTTGCTTTACTGAAATAACCTAAGATTTCCAATACCGTCCAATTTGATAGAGAAGCTTTAATAGTATCACAGAAGGGAAGTTTTTTTTTAAAAACAAATTTGTTGTATTTGTTATTGGGCAGTAAAAATGAAAAACATAATTCCTTCTTCGTAGAACTGAACAACTCGTTAGCAAATGATAGTCTAGACCTGTTTGTCGCAAATACAATTTAAAAAAATATCTAATAATATAAAATAACATATATAATGTTAAATATCCTTAAGGAATAATAATAAGTGGTGGACAGTTTGTAACAAGTGGGCATAATCTGGTATAATTAAGTCACACATAAAATTAAGACAAAAACATTAAAATAAATTATAATGTAAGAAGATTTCATACAAAACATGGTGAAAATTTCGACAATTCATTAGATAATGAAATCCACAATGATGACCTACCTTAACTTCATTAAGAACCTCCAAAGACTTAAGCATTGATCCAGAAGAAGACAGAGGGTAGTTCTCTTTGCAGGGTGGCAGGGGACTTAATGCTAAGCGGGTGGAGATGTTGGAGTCCGATTTACAACAAGTCACTGTATTGGGCAGGGTCAGCACCAGTGGCGCGGAACATCGTCGTGTATTAAGTCTTGAACTAGTCGTTGGTCTTCTCATGCTTGAGCGGTTCTTGCGAGCCAGGGTACCCTTCCGGGTGAGCAGTGACATACTCATGGTGACGGTTTGAAGTGGAGCAACTGTACAGATCTTCAGAATGTGACTATCTAGTGACAAGAAGCCATCTCTACCTCACTCATCGGTTCTGGAGGAGAGTCGGAGGTGGTCACACCAATATGGAATCAATAAGCTGATATCGTCATAATTATTCAAAGCAGTGATGAAAGATCCGACACTTCCACAGCCCATGGCATTTAGTTCCATCACTAACTGTTGATTAGTGGACACAATGCAGGAACTTCCTCTTCACTTTGATGTTTCACTTCATCTTTCCTAATTCATTTTATAACACAGCTCGTTATTTCATAACGAGGAGCTAGATTCAAGAACAACAGATGAATCATAAGCTGGCAGTGATGGAGCACTTGTCGCACAGGTAAACCGTATAGCTTCGCGCACTTACAAAACGTCTGTTTGTCGCTCCGAAGGGTTCTGTGCATTTAGTTAGGAACAACCACGAAGATTGTGACAAGGTATTTTTCGCAGCAGGTTTAAATTGAATCACGAAACATGTATTACCGTTACTAGCGAAAAGAACGTGGTTGAAAATGTGCAGTGTGAAAAATTAGATGGAGTTCACATATTACAAGCTGAGATGGAAAATCATTCAGGATGTAGCCCAGAGTGACGCGGGCATCTAAATTACCACTTCATTTGTCAAATCATTGCTTCTACGTGAACAGTGCCGGCATGGATTTTAGAATTCCAACAGATTCTCGAAATCAAGAGAGAGCCTCGCCGAAGGGGTGTGCTTTTTAGATGACTTCCTTCCGAAGCAATGATGACTTTCAGACAAAAAAGTGACCATTTCACAGAACAAAGACGAGATCTGGAAAAAGATTCGTCTAAACGTAATTGCACTTTGCCAGTCAGTAGGACAGCGTATCAGTTTGAAACATGAGGCCAGTTCACAGGAGGTCATACGTCAAGGGGTTTGATATATATGAGTCCTCTCATAGGACCGATGACAGATGCGTCAAGTCTCTTGTCCATGTATCCGAGCAATGTCTATATACAGCTGATGTTCCTTTTATAATATATGTCCAATACGTGGTTAATCCAATGTCACGAACACGGTTCATCTAATTTATAAAAGTCCATTTATCCTTTTCTAGTTTAATTAAATCATTTTATAAACTAGGGAAAATGAAGTTTCATCCCACACAAGGTATGTACGACTGTGTCACTTTGAGCATCCTTCAGTTACAAAAATCGATTCTAGGATCGAAGAACGGCCACGACAAGGAAAGAGTCGTTAATAATGGCGATGCAACAAGTACGACGTAGCTGGAATAATCATGGCCGGGAGAAGGAAACATAATCAGTAATATACACATTGACGGTCAGGTTTGAGGCCTTTTCAATCAGCTTAGTGTAAGTAGTGATTGTGGTACCGAAGCACAGTTTCATGCTAATGAGGCTTAATTGACAGGTGATTGGCTTCCAGAGAATACAGCTCCTATGACAAACTCATACGAGACTCATAAGTTCAACATGGTGCATTCACAAACCCATAAGAGATTCATAAGTTCAACTTAGCACACTAACAACGAAACGCATGATTAAACTGCGTTATAAAAATTAAATAGATAAAGTGTAGGATTATTTTAATATCCGCAGCGTTAAGAGTTCTGACTAAATAGTTAACTTGACCGATGTCTGAACTTAGAATTTAATAAACTTGTTACATGATATTCTGGATAATACTAAGGGACGATTATTTGTGATTCCTATTTTGTCTTACTATTCCAAGAGTTTAAGAATTTAATGAAGATCGTGTATCACTAATAGATTCATGATTAATAAAACCATGTTACCAATTGTTCGTTGATATGCTGGACTTATAAATATTAATTTAATTTCCATTATTTAACAAATGAATGATAATTTTGATTGATTCTACTATATAGATATATGCCTGATTATATTGGCGTATCAGCTTCTTTATCATGTTACATGAAGTAAAGATTAACATTACTTCTTCATTTTACATACAAACTGATAGTCACTTTCTCTCCTGTAAACGAATGACGTATTTGTGCGCAAACTAATTCTGAGTGAGACATTACTATACCTACATTGTCAGTTTAATGTTTCTCCCTGCTGTTATTGTCTTGGAACTTAATCAAAATCCTATATAAAATGTCACTGAATATACACTTTCATTACCAAGTACACTTAATTCGGAAAAAGGATACCATAATGCATACCCTAAAGAGTTAATATCACGATGTTCATGCTAAATTAATTGACACGAGGTTAGGCGAAGACATCCATATTGAGGATCGCGAAGAACATAATAAATCCTTTATAGTAGTGTTCACGAAGTTCACAGAAACCTAAACTTGATAGTATTTGTCATAAGCGAGTAGTATGTGACAATGACAGAATACATGTGTCTGTCTGTCTGTCTGTCTGTCTGAGGTCAGAGGGATTCTCCGTTAATCCACTGTGTTTATATCCTTTGGATTTTAGATGATCGTCTAAATTCAAGTAAGATGTTCCCATCTGCCAGCACCGATAGTGATGTTTCAGTATCCGTCGATATCACCGACAAAGGCAACAACTCAACGTATAACATCGATGATCCGTATATAGGAATCCACATACATGTATAAACATTTCATATTGAGACATCACATTTATTTTGCCTCAATATATACGAGAGGAAGTGTTGAGTTCAATCTTCCATCGGCATACACGATGACGAAAATAAATCCCAACTAACAGAATATGTGTGGCCTGTAAATTGCAATCTCTTGCATGACATTTTCCAGGAATTGTTCTTGTTATAACACATAGGTATCCAATGTGATTACAACATACGTCATCAATAAACACTAGCAACTATATTCCGTCCCTAAGATCCTTGATATCCATTACGAAATACCCATTTGATTCTTTAGTAAAATACAAGCGCCACAAAAACATCGAACCAGATTGTTCATGTGTGTAGACAACTTGGCGTGTAATAGAAGCAACACAGGACTCGACCTTTATACATTGTCATTATACCTCTAGCCGCTTCAAACCTATTTATTACATGTAATTATATCACATCTAGCAAGCTTTGCTGGCTTTATGACGCTTCTCCATAATGTGTCTCTTTATTGCAATAGCGATGTCGACCTCCGCCAGTAACCAATTGGGTTATTTTGCACCAACGCCACGTCAGTGTACAAAAGTCTGATTAATTTGACACGTTCCTGGGAAGATGACTGCCACTGCCGCGCCTGGCAATATTCGATACTGAAACGTTCCAAGTGTCAATTCGATGCAAATATAAGCATAAAAGGACAAGGTAACTGCTACAAAGCTCGTTAAGCCCTAGCCCAAGAAGTTTTGCCATAAAACGTTGCACTAAGGATATTTCCATGACCCCTAGCCAATATGCAAGCCTACAGCTAATGACCCGCGGCTTCAAAGATTGGGGTCAGTTTACAGATGGCTTTTACCCAGCTTTTTACTTCACGAGTAAAACCGTTAATAGCTTCTGTGGAACAGAGTGATAGAGTTTTATGGCTTAAAGGTGTAAAGAAGTCTTGATTAGTTCGACGTTGGACACTATTGATCGGCGCTATGTATAGTTTTGTTAGGGAAGCGTAAAGCAATTAAGATTTGATGAATTGCCGTGGCAAGCCATATCCTCATTGTGGAGAAAAACGATAGAAATTTAAACCAAAATTGCGAAGTAAATCTTGGAGATGTACAAAACGAAAACTAGAAAAAGGTCTCATTTATGTCAGTTTTGTTATACCGTAAAGCATCGTCTGCAAGATTGAAACGTAAATCTTAAATTCAATAAAATATTCTATGAGTATGGATGCAGTTACATATACAAGAACGTTACCCGCTTACTACATGTATTCCAAGTGTTTGCTGTGAAGATCTCAAATCAGTGACCAACTGAGTAAAGCTGTAGTGTTATCTTGTACTGTATGATTTCTTCATTTAAGTGTTCTCATTTCATTTGACAGTATTGTCACATCAATTTGAAGCCCAAGAATCGGAAACACATTGATTAAGAATTTTTAACCCCCTAACCCAAAATTTCAAGACAACGCATCACAGACTTGCAGACCACGCGATACTGTAGCGCGTGAGTAAACTACACATAGATGTCTTTGTCTGTACAGTTGGACTACCGCAACTGACGAAGTCCAAATTACATAGTTTTATATAGAAATTGCAACGTTGGTGACCAGACTAATGATATGCAGCTGTAATCTGATTTCAGTCAAATGACATGTGCATTAAGAGAAAACGATAATCATGGTAACCATAATTACAGTTATGGGGTACTTTATATCCTTAATACTGTATTAACTGCGTCGATGATTAGAATGTATGCATGACGTATCAGACTCTACATGTTACTTTAACAAACACGAGTTTTGTGTATAAAAAGCCTTGCCATATCTCCAATAGTACATTTACTCATATCAACACCGACTATATTTCCATTCAGAATTATGACAGAATACAAATCCCATGGATACCATGCGACTAAAAGTAAAACCAATATGAATACAGTAGTTATAGTATAGTATAGTAATTATTTGTATGTTCAAGTTACATAATATATATTAGAATTTGATAATCATACGAATTAAATCGAATGATGCGCAACACAAATATGTATAATGTTATGTTACTAATATTTGTGTTGTTTTTTTAGGTTCTTCAACTATTATACATCATTATTAGATACACTTTGAATAATAAATTAAATGTATCAATCACTTTGAATTACACGTGCAAACTACAGCTCGTGAAACTTGTTATAGTTAACGTTCTTTACAAAACCTTTAAAATAGTATTACCCACTATCAACCTTGTAATCTTTAATCGTGTTTTATAGACAGATATTATTTTGGCAACAGATGAAGATATCATTTTTAATTTGGGGAACGAATGGAAGCATGCCTGTGTGGCTTGTAAAGATAGAGTGTCACAGGCGTTGAACCAAACTGAACGAGGTGGAAATACAATTACTAAATCATTATATACAAAATGTCACTCCCCTTGACACGTTCGAATCCCATTTTCAAACAATAACAACCTTTTATTTAATATCAGAATTCACTGCAAATCCTACCGCGCCTAAAATCGTTAAGAAAGTCTAGTTTTCTTTGCAAATCAACCACAGTATCTACTACGAATTCCATTTCTTGCTGTCGTGTCCCTTTTTTATCAGTTACGAACTAAATACTTACCACCATATTTTTGTAAATATCCATCAATTGAAAAGTCTCCCTCATGAAAGCCACCCATAAACCTCTTTACTAAATGTGTCAAAATGCATTTTAAGGACGACACTACGATAGCGTTAGGAATAATCGTAATATTCGCATTGAAATAATGTCAAGAATTCACTACGACGTATACTATTATATGACGAATGCTGCACGAACGTCGGGAATAGGCTACGAACGTCGGGAATAGGCTACAAACGTCAGAATAGGCTACATACGTCAGGAATAGGCTACAAACGTCAGGAATAGGCTACAAACGTCAGGAATAGGCTACAAACGTAGGAATAGGCTACAAACGTCAGAATAGGCTACACACGTCAGGAATAGGCTACATATGTCAGGAATAGGCTACAAACGTCAGGAATAGGCTACATACGTCAGAATAGGCTACAGACGTCAGAATAGGCTTCAAACGTCAGGAAAAGGCTACGAATCACTCCAAATGCATGTACGAATCAGGTACGACCTGAAACGAATTCATGCCTTTTCTCGACAGTTTGTGTAATAATTTTCTCCAGTTAGTTCGTGTATTCTTTTCTCCAGTTAACGTATTCGTAAGTTTCGTAACAGATTCGTACCCGAAGCCACGAAATCTCGGTTTCTAGAAAGAGTTAACAGTACTTACAAATGTCTCGGAATCGATTAAAATTCAGTATAAGTTATTTATTACACATGGAACCTATGTTAATAAAATATATTGTCAACATAATGTTGACTTCCTTGGTACATATCCTTACTGTAGACCGTCATAAAACAAGCAAACATATTTCACTCTCATATACCGTCTCGGTCAGGGGTTCTATAACGAAGAGTTTTTAAAAGGTGTGATGTTCTGTCACATGAAAAGAACATGTACATGTTTGAAATTACAAATTTAGTTAAGTTTACTTCTAGCGACTAGTGTAAATCAGTGTTTTAGTGGTCTTTATTACTCGTGGATTAACATATCATGCCTTGTTGTAACTATACATACTTACATCTTAAACTTCTTGTCAAGTTGGTCTCTATCATCAGACAAAATGCACTGTATTCCTCTTCATTGTTTACATCCAAATGTGTTAGTAAAAATCCCCTTCCCCCACCGTATTCAGGGATCAGTGTCACGGACAGCTGATATAGCCCCATGCTGGCCTGATCTACTGACCACCAACATAGACCCCAGTCCCAACCCCCCTCCCATAAATATCAAGGTTCTTGGTAGTGCATTCCAGACGGATGTTAGATGTCATCAACTGCTACATTTATTCAATATTAGCTTATTGGACATGAAATGAAAACAAACAACCGGAGAACGCTCTTATAGTCTTTTCTGCGTTCGCTGTATACAAATATTATGCATATACATTGTGTAGTTTCTTTTGTCTCGTAGTTTTTATAAAGTATGAAAGATTTCGTATACTCTTCGTATTTGTATATTACAACGTTTCTGGACTGCAGCTAACTTAGAAGCAGCTACGTCTTCCGGGGTCTAATTCATTACAGAAAACATCAAAGAGGAAGTTATTGTCCATCTCCAACTTATCAACCTGTTCAGATAGCTACTGTTATTGAAACTAAGTATTATTAAGATCCCAATCTGATAGTGTGCTCTACATTGTAATTGCGTGTAAAGATTTACAGATTCGTTTCATTGCCCAACTATCACTCATAAACTGCAGCAATGCTTCACTAGAGTGAGTTGGGTCTTCACGTTGATCAACACCAGACACATATAATGCTTCTCTGATCTCCTGATCATGAAGTAAGGCCCACTATTGTCCGTGCTACCTGTGGAGGACCTCATCAGTATAAATGGAGAATCTATCAACAAGAGGCTTTTATTTGCCAGTGGACATTCGAGGGGAAACAGACAGCTATCACGGATTAGCTTTGCCCTTTGGAATAATTCTTCCTGACAAAGAAATGACATTTTCGAGATGATCAGTATATTTATGTAGGTTATTATCAGTCTATTTAGATGACTGGTACTTGCGTGCAGTACTCTGGCGACATGTTCATAAAGATGCAGCTTAGCTGGACTATTGATACTATAATTGATAAAGTCACAACAAGGTCATTGTACATTGAATACTGTTGTTTTCGTATTTTTACAAACAGTATGACTAGTCTAATTGGTTCAATCTTGAATCCCGTCGCCATACTTAAGTTGTCGTGATTCGAAAGAACATTGAAGACAGTTGACATAACATCATTACTAAAATATCCATCAGCTAAATTGAATCTAATGTAACAAAATTATTTCTCGGAGCAGACTATCTGCAAAAACACAAATTGTCGAATTTCTCCCATTTAAAAAAATTGCCAAGTTATTCTACGTCGCGATAATGACACGTCGTACTTCGTCCTGATACAGTTTTAAAGTTTTGCTTGAACACGGAAGAGGGATCTATACAGAAATGTCGTTATTGTGAAAATACAGAAGTTGATCACTCATAACAGTACAACCATCAAACAACACTATCTCGCCAACTGTACTAACAACTGCAGCTTCTAAAAGAGTTTACTCAATGAAGGTTTGCTACTTCAACAAGCTGTTGGCTGCCCGACAGTATGCGGCAACAATGCTGTAGGGAGATACTGCTCTGTGTGTACAAGAGAGAGTCGACGATGCCGGACCGCCTCGCTGAAACTGTAGCGCGTCGATACTTGCTATATGCAAAGACGTACAATGAACGAGTCGGAGAGTACAAACACATTGTTTTAAGATTTACGTTCAAAGATATATAATCTGGTTATTATAAGTTTAGAACTGCGTTGTGAACGTACTTACATGGATGAGAAAGTTCTATAGGTGCAGAGGAGATTGCAGATGTCATAAAGATATGTATTTTCTACGAAGTATCCTATTGCGTGCCTGCAGTCACTTTACAATTGAATATCTTTTATAACGAAATATTTAGATGATTATTCATTCTTGAATTAAAACGTTGAAATGTCATACAAACCTAGTATGCTAGTATTTCAAAGTGTTGGCATGTATTATTAAACATAATGCATGTCAACGTTGAGATCATATACTATTAGAATTCTTCTTTTGCCTACACCTACGTTGCAAAGTAATTTATAAATGATCGCATTATTTTAATGAAATCGTCTGTATGAATAGAGTCAATATTACTTAATGCAATTTGTAAACTAGCCAGATCAAGATGCAAACACATAGATAATTGCTTACACGCTTAACATGAGAGACACAGAGAATAACACCGAAAAGTCTTCTGATAAACTATCTCAAATTGGTAAATTACGTTTATGAACGAGTGTTCATAAAGTTGACATCAGAACAAATCAAGTGAGAAAATCATTCTGTATTAGTTATTCATATAATCAGAATTTACTTAAACAGGAAAACCTGTCATCATAGTGCCTGGCCAGTGATGAGGTCGTACCAATGTGGTGTCATTACTATTATGAATAACTAGAATAGTGACACCATGCATCAACCATATAATATCAGGGTTGTCCTCCATATGATCTGTTTGTTTTCGGTAACTACTGAAGTAGTAACATGAAAAGTCAAAAGCTACTCTTTGAAGGGTATATTGAAATGTGGAGCATATAAAACCCAACTGAATGTGATATTTCTCTATTGTAACACTATATATGACGTACATCCACCTACATTAAAAAGTTGGCATATACCCTGAAACGTGCATGTTCATAAATAAAGAAGATACACAACTTTCTGGAAAACAACATCTTTATTGCGAACATAAACGACGTTTCGAAGTATATTTTTGGAACTTACACCTTCTCCAGGTAGAATGTTGGGTATAACACGGTGGGAATACTGAATATTAACAATTGTGAGTAAACTGATATGAAAAAAGAAGTTGGATAACGAAAAGTATTTCTTGGTCAGTATTTTGAATTAAAGCATATTCAAGTGTAAGTTACCTTCGGGAATGATGGATATTTCTGTTTGGCGGAAGGCTGTTTCAACTAATGTCTGGTGTATTTCTTAACCCTATCACATGTCACGTGGTACTAAAACTAAAAGGGAAAGAAACATTAACATACTTCCGGTTACGCAGACTGGTATCGCCAGATGTTTTACATGTCAAATAACCCTAAAACATCTTAAAACCATTTTCATCTGCCTAGCGAAGAAAATTATGATAGCATGTTATCTGGTCGACAGTCCCGGAAGCCGAGTAATGGACGTGGTATTACGACTTCCTTCATACCCCGGTATGTCAAAACAGCTTGTTTTTTATTTGGCAAAAATAAGCAGCAAATGTTGTACAGTATCTGCTAGCTACTGGGAAGGTTTTTACAAATTAATCTTTTTAAAATCAGGTTAAATGGTTAACTAAGAACATGATCAATAACCTTTTACGAACTGCCGTATCCTAATTAATATGACATAAACAAGTTTTCATCAGTTGTCATACGTATTAAAAAAATCGTAAGGATTTGTACATCAGGTTAATGAAGGAAACATTGATCAGTAGCTGAATACAGTGGAACCTAGTTAGTCTGCACTCCGGAAGTCTCGCTTCCCCGACGTGTTTCATCTCTTACCAAATATTTACTACGTAATTTGCTCTGGTAATCCGGAGATCCGGTGTCTAGACTAGGATGGCAATATCTTGTAACCAAAGTTAAAGTTAAGTATTAAATTACTTCATGTTAATATCCGGATTATTTTTTTCGTCTGGTTTACAAGGGCCTCTCTAATTATCTAATCTGTTTATAGAGTCCCTTATTTACCAAGGGTTCATTAAAGATGAGGCAACAGCGGTGGTGTTTAAACCAGCAGACCAGGAAGTAATCCAGGGATCGTAAGGAGAACAATAGAGGATCTCTGGTCAACTAGTGGCTCATACTTAATTACATTCTCTTCCTCCAGAGGTTATTCACTTCAGATATTCTATCGATGGATAGGGAGTAACCTATGTGAGAAGAGAATGACTTAATTGTTAATCGGTAAATAAATGAAATGATCACAAGAACTATTATGTTATTGAAATATTTAATCTACCATTATCGATAACGGTACACATCTTCCATTTTAAAAGATGCATAAGATCCATAAATAAGATATTGGGCAAAGAAGCATATACATAACTCGAGACATAAAAATAACAACACATTTTACTGAAGATTACATACACAGATATAGATATATCACTGAAATATAAGGCATCGAAATGCACTTAATAAATACAAATAAAAAGATCAGTTAGTTCCACACTCACAACATTAGATACAGAGATCATTGTTTATAGTATCACATAATACACTTTTGCAATTCTTGCAAAATAAACAGTTCATATTCTCATGGTTACAGTTTCGAGGCTTTGTTTCAACACGAGGTGTTCAGTCTAATAGGAAAATTACCTTCATCTCTTTATAAAACATAACCTTTTGTCTACAAAGACATCCTCCCTTGACCGAAAGTATAACATCAGCGTTGAGTCGTGATTCATCGGGTTAATCGATGAAGAGCTAGCAAACAGAATGTGTTCACTGAAGTGTCGTAAAATCTGTTTAAGTTACCAATGTAGTCCAATCAAGTTCTTGTAAAGTATTTACCGTATCTATGGTTTACATCAATACGATGATCTCGAACTGAAAACAAGGCATATGCATTTAGTAATTCATTACCAGCTAACGTATTTAATAATCATGCAATGATTTTTGTCACTATTTATATTGGTACAAAGTATGAACATGAATTGTTTAAGTTATCTTGCTTGTCTATGACTGACATTATGAAACATTAATATTTGATGCTATAAGAACATAATGTAAACTTTATTTTGCAATATACACGAGTATATGTGATATTACCTTTTTGAAGAGTAATTAAGGTGTAAAAAGCCACTTCAGGAGATATTGATAATGATAATGAATTTGAATTTGTATTGCGCCTACACTTCAATAATACATTTACATATAAAACTAACTCTTATTTGGAATACACGCCATGTAGATAGTGGACACATACAGCAGTGCCATATTCGAGATCATTCCATCTGCAACAGTACAATTTGTTGTACTTCTCGGGACGGGTTCCTTGGGGGATTCGAATCGACACGCGCAGAACCTGACATCATTCGCCAGCGCTGACTGTCCCAACTGAGACCTCGACAGAAACGAGGTCCAACAATACCTCTGACAGATGTGAAGCGGAACAGTAAACAGGTCATTCGGAAAACTATAGTGATACGTGATGGTTATGCATACAGTGTACACTGTGAAACAACAGTATAGATTGTTAATATAAGTGTAGTAATATATATATAATTGTATATGGTATCATCATTACATTTGTTGACTACACCCTACTCACATCCAAATCAGCACCGCGACAAACACAAACACGTATAATACCCCCAGACAGAATTATTTGAACACCATAACTGGACCTTATCGATACAGCACCTGTTTAGTTCTTCGTATTTACCAAATAAATTAAATTTGGGACGAGGAGACGAACAGCCAAGTTACGACCTTTTTGTCTGCGATCCTCAATTCACAAATTGTTTTTGTTCAGATATGTTATGTTTACCTTTGCAACATCGTATTCCACCTACACGACTTTGCATCGCACAACTCGAACAAGTCAGCAACAGATGAAGGATTGATGATGCCAACAACACTAAGCACCATAGAAATACGCATATCTTCACCTCAGCATAGCAGAGTATGAAACGGAGCAACATGACCCTCATGCCTAAACACCCCATGACAAGGGTGACCATTATAATTGTGGTAACAGTTTATGATCACCTCAGCCCAATGAGTTTTGAGCAAGGTTGTGGTGTACGAAACAGGTTAGCTGCAGTGGTCAATGTACTATCCTTCAATTAGCTATATGGAACTAATGACCCGCTCAATCTAGTACAGGTTGAGGCCCTTGCAGCACAGTACAATTATCTCAGGTGACGAATCTTGATTTTAATAATTATTAAATATAATAATTAAATATTTACTAAAACATATGAAATGAGTAAATAGTCTAATATATTTGGTTATATGGGTAACTGCAAATTTAAAAATCCCACTTGTGGATTTTAAAAAATATCTTCAGTCCTCAGTCCTCAGTGGGCGACATTAGCACGGGACGAACGACGTGTGAAAAGGTTATTGAGGAAATACAAGTATTTACAGTGACAGCAAGAGAAAGGAAACATTCCCGCCATCCCAATAAGACAAGACAACACCATTCTCTACTAACCACAGTGACCATCTGTGCAAAAGCCTTAAATACCACACGGAATGATAACACCGAAAAGGCTTTATCGAATCACCCAAAGTTCTATTGGGGCAGATTGACACTAGAAAATCAGTGAGCCACAGTATGTTAATAATCTCTATGTACAGTGAAGATCGATCATACATACCTGTATGCCAGCTGCAGTGAGTTACAACAAGCAGTAGCCTCTTGTAGAAATAAGGAAGAATATACTATCACCTCGTGTCCATCCCTGTTCATCATATACGCGCTAAGATACGTTAACATCATCTAAGATATCTGTAGGGCCTAAATTGACGAAGTTCTCTTACCACCAGTGGTTCACGAACATCAGAGAGCTTCGAAAATCTAGGTCACTAAATACTTGTACTGTTTTTATATTTCAAGTTTCTACTAGTTTTTTTTAACTGTTCGTACCTTTGTCACAAACAAATAATATATTATACCAGAGCAGATTCTTAATGCTGAATCTCAAGAATGATATGGGTTATTTGACATGTCTCTTTACATATGGTATATAGACAGTAACATTACCATCAACCTTGTTTATAAGATGTACGTTATATGATATATTTGAATGATATAGGTTTAAGTGTTTGGTGTGGCTTCTACATCTAAAATGATGTATGTAAAATTTGCAAGTTTAGTTATAGGGGAGGGATAATCGAGTCAAACTCATTCTAATCCTGCTTAGGATAGCTAATAACACGTACGCTGTTTTTTTGGTTTCCTATATCAATATCAAATATCAAAATCTTTATTTCGGCATAAAGGCAACAAGTATATCTAAAAAAATCAAATAAACTGACAGGCAAAGTAAACTATACACTTTTTAGAATGAAATTATGGACATTTTATATTATTGATGTTGACAGTAAGCATCGGATACACAGGGCCTTAACATTAACTTTTTTCAAAAGTTGAACTAAAACCATATTAAGACATTTTGGAGAAAATGGAAACTATTGATAATCACGTGACCTTCGATTCATACTGATGTAAAGTCACGTGATACATAGGTTAAATTGCTACACATTATTAATGTTAGCCATCCCATCTGTGAAAACACACCTAAAACCCGTCAAAAGTAACACCAGAAAAAACATGAAGAATTTCTGAAATTTGACAAAAGCTGGACAACGGATACCAAAGCTACAAGAATCGCCCTTGTTCCTGCATTTCTAATGTCAATGTGTCGTCCCATTACAGCCGAGCTGGGGAGACATTTGACAAGCCCAGAACACAAAAAAAACATGAAGGCTGATATCTGCTTGCGTTAGACCGCCGCCAACGCTATCTCTGAGTGACGTCGTTGACGGCGACCACCAAAGATCGGTCACTATCAGACGTGCACCAGAAGACCTTGAACTGTTAGAGTCGAAGTTTTTCGACTGTTCAATAGACAGCGGCTGACCGCTGAATTTTGATATATGGCTAATGTCATTATGGCTGTGACAACGTCGGTTTTGCATGATAAGTTACAGCTAAAATGATTTCTATTTTCTCAAAACTTGTCCCTGATTGAACGACTGTCAGACGGTCCACAATGGCGTGTTAGAATCAAACCACACCCTCCAGTTCATGAACAAGCGTCGATGCAGGTTTTGAAAGAAAGAAACAGCTGTCAGGTGAAGTCACAAGACATTTTTAATTATCGATCAGACAGTGCGTTGACACACGAATCGACCACATTTGGCACCCATGTGGCACATTTTACAAATTGAAAGACTTAAGGGAATAGAAAGCATTAAAAGAAACGTGTTTTGGTCGTGATTTTCAACCCCTACATCATGTTTTCCGAGATGAACGAAGTATCCAAAGTACCTTATCTCAAACTTCTACCATAGTTAGTTTTTTAATTATTGTGATTTAAAAAGAGGTGTTCACTTTCTTTTGCCTGCTAGTTTATGTTCTTTTTTAATTCAATCTTTTATTGTCCTTAATTCGAACATTATAAATTTTCATTCATTCATTGCAAACTTTTATGCATTACTATCCATTTTCAAGCATGTTCAGAGATTGAAAATCAATGTTAGCACAAATTGTGATAGAAATTATGTCAATATATATAGAATTGATTAAGAAACAAAGCGAGCAGGTATAAAATATTGACGTTTAGATATAAATTCTGTAAAGCCGACTGAAATTCCCATTGTCACATTTGCAATTTTGACAAAACAGATTATCCCAAATTGTGACCATTAGGTTTAAAACAGTTTCACTGAGTACTTGCAAGTGAACCGATGGTAAGTGATTTGAACACCTGTGTGCACGTACTTTACTGCCAGTGTACTTGTATCGACCTGGAGAACCATAGTTAAATGATGCAGTATTGATACTACATACCTATTTATTTCACGACATTCACAATGCCCTTGGGTAGAAACACACAGAGGGACAGTGACTGTTCGAAGCACCCACTAAACACAAGGAAGATTACAAGAGGAGTTTTATCAAGCAGTAACTGCTCATCTCTTTCTTCAAATACCTCTGGTAGAATAGGTCGAGTCACCGCGACCAGCTTCAATACGGCAGGGTACGCTTACTTACAAGTGAACGGCTGGGAAGAATTATAGTTAAATGGTACGAGGATTGATATTACGGCCTGTTTATTTCACGACATACACACTGCCCAAGGATATGACAAGGAAGCTTACAGAAGGAGTTTTATCAAGCAGCAACTGGTTATCTCTCTCTTCAAATTCCTCTGGTAGAATATGACTATCTAGGCGAGTCACTGCGACCAGCTTCAGTACGGCAGGGTCATTACCTGGTCAGCTGAACTGTCTGCAGTCTCTGATTTGTTCTCACGGGAAGACTACTGTCCTGACTACTGTATATCTTCGATCTTTGTGGCAGAGAGCAGACAGTGTGCTTCAAGTAATTCCTTACTATTGGCAGTAAAGGGAATTGAATACTTGATTTGTCTTAGCAAACAATAACGCCACCGGCTGGTTAAATCTGGAAATCATCATAACAATGTCAATACATAACAAAGAAATAATGTTTAATCTCCTGTTCATTTATACTTTATATGTATGTGTATGTAATCTATGTATATCTTAGACATGCATTGTCATGCATAAGCTATTGATATGTCACTGGAAGATTACATACAACATACGCCAACTGATTCCAGTCTATATGTCGAGAAAGGAATTGAGTGCAAGATAGACTGAATGAACCTTTGCTTACACGTTATAAACGATGTTTAAGAAACGCATGTAGACCTACTTCTAAATCGATTTATTCTGTGTCGATATCCTTTCCTGTATATGTTCGATCTGTGTGGCAGAGAGCAGACAGTGTGCTTCAAGTCATTAAGTCAGTCATTGTATTTCCTAACTATTGACAGTGAAGGGGAATGAAAAATTGATAAGATTTAGCGAAAGGCATCGTCTTGTTACATCTATAAATACTTAGATATCTTTAACAACAGTAGAACAATTTCAATACATAAACAAAGAAATATAATGTTTAATCTGTGGTTCATTATGCTTTGCATGCAAGTGATTCATAGCTCTACCGAAAATATTACGATAACATACTGAGGTGTTTTATTGTAAACTATGTTTACATTACATATACATTGCAGTTCAGAAGTTATGTGAATGTCACGGGAACATGACGTACGACATACGCCAATAAATTCCAATCTCTATGTCGAGAATGGGATTGCACTGACTGCAAGATTTACAGAGTGAACCTGTGCTGGCGTTGTTTTACCAATGCATAGGTGTAGACCTACTTCTAAATCTATTGATTCTGTGTCAATCGATGACGAGAGTGCACCGTGATTAAAGAATGTAGTTCGTCTGGCCATGTGTTGCTAAGACGAGGCCTGACAAGTGGAGAAGAATCATCACTTCTACACAAGCAACATCAACGCTCAATTAGCTAGCAAAGGTTTCCGAGTTCATGGAGCGAACACATTGCTCTACTTTCCCGCATTGATAGTAATCCAGATGGAGCTTCTCGTATTTAACATGGACGGACCATTACACCTATAACATGGGTTATCGCTGTTATTGGTGGTAGACAATCCAATTTGGGGATTCTAAGGGAGATGTGATTCAAAAACAAAGCCAAAGTACTTACTGTGCGAACAACACACATACTTTAATCAATCAAATGTACTAAATACAATATATTTATTTTCGTTATGACTTTGAAAGTTAAAAATTTTTATGAATACATTTTACGCACATGAAGTTTATTAATCGTTCTGGTGGCAGTTGGGCCTTTTTGCACTATGGCCAAACCACTTAATGTCAGCAACACAAACTGGCTTAATTTTGTAGGGGTCATTACATATTCACCCAAATGTCTTAATAGAACTTGTGTCTTCAACTCTTTGTCCATTACTACCAATAATACGATTCATTAAATTGACAGGGGATATACACTTAAGGAGAAATGGGACCCAGAAATCGAACTCGCTTACGGCAACATTTTGCGACAACAATTTATCTTTGTGAATAAGTCTTAAAATATATGGATTACGTTGTGTTGGACATAGGTTTATCTGTACACTAACGGGGAGCGCTTAAATTTACCATAACGCCTTTATAACGGTCATTTTACGACATGCCGCATAGCGTGCATAGCGTTACCGTCACCTATATTCGCGGTAAATATGTTACTACGTGTGTTATTCGAATTACATGCGTATCTTAAGCTAGTGACGAATTTAAATAGCCTGGTATAATCAACTGATAGTTATTCTTTCATCGTGCACTCTTAGATTGATCATATATTCAACAATGATTACACAGTAGGCCGTCAAAGTTACACTTGAAATCATCAAAACTGCCTTGACGTCAGGTTTTTACGTTTATGTAGGTAATTTAAAAAATGACGTTAAAGTGATGAAAAACGTTCGGTGACCCCCTATTATTATTTCTGAATTCGTTTGTTCAGTTAACTGCGCACATCATATTAAAGTATTAGCAATATCTAAAAGATGTGTGTTAGTGACAAATCCTGTTGAATATGCGAAACACGATGATAAAAAATGCCGTTTTTAATTAAAAAGTGCTTAATTTAATTTTGTTTCTCTTTCCAGCGTCATTCATTTTTAAAATATAGATTTGCTATACATCCCCAAATGTGACTGAAATGTTTCTGAAAGGATTCGGAGTTTATTCGTTGACAGCGAGCGCTTAATTTAAATACATCAAATCAGTCAAAAATGACGTAATTTGTTGGGTGTATTATGATTAATGCCGACAACTCTTTAAATCGTCCGGTGACCCCCAAATTTTCTTACATTTTTGGGTAAAAGATATAATAAACTTGCTATTTTGAAAAAATAAACGAATTCTAAAATATTTGATTTCATCGTCCCATCTCTCCTTAAACACTTCTGTGTTTGAGTTAGACTAGGACAGATTATGGATAAGATGAAAGCAAGAGGCATTTTTTAGAAGGATTTGGTATCCAGTCTATCTTACCTATTTAAAGGGTGCAGCTCATATCTAATTCATTTGTGATCAGCATTTAAAAGATGTTTGAGAAAGTCAAATTTAAAAAAATTATCAATAAATATACAGGCGCATTTTATGAAATACCATTCACACTTAATACCATATGAGGAGACTATGGCGGCCATTTTGTTTTTTCAAATTTGAGGGTTATATATATATTTTCTAACTTGGTTTTCAACCTAATCATGATCAGTACCCTTTGAATGCCCTATAAAACACTCTTACTACTTTTTAACATGTAGAGATTCAGTAATAAACGAAAACAATGTGATCAGCTGCCATTATTTTGTTAAATTTTGGGCGGCCATTTTGTTTTTCAATTTTGAAGGTCAAAAACACTTTTTTCAGCTTGGTATCCTATTTGTTCATAATCAGCACCCTTTAAATAGGTAAGATAGACTGGATACCAAATCCTTCTAAAAAATGCCTCTTGCTCTTTTATTTGAGCCCTTTTTCAGAATTGGGCCTAGGCTAAGTTCAATTATCTACGTAATTCTACTTTTCAGGCTGTTTACCTTCCTGTTGTTGTCAATATAAAGTTATGATTTAATTGTTAATATACATCAAGCTAGTTGCAATGTGACTTTTTCACAACAATATATGCCTTTATGTTTTTGTAATGGGTTCACATATCTACCACTATTCGCTGACAGACCATGCGTCTATATACATCAATTATACATATCTTCCTGAATGTGAAGTAGATCGTATTATGGCGAAAAGCACATCACCTTCCACCATTTCAGACAGTGCTCTCAAATGAAGACAAATGAGATGACAAGAATTCCTCTCTCAACCTTCTTTTCGTCCCTCTAATTGGATAAAACAGAGAATGGACAACCATTTAAACATAGTAAAACTTGAAAAAGAAGTTTCCAAGATTCATCGAAATTATTACGATGTTTAGATGAATCGTTTTAAGCGAATATAACGTCTACTAACATGAACGTAAGGATATCCTACCAAAAGAAAGGTTGAGTTTTGAAAATCAGCTTTTTTTTCTTGAAACTGTGAGCTGAAAGTGCATAGCACCGTTTGGTGGATGAAAGAGTATTGTTGAAACTTACAGTGAATAATTGTGTTCACTACAAAAGATATTGCCATCACTGCAGGAATAAATGATGTGTTCCCTCTCACGCTAGTGTCAAATGTTATGGAAACATTAAAAACTGAACTTTATGTTGTAAAAAGGGAATAACTGGAAATGTGTCTGTTAATATTTCCATACCCAAATATCAGACAATTAAGAAACAAAATTAAGCTACGCTGTGTTATTGATTTGTTTTGTTTTGTCTCAAATGTACATGTATATGTTGCGTGTCCACGCCTAAGTAAATTCAATTTTTTGGGTTTTGTTATGTCAAAATGACTCATTTATTATAGATACAAAAGTGATCTATGTAAGCCAGTACGTAAAGTCTGATGGCTTTTAAAGGATGATTCTTACGGACAATTAAAGTCTTCAGGAACATCATCGCAGGTGTCCATACTTGAGTAATAAGGGAGAACTTCAAACAAAATACGCATTGCCACTGCGAAATCATCTGCTTGTCGCTGGTCTTAATTAAGGAATATCTTTAGTTCATGAAATTATCAGCTTTCCTAATTGGTAATACGTATTGATGTTATTCCCTGGGTAAGGTTTTTTAAAATAAAGAATTAGAGTACAGCCCTGTGCAGTGTTCGGTCCTTTTAAATTCTGCATAACTTTGAAAACTCAAATTATCGTCAGCATTAAGAATCAAAGAATATAACTATCAAATTTGTTTGCAACAGAAATATCTAAAAACAAAGCCTGAATATAGATGAAACCCTTCTTTAGTTACCCATGGTACCAATATCAGACACCTAAGCTCTTATACAAAAGATCAAAACCGATACCCAGCATTACTTAACTTGCTGCGTTCACCTTACTTCAGAAATATATACAAATTTGAAAGCAGTTCTTTAATATAATAGCTCATGCCTTCTAAATCTTCATGAATTTGATTAATCACACGTTCTATTGATTCATTAGGTTCTTGTCAATAATCAATAATTCAAACAATGAATGCTAAATGTACTTGGGCCGTTGGCCTTATACCGAAATAAAGATTTAAAACAATTTTGTTTATAATGTTCAGAAGAAAACGTTACGTGTCCTTAAAGGTGCAGTCAGTTTTCATTACACCAACTATCAGGGGACTAGTCAAGAGAAGTAACCATTAGCACAATAATTAAGAATTGTATGTCAATGTAAGATATTTTTAGTATGCAATGAATGCATTTTTACCTCAAATGATTTCTTTGAAGCACAAATATTGATATTAAAACACAAAGTTTGTTCTTGCTCTGGCAAACCTCTACGTTAAACTATTAAGTTCATTTAAGTTTAAAAGTGAAGCTTTAGTATATCAAACGTAGAGTACGTTGTAAGTTGTTACTCACACAAGTCATTAACTCAGCTTGGTAATTTCCGCTTTAGTATTGTAATGTCAATTACAAAATCAGTTGTATTTTATTTAATGAGAAGCTATGCTTATCTAAGATGCATGATCGATTTGTGGTCAGACCAAACCATTTGCAAAACAGAACACATGCATGTTCTTAATGGTATTCATGCCAGGTTCTTGTCTGACAACAATCTCACCTGTTTTGAAACTTGTTCCGTTATCAATTCATTATTGTCGTTTCATAAAACCATAAGGGTATTTGTTACTGATCAATAAATGCATTTAAATTGAACAGACACATATATTCTTTGTGAAGGTAATTTTAACTGCAATTAAAACCATGTGAGACATCATCAGGCATACAGGAATTCGGAGGCTAGTGCATCTTTCATTTGAAATTTGTAATCTGTCCCATTTTGATTCTTGATTGAGGCAGACAGTACTAATATACAGTTTGTTTCAAATCGAGTTTATGATTTAGCATCAAACAAGTGAGAGTAAATTGATATTTTATATGTCTATATGAATGCTGTAGCCGACCACATGGTCTTGTTTCTTCGATTCTCTCTAAACAACTTCCAAGTCAACGTTACTATCCTGCAAACATCTTCATCAGGCAAATCAAACACTACTGTAAAAATAGTAAAAAATGGAAACAATTGCACAGGCTAAGCAATTCCAGTTAAAATATGTGTCTTGACCCTGTGCTAACTGGGCCATATCAGCTTATAAACTCGGCCTCTGAGACTTCGACAGAAATGAGATCTAACAAAAAAAGCTGTTCAATGTATATCAGATGACAAATCATGAATTATTATTTGACCGATATGAAGTATTTAATGCCAAATATGATATAGGTAAACATTCTATTGTACTTGTTATGTGTCATATAGTTGGTTTTTAATTTGAGTTTATTGAGATCATTTTTTTTATGATCTTCATATTTGCGGAACTGTAGAATCTCAGTTGATTGTATTGACACGGAAGAACCAACTGTGAAATGGTCATGTGTGGAAGGAAACACCCTCGTCATCTGAAGAAGACAAGCAAAAACACTGTTCTCTTCTAACCACAGTGATCATCCTATCAGCCAAAGTGAACAACACTATGTAAAAAGCAGCTATACCAGTGAAGTGCGATCATATTTATATGCATGTCAACCCCAATGACTTTCAACAAGTAGAAGACTCTTGCAGAATAAAGATGAATATCCCTTCAGATCTATCCTTGTTCATCATATACAATCTAAGATACGGTAAGATCAGCTAGAATATCTGCAGGGCCAGGATGTTTCAGTACTATAACCATGAACATATATGTTGCAGGAAATTTACGTCCATGGTTGAGTTTATCCTCCACTGTATCGTAAAATGTCAGAGAATGGATACATGTGCAAAAGTGTCACCAAATGCCATTTTCAGCTACAAACGACCATGTTAAAAGAAACATTACAAAGTGAAAAGGACATAACTGACAATGATCGACAATTTCAGATCATGTCAAATGTAACAAAGGTCATGGAAAATTTTCAAATGTTAATTTTAATTTTTTTATGTTTCAACAAATATTTCTGCCAATATGTTTGATGATATTCCCATACACCAAAAAAAATAGATAACTTGGCCAAAAAAGCTGTCAGGTTTTATAGATAAGCAAATCTGTTTTGTCCCTGCAAAACTTTTATTTTATGTGCCCAGGCCTTAAGAAGTGTAATTCTTTGTGTTTTGTAATGCCAATATGACACATTGATTACAGATACAAATTTAGAGTACATGTAATCTATGTAAGGCAGTCTGTACAGTATTATGAAATTTCAGTAATGATGCTAATAGTAAAGACAATTGATATAACAAGTAACGTTTGTGCAGGTATCCTTACAAGAGTAGTGCAGAAGAACTCTTAACAGAAAAAAGTATTGCAGCCAAAATCCTATATGCATGTCGCCAGTCTTAAAGGGGCAGTAGCACGATTTTTCAAATTTTAATTTTTCAAATTTCCTATTTATATTGATAGTTAATGTCATTTATATTAACTTTAGAGGGTAAAACATCTTATTACACAAACCAATTATCCGTAGTGGTAATAACTGTGTTGCGTGTAAAGAAAAAATTGCATGGCGGCCATTTTATTGTGAACACAATTTAATCATTTCGCATTACAAAAACGATTCCCATGGCATTATCGAACCATGTACAATAATTTTTAACTTGATTTTCCGAAGAGAGAATAGTCTTTTACTATTGGTGACATTATTTTTCAAATACATTTCATTGATTTATTTGAGCGAAAAAACGTGCTACTGCCCCTTTAATAAGGAAACTTCTTTAGTTCATGGAATTACCAGTTTTTATATTTTGTCATACATATTGTTTTTCTTCCCTGAGCAGCACATATCATAGTTATTACAACAGGGATAATGCAGCCATGTAGATTTTCGGACTGTGTAAATATTGCATAACCTTTTATCACATCTCGGCTACTGAGCTAATATGTACGTCAGTATTGAGAATCAAAGAATGCTTGCTACAATACATAGCCACATAACGTTAATATCATTAACCATGTACTTATAAGTGAACCGATGGTAAGTGATTTTAACACTTGTGTTCAAATATGTTACGACCTGTTCGCTTGTACCAGCCTAAAGAATTATAGTTAGATAATACTAGGATCGATACTGCGGTCTATTATTTCATGACATATATAGTGGTCGAGGATAGTAAAAAACCGAGGGGAAGTGATTATCAGTAACCCCCCTAATCACAAAGAAGCTAACAAAAGGAGTTTTATAAAGCAGCAACTGCTCATCTCCATGCTCTGGTAGAATATGACTATCTAGGCGAGTCACTGCGACCAGCTACAGTACGGCAGGGTCATTACCTGGTCAGCTGAACTGTCTGCAGTCTCAATTGTCCTCACAGGAGGACTACTGTCCTGACTACTGTATATCTTCGATCTGTGTGGCAGAGAGCAGACAGTGTGCTTCAAGTCATTAAGTATTTCCTTACTATTGGCAGTAAAGGGAATTGAATACTTGATTTGTTTTAGCAAACAATAACGTCACCGTCTGGTTACATCTGGAAATACTTAGATGCATTTAACATCAGCTTAACAATGTCAATACATAACAAAGAAATAATTTTAAAAATAATCTCCTGTTCATTCATGCGTTATATGTAAACTCACGTGCAAAAGAAACGTCCCCATACAAAGTACAAGATATTTCAATCGACGGGCGATAAATGCGACTGAAACAGCGTTACATCATGTCTTCAGAACCCAACAATACTAAATATGAATTTTCAAAACATTATCTATTCATAACTCTGACGAACACAGAACGAAAGAAATGGTCGTTTTGGAATCTCCTTAACTAGACGAGATAGAAGCCTCAAAAAGCTAGTTTTGGCTTGTTTTGTGACGTCCTACAGTAATGACACAAGGTTATTTATGTTGTATACTGTTTTCAAAATGTGGGACGTTGCTTTTGCTCGTGAGTTTATGTGTATGTAATCTCTGTATATCTTAGACATGCATTGTCATTCATAAGCTATTGATATGTCACTGAAAGATTACATACAACATACTGATTCCAGTCTATATGTCGAGAAGACAATTGGATGCAAGATAGACTGAATCAACCTGTGCTTATACGTTATAAACGATGTTTAAGAAACGCATGTAGATCTACTTTGAAGTCCATTGATTCTGTGTCGATCGATGACCTGAGTGCACCGTGATTGAAGAATTTAGTTCGTCTGGCCATGTGTTGTTAAGACGAGACCTGGCAAGTGGAGAAGAAGCATCACTTCTACACAAGCAACATCAACGCTCAATTAGCTAGCAAAGGTTTCCGAGTTCATGGAGCGAACACATTGCTCTACTTTCCTGCATTGATAGTAATCCAGATTGAGCTTCTCTTATTTAACATGGACGGACCATTACACCAGCACGTATATCATGGGTTATCACTGTTATCAGTCGGAATTGATTGTAGACAATCCAATTTGGGGCTTCGAAGGGATATAGGATTCAAATTCAAAGTCAAAGTGTGCACTAACAACAGCTTGTAAATCGTTGTGATGATAGTCGGGTTGTTGTCCTTTGGTTGCCAATAGAAAGTTTTAATTATTGTTACACGACATGTCACCAGCAAAGAAACCTTTTTATCCCACCGGTATGTAATACCGTGGGATATAGTCATCCCCCCGTCCGTCTGTCCGTCCGTCCGTCCGTCCGTTATCATTTCGTTTCCGGATCAGAACTAGAAAACCATTCATGATATCTTTCTGAAACTTCCTATGTGTATTACCCACCTACTGAAGTGGTGCCTTTTGACATTTTGAGATTTCTGAAAAAAAAAGGTTTTACAAATTATGTGGGACCAGTGGGATATGTCATCTTCTGATGACTCTTGTTACAACAATACCAGCATTTATGTTTTTGTAATGTGCTTTGCAGAGACGTCGTTGACACAATTTCAATTTCTACATCAATAAATATCTTCGTGAAAGTATTACTGAACGTGAAACATATCGTATGATTGCGAAAGCACATCACCTCACACCATTTCAGACAGTTCTCTCCAAATGAAGACAAATGGGATGACAAGAAATCTTCACGCAACGATTCCTTCTTGCTTCTAATGGAATAAAACAGATAATGTGCAATCGTTAAAAAATTGTTAAACTAGAAAAACATAACCATTACGTTTATATTGCAGTTTTTATGATGTATTTGTTTTCTGAAAAGAACTAAGGATTTCCACCTGAACAGGTGAGTAATAAAAAATGTGTGTTCCATTAAATCGTGAGCTAAAAGTGGATAGCTGATGTGATGAATGATGATCCAAGCCGTGTATTGTATCTGGAAGTGTATCCTTTTGTTAATTTCAAAAGATATTGTTGACACTACCAAAGTTGATTAATTATCTTAACACACTGCCGAAACACAATATCCTAACGTCACAGCAATTTGTTTAGAGTTTTAATTATGAGATTTTCCTTCTCACGCTAGTGTCAAATGTAACTGTGTTATGCAAAATTTTAAAATAAAATTTATGTTGAAAAAAAAGAATAACTGGAAATGAATTTGATAATATTCCCATACACAAATAAAGTTGACAATTTGGCAAATTATTCATTAAGCTGCCCTGCGTTATCGATTTGTTTTGTTTTATCTCTGCCAAATTTATATTTTGCTGTGTCCACGTCCATTATTTGGGTTCTGTAACGTCAAAACACATTAGTTACAGATTCAAAAGTAAGCTATGTAAGTCTGTTTTATCGAATAAATGTTCAATCATGTTGCTTATGGACAATTGAAATATCGAAAACTGAAAGCATCAGTTACGTATGTGATGGTCTCTTTACACGGGCAATGAAGAAGAACTCTAAACAGAATAGGTATTGTAACCACAACCTTATCTGCATGTCGCCGGTATTAATAAAGGAACTTCTTTAGTCGTGAAATGTTCAGTTTTCGTATTGATATTATTCCCTGAGTGTTAAACAGCATGGTTAGTTATGGCAGGTATCCTGTGGCAAAGTCCGGGCCTTTTATATTTTGCATAAGCTTACATTTCGTCTAACGAACTGCAACTCTCATCAAATATGTTTGCAACAGGGATTTTCTGAAACAAATGGTTGATGTTAAATGAACTCAAGATAACCACTAGTACTAATATCTTATACATAATCTTTTATGTAAACAAAATATATATAAAAATATATATCCAAAGTCATTAAACGTACAACTTTCACCTTCTGTCGGTGTGTGTGGGACTAGTCCGAGAAGGAACACACTAACGTTAAGAATTGTATTGTCATTATGAGACTAGTTATTTAAGTATTTTTTTTTACCTCAAACGATTTCCTTTAAGCACAAATTTTGTTATTTAAAAGGCAATTCATTTAAAGTTCATTCAATGCCATGTTCGATAGAACCAACATTTCAAACACAAAGCAATTTCTTGCCCTGTCAAAACATCAACGTTAAAGCATTAAAACTATTAAGGTTAATCTTAAAGAGAAATATTGTCACTGATGAAAAGGAAATTGAAAATTACAAGTTTAAAAGTGAACCTTTTATAAAATAACCAACGTAGATTACGTGGTGTGTTGTTACTCAAAAATGTCATTAATGCTTTTCTAAGATGCACAAGTTATTTGTAATCAGGCCAGATGTTTACGAAAGCGAACAGTTTTATGTTCAAAACAGTATTCACGTCAGGTTTTTGTCTGACATCAAAACTCATTTATTTTCAAAATGTTGCTTGATTTAATCCTTAGGATATGTGTTACTGATCACGAAATGCATTTAAATTGAACAGACAACGGTATTCTTTATGAAACTCGCATTTACTATTATTCAAATCATATGTATATATAGTTATCCAACCGGTATGTAATACCGTGAGATATAGTCGTCGCCCTGTCCATCCGTCCATAATCATTTCGTTTCCGGAGCAGAACTAGAAAACCGTTCATGATATCCTTTTGAAACTAACCATGTGTGGTGTCTTTTGATATTTTTTAGATTGTGAATTTTTTTTCGTGTCCATAAAAACGTGTTAGATGTGGACTTTGTTCAGAGATAGGTTCTTTTCCCGTGCATTACTCCAATATTCTTCATCATATCTTCCTGAAACTTTGTATGTGTATTACCCGGCCACAAACTGAAGTGGTGACTTTTGATATTTTCAAATTTATGAAATTTTTATTTTTTTTACGTTTCCGTAGAAACGTTTTTGATTTTTACACAACTCCAAAACTCTTCATCAAACTTTGCATGTGTATTACCCACTAACTGAAGTGGTGCCATTTGATATTTTAAGATTTCTGAAATGTTTTTGTTTCCTTTTCCATTGAAACCCGTTGATTTGAACTTTCTTCAGAAATAGGTCTGCTTCCGGAGCAAGCTCCAAAACCCTTCATCATACCTGAAACTCAACATGTGTATTACCCACTTACTGAATTACTGTTGTAGATATACAGTTATCTGGCAAAGATGTGTTTTAAAAATTATGTGGGACCGGTGGGATATGTCATCTTCTAATTACTCTTCTTGTCATCTCGTTAGCTCAGAGAAACCATCCATATTTCATTTGAAATTGTGGAGCGAGAGAGTGAGTGTTTTGGAGGTGGGAGTTTCCTGAAATTGTACATTAACATTAGACAGCATTATTTCCTTCAAATACACATATGTGGTTCCTTTATATGTGGTTCCTGACTTGGTGATGCATCCATAATTACATTATGTTATTGGTATAGTCATCCCCTTTTAGAGCTCAAATTGAGTATTTAATCGCCTCAAACGTTTCAGAAACAGTTATATGGTCAACTAATAGAATCTGCGTTAATGCAAATAATGATTTATTTTATAACTCACTGCTTTGGAATTAATCTTTACGCAAATGTTATCGTGTCACAGTTGAAAAACATTACATCACTTTTATTGTTGTAGAATTGATTACAAAACAATTGCAACAATCAGATATTTAAATATCCCCTAAGGGATTTCATAACAAAGATAATTGGCTCTTTTGAGACTTTCTGTTCATAGTTTTTGTAGGTACTTCGTAATCATTAATGACGTCAAATATGGAAAAAGGCAACACACCATTTTGTAATAGATTTACGATATACGCGTTTTCTAAACATTATATTTTAAAATAACATTTATGTTTATAAAATGTTTTTTAAACTTTAAATAATAATAAAAAAACCCCCAAAAAAACAAACAAACAAACTTTAAACAATCACGTACAACATTTTGTAAAAAATGATATGATATTTTTGGCATGTATATGATTAATTGTCGTTATCACTCAACAGTTAAGACACGTTCATAAATACGTCGTCACACTTCAGGCAAAATGAGCTTGAACATTCGTGGTCATTGTGAGAGGGCTAAAAGTGCATCAGAGAACTTTACGAGTATGGCCCAGCAATTGAACATGTTCAACACTTTAGACGTACAACCGACGTGGAAAAAATAAAATTCTAAATATCCTGAAGGCAAGAGACCAACAATCATGACACAGTCCTCCCAAATGTGCTTCAAATGTGTTCGAATGAATTTCAAATGTTGCATCCATTTTCCAAATGGTCTGGCTGCATTCTGAAACGCCCGTCTGTATTCTACTCGTTTAATGCACCAAAAAACGTGCAATAAGGATCCAAAATGTATTCCAAATTAAAACAATTGACTGAATCTGGTTGATTGATATAAATGTAGAGTAAGTGTAAAGGGACCTTATGATGCCATTCGGAAACAATTTGCTGATGGACTCATTTTATCAGGAAAAGTATCATGGAAGTTTATTCGGCAATCTCTTAAACGCTTTCACAGGTTACTGCTACCAAACTATCAATGAGGTTGGGATATTGAACATCTAGCTAATCAAGTAAAGGTGTTTCCTGGTGTCAATACGACAGTATGTTTATGACTACTGGGATCGTGTCCTGTTAGCTACATTGTTCTTATAAACACTTAATTGTCACAACCAAATTATTTACATCCCACGTGGGATTTGGTACTAATTGAAACACTTTTATATTAAGAATTATATAAAACAGTCAGGCTTTGAAGAAAATTAAATATATAGTTGAGCAAAATGAATATGTCAGGGCATCGTAAATAATGATCAATGTTCTGAACAAAACGGATATTGTTTACAGTAAATAATTATATGCCTTAACATTACTTTGTGAATCCTGAACATTAAAAGCTTATAGACGATGATGATGACGAGATACTGGGATAACTCATTGAGAAGACACTATTCCCATATAATTTCATTGCCCTATTTATTTATAGACGGCTACCAAACATTACTGCCTGCAGAACAGTTCCCTACTGCAGACAAAGTTTCCTGGCTGGAATCGAACCTCTTGATCGGAAGCCGAACGCGCTAACCACTGCACTATCCCGCCCCCTGTATAGACTGAGTTATCTAACATTTTTTATCACATCTGCAATGGTACATTTCTTTTTACATTTTCGGGACGAATATCCTACTGAATTGGAGCCCACAACCTCAGTGTCAGAGCCGTTTGATCTATCAGTAGAAGCGATGGAACCGCCCGTACAAGTACATGAATGTACATCTTTCCAGACAGCAGGATCCCCTGCAAGAATGTTCCATATCTAACTGAAATGAATTTTGAAGGCACAAATCCAAAAGAGTTATGTATGCATAGTACATCATTTGTACAAATTGAGACGTATGCCATATATGGAAATGCTGGTACAAATGCATTACAAAGGACGTAAGAGAACTACAATGGACGGCTTTAGATGAGGACTTACGGTATGGTAAACTGTTCTGAAGTTGACCTTGCTAATACAAATATCAGACATACATTGCACATTTATTGTATAGAACACAACCAAGCTAAGCTGCCAGGCAAAAAGGAACAATGGTTACCATTCAATGTTGTCATATTCGAATAAAATAATCATATTAGTGTTATACATGTACATTCGTTGATGCTTTTACGAGACTGTAGACAATGTAACAACATGGCGCATTCCAAGGATCACAGACATCATTTTTGCACATACTGGTTTATTGTATCATGTCATGGTCCTATAAGCAGTTGATGTCGTTGCACTCAACGATGACAATCAATGAGTACTTTGGGCCTATATATAAGAAGTGCGGAACACAATCAATATCAAACGTAAACTCACTGGTATTAAGTTCATTATCGACTTAAACGTGCATAGTACAGGTGCACGTAGTGCAGGAGTTATAAGCAGCAGTTACAGGTCAAAGTGATATTTGTTGCATTGATATTAGTTGCACATTATGTGCTAAAGATTGCATAAATTGAGATTAACTTAACTTAATTTTGTTTTCCCCGTTAAATACTCATCACTGAAAACATATAAACAGAAACAATGCAAAAGCAAGCAGTGATCTTTCCAATTCAACCTCATCTTCGAAATATATCATACAATAACTGACACATGTGCTTGCAATTATTCACATAAACCAATTACGATGCCTAGGCAATGAAGGTATGTTCAACAAAATCCATTTTTTCATCGACAACTCTTTGTTCTGTTTTCCCCGATTTGAGAGTAATCAAAATGGTCATTACATCCATAAAACTTTACCGGTATATAGATTGGAATAATTGTCTAATAACTTGAACACCACAACACTTTACCTAAGCAGATGCCCATGTTTTTCGGATATGTTGTAGATCGTGACAGTAAATTGTACACTTCATGGCAACAAGAATATTCAGCACCGAGGCTGGAGAGTCTACAAAACGACTGTTGTTTGTCTATAACCATCAACTAATAATACACATAGGTTTAACTGTATTGACAGGGTGAATGGTTTGGGAGGAGGTGATTTTACAATATTAATTTACCGCTTCCAGTGAAGCTGATTTCGCACAACTTTGGTTAAATTATCTAACTAAACTTGTTTTCCTGGTTAAATTGAGGACTGGCAATTGTGTAACAAATCAAAGTTCGAATTTTAGGCATCATGTAAAATGAGTAGAAGCATTAAAATAAATCATATCCATATGTTTATGTAATGTGATAATGTAACTCTGCAAAACAAATACTCTCACGTATCATGAATGGCAGAAGTTAATTGAAAACATTGTTGTGTTTTTAATTGCTCGTCTCACGTCAACAATCACCAAGTTACGTCCATATTTAAAATATTTGTATACTTGACTACAGCCATAAAATTATGCATTTCTATAAGAATCGTCTCCATAAGTGATAATGAAACTATCAAGTTTAACTATTAGTTAATTACAATTAAGCTACACTACTACCGTTAGCATATTGGAGTCTTAAACAAAATTTACGTTTTTGTCAATGTTATGCACATCTAATCCGTGCATACATATTAGTTGATATCATTATGAATCCTATCCTGAAATGGTAATATATCCTATGAGCAGAATATGCAATGTTCCTTATATTATTTCAGACCGGTAAATTAAAAAAATAAGACGAATTACATGTCACGTTAAAACCCAGTTCATATTTGCTTCTTCTCGCAACAGAAATGTTCGACACAAATTTCGAACCACTTATATGTTAAAGAATTTTGTCAGTTTGAATATTGAAGTTTCTTTAAGAGACGATGTAACCTACAGTATGTATTTTTTCAACACAAGCATCACGTTTCGGAAACGGATGTAGACATGTTTTTAAAAACTTGTCACGTAGCCGTGGTCAGTAGGCGTATTTAAAGGTGAAATGTGCAACTCGTGAAAAGACTGTGATTGTATAACTTTCACAATGAAATGCTAAGAAAAATAAGTAGTAAGAAGACAATAGCAATATTTACAAGTGGCTTGTCATGATTTAGAAAGCTGTCCAACATCAGAGTCAAATATATCAAGGCTACTCTAAAAATGCGATTTACTCAGGTAAAGAGGAACATATAATCTGAATATAGCTTGTTTTCAAACACTTAAAAATCATTGACCAGCTTGTTATCACCAGTTGTACGACTTTCCATTCGTGGTTAAAGACACAACTGTACATCCTTTTTTAATACAGATAAAAACTACATGTCATATTTGGTGTCCAACAACCTTCTGGGACGTTTCAAACCTTCAGATATAGAAACATATTGGACATTTTGTGTGAATGCTTCACCGATTATAACATTGTTCAGCACCATCTTGAAACCGAAAACTGAAATGACCATTTTTACTTTTCTTTTCTAAATAAATTGATATTTCAGTTGTACTTTTAAACACAATTTGTATTTCTATGGTGGCCATCAAGAGATGCAAGATTATACAAAAACTGATTTCCAGTTTTGTGCACAATGGTTTTTGTACATGCCTATATCTGTGATGTTGTCAGTGGTGTGATACTTGATAGCCGAGAGCAGTAACCATTGATAAATATATGGCTGCAGTGCATCTAAAGTACTTATATTTACCTAAATACCGAATTTACCGCAAAGCACGTGCAATTGCGCCTACTAAACTCACGTGCAAAAGAAACGTCCCCACACAAAAAAAACCAAGATATTTAAATCCACTGGCAATAAATACGATTGAAGCAGCGTTATGTCTTCAGAACCCAACAATACTCAATAGGAATTGTCAAATCAATATCTCTTCATATTATAGAGGAACACACGTTTTTGAAATCTCCTTAACTGGAGGAGACAGAAGCTTCAAAAAGCCATTTTTGGTTTCTGTTGTGACGTCCTACAGTAATGATGCATCGACAAATTTATATAAAAGAAGGTTATTTATGACGACATTTTTATTAATTAAATTTTTGAATTTTAAAAACTTAAATACCAAACATTGTGGCCAAAAACATCTTGAAAAGTTGATTTTAGCACCCCATATGTATTTGTATCAGAATAGATAGAAACATAAAATTATCGGATGTATGAAATTGTGAGTACTTCTTTACAAAACATGTGTCTATCAAATACATTGAGCATCTACTTTCTCCACCATCAATATTTCATTTTATACTCTTTGGGAACGTTTCTTTTGCGCTTGAGTATAGTTAGCCTAAGCTTAAAGGAAAACAAGTTGCAATTGTCACTTAATCTACATCATTTTCGCTTTAGCTGTAATGAAATCCTTTTAGATGGTAAACGAATAAGTTTCCCTAATTGGTATTATGTAATCACCCTAGTCCCCAAGGAAGCAAAAACGAAAACCTAATCAATCACAAGATGCAACTTTGTAATATTGTACAATCCTCGGTGAGCACAAATGCTGCACATATCTTTGCAGCTCGCCTAATAAGCTCGAATTAGCGTCACCAAGGAGAGTCAAAGACTATAATTGTTTAAAATTATTTGCTACATTTGATCTCATTGTGTAATAAGCTCCATGTTTGGTGGGCGACTTTATTTTATCTTTTGAAACAATTATTAGACAGTTCTTCGAAAATCCATAATATTTGAATAATGTGTATTGTGTATTATTTGGAAGCTAGCATAATAAAATACAAGTTAGGTAACCCATTGTACTACAGTTGCCTGTTTTTAAAACTTTCCAATTTGAACATCTTTCTGACGTTAGGAAATAAAATATATTTGAGTAGATTAAGTCAATCGAATTGAGCTTAATCAGGTCTGAAGTTAATTAACGTGTTGTCTTCATGCTTAGTTCATCACTGCTTGGTAATGACGTTGTAACATATATGAAATATTAACTGTGCTTACTAATATGTATATACTTTTTTCTTATGTATTCAGCTTATAGATATAGACATAGATTTCTTTTTCTTTGGCATAAGTCATTATTCGCCTCCTTGTGGTTCAGGCTGTTGATAAAAAAAAATAACATCACCAAAGTAGGATAAATACATCCTTGACAATGGGTGATAGTGAATACATTATGAATGTTTCATAACGATATTTGACTATGTAATGAGGTATTGAACAATGCTTTGACGATAAGTAGTAACACAACCTAAACTATGTTTTCAAATAATTATTATTGATATTAAGACGGATATGTTTTCAAACTCATTGATTTGATTTGTTTAACACAACATGGAGTTCAAAAGCAACTATTATATTAGCGCTGTCAATACCTCCACATTAAACTTTCAACACTTTTTGAGCATGTATTGAAGATATGTTAGCCAGTAATCGAATGCGGATAGCAATTATAACGTTTTTCTTCATAATTGTTCAAATAAGGAACTATTCAGATGTGACCAAGCCAGCACTTGCTAGAACCAAACTAAGGGAAATTAATGTCAATTGAATATAATTTCTTACTTTAAGGTTTACACGGATTTCCGAACGTTGGTTGGTTGAGAACACGGTCATGTGATCATAATTTCAGGGTTCATTATCCATGAACTCTGGAAAATCGAAAGAGAGAGAGAGAGAGAGAGAGAGAGAGTTGTTTAGCTTAGTGTTAGACGCAATCATTGCACCAGACAGAACCGTGTTTATGTTATATATAGATTTAGTATACACACTACTATGTACAGTGAGGGAATTGTCGAGAAAACTTTGAACAAGAGCATATGTTCATTCAATACATTATGATGTTATGTCCGTTGCAGTTTCATCATCTATAAAGTATAATAGCAAACAATGCAATAGTTAGCTATAAGCTTTTAACATATTTTGTTCATAGAGATAACTCCCCCGGGCTGATATTGTTATGGACTTGCGGACCGGGCTGATATGGCTGATACGGATGTTCGGACCGTGCAGCAATATAAGTGATGTTCCCTTATCTCTATCAAATATACACAAAAGCCAATAATATAGCAAGTTACATGAACAGCCAATATTTGAAACAAACACATTTAAAGTTTTGTTAACAGATAGTCCCTGAAGATCTATTTCATAAAGTATGATGTTTTGAATCTCCTAAACTCGAAAATTGCTAGATTAGCTAGACATTCTTTTGAGCCAAATATAGCGTCGTGCTTCCTGTTTAGATTTAGCTACTTTTAGATTAATTTCTGATTGAGCAGTTCGTCTACACGCCTCAAGCTACTCCTTCTCTAAATAGCATAAATGTGTGCTAATACTATTTCATAATTCACTTTAAGAATTTACACAAAGTTAAGTCTCACCAAGACCTGTAAGCATTCTGACTCATTACAAAGCTACTATACTACTATACTATACTATAACTTTGATCTATTCACTGGGAATTGAATTTCAAACTAAATAAGCCATTTGAGACGTACTTATCACCCAGAGTAATACACTAGATAATACAAGGAAAACTTTTCTTGTCTTGAAATATTTGCATGAACTAATAACATATAATTTATAATGTATCAACGTCGTGCTCTCATTCCTTGGAGTATTCTAATATAAACACTATAAACACATTGACATTGACAGGCCTTAAAAGTAACATGGAGATCATAATGTCTCATTGTCCGGGAAATCAATCTTATTTTGCTATTAATTGCCCATGGTTACTACTAATTCCTTAACCAAAACATATTTCAAAGTTGTAACGGTCTTAATGGTATACTTCTTATATAGGAACAAAAAGTTTAATTTGCGCTCATAATAACCAATGATCTTTAAAATATGGTCGGTCATTGTGATGAATTGAACAGATATTTTAATACATGGACGTGTCTTGGTGTCAACATAAGACAATATTTATAACTACAATGGCCGTGTTTTGACAGCTAAAAGGTTTATATAAACCACACACTTTGCAAAATGTTATCCACTTTGATTTCCAACTGATTAAAAGACTTTTTTTTTTTTTTTTTTTTTTTTTTTTTACCGTTAACAGGGGAGTAAAACAAGGATGTGTAATGTCACCAACATTATTCTCACTGTATATCAACGACTTAGCGGAAGAGATTCAAGAAAGTGAAAATGGTGTGTGGATAGACAATGTATCTGTTGCAATTTTACTTTATGCTGATGACATCATTCTCATGGCTCCGACAGAAGATAAACTACAACAGATGTTAAATTCGGTGTCCAACTGGTGTTCGAAATGGAGGCTTTTAATAAATAAGGAAAAAACGAAGATTGTTCATTTTAGAAATAGAAGAGTCCCTTTAACAGATTTTAACTTTTACTGTGGTGCAGATGAGTTAGACTATGCTGGATCCTACAAGTATCTCGGGATGTGGTTCGAAGAACATTTAGATATGAAATTCAGTATTTTGGAAATATCTAAAAGTGCTAATCGAGCTTTTTCTGTACTCATATCAAAATATCGTCAGTGTGGAGATATGGCCTACGATGTTTTCACTAAACTATTTGAAACTACTGTCGAACCTATTCTCATGTATGGGGCGCCTATATGGGGACTGTCATCACAACGCCTTATCAACAAAATACAGAACAGAGCATGTCGATTCTTCCTTGGAGTCCAACGAAATACATCAAATATAGCTGTACAAGGTGAAATGGGTTGGATATCATGTATGACGAAACAAAGGATTGCTGCAGTGCGTGCTTATATTCGACTCACTAGAACGGAGGACTCGCGACTGCCTAAGCAACTGTTTGAATGGTCTAAACGCCGAAGAAAGTCATTTGCGTCTACAGTTGAGAAGATGTGTACACGAATAAATATATCTCATTTACTACATGCTCGAGGATCTGTTAGACACGTGATGTGTGCGATTAAGAAAAAACTGAAACAGCAGGATGAAGAAGAATGGTTTGCAGAATTGTGGAACGATAGGAATACTGCAAATGGAAATAAACTGAGAACCTATAGGCTCTACAAGAAGGATCTTCAAACAGAACAATATATAAGATGTATTATTTCCCGACAGAAACGAAAGACATTAAGTCGATTCAGATGTGGTTCCTTACCTCTGCATATTGAAACAGGACGCTTTTGTAAACCCCCTACACCTATTCATTTGAGAACCTGCCCCTTTTGTGTAAATATTGAAAATGAATTACATTTCTTGTGTGAATGTGACTTTTACAATGATTTAACATATATGTTATTTAACTCCTCTCCTGTTTTAAGCCGTGTACCTATGGTTGATGTAAAAACCTTATTTATTAATGTTATGAGCTCTCAAAATATTGATTTTATCAAACTGTTAGCTAAAAGCATAAGCAAAATGTTTTATAGGCGCACACTATTTACAGATAGGTAATACAACATTTTTATCAATATTGTTTTTATTTTTATTTTTTATTTATTTATTTTATTTTTATTATAAATGTTTTATTTATATTATATTCATTCTACATAGCTTCATTTGTTTAAATATATAAATATTCTTGTTTAATCATGTAATTTCAACCTAGCAGCATTTCACTTTTATACATTTATATTTTACTTATATCACTAAAATGCCATATTTCATTTTAAATCATTTATTCATATATATATTTGTATATTACTGTATATATTATAACGAATTTGAAAGAACAATATTGCTCTATGTTTAACCTATACTTTTACGATATTTTAAATGTTTTAATGTTTAGTGTCTCATAAGCCAATTTATGGCTGGATGTCAGTTTTCTTAACTCGAATTATACAATGTAACTCCATGTAACTGACTTGTGACACTCAAATAAACTATCTCTCTCTCTCTCTCTTAATGCTGATGGAAAAGGTACAGATATTTTGATTACTTTATTGAAGAATATAAAGCGCTCAAAGTTCAATCAAATCTAAAATCAAAATCATTGTTTTAAAAGTGAAAATTAACATTTGATTCAAATTACATGTGCGTTTATGTTGGTGCTCATTTCCCTTTGGCCTTATTAACTCGCAATTGGTGCGACATAAACACACATACTTATATAAATCTCTCATTATGTCAGTGAACATAACCATATAACTTCAGACCAACACGCAGTAAGAAAATAATGATGATAAATTGAAACTTTCTTTGTAAGGTCATCTTTCACTTGTTTTCCCTGTTGGTGATTTATAGTTTCCTCTCACTAGTTAACATTTTAACTGTAGGTGTACACTGTACCCTTACGATTGCTGTACATTATAACCTATATCACGATAGCAATCAGAATAACGAAGAGAATGTTTGAGATATAGGTGAAATTGAGCATTCTCTAGCATCAACCTATCTCAATATAACAAATTCTAGCTAACGAATAAAGCAACTGTTAAGACAATTATTAGAGATACAGGGTAATCTTTTACAGACTGATGAATCAAGTATTGGCTTACAACTTAGGTGTCCATTCTACATTGGCCAGCGTTATTCTGTCTTCATGATATCCACGGTAATGCAGATTGTTGGATTCTTATTTTAATTTTAAAATAAATATTTGAATTAAAAATAAATTCTCTTGACAAAATATTTCCAGTTTTCCCAGAGAGTAAACAAAACGAAATACTGTTGAATTTTTTTAAAGAAGTACTTATAATGTTATTCATCAGGGTATGATACAATTTTTTGGTCAGTTCAAACAGACATACATGTATGGTGTTGAAATCGTGTTATTTGTCCTTAATGGTTTTCTGCCAGAATGTTTGCATATAAGTTCAAAAGTGATGAAATATAAAATTTAATAAATAATAAATGATAATATTAAATTAAATAATGAAATGGACTTTCATTCGTTGCCGTATCTTATGTAGGATCGTCAAATCGTCAAATCGTCAATTTGTACTTTCAATAGACATTCAGAGGTTTCTCAATAACCACTTACATTCGCTGCGATAATATACATATAGTGTATCAAATCTTACAAAAATCAAATCTTTAAACAATATAATGCCTCACAAAACCTCCTAGAATTCAGAGAGATGTATGAAATAGCACTCTTCACACAGAAACACTGAAATGCTCACACGACTTCTGGAATACATACAACATAATAAAAATTACTCAAGTTACTATCTAAGCCACTACAAATGCCAGTAGATGACATACAATGCAGTATTTCCTTGTTAGGACGTGAAAACACTGACCAGGTGTGAAGCAATAAGCTGAGGATATAGAAACGCCTTGATTGATCTGTAGCTAATAGTTTCTCTGTGTCTGCGTCTTCATGAATAATCTAACCTAACCATCCGCTTAACTGCATGTGTACATGTACTTACCCTATCGATAAAGACGTGAAGCACTGCAACAGGACATCCATCGAGAACGCGATATTTAGGGTTGCCTTCTCCTTGCATTATTGAAGCAATCATGTCGTTTAGTGATTTGAAGTCAGTTTCCTTTAAGTGATTAGTTTTTGATGTGTGCCTATATGCTGGATATTTAAACTAGATTGAAGCACGCCTGCCTTTTAATGTCTTCCGACAAGGGAATGTATGTACTTGTTTTAGATTTTCACTTTAAAGTAAATCAGAGGGATTCACTTCGTTTTAACGATTGACTACGTCCCGGGTTATGTAATTGGCAAAGTTGTTGATGATAACACAGAAGAGATTTCTACTGGTTAAAAGTAACAATTTAAAATAATTCATATCTAATTATGAATTGTGCTCGGCACTTTTGTGTGTTTCATTCTGTGATAGTAGCAGATGTACGACAGTTTAGATATAGTGATCACTGCAAACTTATTCGACTATAGAAACCTGGGAAAACGTAAATTACTTGTCATTTAGCCTTAACATGAACGACATCTAACACATTAAATAAATAAACTTAACAAATATCTGATAGAAATCTATACGACACAACTCGTCCATCTAGAGAATACATTCTCTGGGATTAAAAATTAAAAAGGCACAACAAGGAACACTTACAGAAGGACACAAGGTATGTAAAAATTTTAAATTCATTGGGTAAAAAGGCTAGAACTCAACTGTTTCCATAAAGTCAGATTCTCAACTGTAATTTCTGAAAAACAGTGATGAAACACTTACCCTTGTTTAATGATAAAAAGTAGTATGAACAGTATAAACTCATGTACGTTTTGAAGAATGGCTTTCAAACCTCGACAGATACATTATATGCTGCCTTCGAAAACAAAAGTTTGTATATTCACCATGTTCTAACAGAATCAATCTTCTACCAATAGAAGTAGCTGACAACATGCGAGTGATTCAAATTTCAGGGCATATTCACTTTCACTTGCTTTCACTCGCTTGTTGACACTCTGAGGTGTACAAACTAAACGGGTTCTTTGTTTGATATATAACATTCTGTTCATCTCCTGTGAAGACCATCTGTCAAATGCAGACTTCTTTGTTAGTGTCAATTAAGCTACTCAGACAATACTAGTAATTCACTTGTGACCAGCTAAGCAGGTGTGAACTCGTCACCTGTAAAAACACACACGGATGGCTGATGGGCAGGTGACTAATTGCCTGTCAATAGAATCGCCTCACAGCTAATGGATGATATACTGTTTTGAGTTATCCAATGAAATCAGTTAAGTGAAACACCAATGAGATTTGAGCGGAAACCCAGGATAATCAATTGGGTAAGATGTTTACCACTTATCTCGAGTTACTACACGTGTAAACACCTAAGAGTTGCATCAAAGGTGGATACACATGTCGTGTTGTGTTAATACCTGCATTTGATTTCGATATTCCTATTGTTCTTTCGGATACGCTTTTTTGAAAGGTGAGTTTTAGGTTTTTCATAAATATATCACGATCTAGACAACAATTACAAAATAACTTGTATAAAGAACTTTAATTCAGGTAACTAATGCATTTGATACTGATAAATATCATAGGGAAGCAACAATGACAACGAGCAACAAGCTTTTTCTCGAAAATACTAATACTGAAATTCGGAGTATCCTGGTCAGGATACCTCATGAAATCCCTTATGTTTCTCCTGTGTAACTGAAATGAATTTCGAAGGCACAAATCCTAAAGAGTTATGTATGTATACAAATGCCTTATAAAGGGCGTAAGTGAACTAGAACGGACGACATTAGATGAGGACAATGGTCAGCTCTACACAGGACTTACGGTATGGTAACCTGTAAAGTTGGTCTTGACAATACAAGTTGTTAGCTGACTAGTGTATCTTGTATACTGGCTGGACTTCTGTTTGTCTCATTCAACACGTTCAATACACATATCAGACATACATTGCACATTTAGTGTATGGAACACAACCAAGTTAAGCTGCGAGGCAAAAGGGAACTATGGTTACCATTCGATGTTGTCATATTCGAATAAAATAATCACATTAGTGTTATACATGAACATTAGTTGATTAATAAGTCTGATGCTTTGACGAGACTGTAGACAATGTAACAACATGGCGCATTCCAAGGGGCACATACATCATGTTTGCACATACTGGTTTATTGTATAATGTCATGGTCCTATCAGCAGTTGATGTCGTTGTACTCAACGATGACAATCAATGAGTACTTTGGGCCTATATATAAGAAGTGCGGAACACAATCAATATCAAACGTAAACTCACTGGTATTAAGTTCATTATCGACTTGAACGTGCGTAGTACAGGTGCACAGAGTTATAAGCAGCAGTTACAGGTCAAAGTGATGTTTGTTGCATTGATATTAGTTGCACATTGTGTGCTAAAGATTGCATAAATTGAGATTAACTTAACTTAATTTTGTTTTCCCCGTTAAATACTCATCACTGAAAACATAAAAACAGAAACAATGCAAAACACGCAGTGATCTTTCTAATTCAACCTCATCTTCGAAATATATCATACAATAACTGACATTATAAATTAAAAAAATAAGACGAATTACATGTCACGTTAAAAACCAGTTCATTTTTGCCTTTACTGGCAACAGAAATGTTCGACACACATTTCCAAACATTTATAACACTGTTAAAGAATTTTGTCAGTTTGAATATTGAAGTTCCTTTAAGAGACGATGTAACCTACAGTATGTATTTTTTCAACACAAGCATCACGTTTCGGAAACGGAGGTTTACATGTTTTTAAAAAATTGCCACGTAGCCGTGGTCAGTAGGCGTATTTAAAGGTGAAATGTGCAACTCGTGAAAAGACTGTGATTGTATAACTCTCACAATGAAATGCTAAGAAAAATAAGTAGTAAGAAGACAGTAGCGATATTTAATTGTCATGATTTAGAAAGCTGTCCAACATCAGAGTCAAATATATCAAGGCTGCTCTTAAAATGCGATTTACTCAGGTAAAAAAGGGACATATAATCATAATAACTTGTTTTTCAACACTTATACTCGTTGATCAGCTTGTCATCACCAGTTGTACGACTTTCCATTCGTGGTTAAAGACACAACTGTACATCCTTTTTTAATACAGATAAAAACTACATGTCATATATGGTGTCTAACAACCTTCTGGGACGTTTCAAACCTTCAGATAGAGAAACATATTGGACATTTTGTGTGAATGCTTCACCGATTATAACATTTTTCAGCACCATCTTGAAACCGAAAACGGAAATGACCATTCTTACTTTTCTTTTCTAAATAAATTGATATTTCAGTTGTACTTTTAAACACAATTTATATTTCTATGATGGCCATCAAGAGATGCAAGATTATACAAAAACTGATTTCCAGTTTTGTGCACAATGGTTTTTGTACATGCCGATATCTGTGATGTTGTCAGTGGTTTGATACTTGATAGCCGAGAGCAGTAACCATTGATAAATATATGGCTGCAGTGCATCTAAAGTACTTATATTTACCTAAATACCGAATTTACCGTAAAGCACATGCAATTGCGCCTACTAAACTCAGGTGCAAAAGAAACGTCCCCACACAAAAAACCAAGATGTTTAAATCCAAAAACCAAGATATTTAAATACGACTGAAGCAGCGTTATGTCTTCAGAACCCAACACTACACAATAGGAATTGTCAAATCAGTATCTCTTCATATTATAGAGGAACATACGTTTTTGGAATCTCCTTAACTGGAGGAGACAGAAGCTTCAAAAAGCCATTTTTGGTTTCTGTTGTGACGTCCTACAGTAATGATGCATCGACAAATTTATATAAAAGGAGGTTATTTATGACGACATTTTTATTAATTTAATTTTTTAATTCTTAAAACTTTAATACCAAACATTGTGGCCAAAAATATCTTGAAAAGGTGATTTTAGCACCCCATGTGTATTTGTATCAGAACAGATAGAAACATAAAATTATCGGATGTATGAAATTGTGAGTACTTCTTTACAAAACATGTGTCTATCAAATACATTGAGCATCTACTTTCTCCACCATCAATATTTCATTCTATAATCTTTGGGAACGTTTATTTTGCGCTTGAGTATAGTTAGCCTAAGCTTAAAGGAAAACAAGTTGCTATTGTCACTTAATCTACATCATTATCGCTTTAGCTGTAATGAACTCCTTTTAGATGGTTAACGAATAGGTGTCCCTAATTGGTATTATGTAATCGCCCTAGTCCCCAAGGAAGCAAAAACGTAAACCTAATCAATCCCAAGATGCAACTTTGTAATATTGTGCAATCTTCGGTCAATACAAATGCTACACATATCTTTGCAGCTCGCCTAATAAGCTCGAATTAGCGTCGGCAAAGAGAGTCAAAGACTATAATTGTTTAAAACCATTTGTTACATATGATCTGATTGTGTAATAAGCTCCATGTTTGGTGGGCGACTCTATTTTATCTTTTGAAACAATTATTAGACAGTTCTTCGAAAATCCCTAATATTTGAATAATGTGTATTGTGTTTTATTTGGAAGCTAGCATAATAAAATACAAATTAGGTAACCATTGTACTACAGCTGCCTGTTTTTAAAACTTTCCAATTTGAACATCTTTCTGACGTTAGGAAATAAAATATATTTGAGTAGATTAAGTCAATCGAATTGAGCTTAATCAGGTCTGAAGTTAATTAACGTGTTGTCTTCATGCTTAGTTCATCACTGCTTGGTAATGACGTTGTAACATATATGAAATATTAACTGTGCTTACTAATATGTATATACTTTTTTCTTATGTATTCAGCTTATAGATATAGACATAGATTTCTTTTTCTTTGGCATAAGTCATTATTCGCCTCCTTGTGGTTCAGGCTGTTGATAAAAAAAATAACATCACCAAAGTAGGATAAATACATCCTTGACAATGGGTGATAGTGAATACATTATGAATGTTTCATAACGATATTTGACTATGTAATGAGGTATTGAACAATGCTTTGACGATAAGTAGTAACACAACCTAAACTATGTTTTCAAATAATTATTATTGATATTAAGACGGATATGTTTTCAAACTCATTGATTTGATTTGTTTAACACAACATGGAGTTCAAAAGCAACTATTATATTAGCGCTGTCAATACCTCCACATTAAACTTTCAACACTTTTTGAGCATGTAATGAAGATATGTTAGCCAGTAATCGAATGCGGATAGCAATTATAACGTTTTTCTTCATAATTGTTCAAATAAGGAACTATTCAGATGTGACCAAGCCAGCACTTGCTAGAATGGTGATGTTTTAAACCAAACTAAGGGAAATTAATGTCAATTGAATATAATTTCTTACTTTAAGGTTTACACGGGTTTCCGAACGTTGGTTGGTTGAGAACACGGTCATGTGATCATAATTTCAGGGTTCATTATCCATGAACTCTGGAAAATCGAAAGAGAGAGAGAGAGAGAGTTGTTTAGCTTAGTGTTAGACGCAATCATTGCACCAGACAGAACCGTGTTTATGTTATATATATATTTAGTATACACACTACTATGTTTCAAGTCAGGTGTTTGTCTGACACTTTAATACCACTGCTTTTAAGCTGGCGTCATTATTAATTCAAACAGTGCCCATGATACCACCAGGGTCGTGAAGCTGATCATTATAACACTTACAATGTCGATTGATTAGATGAAGCAAATTTTCAGTAAAAACCTTTTGAGGGACGACATCAATCATGTCAATGTTTCAACTACTATTCACACAGAGGAACTGATAACTTCTGTTGAATCAGTTGTCTGAATGGTGTCTTACACTGTTGCAAATAATAATGGTAGCAAATACTCGCTGTACATTGGACATTTACATTCGAAATGTGTTCTGGGGATATTGCACACGTAAGATACTCTCAGATAAGGCTATTGTACTGTCTGCATATTGCTGAGACAAAAATTAACCGTTTTGTGTACATCCGTCCATTATGAACCAGAGAAAAGCATATACGTGTGGACAACACAAAGAGACCTATGATGTGGCTTTCGGAAACAGAAGGTCATTGATGATGGATTTACTGATATCACAGAGGGAATGGATTCACTAGTATTCAATAAGACAGATTGCCATACGGAGAGCCGACTGACAACAAAGGTATTAGAATCAAGATCAGAGTTGCTTTCAAATATAATTGGTCCCTTTGGGCTGACTTCTTTTATTTGACACATCATGCTGTTAATGATCACGATGCTCTGTACATGATATGCAGGCGCATGAACCAACTGTGTGAAGGATGGAGATAAAGTGAGGGAATAGTCGAGAAAACTTTGAACAAGAGCATATGTTCATTCAATACATTATGATGGTATGTCCGTTGCAGTTTCATCATCTATAAAGTATAATAGCAAACAATGCAATAGTTAGCTATAAGCATTTAACATATTTTGTTCATAGAGATAACTCCCCCGGGCTGATATTGTTATGGACTTGCGGACCAGGCTGATATGGCTGATACGGATGTTCGGACCGTGCAGCAATATAAGTGATTTTCCCTTATCTCTATCAAATATACACAAAAGCCAATAATATAGTAAGTTATATGCTAACAGCCAATATTGGATACAACCAAATTTAAAGTTTTGTTAGCAGATAGTCCCTGAAGATCTATTTCATAAAGTATGATGTTTTGAATCTCCTAAACTCGAAAATTGCTAGATTAGCTAGACATTCCTTTGAGCCAAATATAGCGTCGTGCTTCCTGTTTAGATTTAGCTACTTTTAGATTCTGATTGAGCAGTTCGTCTACACGCCTCAAGCTACTCCTTCTCTAAAGAGCATACATGTGTGCTAATACTATTTCATATTTTCGCTTTAAGAATTTACACAAAATAAAGTTTCACCAAAACCTGTAAGCATTCTGACTCATTACAAAGATACATATTTTACTATAACTTTGATCTATTCACTGGGAATTAAATTTCAAACATAATAACCCCTTTGAGACGTACTTATCACCCAGAGTAATACACGAGATAATACAAGGAACACTTTTCTTGTCTTGAAATAATATGTCTCATTGTCCGGGAAATAAATCTTATTTTGCTATCAATTGCCCATGGTAACTACTAATATATAATAATATAATAACCTTAACCAAAACATAAAAAGTTGTAACGGTCTTAATGGTATTCTTCTTATATAGGAACAAAAAGTTTAATTAGCACTCATAATAACCAATGATCTTTAAAATATGGTCGGTCATTGTGATGAATTGAACAGATATTTTATTACATGAACGTTTTTTGACCATGTTTATAACTACAATGGCCGTGTTTTGGCAGCTAAAAGGTTGATATAAACGACACAACTTGCAAAATGTTATCCACTTTGACTTCAAACTGATTAAAAAACTTAATGCTGGTGGAAAAGGTACAGATATTTTGATTACTTTATTGAAGAACATATTAACAAAAGCGTTCAAAGTTCAATGAAATCTTAAAACAAAATCATTGTTTTAAAAATGAAAATTAACATTTGATTCAAATTACATGTGCGTTTATGCTGGTGCTTATTTCCATTTGGACTTATTAACTTGCCATTGGTGGGACAAAACACACATGTACTTATATAAATCTCTCATTATGTCAGTGAACATAACAATGTAACTTCAGACCAACACGCAGTAAGAAAATAATGATGGTAAATTGAAACTTTCTTTGTAAGGTCATCTTTCACTTGTTTTCCCTGATGGTGATTTATAGTTTCCTCTCACTAGTTAACATTTTAACTGTAAGTGTACACTGTACCCTTACCATTGCTATACATTTGTAACCTGATAATATCACCATAGCAATCACAATAACGAAGAGAATATTTTAGATATAGGTGAAATTGAGCATTCTCTAACATCAACCTATCTCAATATAACAAATTCTAACTATCGAATAAAGCAACTGTTAAGACGATTATTAGAGATACAGGATCATCTTTCACAGACTGATGAATCAAGTATTGGCTTACAACTTAGGTGTCCATTGTACATTGGCCACCGTTAATCTGTCTTCACGATATCCACGGTAATGCAGAATGTTGGAATCTTATTTTAATTTTAAAATAAATATTTGAATTAAAAATAAATTCTCTTGACAAAATATTTCCAGTTTTCCCAGAGAGTAAACAAAACGAAATACTGTTGAAATTTTAAAAAGAAGTACCTATAATGTTATTCATCAGGGTATGATAAAAAATTTTGGTCAGTTCAAACAGACATGTGTGGTGTTGAAAACGTGTTATTTGTCCTTAATGGTTTTCTGTCAGAATGTTTGCATATAAGTTCAAAAGTGATGAAATATGAAATTTCATAAATAATAAATGATAATGTTAAATTAAATAATGAAATGGACTTTCATTCGTTGCCGAATCTTATGTAGGACAGCATCACATAATCCAAAACGTCAATTTGTACTTTCAATAGACATTTATAGGTTTCTCAATAACCACTTACATTAGCTGCTAAAATATACATACAGTACATCAAATCTTACAAAAATCAAATCTTTAAACAATATAATGACTCACAAAGCCTCCTAGAATTCAGAGAGATGTATGAAATAGCACTCTTCAAGCAGAAACACTGAAATGCTCACACGACTTCTGGAATACATACGAGATAATAAACATTACTCAAGTTACTATCCAAACCACTACAAATGGCAGATGATGACATAAAATGCAGTATTTCCTTGTTATGACTTGAAAACACTGACCAGGTGTGAAGCAATAAGCTGAGGAAGATAGAAACGCCTTGATTGATGTGTAGCTAATAGTTCATCTGTGTCTGCGTCTTCATGAATAAACTAACCTAACCATCCGCTTAACTGCATGTGTACATGTACTTACCCTATCGATAAAGACGTGAAGCACTGCAACAGGACATCCATCGACAACGTGATATTTAGGGTTGCCATCAACCTTGCATTAGTGAAGCAATCATGACGTTTAGTGATTAGAAGTCAGTTTCCTTTAAGTGATTAGTTTTTAATGTGTGTCTATATACTAGCCATTTCAACTGGATTGAAGCACGTCTGCCTTCTAATGTCTTCCGACAAGGGAATGTATGTATTTGTTTTAGTTTTTCATTTTGAAGTAAATAAGAGGGACTCACTTCGTTTTAACGATTGACTACGTCCCGGGTTATGTAATTGGCAATGTTGTTGATGATGAAACAGAAGTGATTTCTACTGGTTAAAAGTAACAATTTAAAATAATTCATATCTAATTATGAATTGTGCTCGGCACTTTTGTGTGTTTCATTCTGTGATAGTAGCAGAGGTACGACAGTTTAGATGTAGTGATTACTGCAAAGTTATTAAACTATAGAAACCTGAGAGAACGTAAATTACTTGTCATTTAGCCTTAACATGAACGACATCTAACACATTAAACAAATTTTAACTTAACAAATATCTGATAGAAATCTATACGACACAACTCGACCATCTAGAGAATACATTCTCTGGGATTAAAAATTAAAAAGGCACAACAAGGAACACTTACAGAAGGAGACAAGGTATGTAAAATTTATAAATTCATTGGGTAAAAGGGCTAGAACTCAACTGTTTCCATAACGTCAGATTCTCAACTGTAATTTCAGTGATGAAACACTTACCCTTGTTTAATGATTAAAACTAGTATGAACAGTAGAAACTCATGTACGTTTTGAAGAATGGCTTTCAAACCTCGAAAGATACATTACGTGCTGCCTTCGAAAACAAAAGTTTGTAGACAACGTTTAAGCGATGTTACAGTTATATTCACCATGTTCTAACAGAATCAATCTTCTACCAACGGAAGTAGCTGACAACATGCGAGTGATTCCAATTTCAGGGCATATTCGCTTTCACTTGCTTTAACTCGCTTGTTGACACTCTGAGGTGTACAAAGTAAACGGGCTCTTTGTTTGTTATATAACATTCTGTTCATCTCCTGTGAAGACCATCTGTCAAATGCAGACTTCTGTGTTAGTGGCAATTAAGCTACTTAGATAATACTAGTAATTCACTTGTGACCAGCTAAGCAGGTGTGAACTCGTCACCTGTAAAAACACACACGGATGGCTGATGGGGAGGTAACTAATTGCCTGTCAATAGAATCGCCTCACAGCTAATGGATGATATACTGTTTTGAGTTATCCAATGACATCAGTTAAGTGAAACACTAATGAGATTTGAGCTGAAACCCGGGATAATCAATTGGGCAAGATGTTTACCACTTATCTCGAGTTACTACACGTGTAAACACCTAAGAGTTGCATTAAAGCTGGATACACATATCGTGTTGTGTTAATACCTGCATTTGATTTGGATATTCATATTGTTCTTTCGGATACGCTTTTTTGAAAGGTGAGTTTTAGGTTTTTCATAAATCTATCACGATCTAGACAACAATTACAAAATAACTTGTATAAAGAACTTTAATTCAGGTAACTAATGTATTAGATACTGATAAATATCATAGGGAAGCAACAATGACAACGAGCAACAAGCTTTTTCTCGAAAAAAAGCGTCTACATGAATCTTATGTCGTCTGAAACAACTAATGCCAAAACTGTATAATAGGGGTAAACCGTGTATGTATGTGGTATAATTTGTAGTGTTATATGTAGTATTTATAAATTTCTAACAATTTCCGATAGTTTAATATAGTTTCCTAAAGTATCCTGAAGTATCCTGAATCAGGAAACCCGGAGCATCCAGAACAGGATATGTTTGGATACCCCTAGTATCCTATTGTATACTAATACTGAAATTCGGAGTATCCTGGTCAGGATACCTCATGCAATCCCTTATGTTTCTCCTGTGTAACTGACATGAATTTCGAAGGCACAAATCCTAAAGAGTTATGTATGTATAGTACATCATGCTTGGTAATTGCCACTATGTCTTCATGAAAAAATGAGACGTATGACATATATGGAAATGTTGGTACAGATGCGTAAAGGGCGTAAGTGAACTAGAATGGACGATAATAGATGAGGACAATGGCCAGCTCTACACAGGACTTACGGTATGGTAAACTATAAAGTTGGTCTTGACAATACAAGGTGTTAGCTGACTAGTGTATCTTGTATACTGGCTGGACTTATGTTTGTCTCATTCAACACGTTCAATACAAATATCAGACATACATTGCACATTTATTGTATGGAACACAACCAAGCTAAGCTGCGAGGCAAAAGGGAACAATGGTTACCATTTGTCACATTCGAATAAAATAACCATATTAGTGTTATACATGTACATTAGTTGATTAATAAGTCTGATGCTTTGACGAGACTGTAGACAATGTAACAACATGGCGCATTCCAAGGGGCACAGACATCATTTTCGCACATACTGGTTTATTGTATCATGTCATGGTCCTATCAGCAGTTGACGTCGTTGCGCTCAACGATGACAATCAATGAGTACATTGGGCCTATATCATGAGAAGTGCGGAACACAATCAATATCAAACGTAAACTCACTGGTATTAAGTTCATTATCGATTTGAACGTGCGTAGTACAGGTGCACGTAGTGCAGGAGTTATAAGCAGCAGTTACAGGTCAAAGTGATATTTGTTGCATTGATATTATTTGCACATTATGTGCTAAAGATTGCATAAATTGAGATTAACTTAACTTAATTTTGTTTTCCCGTTAAATACTCATCACTGAAAACATAAAAACAGAAACAATGCAAAAGCAAGCAGTGATCTTTCCAATTCAACCTCATCTTCGAAATATATCATACAATAACTGTCACATGTGCTTGCAATTATTCACATAAACCAATAATGATGCCTAGGCCATGAATGTATTTTCAACAAAATCCATTTTTTCATCGACAACTCTTTTTTTCTGTTTTCCCTGATTTGAGTGTAATCAAAATGGTCATTACATCCATAAAACTTTACCGGTATATCGATTGGAATTACTTGTCTAATAACTTGAACACCACAACACTTTACCTAAGCAGATGCCCATGTTTTTCGGACATTTTGTAGATCGTGACAGTTAATTGTACACTTCATGGTAACTAGAATATTCAAGAATGACTTAATAGCACCGAGGCTGGAGAATCTAAAATCTTGCACCACCGAGAGTCTACAAAAGGACTGTTGTTTGTATATAACCATCAACTAATAATACACATAGGTTTAACTGTATTGACAGGGTGAACGGTTTGGGAGGAGGTGATTTTACAATTATTTATTTACCGCTTCAAGTGAAGCGAAGTGAAGTGAAGTGAAGTGAACTTTGGTTAAATGATCTAACTAAACTTGTTTTCCGGGTGATGAACCTTTCTATGCCTTGCACACATACATGTAGTACTGAACACCACCTTTATACTTAGATGCACACCTATAACATGATAAATTGCTATATATCAACGGTTTAGCTACAAAAGTAAATTGAGCTTTAAAATCTCATCCATTTCTAATATTATAAATTCCTTTAATTTAAAATATATTGAGGACTGACAATTGTGTAACAAATCAAAGTTCGAATCTTTGGCATAATGTAAAATGAGTAGAAGTATTAAAATAAAGCATATCCTTATGTTTATGTAATGTGACCATGTAACTCTGTAAAACAAATACTCTCACGTATCATGAATGGCAGAAGTTAATTGAAAACATTGTTGTGTTTTTAATTGCTAGCCTTAAATATGCTTAAATGTCTCACATCAACAATCACCAAGTTACGTGCATAATTATATATTTGTATACTTGGCTACAGCTATAAAATTATGCATTTCTATAAGAATCGTCTCCCAAAGTGATAATGAAACTATAAATTGTAAGTATTATTTAATTACAATTAAGCTACACTACTACCGTCAGCATATAGGAGTTGTAAACAAAATTTACGTTTCTGTCAATGTTATGAACAACTAATCCGGTTATACATATTAGTTGATATCATTATGAATCATATCCTGAATTGGTAACATATCCTATGAGCAGAATATGCAATGTTCCTTATATTATTTCAGACGGGTAAATTAAAAAAATAAGACGAATGATTTGTCACGTTAAACCCAGTTCATTTTTGCTTCTACTCGCAAAAGAAATGTTCGACACACATTTCAAACCATTTATAACACTGTTGAAGAAACTTTTGTCAGTTTGAATATTGAAGTTTCTTTAAGAGACGCTGTAACCTACAGCATGTATTTTTTCAACACAAGCATCACGTTTCGGAAACAGATGTAGACATGTTTTAAAGAAATTGTCACGTAGCCGTGGTCAGTAGGTGTATTTAAAGGTGAAATGTGCAACTCGTGAAAAGACTGTGCTTGTATAACTCTCACAATAAAATGCTCAGAAAAATAAGTAGTAAGAAGACAATAGCGATATTTACAAGTGGCTTGTCATGATTTAGAAAGCTGTCCAACATCAGAGTCAAATATATCAAGGCTACTCTTAAACTGCGATTTACTCAGGTAAAAAGGGACATATAATCATAATAACTTGTTTTTCAACACTTATACTCATTGATCAGCTTGTTATCACCAGTTGTACGACTTTCCATTCGTGGTTAAAGACACAACTGTACATCCTTTTTTTTAATACAGAAAAAAACTACATGTCATATATGGTGTCTAACAACCTTCTGGGACGTTTCAAACCTTCAGATATAGAAACATATTGGACATTTGATGTGAATGCTTCACCGATTATAAAATTGTTCAGCACCATATTGAAACCGAAAACGGAAATGACCATTCTTACTTTTCTTTTCTAAATAAATTGATATTTCAGTTGTACTTTTAAACACAATTTGTATTTCTATGGAGGCCATCAAGAGATGCAAGATTATACAAAAACTGATTTCCAATTTTGTGCAGAATGGTTTTTGTACATATGCCGATATTTGTGATGATGTCAGTTGTTTGATAATTGATAGCCGAGAGCAGTAACAATTGATAAATATATGGCTGCAGTGCATCTTAAGTAGTTATATTAACCTAAATACCGTGCAATTGCGCCTACTAAACTCACGTGTAAAAGAAACGTCCCAACATAAAAAACCAAGATATTTAAATCCACTGGCGATAAATACGACTGAAGCAACGTTATGTCCTCAGAACCCAACAATAGTCAATAGGAATTGTCAAAGCAATATCTCTTCATATTATAGAGGAACACACGTTTTTGGAATCTCCTTAACTGGAGGAGACAGAAGGTTCAAAAAGCCATTTTTGGTTCTGTTGTGACGTCCTACAGTAATGATACATCAACAAATTTATATAAAAGGAGGTTATTTATGACGACATTTTTATTAATTTAATTTTTAAATTTTTTAAACTTAAATAACAAACATTGCGGCCAAAAACATCTTGAGAAGGTGATTTTAGCACCCCATGTGTATTTGTATCAGAACAGATAGAAACATAAAATTATCGGATGTAGGAAATTGTGAGTACTTCTTTACAAAACATGTGTCTATCAAATACATTCAGCATCTACTTTCTCCACCATCAATATTTCATTTTATACTCTTTGGGAACGTTTCTTTTGCGCTTGAGTATAGTTAGCCTAAGCTTAAAGGAAAACAAGTTGCAATTGTCACTTAATCTACATCATTATCGCTTTAGCTGTAATGAACTCCTTTTAGATGGTAAACGAATAAGTTTCCCTAATTGGTATTATGTAATCGCCCTAGTCCCCAAGGAAGCAAAAACGTAAACCTAATCAATCACAAGATGCAACTTTGTAATATTGTAGAATCCTCGGTCAACACAAATGCTGCACATATCTTTGCAGCTCGCCTAATAAGCTCGAATTAGCGTCGGCAAAGAGAGTCAAAGACTATAATTGTTTAAAACTATTTGTTACATTTGATCTAATTGTGTAATAAGCCCCATGTTTGGTTGGCGACTTTATCTTATCTTTTGAAACAATTATTAGACAGTTCTTCGAAAATCCATAATATTTCAATAATGTGTATTGTGTTTTATTTGGAAGCTAGCAAATAACATACAAATTAGGTAACCCATTGTACTACAGCTGCCTGTTTTTAAAACTTTCCAATTTGAACATCTTTCTGAAATAAAATAGTTTTGAGTAAATTAAGTCAATCGAATTGAGCTTAATCAGGTCTGAAGTTAATTAACGTGTTGTCTTCATGCATAGTTCATTACTGCTTGGCAATGACGTTGTAACATATATAAGATATTAACTGTGCATAATAATATGTATATACTTTTTTCATAAGTGTTCAGCTTATAGATATAGATACAGATTTCTTTTTGGGGGGGCATAGGTCATTATTCGCCTCCTTGTGGTTCAGGCTGTTGATAAAAAAAATAACATCATCAACATAGGATAAATAGTTCCTTGACAATGGGTGATAGTGAATACATTATGAATGTTTCATCACGATATTTGACTATGTATTGAGGTATTGAACAATGCTTTGACGATAAGTAGTAACAAAACCTCAACAAATAATTATTATTGATATTAAGACGGATATATATTCAAACTCATTGATTTGATTTGTTTAAAGGATAGATGAAATGACATATGGTCCAAATCGGATTCATTAAAATGGTATGTCAATTTGACAATTACTCGATTTTAAATTTCTGAAATCGGTCCATAATTACTTATATACAGCTTTTTAAAAAAACGCCTGATTTAGCCCCGGCGATCAGAATGAAAGTCTGTGGGGGTGTGACCCGTGAAGGGATGACTTCTGTGACGTATGTGGAGGAATTTGATTTTCAGCGATAGTCACAATTCAACGTAATTTCGCAACATTTTGATGGTTAATTTCACAAAGAAAATTTCAATAAACCAACTTAAATTTCCCATATATTGAATGTTTAGATATCCAACTAGGTAATTCCGCAGATGACAATTACACAATTATTACATTAACATGTCTTTTTGGCGATGTAATACACCTCATAAATTCATTTAGCGGCAGTGATAATCATCATTAATTAATTAACAAGACACCGGCGGAGTAGCTATCTAGCCGCCCCGCCTGTCGCTTATCACAGTCATGCCTCAGTGAGCATTTTCAAAAGGATTCGCCGAACAAATTGCGGTAGTGTTAAAATGGGTGAATTAAAATAGTCTTAATTATCAATTGCAAGTGTATATTGTCTCGATTTTTTGCTCAATTGATTCCGATATACAATATACGTAGAGGTAATCATTTGTCATTCTTGAGAAAAATGCATTTCATCTATCCTTTAACACAACATGGAGTTCAAAAGCAACTATTATATTAGCGCTGTCAATACCTCGACATTAAACTTTCAACACTATTTGTGCATATAATGAAGATATGTTAGCCAGTAATCGAATGCGGATAGAAATTATAACGTTTTTCTTCAAAATCGTTCAAATAAGGAATTATTCAGATGTGACCAAGCCAGCACTTGCTAGGAGGATGATGTTTCAAACCAAACTAAGGGTAATTAATGTCAATTGAATATTATTTCTTACTTTGAGATACTTTTAAACGGATTTCCGAACGTTGGTTGGTTGCTAACACGGTCATGTGATCAAAATTTCAGTGTTCATTATCCATGAACTCTTGGAAAATCGTTCATACTCGTGTAAACGCTTTCAGGTCGTATGAACGTTGAATGGTTTTTAGCTTAGTGTTAGACGAAATCATTGCACAAGACAGAACCGTGTTTATGTTATATATAGTTTAGTATACACTACTATGTTTCAAGTCAGGTGTTTGTCTGACACTTTAATACCACTGCTTTTAAGCTGGCGCCGTTATTAATTCAAACAGTGCCCATGATACCACTAGGATTGTGAAGCTGATCAATATAACATGCTTACAATGTCGATTGATCAGATGAAGCAAATTTTCAGTAAAAACCTTTTGAAGGACGACATCAATCATGTCAATGTTTGAATTACTATTCACACAGAGGAACTGATAACTTCTGTTTAATCAGTTGTCTGAATGGTGTCTTAGACAGGTGCAAATAATAATGGTAGCAAATACTCGCTGTAGATTGGAAATTTACATTGGAAATGTGTTCTGGGGATATTGCACACGTCAGATACTCTCAGATAAGGCTATTGTGCTGTCTGCATATTGCTAAGCGAAACATTAACCATTTTGTCTACATCCGCCCATTATGAACCAGAGAAAAGCATATACGTGTGGACATCACAAAGAGACCTATGATGTGGCTTTCGGAAACAGAAGTTCATTTATGATGGATTTACTGATATCACAGAGGGAATGGATTCACTAGTATTCAATAAGATAGATTGCAATACGGAGAGCCGACTGACAACAAAGGTATAAGAATCAAGATCAGAGTTGCTTTCAAATATAATTGGTCCCTTTGGGGTGACTTCTTTTATTTGACACATCATGCTGTTAATGATCATGATGCTCTGTACATGATATGCAGGCGCAGGAACCAACTATGTGAAGGATGGGAGATACAGTGAGAGAATTGTCGAGAAAACTTTGAACAAAAGCATATGTTCATTCAATACATTATGATGTTATGTCCGTTGCAGTTTCATCATCTATAAAGTATAATAGCAAACAATACAATAGCTACTAGCTATAAGCATTTAACATATTTTGTTCATAGAGATAACTCCCCTGGGCTGATATTGTTATGGACTTGCGGACCGGGCTGATATGGCTGATACGGATGTTCGGACCGTGCAGCGATATGAGTGATTTGCCCTTATCTCTATCAAATATACAAAAAAGCCAATAATATAGTAAGTTATATGCTAACAGCCAATATTGGAAACAACCAAATTTAAAGTTTTGTTAACAGATAGTCCCTGAAGATCTATTTCATGACGTATGATGTTTTGAATCTCCTAAACTCGAAAATTGCTAGATTAACTAGACATTCCTTTGAGCCAAATATAGCGTCGTGCTTCCTGATTTAGATTTAGCTACTTTAGATTATGATTGAGCAGTTAGTCTACACGCCTCAAGCTACTCCTTCTCTAAAGAGCATAAATGTGTGCTTATACTATTTCATAATTCACTTTAAGAATTTACACAAAGTTAAGTCTCACCAAGACCTGTAAGCATTCTGACTCATTACAAAGCTACTATACTACTATACTATACTATAACTTTGATCTATTCATTGGGAATTTAATTTCAAACTAAATAAGCCATTTGAGACGTACTTATCACCCCGAGTAATACACGAGATAATACAAGGAACACTTTTCTTGTCTTGAAATATTAGCATGAACTAATAACATATGATGTATAATGTATCAACGTCGTGCTCTCATTCCTTGGGGGTATTCTAATATAAACACTTGTGTTGACATTGACATTGACAGGCCTTAACAGTAACATTGAGATAATAATGTCTCATTGTCCGGGAAATAAATCTTATTTTGCTATAAATTGCCCATGGTAACTACTAATTCCTTAACAAAAACATATTTAAAAGTTGTAACGGTCTTAATGGTATACCAATGATCTTTAAAATATGGTCGGTCATTGTGATGAAGTGAACAGATATTTTATTAAATGGACGTGTTTTGACCATGTTTATAACTACAATGGCCGTGTTTTGGCAGCTAAAAGGTTTATATAATCGACACAACTTGCAAACTGTTATCCACTTTGACTTCAATCTGATTAAAAAACTTAGCTGATGGAAAAGGTACAGATATTTTGATTACCTTATTGAAGAATATATTAACAAAAGCGTTCAAAGTTCAATAAAATCTAAAAACAAAATCATTGTTTTAAAAATGAAAATTAACATTTGATTCAAATTACATGTGCGTTTATACTGGTGCTCACCATTTGGACTTATTAACTTGAAATTGGTGGGACATAAACACACATACTTATATAAATCTCTCATTATTTCAGTGAACATAACCATATAACTTCAGACCAACACGCAGTAAGAAAATAATGATGATAAATTGATACTTTCTTTGTAAGGGCATCTTTCACTTGTTTTCCCTGATGGTGATTTATAGAGTTTCCTCTCACAAGTTAACAATTTAACTGTAGGTATAAACTGTTCCCTTACGATTGCTGTACATTTATAATATAACCTGATAATATCACGATAGCAATCAGAATAACAACGAGAATATTTGAGATATAGGTGAAATTGAACATTCTCTAGCATCAACCTATCTCAATATAACAAATTCTAACTAACGAATAAAGCAACTGTTAAGACAATTATTAGAGATACAGGGTAATCTTTCACAGACTGATGAATCAAGTATTGGCTTACAACTTAGGTGTCCATTCTACATTTGCCACCGTTAATCTGTCTACACGACATCCAAGGTAATGCAGAATGTTGGAATCTTATTTCAATTTTAAAATAAATATTTGAATTAAAAATAAATTCTCTTGACAAAATATTTCCAGTTTTCCCAGAGAGTAAACAAAACGAAATACTGTTGAATTTTTTTAAAGAAGTACTTATAATGTTATTCATCAGGGTATGATACATTTTTTTGTCAATTCAAACAGAAATATGGTGTTGAAATCGTGTTATTTGTCCTTAATGGCTTTCTGCCAGAATGTTTGCATATAAGTTCAAAAGTGATGAAATATAAAATTTAATAAATAATAAATGATAATATTAAATTTAACAAGCAGACAGAGTCGGCCATATCCCCCGCCTCTGGGAAAATTTATTGAAGAATAGTTGTTGAATAACAGTGACTATGAACCTTTTTTCAACTAACCAGTGCCCAGTTATAAGCAATCTATTTTGGTCATACATTTAATCTTACTCTACTGCAGATTGTAACGTTTCAACTTGAGTCCAAAGTATCTTACAGAATTGAATGAGATACAATATTTAAATCACGATCATCCTGCTATATCAGGTTATTTGTATCAGTATTAGGCTCGTACAATCTCCTTATAGCCTGATGTAGCAGGATGGATGATGATATGTTTCATTTGTTGGCTCAGCAGGGCAGGGATGTCACTCCCTGTAAGGTTTGTAACATATCAAAACAACCTTAGCCTACCCAATATAAGGTTTATTGCAACTGATGGTTATCGTTTGCTGTAATCAAGATGAAAAAAGGTTTTTTGTGTTGTGAGCAAAGCCAAGGAGTTTGCACACAAAATTTCAGCTCCTCAGACCAAGTGGTTCTGGAGAAGAAGACAAAATGCGAAAAGTTTACGGAAGGATGGGCGGACACCGTGCAATGCCATAAGCCCATCGGGCCTTTCAGTCCAGATGAGCTACAAATACATCCATGGCAGTTTTTTAGTTCTGCTCCGGAATTGAATTATCATGTTATGTATCCATGGAAATGGTAAAACTTAAACAAATAAAAAATTGTGAAGAAGTAGAAAACCCCAAAAGGCACATCTACACATGATGATTGTTCCACACACTAAGTTTCGTTGAGCTATGTCTTATAGTTTTCGAGTTCTGCTCCGGAAACGAAATTCTAAGTTACATTAAGAGGTTTCTCAATAACCACTTACATTCGCTGCGATAATATACATATAGTACATCAAATCTTACAAAAATCAAATCTTTAAACAATATGATGCCTCACAAAGCCTCCTAGAATTCAGAGAGATGTATGAAATAGCACTCTTCAAGCAGAAACACTGAAATGCTCACACGACTTCTGGAATACATACGAGATAATAAAAATTACTCAAGTTACTATCTAACCCACTACAAATGCCAGTAGATGACATAAAATGCAGTATTTCCTTGTTAGGACGTGAAAACACTGACCAGGTGTGAAGCAATAAGCGGAGGGAGATAGAAACGCCTTGATTGATCTGTAGCTAATAGTTTCTCTGTGTCTGCGTCTTCATGAATAATCTAACCTAACCATCCGTTTAACTGCATGTGTACATGTACTTACCCTATCGATAAAGACGTGAAGCACTGCAACAGGACATCCATCGAGAACGCGATATTTAGGGTTGCCATCACCCTTGCATTATTGAAGCAATCATGTCATTTAGTGATTAGAAGTCAGTTTCCTTTAAGTGATTAGCTTTTGATGTGTGCCTATATGCTGGATATTTAAACTAGATTGAAGCACGTCTGCCTTCTAATGTCTCCCGACAAGGGAATGTATGTACTTGTTTTAGTTTTTCACTTTAAAGTAAATTAGAGGGATTCACTTCGTTTTAACGATTGATTACGTCCCGGGTTATGTAATTGGCAATGTTGTTGATGATGAAACAGGACAGATTTCTACTGTTTAAAATGACAATTTAAAATAATTCATATCTAATTATAAGTTGTGCTCGGCACATTTTTGTGTTTCTAGCAGATGTACGACAGTTTGGATATAGTGATCACTGCAAAGTTATTCGACTATAGAAACCTGAGAGTAAATTACTTGTCATTTAGCCTTAACATGAACGACATGTAACACATTAAATGAATTTTAATTTAACAAATATCTGATAGAAATCTATACGACACAACTCGACCATCTAGAGAATACATTCTCTGGAATTAAAAATTAAAAAGGCACAACAAGGAACACTTACAGAAGGACACAAGATATGTAAAATTTATAAGTTCATTGGGTAAAAGGGCTAGAACTCAACTGTTTCCATAACGTCAGATTCTCAACTGTAATTTCTTAAAAACAGTGATGAAACACTTACCCTTGTTACATGAAAAAAACTAGTATGAACAGTAGAAACTCATGTACGTTTTGAAGAATGGCTTTCAAACCTCGAAAGATTAATTATGTGCTACCTTCGAAAACAAAAGTTTGTAGATAAAATTTTAAGCGACGTGACAGTTATATTCACCATGTTCTAACAGAATCAATCTTCTACCAATGGAAGTAGCTGTCAACATGCGAGTGATTCAGATTTCAGGGCATATTCGCTTTCAAATATAATTGGTCCCTTTGGGATGTTTCGTTTTCATTTGATATTGCAATGTAATTAATGATTCACTGTATGTCATTCTGGTCCAAGATAACCATGTAACAGCCACCATTACGAGTTACGGAAGTGAACAGCAAGTTAATCAATAACACATGCACATTAAAAATATCAGTATATATTATTTACTTGTCCCACACAATTTCAAAGTGCACAGTTCATCCCCGGGCAAAAGAAACACCTGCTCCCAATCCTTACCTAGAGATAGGAGAATGCATCGGGGCATTTTGACGTATTCTAAAACGGCCTACAACAAAAAAAAGCGTTAACGATAAAAATCCAAGAAGGTATGTTTAAGGACAATTATTCTGGCCGAAAATAGATTTTAAAAACGGCTTTAATATGCATTGTATTTTTTATCAAGACCAAATTCTTTATACACAATGTTTATGAATGCTATGAACATGGCACTTTCATGACCATGACCACTCGTGTATTGATTATGGTTAATTATTTTTCAATGTCACGTGATAGTAAAGCTATTGAAACATCAATTTTACTTTGGGCCTCTGGGCCTTAAATATTGAGTAAACCTGTCTGTCTGTCTGTCTGATTATTTAAAAGCAGGCCCCCCCCCCCCACACAAATTTTAGGGAGAAATTTGTTTTTGGCTCTCTATTCCAAAGTGTTTTTTAACCTGAAAGACATTAATTTTTACAAATAATTTCGTGAGAGAAGTGGAAAAAATAATTTTCACTTATAGAAAATTCTAATGATGTCCGTAATATTTGCGTGTAAGTTACAAGTATCGTGTCTAACGTATCTAAATAGACAATGACAATAAACACAACTGGCTCTATACACATGTACTTTTTAAGAAGTGAAGAACATGGATGTTTGAGTATAACGCATACTGCGTAGACAAGTATTGCAACGTTTACCCAGCGTACCTTTTGAGTATGAGTAAGTTTAGGTACGAAGTATTAAAACAAGGTGACATCGCGTTTTTAAGTATCTGAATAACCATTAATACAATGAGCCTACAAATTCAAAATCCCAGCCCCCCTCTCCCGAAATTGGTGCTAGAGGCCTGAACAGATCAACATAATGGAATCCAGATTACAGATATTTTGAGAAGTAGACCATCATCGAAGAATGTGCGTTTAACTAGATGTCGCCTTCAGCCACATTGGGTCTAGCTACTTTTAGACACTGATTAAGTAGTTTGTCTATACGCCTCCAGCTAGTACAAGTAAAGATCACGTTTGATGAAACTGTCAACAAGGTAGCACATGTGTGTTAGTAGGTTATATTGCTAATTCGCTGCTAATAAATTGAAGGAGAACACAAAGTATCAAGTTACATTACAAATAATTGCAACTATTGGCTTGATGTAAATTAATTTCAAAATTGTCATTTCAATTCAATTTGCCAGTGTGGAGTTCATTTTAAACATAGTTAGTCCTTCAGAAACTTCATGTTAACCCTTCTTATGAACAACTTTAAATTGGAGGGCATGTGACGAAGTATACCTGTTTGTAGTATAGTTATCATTACTTCAATAGTTGAACATGAATTATATCTTAGCAGTAGAAATGTATTTCAGTACTATAACTAGGTGGTAAAGACTCAACGAAACACTGATTTGACCCAAGCTTTCGCTGTAAAAATGTTATGACAAAGAAAAGTTTTGAAGGTTTCAATGACTGATTTATTGTGAATGGACTTGAGGGTATATACATAGTTTGTGATCAACGATCATAAGGACTAATTTCATTATTTATTTAATTTTCAGGTTGTTAATTGTAACACGGTTCGTGAGGAACATCACATGAGTGTGTGTTTTAAGAGTTACACGATATAAAAAAACGGGGTATATCTTAGTAGCTGCAGTGTTCCGACATGAAACCTTCAAAGAGTTATTTTATTTTCCTGTGAGTCATGAATGAATTACTCCGTCGTACGTCAGATCAGAGTCTGAGTATAGTAATTTACATTGGTTTGATTAATACCTCATATATTGTACTGTTTTGATTATATTATTAGATACAGATAATACATTAATTACAGATAAATAGAGACCACAAACTGAGTGAGTGTTGAATATCGAAAACATTCTGACGAGATGTTTAATCTTGTAATTTATTCACGAGCGAAAGCATATTGAGTTGGAATATGTTCGATATTGAATACTCACGAGTTTTGTAATCTATTTATTACGGTAGACGACATAAATTTGAGACAACCATCAAATTATGTGAGACATTACCGCGTAATAATATTAACTCCGCGTAATGAATCTAGGTGGTGTCAATCCGTAAAACAGCTCAAATGAATCCAGTTTTCCGCTTTGCTCTCGTTCGCTTCTACATGATATATCACATTTACGTAATCATTATCACAATGTTTGTCGTCATCATTGTTATAAATCAAGATATCAAGAAGCACTTTAACAGTAAACACTGATGCTGTAGACGTTGACAGAGATAGTCATTCTTTGAGCGGCTGTTGATACGACGAGTTGATGATTTGAAAAAAGCGAAAACGAGGAAATTGTCGACAGTGTGCTGAATAGATTTCCGATGGACCATTGTGATGGCGGTAAGACCATTGTGTCGTCACAACTACGCACTATTCTGACGTCATACTTCCTGCGGTATTACATTGGTTTAACATTTAAGAACTGCAGTTAGCTGTACCCCAATATGTTTTGTCATAATTAAAGTTTTGCCCGGAACTATGATAGTTAAAGCACGAGGACATTAGTATAAATATTAGTACGATATCTCCCATGAAGCGTGATACACATGTGTACAGTATCTTTTCCACGGTATAAATCCCCCACTTTAAAGCAAACGTGCTTCCCGATGTCCACATGATATAACAGCATGGGTAACTAAACATAATATAAGTTATATCAATATTATTTAGCGCCCATCTGAAGGGCGTTTACCAATTAACGTCCTTTAAATACATGTAGCTCTAAGATAACCGGGCGCTCATATGGTTGATTACGGTTCTTTATTTAATGTATTGAGACAGCTGCTAACACATTTGTTTATATTAATGAATCAGACACAACCAGGTCGGTGTCATCTCCGTTTACAGACATATATCAGTTCAAGATATTAGTTGATTAGTAAGTCTACCCTTATGCCTTGACAGCAGACTATCTCAAAACGCTACATGTCATTCTCGGGACATAGCATGAGTTTCAACAGAATTGGTTCTTGTAACGTTTCACTGTACTATCTTCAGTTTGTATTGTATTATCTGAGCAGGGATGGCATAATGTGTGATACCAATACAAGCCTACAACTAGTTAAGCTATTATAGGTATATATAGGTAATTAATTACAAGCCTTACAGAGAACATCACGTGCATTGTCAGCGATCAAACTGGACATTGGCAAACATAAAATGGATTATCATATTTCTATATCGTATCTGTAAAATAATACTTGTGTTCGGGTATCAATAAGTGGTGCTCCAAACGCGGAACCAAGCCAGTTAATTACATTGTCAGTGTGGCAACATTAATTATGAAGAGGACCATCACAGTTCCGATACCTCACTAAACAAATTCATTGGATTATACATGTATGGACTATGGCATTCTTTTAATGGATCGTAACAGTTTTAATTTTGAATTATTTTGAGATTTGTTCTTCTTTCTATAATATTAACATATGTGCAATTATAAAAGATGAGGATGCCATTAAAATTACACCCTTCAAAACTTCAGCGATATCCATTTCCAATACGAAAAGGGTATTTATCATACTGCCAATAAATGATCATTAACATGAATGTAGAGGGGAAAACGTGGGAGGTCTTATTTTGCATAACTTTTGTCATGACACTGGAAATGTACATTCGTTTTAGTATGAAACTATTAAAATGATTACACGATGAGGCTGAAACTAACAATCACCGTTCATGTGGAATGTGTGTACCTCTATTATACCTGTTTTCTCTGTGGCAATCATCTGCCTCCCACTTATCACTTATATAAGGCGCAATTAAGGTAGACATGCAGATTGACAGAGCTGCTGTTACAATCCAGTCCTCAGTGGGACATATTTCATCACAAAGTCATTAACATGATATAACTATTGATGGAATCCTGGTAATTTATGGACATATTCTAATGAGCAAGATCCTTAACAGCTTTGATCTTTGAAGTCACTCGGTCGACATGGCCGCTGAAAGATGAGTTTTCATTGGTTAAAAGCAGGGATACAGTATAATGTTCCCATTTACCCCGCTAGGGAATTTTGATTGAGTCTAGAAATTCAGGCAATGTATAGATCAGAGGTTAGGATCGGAAATCTGAAGGGAGTGACCAGTTGGAAGAGAATGCAAAAATTCAGTCCTTGCCAACAAGATGGAGATTTTTTTATGAAAAAGACATTGTGACTTAAATAAGTTGATCACCAACTTCAAGAATGTATGTTTGATGAATGAAAATTATATTTCAAAACACATGCATGTACATTCTCATGTACTAGGTAATTTTAATACAAATGAGCAAAAACACATTTCCCATATTTAACACACAATTTTCATTTCAAGTTATGAATCCTGGTCAGAATTGTCTATGGAATCAATTCTGTGAAAGTTGCAGATGAACATTAACGGTTCAAGATGATTCAAACGAAGTATTAAGTAAAGACTGTACATGACTGCGATGTGAAAACTAAACAACTTAACATATTTAAGATACTATCAATCAATCATAAATAATTTCTCAAATAAATCTATGGACAATAATTTTCAGAGGCCATATGTGTGTGATTTTCCTCGAAAGTATGAATTCTGAAATCAAATGTTTAAATATTGGACCTTTTGTCTCATTAGAAAATAAAAAGGACCGAACATACTCTTGTACGGTAGAAAGGGTAGTATTCATTATTCACGTAGAAGCGTATTATATTGCTTTCTGAAACAAAAGGTCGTAGATGCTTGAGTAATTGATTTAATGAATGTATTGAATTTATCATTATTCAACCAGATTTATCATCATTTCCTGAATCCCACTGACAACAAAGGTTCTTATTTCAGAACGTGTATTCTCAACTATAATTGGTCTCTCTGGGATGGCTTCCTTTCAGTTTGCATACATGTAGACTTGTAATGAATGATGGGATGTAAACGACGAATTGTGAAGCGAATTGAACACTCAAAACATCATGATATTATCTCTTTAACAGACTTGTCAAATACAACAAAAGGAAGAACACCTCAAATGAGCAAGGCTAGTGTTATTAGACTAGATCAACGAGATCGTTTGCTTATTGTATCATGCCGTGGCGATACTAATAGGAAACAAAACGAACCGTGTCGGAAATAAAACTAAATTGTTGTAATTCACTCTTAAAATGAATATCCGTTGGTCACCAGTAAATGGATGTTAAAGTAATTTTTCTGAAAAGTCATTGAAACAAACTATTTATATGATATATAATGTAGACAGTGTCAATACATTTTACCATAATCCAATCAAACATTCATATTAGCTATTGCTAAAACTACAATGAACAGTTTAGCAATATCATAGCATTATGAAGTTGCACCATTTCTGCAAAATATATTTAAATATCCGCAGTTGTCATGTCACAAAAGAACGGCGATTGTTGAAATGAGATAACAGAAATTGTTCAGTTTTCGAGCAGTGCTTGATCAGAAAAACATTTGAAACATAATTTCATACAATCACGAGCAACAATACAGGCACACATTCGCATTAACGCGATGATGACGCTACAGATGTACGTGGTTACGGTGTGCAAGTAAATCAACCGGAAATAGTGGTCTCCATTGGGTGTAGTTTTCATGAATGTTCTTTTCCTACGATTTAAATGGACTTCCATATTAATTATTGATTCAGCATAACGCGGAGACCACCATTGATTATAATTCAGAAATTATTTCATGTTTCATTTTAAGGAAACTCAAGTAGGCGTTTCTTTTGGCCGACAGTGTATGTCATTCATACATGTACATATACATGACACTGAGTTCGGTTTCAATAATATGTGTTGTTCAATCTGCGTTTGGCCGTCTTCAAGCAGCAAATATAATATGTTGCTTATCCAGGATGTCTCCGTGGTGTTCAGTCAGTGGAGAATCATTATATTGGTGATCAATGATAAAAACTGCAAGTATGACTCGTTGCGGCATCACTGGGCATTTACAGTTGCTATATCAAATTACAAATGCATTTATCAGTTCGTTATTTTCTTTGCAGGATAGAATCCGATTATGGTTAAAGAACTATATGTTTTTGGATGAAATGTCAGTTGCTCATGATGTTTTAATGTTTGAAAATGTCAAAGTTTATCTTTATCCCTTTCAAATGATATTTCAAAAGTAAATCAACACTTTTGTTTGATCAGGTATAAATGTACCTCGGCATTCTGGATATATAACTCTACTCTTCTTTGTTCAAAATATTGTAAAAAAAAACACTGGAAAAACGCTTTCTCAAGACTTTCTATGTTCTATCATCGCAACATTAATAATGAAATGAGCTGACACATCCAGGGCATATGCTGTACAGATGCACCTGCAGATGTAGCTTGATCTGTTAATTTCGATTCCAGTTACATAAGAACATATGAGCCTTTGTTCTGCCTTTTATGGATCTGAAGGCTTTTTGTTCAATTTCTTTTGATGCATTTCGTTTTCTTACGATATCTCTCTGATATAAATGTCATAGCAATAATTATTGTAATCCACATGAAACATGACGGAGTATGTGAAAGTTTATCAAATACAAAAGCCATAACTCACCCAATATGATAGGTGTAGGCGTCAGTCATTGTACGTAAACTTTCTGATTATACCGTATTTAAGTCAAATGAATTCTAAACATAGAATGATACTGAAAACAATTTATCTAAGATTCATTTGAAATCGTAACATTTCATAATGCAAAAGAAAATGTACAATTATAAAATGACAGTGTGCTCATTAGAATAAATACATACAAGATGATCTTGAAAATTTGGAATAGTGTGACACATATTTGTAACGCACTGTGGGTTGGTCACGTCACACTTTTGTAGTCACTGCAAACAACCTTTACAGGACAAGAAGGTTTCGCCCCTTTTCGTCTTGTGCTGATGAGGAATAAATGTGCACAAAGTTACGAGGACATCTTTACAATTTTTACGATCAATGAATGCATGATAGGTAAAGGTTAATCTTTGAAAATGGTGTAAACAATTTGAATTGCCAAGAAACATCGAATTATACATTTTATTACAAAGGGATATCATGTCGTAAATCCGGTGCGTAGTTGCATTTCTGATGAAGGATATGAAAACACTTCACATTGAAATCCCTATGTCTACAACGACAGTGAAAGCTACATAAACATACATGTATTTTAAGACTATATCCTCAACATACATGTAAGCAAAGAAAAATAACCGTTACTTAGTTAATCAAACAGAACACATTGACAGTTAAGTATGTTCGGGATTAGACATACATAAACAAATTTAAAGGTGCATCCATTGTGTTTAGTAACATGTGATTAGGCTTTAATACGTTCCTACTCACCATGTGTGCTGTTTACAGTACAAATAAATTCACTCGGCTTGAATATTCATCCCGAATCACCAAATATTTCATAATTACTAGTTTTCAATTAAAATAGAGAGACATCAAAATGTATGTGCAGAAACCGAAACTACACGTCCCATGTACATGCACAGCAGTTATATTAAACATGATCAGCCCAAATTTATCAGTTTGTCTGTTATAAATAAGATTCCAAAATTACGGTTGACTCATTGGCGCGCGCCACACGCGGAACACTGTCCGGTTTTTGATCAGAAATCACTACTTTTACCTTCATATCGTCAATATACTAAGTCGAATAAGATCAAAATAGCAATGTTCGGCAACAGTCAGTACTTCTCGATATCATAACACAATTTATAACGTTTAACACATTTAACCCCAAACAACACAATGGATGTATAATTAAAAACGATTGCACAGAGATAATTTAGGCACATAGATTCAACAAACAAATGTAGAGAAAAAGAGCTATAAAGCATTTGAAACTATTGATGCCACGAACTTGGTATTCATGATACTAATATCACTAACAGCCAAGTTGTCATACGTAATCTACATCTACATCTATTATACCTGTCCTCACTGACGCATTTATCTGCTTCAACATCATCACCTATATAAGGACCAATCAAGGTAGACATGCAGATCAATGGAGGTGATTTCACAATCCCGTCATTTGGTGGACACCATCCGTCACACAAATGTCCTAATAGGATATGAATATTGATGGAATCCTGTTACTAAGGGAATGGATTACGTCCAAGAATGACAACTTTATGGCAGTGTGCAATCATCTCCTGATATTATTACGTTTGAAGCAAGAGCACACAATCACAATTGATTGGGACCTCTTACAAAGGAAGTGATTAGACTAGAACCATTCTTCTATATCTAGCCAATCATCTTCACTAACTAAAGTAAATCTAACTTGAAATAAAGTAAAAAATGTGTGATTTCGCTTTATTCCGTTTTATTATTACGATTCAAGTTGCTGAATTTTCAGAGATGAAACAACCTGACTAAACTACACAGCCTATACGTATTGTTTATAACCATAACGCTCTGAAGACTTCATTTATTTTGTAGAAATATTGCCGGCATGTAATTTAAAGGAACTATACTTATGGTAAAAATGGTTGACACCCCCTAATAGTTATAGGAATGAAATGTTATACAAACAACGTAACGTGTCAGTTTCGATTATTTTTTGGGTAAAACATGTAACTACTGGATGTCTTTTTGTGAATATTGTCCTTGAGCATTTGCTATTTCTCCACTTGTACTTTCAAATACCAAAGAAAGGGAAATATAAGAAAAATGAAATTGAGTCAAAAGAGTTCATTTCTTGTGTCTTGAGATTTTGGCATTGGTAGATTATTACAGTGGTTGGGTGTTCTCATTTCAAGCGTTTATTATTTTCGAAATACACACAACAAAATAAACTGCTTATTTAAACTCCGCGGAAGCTTCCGAATGGTTTTCGATAATTATTAGTATCATTGTGTCTAAATTGGTTTATGCATAATCAACGCCAAGCTTTTTTTGCGATTAACATATTGGTTGTATAATCAAATTAAATAGTTTTTGTTTAGCAGGTGAGGCATAGTTAGTTGTACTAAAAGTTCAGTACCATCACAGGTTTATGAGTATTTCTCTTAATATACTATCAGCAAAGATCACTTATTTAAGCTTTAGTTGCTCTATTTCAAGTATACCGCATATTAAGTTAACATTATAACATGTTAAGAAGGGTGGTGCGTAATTTATGCACAGGTGTATACAATACAAACTAAAATAAACTTTAAAACAAGACTGAGTGCTCGCCGCAAATGGCTGCAAAACTGCCGAAGCGGCGTTAAACAATAACTCACTCACGGACTATGTATGAACTATGTATGAACAGGTGTTATTTATTTCGATTAATGGAATGAATACCACGTATTTTTTAACTCCGAAAATTCCCACCTCAATTACCAACTTACCCACTAAACATGCCACTACAGGACGTGCGATGTATCTTGTATTTCCTGTCTGTCTGGACAGGACGTTAGAACACTGACCAGGTGTCAAGCAATAAGCTGGGGAAGTTGAGAAACATCAGCTTGATTGATCTGTAGCTAATAGTTTCTCTGTGTAAGATTCTCATGAATAATCTATTGTGACCAATTGGTTTGCTGCATGTGTAAATGTAGGTATGATATCGATAACTCACATGAAGCACAACGAAATGAATGTCCATAAGGTTTTTTTTTTTATCATTGAAGCATAGCTGAGTAATTGGACATTATTTTCCCTTTTGATTTAAAACTGTAACTGAAGAGTTTGCAATCAAATTGAAGTTTCTATACATTTTACTTCCCCCGAGAACACGTTTTCTGTTTATTTTGGGGCGTTTTACTTAATAGATGAAGAATTACATCTAGTAAAAATATTCAAAACAAACACGAGGTGATAATGCTTCATCAGTTCCATATATAGGGGTAGCCAATTGTTCATTCCCATTCCCATGTTGGTTTTCTTACAATGAATATGTTTGAGTTTCAACCCTGATAAACTCTTAGTTGAAGACCCATTATCAGTTCTGTTCAATGGTAAAAACAAAAAAGTGACCAGACCACATTTAATTTTCGTAATAATTTATTTTTTTTCAAAAAATATTTTACTCAACAATCTTGTAATTCGTACTTTGTAGATACGCCTGGCCATTACTATTTAAATTACTTATAACATGTTATTCTACTAAGTAAAACTAGCATTGCAGTAGAATGACATATACCAGCACGTGGATCCTGGATGCTCCGTTTATTAAAAGTGCAGTAGTACGTTTTTTTTGCTCAAATAAGTCGATTAAATATATTTGAAAAATGATGTCACCAATAGGACAACACACTTCTCTCGAATATGAAAATCATGTTATAAAATGAGTGTGCATGGTTCGGAAAAGCCATGGTAATGGTTTTTGTAATTGGAAATATTAAAGTGTGTTCACATTAAAATGCATTTTTTGCTTTATACGCAACACCCTTATTACCACTACGGATAATTGGTTTGTTTGATAAGATGTTTTACCCTCTAAAGTAAATATAATCGACTGAATCTATCATTATGTGGGAAATCAAAGATTAAAATTTGCAAAAAAACGTGTTACAGCCTCTTTAAAGAGTGACCATCATTATGAACTATCCATAAACAAATCCATTTCAATAGTTAAATATCGTGAAGTATACGTCATAGGTTTTCACTCGTGGCTGCGCAATTACATAATTGGATATAATGTTCTACATCACTCCATGACATGTACATGGTATTCGACAAGAAATATCAAACATCCTCTATGTTTTACATATTTCAGTATCATTTCTCAATTAGAGTGATCGATCGAGGAGACCAGAACATTTTTTTCAAAATTAAGCTGTTGTCAAAATGGTAGTCATTTTGCATGTCAAATGTGTCCGTTCCTGCTTCATTGGTTGTGCGACAGTATTTTCCAAAACAATCGCTGCAAACGATGTATGCGTTAAACTTTTGAATACAAAATCAAATTCTTTCAAATCCATTTTTGTCAAAATAAAGTAAGTAAGTTTGTTCTGTTACCATTGCGACGAAATTACGGATATATTTTGTATCAAAGAAGACCATTATTGTGAAACAAATCATAATAACACGACTTATAATGTAAGCATATTTTTCAGCTATCTGATTGAACGAGAGGCGATCATGTGACCGTCGACAGAAAGGCATATTGACTCCAGCTCGAGTCCGACCAAAAGCCGTATTGACTCGAGTGACGTCAAACGATTGTTGCATGACGTCAAACGTTTGTTGCATGACGTCATGCTATTGTTAACATGACGCCATTTGACCGTAGTCCCAGCTGTTCAAACAAAGCTACATTTTTACGGTATTTCATTGTTTTCCTCTCGTTTCTGTATTAAACACATACTAAAACAGCTATGGACTGGTGAATGTGGTCAATACCTATTTTGATGGACTTATTCCTTGGTCAATATTGTTTTCTCGGGTCCATGAAAATAGGTATTGACCTCATCACCAGTCTGTAATTGTATGAATGTTGAATAAGCTAGCGATAACAGTATATGAATACAATGATTTACAAGAAAAATCCTTATAAAAATCGGTTTATAGCTATCTCTTTAATTAAATGTTTGATAAGCTATAAATTCTATTTGCAGACTGAAAGCCATGCATTATTCTATGTAAAAGCATAAATATATTCTTATGACATCAACAATTGCAAATTCCTCCATATAAGTTCGATTAATAGTGCAGTTATTGGTTATATGTGGTTTTGTTTTTTCATGAATTTTATGAACTTAACATTTCGGTTGACGTCAAATCGATAGCAATTGAAAAAAACAGAGCTGGTTCTCTTCTACTAAAATATATACTTTTCAATAATGTTTCGTACTTAGAATCCACACACATCTGGTTCTCATGGATATTCATAAATCGAAGTAAACCAGTTAGTCTGACAACTGTAAGCCCGAAATAGAACACTTTTCAGTAATAATGGTTCCATTATAAATGCCATTTCTAGGCATTTCTAGATAAACATTCTGGTATGTTTCAGATTCAATATACACTTCATAAGTTTATTTAATTATATTTTTTAGGGGGGGGGGTTCAATTTTTATAAACTCAAAATTGAAATGATTGTTTACATGCGTATTTACATACTTACTGTGAAATAGGGTTACGTAATATCAGTCTTCATAACTTACCCTATGATATTGGTATAAATGGTATTAAAATGGTAACATGCACAATTATTCAATGCCAATACAATTGTAACAGAATAAGCAAGCAAATTATACCTGAGCATGTAGGGATCACTTGCCTCTTCGATAGATAATAAATATAGAAATAGTTCCCTATGCCACTTACTTTTATACATGTAACATTTGCAAATTTAATAATTAAACACTTTATATACAAATTACCGCGATATATCATATTAAAATGACATGTAAGAAATATATACCATTTAGCTAGTGAACAATATTGTAACAGTAAACGTTAATGTACTTTTGTCAATGTGGCGGTGGTTGAGTGGATTGGCTGTTTGTGAGTCAGTACAAGTGACTGTTGCCAGTGTCAGTTCGAATCCAACAAGGGACTCGTACCGAAACAAGTTATAATATTGCATTTAGTGACATCCAAAAAGAATGTAATATAATGAAGCAGTTTTATGTGAATTATTAAAAGTAATAGTTTACTAATAAGCCGTAATCCAAGGTACACGTTCCGTTTTGCTTTATGTTTTCATGTTGTTAAAGTGTTACCTTTCTTCCTGGTATGGTTCATTATGGGCTAATTGGCCCCTGGACATGTGATATTTTTCTCTAAAATCAGCAACATTCTTGATTAGCAACATTGTTCTTGTAATGTTGTACATACACCGGAGTAGCTGCTATCAAAAGGAAACACTATTCCATGTGAAAAAGAAACAATTTCAATTAGATCCAAATCTCAAATATTGCAGAAAATTATATGAGCTCAAAAGCATAACAAATGACTTCGTTAATAAGATATTTCTCTACTCATGGTTCCAATTTATTTTCATTAGAGAATCAATGTGCATAGATTCATTAAGTTCCCATAACAAAAGAACAATGACGCAAAATAATGACAGCTATGAAAGATAATGAAACAAGGCAGACGTGGATCAATGAACGCAAAGGAGATTATCTATCGATTTCATTCACAACCGTTTATGAAGGAGCATTTCAACATTAGTTGGCAACCTCAAAGTCAATTTCATCGACGTAAAGGTCGCAATCCTTCATCGCTGGCAGCAAATTAAATTAAATAGGTGCAACGTAATATGAATGTCTCTCACACTTTCGTCCTGTTTCTAATTGTGGTTATCCTTATTATGTATGAAAGTACTGTAGTGTATAACTACTATGAATTTAACGGTATATTCAGTAACATATCGAGTTATTGCACATGTGTTTTCCCTCTATATCAAAAGCATAACATGTAGTTTAATACACTGTTGCTATTAAAGTCATATTGTTTTAAGTACATAATAGTAAAACTGTCAATCCCAGTCTCTGTTTTATTTGTCATTAGGTAGTAATTTCCCATAAAATGACATTTGTTGGCTAAACGTTCTTAACAAATGATTAATGCAGATTTTCTGTAGACAACCAGATGCGTCCCTGTCATTATTGCAAAATGTATGACATATTCATAACATTGTAATCTCGTACAAAGTAATGTCTTGTTGATGTACGTGCAAGAGTATGTTTTAGAGAAATATTCATGAAAACTTAATCATGCCACATATCTTTGTTAATATCACATATTCTGATTGGTCTTAGGTATGTTTAGAGGTAGAAGGCATTTTTTCACATGTTCAATTCTTCGTTTTAATTGAAAGTGCATCCCTATATACAACACAACAATAACCACACTAGTATTCTTCCCTTTATACAGATTCACTACTCTCTGAACTTGACATTGACACATTCACGGCGTAAATGAACGAGTGAGTAAACATACATTACAGGAGAAATTCAGAGAATGATGATGACATTCGCTATATGTTTTGTTAACATTGGCAAAAGGAGTCATGTTTCTGTTTCGGACACCTATATTAACAGTCACATAATTTCCAAGGGACTTGAAGTAATCAACAAATGATGTCATCAGTTGACATTAATGCTGATGATCACAACGCAATGTTTATTTTGGATACACTTGCAATCGCTCTTTGTAACGATTTATCTAATGAAAAGGCTGAGTATCATTTCCTGCGATTATAAGAACGACGTGACAGCACTGACCAGGTGTCAAACAATACGCTAATGTAGGTAGAAACATCCGCGGCTTCTTTGATCTGGAGTTGGTAACTGCTTGGGTCTGCTTTATGAATCATTGGTTTGTTGTACTCATTGACATATCTAGACATGAAGTACAACACGACAGATGATATATATATAAACCAGAATAACACATTATCATTACCCAATAAACGGCTGTTGTTACATGTCATATTATATACAGTCATCTTCAGATTCAGATTTATTGCAGGTAACAGTTTTATACATGACTGATTTAAAATGTTATATATTCTACTTCACTCTAAGGGGAAATTAACACGTGTCAATTTGAAGTTCCTGCAATATTTCTAATAAGTATATAAACTATATTCCACGTTGCAGTATGATACTATCAACATGACGCTTATGAAATATCTAATCTAAAGTCATTGACTATAATTACGTGGCTAACTTAATACCCCGTGAATGTTTATGACAAATTCAAGTTTCTGTAGCGAAATGAAACCGAAACATTTACATTTACTAAATTATTTGTTACTCTTACACTTCCAATTTGTCTGTTTACAATTGATTAATATACAGAGTGATTGATGCAGGAACAGTTTAATTTCCCAAGATACATTATGGTTGTAAAGAAACATTATGATCATCTGTAATTATTGATGTCAAAACCGTCAACAATCAATCATATCAATTTACATCTAGGTACAGTAAAATAAGTCAATGAGTTTTCCCTTTTTATATGAATCGTGTATGCATGGATTGAAACAAATACTATCATTACATAACATTTACAGTGACACATTTAATGAACTACGAGTTTGAAGAATGTTTCCAGTTAACAAGCAATTGTTGCTAAGGTGACATGACCTCCTATAAAAACATGTAATATGTGAAGAATGTGTGAAGCTGTCTGAAATGCATTACGCTTGACAATTATACTTTTTTATCCATGGAACGTACAGAGTATGGAATGTTGATACTTAACGATTCTGTATTAACTTGTGTCACACATGTTCTGTACCTCTAATTTTACAGACATAATATTTCCTTTCTTTCTTTAAGGTGAAACCGTGATACCGAGGATATGGTAAGTTGTGGACCCTGATAGGAAGGGAAAACCCGAGGATGCGAATGTCTTCAACCTTACAATATCCGAGGTAGAATGGTTTATCTATGTTATCAGCCGTTTTAATGTCTAAACGTTGCTTTGTTATCGTGTTATATTGAGGATCTCTGGTAAATAGAGTCGTTCATAAAATCATTGTTTACAATCTGATATCCCTGTTGATAGCCACGCTATATGCGTTGATCTTATACCGTTTGCATCCATTGAAGATCCTCCTTACAGGATTTACAACTGTCTCTGTGAACCCTCATGGAGGGAATTACAATGTTGTAAGTCCCTCGTAGCGGGTGATACGGTTTAGAAAGGTCGCATCACAGTATATGGCTAGTAGGTTTATAAATTATCATATACCAGTACAAACAGGGTTATTTTGATGATTTCTGGACACACGACAATTTAAGCATTTGTACCCATCTGGTCATTTTATGTCTATGAGAGTTTGTAACTTTCTACGGTTTATGGGGAAAAGGAGTGTAATATTGAAATACCCTGTAGCATAATTGTTTATATTACCAATAAAGTTGAAAACAACAGAGTTATATTTTCGATACGAGTACACATATCACGTTTGCCTAGCAATCAGTGTTTACAGCGCGACATCATGTGACATCATAAAACAATTTCCGTCATTGTAACTTGCCGTCACCGTGAACCATTTTTAGAAAATTATACGCGATTCAATTGAATAGAATGGCTAATAAAGAAATTATTAATCTCCGAAAGTGTGTCTATAATTTTTACGAAACTCATTTTCACACTCGTTTGGTGAAAATCATAAGAGACACTTCCTCGGGTATTAATCTCCATATACATGGGTCCAATGACGTTGATTTTACCGAAATAAAATAAGGCAATCAGAAAAAAACAGCGGTAGAAACTTAATTTGAATTTTTTTTTTCACACAATCAAACATTATGAAAATGGTACTCATTGGATGTATAGGAGCCGGAGTCTCAATTCGTGATTGCCTGACCCTTCAATATCCATCAAAGTACAATTTCCAGCCCATGTATCAGACCTTCAAAACAAACCAAGAACTGGTCGTCCAAAGGTCATGATTCTTGCACAAAACCGTTACCCCTTCGAGGTACACAATAACCTGCGCCCCATCAATAAATACAGAAAACTACGTCCAAAGTTCTCATTGGTTATAGGCACAGAAAAGTCAGAAATCGTCAAACCGGAATTCGGTCCATGAGACCTAACTTTGTGTCGAGAAGTCTCATACACCAGGTACGTCTGTCATGGAGTCGACTTCTACGGATGTGGAATCTTTATTAACCAGAGAAAATATGTTTTAGTCATGAAACCCTTTTTGTTTCATGATGGAAGAACTCGTGTATACAGACGGCTATTTGCACCTTCACGTGTTTCCAAGGTGGATATATTTGTGGTCATGATGTGGGCAGCCATATAATGTATGTCACAACTATAATATTCGGTAGGGTAGAAATACAAGGCAAAAGTATAGAAGTTCGTTAAACGGACTCAATATGAATCTCACCCTCGTGTCTTCTGACATAAAATATATCAACACTTTTACTTTTATCAAGAGTGTTGATATAGTTGATATCAGAAGACATGGAGGTGATATGCTATTTATAATCCAAAATTATTCGTTATTACCTTCAAGGGAAAATGTACATCGCTGAACACAACATTGTTATTAGACGTCCGGTGTGGTGACGTCACAGGCATGAGGGCATTGTAATGTCATAATTTTTTGACATCATAGAAACATGAGTGGTTACTTGATGACGTAAGTATTCAAGTTGAAGAAGTAAATGAATTGTGTTAATACAGGAAGCGTGCTTTCGATTGACGTGACGTCATAGCTTTTAGATATGACGTAACAATTTCAGCGCCACGGCTGCCATGGTGAGTGTCTTATTTTTCTAAAATTTTCATGCAATTCAGAGTTACTGAAATCGACGACTGATAAATGAAATACTCAACTTATGATCAGTCCCGTTTTATTGTATACTTATTTTTATTGTATATATAGCAAACCTCCCTTTAGCTTCATATGTTATTTAATGGAACATCGTTAAATATTTTCATTTGTGAACTAATGTACCGTTGCTAGGGAGATGGCCGTTAAAAACAGTGATTTGATAAACAATCTCAATCCAAGATTAACAGTGAAGTTACCCGGGAACTGTATGTGGCATGTTTTTCTTAAACATGTGAAGACAAACATCGTGTGTTTTATTACGCAATTTTGTATGAAAGTGAAATGAACTTGATGAATATATCCAAGTTATCATTGCAATTTCTAGATGTTCTGTTACCTGTCTGATCATTGTGTCAGAGTCACAAACGTATAATCAAAGCCTAAGTGGTAGTTTGTGCTATAAAATTATATTTCCATACACACGTCATCGAGTACATTTTGCGAGTGACATCCTTTGTGAACACTTGTAATACATTATTGTTTGATATTTGCTTCAGTAAACTGCATTATCTTTCAAAACGCATTAAATATTTTGTGTAGAACATTCTGACAGCCTGTATAGGGAGATGCATTTTGTATTCAACTCGTTCAAGACTTCAGACACAAATTCTGATAAACCTTAGGAAAATAATTATGCATTGAAAATGCATCTTCTAGACAATCTTCTTTCAGATTTGGAGTACACTGCATGGTAATTCAATCACCATTTTGCAATTGGAACGTGTTGTGACTTCGAAAATAACGATGCTCAAAGTTCAAAAGTGCAAAGCACTCTTTGTGCAATTTGAAGATAGCAATTTGAATATGTTAGTGTATGTTTCTGAAATAAGGAGAGTTTCAAAGAAAACAAGAAACGAGAATTAACATGGTAGAAATATGCATTTATATGATAATTTAACTAATGTGTAAGCATCGATGTAACCAAAGCGCACAAGGTAACATCACTTTGACAGATTATCGCGGCCCCAAAAGCTGTTTGGTGTGTTGAACATGTTGATATGTATCATATAGTATTTAAGGAATATATTTTAAGCTGGCATATGATTATAGGTGCAATGGGCTTCGGTATTGCACATCACGTTTGACATTTTGATTTATCAATTTCATTACTTCATAAACCGGCGTAAGCATTGAACATTTTGAAAAACTCCTACTATTAAGGCAATATTGTATAATTCTATATTAAAACAGAATTATTAATTTCAAATTTGAACTTTATACAACATGATTATGGCTCAAATGGCATATGTTATATCACTTGATGACATGTTAGATTGTAATTCTGATTGATTGAGGGGGCGGGATAGTGCGGCGGTCAGCACGTTCGGCTGCTCCACATACAGTAAGGTTTGGATGCAATGCTATACTGAATTTCAGCACATCGTTGACTAGTTCTAGCCTTTGCTTGCATGTTTCACCACAATGCATAGTCACTTTTTTTAGGGGTTTCTCCACACAATCTCACTTGCACCCGTGATAAGTGAATTTCTCTTGAAACGTATTGGTTTTACAACATCCGTTGTCTTTATTACGAACAGCTACTCAAGCTTCGACTACAACACATCGATATTTATGTACATAATCTAACTAATGAGTGTTGTATAATCATTAAAATAATTTCACACGTGTGAGTACAAAGACAACATCATGAACTAAACTTGTCAAGAATAACATTGAAAGTTTTGTGAGAAATGTTGATAGTAAAAACTAAGATGTCGTCATATATTCTTTAACAGAATATGTTTAGTATTATTTGTCATTGGAGAGAATTATGTTTCATAATCGCATGAATCTGACCATGGATGACAGTAGTTCCGGCGAACCTTTCATATTCTCATTCCTTGTTTCTAACTTCAACATGTTCAATGTAAATCTAAGGATGTTACATATTGTCGGAGATTATAGAAATGACCTCTGCCCTTCCGTCCGTCCGTCCGTCCGTCCGTCCTTTCGTATCCGGACCAGAACTCAAAAACTGCAAGTCCTTGCTCAAACAAACATGGCATGTGGAACAGTCATCATGAGTAGATGTTCCTTTTGGGGTTTTCGACTTCTTTGGAATTCTATTTTAGCTGTTTCCATGAAAACATAACTTAGCAAGTTGCTTCCTGACCAGAACCCCAAAACTGTGAGACATACCTTAATGAAACTTAGGGGGTGAAACTAACTTCAGGTGTAGATGTTTATGTTTTGGGGGTTTTCATCTTTTTTTCTTCTATACTAAGCCATTTGATTTTTACAATTTCAATTACCGAATATATCTTGATCTTAGACAGAGATTAATACATCTTGGGAAGTATATATTCTTGTAAAGCATGGACTTATTAGGATTTATTAAACAATAAAGTTCCATAATCGTTCGCTATGTTTGAAATGTTCCCACTTAACTTTAAATGTTGTAGCCAGGAGATACTGCACATTTCGTCAAATAGCATGTGGAACCTTTATAAACCCGTTTAATAAGTCTACGACAATCCAATAGGAACAGAATTGACTCATCTAAATACAGGTATAAATATGTAGTAGTTTGGTGTATATGCAGTAGACCCTCATATCACAAAACACGTTCACACCATCCTGGTTAGAAGGATCCTTGTAGTGATTTCTGGGAGTATAATCAACATAGACACCCGTCTTGGGATCTGAATGTGGTATGTGGTGCTAACTAACTAAGAGCGGTCCAAAAACTGAAAAGATCGTTTTGAAATAAGTACACTACTTCAAAGGCTTCTCTATTGATTCTGTGTTGTAAAATCGCTCTCAAAGGCGTTTCAGTCAAATACTTTTGTTGGCAAAGTATGCAATTGCCCATATTTCTGCGGAAGGAGGATTTCTTATATCAGCTGTATACCACAGTGTCCACATCTTGGCACTAAAGTACTGTCTCATCCTTTAATTAGAAAATGCAACTTATATCTAATTAACGTCTATGAAAGCCGTTTTGTAATTACATTATATATAGTGTTTCTAATGTTGAAGACTAATGTGAAAGCAGACCTACATAATGCATACTTCAATCAGAGTACAGCAATCTCCAGTATAATCTCTGCCGCAAGATTTTTTCGTCGATGGTTGCAAATTCAATTTCACATGCTCACTTGATTCATTCTATGATAATTGTACTGAACAGCCATTATTTTTTAATACTTGTGTGTGACAAAATTGGAACTTTCGAACGTTAAAGTCATTATAGGCCTGATCAGCATTATTCAACACTGCATATATATCTACATTATAATATATTCCTGGATGATCACAGTATGTGGAGAGATCCTGTAAGTCGGTATTATAGTGCAGACATACCTATTTATGTACTTATGGATGATCCACTTCTTTATTAAATAAGCCATTTTGTACATGTGCAAATGCTGCAATGTGAATAACCATGTCATTCAATGTAAATGTAGGCCCAGGGGCAAAAGAAATAGGAGAGCCAAAAGGACTTTTTGGCTTGGTCTACGACGTTTTACAATAATGACGGATCAACAAATCAATGTCCAAGATAGAAGGTACATTATGTCGACAACAACTTATACGTCATATGTCATAATATGTTACTTTCAATACCAAACAGTATGTCCTGAAAACCCCTTTGAAATTTCAGCATGTGTTTGAACGAGTATACAAGTATCATACTCTCATGAATGAACATTTTGAATTTCTATTTACGAAAATATCATCACTTTAAACATTCAAAATCGATTTCATCCGGCAGAAATATTGTTGTTTATCCATGTATTAACCATCTGAATGTTTTGCCGTTAATGCAATTGAAGATTGAAACTATTTTGTATAAGTTAAGGTTTAATATTTAAAGAGACTCAACCGAATGCAGGAGAAACATATATGATGTGGTATGGTGATAATAGTTACATGTGGAGTGTGAAGAAACTTTTATCGTCTTGAGCATTTTTCCCGATAATAGTACGGGTTTTAAGCTCAATGGATATCTCCAAACGGAGGTGTATGGAAAGTTTTTTTCAACACTCAAATCAAACTCTTGAGTTGAAATATACCAATGTTGACATCTTATCGATTTGCAGTTTTTGATTCTCGAGACATTATCACATAAATATATTATTCATCATTTCAAGACACATATAATTTCTGGTGTTATTATTCTAATGGAACCTAACTTCTCATGCAATTTGTTAAGCTGATATACAAACATTACTGTCTCTTCCTTGCACTCGGTGTATATCTATCAGTATAGTGTCACATAAAAATCACTGCAAAGACTCAAGAGTCAAAACGTAATGACCCTAAAGTGTTTTAAGCTCAATGGATATCGCCAAACGGACGTGTATGGAAAGTTTTTTTCAACACAAAAATCAAACTCTTGAGTTGAAATATACCAATGTTGACATCTTATCGATTTGCGGTTTTTGATTCTCGATAAATTAGCACATACATATATTATTCATCATTTCAAGACACATACAATTTCTGGTGTTATTATTCTAATGGAACCTAACTTCTCATGCAATTTGTTAAGCTGATATACAAACATTACTGTCTCGGTGTATATATATCATTATAGTATCACATAAAAATCACTGCAAAGACTCAAGAGTCTAAACGTAAGGACCTTAAAGTGTTTTAAGCTCAATGGATATCTCCAAATGTTCGGTGTAAATGTATCATTATAGTATCACATAAAAATCACTGCACAGTCTCAAGAGTCTAAACGTAATGACCTTAAAGTGTTTTAAGTTCAATGGATATCTCCAAATGTTCGGTGTATATGTATCATTATAGTATCACACAAAAATCACTGCAAAGTCTCAAGAGTCTAAACGTAATGACCCTAAAGATTCAAAATATTCTGTATATAAATTAGTTATAAACAGTAGCTACTAGTTATGACCAGTAGCGTAAAAACTAGCGTAGTAACGTAAACTTACCGATGCATCTCTGGCAGGTAAAACATTGTTCAAATTGATATATACATTTTATGTGGTTCATGGATGTATATTCTTTTAGGACAACGTATGGTTTGCTTTTCTAGTTGAAGTTCATTGACTAAAGTCAAAAGTTTTCTCAGGGTTTGCAAATCATCTTACTCAATTCGGTTGAAACATGTTATAAGCATACACCTTTACAGATGGTTGATTCAAATCAGTTGATCATGTTTACTTATACAAATATGAACAAACAATTCATATCCATACCCTAAGATATTGATGATTCAAGAGACGTACTTCCCAACATTAGTTATGATTAATGTACGGTTACTATATCAAACTGGTTGCAACAGTATTTATCGCTTGTGTGAGATCAACTAGATCTACAAAAGACATAGTCACTTGCTTGCACCTCCTCTATGTGTGTCCACTAATGTGTAAAAGTATGTTGTACACTAGTTGGTCAGACTAGATTATTCATGAAGAAGACACAGGGCAACTATTAGCTGCAGATCAATCAAGCTGATGAGATGTTTCTTTATATTCTAGAGCTTATTGCTTGACACCTGGTCAGTGTTTTCATATCCAGCTTGAATTAATGGGTTAAAAAATTGCATTGACATCGACGAGATTGTGACAACCTTGAATGTGTCTTTACAGATGGCTCACGATGATATTTTTTAGATCCTTACAGATGGCTCACGATGATATTTTTTAGATCCTTATAGATGGCTCACGATGATATTTTTTAGATCCTTACAGATGGCTCACGATGATATTTTTTAGATCCTTACAGATGGTTCACGATGATATTTTTAGATCCTTACAGATGGCTCGCGATGATGTTCATTTAAATCCATTTGTGCAGGTAAAATACATTGTTGCAACACGGTATTGGTATATTTCCATAACCAGATTTACTGGTTGTTTTTTTCGAGAAGTTTACTATTGCGGAGGCTGACCCATGAAAAGGGAATTAAAGTCCAAGATAGAAGGTACATTATGTCGACATCAACTTATACTAACATAATGTCCATATTTCATAATATGCTACCTTCAATACCAAACAGTATGCCCTGAAAACCCTGGCCCTTTGAAATTGACTGCCTTTCCGTTTGTATACAGGTACAATTATCAGTTGCTACACGGTATAGGAATATTCTCGTAAACACGCATTGGATGGATTATTCGAGAATACTTTTTCCAAGTAAACAGTTTCACAGATAATAATGTGAAGTGAGTTTAACTACCTGAGCAGTTTCAGGGATGATAATGGCATGAGGAAGGTAACATTACATCATTACACAACATTCTTTTTCACATAATACTCCAAACTTGTTCGGAGCAAATGTCCAATCCAAATGGCTTATATTGTTTTTAAATACTATATTTAAGTCTAGTCTGATTGTCTGTGTCGGAATGACCACTCTATTTCTGCCTACTGTCTGACAGTGATCCAATGAGAAAACAGAGTCTAATATCAGAAGAAAAAAGATATTAAGCAAAGCGTAACTGATAAGAATGAGGCGTGATAAGAGACAATAAAGATAAATATTGATAGACAAGTAATGCTGAATCATGTGTTATTAATTAAGAGAGTCTGAAACATGAAGTCAACATACATACATTGTACATACATATGTACTAGGTAGATTAATTATACGTATTGGATGCAGGCTTTCTTATTTGACATGTTTACATAATTCTTCCAATAAAACACTATGCGGAAACAAGGTAATGTTTTAGTCTAATATTTCCTTGCACATGATTGTATATGTTTACTTACAAATAGTTGAATATGCTGTCATTTCAATGATATCAATACTGTACAAACCTTACATTATGTACTGATTCAGATTGATGAGACGTTTGAGTCAATACTGTTATATATATATTTACAAATCTTCATTATTTCATTTTGAAATTTCCTCTGTCTCCTCTCTGCTACATGACGCGAATCCTATTTTATATTAAAGGAATTACAATCCCATGTATCTTCCATATGCCATTTATACCGTTTACCTTATTTCCTTCAAGACGAAATTTGTTGTCTCGTACCTTAATGTCTTTTAATATAGTGTATAACGAGAGTGCGTCATTAACATGATAAATGGAAATTCAGAACAAACGTTCTTCATAGCTATACGTTGTTGTTCTGTTAATGTTGATCTTGTAACTTCTCTTCAGATTCAAATTCAGATGTATATTCATTCTGTAACCAATGGGAACTAATTTTTAAAAAAAGGAAAAAAAGTATAATTACTTTAAAGCAAATGATATGATACTCATATTCAAAATCAGCTAAAAATCGGATCTTGAAGCAGCTGTGAAGGCAAAGAAATTAACATCACGATTCTTCAGAGGTCAATATATCCTTGTGATCCATGAATCCGTTAGAACGTGACAAGATGACCATGAAACCACTGATCAGGCGTCAAGCAATAAACTAAGGAAGATAACACAACTTCCGCTTGATTGATCTACTGCTAACAATGTCTCTGGGTTCGCTTCTTCATGAATAATCTTCTGTGACCAACTGGTTTGTTGTACACTTGCATGTGCATACATACAGAGATGGTGCAAACATAGAAAAACGACATCCATGTAACATGCATCAGTATATATTTCAATATGCAATGCATCATTGCAACTGCATTGAATGTGTCAAGTGATGTAAAAACACTGACATACTGAGTACTGTTTTAATGGTTGCAATAGGAGTTCAATAAAAGTCTAATCATCAAGTTCCGGAAGTTTCAACAGAAACCAAGTACATGTATACATTAACATAATCTTTGCAATGAATCTGTTTAAGTTAATGAATGGTTGTGTACTACATGAAGATTACATAGAATAACCTCATGATGTTATAGTTCCTTTATAACACAATTAGACCATTTCCATCCTCTTAATATCATCCTCTATATATATATATATATATATATATATTACTATGCTCACTAGTATGAGCACTTAAGATAGTGCTAAATAGCTAAGTAACCAGTTGAAAAGTCTTTAGTTCATGATTATCACATACAAATAAAACCAATGTCACTATGTTTTTTTTATACTGCTGCTACATGACAATATTAGGAAGTAATGTAAAAACGTAAAATGGATATAAGAGTTTAAATTCTATTGTAATGCAACGTAATTATGGCGTGTCCAATTTATTTTTTGTTGGAAACACAAAGCGTATCAGTTGAATAGTCGACTATACATGTAATTTGTCAGATAATGAATGATGCGAATTCAACACACAAAGAAAAGCTAAATCAATAACGATATTTATAATCACAGTATGATAACTGGATGAATGCATTGAATACATATATCACATGAGTATTAAAAGATTTACACTCAAGGGATACAACGATGCTTAATTGAAGAATTATGACGATGTAGTGAATAACACTGTTAATCAATCATCACGAGCAACCACCTCGTTATATAAAATCTCATGTATTAGTTTTAGTGGAAAATTTTATAGGAAAAGGACACGAAGTAACCAACATGTACAACTTCTCATTACATAACAATAACCAGGTTTATAATAAAATAATTTTGAAATCAATAATGATCTCTATTAATAAATAGCTGTATAAAGTTCACTCTCTTTTTGCAGTCGTAAAGCATTATGACTTTTCTATTACGTAGACTACATGTTCAACTTCTCATTACACGACAATACAACCAGGTTTTTAATAAAATGACTTGGTAATCGATAATGCTCTCTAAGTTCACTCATTTTATTGCATTAGTAACGTCTGATGACTCTTCGTGTATTTATTTGTAGATACTGATTTCCATCAACGGAATTGAGCAAAACCAACGTCACATTATATACGCGGGCGTCCAAAACACCTATTTCAAGCAACAGTTACTATTTCATTCTCTCTGTTGTTGTAAAAAGTGACCCTGAAGACCCTAAATGTTATTTACAATGTAATCGTACATATAGACTATACAAAAAAAACCTGTTGGTTTGTTTGGGGGAAATGGGTTGTGATTTCGTACTTGCAATTGAAAATTAGAAATATATATTAAAATAATCATAGTTGAATTTACGCGATGTGTTTTCGTTTTATCAAGTTTAATCTTAATAACATACCAACAAAATTGATGATGCAATGAATAAAAACAATAATTGATAATAAAAATGAAATATGTGAATCTTTGAATAAATATAACATTGTTTTATATAAAAAAAATTAATTAAAATTGTGTAAATGTAGACACATAACATCTGTATGATATGTACATGTAGATTTAAATGGTTTCATACAGCACTATGTGGTCTACCCTATTTTGGACGACTTAACTTTAAAATTGTAATAAACAATTGTCTCCAAATCAAGATGAATTATCTTGTTTATATAGTCTTATAGTTAGGCCTACTTGTGTAAAAGATCATACTTACTCGGATTGTCTGTGTCGAAATGACCACTGTATTAGTGTCTGACGGCCAACAGTAATCTACTGAGTAAATAGTGTTGCTGTCACATAATCACGAAGAGTAACCAACAATAAAGTGGCGTGTAAAGAAACATATTAGGTATATAGATAGGCCAGAAACCATGTCAATACGAACATACATACATACATGTATGTATACTAACTATATTGATAAAGAGCTGTTGCAAGCTTTCGCAGCCGCGACATTTGCAATTTTGAAAACACTTGAAAATACCAATACACTGGTCGAAATGAACTCATCGTACTGAATAAAATATATATAGAAAGTCTTCAAATGCATATAGGGTAATTTAAAACAAACATAACACTAGAAAATGCCGATGCAGCAAGTGTAAATGATTTTAGTTCTGACTTCGAAAATACGTTTCTCGATTATGTATGTTTTAATTCCAGAAAAAAATGCTTTTTCCTTGTGTCGTCAAACATTTGAATATCAACTGCTGATAAAAACGCTCTTGCTCATTACGTGAAATGTCATACATGTAAGTCGCATTCCTGCCTCGACATATACCCTCAGGCAAACCAATATTGTATTGGCGCCCCTGTAGATCTCATTATAAACTTGTCAAGTTTTTCAAAAGGATAATCCGGCGTTGGAACCACTGGTATGGATTTCTTTAAAGAATCACTACATCTACACAGCTTGGATATACCAAGAATATTGCATCTTACTATAATTTCATGTAGAAGTCCTTATTGAATCAACTGATAATGTTTCAACGAACTATGGAGTGTATGTCATTAATAAGAAAATGGAAATTCTCTTCACAGCAACACATTGTTTGTTTGTTTGTTTGTTTGTTTGTTTGTTCTATTCCACACTGTAGAGATGCAAGTATCCATTTGCCTTTTTTTGAGAGGCATTTTAAAAGCTGGTATGAGGAATGAGGACAATTTCTCTGGATACTCAACTTTTGTATAACTATGAGCGCGACGTTTCATTGCGGAATCCAATTCAATCATTAATAATCCTCAATTCTCAATCTACTCTGCCTGGCTTCCTCAGTATATCTAATAGTGTCCAGTATAACAACTTTAAAATTTCAATGTCCATATACATCCACTTAAATACCGATGTAAACTCATTCACTCCTTAACAATACTGTTACATGTACATCAAACCTACCAATTGTTAACCACCAATGCATGTAAATAAATTATCAATTCAATCATATGTTAAAACATAATTACCACAGCTGGCTGCAATGGTAACACATCGCTTGCTCGATAACGGGGCTAGTACATCTGCACTCTTAGCAAGAAAGAAATTGACTAGCCATAACTCTTAGTCCTCTTAGACAATTGTTCCCATTCATTTAAGTATCAATTTGGTTTTCGAACCAGCAATGGAAGCAGAGCACTTATGTCACAATCTTTCAGATGCCAATGCATCTTAATAACCAATGAATCAGGGAGTGAAACATGGACCAGGTGTCAAGCAATAAGCTGGACCAGAAACATCCGCTTGATTGATCTGCAGCTAATAATGTCTCTGTGACCAACTGGTTTGTTGAATACTTATACACACAGAGTGTAACATGTATCATTATACATCACAATATCCAGTAACATGTATATATGTAGCAACATGTATATCTATATTGCTCCAGAAAGCATATGGGAACGTTTTGTTTCCACCTAAATGGTACTTATAACGATCAAGTTCATGAAGCCCCGATAGCAATTAAAACATGTAAGGTTTGCGAATGCAATTGTTACATCCACATATGTTCTCTTCTTATTATATCAATAAACAAGTCATTTGTCTGTTTGATATGTAGAACATTTCATTTAAATATGAAATATTGTTGGTATATCTGATATCAGAAGAAAACTTAATCTTTCATAACGATTCTGCAAACGGAATGAGTAAAACAATCAACCAATCAGTACAAAAGTACCAGAGTTCATAAAATTGTGACGTCATCTGCTATTTTTACATCATAGCATCATTACGACATCACTGCAGTGACGCCACAGTCGTGACAACTGTGTTCTCGGTGATGTCAACTCATGGTATCACTAACCGATGATCCACTGTCATAATAATTTTATTTTTTAGCGAGATTTACAATGTACCTGACACGTAACGATATAGTTGATCACTCACAAGCAATATACACGTATAAGTGTTGGAGTCAGTTTTGGGTGTTTACCTAACAGTAATCATAAACTGATGGACAAATTATTACTCTGCGCTCTTTTTGTATTATGAACCCCATAAACAGTATGGTATCTTATTTTAAATCAAAAGTTGAAAACTGATTTGACCCACTCGTATATGTGAAATATGTACGCCTAAGGTATGTTTCTTTGATGTTAAATAAAGCAAAGAGTGTGCTTCTTTTTCAACTTCAAACACTTTAATTCAAAATCTTCAAACGCCGAAAGAAGTATTAAATATATAACATAAATAAATGAAGTAGAGCTATGCCAGAAACCGAGGCCCGGGGCCGTATTTATAAACAAAATTTAGAATGAGAATAAATTATTCACTGCATAAAACTCTAAGCATTTTCACAGAGTTACTCTTAAGTTTAGTTTTTTTAAACGGTATGGTCTCAGAATTACTCTTAACTAGGATAAAAGTCCTCTATAGCTCTCCCAAGGAGTTACGAACATTCTTAAATCAACAAAACATACACCTTAGAGTGTCAGCTTGAATCTTTTTAAAGAAAAATACAGAAAATGTAATTACATCTTAAAAACGAAAGGTTTTTTGTGTGTTTATTTTATCCAGCTTATTTTGGTATAATGTGGGATTTTGGAAATAGTTTTTATTCAATACTTAATGTGATAAAAACAAAATTAACAAATCAATGACGTCAATCAATGTCGGTTTCCAAACAGAAAAGAAAATTGTCTCTAAGATTGTGACTCACCTTATACCAATGAGCTAGGAAAAGATGTTTTTAAAAGAATTATTTTTTTTATGGATTTAACTTAAGATAATTGATGTTAAAAGAACAAATTTCCCAGAAGTATGTATCACATTTCAAGTACTTAGAGAATAATGGAGAAGAAGATAAAAATAAGTTTTTAGGTCGTGGCCCGTTTACCCGTATACACCATATGTCAATCAATATATAACTCGGAATTCCCAATTGCCAAGGAGAGCTTTTCTTACCGGAATAGTAACGTAATTAGCTATTAGGCCATAAGTGTCAACAAACTCTGCAATTTAGAATGACCATTGTCTTAGGAGTTTTTACCCAACATGTCAGCTTTCTAGAGCTTTTCGTCCTGGAGAAGAAGATGAGAATAGCTTTTTATATCCTGACCCTCTGACCCATATTGGGGGTCAAAGGGTCACCAAATGTACAATTGAGAATCCCCAATGGCCAAGGAGTATGTGCATACAATTTCAGCTCTCTGGAGTCCCAGGTTCAAGAGACAATGCCGAAAAAGGGAAACGTTTACGGACGGACGGACGGCCGGTTCCTTCAGGCCTGATAAGCTAAAAAGCAAAATAAATTGGGAAAATATTCTTAAACCATTACGACATCTGTTTATAACAAATCAAAATACATTGCAGTTTGCGAAGGCTCAGTGAACATTGAGGTTCCTAACGTACAGACTCGGACATTATTATTATAACCTGAAGAAATACTGAGGGTATGGCTTTAACGGAACTCACCCGACAAATTACACCGCAAAACAATATCAGTTTAACAAAGCAGACCGGGAAATGACCCTACCTTGAAGTATTCAATAATTCATTTGAATTCTACAGAGTATCAAAAACTGCAAATCGATTCGTTGTCAACCTAAGGCGTGTATTGAAAATCGAGATTGTGAAATGTGAGTAAGAAAAACTTGATAAAACATCCCATTTGGGAGATATCCATTAAGCCCATAATATTTATTTTTATTCAGTGAAATACTCAAGACAATGAACTAAAAAGATGAAGAATATTCACAAACAATCACAGCCACTGTCTCTAGTTGTAGAATGACATTTGTATTTCAGAGTCTGCACTTGCTATTAATGTACTGAGCAAGACTTGAATTTAGGGTCCTGGAAGTAACATTATATTACTCCAGACTACATTGTCCAGCAACATGCAGTCATGTACCACATTCGTTGATAAAAGTCTAATATCCTCAGGAAACATCGGACATTAAATAACTGTATCCACTCACGTTGATATATTTGATAGCAGAAGACTCCTTAGAGTAAGGTTAGCTGTATAACACACGTAAGTTCATGTCTTTGAAGGGAATTTGAAAGAGGAGTTCATAGGAAAGACATGGGTGTCTGAATAACCATTTCTTCTGTTTGAAAATACACGATATATACATGTACTTCGTTTATTTGACAATAAACAAGTTGTTATCCAGAAAATATTGCTTTTTATACCATCTAAGTTCGCAAAATAAACTAATTTCTTCAAATACATTCCATTTTAAAATAAATTCCTTTCATAAAACAGATTTGGACTTTTTTCAGAGTGTCCATGTAATATATTATTTTATATGAAATCCATTTGGATAATGTAAATAGGACATGGAATGACTGTTACATACGATTGTGCCAGTTTTGTCACATTAAATTATTAATAAATAATGACGTGCTCTGTGCAATTACAACAGAATGCGTGCCTGTGAAATTGAATTTGCAACCCTCCATGACATAAGATGCAAAAACTGATGTGCGAGAACATGAAGGAGTATTCTTTATTGTGATAGCTAGGAGCTTGAATAATGTAAATATGCCCGATCGTTGAGAAACAAATTAGTCTTTAAAGTACATATACTTTTAAAATAGTGTACACAGAATGCAGTTTAGGTTTACATGTTAGTGCCATGTCAGCACCCCGCGTCAGTCTATAAGTTTCAGTTTATTATTTATAATAGCGCTTCTAGGAGCATCTATGCGACTTGGTATACATTCAACATGCAATGAGGATTTTTGATTTAAACATATTTATTCAATTGAAAGGATTGGGTACAAGTTATCCAACTTAGTGAAACCCTCTCCTATGTACAGTGCTGATATATAATATTGAAACGCAATATATGTACAATGATATATACAGAAAAGAGAAAGATGTGTTGCATATTTACAAGAAAGAAAGAAAACATAAACATGTACAATATTAGGAAAGAACAATGAGTAATACTAACAATGATAGATTAAACCCGGGTTAATTGTCAAATCTTCCTGATAAAGATATATACTTTTGAACTTCCTTAAAAATCTTAATATTGTCATTGTAAGTAAGATCTGCGCTGCCATTTAACAATAAGTCTAAATTAATCAGAACTCTATTACAACATATTCTGTTGATATCTCGAAACATCTGTTGCCTGATTTCATGATACATAAAACATTCCATAAAATAATGATGAGAGGTTTCGCAAGCAAATTTACAATTACAAGTAGGATTATCTTCGAGACCAATTTTATATAAATCATCGTTTAAGCTGCTATTTGAATATCTCAGTTTAGTATGGATAATGGTCAACTTCCGTTTACCAAATGAAAAATATGTTGGTGCTTTAAACTTTCTTGGGCAAATATAGGATTGAAAGGTTTTTATCGAGAAGGATTCCCGTATGTGTAGTGGGAGGTTATTCCAAAGCTGTGAGCATGATGGGATAAAAGATTGATTGTAAAGCTGTGTCCGTGAATAGGACAAAGAGAGATCACGCATGTTTCTAAGGTTATGATTGGTCCTCGATTCAACTGATTGGGGCATAAGGTAACATAAGTAGGATGGAGCATTATTATTGTATATTTTATAAAATAATGATAGTTTACGATACTGTCTCCTTTCCTTTAACGATTGCCATCCTGTCTCATAAGTTAGAGATTCACGAGAAGCATATTTAGGTAGGCCAGTAACTATCCTGGCGGCTTCAAACTGAACTTTATCAATTTTGTCAGATAAATCTACTGAACAACCATCCCATAGTTCACAGGCATATTCAAGATGTGGTCTTATAAAAACAAAGTAGATCTTATTCATAGTATTTCTATTTAACATAAACTTTAGCTTTCTCATAGATGGAACCATCAAGGAAGTAGTTTTAACAATGTTATTAATATGTGTGCTCCACTTGCAGTCAGATGAAAACGTTATTCCAAGATGTTTATGAGATTTATCAAATTTAACATGCTCATTTTCAAATTTCAAATTAAGAGTCAAATTAGTATTTTTTAGACTAAAAAGGATAGCTTCCGTTTTGCTGTGATTATAGGTAACAAGCCAACGGTTTGCCCAACATGATAAAGTTTGAAGATTCCTGTTTAGTGTATCTTGCATAATCCTATGGTTGGTAGATGAAAACCCATTGATGTATCATCAGCGAACAGGCGTGCAACACAATCTAGTTCATCGGCAATGTCGTTTACATACACAATAAACAAAAATGGACCAAGAACTGATCCTTGTGGTACCCCAGCAGATAAAACTTGTTGATTCGATAAAGAACCATTTATAAAAACTCTTTGAGTTCTTCCATTTAGATAACATTGAATCCATTTAATCATGCCCTCGCCTATACCGTAATTTCTTAATTTATGCAATAAACCTCTGTGCCACACTCTGTCAAAAGCTTTTGAAACATCGCAAAACACCATGCAGTAATCTTCTCGTCTGTCTAGGGCATAGCAAATATTGTTATATAGCTCTATCAATTGATGGGTCGTAGAATGTCCAACTTGGAATCCTGATTGATATTTGTATAACAGTTGATTGTCAAGAAAGTAATTAGATATATACTTCAAGACAGTTCTTTCAAATATTTTACCCAAGCCACTGATCAAGGAAATTGGTCGGTAGTTAGTACAACTAGATTTATCTCCTTTCTTATAAAGTGGCATCACATGTGCTTCTTTCAATCTATCAGGGTAGATACCTGTAGATAAGGATTTATTGAATTACAAACACAAGGGTTTACTAACAGATTCTGCAACATATTTTAATAGTTTGTGACTTATACGATCAGGACCGCTTGCTTTGTTAACCTTCAAGCATTTAATGATATCAGCAATTTCATTTTCATTTACTACAATATCATTAAGTCTACTTGTTGTACGCATTTCGAAGTATGAATTTAATGTTTCCGCTTTATCAAAGTATGTAAATATAGTTGGGTTGTTATCTGATTCAGTGCATCGAAGTGCCGGAATTAAGTTGATAGATCCTGACTGTTTGACAAGAGTTCTTAAAACTTTCCAATATGAGGGTTTGTTTTCTTTGCTCATTTCAGTTATAAATTCATCAAAGTTCGATAGGTAATGTTCCTTTGCATAACACTTCATGTTATTTACTTTGTTCCGTTGCTTACGATAGGTTAAAATATCTTCATTTCTATTAGTTCGTTTAGCTTTTTTTCTCAATCGATTGCGTTTTCTTGATTCACGTCTTATTTCTGAGTTGTACCAGGGTTTGTCATTAGGCCGAATTGTTACCTTTTTAGACGGAATACATTCCTTTATATATCTTCCTAGATGATCATAAAATATATCTGTTGCTTCATCAATGTCTGCACAATTTGTTATTAGATTATTCCAATTTGTATTAGTGATGTAACTATTCAACAGGTCATAATCACCTTTATCATAGCATGGTGTAACATAACAACATAGAGATAGTTGTGTTAATGGCAACATATGTGCCCCTGTGATGAGTAATATTTCTATCGAAATCAATGATACCACTATCGTATACATCAATATCATTACTGATCAAAATAGGATCTAAAAAAGTGCTGCTTGTTTTACCGACACGTGTAGGCTCCTTTATGATATTATACAATGCCTTTCTGTTCAGTATATCTCTAAGATTTGTTAGTTTGTCTGACAAAAGATCCTCATTTAGGTCCCCGACCATTACTAATTTTGACGTATAATCAAGTGCATTTTCAATAGCAGTTTCTAATCTCTCCCAGAAATTTGCCTTGTTGCCCGGGGGTCTATAGACTGCGCAAAGCATAATAGACTTTTGTGGTAAAAATACTTCCAACCAAATCGTCTCATCAAAAGTATTTTCTAAATCAAAATGTCTTTTAAAACTAATACAATTTTTCACGTTAATCATGACACCCCCGCAAAAAGCATTTCTATCTTTACGTTATGGTTCTTGAAAGGTATCCCAAACTAAATCTGCGGTGCTAATATAATTATCTAAGTGCGTCTCAGTGAAACAAATTATTTGATTTTCAGATAAGCATTCATTTAAGTGACCTAGCTTGTGCCGCACGCTTCTCGTGTTCAGGTGAAAGATGTGTAAGCTTTTGTCTAATGATTGACTTACATCATACACAGGACCAGGGTCTGAGGAATGTGGTTAACATGGCCAATTCAGAGTCATTTTTAAAAATGTGCATCACTTTTTCACTATAAGGAAGTTATACCAAAAGTGTTAAATGCACCAGTCTACTAGTGTTGATAATCTTTTTCCCAAGATAAATTGGTCCTAGGGAAGTTCGGTGAGTTCTTTCAGAGTTACTATCAGTATACTTATCTATATATATAGGTGTATGTATTGACCAATTCAAGTCATTGTTACTTCCATGCGTTTCCTGGCGACTAACGTGCATGATCTACTGGCCACAAAACAGAAACAGCATGCTATGTCTGACCCTTATATATTGCATTGACATGGCTTGTGTAAGGTTCATTGGTGTTATATCATGACGTCATTAGCCAAAATCAAAATGTCGGTGAGTAGGATGATACATTCTCTTCATATATATATATATCTCTTGATATAAAGGTATCTGGATTTACAACGTCTTTATTGCAAGATGTTTCAATGTAGACGTCAAATTAGCAACTCTGTATGCGACTGATTAGGCCCAATATTTTTACTGTGTGGATCCTACAAATCCCAGAATAATAAAGAACGTGAAAATATTATTGAATTGTCACAATCAATAGTGAAAATACTCAATGAATACAATAACTTACATCTGGTTGTTTATGTTGCACCAATCGTGTGTTACACCTATCTTGATTTATAGATGTCTGCATTCTCCGAGTGGCTGTTATATTTCTTCAGATGCACATGTGCAACAGTGTGTAAAACCTGAACACACTATCTATGTAGGGGTGGCCACTGTAATAATGTCTATCATATGGTAGTGGTCTACTGAGTAAGGCCCCAAACAAAATTGCTTTTGGTTTCCGCCCGCGCAAGTTTCAAACCCACGCCTCAGGTCGTTTTTTCTAGGTTTCAGGGGGAGCTTACTCTCCTTTAGTCTCAGAAAACATCGGACATTGCAAAGGTTATTCGTTTCTGTTGAGATGGAGTGTAGGGGTGAGATTATTGACCATTTGGAATAGTAACACATATTTAAAAGGGTTTGTGTTTTATTTATATAAATAATTGTGTAAATTGTGTTTTCTAACCGGTGGGAAGTTTGTATAAAATGGAAATTATCTCTTCAAAAAAACATTGCGTCATCGCATCTTTTTGTCAGCCTGTAAAGACCAGACACTTTTTTCTTCTTTTCTTTTTGCCTTTATAATGTTGGACTCCAAAAATGACAAGATAAGTAATCCATAAGAACAAGCTGAGATTATTCGATTGAATATCAGTTTTATCAATATTGTTACAGCACTTATGTTGGTAGAAATACGGGTAAATGGGGACGGTTTTGTAATGCATTGTTTGCATAAGTCTTACCGTTATATGGAGTCAATATTCTCTGCTGTGAAAAGCCATTAAGCCGTGAACAGTTACTGTGAATACTAACAGTTTGTTTCAACATTGATAGTATACCCTATAGTCATCTAAAGAATTCCAAAGCGTCAAATGTCCATATAAGTAACAATATGTGTTTGTTAAACACGGATGCCCCCGAATAAACAAAAAATATGGCCAAGGTTAAAGTTTTCAAAAGGTGATGGATAATGTCACAGGGTCAAATATGATGACCTCATCTGAAAGGTCTCATCACAAGTTATGCACAAGCCAAGTATGAAAGCCCTAGTTCTGAGCAATCCAAAGTTATGCATGGCCAAGGTTAAAGTTTTCTGAAGATGTCCACTGCGGCAATGTCAAGTTCACAAGGTCGAATATGATGACCTCATCTGAAAGGTCTCATCACAAGGTATGCACCATCCTCGATAATCCAGGGTATACGTTCCGATAATCTACACTATATATAGTGTAGATTATCGGGACGTATACCCTGGATTATCGAGGATGGGTGTGCACATGCCAAGTATGAAAGCCCTAGCTCTGAGCAATATAAAGTTATGGCCAAGGTTAAAGTTTTCTGAGGATGTCCACTGCGGCAAGGTCAAGGTCACAAGGTCAAATATGATGACCTCATCTAAAAGGTCTCATCACAAGGTATGCACATGCAAAATATGAAAGCCCTAGCTCTGAGCAATTTAAAGTTATGGTCAAGGTTAAAGTTTATGTCGACAAACACACGGACAGACACACGGACGGACAGACAGACGCACAGGTAAAAAACAATATACCTCCGGAATCTCAAGAAGAAAAAGAAACATACACAGTTCCATTCAAAAAGGTATAAATCGCCTGGTTTTTGGCAAGAATCCGCATGTTTTGAATTTTAGCAAAACTTATAAAAGAATGGAATGTTTAAACAATATGATGACGACCAAGTGTACCTCCTTGGGTCTTAAATGAGTTGTGTTGTTTATAGCATTTTAACATAGTAAGTGTTTTAAGAATCAGCACTATTGTTACGAATCATTAGTTTGCGAAGTCATTTTAATCCATTTGATTAGATACGTTTAATGTAATTATTTAGGATATGGTTATATATTTTAGTTCTGTGTGCTAGCTATCAAGTTAGTTACTAAATCTAATGGATTAAAATGACTTCGCAAACTAATGATTCTGATCACTAGCGCTGATTCTAAAAACACTACAAATGTTAAAATGCTATAAACAACACAACTCCAACTGTCTGTCAACTAGATCAAAATGTCATAAATAAATCAAAATACAATCCCAACACTGACACATCTTTAGTCCGTGGATTGAACTCTATTGCATTTTGTTGGTTTATTTTGGAATTTATATCATCGTCATGTCGAGGTAATACAAAATAACATTGCCAAATACCGGAAAGCATACCGGTAAAACTATATCCTGATTCACTGAATTTTCTGGAGTAAGAAGATAGTTAGAAGTTCAAAATGGGAGGTATTATAATATCACCCTTAATTAGTATTGTATGGACTTTCAACCCTGATGATTTTCTCTTCATTCTGCATGTTCTGTTGTTTATACGCTGTCGTCCCTTACTTCCTCCTACTCCCTTGCATTGTAAATGCACATACATTATGCAGAAACCAAAATGCTCTGGGCAAGATCGACAAATACTTATCAATTTCGGCAACGTATTATAGCTGTTACGGTCAGAAATTACATAGTATTACTACGACCAATGAAATTCAAAGAAACACATCTGTAGCAGACTTATATGCTACTAAACTGGTGCACATACGCTATAATAGTCGGTTTTACAGGGTGTTACTTAGTGTCATATCCCTCCCATCAACATGAAGAACAAGAAGCCCAGACACGAGGCTAGTAAAGTATTTCTTGTGAAGTTGTAGAAGTCTTACATTGTCACCAAGAAACGACATTACCATTATGCAGATGACGTGATCTTCTTTGTAAAAACTTTGAGGAGACATTGAATTACATATATGATAACGACTTATATCCTAACGTTAATGAATATTTAGCAAAAAGTAGATTGAAGAAAAATACAACAGAAGATATTGAAAGCACGCAATGTTCATAACAGCACTTTCAATCGAAGGCTTTTAATTTTAAACTGCGTTTGAACAAAATCTGAGATACATATATGGATAAGCAGTAGTAAGCTTTCATTGTAACTTCGGCATCAATGTAAAAGCAATTCTTGTGTCTGTGTTTTATACTAGGTTTCGGTTTATGAAGTTAATACTGCATGTGGAGCATTTGACAGGACTGCACCCAAAGCAATTCCAAACAACATCAGGAGAATATTGCAAGGTCCACACATTCTAAGGTAGCTGATCAATTTCCCTTACACCTATGACAGAAGTCAAGGATGTCACAATATTGTTCACAAACTGCCAATTGTATTTTTCCTATGTGTTAGGGGAGGACGTGAAAACATTGTCCAGGTGTCAAGCAATAAGCCGAGGAAGATGGGAAACATCAGCTTGATTGATCTGCAGCTACTTTATCTGTGTTCTTTCATGAATAATATAATCCTACCAACTGGTTTCTTGTAAATGTTTGAACAAGTAAACCGGCTACCATATGATGTACTCCTCGTCATCAGCCCCTGTGACCTTTTGATGCTACTGGATTTAACGACCTTATGACAACATTGTGTAAAGCTCTATAATTACAAGGCATTTCTTATAACCGAATATAAGAATCAATCGGAAGATAGGAACTCGCCTCTACAATAATTGTCCTCCAGCACCATGACATATATACTTTGTAATTACAGATTCAAATTGTGTATGTATATATAGTTCAAAACCTTAGCTTAACTCGCTGTTTTCTATTAACTGGTGTCTGATATTCATGTGTAAGCTCAGATATTTCTGTAACAGTTTAATTTGCTGATGTTACTTTCTTGAGAAGTATTGTCAGAGAAAAGCCAACTGGCTTGAACCGAAACAGGTGAAAATGTTTATCTGATGATTATACTATTATAGTGTCATAGTTTCATATTATATGAGGCGATAGGTTTTATGAATGTTCAATTGTTGACATCACAGAATTGAGAGAATGAAAATGTTTGTTTTATATGGTAAAGCTAGGTGTTTTATTATGTATTCGGGAACGAGTCAGCGATCCAATAAAACATAAATCCTCTATCAGGCAACAGTGAAACTAGCCTTCAATTTCTACTTAAACTGGGTGGCAGCAAACTTTTTTCATCACTCACATGAGCGCCATTGTGACATCATAATCGCAGCTTGCCAATGTTATCACACCATCATTAAATTAAACTGGCAGACAAAAGAAAGTGAACACCTCTTTTTAAATCACTATACTTAACAAACTAAATATGGTAAAAGTTTGAGATAAGGTACATTTGATAGTTCATTCATTTCGAAAAACGTCAAAATCCTAAACTTTAATGTTTAATTAGCCAGTTTGGCACACAAGAAATCCAAAAGATTTAAGGGTAAAAAAACACAACCAAAACACGTTAATTTTGATTCTTTCTATTCCCTTAAGTCGTTCAATTTGTAACATGGGTGCCAAATGTGGACATTGGTGTGTCAGGCATTATGAAATGCACTGTCTGATCGAGAATTAAAAATGTCTTATGACGTCACCTGACAGATGTTTCTGTGTTCATGCAAAACATGTATCGACGCTTGCTCATTAACTGGAGTGTATGGTTTGATTCTAACAAGCCATTGTGGACCGTCTGACAGTTGTCCAATCAGCGACAAGTCTTGAGAAAATAGAAATTATTGTAAAGCTGTAACGTTGCTAGTCACAGCCATAATGACATTAGCCATACATCAAAGTACAGCGGTCAGTACCTGTCTATTGAGCAGTCGACAAACTTCGATTATATCAGTTCTGGTGCACGTGTGCATAGTGACACGCCGATCTATGGTGGTCGTCGTCAATGACGTCACTCAGAAATAGCGTTGGCGGCGGTCTAACGCAAGCAAATATCAGCCTTCATGGGGCAAAAAGACCATTGTTTTGTGTGTTCTGGGGTTGACAAATGTCTACCCCAACTCGGCTGTAATTTGACAACACATTTACATTAGAAGTGCAGGAACAACGGCGATTCTTGTAGCTTTGGTATCCATTGCCCGACTTTTGTCAAATTTCAGAAGTTATTCTAGTGTTTCTGGTGTTACTTTTGACGGGTTTTAGGTGTGTTTTTCACAGATGGGATGGCTAACATCAATAATGTGTAGCAATTTTACCTATGTGTCACGTGACTTTACACCAGTATTGAGGTCACGTGGTTATCAATATTTTCCAATGTTCTAAAAAATGTGTTAATCTGGTTTAAGTTCAACTTTAAAAAACAAAAGTTAATGTTTAGGCCCTGTGTATCCGATGCTTGCTGTCAACATCAATAATATCCAGTTTCCATAATTTCATTTTAAGAAGTGTATACTTTCTTTTGCCTGTCAGTTTAGTTCATTTCAAATTAATAACAACTGTAATAATGATATAAAACATAGGATATCTCTTTCCCGTTACAAATATGATGGTTTATATCATCCATTCCAGATAGATAGTTTTCTACCTTAATCGAGGAGATAAACTTGGTACAAGTTTTTGTAAACATAAAAAAACACTCTTTTACACTCGGAAATTCGAAATGAAAATGATGCATAACAAAGGAATATGGATTGGAAATATCCTGTCCAAGTAGAAGTTTTAAATATCCGATTTATATTCCTAGTGTACGGGGATTCCCCTGTAAATGCTCGCAAATCAGCCCTTGGGCTCAGAATTGGTTGCTTGTGGTGTTCCTATAGAAGTTCGAGAACCCTTACAGGAACGAGAACGTATTGTGACACATAAGGATCCAATTGCCACTTGAGTTTGACGTTTGTAAATATTACAGATACTTATATTCATAAACGATGACAGCTCTCTCCAATGTGAGGTAATGGTATTCCTCAACGGTCTCTACAATTGAGCTCAGCCACAATCGACCTAATCTATCCTCGCAACAAGAGATTCTAAATCTACCGGTTGATATGGTGCTTGTTATATACCGATTAACATGTAACATGCTTTATTAGTTTTGAAGTACTAGTCTGAAGGTGGCTACTTGAACAAGCTTGTACCTACGTGCTGACATAAGGTGAACAATATTTACATGTATATCTGTTAACAAGAGTCCTGTATAAACATCAGTGTGAGTTTCAGAGAAGATAAAGATTGTACTGCATAATAAATTTTGTCATTTAAAAACCTAGTTCGAAGAACAATACGGATTTAAAAAAACCTTAGATGCCAATGACACAAATAGTTGAAGTAAACTAGATGGAAATAAATGGTATCAGCATTATAAGGAAGAATGTTATTCGTCTCTAAGTTGATACTTGTGCACATAAGAGTAATATAATTATACAAAAGTAGTTGTTATGTACACAATGACGTACGAACGTAAATTACACAATTCTGCTCTTCAATGATCATGATATATTTCATGATGGTGACGCCGAATCACAGAAGGTCACCATCTAACCAACGGAGTACGTAACAGTACATTGATTTAAACAGAAGCATGGTTCTGTGTGCATATAAAAGAAAACATAGGACTCAGATTCACCCTTACCATGTTATTTGATGTTTATTTGGTTTTTAACAGTAAGCAAGCAAACATGTCAAAACATATCGACATGCGTCATGCGATTAACGTGTAACTGCTTCACGATATCCTCTGTCTGTCTCTGATAAAAAGAAAGCACTTTCCTCATGCTTTGAAATATTCATGTGAACAAGACAAAGAAAACATTAGGTTGGGGTGACATATGAAAATAAACTGAATAAATGTTATTCCTGTGGAATAGAATATTTGTATGACAACCCTCATGTTTATTCTTCAAATACAGATGAAAGAAAGCTCAAACAAAATGTAATAACGAAATGCACACGTGAATAATACATTTGGTGAATATCTCGTGTTATGACAGTTCTGTAAACAATGAAGGAATGTATGACACATGCATTATAATAATAAATTTACATGTACATCTGTTAAGGGACAGAACATCATTGAGGCCCGTCTTCTTATCGGATGTCCTTGTGTTTAGGAGCAATAGTTTGTTCAGATTTATAATTAGTAAATGGGCATGTTGTCACTTAATCATTAACCTTAAACGGGCTGAAGCACGTTCTTTTTTTCCCCATTTATAATGACAGTTTATGTCTTTCAAATTTACCTTAGCGGGTAAAACAACTTATTACATAATCCGTAGTATAGTAAGGACGGTGTTGCGTACAAAGCAAAACTAGAATAGCGGCCATTTTGATGTGAACACATTTATTACCGGTATTTCGAATTTCAAAAACGAATCCCATGGCTTTACTGAACCATGTTTACTCATTTTTTAACTTGATTTTCCGAAGAGAGAAGGGGATTTAACTATCATTGACATTATTTTTCAAATACATTTCACCCCTTAACTTATTTGAGCAAAGAAAACGTGCTACAGTCCCTTTAAAGATGGGACTTGATGAATGTATCTAATTCGAGTTTAGATTGATAGATAACTGAGATTGTGGTAAATTGATGAAATAACATAGATTTCTGAACAATATAATAGGGTCTGAAAATAACGAATTTACATTTGTTAACGCTTTATTTAGGAAGCTGAGTGCCCCTTTCACAATAAGATAAACATATTTTACCCGTTGAAGATACATCAATTGAATAATGATACGTCATTATTCAATTAGCGTATTATCGTTTTATTACAACTGTTTGCAATTGTGACGTCACGATATTACAACCGCCATGTAATGCTATCAGACTCGAAATTTCAGCATACTTCTGCATTCTGGTATTTCGCTGATTAATGGAGACAAGAAATAAAAAAATACTAAACGTCCTTCCACATAATACAATTATCATTATTAAACACAATCCCAAGTGGCAATGTCACATACATAAAAAGGACGGTATTTTATGTACTATATATAACATATCAACAAGGCAATTTCAACTTGATCAATCAACTACATTGTATAATTATATATAAACACATTACAAAGTGTCAATGCCATATAAATCAATATATCAATGCACTTTAAAGCTTGGGTGTGGTTACTATTTACTTAAAGTACAAGCAAATATTTATCCTAGCAAGCAAGACAGACAGACAACTTTATTGTTCGTGTGTCTGTATTGTCTCGAAGACAATTTAAAAAGTTGGAGTAAAGAAAAGCTGATCAAATTACATGTATGCTTGTAAACGGTGAACTTATCTATGACGAATCGTCGTTATTGTAAAATATGAGCTTAATCACCTATACCGAATGCAGTTTGTACTTTTGCAGGTAGTGTTATCTCAAATGACATGTAATGCAAAATGAAATACAATAATGCACAGTTGTAGGCAAGGGAAAGGTATGAGCTATATTGAGTTAAAACCAAACTTGAATTTAAGTCAGTCGTACCTGACTTGTACATACTATCCCTAATTAATTTGTAACAAATTCCCAAAGTTACAACAATGTTTGTCCTAGATTTTGTATATTGTAGATTCTTCTTGACAATATTCAGCAGGTCCATGACGCATACCACGAATATCTAGATCGCAACTAAACCGTAAACTTTCCTCAAATGTGTCACTTCATGGGATTCGCGGTTTGTGTGTGAGACAGACATTATATAGTTGCTCTGTTAATTGTTTTAAATTAAAAAATCCCGTTTCTTTTTCTCTCCCGTAAATTCCTTCCTTACACGCCCTTTCTTGGCATTTCGACAACTACCCTAAGATTACATTGGCAAATTAATCAATACCACATAGGCACCTAGACGGAGGGTAATAACAACATACGAACTGATGGAGAAGAAAAGATTAGAAGTTCAAAGGAATTTAATCTTGATGCACGTGCTCGACTAAGTATCGTGTATGGACTGTTATAAGACTTCTTTGGAAACAAAGACTTTGTATCGATATTGTTCCTCGAAACATCTGGCTTTAGTATATTTAATTTCATCAAAGAGAATCTAAATGTAGGTACCATTTCGTTTATAACGATATTAATTCATTAGCTAAGTGTATCCAAACCGCAAGAGACGTGTTTATCAACAGAAATATAATTGAAATAGTTTAGTCGTCATTCATCTGTATGCATACTTAAATATATGGTTATAGAATGACTGAGTTTAGTGCAGTAAACTAAATGCAATATAATGTTCACTAAATTGAGACCAAACGATATTGGGTAGTGAAAACCAGATGATTGTTCTCTGCTCGATCAAAATCATGTATCTTGTGTATATTCGATTTGTGTTTATCGAGAACAAAGGACTACACACATTTTATTTACGAAAGGTAAAATGATGATGTACAAACACATTAAATCCAACTTAAATAAATGGGGATTTCGAAAATGAACATGGATATTCATATGTAAAAAATGTGGCCAATAATTAAATTAGTGAGATATGATTTTTCATATTTTTTACAGATGTAAATGTAATTATTGATGTGTTCTGCAAAGTGTCATGGGATTAGTCCTCTATGAAAATACCTGCTCTTTCAGATTACATAGTACACATTTGAGAATTTGTAATAATGTCAATAAGAATAAACTAAATACAAAATATACAGGCTAATTTCATATGGGTATTTTCAGATACCATTCGGTAGAATTTGAGTCGCTATTCATATTCGAACCATTTCATCCATAACATAAAAAAACGATCAACATGTATCGATCAAGATGGTAATTTATTCCTCCCACCTTGGTTGAGACGCTCCGGACAAATTGAATTGTCCTCTTATCAACAGTCTCACAGAAACAAAGATGTCCTCCTATCAAAGTTCAAGCCTCCCGTCTGGCAATATGCATCTAAAGCATGCTAGTATTCTTGATCTGAAATGCTATTCCCACTGATAAACAAAGTTATTCATATAAGGGTTGAAGATAATCGTGTATTAAAAAGTAAGATTGTGTGCAACTCCCACATAGAAGCACTCTCTATACAGTGCTGCTTGTGAAGGCATCTAAACTGAATATTCAGTCCAATTCACCATGTCCCGTTATGTATTAAATGAGTTGAAAGCTTTGTTAAATCATGTAAGATCATACGTGAACTTTTCAATTAGTACAATGGAAGCCAGATTTACAGTGAACTGGGCGTATTAACAATATTATCAGATCGATATAAATAATCTTTTCTCAAATCAGTTGAATGAAACATTCTCATCTCGATTGTAGTTATAAAAAGTGTAAACGATATTCAAAATCCAAAATAATAGTTGAAATACTTAGATTTATATGGAATTGCGGACCACGCAAACTGTTATCTTCAGTTTCTGTCATTATTTCAACAAACCTGGAGTTCAAATGTTCATACATTCAAATTCAAAAGAACATTAGTTCTCTACTTCGGCGAACTTGCAAATAATGCAACACAGTTCATTGTAACAAATAAACTGGAAACGTTTGTAAATGATAACCATGTAAGAAAAGCGGCATATTGGATGACCTTCCATTTAAATGGACCATCAAGAAGAACGGATTTCATTATGCGATCACCTGACCACATTAGACTTGACTTTGACAAACTGTAAGTGACGTTAACGATGCTTCATTGTCGGGAATTATTTCGTTTACCCTCGTAGCAAAAGGCGTATATTCACTACAGTAGAGCATCATATTACCAATGGCCGCTTATAGAGCTTCGAGACGTGTAACATGTCCAATGTCCAATGTTCACGCTGTACGATGTGTCCTTACAATGTGATGTATTCAACCTGGTAGCACTGTAATAATGCCAGGTAGTATCACACCCTCTACTTACCTACATGAAACTACATGTTATTACATGTCACTAGTTTCTATTACATTTTAGGGGACATCAGAAGGAGACACTGGTCTTGCATGTGTATGTATTCCCCATTTTGACTTATTGACTATGATAGAGAGCAGAACTCATTGCGATTCAATGATGAATCAGCCGATCGTGTAATGACTACGTCTCTAAAGTAGGAGGTAGAAGGGTTCTTCATAGATTGACAAATATTCGTTTTTGTATGACAACCAATGTATCTCACGTATATCTACATTATACAAACACTTGTGGGAATGTTGAAAATAGAAGTGAAATAGAAACAATTGGTTGTTTATCTGTTCATAATGACAACCAACACAACAGCAACATTTCTATGATTTAATAAACACAGTTTGGGGTTATGGGTAATTCTCGCTCATGTTTGGCTAAAAAGTGATATGAATGAATTATGAAGAATGCATCAAGAATTCTCCAAAACTAACTAATATTGGTACTGGTACAGTATGTTTCATTTGATTGGGGTTTGTTTAATAATCATAGGATTTCTTACTGCGGGTTTCAATTGTAAATGCAACCCTTCTTCTCAGATTGAGAAATTCAATCTTTCACACCTGGTTTTAAAATGAAACATACCTTTACATTGACGAGTTGACCGATAGCTGATGACAATATAGGTAATGTGATTTCCTATTTAGAAGAGATAATGTGGCAGGTTCAAGCAGTGTGGTATAATATGCCAATGATCACATCCCCATTAAACCGAGTATTCCAAGCGCTTAATCTGTACAGTGAACAAACCACATCCTCAATAACCCATATCAAAAGAATTATGCATTACATAATGTTGTAATCACGTCCTATCGCTTGGTAAGTGCGGAGACGAATACAGTAAAAGAAACATTAATACACATCCAGACCTTTCATCAGCGAGACTATCACTTGGTGGCCCCGTGTATAGGATCTCTAATTGAGTGTAGAGACACACCATGTAGCTACTAAACGACGTACTGCGGTGGAGATTGGGCGACCATTCATGTTATGGAAATACGCGTTAAGGAGGCATCAACCCCCGTGTCTGCCTATGGTCGTTCATCACACAGTTAACGTGTCTGGTGTCATAGACACTTCATTCTATGGTAATGCCGAAACACGCTGCATGGGTTGTACAAGAAAGGCCAGCTCAACTGTTATATGAAAAGGAAAAGATCAATATTATTTGATATTGAAATGCCAAAGATCTTCAGATTGCTTCCAAATATGAAATTGAATAGTACGCACACTTTTGCAAAACATGACCAACTTTAATACAATTTTTATAGCGATTTCAATGAATTCATAATGATACTGCAATTGCCAATTACAACACCACAGACATTTCTGGAAAAACCTTTACAGATGATCCAGATGGGGAATGACGTGATTCTACCATTCAAACTTTCCTATCGCCCTTCCTTGTCATGTTTGACCTCGTGTACTTCTCCAGCTTAGAAGTTAAGTGGATCTGGCATTTTTCAGAAGTCGATATGAGTACGCGGAAGCAGTTATGCACGTTGCATATTGAATGTCATTCAAAAGAAACTGTCTCCAGATAGGTTCTGCCACCAAATGAAGTTATCATATAGTTCTTGGTATTCGATATTACTTATCGAGATAACACCGTTACGTAAATTGATAAATATGTTTCTGATCAAAATCAGTTTATTTAAACAGAATAATCGTTGAACCCATCCCACGTGCACAAAATACAAATAGACAAACAACATATAGAGTAAAAGCATTATTGACCATAAGACTGCAGTGAACATTGTGTTGTGTTTTCAAATTGAACTGTAATCGACTTAACGCTTCTTGGTGTAAACCTGAAATACACCGCCAGTATAGACACTCAAGTTAGATTTACCTAGTACACACCTTGATGTATGTAACGTCTGACACATATTAATAACATTAATGGTATAATGGTTATACAAAGAAAACACGTATATTGCGCTATGTCAGACTGCAATCCTGCCCATATAGATGTTGTGGTGTGGATCATCCCATTATCCAATAACAGAGGGAACTCCCCGTTACCAACACTCTCAAGAAAGACAAACTGATGAGCTGTTATCAACCAGCCGTAGCAACGTAAACTCTAAATCATAGTGCATTGTTGAATGCCAACCAGACCGATATAATATCTAGTATCAAAAGGGTGACCGTAATATCAACTCCCAAACCAGTAACATAACAACCATTAATTACAACCTACTGCATTGTACGGTTTATGGTTCATCTGATTGATTTAAAGATGAGACGTGAAACAGATACTGAAGATACAGAGCATCTAGCTCATCAATACCTTGCACAATAAGGGATCATTGATTATGACATGAGTCGAGCTGGAGAACGAAGTAAATTGAGACAGTCACGTTCTGCACATATTTGATGTCGTAGAGAATTGCATGTACATTTACAATGGTATGTAGGATGTATCGATCGGTGTGTATGGTGATCGATATGTACGATAAAATTGAAAATTAATTGACGTACATGTTATGTATCCTTATTTGAAAGGTACAACTAAGGTGGATGTGATGAATTACATATTGGGTGATATATCGTTTGAATGCTTTCCAGATATGCAGATATGTGTGATTCGTTCTGAATCGTAGGCCCATGTTTGCTATTTGCTTTTATATATTAAGTTGTATTTTATGACGATTTTGAAATTACTTCAAATCAAGGGAGTTCAACCTCTTTCTCCATATATCCTCCAAACTATATGGAGTGTGCTGTAGAACGATATCGATGTCATCTGACCGGTTTTTAAAACAAAACATTGACAAAACACAACCATAGAACAGAAATATATCTTTATAATCAGATACTGATTTGATCGTATGTCGTCGAAATCAATCATCGATCACAAAAAGATATGAACAAACTCATTGGGTGAAGCAGAGATTTAAACCCAGACATAAGGTTATAGTGTATAATAGATGGACACCTACCTCACAGAAGGACACTTTCCTAGGGTATACATCACTCAGTCTCCTGCCATCCAGATTGAAGGACACACTTTTACACTGAAGTCCCCCTCCCCCCTCCAGTCCAGGTACGGGTAGGAAGGTGGGGGTAGAGGGGATGAGAACGGTCGGGGCTGACCCCCTCCTCGAGATCTCGGGGGGTTTCAGGAGCCCACAGCTTGACCTCCGCCGGTGCTTTCTCACGAGTGTTCCCGTGCGGCCCAACATGGACATGCTCGGGGTAGATCCTCCCGTGTCCTGAGTCTCGCTTCACTCTCTATTGTCTTTCACTCCTGAACGAGATTCCTTCCTGGACTCCGGACTTGGTTTAAGTTTTACTTAGATCAATAACAGGTGATAAGCCACTGGATTCGCTTTGCGCATGTAAAGTTCCGATCGTTTCCTCCGCCTCGCATGTATATTGCAGGGACCCATTAACTATAAGCGGACTAATTGAGTATCTGTTGTGAAACTATCAATACTTTCTTCAAGTTTACCGGCTGCAGTCTTTACGTGAATCTGACTCGAGAATGAAAACAAACGGAAGTGTCATCTGCTGGAAGCTCCGAACAGTGCTGATTTCCCCCGCTCTGCTCAGGAAGAGTACTCTCAAGAAAGGGGAGAAACAATCGGATTGATAGCTAATTAAGCTTTGACAGCCCAAACAATGGAGTCATATCAGGAACTGTCACTAATTGCGTCAATGGGGCACTGTGAGGAGTCGATACTTTATCTTATGTAAATGTCCATAATACGTGCTAGTGAATGAACACGTAGGTGTAATGGTGGAATATATTTTAATATATGCTTACTACAGAGAGATACAACTGACGATGTCCGTATTTTTTTTTTCGAACAAAATAAAGATGCACTTTTAATTACACCGAAGTGTTCAATCCGTATTTGCTTAATTAAGATAACGAGTATTCATGTTAAGCATTGACGATACAGACCATTCTCTCACTTTATATGGACATATGTGATTCCTGTCACACAGAAATGAAGTAAGAATTGATTAATTAAAAACAATACCGGTACCCCTGGGGAATATACACAGCAAACAAAGATAAAGACAAGTAAAACACCATAGTACAATACATGTATTTCAATATCACATGTGGATATTTCCAAAAAGAAAACAATAATCGCTTGGGTGCACGCTTTAAGAATCGTTCAGCTATTCTCTAATGCAACCTCATTCATGGTAGATCTGGAAAAAAGATTCATCGATATCACTTATATGATGTTCGTTTTTGCATCGTCAACGTTGTTTTGGCATAAGTCAACGTTTCAAGTACCATTTGGTTTTGTTTTTAATCCTGGCCTTGTCCTTTTTGGCCTGGTTACATCCTTAGACCTCGTTGCCCGTTCAAACATTCATAAAAGTGTCCTGTTCATTATCGATATAAGGACTATTTCGTCCAAACAGTCCTGATATCTGATACACGGACACTTTCAAAACCCCTTTTAAACACGATTAGTTACAGTTTATCAACGCTGATGACATAACGATTGAGCTAAAAGTTTGATTCACTAAGATCAAGTCGTAAAAAACGAATTTATTTGACGTTATACTCAATACGGTTGGGAATAAACTACTTGAATCAATTGACTGACTTCTGCCAAAAAATGAACATGACTTTGATATATTTTCTACCATAAATTCACAACAACCGTAATGTTTAGAAAGTTAGATAGAAATGGTAAATATAGTCTTTTGAAGCATAGAAAATAATATACAATTAAGGAAATATACAAAATAAATAATTTATAAGAATGTTCAAGTTACATGTACCTAAATATTAAAAATCCAACCGATTTTAATTCTATTTAGAAGTCTCTTACAATTTCCATTGTCGCAGAGCCACGCTGATAAAACGACCTCTTTCTTCAGAGGCAATCTAGCAAATGACAAATTAAACTGTGAAATTTCGTCGCAAACTACCTGTATGTTCGTAAATTGCACGAACCTGCACGATCTTTGAACACTTAGAATCAGGTGCCAAAATCGGTAAAGCAGAATATCCATAGTACTACGCATTTCATTCATACACTGGAGAAGGCGTCACAAAAAGGTTATGTTACTCTACATTGTTTAAAAACTGTTTTTTTTCCATGTAATTTCACATGGAATAAGTGAGATGTAAGTCAGTTACTGCCATAGTTTCCTCGTTGCATTGGGAAATAGCAGGACAGTTGTCCTCGTGGCCGGTCCTCGGCTTCGGACCTGGGCCTCTCGAACACAAGATACAAGATACAAGATATTTATTGTACATAAAACACCCATTATGGGCAGTGTACAAAGAAGTTAACAAATGTTAATACATATTATAAGTTAAGTAAAATATATACAAGAGCATTATTATCTCAGTTTGAGACAATTATATCAAACAATGCATATTATAGATTGTACAATAATTAACCAATGTGGCTTAATCTCATTGAATACATGTCATAAAGTACTTTACAAGTGATAGAAGCATGATGACTCTTGGGGTTTACAATTGATGAGAGGAGCTCTATCCCTGAGACCCCAACGAGACCAGTTGATGAAATTAGTTTCGAGCGATAATGAACATATTTTGGGCATTCAAATATAAAATCTTCTTCCGTTTCTGTAACACCCTGACTGCACTGTTGACAAAGGCGTTTGTCTACAGGGGTGTTGTTATATCTTCCTCTCTCAATCTCTAGCTGGTGAGCGCTAAGTCTTAACTTAGTTAAAACTTTTCTGTGGTCATTATTCTTAATGTTTAAATAGTCTTTGTAGCCAAACGAGTCTTTAATATGTCCAAGCAGGCGTAATTTCTTTCCTTTATCAGATGGTAGTTGATCAGTTTCCTGGAGGTATATTTGAATAAATTCAGTTTGTAAACATTCCATGAATTGCTGTCTTGAGATACTGTAAATGTTTGATGAAGGGAATGATATTTTAAGACGTTGTTCTATTGTTGAAACCCAGGATGATTTTGAAAGACCCTTATCTTCTTGTAGGGCAGCATATATAAGTCTGTCTTGATCCATTCGCAATAATCGTTTGTAGTAGTTGAATACGTTAGAAAGTATTTCTATAGATAGAGGGTAAAGTCCAAGCTCGCTAAGGCATCCGATATTACTGGTTCTCTTTGGTACTCCGAGAATTGATTTAGCTGTTTTAATGGTCATTGTATTACAAGCCAGCTTACTCCAGTTTTGAAACGGATTTGATAACGATTTAAATATATCGCTGCCCCAAACTTCTGATCCATAAGTGGCGATTGGTGATATGAGACACCGATAGAGACGAAGGATGACATCGGGGCGGAAGTGAGTTGTTGGAGTCAGGCTGTGGCGGATTTTGAATCAGGCGCGCATTGCTTTTCCTTTCAGGCTTTCAATAGCGAGTTTGAAAGTACCATTCTTATGAAGAGTCACACCAAGATAGGTGTATGAGTCACAAAAGTCAATAGCCGTGTTATCAAGGTGAAACAAGTGTCTGGCATCTGCATTGGTACCGCCGAAATTTAATACTTTTGTTTTAGAGAGATTTAAAGTGAGTGTCCTGCTATTTCCCGATACAACTCGGAAACTATAGCAGTAACTATTACTGATCATTTCTCTATAGATGATGCAATGATGGTGTGATCGCAGACTATTGCAGAGATCATAGTTGAGTAAACGTGTGACATACATTATATTTGTTGGGAGTCGCATGAATAGTTTTGGGGATGTGTTTCAGACAAAATAACTTTCTTATACAGCAAAAAATAAAATAAAATTTAAAAAAGTTCTAACCCTCGAAAAGCACATCTAGGAATGACATGTGAGTCAAGTTTGGTGAAGCTAGCAGCTGCAATTTGGGAAGATTGCTCCGGACAAAGTTTCGTGGACGGAAAGGACGGACAGACAGAATGAACGCTATGTACTCCCGTTCGTAAACGGGGGTATAATACATTGTAAGCCATTTTGACAACATTTGAGGATGAAATAAAAATGAAGTTAATGAAAAATACCATTTTCGATAAAGTTTACTCAAATATGTGAATCTTTGCCGTGAAGCTACAATGTACCTTTCTTGTTCATTTTGCTTCCTTGTTCATGAGAGAAAACACACCACATCGTTTGATTTTTTTTTAAAAATACCTCAAAGAAACGACCTCATGATTTTTGTAAGTGATATCATAGAACATTATCGTTTGTGCAGCTGTGCTAGTAATATTCGAGAAAACTACAGTCAATTTCAACCGTATGACCTAAATATTATTTTGATGATTTATTTACATCATACTTACAACCCCTCGTATTTCGAATCCGGAAATAATTAAATTATATGGTAGTTTAAAGATTGCATGTCATGTCATGTAAAATTGTAACCTTTGAATAAAATGAAAATAAAACCAAACGGAGCCTGTGCACGAGATGTGTATACTAAACCCTGAAGTGTTTAAGCCTTGACTAGGAGCTTAAAGGCGCTGTAGCACGTTTTTTCAAATTTTATTTTTTCAAATTTCTCATTTATAATGATAGTTTATGTCATTTATATTTACTTTAGAGGGTAAAACATCTTATTACACAAACCAAGTATCCGTAGTGGTAATAACAGTGTTGCGTATAAAGGCAAAATTGCATGGCGGCCATTTTATTGTGAACACAATTTATTATTTCGAATGACAAAAAACGATTCCACTGGCTTTACGAACCATGTACACTCATTTTTTAGATTGATTTTCCGAAGAGGGAAGGGTGTTTTACTGTTGGTGAGATTAATTTTCAATTACATTTCATCGACTTATTTCATGGGAAAAACGTGCTACTGCCCCTTTAATAAGTAAGGGGCCTGGATGACAAATTAGCAAAATATGTAACACATATAATATTGAACATGAATGTAAGGAAAGCCCACAGAAATCTTAGAAAACTGTTTATACGATGTAACTATTTGGTAAAGCCCACAATTAAAACACAAACATTATCTTTTACTAATACTAAATCAACGAACCATGCAAAGTGTGTACCATTTGCGAATAAATGAACTTTTAGCCGTTGATCAACATGTACAAATTGCACATCAACACTAAATGAATACAACATACTCGTGTTTCACTTTAAAATCATCTAGATGGTGGGGTTTCCGGGTATACGGGTCCGGGGTCTGACTGTATATGTAATCAAATCATTACTTGAAATTATTACAATAATCATTTCAAATTCCATTCATTTATAATAAATTACTGATAGCTATATGTTAACAGCTATAGAGATATGACGGAGGAAGGACAGTTGTAATAACTAACCACAATGTACGCTTTGAAAAGCCCAAAAAATCTGGAAATTTTAATGTGCATGTATCGAGGGAAGCGTAAGGTCTGAAAATATATTTTCATTCTCATCAGTCCCGTGGGAGTGATTATTTTAGTATGTCCTCGCGTGCGACTTTAACGATATCCGAGTTGTTATTGTCACAACGTCGCCAGCCTTAGAAGATTAAAGGTAATATGACCAGCTTCGGGAGCGGTTGAGTAATGAGTTCATACAATTATCAATTATACTTCCGTAGCTTTGGTTTTAAAATTGATTAAACATTCCTTGAATTTGCACAGAGTTTATTTTACAGAGTGTGATGAAGTTTGTTATTAGTTATAAATGTATCTGACATACGGTGTATTTACACAGCTCTTTATTATCCGTGGTCGGTTAAGTTAAAGATAATGGTTTGAATACTACCGTACGTCTCTCCATAACTTCACGTTCCATAACTTACAAATGGTTAAAACAAAATCTCAATGACATTTGCCATGTGGTAAGTAGTCCCTTTTTAGGTTAATACTTTCCAGAAATGGAATGACCTCAGTATGCCCATGCTACATGTGAGTTGTCAATTCACAACATACATGTACGAAGGATGTATTGTTGTTCACACCGTAATGAAGGAACTGTGAACTGAGCAGGTACTTTCCTGTACTGGGAATTTTATTTTGAAGGTATTCAATTTAATCATGTTATGCTTAGTGTTTTCTTTTTTTTAATTTTTTTTAAGGCGGGAGATGTTGATAACAGAATGCTTGATGTCATGTTTGTTCAATTTTAAATTTTATTTTGACAGTCCGTGTAGACTAATAGTATTTGAAATGTTGTACAAAATAAGTCTGTATTAGTCGACAAAACTAATTAAACTAATACGTTTAGATTGTAATTGAAAAAATATTGTTTGATATATCCATGTACAATCAACCGTTGGTTTAATCAATTTCAATACAAACAAATATTTGAAATGCCATTAGCTCTTGTCGGTGGTTCATGTATCACTGCCTCAATAGCTTACCCATCTAACCATTGTTTGAATAGTATTCTCATTGTTCCAGGATAATTGTTAATGGGAGAGAGTCGTGTTACTTCATTAAAGTATGGACATTGAATGATTCAACCACCATAATGCATACTCTCTGATTTATCCAAAATGTACCGACACTCTACTGTCTCCGACAAATTTAAAACAAACGAGTGAGTATATATTGATTCTTGTTTGTATTCTTTAATCTACTTACATTTAAATAGAAAACAAAAATGACTCATTTTGATAACGAAATTCAATAAATGAACTGAACTACATACTTACCACTCTTCCCTAGAGCTCCAGTACAAATATTTAACTTACTATAAACCGATATTTTTTGCAAAAGAAAGGTTATTGGTGTCCTTTGGGGAAACTAAGTAAACACCTGTTCTCGATGGAATATTGAAGAGAATGTCATATAGTATGGTTCCTATATACATAGTTATGTATGTCATGAATTGTATTTATCTTTTTACTGTATGTCACAGTTATATTGAGCCACATTAATCAATTACAAGCTCATAAAAGTATAGTTCTTATAAACTGTAAACCTAACAGAAGATGCACATTGAAGATATAAACAATGTGGGATATATATCCAGAGTGCAGGATAACATATGTTGGCTTGATGCAAAGTATCCTGAAAGGTATGATCTACAACATACATGTACACACATAAAATGATGAGAAAAAGTCAATACACAATGTATGCACATACATTATAGTGAACATTTCGTAGGTCGTCAAATGCATGTCATAAATATACTTTTGCATATTAAACACAAATTTTAAAATACAGCTACGACTTTTTAAAAAAATTTTTGGCCATCATGCACTTCATCATCAAACGAATGTTCTACGTGTGACGCCATCTGCACTTGCTTGCTCATTGCATGGCAACGCTCACTCTCCCTGGACACACATGATCATTCGATAATTTTCTAAAAGACCACATTTTTTCATGCAGCTTTTATTGCTGTCTTTCAAGTAACATGCGATGTGTTTTTAAACTAATTTTCCTCTGATGTTATGAACTTTGTATGAGAATGAAAAGAACAAACATCGCCTCTGAAATCAACCTCTTTCACGCATGTCTTTTTTAATACTAAAGTCACTAAAGACACAGTTTCAGTATTGATCATTGATTTAAAACCACATCAATGTTTTCGAAAGGAACGTTAAAGAATGATGTGCACAAAATGTTGCTTTATAAAACTTGTGAACATATTGATTCGAGTTCGTTTTCAACAATCAATGAAAACGTTTTCTAAGATGTTTCAAAATAACTTTAAATCCCATATGTTCCTTCAACATCTTATATTTGAAACTGCCCCGTTGCTTGAGGTCCTGAAATGAAAATCGTCATCAAGAGACATTATGAAATCCGAATCGGCCTCTCGGATGTATGGAACTTCATTTTACCATTATAATATACTAATACTAATAAATGCAAATGAAGGATGAAGTTAGGTGTACAGTAAAGTTATCCTGGGTATCCTCCAGGCCATACATGGTAGTTCCACAAACAACCCTGAGGTAATGTGAAGTCAGAGGTACACAGAGAATGTAAACAGATATTAGTGATATCAAATCAAGACACAGTCCCTCCCTGGCAATAAACAACAATAATACAAATACAACAAAACCTTATAACTTGAAGATAAGCATACTTACAAATGACAGCACTCTTTTAGAACTTTCATGCTCAGGCTGCAAGACAAAACAGTCATACTTTACTTGTTGTGTAACAGACAAGTATAACATCAATTTGAGAAATGTATCATTTTGAAATTTACAACAAAATGCAGTATTGCATTGATTGTGCATATTAGTTTTGATACATCATCAGCTCTATGTTGATGTACTTTCTGATGTAGCCTACAGTACCACTGTGTGGTCTATAATGATACACTGATAGGCAGGACATGTTATCCATGTTCATAACCATCTTATGACATCGTTGACACACAGTGATTCATTCCTATTCATTTTCACTGATTTCAGCACCTTATTCTTCTTAACATTTTACTTTTTAACTTCTTTTGAGTTAAAGATATCAATAGAATACTGAAAGGATCTATAACATTCTTAACAAAATCAAATTTTACCGTAAAAGGAAGCCTTAGGATATTAACCATTAACAAAGAACAATTAAAAGCAAAGATACAAAATATATCTAAATTGTTCGTATTTTTCTGTGCACATTTACACGTTTATGTTTGTATGAAATATGACATTAGGAATGCGCAAACACACGTCCTATCAATGAAAGCTCTAAGTGTCATATATGAGATTAACACCTCTCAGTGGACACGTGGTGATATAATACCAAGAAAGCGGCAATCATACACAACATCTCTGTCAATGTTGTATCACTAATGCTGATAAACGACGACTTAATGTGGTAGAGATTTATCGTGAGAGGCAGAACAGTAGCTGCCATTGTAAGGTTGACCTCAAACACGTGGTTTATGGTCGATAATAATAGAGGACGAGAATAAACAAAATTAATATACACATTTATATATATATGAATTGGACACGCAAATATATAAATCGCTGCTTCAGGATATCGTTATGTAAAATGGGGGCGAACATGTTTAGCGATTATACAATGGCATTTGGAAATATTGAATGTATATTTTCTATTTCTATCTCTAAAAAGGATTACAGTTGCATAAAATAGAACAGACAACATGCAATACGTAACAATGTAGTATGCATTGAAGTAGTAACTCTATTGCACAGCACACAGTTTGTCGATATTTCCCGAGACTATACTTTAGGAAAGAAAATTCCAAAAATATATTCAACTAGATACATCATCGTGGTTTTCAGTAGTGATATATAGACAATGTGGATGTTAAAGAGTTTGTACATTCCTAGTTTAGATGAAAGATAAAACCAACTGTACCAAGACCCGGATCAAACAAGTTTCATGCCATCATTTGTTGCTAGGTCACAGTGCAGCAACAACAATTATTGTTTGACATGTAGGCCTATTACAATGAGCAGACTTTCCAGAAGACTGAACAATTTCTGACGGATTTTCCAAGTGTCAGAGATTGATTTGGACAAGTCATCTCTGCGTCACTTCTATTCCATTCAGCGTCAAACATTTCTCTCAGCCTTTCATTGCGTGTGTTCTTGAAGGCTTTCTGAGCTTGTGGATGATTACATTGATGAAGAGGCAAGCATTAACCCAGAAACACTATTTTCCGAGATCATATCATACTGTGTGACACAATGTTTCATAACATTATGTACGTTATCTTTTCTTATTTATGGATGCTTAGAACTATGCAATTATGTCACTGACATGAACATTTCCCAGGCAGTCAAAGAATAGATATATAAATAAAACGCATTTACTAGTATTATGTATCGGTCACATATAAGCTGGTTATCAATAGTTATCAAAGTATTTCGTTGTATTGACACGTAAAAGCAGTGATAATGATCGATATTTTTAAAGGTGGTCAAGGTTATGATCTTAAATAGTAGGTCTAGTTTACAAAAAATTGAGGTTATAGCCTTACTGTGTAGGTTGTCATAAAATTCAAGAATATGTCACTCAATTAGGTTCTTAGCTGCAGATTGATATAAATACGCTGTCATAAAATAACATGAAGTGTTTCATGAGATTTCGCCCAAACAAGAATTTCAAGAAAAGTCAAAGAGCCGTGGCGACCGTTAAACATTAAGGTTACCAACAAGCGTTATTCCCCAGCAGTTGCAATAGTTGCAATAGTAAATACATGAAGATATCTTGTTACCAACAATCTGGCCGTATGATCGTTGCAATGGGATGAAGCTAGTATACCCATTATTACAGGGAAATTACAACGTATAAGTTAAATGGTTATATTGATCTGATTAAAACCAAATTTCTAAATCATTACAGCGTCATCTATGGTTTCTGCTAATGGGAGTGTTGTCAAATATATCATATCTGTGATATAATATCTAAACATCATTAGAGAAGGCTTATTACACAGAAATAAGTAAAATGTCACCGTTTGCTTATTGATTCATATCATAGTGGACAAAAAGTAAGAAATATTTTGAAATTGAGAATTATGCTGTTCTTGACTTACTAATGAAATATTAATTATAAAAAGCCAATATCCCTAATTTATTTTTTCCAGTATATAACAAACATGTTATCATTATATGTGCATCATGTTTGAGTATAAGAACACTCTCGTGCATGAAACAAGAACACTCTCGTGCATGAAACAAGACTATACACTGTTTCGGCGATAATCCTACTTGATGAGATGAACATCCAAATATACAATTTAGAAAACAGTACGGTGTTGTATGATACGTGTATAGCATGTCATGAACAATATTGCATAGCAGTGGGTTTTAATCTATCATTTTCGTGTCTAGTGATTAAGTAAGATAACCTGAGCAGTTGATATTTATAGACTATAAGGGGGAGGAACTGGATGGTAAGATATACGTATAATATACGTACAGGTATTAAAGTGTCTGGTCTGGTAAGTCTAGACATGCTAACACATGTACCGATCCAATGTCAACCCCTAGATCGAGATACCATCGACCTCCCAATGTTCAGAGTTCGAGCAGAAACCCCCTCTAGGTAAGTCAAGATTTTAGCTGATATGCAGAACGCTCTGAAGACACGCTGTTGCCTTTATCTTAACCAGCACTTCAGGTTCAAACATGAGAATTTTTGCTTCTTTTGAAAATTAGATACACATGTACATCTTTGTTTATCCAATAATGAGTGTACTCATTATGTGAAACATTGTGTTGTCACACATGAAAAAAGACTTATCTTGCAAACAATGATAACCCAAGGAAGTGTGATATATGTATGAAAAGGGCAGAATGCTCCAATTAAAACTGTACAATCAATGACGACATGGCATAATAACGTATTTAGTGCGAGGCGGAGTAAAGGAGTCACGGTAGGACAACGTGACAACATCGTTTAGTTCCGGTCAAGGAAAGAAACACGAGTGCCAGAAATCATTTCTGAAGCCCACGCCAACCTATTTCTGTTGGGAGTATAGAAAGTGAAAAGGTTTCTCTTCGACTTGGACCGACACCCACACTATGAATTCAGCATTGTTTATGATGATAAATCGAGCGTTTAAGCTCCTGTGTAAGCTATTATGTAAATCTATATAACAATCTGTGGAACTTACATTATAAAATAAACAAAAAGTATAACCTCTTTCAAACAGGAACAACTACTACTTCAAGGGACCTACATGCATGATTAGTTTTGTTCATTAAAATTTATGCATTAAGTTTTGCTATTGATGTATCATCAAAACCTCTTGGGATGGATAGAACCTCGTTTCAACCACCTGCTTGACTAAAAACTTTGAACCAAAGAAACATTGCATTATGTCATTAACAAGGACAATCGATACTCTAACGATATTACACAATACGAATCACAAAGCAAAGGTTAATGGGAAGGAGTTATTCGATAAGTATTCTCTCTACAAGTGAGGATTACATTCTAAAACGTCTTTCTCCTTAAAGGTGAATCTAGGTGTTCTTGGGGGTCACATATTCCGAACATTATAAATTGTGTTATTGTATCGAGAAGTACTGACTGTTACCGAAAACTACTGTTTGGATGATAGTTAACTAATGCCCTTTTTACATGCACACTTTACTCCAAGGAGTATATTTACACCTGGGAGTATATTTACTCCTAGGAGTAAAAGTATATTTACTTTACGTTTCATTGGAATATAAGGACCCTTAAGTATAATTGGTTTGCTTACAGTTGAAACGTCATTCTGGTGAGAACTTACAATGAGTTAACTGCGTATCCAGAATTGAAGAAGATGTTAACAATATGTTCTGTGCACATGTTTTGTGCTTGGTCTGTCAACTCAAATTCTCATTGTTAGAAGGATATTTTGATGATGAACAGTTAAACGAAAACTTTAAAAATGACAAGGGAAACATTCTATGTAATATGTAAAGAATTAAGCCTTTTTTCTTGAAAGTGCGGCACCTTTTAGAGAACCAATAGATCTATATCATAAGGTGGCTTTCGCCCTTTATTGGCTTGCATCTATTGTTTAAAGCCGAACTATCAGTAACCTATTTGTATTATTTAAAAATATTCTTCTTTTTACTTGTTACTTCCCCAAATTGTGTAGATTTGCCGGTTGTAATCAATGGATATGAAGAGCATTGGAGATTTCCAAACTATGTAGGTGCAACAGACTGCACCCACATGTCAATAGTTACACTAGTTTAAGTTTACGGTGACTACCTCAATCGTAAAGGATGGTATCTGTAACTTAAAGTGCCATTCTTAAAGAATCCCCAAAAAATTATCGCAAAACAAGAATGATGAGGATGTTTATAATGTTGGTTTACATCTTTATCATGACATTAATTAATTTCAGGATATATGCTATCTGTTTGTATTATGGGCCTAAGGCCTGTTACTGAATAAAAACTGTATGTCTGTCATGTATTCTGTTATCCTTCAGAGTTTACAAAACATACGTCAGCTGAAAAAACATCAAATGTATCAAAGATAAAGATACAAGCATGCCAGCTTGCAGCTTACGTGGTTACTGAAGCCGTAGAGCCTCACTGCATCTCACAGGTTGTTCAATAACATGTTTGCGACACATACAGAAGAGCTCAGATGTAGAATGACATATACCTGTTACAGTTATAACTGTATGACATACACATTCCAAAATGAAATGAAAATGGTTATGACATGCAGATAGAACCTGAGGATGACCCAGATGAAGCTGATGGTGGGGATGGTTACAATAACGATGACCCGTTGCAGGGTGCTTAAAGTTTGCGCAACCAATTGGCTGCTTAAGTTGTCAATCTTTACATGACATGCCTATAGTCATATAATAAAGCAAACTAATGTTATCACCGTATCTTTTTATTGTTTAATTTGATAATAATGTTCAAAATGAAAACGAGAGTTTTTTGTTTTGATATTCTTCAACTAAATTAATGACAGCTAACAAAATACAACGATTCTCTAAAACACTTGCTCAACAGTAAGGAAGACACACATATTAGGAACGCCAAAATGAAACATGGTTAATATTAAAATGCTTTTAAATGTATATTATATGAACAGTTTCATTAATGAAACAATTCTATAGCTCACAGAAACTTTGTAGATACAAATCAAAATGCCATTGACAGTGAATAGATAATTAAAACATTAATGCAGAATATAAAATGTCAATGGATTATGTCAAATTTTGGGATGTTTCATTCAGTTTGCTTACAGGAATAAACCGAAAATCTGTTTACATGACACGGTTACTTACAGGAGTAAAATACTCCTGGAGCAAATATACTTTTACTGGAACGTGTTAAAGTGAAATAAAATATCATGAAACACAATGGTTGCATCTTTAATGCAATTATAGAATCATATATGATGTGGTTATAAAGGTCTCTTTTCAAAAGCGATTAATTAATCAAGTAACGTTTAAATTATGTCTTGAAATGTGTATATATCCTCATGTTGTTGTTGCAGGAACGTTAGACAATGTAAGCAGGTCTACAAATCGCCAACATCTTACAAATCGCTGTAGAGTCCACGCACATACTTATGGAACACGAAACACACCCTCATTTTGAAAAAGGTCGTGAATAAGGGATCACTAAACAATATATTTAATGGAACATCTACTCTGAACTTTGAACCTTCCTGCTGTAATTTCTGATGCTGGCTTGAAAAAGTTGACTGAAGACAAGACTGAAATCATCCATGTTTCATACAATACATGTACAAAATGTACCTATATTACTTCCGAGTCAATGCCATTACACTGTTTAAGATATTTAGCCAAGAGTCTGATTTCGAAACCCGATTCTAAATCTGGTGAATAAATGAGATTCAACTGTTCACGAATCGTTTTCTTAGTGAAAGGAATAAGATCGTCAATGGACTAAAATTAATAGTTTTTCATGTGGTAACAATGGTATGGTTTCACAATATTTACGAAAACCTCTTACTCTTATGCAAATAGAAAACGACCAGTCAACGCAAAGAAGGAAATCACATATACACTCTCTCAAAAAAGAAACGCAACCCATATCTCAACATCTGACAACGTCCCCTGAACAAAACTTGTGTCATTTACTCTTAATGTGTTCTCTTATGTACTATCTCCAAAAGCATGCGCAGCCTTTGTCACACACGCTAAAAGTTTATCCGATTTTGTTTGAGGTGAGGTGAGGTGAGTTGGGGTTTAACGCCGCTTTCAAGAGTATTTCACTTATATCGCGGCTGCTAGTATTATGGCAGGGAGAAAGCCCGCAACGCCATGTGGCTATGCATTGCGGTGAAACCTGCGAGCATCGGCTGGAACTAGCGAACCATGGGTGGTACTGCACTGAAAGTCAGTGTAGCATTGCACCCAAACCTTACTGCGTGTAGAACAGTTCTCTACTGCAGACAAAGTTGCCGTGCCCCTGGCGGGATTCGATTTTGTTTGAGAATGTGCGAAAAAGTACTGTGCATACATGTACTGCTAAAAGTCGGCTGCACGTGCAAATCAAGGAAAACACAGTTGATGAAGAGGTCTAAAAATGGACGCGTAGTTTGGCAATTCAGTCATTTCATTTACTTCCTAAGATCGAAAATGCCCCGGTTGAGTACAGCAGATCGAAATATACTCATGGTAAAAATGGTTGACATGCCTAAACAGAACATGGATATTAGCAAATTAAATGCATGGACAAGTAATGTTGTTCGACATTATGTTTTTTTTTACGAAATTAAATGGCATAAAGTCATGTAAACTATAAAATACTTGTCATGTATGTAATGTGTGCCAATGAGAGTCCATGAAAGAGTTTGTGTATATTTGGGTTCAGTAGAATTTTTCTTTCAGCTGCAACTTTTCAGTATTTATTAGAATTAAAATTAGAACACTCAAACACTGTAACAATATACCAATGCCAAGATCTCAAGACACAAGGAATGAACTTTTTTTTAATAATAAATTTCATTTTTCTTATAATCCTCTTTCTTTGGTATTTTAAAGTCAAGTGGAGAAATAGCAAATGTTCAAGAACATTAAACACAAAAAGATATCAACTACATGTAGTAACAAGTTTTACCAAAAAATGATCGAAGCTGACACGTTACGTTGTTTAAATAACATGTCATTCCTATAACTATTAAGGGGTGCCAATCATTATTACCGTGAGTATATTGCCATTTTTCGCATCGAGGCCGGGCAAAGTTTTGGAAGAGTTGCCTGGTCATCTAAATGTCCATAAAACCAATGAGGACAATCTACGTACACGAAGACCATTTGTCGCAAACATCGACGCCAACGTCTCAGGTGGTGCATTAAGGTGAGGATATGGACTCTATAAAACTGGAGACAAATCTGGTTCAGCGGTGTGACGGAAGACAACGTGTCTATAGACGAGGAAATGAACGTTTTGCTCTGGACTGCGTTCGACATGTCGACATATTTGGTGGAGGATGCGTCATGGCATGGGCAGCCATGTCTTACAACCAGCAATCACATCTGGTCATCATTCCCGACATTTTGACGGCCCAACCGACGGCCCATCAATGAGGGAGCTGTTTAAACAGGGCAATGCCTGCCCTCACACAGCTCGTGCAACAGTTAATTTTCTACGGAATTCCAATGTCAATATATTGCCATGGCCCTCCAGATCGCCAATCAACCTAATCGAACATCTTTGGGCGATCTTGATCGTCGTATTCGTGCACGTACACCTCCATGCACTGGCCACAGCACTACAGAAGTGAAGAGCCATACCCCAGGAAAGGATTCGACGTCGTATCCGTTCTGTTCCGAGAAGGTGCAATGATGTGATTACAACTCGTTGGGCTCATACGAGATACTGAAGAAAATATGTTGACAGTTTCATGTTGGTTTCCATTTAATGGAATCTTTTTATGCAAATTTCTGGAAATGTAGCGAACATGAAACTCCAAATTATAGTTTCATGTTGGTTTCCATTTCATGAAATCTTTGAATACAAATTTCCAGGAATGGAAACCAACATGAAACTTCACTTGATAGTTCCATGTTGGTTTCCATTTAATGGAAACAATAATTGCAATTTTCAGGAATGGAAACTAACATAAAACTTCACTCGATAGTTTCATGTTGGTTTCCATTTCATGGAAACATTGATTGCAATTTCCAGGAATGGAAACCAACAGGAAATACATAATCAGAGTTTTCTGTTCGTTTCCATTATGGAAATACTTAATATTATAGAATCCAAAATGGATTCTAGTTGGACACAAGTTTTCCTAGTTTCAACGGATGAATACCAAGTGGATACCCCTATTACACAGATTACAGTTGTTCTCCAGATTCCAGAATAATTTGAAAACGTTAAAAAAAAACACTTCCTAAATTCAGGGGTTTCGTTTCGTTTTTGAGACAGGGTCATATGTCTTACAAGCTTACGTTTCAGCCTAAGGAAAATGACCCCCAAAAAATGATAATGAAATGATAGACGGAAGCTAGAAGAAAATGATAACCCCGGTCATGATGTCAACTAAACAATTGATGTCGATACTTTTCACCAATGAGAGACAGGTGGCTGACTGTCAATCATGTCAAGCGAGACATCAGACATCAATGTAGAGTCGATGAACACTGTTTGGACAGATATTTACAGATGGTAACAGGAATGTTGTCTCTGTAACAGAAGAACATGGATACTTCGAGCACATCTCTGACTCGCGTTCATGCCAATCAAGATGTTGTTTCAAGACATTGCTAACACAAGGAGACAAACCTACGCTAATGTTAAACATGTGTCATAGCTCCAACGCAAACAATTGCACTAGCGGATCCGGGGGGGGGGGGTGGGGGGGTGGTCCCCCCTTTTAAATCCATGTATGGGATTTAGGTCCTGACCTCCCCCCCACTGAGTGGAAACAAATTATTTTTTGGGACCCCCTCCCCCCCCCCCCCCCCCCCTCCCCTTTCAAAAATCCTGGATCCGCCCTTGAATTGAAACAACATTGTTTGCGAGTACCCAAAACATTCAGGCAGATTTCGTGGAGGTACGATAAAGGCGTCTTTTTGTGTGTGTTCAGGAACCACTTTTCTATCGCTGCGGAACTGCAATGCTTCAACATCGGTGAATATTTTTTTTTTAAAAAAGTGGAGATTATGTTGATAAGTGGGCATAGTAAAAGTATCTCACTTTGGTAGGGCTAAGAACTATTTCTGTGGCCCTCCGAAACGTTGCTTAACTTTTACATTATTCATCATACTTCGCTGGGAGGTTGGGATTGATTTATACCAAATGAATAATTCTGACGGAAAGATCTCAAGCGTATTTAACACGAAAACTGTTGTCAATTTTCGCTATAGCCGCACTCAATTACCCCAGAAGATGCTCCATTTCAGCGAAAAATTAACAGAGAAAATGCTTTCAGCAAAAGACAAAATGAGGTAAAATATTATCTATACATAGCCATACGCAAATATCTCATACTTGAGTAATGCTTTAGGATCTAAACTGGAAGTGAGCAAAACAAAGCTGTGTACAAATTATCTAGATCCTCATTTTTATTGATGTTCCCTGATTTCCCTGAATCATGTCCGTCTAAATGCATAAATTTGTATTAATTGTCGTTTAACAATTGTCAATACAAAATAAACGTTTGAAAACTTAGTAAAAAAAGTATTGTTGTTTTAGAATATATAGAACATTGGATGTAAATCATATTGTAAATCATATTGTAAATCATGTTGTAAATCATATTGTTTCATATTGATATGGATATAACAAAAACTTTCGAAATCCAAAGTGTAGCTTATCAGATCATTTGTTCTGTGTCGAATGGTGTTCATAAATGAATGCCATTTTGCCATCAACATAACTGGGGGAAACTTTTTTCTAAATTATTTTTATTACGATCATACAGTAGCCCATCGGTCAATGAGTATAATACTCGTCGAGTTGTGTGTATGAAAGTGATACGTTTATCTGAATTATTAATACTTAAAGATATTTTGTTGGCTTAATCAACAGCTTTAAAAATCTACATACACATATGTCTTATCAAAACACAATTAGAAGTAGCCAGAAACATATTAAACCGTTTGATCTAGTTCAAACTTCAACTAGCATAGAACAAAGTATTTACGTTTTACTAGTGTTGGAATTATTGAGTGCACATTAGAATTACCACATTTTCATGAAAATCTGCAACACCAAAAAATAGCAACAAGAAAAATGTGAATAACTCATTGTCTCGTACCAGGTCTTTGAAGGGCATACATGTAGAAGTGGCATACATAGGAACAGGAAGATTTTCTGGATAACAACTTCTTTGATGTGAAAATACATGACGTTTCGTTGTAAACTCCCCGGCAAAATAAAGTTCTCACCTCAGTTTGTTTCCATTAATGCAATATTTAAAAGAAATCAGATGCATTTGACTATGGCACGATAGAAAAACTCTTGTCCGCAGCAGTTTGAATGAATTAATTTGTGCATGTGGTTAAATTTTAGTTAAAATTATCTTTGTTAAATGACATTTATACCAACATGACCCATGTGCGGAATCAGGCACATTTATTTATTTTCACATATAATATGCCTTGTATGTCGATGAATAGTTGTGTATCATCAAACATATTTTTCTTCTTCCAGAAATTGAGATATTTGCAATTGAAAATCATACAAATTATTATAAAATCAACAGAAGTGAGTACTTTCTTTTGCCTGGCAGTTTATATCCTCCTTCATCGGGTGGAATGTTTCCTCACCATTGTTTTATTTGCTATATAAATGTATCCCATCTCATTATTTCCTTTCCTGTCCCGTAGTCATTGAACCATTGCTCAAACATAAGTTCCCACTATACTAACAGCACGTATATTAACTATTATAGTTGACATGTGTTTTAAGGTGAGAAATTCAATATAACTCGCGTTAATCACGATCATGGTTTTTGTGGCAATTGCCTTCTTCTTTGCCATACGATCTTTGGTAAAACGATTCTAGCTAGATAAGGCTTTTCTGTGTGAATTATATGTTCGTCCACGATTTTCTTTTTCAAATCCGAAGTAGTGTTTTGACATTCGACATTATCTGATGTCACAGAAAATGTATTTTCATTTTAGAACTTTTATTGGTAGACGATTAGGGTGGATGCTAAATGGATTTTCAATTGTTCGTGCACGAAATGCCATGGAAATGTCAAATGTTAGATTTTGTTTGACATCATTAAAATGACCACGCACTGGCATGCATTGGAACGAAAGTAGAAATAACTAAATGCCAAAGTTGTGAAATTCCTTAAAACAAAAATAAATGTCAATGTGATCGATGATACATAACGCAACTGATCTAAGCAACCTACTACATTCTGAATAAATACAATTTAAAAAACAAGACAACAGCGAAAAAATCACATACTCTCGTCTTCACGTTACCTTCATTAATTAAAAAAAAAAACACCGCGATGAGAGGCACCCTAATGGTCGTTCTACTTATAAATAGTCAGGAAATGCAAATGGCCGTTTGGGTGTAAATTTGAAATTCTCTTTGCATCCCTCCAATAAATAAGCAAAGCTGGTGTGTCAATTGTTATCCCAGAACAACGTACGTGATATTCTTACCTATCCATGTACATGTAGGGGCAAATGTAACTTACAGTCAGTGACAGTAAACACCTTTGCATTAGAAACATTAGATGCTGGAACAATGTCTTTATTGTGAATAGACGTATCCCAGCTAACATGACTGTACTGGGCCAGTAGTGGCTGATACAGGCATCCAGTACTGGCCCGATTCAGGCATCCGGTACTAGCCCTGTACCATCTTGCACACTAGCGTGGTACTAGGTCAGTATCACGTCATTACTAAAACGATACCGTTCTCTGTACTGCCCAATTCAGGTTCGCATTCACTGTTCCGGTACATTATATATATCGTGTATACCGTAAATTCCAAATTTGCTGATAAATCACGGTTAATGTAGCTATTATCAGTTTCTGTTACATTTCGTTACTTTTCTTAAAGTGAACATATAGGCCTATTAATCATTTCAATTTGTCATCTTGCAGCTTTTTCATTTACAATTTGTATTACGATAATGAAACTTAAATATTGTTTGTATTTTTTTCATAGTTTCAATATTGTCAAATATGCAGTCAAATACATGTTATTTGAAAACAAGCCAGAATTGGGCCTACGTACATAGACAATGCTTAGGGATGCAACTTGTCAACATTTTCATACTTAGATTTCCTAACGATAGTGATACATACTGCAGAAATTGTTAATGTGAAATACACTTGTAGATATGTAGTAATATAGAATGTATCAAAGTTTTATAAATGCAACTAAAGTTAACTCATGAAATGAACTTACATTGAAAGGATACCAAATCGTTGCCTTCTCCTCTTGTCTCTCTAAAGCAGACGACAATGTGAAATACAACCCATATGTCCCTAGCAGAAAGTGTCATACCAGTACTGGATCAGTATGTAAACCATATATACTATTACTTTTCCCTGTTCTGGTCAAGTACTGGCTCTTTGAAAAAAATCCCATTATGCATTTAGAAAGGAAATGAAATGCCTTAACTGGGCCAGTACATTGCCAGTACCGTACTTCAGTACCATATTGCCAGCACTGGGCCAGTACAATTTACCTTAACTTGGCAAATTCAGTTAAAAGTGTTCTTGGCCAGTACTGGTTCTTTACCGTTAGCCAGTATGCCATTATCAACTTTACCAGCCAGTACCGAGCCAGTACTGGCCCACTACAGTCATGTTTGCTGGGATAATACCATTTCGCACTCTAAATCTGATGAAGGAATACGGATTTATATTATACTCTGACTCTTGGTGTCCGTCCTTGTTACAGAAGATCTTCCCCAGCAGTCTTGTTTCTTGTTCATTACTCTTTATCAGATTTCAGGTGACAGACTATGATGACTTGCCAGTTTAAAGGTGCATCCATTGTGTTTCATAAACATGTTTTGCCTTTAATACGTTCCAACACACCATATGTGCTGTTTACAATACAAACAAATTCATTCAGCTTGCATATTCATCCCCAACCGCCAAACATATCATTTTTACTAGTTTCCAATCAACATCATTATGCATGTGCAGAAGCCGAAAGTGCACGTCTTATTTACATGCACAGTAGTTATATGACCTATTGAACATTATCAACCCAAATTTGTTATTTTGTCTGGTTTAAATAAGATTTCAAAATTACATGTGATTCATTGACGCGCGCCACACGCGGTGCATTGTCCGGTTTTCGATCAGAAATCGATACTTTTACCTTCATATCGTCAATATACTAGGTCGAGTATCATCAAAATTGTAGTTTTCGGTAACAGTTGGTTCTTCCCGACAAAATAAGACCATTTATAACATTCGGCATATTTGACCCAAACAACACAATGGATGTACCTTTAATGTGTTTTCTTTGCACGAACTCCACGTACTCATTAACAATGTCTAGTCATGTTTCCTCATTGGTCTAGCTCTGGTCATTGCTCTACCGTATCAATGAAGGATCGCTGCGTTGCATGTTTATGTTTGTTCATGTTTAGAGTGTACAAGCCTTGTTCAGATCATGCGGCTTGAATCTATTTCGTTACAAATCAAGTGCATACAGAATGTTGTAAGCAAAGGCTATGTCGGAAAATGAAATAAGCCCTGAAATCATTAGCTTAAGTAAGTGTACGAAAATAATTGACGAACAATAACCATATTTGTTTCAGAGGCAAACTCACTCAGACAGCAAATGAAATCGAACAATGCCAGTAAGCAAATGTTGAATAATGTACTTTAATATGGTTAGAGATCTCGATTAAGGAAAGCACCCAGCGAAATTGTTCTACTGTTATTAACACAAGGCTACACTCAAGCATGGCAATCTCTTACACATCACTGAAGAACAGGATACTGTCGTCATTTGAAGAGCAAACCCAATAAGACGTAGCCACTTTTAGAAACACGTCTGCAAGAGAGATTAATACGCACAGTAGAGCCCTTGGGTAGCTTTACCGTGTTTTATTTGACTTCACGTTCTACTGTCAGAAACATAAAAGAAATGATCAATCTTGGGCTATCGATTTTGTTACGAGGAGTTGGTTGAGCAGAGATTTATGTTATTGGAGTAAAATTATTTTGAAGTACTTTTACTTTTTTTGGGAAATAACAGCGTGATCATATGAACCAGACTAAACGAAATCAAAGGGAACGGTTAACTTGCACATAATGAAACAAACTTTTCCAGTCAAATTGTATTATTTGTGGAATTCAGATATAAGATCTTAATTATATATATGTGGGGATCATAAGTGGTTTGCCTAAAAAAATCGTGGTTTACTGCCACTACAAATTTGTTTCATCCATGTTTGCAATTCTCAAGTATATGTAAATATATTATAAATAAAACAATGCCGCAAGCGTCTCTGTGAGTGACTGAGTGAGTTATTGTCAAATACTAGGCAGTATTACAGCCATCATGTGCGATCTACGGTGATTAGTGACACTACGCGTAGTTGCACACATGTTTAATTCATTGCTACGGCTATTAATATTTCGTATTACACATATAACTAAAAGTTCATACATTTGTTAAAATCAATAGAATTACATTGGAATTTGATGATAGTCTTTTAATTGGGTCCTCCGCTTAAAAATAGGATTTTAGCTCATCAATTAATTTTTCCTTTCCGACAAATTTGTCCAAAAAAGATGAAATTGAAGCATTTATTGAAGGTGCTCGAGTGAACGTTTGTGACCTTTAGACCAATATGTAAACGATGTTTATCTTTTATTTTCCTAACGATAAATTACAGCGTACCAATGATTAACGTCACTTTTAAAAATCATCTTTTAGGGACAATTTCACCAAAGCAGGAAAGCTGACATAAAAAAGGATACAATTTTAAAAAACACAGCACAGCTTCAATACCCCCGTTTCAAACTTAAGTCAAATAACCTTCAAATAATGAAAGGCACATCACTTGGTAATGATAGCTGCGTGAGCCTGTAATGTTTAATGGAAGTTGATGATAGTCTTTTAATTGGGTCCTTCACTTAAAAATAGGATTTTAGCTCGTCCATTAAATTTTCCTTTCCGAAAATTATTTCGTATTTACCCATTTCAACGCAGCTGCTGGCAAACGCAATTTCTAAAGAATTGTAGTGTAAGGGACCCAAGTACTAAATAATGCAGAACGAGACGTACAGAGCAATGCGTAAGAGGTTCAATGTGTTTCTTACGTTGGGCATCACAATTGAAAGTAATACTATTTCCTCCCTGGTGAGTTGATAGTGACGAAAACAAAAACTTGAAATGTTGAAAAGGTGCCAGTCCATGAATGTTACAACTAGTTGCGGAAAAATGTGACACCTGTAAAAACTTTATAGCTCATATTGCTTTTTAAAAGTGTTGTCCCAAATAAATAGTTAATGTTTTGAAGGACTGGGGACATGGAGATCATTTCCTCATTCAATATAGACAGACAGAAAGCAGACACACGGGATGTTTCCTATCGCAAATGGCTACAACTGTTTATAAAGGCGATACAATAATGATTAAATGTAATTGTCTTTGTTATATTTGTTTAATAAACTTTAGCCTGTCAAATAATGTTTTCATTTCTGGCAAAGATCTTTATACCGTCAAATATGACAATCGCTCTTTACTTTTTTACTTAGAAAACACACTAAGATGTGGGCATTTTGAAGTTCACAGTGAATACCGCGATACACTTAGTTCGACTTACAGCACTGATTGTTTCAGTTTTAGACATTTCATTTTCATCTGTTACAGGTGCATTGTGTGCACATTACATTATGAGCGGAATTACGTTTAACATCTGCTTGAACACATTTTCAAGAAAAGCTATGAATTATGAAATATCAAATCTTCAACAATAATCAAGCAATTTTTAATCCCAGTCAAACGTTCGAAAAATGACAATGACCTATTTCAAGAGTGTTAAACTCTACTAGCAACATACATATCTTAATGCCCGTGAAATTCAGGACAGTCGAGGAATGAAAAGAGTCCTATCTCACCTCTGCAACAGTGGTTAAGGAGACGGATTCCCTGATCCTGGGAGGCAGTCTGAAGCTGATGCTTCTACTTGATGAGGAGAGCTGGTTCACGTTAGAGCAGGACGTCTGTGGTGTCAAACTCAACACTGAGGCTAGGTTCGAATCCGATTTGAACAACGCCAAAGACGCTGGAGGACCAAGAACAGTCGGCGCGGAACATCTCCTTGTCGTATGCCTGCTGTTAGAACGTCGTCGTGTCTTGCGAACTGTTGTGGGTTTCCGGGACAACATTTTCAAACACCTTTGTTGTTAACCAGATGATTTAGAGGCTCAATAAACATTCAATATCTCTAATGTAGGGTACTTAGGAATTCAGTATTTGAAGATATGCCATTCACCAACTCATTCGAAATATCAGTGTTACGTATTGTACCTTTTCTCAAATATTCACGTTATCCTATATTGTCGACCATATGCGGCAATGATACCAGAACATATGATGCCTTGTCTTCCTGTGGTCCTTAGATTCCACTGATATACCAAATATTCTACGGCAGGTCTTATATTCCCAGTGTTTCATTACATCCATTGTCATAAGAAACATGTTCTGACAGATGCACAGATCATTATCACAGGCTCTTGAAGAAAGTTGACACAGTGATATAAGTCCAGTCTAGTGACTGTCTGGCATATAGCAAACCGTCATAATGTATTGCTGATAGCTTGTATTTCATATCTTCCAATCTATTCAAATAATCACAATCCATGAAATACCAAAGGTAGAGTAAACAATAGAGTGTCCACACTGTTGGGCGATTGACGATATCTGAGAGTAAATGACACCCTGAAACTCTGGAGGCAAGATGTCGTGTTCCTTAACTTCTAGCCAGATTGCACCCCCGTGTAGTGGATTATTATGTTGCGGCAAATTGGCTTGGTCTGCAATCACCTTTGCTGCAAATGACAATTTGTCGTCACTTATGGCCTTGTTAGAGGCTCAACCGTCAACCATCGAAGAGTGAGAGAGGGAACAAATTTGAATTTTATCTAAATATACCCGTGGGCAAACAATTTGTTCCACATTCGAGTCACCGTAGAAGAAACACTTGCAAAAAAAACAACCCTGTTGACTCGTTAAATCCAACAAAGTTGCTTTCCTACTTCAGTGAGCTTTTCAATAATGCAACAATTACTCAACGACACACAGAGAGTTTTTAACTGTTATTTTTTCAATTTATTGGTTTTAAACCATGCATTTGTGAAGCACGCTAAAAGTTTCATTTAATATGACAGCCTAATTGGATGATATAAAACCTCGCCTGTTTGCAACTCAATATCTAACCACATTATTTGCTTGCATGAACACTGGAATATTCATAAAAGAAACGGTTTGATAGTTAATAAGATACTTTGTCATCGCAAGAAATTTCATGTCTTGCTTGATTTGATATTGTATAGTCACTGTGGTATAAACGTCAAACAAGCTTCAAAGTACATGTAATTATGGCGTGCACTATTTAGAAAAATAAACACATTAGCTTAGTAGCTCCCCATGATTTGCTTGATTAGTTTTATTATCGAAGATCTAAAAAGGTATTTTCTTTCCTGTATATGACATTATGACAGTTGTCAACATGCCTAAAAAGGAATGAAAAAAGCCAAGAATAGGTTTCACAACCCTATGCATTACCCCAAGTGTAAGTGAACATTTGACATATCTTGTCATTGGTTTGAACTGTGAAGACAGGTCAGTGGTTTATAATTGGACACTCTGTATAACCACCATATCTGAGGAGGAGGGGGTGGAGGGGGTGGGGGGGATGAACAACTTAAGCCTCAGTTTAACAAAATTATTGTTATTCTGAACGTTTGAACTTCTTGTGCCAACTGGAGTGCCGGAGTGAGTGGGAAAGAGTCAGGAGCAAATGTGCATATTACGATATCATACCCCCCACAAAATTTGGGGGTGCTGCGGTTTTGAATTAGCAGAAAATATGAAAAGTTTACGGACGATGGACGGTAGCCATTGGCATAACATAATACAATTTTGTAACTCAATCGAAGATCATACAAAATGATTACATTATGTATGATTGCCATGAATGTGTACATTGCCCGACAAGAATAAAACTCTTTGATTTGAATGAGTTAAATCGGCTATGCCTAAGAACATAACACCTTTGCTTATAATACATTGTCGAATTGAAAACGAGCAACAGGTATTTTTTAAACTATAATACGTAATCGGCAACCATGTGTTTTAAATAAGCATAGAATGTATTAGATCTGTATAGAACCAGCAAGTGTACTAGTGTAACGGTTTAATTCACTTCATCGTGGGGTTGTCACAGCTGTACACCTGTACACTATAAGGTGTATACACACCTTTCTGTTGTCATCAACTGCGTCAAAGTGATTTTAGTGAAGAGGTTTGTATGCAATACACTTGTTATAACGACATTGAAGGATTCTGTACATTTGGCATCGGGTACATGAGTATATGTCTCACTAGAGTATGTCTTATCTGATTCAAAATATTGTTGTTGGCTAAAGAACTTTATTAAATTCTCTTACATTGATTGTGCAAACCAACTTTCCAAATCAATTCTTGACACGTTTGTTAAGCGTTTAACTTTGGACTAAACAAAATTAAATTATTTTTTAATTTACCATTTCGTAAACGTTTTAACACGTGTAGCTGATGAATTCCCAGAGAAGCAAACCATTTATCCTCGTCATTGCACTGACAACAAGTACGGCATTTACGAAGCTGTCACCTCAAGAGCATAATCAATAGCTACTTTATTAGAGCAGAACTCTTCAGTGTCAGAGAAGGATAAACACACCAGACTCTGATCCTCCAACAAAGGAGAGCTCGGTGCGCTATAAGGTGATATGATGCTAGCGTGACCTTACACGTTTACTTGACCACTGGCCGTTTAGAAATAGATCCTTATCACCTTGCTAACACGCAGGGTTATTTAGTGCAGTGGCAATAGACTACAGATGAAGAAGATGGACACGAAATGGCCTGCCATTCTATGTCTGGATTAGATCTTCACTCTGATAGATGACTGTGTTTACTTTAGATGGTATCTCTGTCAATATCGGCAAGGCTATCTAAATAGTGTAAGGACGAATTTAACAATATGCAGTGTAAATCTTGATTGGGACGAATTTAACAACCTCCAGTGCAAATATTGATTGGGACGAATTTAACAATCTGCAGTGCAAAAGTTGATTGGGACGAATTTAACAATCTGCAGTGCAAAAGTTGATTGAACTCCGTCATTTATTCTCATTCAGCAATCCAGTTAGGGACTATCATATTGAACTGAACGTAGTCAATTTAACATTTATTATTTTAGCCTGATATACGTTTCAGAGGCACATTAAACACGGCGGTCACGCTGTTCGAAACCCCAAGGTAACTCTCATCTCATAAAGGTAGATTTATTACGTTGTTGGTATATCTAAAGCTTACCTAGTGTAGGCCCGTTTGTCTGTCCAACTACAGTTAAAATGCTGCATTTGAGAATGTTGTGAAACTAATTTCCTTCCCTCTTGATATTGCAAAACTTAGTGCCGTTCATCACAACATACACACATCGACTGACGGTCCATTCCAGAGAAATAACAAGATCTGTTTTCCTTGTGAATTATTAAGAGAAGAAACATGATGAATTTGTTATGTAAACAGTGTGTGTCTATAACAAAGTGTTTATCAATAACAAACAGAAAATAACTTTCAATCCGCCGCATAAAAGCAATTCCTACTCTCCTCGGAAATGAAAACAGATCGCCATCAAATGAATTGAGAACACTTCGATCCCCACAAGAATTCATAACATAACGAAAAGGGTACACATTGATATGACGATAAGTATATCTGATCTGCAGACATCACAACCAGTGAAGCAAGGTGTCCCATACATCTCAGTCAGAATTCACGCTAAAGAGTGCATGGGAAACGATGGGGATTAACAATCAATACTGGACGGAGACGCGCTGTCACGGTAAAATTGACAAGGTAGTCTACAGGCAACAGTAGCAGTCAGCCTGGACTATTGATTGACTGCCTTGGGACGAGGGAATCTTGTTAGAAAAGGTCAAATGACTTCCTTATGTACACCACATCATTTGCGTAATTGAGCCATTGACATATATCCCCTTCATTGGGGGGGTAGAAGAAAGTATTGTAGATTATCTCAAATGAAGACGAATATACTTGCATGTAAGGGATAAGACAACAGGGAATTGATATGTTCCTGGCACATTCTTAGCACTGCGAAAACGTTTATTTTACAACGTTGCATTGGCGTTTCGAAGATTGTTCATGGGTAAAAAAGTTCGTTATGCGGAATTTGCAAGTTTGCAACTTAAGGTATCCTATTTTCTTAGACGAAGGACTCATATATATATATATATATATATATATATATATATATATATATATATATATATATATATATATATATATATATGACATTGTATTAACAATTGATTTACAATTGATGAAAAAATAGTATCGAATTGTGTGCATGTTATTACATAGAAAATTACAATTCATGTAAAACGTACAGAATGGGCTCACAGGGGCACCTGTTATCATCTGCTTGTATAAGTGTCTGATAAATCCCCAGACCGAAAAGATGGACGTGCTCTCAGATAGGATTCCTACATGTATATATGGACCGACTTGACATCTGCTTATTACTTATTTTCATCTTTTATTTATGACATGGAAGAGATCTAGACAAGAACAACATTGTTTTAAAATCAAATTATGAGATCCCTAAAATGGTAAGTAGATAACATATGTTAATACATAAAAGTTATACACATATATCCATTATATTCAGTATGATCGTTTATATATATATATATACGTTTATATAAGACAATATTTTAATATAATATTAGCAAATACAAAACATATTTGTAACTCTCTGGGCACACTCTTACGACAAAATGTATTTTCTGCGACAGGGCACGAATAATATGTGTTTATACATAAATCAGCACTTAACGAACACTTGATACATTAAACATTTTGTTAGAAGAGCCTAATTTAAGTTGTACCAATCATTTTCCCAGTGAATAGAAATATGTTGATGTGTATTGTACTTGGTGTACTGTTTTAAAAAAACAACAACCGTATCAAGACATATTCTATCTGGAACAATAGTTGCACCCATGGAGCGTTCACAATGATGGTCGTCTATATGTAACGTGAATGAAATGAAGATGGACGATGTTGCTGAGTTTCGCAATAACTGACATATAGAAGTACAAGTCTCACCAGAATTGTGTTATACAATAAAGGACCCGTGTTCCATTGAAGAGTAATGACGATGTGATGGTATACAAGTGTCTACAAGATAAACACCAGAAATCGTAGAGAGTATGTAGCTTTTTTTCCACTACAATGGTTAGGCAATACATTTTTCCGATTATCCCTAATTGAATATTACACCTTTTTTCAGATTTACATTCTGATTCCAAATCTGATTTGATGTCTAAGAATATCTGTTTGGTTGATTATTCACAGATATATGTTAATTATATGACTGTAAGCCTTTACATGTTTTTCTATTACATAATTCAATCAATAATCAATGATAAACGATCAATGATAAATCAATGACGTTTTATCCATTATCCTCCGTAATAGTTTTTACACCTGTAAACTTAGACTAGACCAGAACAAGCTTTCTTCTATAAGAGCATTACGAGCGAGCTGATGCCTTGTCTCGGTGACAGGGATTCTATTAATTATCAACTACTTTATCATATTTATATTTTGATATACATGCCATATGGAGCATAACCTATATATGTACGCATGAGCTCAGAATATGTTGAGGATCTATACCGGAAATATCCATTGTAAAAATAAAGAGCTTGATCATCTGTCACCTCAGTTTATTATGGTGTTATCAACTTGAAGCTAATGGTGTCCTGGTGTAGAGGCCTCTAACAGTACAAGGGTTGTTAGCGTGGAGCCAAGGGGAGTATAGTGAGGTCATATCAATTGTGTAACTTCATTAACTTCATCATTTTCTGAGAAAGCAGTTTCAATCTAACGCTTGACTAAATATTGCATACTTCATTAGACGGAACGTTATTATTTCTAGAACTAAAGAATGTGACTTCGTGTAATCGATAACAGATTAAGTGTGCTTGCCAGTACAGGCTTAGCAAACCATTCAACAAATCTACCTCCATCATTCCATAAATTATATATTTATTACGTTCGTTCCCCCCAAATGCTCATAAGCCCATAGTACAGGTAAATGTGAAGGTGCGTAAACTAACTGTAAATGTGTTGACGTAATGCAATAGGAACATCTGTCTTATATTACATAGTCTTTCAGTGTTTACCTAATGCCCATATATTTGAGAAACATTTTTAAGAGATCTTTAGAAGTTGGCTAAATGAATGCGAAATACGAAATTGGCAGACTTCGCACCCTTAGTTGTCATGTAGAGGTCACAGAGGTTACTCCCTTCAGGTTTTTCTTTTTACCTACATGTATTGCAATGCGACTGTATTGCATTTGTCTGGATTGTATTTTGATTAAAAAACAGTTTGCTCTATCTCTTATGAGTGAAAAAAAGTCAAACGCAATGTATTTGCCAATAAAATCTTATCCCACGGGCTTTATATGGAAGTTAATAGATACATAGATTAAACATGTTCTGAGGTGTCGGCAACCCTCGAGCTCTGATGACCTATGCGTAGTTTTTATTTTTTCATATTTTAATTTAATGTTATTTCACTTTGAACTGTGTAATTTATTTTTTTAATACTGATTATATAAATGATTTGTGGTTGATATATCGATATTTTAAATATAATTGGATCGTTTTTTGCCTGAAAGTTGATTAATGTTTATGTTACTACATATTGCCTTTAATTAAAAAAGTTTTGATTTCATAATGAAAGAAGCGTTATAAACAATCACAGGCTGAATAATAACAGAAAACAGTTTATTTTAGAGACGGGTAAGATGCAGTGGAAGGGAGATAACTTATGTACTGCCGGTGATTAATGGTAGAATAAACGGAAGGGTGTAGCTATATGATATGATATCAAGTATTGGTTTGTTGAGAAGACAATCATCGATCTAATATAACAGTAAGTGTTGTTCATAAACGGAGGTACAAAAGAAACTTTACACACCATTTGGTTTTATCATATGTTTGATTTTCAATTAGCAATATCTTATGATTCCGAAGTCGTACTCTAAAACTGAAATGTGCAGGCGTTTAGTCATCAGTCAAAGAATAATGCTATGTGGTTTTAATTTTTTTGGAAAAAAAATGGAACTTTAAATCCATAAACTCTTCCAAAATTAATTTAGATAAAACACAACTGTTCATCGACATATAACAAATCGGCTAAGTGAAAATCAATAAATGTGGCTCATTCTGCACACATTTACAACATTATAAACACTGCCGAATACAAGTCGAGTATTCAACCTTTATTCTTAAAGGTGACGTTTATAATATACGATGTATTAACCCTGAAACAATATAGAAAGCATAATAAGTAACATTGATAATGACATGGATTTGCACATACATAACATGCAAATATATGCTTATAAATCATACTCATACATATATCTATATTTAAAACGACACAATATTTGGCTCAATCATAATCAGATGTATACGTACACAGAAGACTGTACATGTCTAGAACAGAATTTAATCAGAGAAATCATTCCTGATTGCTGCTGAAGCGTTCATAAAATCACATCAAAAGATTCGTTTTACACTTTATTGACTTTGGGATAGATACAAGAAACGTTTTCTATTTAAATAATACATGGTTCGAAGTGACCCCAAGTGTACCTAATGCTTTTGCAGTAACATGAATGGACTGCAAAATATGGATTAGGTTGTCATAAATGTACCTTGAGTTTCAATAATAAGTAATATGCAGATAGTCTAATCACACACATTGCATCTGACTGTACGTAGTTGATACGTCTATGATTATTGAGATGTTAAAGCTAATGTTGCACTCCATCAGCATTAATGATTGGAGATATAGCGAGATAATAACAACGTTTCCCAATAAACAAAATAAGAAATTATTATCTAAACATGATGAATAATGAACCTACCCACGCAACTTATATACTAAAATAAAGTAGTACATTGAACTGTGAAATGTGAGATTTTGCTCCCTAATAAGACTCCCCAGAAGGAAATCCTATACCGAGCAATATTTCTAAAGGACACCCGCGGCTTGAAACATCTATGGGTTTGACGAGCAAGTGAAGTAGGTATATAATAGATGAAGATTAGTGTGATCCATCCTAATGGCTCTACAGAATGACGGATTAAGGCTTCCAAATGAACGTATTGATATCCTCATTACTGACAGCTGCTGTAATGCTACTACCAGAGCAACGCCGTGTTAGTCGAAGTAGGAGTCAGTTAAAGCACGTCATGAAAAAGAGACGAAATAAAAGAGTTGTTTTACATCGTTATCCCGTACACAGGAAACACTGTTACATATTTCAGTACACTCACGTTTTATGATTTACTTGATATCACCACCTGCGGAAAACTAAAGTATACATATACAACTTTCTTTAAAACACAAGTGATGGTAGTACATATTAGAAACACTGCTGTTCAGTTAGTGGACAGAGGATATGTCTAAAAAAGTACACGAATTTGCAGTATTTCAGATAGTGTGGTATACATGGTAGTACATTGTAGAAGAACGCAAGTCTATGAAACATAAGAAATTATTATCTAAACATGATGAATAATGAACCTACCCACGCAACTTATATACTAAAATAAAGTAGTACATTGAACTGTGAAATGTTTGGACTTTAAAGGCGCTGTAGCACATTTTGGCATATTATTTTTACTCAATTTTGCCATTCATTATCATCATACGTTTATGCAATATATAGTTAGGTTATAAGAGGGTAAATATGTCATTGTATGACCCAATAAGCCGTATATAGTGAACACGGTTAACCGTCGTGAAAGAAAATGGTGCAACTATAAAGCGACACTTTTGACGAACTCTTCAGTGTGAAAGGTAGATTTGTACGTCTCATGCGATTTTGAGATTTCATACATTAAACTGGTTGACCATTCCATCATAGTTACCAATCTTTACTCACTGTCCTGAGTGTTTAGTTATCGCTACATTAGTCAGATCACTTGTGAACACCTTAAAATGGCCGCATGGGAAATGGTCTCGCATGGATTAACCGAACCAAGTACATTCGTTTAGAACTCTTGTTATTCGTTTATTCATTAGTATTTTCAAGTCATTGGTAACTCTTATTTACTATTGTTGTGAGAGCAGTTTATTTCGGTAAGAACGACGACGTGCTACAGCGCCTGGAATTAATTAAATGAATTTAAGTACATGTATGGCTTCTATATATCCTTAAGCGGCCTGGGGCTGTATAATTATATCATCAAAGGTAAACATGAATGTCTCTTCTTTACGTGTTAGAAACAGACAGACAAAGTCATGAAATGAAACATGCAGAATACAACGGCCATTGAATCGAAATACCCAAAAATGCATACGCTGGTTTCCAAGCATTAATTTTTCAATTGAAACATTGATTGGGAGAGCAATGCTAGTAGCGTGCAATCTCGTCTCTACAGATGCTTCTGCTAGTGGGGAGACAGAGATATTGGCCATTTGATTGATGACTTCCTCAAATTCAACAGTTTATAGTTGACAGTTATTGTCAGTAGCAGATTAACTGGGTCTGTCTCTCATTAGCACTGGCCGTGAAGTGGAGGCTGACCAAGTAGCCGTGGCCTGGATTCTCTATTAGGGCTGTTATTATTCACTCCCGGTGTTTATTGCTTCATGCTTTGATATTGTATGAGTTGATGTTTACGTCTAACATTCTGTCTCATCTCCACAGTGTTGTCATCCGTACTCTGATCACGTTATTATTAGAAAAGTGTGATAACATTCTAACTACATGTACAATAGAATTGATATGTCAAATGCTTCTGAAAACCAAAATGACATGGTTTTGTATGTTTACACGTACATGTGTATCACCCCATATGTTTAAGCCGTTAATGTGAATTTAAACCCTTAGCATCGCGGTTGAAGAGTAGAGTGATAGACATGTCCAATACGTTGATAACACTGCCAATATCAACCCACCATGCATGTGTTGATATCAAATCAATTAAATAAAACAAATTAATGTCAGTTCGTGTGCTTGCAGCGCACAAAAAACGAACGATGTCAACGCGATAAACAAACTCGTGTGAACAGCGTGATAGCGAAGAGGTTTTACACCAAAAACATTTCAGTGAAAGTTCACACGACAAAGTTCGTCTTCAAAAGGTGTACAGGAGTATGAACGATATTCGTCCTTGCACTTAACTACACAAAAGTTTAATAGAGATTAAATTAATTTCAAATTCTCGCGTAAATGACATATTTCATAGCATTCAATTTACATAATGTGTCATTAATTTAAAAAATACTTTCTTTACCTTACGCCTAAAGTAAGGTGAGGTGATTTGGGGTTTAACGCTCCTTTGAAGAGTATTTCACTTATTACCACGACTGTTAGTATTATGGCAGGGACAAAGGCGCAATCCCATGAGACCATGCATTGCCTGAACGTCGAAGTAGGTTGTACATCTAATAGAAAAGTATACATTTAACTAACAAGTACTCATTTGAATCGATGTGTATCGATTCATATCGTTTATCAAAACGTTTCATTCCCTTATGGCGAGGAGGAGTAAATGTGAAAACCATACACATAATGATTTGTTCAGCATATCATGGATATCAGGTTACAGCTATTGTGAGATGAACGTATGTAAATTTAAGATCTCAGACACTCGTAATGCTATCGCAAAGGTAACGAACAGCAGCGCCTTATAAGAACTACCAATTGAACATTGATGAATGAAGATTACTCATGAGTGATTCAATCTGCATTATATCTCTAGTTCGTATTTTACTCAATAAATGAATGACTTCAATAGAATAGCCCAAGGCTGCCTCTGCGTGCATTGATTGTCGAGTCTTGGGTTCCTTGTTATCGATTAGCCCTCTCTGTAACACAGATTCTTTTAAAGTTCACACAGACTTTAAAGTATGATTTCATGTAAAGTATTTAGACTGCAATAACATTTTTCCAGCTAGCATAGACTGTGTGTTTATCTTTCTCCCTGATGTATCCGCCAGGGAGGAAGTGTTAACACTATTACCCTCACATTTAGGTACATCTAACCCTTGTACAGGAGAACACGACTACAGAGTTTGTACTTTATTCGATGTTACTGGTCGTTAAGCTTACAATCGAGTGAATGAAATCGATCTCAAAAGAAAACACCCCCTGAACTTAATGTTTACAATCAGTGTAACATATGCCGTCACCCTTAAACCGTCTTTGACATTGGTTGGTTATTGTTTATTTAAGTGTGATAATGATTCAGCGAATATTTACTTTATGTATTAGTGAAAGTCGATAACATAACATAATGTTAGTAACTTGAAAGAGTTACACATACCAATGGAAATCACAATTTTGATCCAGTTATAACTTGTTCTTATAATCAGGTTGGTCCAGTCAAACTTGATAAAATATGATAAAGTATAAACAAGCATCACATGTGACCGTTTACTCATCACAGTCCACCTTCCCTCGCAAAATAATAACTCGCGCCAGCTTCCATCAGTGGCTTATTTAAGCTTACACTGGCACGAGTTCATGATGACTTGCGAAGATATAGATCATGTACATGTATGGCCATTCGAATGTTACGTTCTTTACGTATAGGATAAAACATGCCAAAGGGTGGTTTGAGATTTAAAACCCGCAACCCGAGGGATAAACGCGAGAGGCGTCATGATTAGGGTTTTAAATCTCATAAACACCCTTTGGCATGTTTTATCAAGCTTACAAACCGACCCCATGGTTAAATTTTATGTTAAATCTATTTTAATTGACATTGAGAAATGGAAAAGGAGTCGTCCGTAAAATCCCGCTTTGGTGTAAGGCAGTATGGTATAAGAGGAACTTAGGAAACAACCTCATCAGCCTAGTCCCTGTAGCACAGTGGTATCATCGCTGCGCCTGGTGTGCAGGAGTATGGAGGTTTCGGGTTCGAGGGGAGCTATTGGAAAAACACATTTGCAGATTGATGTTTTAATTAACAGTTGTTTTCCAATAGAGTTACACATAACATACACTTACGCTCATCTTAAACGTTATACCTCAGTATTACATATAGATATTTGAATAGGGTCATTGTTAAGATAAATGCCCGGGGTAGAGGGAAATTACGTTACAATCCCGGGGATTATGTGATAATACCCGGAATAATACATCCACATAAGAATTATTGAGTATAATGTTATAGGCAGTATAGTGGTGTGACGTCACTGGTTTGTAATTTCTTAAATACTTCATACATTCCAGACAAAACATGATAATAATTCATGTAGTTTATTCCCGTTCTTTACGTTATCAAATTACGACAGATTACATGCCTGTACATTCATTTGAATGACATGTTAAAGCATGCGAATACGTGATTCGAACGCTGCTGTCATTAAACTGTCACACGCTAGCTCAGAAGAATACGAGTCTCACAACTGTCGGGCTCCTCTGTTTGAACGAAGTGACCATTGATGACAATGCCAACCTGTTTAGCAAGCTTCATTAGTTGTCCATTTGCATTACAAGAACGCAAATTACTTGGACACTTTGACAGAGCTGCATTCAATTGACATGAGCGTATGTGCTGACTTCATTTCCGCAAGTTGGATTAGCAGGTATGGGTTTAACCAGTCACACTGAACGTTTCATTATTTGACTACAGATGTATATTGACGTGGAATACAATTCAGACATCTCCATGAACCTTCTTCATATGTATACTACCTACTAGATAAGTGAACCACGCATGTTCTGAGACGCAGTATTTGTCATAGCTAACTTTAAGACAAGGCTTTTCAAAGTAAAAAATATTTACATATTTTAATGATTACATCAACATCATGATTGAGACATAATTTGGGGTCTACATGTTTTCATGGTTGTTAGGTAAACTTATTTGAAGAAAATGTTTGATTTGAAATATTAAGATATGTCCTGTAGGTATAACGATTGTCAGTGTAAACATCACATGACCTCATAAAATGATATTACAAAATTAATTGTAAATAAGTGTTGTTTATATGTTCTATCAATTGAATCACATACCTGTTCGTAACCGTAGACTGTGCAAACTAAAGCTCAAATTTCAAGAAATAAGAAAAAAGCAATATAAGAAAGCTACACTTATCAAAATTATTTTCTCTGAAGAGCACCTCATCATATCGGAGATATTGATTTTCTTTGAAGATTACTCTCCTCACTACTGCGAATGAGTCTAACGGTTTAACAGATTACTATCAGTGAAGCTTACCTCCTGTTATTTTCCTCCCTGTTATCATTGGTAATTATCCAAGATCAAACAGTCAGGAAATGTGTCTACAATCTATGGAATCAATAGGGGTGATCCACTACCAGTATCAAATATTATTTTACCAGTCGGTGATAGGGACTCGGAGATAGACATATTGCATTTCTGACGTTCTTTGTCAAATCACGGGACGATGGCGACAGTGATGTACATCAACAGTTGACATCTGAACTTTTACGAAATCAACCCTCCCTGAAGTTAAAACTAGCATACTTAAGTTTTATTCAGGGAGAATGGAAATATGTACATGTATATCCCCTTTTTCACTATATTCATCTTGCCGATAATGGTTGGCTAACATAAGAGACAAATGAAGATTGAATGTCACTCTAAAAGAGGAATTAGGCATAACAAGTTGCTACCAGTCAAGCATGGTATATCGGGAACAAACACCAGCCTTATTAACTGACAACTATGATTAGACCAATGTGAACATTTGTACCAATGATTATGCTAATGTCAACCAATTTAGCAAGCTTAATTACTTCTCACAGTTTCATTGTCTTAATATAAACTCGCCTTATTGACAGACTGACGTACGCCCTTCATTCTTCCATGACAGAATGGTTAAAGCAACCAAATATATTCTTTAAAAGTCCAAAGTATTAATTGTTCATGTACTGACTTATACACAACACCGTTGGTCGTTCACGTGTTGTTGTCAATGTTAATATAGAAAAGGCTAACCGGTATTTGAACTAATGCAAGGTGAACAATAAACGGCTACATTTGGGACCCTCACTTGCCTTTTGGGAATAATATTTACATATTCGATGAAACTCGTCTTGATAGGACGTCAAGTTTTGTTTGACAAATAAGGTGAAGCGTTCAGTGACAATGGGTATTTATTGGTGGAAGGTATTACCCATTTCCTCAGGGAATCTATTTCTTGTATAATGGGCAAAAATGAAACAGCGCCATTTACTTTTATTTTTACACTTAACAAGAATACATTTATCCAGTTCAAATTCTCTGAGTTGAACCATTTATCTGGGGAACGATAAAACACAAGTTTTAGTCGTGAAAAAAAATGTACATTAAGGATGTTGTATCAACAATGTAAATGTATCGATTATTCCCTTAGCCATTGACTCGAGTATGAGAGATCTTGATGACAATATACAGGGTGCTATATGTGTACACGTAGATCAAAGAACATAAGACCATGTGTGGCCGGCGTAGTTTGATGTTATCCGTAGATGTATGTGGTTAATATACTCGTACATATAGACTTTTTAAAACAAGAAACAAGTGAGCATGGCTCACGTACCCCCACCATCCGCTATCCGTCCATTGAGAATTATAGATGTGAAGGTTACTATGTTTAAAAAACAGCTTCAAGCATGATAATATTGTCCAAAATAATTTTAGGAAGTGACTGTTATTACAAAATTTCAAGGGCCATAACTCCGTAAATAATAATATTTCGGAACTGGTTTTCGAACTTTCGAAATTTCATTCACCTAGGTTGAACAGTATCCGAGAAAACTTGTCCCCATTGAACACAGTAAAACTAAGTCCAAAAAGTGACGTTTCCATGGAAACGACAAAAAATTTAAATCTCCGAAAATTGAAAATTGTCTGTGCGCGATCGGACGAACATGGTTAACAATTGTACAAAGTTTGGTTGATGTACCTTTGACGGTTTTTGAGAAAATTGACCGGACGGGGGTATAATAACAGTGTACATGTAAATATCTCACATCTGACAGACACAACGTCAAGTATTGGTATCTACCTTCGGATGATAATGGTATAAACTCACGGGCAAAAGAAGGTACAACAACGCAAGATATATTAATCAACGAGCGATGAACAAGATTGAAACATAGTTACACCATTTCTCTAAAGGCAAACTTTCTTTGTCTGTAAATTTTGAGACATTGTCTGTTCATAATTCTGAAAAACACGGCTTTTTAAAAAGCGTCGTTATAGAATCTCCTTAACCAGGCGAGGTAGGAGAGTGAAATATGGCTTTCTGGCTTATTTTTAGGACATCCTACAGTAAGCTTAAGGATGCGTCATTGATTTAAAGTCAAAGGAAGAACGTTATATCGATACCATATTGTACTAACATAATTTCCATATTTGATAAAATTTTACCTTAAATACCCAGAAATATTTTCCAAAATACCTTTTGAAATAGCTATTGCAGCACCCCATGTGTGCTTGAACAGATATACAATATTAAGTATAATACTCTCATGAATGAAAATGTGTATATCTCTTAACGAGATATATCCTCATCACAAACATTCAGAACCGAGTTTTTCCGGCAGAAATATTTTGTGTTTAACTCTGTTGAAAAGAAGATATACTTTCTTTTGCCCGTGAGTTTATTTCGTGTTATATCAGTTCTTAATGAATCATGCAACACATTAGGGCCTAAATCACTTGATGTTAATACGAAGAAACAACCAATAAAGATAAGGTAATTCTGATTTTTTATAAAGAACAACTCACTTTAAAATGACAATATTTAAGAAAGCACAATTATGTTTATAATTTATTATTTGATTAGGTTTATGTATGTTTTGCATTGCATGACATTGTTTATTTTATTTATTAATTTTATAATATTTAAAAAATTATGTTCGCACTTGCACAATACAGCTTAATGCCGCTTAAGTCGTATATCAAATATATATGTTAGGGAATCTCGAATGTGCAAGTGGCTCAATATCTGTATATGTCCTTAGTTCCCTTTGGAAGAGGACGCTGGTCAATTACTTCGTCCTGACCAGTGCTCGTCGATATCTTCCCTGTTATTAGTCCAGCGACATCAGTGAGGGCAAATGTTCAATATTCAATGACAGACTACACAAATTATACCTTCTGAAATAATGTGGACTTTTCATATCACGGGATTACTGGCTTGGAGGTTTTTTTTTATGAAAGTGTTGCCTTTGTTTTAAAGGGGCAGTAGCACGTTTTTGGGAAATTTTATTTTTTCAAATTTCCCATTTATAATGATAGTTTATGTCATTTATACTTACTTTAGACAGTAAAATATCTTATTACACAAACTAATTATCCGTAGTGGTAATAACGGTGTTGCGTATAAAGCAAAAATGGCATGGCGGCCATTTTATTGTGAACACATTTTATTATTTCGAATGACAAAAAACGATTTCCATGGCTTTACGGAGCCATGTACACTCATGTTGTAACTTGATTTTCCGAAGAGAGCAGGGTGTTTTACTATTGTTGACATTATTTTTCAAATACATTTCAGCGACTTATTTCAGTCAAACAAACGTGCTACTGCCCCTTTAACAATAGAATGTTAAGGAAATTATGTTGAAGCATTAAGCATGTATATACAATGGTGAGATATTTTCAAATAGTTATATTTAAATATCGTTCTCAAACCGTAAGTAAAGGTGGAAGAGGTATGTTTGTAGTACAAATTGGTACAGTACAAGATGTTACATATATTAAAACATGAACGCTACGTTGTACCTGGTTCATACAAAATAAATCATAAATGAATATAAAATAAAGCAGTATAACTAATTATATGTATACTTTCATAACATATAATGTGTACTATGGGGTAAAATAAATTTAAAACCAAATGTCCATACGCGACAAAGAAACATACACCTTTGCTGGTGCATGCAATGTACAAACATGATTACACGACAACATATATATGTGTATATATATATATATATATATATATATATATATATATATATATATATATATATATATATATATATAGTTTAAATCGTTGTATTTAATATTATAATATTGTTTGTATATTTAATCAAACGTACGATCGATGCTAAATTTAACGTAAGGTAACATTCCAAAAACTTCATTATATCTCTATGTTTGTTTCCGAGTACAGTCGTGTTGTTGAACAAACACACACCAACAGAAGTGTACAATTGGTTAAAAAAGCTTTTATAGCAAGGGTGACGTTTTAGGTGTAGATGCATATAGTGTTGCATTTCCATTTGACGTAATATATGGTAGCCAATAATTTCTCGGTAAATTTACATAATATGTCTTATAGTTTCAACTCGATTTACAAATGTCCAGCATATCAAATATTTTAGATCTACCACCCTAGTGTGTTCAAAGAATATAATATTATATACGCATTTCTTGACACGTTTCAAAGGTCGGTGCACATTCTTACTTGCTTTCATAATGTTATCAACAGTTTATTTTTCTGCTTTGCCACTAGAACTATATGCAGTATTGCAAATCTACGTTTAGTAACTGCAGATAAAATATATGTCAATACGATCCATCGATGTTAATAAACTTGTTTACAACTATTTTTTATTATTTGGATTGGTTCAATTTTGAGGGTAATGTATCATTATCAAAACGAAGCACCTTTCTTGAGACTAGCTCGTAAAATCATAAAATGTCCTTGCCGTTTCTTAGGGATAATAATGACAACCTGATTATTAGAATTCTCAGACGATGAAATAGGGGTTCGCGATATGTTTGCATACGTTTGTATAATCTGAATTTAGAAGACAGTGTCAAAAATGACATTTACTGAAACCATATTAATCATCTACGCTGGTGATTTGTCTGGTTTTGGTATTTTGCCATTCTTAAGTCATCAGTAATACGAGTGTCATTTTATGGAAGACAAATGTCATATGCGTTTGAAAGTTACACAATATGTTGTCATTTGAAGAACAGGCGGCGCTTCTTCTCTCTTGAACGACACAGTGCAAATTCCTCGAAGTTTGCTCGCCTTGCTACGTAGCGCTACATTGAGCAATTGCGTTCAAGAGAGGTTTTAAAGTAATCGCATCTTGAACACGGCCCAGCTGTCACCCACATCTTTCATTAAATGAGGATTACATACAATAATGTAAAATAAGAACAAATATACACATTTTAAACATAAATATTAGTAATCTGCTCATATTTGCTATTACCAATGCTTGTGTATGAATAGAGAGGAATGCATCAATTTTCAATCGTTATGCTACACAATAACAATGTTATTATTTATCGAACACAGGAAGATGGGTATTTCATTGTATCACTTGGTGATTGTAAATGACACAATGTTGCAAATTCAGAAAAAACACATTTTTGTCACGTGGTACTTCGCAAAGGGGTTTCATAACAATCTGTTATGACACATATGTGTCATAACATCTTCAATGCATTTGATTGGCTGACGATGAACTTTGACACTTGGTGGACTACTTTATACATTCATAAAACGAATGTGAATTCCTTCATGAAATTACAAGTAAAAATAATTTCATGAAATAATTTTGGTTTGTATTTCTCGCCAAAGCTCGAGACAAAGCAAAATTATGCCACTCGGGACATACAATTGATGTGAAAGGGGAAGCTCGTTAGATATCCTAAATGATGAGACTGTGTTTAATGTAGTAGTTAGTGAGTTATTTTTGTGCCATCTTGTATCACGAATGTACCATATAAAACATGTCTTTGTGTCAGAATTGGTATCAGTTTAACTATCGGTAGATAGCCATGACCACACTATTACAGCTTCAATAACGCGATTTGAAAGCGAACTATTTGAGACTTTTAAGAGGTCTTATTTTCGCAAAATTATAATGGCTATAGGCGTGCTGATAGTGATCAACTTTTACCAAATCACTTACATGCAATTTCTGTAGATAAATAATATAGACATACATTTTATTCAGTATAAAGGCCAAAGGCCCAAAATACGATTACATTACAAAGTTGAAACAAGCGCACATAAAAGCTAACAGGTTTATGAATTTAAAATTGCAGCTCTAGTTTTACATATACATTTAAGAAAGTTGACAACATTCCTGATAATATCATTATCTTTACTGCTAATAATGTAGATTAAATTCTGTGTGTTTGATGTACATATATTGTACAAACGTGGAGCAATACTCTTTTGTGGCAACTTCATACAGTTTACAATGAAAAAGAATGTGAATTTCATCTTCAATCTAGTAAATATTGTCTACTTTATAGTAAATACAGGCTCTGTCAGCCATTGGTACATTGTTGTATCTTCCTGTTTCTATACCTAACCCAAAATTACTGCACCTGAATTTAAATAGGGAGATATAGATAATGATAGATAGCTTTAATTTAAAATGCTTGTACAAATGCTTGTACAAATGCTTGTAGGCAAATAAATCTGAAGGATTATGAATATTTGCAGACCATGATTGTTTTAAAATATCAGAGAGCCTAAGTTTAAATTGTTGCTTAAATTTCCTATCACCAACATATTGGGAGAGCCATACAAATCCAAAGCCAAATTCAAATAAGATATTGTTAATATATGTAGCCCAAGTAAGCCTACCCGAATCATCAAGAGATTTCGACATATCATAACCCTGAAATGCAAGTCTATGTGAATCTAGTTGAATTAACCTACACCAATACTTAACCGCTCTAGACCTATAATTAAACTGCAATGGAAGCCTACCACATTTACCTAACACCATGCTGCTACTAACATTTCTACCGACTCTAAGAAGCTGTCTACAAACTTTAATCTGGAGACCTTCAATAATTTTACAATAAGATGTTCCCCAGACTTCAGATCCATAACACAAAATAGTCAGAATAATAGAGTCAAACAATTTAAAAAGATCCTGGGGTGACAAAGTTCCAAAATTTCTTTGAAAAGAATAAATAGAGATAAGTGCTTTATTACCTTGGGAAAGTCTAGGGGTGAAAACTATACCAAATACCTATAAAATGATACAACTTCAATTTGTTTACCTTCGAAGAACCACTTTTCATAATGTCTCAAATGTCCTGATTTACGAAACACCATAATTTTTGTTTTATCCAAATTAACCCTTCATACCACTATGCCTACAAAATAGCTCTAGTGCATTTAACCTCTTCTGCAACTGAAGTGCAGTATCTGCAACCCCTGACACATCATCAGCAAACATCAATGCATTAAGGTTATCTACACTAGCACTTACATTAACACCTTTTCCTCCAAAATTTTCTAGAACTGAAAAAAAACTGTTGATAATGATTATGAATATTTGGGGACTTCAAATACAGCATTGACGGGTATCTTGATTACATCTGAAAGTATCAGTGAGGCCATTTGGAGTCCTAACACAAGCTACCAGCTTCGAATATATGGACACTAAGATATTGTAGAACTTACCAGTTATTCCGAGATCCTTAAGACAATCAAACACAACTTTATGATTAATTGTATCGAACGCCTTTGCAAATTCTATAAAAACGCATTACCCTTTTTCTTATGCACATACTTTTGAACAACAGCACTCAATGAAAACATATGATCAACAGTGCTATAACCAGCTCTAAATCCAGCCTGACACTCGCTTATAACATCATTCCTCTCACACAGCTTCTGCATCATGGATGTTAAAATACAAGTAAACAGTTTACAAAGAGAATCTATTAAATAATTACCTCTATAATTACTAGGGTCTTGTCTCAATCCTGATTTAAATAGTGGACATATCATACTTGCACCCCAAACATCTGGTAAATAACCTTTATCAAGTATTTGATTAAAAAGTAATTTAAAGTATTTCATAGGGTATGTCTGGATGATTTGATGAGTTCAGCTGCTATGCCATCAGGCCCAGGATTTATTATGTCAATGTTAGAGTTCACTTCCTGTTCAGTGATATCATTCAAGTCATCATCACACTCATTATTACACACTGCACCTGGAATGTCACATAAAGGTAACTGTAATACCTGCTCACATGTCAATAGAGATGAGAAATGTTTAACTCAGTTACATGGCTCAATATCAGCAGTTATATTAGATGGTTTTCTGGCAGATTTTAGAAATTGCCAACAATTTTGGGTCATTCCTAGCTTCCACAAGTTTGAGTTGCTTATGTTTATAATATTTTTTCTTTTTCACCTTAAACAGCCATTTCAGTGAAGATCTTAGAAGATCTTATAAATTATATATAATTATTAACAAAACTAATACTTATACATTAAATGAAAATATGTCATGGGTGCGAACAAAAACAAGCTACTGAGAGATGTCAATATCTTCTTTCAGTTCAATACACACGAGCCAAATGCGCGGATATGACGTTACATTTTTATTTATTAAAAGTCTATTTACAAATAAACTCACGGGCAAAAAAAAGTATAACACTCACTTGTTTTCGATTAATTCAATATTTTAAAGAAATGGGATGCATTTGATTATGGCACGATACAATAACACCTTTCGGCAGCAGTTTGAATGACTTAAATGGCGATATCATTATTTAAAGTAGACAGGGGTAAGAAATGAAATTTACATCAACATGAACCCAATCATGTTTAAAATGTTGTAAATGTGAGCAGGACGAGGCACATTTATTGATTAGCACATAGATAATGGGTTATATGTAATTTAAACCCTTGTGTTTTATCAACATTAATTTTGGGGAATTTTAAAATTTGAATTCAATTTTTGTAAATTTGTTTTAAACTGCGAAGAGGTATTCTTTGACTTAATGTTTTGGACCAATTTCCCTAACTAGTCATTGTTTTAATACGACGTAGAAAGCGCGAGATATTTGACTTTGAAAATTATACATATGATAAATACAACTGAGTGAGATACTTACTTTTGCCCGTCAGTGTAGCTTAAATGACTTAAAGTTGGTCAAATAAACTTGGACGACTTATTGCAGTTGGTACACAATGTGAACGATAAAGCAACAAGAACCTTTTCGGTTTTTTTTTGCGCAGTACACTTTCAAGGTAATGTTTAGTACTTCAATCCTGAAATGATTTTATTAATCTAATTAGAACAATTATTATTGTCAAATACTTGTTAAAATAAGAATGGAATATTAGAAATATTTCGTGGTTCAGACTGTACAATAATCTTTAACGGTTAGGACGTCGTGATGAATTAATATTGCCAGCCACAACATTTGAAATATTTTGGATAATATTATCAGTCGTCTTTATTATTATCCGAAGTTTTATGTTTTTGTTAATGGTAATGGTATGGGATATTAAAAAAAGTCATTGGATCAGTGTACAAATGTTTGATGTTAAACTAATATTCATTTTATGATCTCTCGTGAAGTTTTAAAACAATGAACATGAACATGTTTATGTCTGATGATTACTCTTTTTTCATTGACGTTAATGGTTATCTTAATCCCTCTTTATCTTTCCAGATTATATAGTATAATATGTCCATGTATAATTAGTAGGTGATCAATACGACAATACCGCTGGTGTCGGATGTATAATAGGTAGGTAGGTAGGTACGTACGTATGTATGTATGTACATGTATGTATGTATGTACAGAAACAACCCCATTATTTACAATTCCTCATCTGTTTGTTTTTTTAAAAGATGTCTGATACGAGAATACATATATGTGTATCTGTGTTCACATCTGAGGATATCCATTAGGTGATTACACACATGCGTTATCACTGTTATCACTCTTATCATTGTTATCACTGTTATCACTGTTATCATTGTTATCACTGTTGTCACTGTTATCATTGTTATCACTGTTATCACTGAAACGTTTAGGTACCTACTTTATCGTTCGTTTCGATGCGTTGACGATTTATATACATAACAATGTGATACATAATTGTTTGTCTTTCAAGATGGTACACTACCATAAATAATTGATGAAATGGTTTTCCTACTCAAACTTGCAATCTTCCTAGATAGTATGAGTTGCTAATAAAATCTGTCTTATGGTATTTTATTTGAGGAATTGCTGGACATAAAATCACTCATTAAAATGTTTTACACGACATAATTCCGTAAAACAACAACATTCTGATTCGCTTGAATCCGATTGAGAGCAGTGAAAGATTATCTGAATCTGTCCTCAGCGAATTTACAGTGTAATTGCCTCTTTAAGATACTCCTAAATCAGCCACTTAATAACTGCATAACATCTCATAAAGATACTAAGATGCATTCAAAGGAAGATGCAGTCAAGGTGACGAAGTACATTCCTCAGAGATGAAGTATTGACTGAAGTGTGAGATTTTAAAAATGAAATCAGCAACTTGTGATTGCAATCAGTAGGAAGATACATGTACATGTAACCTGTATTTCAGTGTCTGTCCACACATATGGTCACACGTTCTTAAATACGACATCATTATTCATATTAACATTTTGATTGCTCCTGGTGGAGACGGACGGAGACTGCTGCAAGGAAGTTACGTTTTACAAATGAACAATTTGAATTTTGAGGAAAGAATACTTCATCACTGTTCACGCGATGATAAATCAATAGAATAATTCATTAAAGGACGTGTTAGATGCATACACGCAAACTCGGGCGTATAAGAATAGAGACATGATACGGAGAAAACCGTATTGACATATCAGAACATTTCACTAAATACGCGTTTGAAGGTAGAAACTTAAGGAGTAATAACCCTTATTTGACAACATATTTATCTCCTAATGTATACAGTAGGGCTGTGTATTGCCTCAATTTTTGTATTGCGATGCGTATTGCTGAACTGTAATGTATTGCAATACGTACCACAATATATTGCACGATTCTCTGACAAGGAGATATTTCTCTAGAAACCATTTTCACTAGTCTAAATAATATTGCAACATGCTAAATGAACTCTACATTAAACTTTTATTATTCTTTTTGCAGTTTAAACATGACACATTTGATAAAATGAGTTTCAGATCTTTAAAATATCATCTGTAATACAGTCCAACACACATTCTAGCACTTCAAAATAATTTTCTTAACACAAGTTAAGCCAGTAAATGTGGCTTTACAAGAAAAATGAATAAATTTAACTTAAAATTTTATTGTGCAATATATTGCGATATGAAAATCGTATTGTAATACGTGTATTGCACAACTCTGTATTGCAATATATTGGTATTGCAATAATATTGCACAGCCTTAGTATACAGTAAAGTTAACATATAGTAACTCCAGTTTTATACATTTCAACTGAATGGTAGTCATTAGTAAAAGGCAGAGATTAAGTCCTTAAAGAAAGAAAGGAAGATGATAATATTGGGAAAACTGATGGTCATTAACAGCTTGTAAATATTTGACAACATTTTGAAAATCCATTCTAAAACAATTCTCTATACTTTACTGTAAAATTTCTTGCCATCATTGTCTTCATGCCATTCGTATTATAAAATAATTCGTACAAGAGAGTAATTACCATCCAAAACACATTCCGTCAGTATTTATAGTATTTATTATATAGTCAGACCTCGTTTATCCGTCCGATTTGGTCACAGCTGAAAATAGTGCATATCTTGACACACATGATACGTGCATTGTTTGTATTATGTGAACTTCTTTCATTCATAAAATGTGGTATATTTCCTATTGCATTGTTTCATATCATTTCATATTATTGCAGCTTAGATTTTACACTTTCATTCAACGTTTACGAATATAGAAAAGACTGTCGCTTTTATACATGTAATGACAACATACATTTCAACATCAACCATGATTTGATGCTCTAAAATATCAGATGATACAGGAATATATGTGAAATACGTTTTTACATAAGTTGAAAATAATCAGATTAGTTGAAAACAGAATAATAACATCACATATTTGCTTACAATTATGCAAATACTGGAATGACACTATCAGAAGTACATAAAGTATAACTATGTAATTTGTACATTTTAACCACCTATATTATGTTTTTCAATAAATATTGAAATCCACGTATTGACATGAATAAACATTACAGTACTTGTATTAATCACGGATAAGTGTTTAATGTGTCCTGTATAAAGAACTGAGTCCTTCTTTTATGTTAACAGAGTATGAAATCAAATGACATTAAGATTTGTGTGATTAAATGCCCTTTTGATGAAAGCTTTCAGGTTTGAAAATCACCTCGAAACATGAAAGAACAAATATTTAATTTATTAGTTCGTGATGATTACTTTCACAAAAATACTTATGAAACTAAATGTTAATATATTTATTACCACTGAAGCTTACATCCTGTTTTGATCTTTCACAATATTTCTTCCTGAGCGATTAGCAGATGAGATGTTAGCATGCATATATAAATAGTTACATTCCTTCTTCAACAAAGATTTTTCTTTTTATTCATTTCTGAGAAAAAATTGTGTATGCTTCTAATATATCAAACACTTTGTTTTCTGACGTGTTTATGCAAACAATCCTAAAAAAGCATTTAGCATCATTATATGTCACATTAATCTTTGCTAATTACAATCTATTGCGAGGTTTAGTTACGGTTTATCAAAATGCAACGGCAAATGATGTTTGAATGGCACATAAAAACCAATTTAACGTCTCAAATAACATTTCTGCTATTCAAATTGCCACATGATAGTACATGAGAAAACGCCAGCTTTGGAACTGGCTTACAACTCTGATTGGAACAAGTGAGCATACGTAGCAGTAGCGTGTACTATTGTCAACCAAACGTTTCATATCCACACTGATTTCGGGGTGAATGATGTGAAAATGTTTATTTCAGTTAGTGAAAAAATTAAAATACCAAATACATTCTGAAGTACGGATTATTTATCATATGAATATCATTTAATATCTCTAACTTAATCATGAAGAGATGGATCTAACAAATCAAACTGGCTGGGTAAACAAAATAAATAAGGAGCAGGAGTTTGCAAATTCACTATTTACATGTAACTGCGACAATGAAGCAAAGAGACATCCATGTTGATAAATTTCAAACAGAGGTTATTGTCTGCCATCAATGATACAATGTATCAGCCTCGTGCGATCAGTGCATCCTTTACATTGTAAATCCTTTTTGTTGACGATTGGTCAATATGAAAATGGGTTGTCTTAAAAATAATGATGATTTTTTTTCTTCAGTATAACTTACATACATTGCACATTTTAATAGCCGTGGTTTCCTTAACCTCATTTCTTGTTTCTGATCCAAAAATAAATTGGTCTTGTACACTCGCAAGTTAAGTCTATATTTATATACATATCCGTACATGAGCTCAACGAATCCACGCCAGGGTCAGTAATGTCAAGCATGTTTATGCTTTTACTTTATAGTATTAGCATATACGTCAATTGCACACAGTTACATTAACTACATTGTCTAAACAGTACAGTTATATATTCAGCGTTCCAAATACTACTATCCATACACTGCATTTAATTTGAAAGCCTCATTTAGATTAATAAGGTTCATTGTATGAATTGTACATTTGATGACACTGCTGTGCATATGCTCTTCGCCTGCCAAAGAACGTGCAACTTCAACTTTTCACGTACATTTACCTTTCGCCAAAGTATATAGGATAATATTTGAATAGAGATGTCTTACTTTGTTTTTACCACACACATGATTTAACTATAATACTCATCACGCGTTGGATCTGTTACCTTGTCCATTCAAGAATAAAGAACAGAAAGTAAGAATTGTATTAGAATAGCATAACTATAATTAATGCATTAAACAATAGCAGATATTATTGTTTAAACTATGTTTTCTTTCGTTGTTAACTGTTTTTTCTTCTTTCAGATAACTGTGAATCATCACTCCATGGATAATGGTTTTCTTGGTGATATAATTTTTGAATAATTGCTGGGCATGTTGACTTCTCTATAACCTACCAGATCATCATACATCTCAAACGGTATTTCAAGAAACAAGAAAAGCCTTTAAAAGGGCAGGGTTGGAGGCATTTTGAAGACTAGAATATATTATGAAAAGGATAATGTACATTTGTACATATAGCAAAATGTAAACTCAATGGGGCTCAATTTTGCGATAAAAGCTTTGATAACTAGAAATTATTTGCTCAATTTGTTTGTTCAAATAAAAGAAATCGTTTTTCCGGTCGTTTAAGTTATGTGATATATAAGTTCATACATTATTTAGATATATTATTATTCATAAATAAAAAATCTATTATATATCAAACTTATCATTTAGAAATAAACGTTTTTATTCAACTTTACTACCGATTTACTTAACATATATTGAATATATCAATATTTAATCACAACGTTGTTGAGAGTTTTGTCATTGCACGATTCCAGCAATATTCATAACAATATGTTCTCATATAAAATATTTCTCTTAAACATGCATATGTAAAGTATACTTATTCGCTTGATTATGAAGCAAACAAAATTTGCATATTTAGGTTTATATGTGGAAGGAAGGCAGAATGGATCTATGGTCATATTTTGGAAACCAATATATGCGTTCTATTGAATTATTTTTAATACATGCTCATGATTCCCTGTGATAAATACATTATCAGTACATTGAGTACTGTACATATCTTAGTGTTATTGGCATTTAAAAGGTTTATACTCGAGTGGAAAGTTGACTTGTTGAATGGTCGCCAATTTTATCGATTTGTGGATGCTTGCGTCGCGCGGATAACGTTTGACTGTAACGATTTTTGGATTTTCCGAAGCGAAATTATGCACTGAATTCGTACATGTCTGCTCATCCACATGTAAATGGTTTGGAATGGAAATAAGATGCATGTGATTCGACTGAGACCATTTAAATCTTCAACACTTCCCTAAATCACTGTCAACAAATAAAAAGGTCAACCATATGTCTCATAAGATATTCACCTAATAGCTACATAACGTATACTATTCTGTCAACAATTTGTTCCACGATGTCACAGTTTGAGGGATATTCGGCGACAGAAGGCATTTTTTAAGTAAACCTACCTTAAACTCATCTAATTCATTATTCCTAGCTAGCTACCCTCATGTTTTAAATGTTCACCCTCATGTTTCTTCCTGACATAAACACTTCAACGTCCATTTACTTCTTCGGATGATGTTCTAAACTGTTCAGTCTTTTTCAGAAATGTGTCTGGATTCTTCCATGTCCGTGACGAGAAAAGTTTAACTGTTTATTAAATTAATCATACGTATTATATTTCACGGGAATCAAAAGAAGATCATCGTACTATGGAAAACATATATTTGAAATCAATACATTTTCGTGTTATTAAATACCTTTCCTAAGAATGCTATCATTGTCATTAGAGAGCAACTCGAAATATGAAAGAGATATCAAAGATAAAGTTCCCTTTTATGATAATTGGCACATTGTTGTTGATGATTCCAAATGTCAAGATCTTTTTTACCATTGATCCTTACATCCTGTAATTTTCTTTTCTATGATCAACTGATATTTTTTTTCTAGATAACTGGTTAATTATATGAAGTCGTAGAGTATTGTGTTACAGTCGGTGAACAATAGATCAATAAACAAAACAATTAAATCTCAATACCATATACAATACCATTAAACAACTATTGATATGTTTGATGAAAGAAATTTATACTGTTTAACCTGATATTCCAATTATCCCCTTACTAGATTCTCCGGAGAAAGCTTATGTTTAAAAGTATGATGAGTCGCTTTGTAGATAACAGCATCTACTAGTTGAAATTGAGTGTTTTCAAATAGATTCAATTCAAATTTGCTTCCAAATATCGAAGACGCTTTTTTTCCCATTGGTCTTATGGTATTCTCTGATGACTTATAGATGTGAACGGATTATAAAATTATAATATACAGAATTCTAATTCAAACTGAACACCACCATGTGGCATCATCATCACAACCTTGTAACCATTACCGGGGTGAAGCATATCAGTAAATGAGGTGCTTTAGATCAACATTATTCAACGGACTACATTTCACTGTTAATATGTCTTGATTCATTTCATTAGAAGCCAGTCTGATGAACTAAATGAAGTTCAATATTAAAATTAAGCTAGCGGACGATCAGTTAAATGGTTTATCAAGAAACTAATATACCTCTTAATTAATCACTTGACTGTGAAGTAATACTTCCAGGAGCGTAAAGTGAATGTGGTACAGAAGTTAAAGGTAAACCCATTTGTGGGCCTTTGTTTCAGTAACATACATTTTGTTATACATGTTGATTTTCCGGATAAACCCTTGTTTATAATGTACATATACGACGTTTCGGAGTATTTGCTTACTCCTTCATCAGGTGGAATGTGATGTTTAACAAGAGAGATACTTTGATGCAGTGGGAAAGACTAAATCAATGAGACAGAACTACATGAATATGTTAAACATTGATGATTTAAATGCACGAGTATGTTATACAAGCAAATACAAGACAAACATAATAGAGGTAAATGCGTGATTGGTAAAACAACACAGATCAGTAGGCTTCAGTTAAGTGATTGGTGTTAGGCATGATTAGTAATACAATCAGGATTTTGTTTTTTTGTTTGTTTGGATTTATATGTTCCTTTATTCCATCTTGGAATTTTTGTATTAATTTTCTTTGAAATGTAAAGCTCATGTACCACCGTTGGTGGCGATTATGAGAAATAAAGAATTTGAATTTGTTTTCTGGAGATGAAGCTACAAACATTTACAGTTGATTAGGTTTTCTCTGAAACAGGTCTGTGACATCAATCTTTTATCTCGAGGAAACCTCTTTAAAATTTCTCTTGCTGTTCGATACATGACATCATTAAGCCCATATTGTCGATTTACTAATGAAAGTATTCCAAGTATACCTTCTGAAATAATGACACTTTTCATATCAAAAGATTAGTTGCCTTAATTTGTGATTAAGGTAGATTAACTCAAGTGATTAAGGTAGATTTCTGTATTAGTTTTCTTTACTGAATCAGGTTGATGACCGCAATGAAACAATAGACTGCTAACAGAGAGACGACTCAATTCAATTCAATTCTTTATTAACCTTTAGCATTACAGCTAATCGGCGGTTACAAAGATACATTATGAGTTGATGCAGGTGAACATTTTCAGAAAACATACTCACTTACAATTGATTAGCAACTGATTTCTTAATGTACATGCTTTGTAAAGAAATTTCCCAAGATTACATAACTGTTTTACATTATTAATACTTAATAACTGGACAAGTTTAAAAACAGATGGGTTATTACAATAATATGGCTTTATAAATTTTCCCCGAAGATCAGTATACATTGGACATTTCAAAATAAAATGAAATTCATCTTCAATTTCACTTTTACATAAAACACATTTCCTATCATATACATTAACATTTTGATATCTACCCGTTTCAATTGACAACGAATGAGAGCACAGTCTAAACTTCGATAAATATATTTTATACAGTGCTGGGATAGGTTTCTGTAAATAATATTGTAATACATGACTTGTAATAACGTTTTTATAGATTACACATTTCGAAGAACTTTGTAATTGGCCATTAATGAACTGAATAGCGTTATCTATAAGTCTTTGTTTAATTACAGGCAATAAATGGAATGGTAACTCCTGTTTATACCAAATGTCATTAAAACCTAAAGAAAAAAGTATATGTTTAACATTATAAGCCCAATTATGTACATTCCGGTTTTCAGCTTCATCAAATAAATAATCATAACAACCACGCAAAATACAATTTTCCACGTTATAGGGGATGGAGGCGAACGGGTATTTAGCTCTACATACTAATTCGTTGATATAAATATAAACATGTGTTTCATTTATACATTCAAGAAAATTTCAACTGCTCACATTTAACAACCTTTGGTAGAGTTTGAATAGAATTAATGTGGTATTTGGAATCAGAATTTCACCATGATTATATTAATCAACCTATTTGATAATGTCTCATTTATTTAGCTTGTAGTTAGAAAGTGCTTTATCAAATAAGAATATGTTCTTTTATATTGAGAACAAAATATTTTCCATTGCCGCTATAATGAGTCGGACATTGTAGCATGAGTATGATTGCTATTCAGCTAATCAGACATTATGCGTTCTGTCTTCCTATTGGCAACTGTTTATATGACGATGTCACTGCTTCCGCTTTGCATTTCCCAGTGCCATAAATAACACCCCTGAAACTTTTCAATCATCCAAGAGCATGCTGTGTTATCTCTAGCGAATGTCCAATCATCTGTTTTTCTCTCATTCACTGCCATAAAAGAAGTTATGTCATCATGTTCCCAGTTGGTGTTAAACCAGTCTGTAACTACATTGCATGCGGTCGGTCAAAGTGTAGATGGGATGTTTTTAAAGAGTTGTCATTCCACTGTCTCTGTGTATATTGATGACACATAGTATACAGTGTTCACTTCGTAAGCAATCAATAGCATGTTTGATTTGCGGAAGAAGATCAAACCAATAGATGTTACAAACAGTGCACAACTACCAAACATCATGAACTATCACTATTGGGTGCATCAAGGTCGTGATGAGAGTGATGTAAACAAGATCATCTTCTGCAGTGAAAGTTACCAGTCTGCCAGCATTTATATCAATTTCGAGAGTTTTGATTCTGTCGTGACAATATGTGTATGTGTATTTCAAAGCAAATTCTCAAGCATGCAATACAAGCGTAAATCGAAGCGACATGCTAATTACATTTTTCTCGTGTGGCGCTTGTTTAAATTGAAATCGTTGTTTTAATTACCATCAATTGTACAGTGTACACGTATATGAAAGAGATATTACATACATACCGAAAGTTTGTTCACCTACATGTCTATCTTAGTGCAAATATCATGTAAATTGACGTTCATTCTAACCTCAATAAACTTACATCACTCACAATGATTATAAATCATCATATATCTATGAGTAAATAACCATTCATAAACATATCCTATGATCATCAAGTCAGTGGTGCATGTTATATGAAAGTTGGCATAATGAAATAGAGAGAAGGGGTCAAATTTTGAAACTTCATATTTCACAAATGTTTTAATACAACTTTACAAAGAGTTTAAATGACAGCAATTTCATCACAAATACATTGAATGAGTATAGCAGGAAATACATGTTGTATATTTGACCCAATTGATCACTTACTGAACAATTCACAGAAGAAAATAAAACCTGCGGTTTTGAAAAAATTGACCCCTGGTCACTTCGAAGAACTGCCAAATTTTCAACTGTATACTATGAGGTATCAAATCTGGTTGTATTGTGGAACCCTCACCTGTCCTCTTAAAATGTAAAAACACAAAGTAATCGGTTTAGTTTCCACGTTGAGACGATGCTTCAAAGACATGCCAAATTACATGTACATGGTATTTACACTGAAAAACACAAGTAGGTGAAACAAATTTCGGTAGGAAGCTGTATTTACAAGACTGGTAATATCTTAATATATTGTTTTGGATACATCCAACATTAGGTTTTTCCTTTTTTACTCATTGCTTAGCTATTTTGTTTCACTTAAATCTTAATGTTATTAATTAAGTATTTCCGTATTGGCCCAGTTACAGGTCCGAGGTCCGTTGTATTGGCACCAGAACGACCGAGGACCTGTAACTCGGCCAATACGGAACTACTTAATTAATGACAATTTTATTTATTAACCTTTTTTCATTCTATTTGCACAACATTAAACATCTCATTTATATTGAAATAATAATTATAAACAATATTGGTGAACTGATATCATGGGTCAAAGGTGTGAAGCTTCGGGCTTTCACGAAATGTGCAACTGCGCATTCTCAGACTCATATTGGCAGAGTTTGTCTCGTATTGGTCCTGTTTTTCATGTATTGGCCCAGTTTCCCCGTATTGGCCCAGTTTGGCCGTAAATACCGTATACGTGCCATAGCATTGATAGTTAATTAATAAACAAATGGTATTGAGTGGGTTATCGCTCCTTCCTTTGGAACTCAAAATAATATTTCGCGATGATTCCTCAAGCCGATTTGTCCAGGAAATTCGCCAACTCTTTCCACACAAGTTGTTTTACACGTTACACCTCTCATACCTACTGACTGTCACACATGAAGAACGGAGCATTGCTTAGTCTGTTGATACAGAATTTTATCATACAATGGATGGTATTCTCGGCAGGATAAAGGCAACGGATATTTTCGATATCTGTTGGGGTCATATACGGATAAAAATGCAAATTACCGAGGTCAAGTGACGGAACTTCTTTGAAAATGACGTCACACGCGTTAACATTTCGAACGCCTGTAATAACGTAAATTGCCGTAACAGTTGTAATAACGTAACAGCTTCATGTAAATATACATGCTTCATTTCTTATAGATCTACATTAATTTGAGAAATGACAAACCATGCATTGTGCAATGCTAAATGCGGCAAAATTTATTATGATCAAGCAATGCCAAAACATGTCCATCGCGAGTTGAAAACTACCGACCAAACGCATTTTAAATACTCACAGATAACAAGGACAGTTTGAATCATATTACCGAAGGTCAGCCTTCACTGTTCTATAATGTAACTTGTGTAAAGAAGATTTTAGAATTAGGTGTTTAACATTCAGTTTAGCTCTCCGTGTGATGTGTGAGTAGCCATGTGCAACAGGACGGAAGGGAAGCAACTCTCGCCCCTTCGAGATGGACTCGCCCACAGTCATGATTACAGGAAAGCGACAGAACGCGAGTTCGAATTCGCTGTCCTCAGGTTAAATTTTTTTCAATTGAAAAAAGTATTTTCAAACGTATTAAAACATTGGAAATTAAGATCATGCCAAAAATAACAATTATTTTAACTGAAAGCATAATTTAGGAGGCGTTATTTTGTGTCATGTTACGTGAGAATAGCACGCAGTTTATTTGCATATATCAATAAGCTTAGTTAAAGAAAAGTTCAACTTTGAAATTAATGTTGTCATGCTGTTTTGCGCAAAATGAATGAAGAATGACATTGTATGATAAAGAAGTTTTGGGATGGTAAATATCCTGCATTAGGAATACACACAATGTATTTAGCTCGCCAAGGCTTACAAAACCCAATATATTCCTAATGCAGGATAGTGACCATCAAAAGACACACTCTCATGATAACCTCTATTTCTCCTTTATTCAAGTATAAACTTGCTTTTAAAAAAGCGATACCATTCAAAGACAAAATGAACTTAATCAGACAACAGATATAATATACACAAGAGTGAAGGATAAATAGGAGTTGAAGATGGTTAAATATGAAATATGATTCATTTGTAATAACTTGCCAATGTGTTGTATCTGTTAGATTATCGTGGTTATGTTTTCGATATGTAATTATATGGGTTCTGCTGTAGATGGATGCATCAAAACTAACATTCATTTGAACCATTTCAACAGGTGTGGATGATTTGTCCGGTTCTTTATAAGCCACATACATTGTATGTATTAGTGTAGAGTTGTCATTTTCTGTAATGGCGATGTATGATATAATAATATGTTACATAATTATCAGTCTTAACATGATGCATGAATTAAATGTTAAATATATAATACATTGATACATAAACTGATATGTAATGCCATCGTTGGAAATGATGCTGTTTTATGTTATTTATTGTATTCAATCCGGCCAAACCTATTTTTCATTGCCAATCATAACAGGCGAATTTTCAGGAGAATCTTAAATAATGTACCGATCTTAGACTATTTACCGCGACTGTTTTGGTGAATTTGGAAACAATCCCCTCAGTTGGTTATCGACTATGGATACGATTTAAGTTCCTTTTGCTAAAACGTTTCTATTTTTTTCGTAAATCGATTTTCAGAGCCGATCATTTACTGTGTATGTTTCATCATGGGAATAATGCTTTGTTTAAATCCTTGATTTAATGTTGTATTGTTATCGGTCATTGAATACAGTCGATGCAAGAGCTTTGTAACGAAACATTATGTTTTAAAATACTGTTTTGATGCAGTCTGTTCCGCATTACAGGGTACATATTCCACGTACTAGATTCGCAAAAAAAAAACTCTTTACAAATTAAATGAAATAGCTGAATGATAGTTTTTACAGACAGTACATCTCTGTGAGATTCTATTGAACAAACCATCCACACAGGGTTATGACGATAATCACGGCTATATCGATTATCAATAACAACACCATCTCCCCTATTTAGGCTGCAAACATGTTGCATCAAGTTCATGACAATTGATTTTGTCGAGCTCTTGTCCTTGTAGGAGATTTCAAATGATTTTCCAGCAAGTATAATCTGAAAATAGAAATTATGTTTTTTCAAAATCACAAATTTCTTTGAACAGACATTTTTTTCAGTAATTGCTCAATTCATCTGCAAGATGCTCAACGACATACTGGTCATCCTATATAGCGACGGCATGTATGTGTTGTTTCTATTGTTTTAGGTATTGCCTGAATTATAGTAAAAGTTTGCTTTAGAATTGGGTCTGCGAAGGAATTTTACACATTTTTCAATTTGCCTACTGAAGTCACAATGAATGTGGTAGAATGCATTTTGTTATATCTTTTTGGATATTTTATTTATTTGATATCTTAATTCTTCATTGAGTACATTGTCTATTTGTAGTTATGTTGAGTATTCGTATGAAGATAGGCAAGTTTGGATTTGTTGCAAGTTTTGTGAACGCTGCTTTAAGTATTGTTTTGTAACATTCTATTTCGAACAAAGTCAATACCAAATTATATGTTCATCGCAATTTCAAATAAATTTTTAAAATACAAATGTTTATATATAAATTCAAAAATTATATATATATGCGTGTGTATACATATGTATATTAATGTATATATGTTGTCTTTGACATGTAGTTACATGTATATAGTTATAAAATGATAAATCAATTTCCATGAAAATAGAGATGTTCTGAAAACATTATATATATTTTTATTTTTATTAATTATTTATACATATCGTAACATATTTTTCAAACATCCTGTGCAGTCATATAGCACAAACTATGACTTGTTGATAAACCTATCTGGTGATATTTGTGGCCAATCAAATGCTGTACATTTCCTTGGTACTGTAAAAGTCATAAAGAAAGCAGAAGGCAATATCTTTCATCAAAGTATCCTCATGTATTTTCGCTGAAGGCCATTTCGCAGCCGAGAACAGTTTTGAATCTGTCCCAACCGAATAGCCACTCTCCTTCAAGATTCCATCAACCCAACTATTTAAGAGCTGTGTAACGTCTAACAAATCTGCCAAAGTTAATGCAAAGATATAGATATCTTCTCTACATGATGCAGTACATATGTGAACTCGCAGACTTGTCAGGAATACTAAATACGGAAGCCAGTCGTGATTATTACCCATTTACCTCACACATGGTGGTTATTAAATACAATTGTAAAAACCGAAAGATCAGTAAAAACGTTGCTGTATTAGTGTGAATAATTGTTAGACATATAGATGTGTGTGCTACCTTTATTACCATACAAACACCTATCAAGGATAGATTTCCAGGGTTTCTCCTAGTGATTTGTCTGATCCTACTTTACAACCAACCACGCTGTTCTAATCACTGCCACCAGCCATTTCTGTAGTAGACATCTAATAGCTCTATCGTGTAGTTCGCCACTTCCACACCTATTTGAAGAAATAGCTTTTCGCCTCTTCTGAACAATGACAGAAACACAAGAGTGAGTCACTTATTACGAGGAGACAGATAACTAACAGATACAAGATTAAACATAGACATTATGCCTTACATTGAATACCCTTTGGACATTTAAATGAACTTCAAAATGAGTTTATTGGCATGCCTTTCGTAAATCTGTTACATTTGTCATCCATCTATATGATATTGATAAAGTCCTATATACATGTGAGGATATAGGTGGTGCAATTGTCCAACAATATAAGATAATACTTGAAACGTGTTTATCTTATTCCTTCACAGACATGGGTTTATGTTTTGTAATAAAACCAATATGAGCAGATTAAGCATTTTTACACACAAATATATTCGTATAAACTATCTTAATTATTTCGTCGACCATCTTATGGTAACTCTGTGATGGTAAACTGTTCACTCATTAGTATGAAAATATTTTATGTGTTCTCATGTTGTTTCTGAAAGGGTTTCTTTGAGACAATCAATCAATATTGACTTTATTTATATTATTTATTGATTTAATTTATTCAGATGGAAATGTACGATTTGTTTGAAGTTATATCCATATACCTTCCCGTTCGCTCCGTTCACAAGACAAAATTCTGTTTGTGGCTCCTAGATCCAAAACAGTGCTGTATGGAAAGAGACTTTCCGACCTTCAAATCCCAGTTAAAACACAATTGTTCTGAGAGGCTTTACAACTGACTGTTGATATTTCCCTTCTTTTATGTGCGACTTGAGCATTCGTGTATGGATAACAGCGCATTATAAATATGTTATGATGATGGTACAAGCCTTATAACTCTACCTTATCGTATATTTGACGACAATCCCTTCTTCAAATTTTAGTCAAAACATTCTTCACAAATTGACATCACTCCTATCTTTTTGATGTAAAAATGTCGATCATCACATTTCCTGTCGACTATTGCCTCTGTCGGAGTAGCATTAGAAGCAGTTAGTTATGCAATTGGAATAAATATAACTTATTATTTGATCTGACATAGAAAAACTGCCTTACACTTAAATAGAAAGCACAAACACCTTTGAGTTAAGACATCTTTGAACTGACTTATACATGTACGTTTGTTGAAGTAGTCAGATTCACTTTGAAGTCACCTTAATTTAAGTCGTCGATTTCACTGTAAAACATATAACAATTGAAAACGATTCGTATAGCTCATAAATACAATATATTAAGAAGTTCTGGTTTAAACATATTTATTCACAGAAAAGTGTGATGAGGTCGGCAAACAATCACATGAGTGCTTATGTAAATGCCTCTCTCTAAAATATTAAGAAGTTCTTGATCGTGCATCTAATTTGGTCTTTTATATATACATGCTTCTATGTCCCAGTGCAACTGGCATAGTGATGACTCCCGCATTAGCGAATGCATAACACTTGAATGTATGTAAAAAGTTAATTGTTATTACTATCAAGGTAACTTTCTTCAATTCTCACAGAGTTATTTGAATTTAAAGATAGACATATAATTTCGTAACGAGCTGCCTTGAAGAATATATACATGAAAATTTAGACCTAATGTTGCACTGATTACCACCTGTTTCCCTCATTACCTAACACATAAAACAAAATTAATGTTGCCTCACATCATTATCAAGGTAAATTTGGTAAATTCTTACATCATTAATTTTAATTTGAAACTCACAATATACATTCCTGACGACCTACCTTGAATAATATATACGTGAAAACCTAGACCTAACATTGTACTGATTACCGTCTCTTATTGTACTGATAATTAATCTATTTACTGCCAGTGATAAGGCAGTAATCAAGACGTTATTGTCGTTTGTGGACTTTGCCTTTGATGTCTCGTAAATAGACGCGACCTTCACCGTAATACAATGAGCAGCATCTTAGTGGAATGAGAAGCAATTGAAAGCACAAATCGTTTAACGTATCGGAGGGATTAATTCTGATATACTCACATTGGCATTTGTGCTGGTCGTTCATAGTGGTGACTTACGAGGCGTCATGATGATTGACGTCACTGCAGAGTCATGAGAAGACTATATAATGCAATTTGATGAAACCCTTCACATATCTCATTACATGATTAAATTCATTCAATAGAAGTTATGGAGACTTAATATGATAACTCGACATAGTTTGATGAAGGCACATTATTTATGTATACGGTAACGATATGTAAGTTAACCTCAGTTTCACGAGGACAAAGTTCAGTATCAGTTATGAATGAATATAGCCCCTAACATGTAAACCACGGCGGACCCGATAAAGAGAACAGGAAGAACTAATTCAACTAATTTAATGTTTGCATTTCTATATAAACCACTCGTTTCACTTTCATAAATAATATAAATAACTAATCAAGTATGATCATTTTAAAGTAGTTGACCTTTATTGGAGAAAAGAATAAAAATTGAGTGTGTCTTGTCTTATGCTTTGGTCTTTTGATTCTCCGCCTGTAGTTTTTGTCACTGTCTACAGTGTTATTTATAGCATATTAAGAATACAAAGCAGCATATTGTATCTGTATCTAAACAACACAATGATATACCGTATGCTACTAAATAATAACATATAATAACAACGGAAACTGAATGATGATGTATATGACGAAATCAAGCATCATACAACAAAAACATGTAAATACTGGAAATAGTCCTGATTAGACATACACTCATTTACTTCATGCGAGGTTAAAATCATTCGGGAACAAACACGTGTTACACATGGAAATATGTACACAAATAAACACAGGGTTAACGTGGATTGAGATTTAAATCATTGGTTCCTCGATCCAAGAAAAAAATCAAATATGACAACCATCTCAATTCAGAAAATGTAATGCTATTTAAAAAATCATCAACCTTTATTCACAGTACAATGAAACTATATGAGAGGATGTAATTCGTTCCTTGACTAGCGATATTGATGATATTGTGCAAATAACACCCACGAACCGTTTCACAAAATGTCTATCATTTTGAGACATTGGACCATGAACTACATTTGATGACAGCAATATATGGAATTCTTCTGCTTCTGCTTCTATTAATGAGATGTGCAGTTAATTCTGTGTTTCAATGAAGAGTGCATTCCTAGTACAGTTCGTGTTACGGATTTCCAATATTGATCCGTACTCTCGAGAAAGCCTGAATAATGTCATTAGGTTTGACCTAATTGTGCAGGTTACAGGTCCATCAACGGGTAATATTGTTATTAACTGTGTTCATTTGAATTTCGCATTCCTTTGATGCGTTATAACAAGCTCTTCAATAACATGTGCTTCACATGAGCAATGAAAACAGAAGAAAATATATAGAATTATTGTTTAAATATGAACAAAATGTACATCATATTCCTCAAAGTCAAAACAAAAACATTTTGTTTACAAATATTCTTACAAAACATATTACACGTATACTTTAAGCATGGTTATACATCAGTAAACATCTTGCATTCGTTATAGTTAACGTGACCAATACTATCATAAGCAATGTTTTGGTTTTAAAAAAGTTTCCATGCAATACACGCCAACGAAAGGTTACCCAACATTGAATTTAAATATCATAAATTGTTATGTGCTCAGAGGAATAGGTTAAGCCTTGTGACTTGAGAATGTACTGTTAATTACGTTATCGCCATCGTTCCATGGAGTCAATTGTCCTATTAGCGATCATAGAACATACAAATGTATAAGGTGAGCCTAAATATTATTGCATACTTTGATAATGTATGCGCATTTTTAAACAATGAAATAAGTTATGTTTTACATTAGATTTATTCGTTATTTTCTCAAAACATTGACCCAATAATAAGATTTGCAATGTTTCTCTTCTAAACACAAGTCCATGGTTCTAAGATAAAGGATTGTTAAAATGTATTCCGACTTTTTTAAGGAAGCGTTGGCACATTTTAAACGATTTAATTTGTCTCTAAACTTTCTAACTCAGAACAAATTTTACACATTTGTTTAACCCTTTCATCCCGACAGCCTAAAATTAGGCACGTAAACGTATAAACGTTCAGGATTTCGTAGTAGTGAAAGGGTAAAAAAACATAATCGTAGAATCGTCTCCAAAGACTACTCTTGAAAATATATGTTCTCGTATTATGATGAAATTAAAGCGATAGACCTAATTACAGGAGTAAGAAGTTGACCTTAGCACATGATGTTAGCAAGCAGGATCAGATAATGGTGTGGGTATAGCGTCCGACCAAGAGGTCACCGAGTTAGCCCATGAAGATATTTCCTCTTTACTTCAGTTATAATTAACAATATTGTATCAAGGAACGATCTTAAATGTAAGAGAGAACGCTGCGATATATTACAGGATGAATATCATACAACCCACAAGAAAGACAAGAATCAGTGTATTTCAGGTCATCCATATCAATGTGCGCAAAAACGTTTACTTTACTCAATTAACTATATATAATACACTCAGATTTCTTTTTTAAAACATTGGAGGCAAAACGACGTTGATTAAACATATGTGAATTTGAAGTAAAATCAGTATCGAGTTAACTTATTTATAACCAGAGACCAATTATAGGAATTATAGTTTGGATAGGCTTACCTCTCATATATCTTGCTTATACCGTCTAGACTTATTTAAGGTTGATACAAATTCGATTTTTCACTCTTTCTGGTACGTTGTCAATCATGCATCTATGATATCTTGTCCAGTCAACACAAAGAAAAGAGTTCTTTCGTCATTCCATTCCCTTATTACATAAGAGACCACATACTGGACACTAGATATCGAATTGTATTATAAGAAACTATAAAAATGGACTATGAACTTTGAACTAACTCGGAAAAACATCAGTTACATGTCATCATCGACAATATTACTTACACATATTCTTATCATGTCATTATCAACTAAACCTAGAATAGCATAACACAGCAATAACAGTAGAGCAATACGATTGAGACCTATTGTAAAATACTTGTTTACGGAACTTGAATGAACATTTGGGTTGTGACGTTTTTTTAGAGGAAGATGCATTAAAGGAATAATGGTCTCACTTCAACATGCTTTAAGTTCATGAAATTGTTCAAAGTCACTTTGAAGTTAATGTCCTAATGTAACATAAATCTTATGGATAACAATTTCTTTATTTGTTTCCGGCGACGAGGTTTCTGGTTCGTCTTGTTTCGTCTTGTTCCTAATACAAAATCGATGAACTTCGTTCTATAAATCGTACATTCTTATTTACATGAAAGAACTATAATTTCAATCGTTTTATTAGTTTTCATAAATGTTGAGTTACAATCACTGTCTCTAAAATCTTTTTCTGCATGCACGAAATGATTATTTCACGTCTTTGAAGCACATTCATCAAACAAAACAACGCTTCAGGCAAGAAGAATTTTAACTGTAAGAACGGTATCACGAAGGTGGAAGAATAACGAAACTCATCATTTTGCTCTTTTCAAGAAGTAACTATTCAAATACAAGCCTTGGACCGAGGTATTTACAAATATGATTTCACCTGCTTCAAAGTAATACGCTACTAAAAATCGAAATGCACGTGTAATATATTATTTACTCTTTCAATCACACAATTATTACAATCTTGATTCAATTTCCAAACCCCGACGCATAAACTATTGAAAGCATCCATTATGCGGTGTATGCAAACTAAATTGTTGACAATGACAGTTCTATAAATTATTGAAATCAACCTTTTAAACACAAATATGTTTATATATGGAACTTCATTATGATGTCTGGTTTCTGTCCAGATCAGAACAGAATTTAAAGGTCAAGTATTCCCCCATTTCGTTATTTTACTTTCTACCAAGAGTTTTCCCGTTATTAATCTATCATAGGCGAAGAAAAAGAAAAAGTGTTATTATGTGAGTTCAATCAGAGTAGCAATTTGCAACATTTCAGTAAAGTTAGATCAAACGTCAGGTTTTATTCATGATGTACAATCAAAGGAAACCATTTATTACATTTTATAGTTTTTCATAATGAATGTAAATGGTTCAAAGTATGCATCCTTCAGTGCCAGTTCTTCAATCAATCTATCCTCTCTCAAAGAAAAATGGAACACATGATGATAAAAAATAACGAATGTGAGAATGACTTACGACACCAATTTGCCTAACATGTGTGTCTTTTAGATCATTAATTGTTGCCTTGAAAAAGAGGACATATGAAAGGTAACCTGCACGTGGTGTGCACATGGCATGACATTACATTTGCAAAACAAACACAACAATATTTGAAAATAGACTATTAATATTTAAACGAAATATGTTTATTTTAGTTCATACTCGAGCAGGGTTTACTGCCAGGTATATCTTTTGATGACATAAATCTTGTAACATACATGTACACATTGTTTTCTAAAGTAAACATAACATCTTCTTGTTTATTTTAAATGACTATCGTTGTCACGTTAAACGCTTCCCTAAATGAGACATACTGAAAAAAATACTGTTAGAACTGTATGCATAAATATCAATATGGAAATATCATATTCACCGACAAAAAAATCCCATATATACTATTAGGCATTTATCAGCCTATAAACAGTTCCCCCACATGTTGTTAAACCCTCAGTTTACACTTTATGCGCTATAACGTATTGAGTGGAGGCACACAAAGTTTCTTCATCTGGAAATTTCTGGATTGGAGATAACAGTATTTTTATGGATTGCTACAGGATTGCTGTCTGGAAGATTGTGTGTTCGAGAATGCATTTGTAGAATTTGACAATACACAACGGGGAAGTTCATTTGCTAATTCCATGCAAATACGTGTGCGTATAATGCTGTTGAACCATAAAATAGTGTTTTTGGTCAAAAGACAGAAAACTCCGTAAACAAATATCGACTTGTTTCCCTCCAGGTCAATATTATTTTATGATGAGCATATCAAAATGTTTTCTCTAAATGGTCACATCAAACTAGTATGATTAAATAAATATGTCATTATATCTGAAACAGCGTTTAGTGCGCTGCGAATTGATTAGATGGGGATTAGATTCCAGAGATCGTCCACCAAAACAAGTACCACAATAACAGTTATTGAGCCAGTTGTGGCAAGAGAAAAACATCGTCTGTCGCTTTCAATGTCATTCTCTATTTTGATACACGCAAGGTTTCCCAAGCGAAATCAGTCATTGATCAAACAGATTTGTTGTGGCAGTTTTTAGCATCATTAAATGTTCTGTTTGTGAAAGTTCTCTTTTTCCGACACTGTTTTTTGACATCATTGACTTCTTAGGATGGAATTATAATCAACATTACACTTATCCAGTGTCCATATGATGATATAAGACATAACGTGCATGCTTAAGTTTATTAACGCATCCTCATTTTGTTCCGCTGAAGTTAATTTCAAAGCAGTGATTGTGTTCTGAATCTGTCCCTAAAGAATACCCACGTTTCTTTCCCAAATAAGATACCTCCAAACAGACATCATACCAGCTGTGTCACGTTTCCTTAATCTCCTACGATGAATTCAAAGATATCTGCGTGACGCAGTACAGATATCAATTCTTCAGACTTGTCACGACCTCATATACGTTCGTTTGTTATAGCTGATAGTTATCAGTAGTGAAACCCGTTCTTTGACACAAAGCAAATAGATGCTTCATACCCAATCAGTTACGGATGTACAAGTACAGTCAACATGATTGTCCATTGGAATTATTTAGATCATAATCTAAAACGAAACGATTATGTAATTCACTGTTTTGTATTTTCTTCTCTTAGTTCTCTACGGTTCGTATATTCCTTGATCTACACAAGCCTCTTATGATGAATTCGGGTATAAGAAATAACGAAACCAGAATTGATTACATTGTCATATGCACTGTTGGTTATCAATTATTTAACTTATGGATGATGCTTATTGAATAATTGTAAAAAAAATACGAAATGATCATTATAAACTTCGTTCTTAATATCGCTGGTGATATTACGTGTAAATAATTGATGGACACATACATGTGTGCGCTTCCTTCAAACCAAAAAAACAATCCAGAATAGTTTTCCATAAATGTCACTCCTTGTGGTTTGGCTGGTTCTACCTTATAACCAACAACGTTGTTCTAATCATTGTCACTAGGAAGTAGGTTTGAAATTACATTTGAGCTATTAAATAGTTCTATTGTCTAGTTCGATTCAGTAATTGTATTTGAAGAAGTTCCCTACCAACGGTGTCGAAGTTCACTCTGTGTGTATGAAATCAACAACTAGTCAAAGCAACGACAGATACAGAGGAGTGACTTTAGCTACAAAGTGTGCTGAAAGCAAAAAGAGCTGTGAATAGACATTACGCATACATACATTATATCATAATATATACTAATGATGTGGGGTCTCGTGAAACTGAAAATGACTTCATTGTTACAAGTTTTAAGTGAATGTGTTCCCTTGATTTCTTAAAATGATAGTGATAACATCCATATAAGAACAGGTTTGGTGCAATTTGATCCACGACATGTAAAACTTTAGTTTAAAACATAAATTATTTGTATTATTCCTATTATTTATCATACATCAGTATCTGTATATCATAATTTCACCAATAATACGGAAACAAATATTTGAATATTAGCATTTTATTATTCGACTTTTCATTATTGTTATCTTAGGATGACTTTTGATGTAGTCATGTTCATTTAATTGACTAGAAGATCTGTGTGTGGTTTCTATGTTATTTCCTATACTTTTCGAGAATATTTAGTGAAACATTCATTTAAATAATTGGGATGGCAAAGTTTTCAACAAGGTGCAATTAGAGTGAAGTAACACACTTAAAACAATCGTCACATTATCATATATTCGACGACAATATCTTCTCAATACGTGGATCACATAATGCTTCACAAATCACAAATGCCATCACTCCAGTTCTTTTATGTTAATGGTTCATTATCACAATTATGTTCAAATGTTGCCTCTGTCCGAGTAGCTTTAGAGTGATACCATGGAAAGAAATATAACTTATTGTAATTATTGATGTGACAGTGAGCAAATGACGTTAAGCATTAAAACTTAAAAAAGAATCAAGGTTAATTTAAGACAATTGAGATAGGCTTGGACGTCATATTTGAACTTATTTAAACATTTGTCAAGTTTCAATGTTCCAGTTTGGCACATTGGTGACTCCTTAATTAGCTAATACATTCACACTGAATGAATGTAAGAAAAAAAACACAAAGTAACCTTGCATAATTCTCGAGGTTTATTTCTTTAATCGTCTCATTTTTATTTTTAATTTACAAATTTAAAAATAATTTCCTAACGAAATGTCTTGAGAAATATATACATGACGTAGACCACGTATTGTGATTATTATCATAACTTATTGTACTAATGATTAATCTATTTACTGCCAGTGATCAAGTAGGTAATTACAAAGTATTGTCCTTTGAGAACTCATGCCTGTAACCTCTCGTAAACAGACGCGACTTGAATCTTAGTACAATGAAGACCACCCTAGTGGAATGAGAAGCAATTCATGAAAACAAATCGTTTAAGTTATCAGATATATTAATTCTGATATACACACATTGTAATTGGTACCGGTCGTTTATATTGATGACTTACGAGGTGTCATGACAATTATAATTATTGCAGTGATGAGAAGCATTTAAGCAATCATTACAAGTTATTGAGACTTAATGGCATAACTTGACACCTTTTGATAATTACTCATTTGATTTTCATATCTTATTTGACAAACTTTGTCCTATGTGGAGTTACGATACTATCATTAAATGCGATAAAACTCGTTCCTTACCAATGTAAATCACGACGGGGCTGAAGAATGGGCAGAGATGAATAGTTCAAAGTTTATAAATGCATTGCATTGGATAACTCCTTTCCATATTTTTCCCAAACCCGGAAACACATTTAAGAAACTAAACGTTTATAAGGAAAAAAGCAAATATTATAATAGCCTGAGTTATTTCAAGAGGACGGCTTGCAGAGGTGGAAACTGCGCAGTAGACTGATATATATGTTTTCACTTGTGGCTGCGCCAATCGTGACAATATAAACGTTCACCCTCACTCGATGAGATTTTATGGTATTCGTCAAGAAATGACAGATATTTAGTTTATTATATGACGTTATCCTTGTTATCATGCAACAAAAGCGTCGTTTTTATGTTGAGCTGCCGCTAGGAACATCAAATGACCAGTAGCAGTGTGACGTCATAACATAATTTGTAACGTCGGACCATTGTTTTATGACGTCAAACACTTTAACCTTAACCTTTGAGTAGTGATATACAGTCACTGGTCCCAGTGAAAATATCGTATATCTTCACTGTAGCTTGATAGACAGTCTGTCTAAATGATAAATCCCAGTATTCCGTTGCTCATTATATAATAAAACATCCAAACTCTAATCGATTTTAAAAGCTATCAACCATTATTTACAGAATAGTGGAGAGATCTGAGATGATGCAATTAGTTAAAGTTGAATCATGAAATCCAAAAGAGTATTGATGATGTTTTGTTAATGGCATGCACGATATCCATGAACACGTTTCACGTAATTTCTTTCATTTTAGAGTATTGGACGATGAACTACATTTGATGACAGCAATATTAACGTATTGAATCCTATTGCTTTCAATGAAATGTGCAGTTGAATCAGTGTTCAAATGAAGACCCATTTCCCACCTCAATTCGTGTCACATATTTCCAATATCGATCAGAACGTCATTAGATTTGACCTAATTGTGCAGGCTACATATCCATCAACGGGTAATATTGTTATTAACTGTGTTCATTTGATTTTTTCATTCTTTTAATGCGTTCTTACACTCATCAATAATAAAACCTTCCCATGTGCAATGGAAAATGAAATAAATGTATGGAATTTTGTTTTAATATGAACAGAATTTACAACATACTCCATAATGTCACTGGAAAACGTTTTGTTTAGAAATATTATTTCAAAATATGATTACGTACATTTTAAGCATGTTTATAAATCGATATACGTGTATTCTTTAATATTGAGTTGACTAATTCTATCACAAGCATGTTTTGTGAGTGAGGATTTAACTTCGTTTAAGCAGAATCGCAGCCTTTAGCGGCGATATAGCATGCTAACCTTAAGTCTTATGCTTACATCATCACATATTTGCCAATGTTTTCAATACTTCATTTTAGACTGTGGTTCTCTCTCCTCTGCTCGTATTTAGTATCTAGTGCTACCTTGGCAAAGATGTGACATTGAACCACGCCCAAAGGAATTGATGACGACGACCCACGGTTCACTTCAGTAGATAATAATGTCAGCAATCTTTACCTCATGTCAACTCGTCTTTGTCTCCAGGATATTGGAAATTTAAAATCGATTGACCTAATTCCACAACGTGGCGAGAATCATCTTTTCACAGATGCCTCTTGAAATGCACGCAATCTTGTTACGGTTAAATGTAAAGAGGTAGACCTAGTTACAGGGGGTAATAGGTTTACCTCACTGCATCCTATAAGCATAGATAATGGTGTGGATACATCGTCTGGACAAAGATGGTACCAAGTTGGTGATATTTCCTTTGCAGGAAGACGTTTAATATGCCTAGCAAAAATGTTAAGGCCCATTTGTTTTTTGGCAGTTATGAAACATGTTTTTTCCAAAATTTGAAAGATATACATATGGCCCATATTTATCACCATAGTTTTCGTTCTCCACATTGCCTGCACATTTCATGTGGCTTGTGAAAGTTGTGAACATGTTATTGTAAGGAAAATCGCAGGTTTTCTCACACACACCTGACGCGTTTGAGTTGCTGTAGCGTGCACAAACCACATCCGATGATTGTCTTTTGATCAACTGTATTTTGTTAATTAATCTCATATTCAAAAATGCCCCATAGCAGACACTTAACTACAGAAGTGGCAGCCAGAGGCATTGGTCTTTTGGACTCGGGTCTTTCATTTAAAGAAGTCGCTAGAAGGTTGAATGTTAGCCATAATGTCATCAGCAGACTACGTGAACGGTATCAGCAGACCGGATATGTTAAAGAGAGACCGAAGAGCGGACGTCCCAAGAAAACTACGCCTCGCCAGGACCGAGAAATGGTTATCATTGTCAAAAGGGATAGACTGAAGTCGGTAAAAACGATCAATACTGAATTCAGAAATGTGACTGTATTCAGATCTCTGTTCAGACTGTTAGAAACAAACTTCACACTGAGAATGTGCGTGCCTATAGACCAGCTGTATGTCCACCTTTGGTCGTACATCACAGAAGAAATCGACTAGCATTAGTAAGGTTGAATGTGGATATGGATAGGGCATCATTAAGGAACATTTTGTTCACAGACAAATCTCGATTGTGCCTTGACGATGGAAGGAGACGTGTGTGGAGATCGAAAAATGAAAGATTTGCTTACTGTAATATGGTTGAACATAACAGATTTGGGGGAGTTTCGATAATGGTTTGGGAAGGCATCACTCTTAGCGGGTCCACAGACCTGTATGTGATAAGGAATGGCAGTTTGAATGCTATGAGATATCGAGACGAGATATTGGATCACATTGTCGGACCATTTGTTTCATAATGTAATAATAATTTCATCCTAATATATGACAATGCGCGATTTCACAGAGTTAGAATTGTTAACGATTACCTTGCAAGAGAAACGATTGTGCGTATGGACGGACAAGCCGACTCACCGGACCTTAATCCTATAGAACATGCTTGGGACATGCTTCAAGGTCGCATTTCACAACGCCCTGTCTCCCCAACAACACTTAATGAGCTCGCTGACTCCCTTGTTGATGAATGGCAACAGATCCCTCATCAACTGTTTCATAACCTTGTTCTCAGCTTTACAAGATGTACAAGACAAGCCGTAATAATATTTCAAGCACGATGTGGACACGCTACTGAGATTGATTTCGATTCCGTTTCAGATGTGTCAATCGAGGGTGTTGTTTAGTAAAGGTGTTTGTGGCTCCAACATTGTCAGTACTTTTCTGATTAAAGAGATCTGAATGTTAATATTGGGTCCATTATGTGTCATCACAGTGAGGTTCATCAGCATATTAGTCATAATGGAATTGTCCTGACACAAATTTGTAAAACCTGAAAAAATACTAATGGTCCTTAATTGTTTTACTCAGTATACATTTTATCACTCTTTTTACAGCTTTTATCTTAGTTACAATTCAAAATCAAAGACATAATTTGAACGGAGTAAAGTGTAAGAGAGATACAGCTAGATACCACACATACACAATGTATATAGATTATCGGTTATAGATTATAGACTATCATTAAAATTCAAATGTATATAAGAGCATATAAATTACATTTTACTGAGGAACTCTCAGCCTATCATTCAATCTTGTTTATATCATGTAAACGTTGTTAGGTAAGATAACAATTCCCAATTCACTCTTTGCTTTGCTTGTATCTGGTGTGGTGTTGATCAATCAGAAAAGTATATATAATTTCGATTTCTTGTTCAAACTGTTATGAGAATGCTATGGAATAAATAACATTTAATTGGAAAATATTTCTTTCCTCAAGTCGTTACCTGAAGGACTATTAATTATCTTATACAATAGATACTGGAAATATTAACGTAATTATTGTATTAGCAACAATATTTGACAATCACAATGACAATGAGCTATGAAATTGTCAAAGTTATATATTTTAGAATTATCGAGGAAATGGATATAACACTGACAAGTATCAGTGAAAGTCAAACATAAATGTGATTTTTGTTTATGGAATTTGAAGGCATATGTACATTGTTACTTTTTAAAGCAAGTTGCATTACACCACTAACAACCTCAAAGTATCACGCTTCAAGGCCATGAACCTTTCAAAGCGACTTTGAAGTTGATGTAGTAATGCAAGACAAATCTTGCGGATAACAACTTCCTTATTTGTCTTCCATGAGGTTCATAGGTTTTTTGCCTTCTCTTTACTGATGCAAAATCGATGGAAGTCATAATGCATACATAACAGATATTTTATTACATACTTTGGAGTGAGATACTCGGTTTTATCAATGAAATAAACCTTCTATCAAGCTACAGTGGTGATAACCTTTATCACCACTCTACTGAGTGACGATAAACTTTATCACCACTCGCGTGACGTCATCGGGACAATGTTATGACGTCATATTGTCAGCTTGCGAAGGCTGTACGTTTGCCGTTGAAATCACTCCAAGTCAACGTAAAACACAGGATTAATGATATGATAAATAGAATATCTGTTTTTCCTTGACAAATACCATGTTTATCTTATCTCGTGAGGTAGAAAAGTTAATATATTTCACTCGTGGCTGCGCCACTTGTGACATATCTATTTTTCTACCTCACTCAATGAGATAAACATGGTATTTGTCAAGTAAAGACAGATATCCTCTATATATCGCCTTTGCGGCTAAATTTTCATTCGTCTTGTAAGTTTTTTGTAAATTTTGAATTACAAACGTCTGTCTAAGATACTTTTCTGTATGCACGAAAGAATTATTTCGTGTCTTTGAAAAGCAAATTCTAAAGAAAAGTTTCAGATAAGTAGTTTTTCAACTCTAAGAATGGTATCACGAAGGAGAGAGAATAAAGAAACTCATCATCCTGATATTTTCAAGTAGCCACTATTCAAATATCAGTCAAACAAAAGTTTTCAAACCGAGACATTAACATGGATGACAATAACTGAATAAAATACAAGTGACAATACGAGTGTACAAGTATACACAAAGAAAAAAATTAAGCACCCCTGATATTTTCATATAGCTGAATGTCACAAAAGTAAGCTCTTCTATGACCCTAAATTAGTCTGAGATTATTTCTTTCAGATAGAACAGCCATCTGGCAAGACAGAAACGCAACAATATGTAGCTGTTATAATTATTTAATAGCGATGACGTCATGTTTACACAGGTACTGATTTTACCATGAAACCATGTCCACAAAAGTATGGATCTGCAAGTGAAACAAAACACATTCGCATTGGTATTGTCACTTTTAAATGTTCTTGGTAGACCCTAGTGTACATGTCCAATAAGAATGATCAGTATCCACCGCCGCGCGCGTACCCGGATGACACACTGCACCCTGCGACTCATGCCTCCAGTCAGACGTCGGATCTGTGTCGATAACATCCACTCAGCGCGCAGAGCTGCCTCCATCTCATGTTAATTATGTACTGAGTATAATATGTATTGGTACCTTTTGTTCATAATATGCATATTTATTTCAGTAATGTATTTCAAATGATTGATGCGATTAATCTAGTAAAGTGAATGTACACATTGCTCTCGAAGACTATTTATAGGTATTCACATATATACTTATCCTTCATATGTTCTTTCCATTCTAAGTTTATGACGTTTGCACTTTAAACGCATACACGAACCAGATATAAAACATCTTTGTAACTGCATGAAATACTATCAATAAAGACACTAATAAAGGCATCTCATTATCATCATAGATGAGATCCTGTCACAATAGTTTATGCGCCGAATAGCAATTCCCTGGCACGGTTATTTCTTTATAATCTGTTGTGCACCCTGTTAACACTTTATGCACCACACTGCAACGTCGTAACCCAACATATTTTATGCAACTTCCTCGCGTTAGTTTTTGGTTTTGTGATAATCATTTGAAATTTCTTTCATAGATTTTCCGGATAACAAAATGTAAATACAAGTATTTTAGTGCATGCACACAATTGCTACACGATTCCTCTCTGGAAGATTGTGAGTTTGGGGAGCATTGGCGAAAGTTAACAAAGAACACCCGGAAACTAAAATAACTAATTTCATGCAAATAGGTGTTGTTTAACGGTAGTGAAACTTAAAAAGTATAACTGACAGCGTGTTTTCTTTCCAAAAACAAATTACACAATAACAGTTATTTTAGTCAATTATGTCAAGAAAAACAAACATATGTCGTACTCAATGTCATTCTCTATTTAGATGCATGCAAGGTAATGCAAATCAAAAGCATTTCTTGTGGTTCAAAACATTAAATGGCATTAACATTTGATTTTGTACAGACACTGTTTTCGACAAAATCTTTGATTTCGTTTCATTTAATTAAATAATCAGCAATACACTTATTCATTATTAGAAACAATCAAATTATGATATCAGACATAATATGAATGCTAAATTGGTTAACAATGTCAGTGAGAAACGCAGTCAATACACATCAGGAGACTCATTTGATAGATTTGTCAAACATGAAAATATGTGTCTGTCTTTCAGTGCAATTTCAATATAAATGAGCAAACATGGCAAATATAAGGCCATACGAAAATATATTGTATTGCAATATGTAAAATATGAAGTTTGATACACGAAACAATTTGAGAATTAATTTATAAAATCAGCAACGGAATTTAAATCCAATACATGCTACACATTTCTGAACCTGTTAAAATCGTTCATTGATCAGTAGTTTATTTGCTTCATTCCGTGTTTGCAATCTGGAAGAGGGTTGTTCAGACGGTATCCAGATCAGAAGAAAATGCAAACCAACAGATTTAAAACCTTCTTGTGATTAGTCGTTTTATTTAGAGTTCAGTTAATCTTCATTGAAGGAGAAAAGTCTGGTTTTTAAAGTGGAGACGTTTCTGACCTTTGATTTATACTTGAATACTATGAATATACATCGTGCTTTAGGATTTGACAAAAAATAACATTTCCGTATTAGGGATCTAAAAGGTAACAAGTATCATACCTTTTAAGAACGATTCCAGGCACTGGTACTTTAGATAATATAACAATAACTGCAACTCTGTATACATAAAGTTTCAACATGTAATTAATCTTGTACTGTGCATGTCCATATTGCTTCTGAAGAATGATGAAGCGCATACAGGTATTTAAGGAATATCTTCATTTGTTTCTTTCCTTTCTCAATTGATGTTGTTTGCACTTTATAGCATGCATGAACCAGGCAGACATCTTTGGAACCATATCCATAAATATCAACAAGGACAGTAATAAAGACAAACAAAAAGTTGTTATCGTCAGAGATGAGATTCGGTCACAATAATTTATCTGCCTAACAGCAATTCCCTGGCACGGTTATTACTAATGTTTTGAAACCCCTGTTAACATTTTATACAACACACGGTAAAGAGAGAAGGCATACAAAACCAATTTTCATCATTTTCATCACTCCATTTGTGGTCTTGTGATAATCATTTGAAATTCCATTATTGATTTTTTTGGAATGTAAACACAGGACAAAAAGTAGTGGAATCCGCTTGACGGTCCTTCCTGATTCTGGCAGATTCTCCCGGATCGGCCAATTCTGGGGATAATCTGGAAGGATCTTGCAATTAGATTCCAACACTTTTTGTCCTGTGAAATGAAAAAAGTTTATTGCATGGATGAGATTGTTACACGAAGATTGTGCTTTTGGGCTTGCATCTGTAACAGTTACTAAGGAACAACCGGAAACTTTAATAACTAATTTTATGAAAATACATGTTGTATAATGGTAATGAAATTTAAAGTATCACTGACAGTTTGTGTTTTTCTGAATATTGTAAATGCTGCAAGCAAACATCATCTTGGGTTTTTCTACAAGTCAATAAATAAAACGATGAGCATATTGAAAGGTTTCCTCCAAAATCTCCACTCGTTCTCGTGTGATTATATTTGCTCGTTCATTCAATACTGAAACGTGGCATTGAGTGCGCTGAAAACTTATTAGATTAGAATTTCATTCTAGATACCATTCGCTACAAACGTATAACCTGTAACACAAATAACAGTTATTAAGCTAATTATGTCAAGAGAAACAAAGATCATCTGTCGTCCTCAATGTCATTCTCTATTTAGATACACAGAAGTTTTCCCCTGGCACATTTAAAAGCATTCCTTGTTGTGCTTAAACAACATCATCAATGGCATTCACATTTGAAAGTGATCTTGTTAAGACACTGTTTTCGACATCATTTAAGGATTGTTTTACATGTTTTGTGCCTCTATCGAAGTATAACAGCAACAAATTGTATAACATCGCGTAGCGTAGCGGAGCGATGTTATACGAAATTTGTTGCTGTTATACTTCGATAGAGGCACAAAACATGTAAAACAATCCTTATAATTACAAAATCAACAAGTTTTTCTTTAAATATTTACAGAAATCTAATATATTGTCATTTATCACAGGAGGCAGCAGCTTTTTACAAGCAACAATAAATGGCTGAATCAAAATTGAAGAATCCTTATTCTAAAACGGCCGAGGATTCAATTTCGTTTCCCCAGCATTCACATGCATACAATCAGGGTTCGTTTTATCTGGTTTACGCAATTTGTGATTAACCCTCATTAGCATAACACGCGACGTTCAAACATGGCTACCGTTTGCGAAGCGCAAGTGAATGAACAAGCTTGAGGACTTGTATCTATTAAAATGAAGTGTTCCCGGTGAACTTAATTGTCTCATTCGGAAAAGGAATGTATATTCCAGTTATTGGCGTAGGTTTGAAAACGAAATGACATGTGTATATCTTATTTTGCATCAAAACGTTACGCTCAGTTGTAAGAACCGACTGACACGACCGTTTGTTCTGATGGATTGTGACGTCACAAGGTACGAATGCACGAGGTATGGTAGCACATTTTATTTGCATTCATCGAGAAATGGCAGCAGGTTTTTGAGAGCTCTCGTCCAATCAGAAACGCGGAAATTAGTGTAACAAACTCATTTTGTAATTATTGATTTCATGGTATTCAATTAAATACTTAACATTACACTTATTCATTATTAGAAACAATCATATTATGATCTCAGACGTAATATGAATGCTAAATTGGTTAACAATGTCAGTGAGAAATGCAGTCAATACACATCAGGAGACTCATTTGAAAGATTTGTCAAACATGAACATGCATTTTTCAAAATATGTGTCTGTCTTTCAGTGCAATTTCAATATAAATGTTCAAACATGTCAAATACAAAGCCTTACAAAAAGATATTGCATTGCAATATGTTAAATATGAATATTGATAAATGTAAAGATTTGAGAATAAATTAATAAATTCAGCAACGGAATTTAAATCCAATATATTCTAAATCTACATTGATCAGTAGTTTATTTGCTTAATTCTGTGTTTGCAATCTGGAAGCGGATTGTCCAGACGGTATCCAGATCAGAAGAAATGCAAACCAACAGATTTAAAACCTTCTTGTGATAAATCGATTTTTATAGTCCAGTTCATTTCGATTGAAGGAGAAACGTCTGGTTTTTAAAGTGGAGCTGTTTCCGACCTTTGAGCTAACCTTGATGAATGTAGATCATAATGCACGATTTGACGAATTGTAACATTTCCATACCAGTGATCTGAAAGGAACCAAGTAGTTTACCTTTTCAGAACGAATCCAGTGCGAGTAACCGTAAATGATGCCCGGCAACTGGTACTTTAGACAATGTAATAGTTACTACATCTCTCATAGATCTAAAGTTTCATCGCTCCCAACATGCAGATATTTAAATTTGCCAAATGCAATGTTAAAAATAAATTAGTACTCCGATACGCAATGCATATGACTATTTTAGCTGGTTATTGAAATGTGAGTAATATGTATTGTTATCTTTTGTTCATAAAAAGTAAATCTGTATAATAATTTCAGTCATCAATGGTTACATATTTCAAATATTGATGCCATTAATCTAGTATGCACATGCAGCCTACGTTTGAATAGTGAGTAAAATATAATGTCTAAAAAATTAAACAACCTTCAAATATTTCTTTCCATTCTTAATGTATGTCGTTTGCTCTTTAAACGTATCCCTGAAAACACATCTAGAACTGCATGAATAACGGCTATTCATATTCACTGAGAAACACTTTTCACCTTCAGATATGCAATTCTTTGACATTAATTTATCTGCTTCACGGCAATTTATTTATTTATTCATTTATAGTCATGTAATGCCCCCATGAAGGCAACACATTTTCATCTTCTTCATCACACCATTTTTGTCTGGTCTTGTGATAATCATTTGCAATTTTTGATTGATTCTCTGGAAAGTAGATCGATGAGATAACTGCAAGATTCCTCTCTAGAAAATTGGGTTTTCGGGATGCATTTGTAGAAATTGACAATGGACAACCGAACAATTATATTGCTAATTCCATGCTTATGTATGTTTAATGCTAACGAATAATAAAATATCACCAAAAATTTTTCTTTTCTTAAGATCGTAAACTCGGCAAACATATATCAGTTTATTTTTACCAAGGTCTATAATCTTAAAATGGTGATCATATTAAAACATATCCTCCAAACTAGTATCATTAAACATGCTCTTTATTATATCGCGAAACATGGTGTTTAGTGCTAAGTATCATTAAACATGCTCCTTTATTATATCGCGAAACATGGTGTTTAGTGCTAAACATGGTGTTTAGTGCGTTGTGCACTAATTGACTCAGGACAACATTTCAGAGATCATCCAGCAAAACAAGTAATGCAAATAACAATTGTTGAGCTAGTTATGTCATGAGGAAGAACGTAGTCTGTCGTGTTCAATGCCATTCTCTATTTAGATACACGCAAGGTTTCCTTAGTGAAATTCATCATTGATCAAATGCATTTGTTGAGGCGTTTTTACTCATTGACATCATTACATTTGATGTGCTTCAAAAAAATACCTTGGCTGATTTCTTGGGATTTGATTAAAATCATTCATTAATAAAAACATAAATATTACGATGAACAAGAATGCTTAATTGGTAAACAATTCTTTTATATGCAACTTTCACACACACTACATACATTACTATTCTGTTTACACATTTATGTATTTTCCTTTAAATGATGAAATAATGTGATAAGTCAACGATTGAAATACTGGATTCAAGAAGAAAAATGTACTCTTTTGCAGGTATGAGTTGATACATAAATAATAATAAATAATAATAAGTCCATTTGTCATGCGCCAGTATCCAGTCACTCGGTGATTGCTCACAGCGCTACATAATGTCGAAATAGTGTCAATATGCTGAATAGTACTTTCTGATAAGATATGTTTTCAGGGATCCTTTGAAAGTATCAATAGTAGGGAGTTGCTTGATGTTCAATGGAAGTTGATTCCAAAGTTTTGCAGAAGTTAACTTGAAGGATCTTTGTCCAAAGGATTTCAATTTCACTGGTGGCATTTCAAACTGCATTAAATCAATTGATCTCAGAGTCCTGGCAGGAGAGTATTTCTGGGCAATGTCCGAGAGGTAAGGTGGAGCTGTTCCATGGTAGCAGCGGTAGCATATAGAGAGAATTTTGAATTGAAATACTGTTGCAGTGTTTTCTGATTAGCATATGCAGTCGGAGAGCAATTACGTATTATGATTTGCTAATCAATCCAACCTCGTGGTATGTTAATATTTATTCTAAACATTCCATGGTAACTTCTCAATAATGAAACCAGTTCTCTTACACTAAGCAAATAGATGTTGCATACCAAATAAGTTACGCATTTACAAGTGCAGTAAACATGAATGTCCATTTAAATTATTAGGATCAAAATGTGAAGAAGAGATTATGTAATTCACAGTTTTGACCATCTACTCTACGGTTTGTAAATGTATGTACGTGTTCATATGAAATATGAAGCCAAAGTAGATGATTCTGTCATCTACGCTGATGATTATCAATTCAGTTATTAATTATACTACTATGTATGATAATTATTAAATAACTGCAAAAAACGGAAAAATATCATAACACCTCGCTCTAATGATACGCATGAATAATTGCTAGTCAGATAGATGTGTGTGCCTCCTTTAAAACAATCCAGAGTTGATTTCCATAAAAGTCTGGTGATTGTTTGTTCAAATCACTGTCTACAGGAAGTAGGTATGAAATTACGTATGATTTATTGAATAGCTCTATTGTCAATTTCGATTCGGCAATCGTATTTGAAGAAGTAGCTTTAACCACAGTGTTGAAGTTCATCGTATGTATTTGAATTCAACAACTGGTAACAACAATGACAGGAACAAGACTCACATTTGGTGCTGAAAAGTAAAACAAGCAGTGAATAGACACAATGCATTATATAATATTTTGAGAGTCAAATTAACCTCAAAATAACTTCATTATCACGAGTTTAAAGAAAAGGTTTATCTTGTCAATTATTTATGTAATATTGATCACATAAGAAAATGTTTGGTGCAATTCGATTTACAACTTATAAAATAATAATACAGTAGAACTCCAAGGGACCAAATAATTCGGTTCACTATATCCCATGTTCGCTATTCACGTTTGGCATATTATATAGTGCTTTTAAATGCTTGTAAATGTGTTCGCTATATTCGATAGTTCGCTATATCCGTGTTCTACTGTATCACATTATTCCTATAATACATCACTATCTTTATATTAATGATATGATTCATTTCACCAATAATATGAAAAAAAATATCAAAAGGTGTTTGCATTTTCATTCAACAATATACAAGATAACTGCCTTCATGATTGTCATCCTATGTTGACCTTATAAAGTAACCTTGTTCACTTATTTGAATGCATATTATGTGTGTGTTGTCCTATTGCTTATGGTTTCTGTTAGACACCTATTCCTTTTCTATAGCATTTAGTACATCAGTCATTTAATTAATTCAGATGGCCAGGTTTGTACGATTTGTTTGACGTAACTTTCATACACATCTTATACACAAATCCTACCTTATTGGATATGTGACAATCCCTTCATCGTACCTCAAATAATGTTTCTCAAATGTCCATCACTATAGTCCTTTGATGTAAGTATGTCAATCATAAACATTTCGTTTCGAGTTTTGCCTCTCCCAAAGTAGACGCAGTGATACAATTGAAATCAATACAATTTAAAATGTTGACTATGGGCAAACCGCATTACACCTTTCAGATAGGTTTGAAAGACATTTATTAACTAACATAACCGTCACTTTGAGTAGTTAACTAACATTTTTCTAAATTCAAGTCTTTGAATTTCCTGTTAACAAAACGCAAACACATAACATTTAGAAACGATACAACTTCTGAATAGGTTTTCCTTGTAAACAAGTCCGCTTTGTCAATCCTTGATCGACTACCTACCGAGTTGTTTCAATTTATCAATACAAGCTTTTATACAATGTTTAATGTTCTAATGTCAAAACATTTAGCAGACATAGTGGTTTCACTCATTAACTAATTTATAAAACTAAATTAACGTCAAGGAAAATTTCGTTAATTTTTACATCATTATTTAAATTAAATTAAAACTTAAAACATACAGTAAACGCCAAAAGAAACATTACCTTCTTTGAATTTAAATATAATAAGTTATGTGCTCAGAGGAACCTGGTTTGTTGAGTTTTAACATCCCAGAAGTTAAGACTTTTGTGCTGAAATTGAGACTTGAGATTGTACTGATGATCACGTTAACGCCATAGTTTCATGGGTGGGGTCAGTTGTCCTATTTTCGATCATAGAATAATGGAAGGGAATAATGATAAAAAGGTCATGAAATGAGCAAATATATTACTGTCTGCTTTGATAATGTATGCACATTTATAAACAATGAAATCAGTTAGTTTTGGATAAGAATAATTCGTTATTTTTCTTACAACATTGAACCAATACTGAGATTGTTCTCTTCTCAACACAATTCCATGGTTCTAATATGAAGGTCTTGGTTAAAATGTATTTTGACTTTTTTTAGGAAGCGTTGTCACATGTTAAACGAGTAACTTTGTCTTACTACCTCGTGAACATTTTACACATTTGTGTTTTCATCTGAGATTCACATTCAGGTAGTCATCGTACCTCGCATGAAATGCACGTGAAAACAGTTGGTAAGGGGTATAAAATATCACTGTATTCATTCCATACTTTAATTCGATAAAAATGCCGCGATTAGCCGCGGGAAACGGGAAAGGGACATTGGTATGCTGCAGACTGGGTCGACTGACGATAACGTTACTGCTACATTCGGTTGTCATCGTGTCATCATTCTAAGGCCGCAGAGGCGTTTTTAGCAGACTAAAACAACACAGGCCGTTATGAATTATCAGTTATTGAGGATATCTCCCAAACCTTAATTGCAATGTAAACCATGACGGACCTAAGAAAAGGAGAGGAAGAAATAATTCACCCATTCTGACACATATATCAAATGAGAATGCTTTACATATACGTTTATAATGAACAGTATGATAATTGGTAAGTTAGTTGTAACAGTTGGCCTGCAGAAGACTTTATGACTTCTTGACCATTTTGTCCATCTGTTGCAGCCTTGTACGTTCGTGAGTGGCAAGATATGACCAGTCCGCTAATTGTCTTTGTCTCAAGTGTCACTACCTATAGTGTTATTTTTGTATATGTTTCGTATACAATCCAAAATATTATATCTCTATCCAAAGAACACAATGATGTATTGTGTATGTGTATGTGTATGTGTGTGTGTGTGTGTGTGTGTGTGGTGTGTGTGTGTGTGTGTGTGTGTGTGTGTGTGTATGTGTGTGTGTATGTGAATGTGTATGTGTTTGACATCAAAATGATCAATGAAACAGAATGATAATGTCAACTAAGTATCTTACAGTGAAATCCGGTGTGATGTAAATACTGGAAATAAAACGTTCTAAATAATAATAAAATCGTTCACTTCAGGTTAATAGATCATTGAGGAACCAACACATTTTAACATGTTTTTACATATTAAACTGTAATCCTGATGCTACAAAGATGTACAAAACATCAATGTGGAGTTGCATTGTAGATTTATACTACTGGTTGTTCGATCAAAGAAAACAAAACAATCGACATCCCATCACCAATCAGAACATCTAATGTTATTTCAAAAGCTAACAGCCTTTATTTACAGCACAGTGGAGAGATCTGGGATGATGAAATTAGTTTCAGTTCTTGAATCATGCAATTATGAAAATAAAAAAACAGTTATGGTGTTTTTTAATAGTATGCACGGTATCCATGAACACGTTTCACGTAATTCTTTTCATTTTAGGTTATTTGACCATGAACTACATTTAATGACAGCAATGTATTGCATCCTGCTGATATCAATGAGATGTTGAATCAATGTTCAAAGGAAGAAGCCATTCCCGCAACATTTCGTTTTACAGATTTCCAAAATCGATCAGTAATCAGAAATCTGGAATAATGTCATTAGATTTGACTTTATTGTGGAGGCTGAGGCGCAGGTCGATCATAGTATTATTAACTGTGTTCATTTGAATTCTTTATTCTTTTGATGCGTTATTAGATGCTCATCATTAATATAATATTCCTGTATGAAATTGAAATCGAAAAAAAATGCATATCATTCTTCTTTGAATATGAATAAAATTAAGACCTCCGCAACGTCACTGAAAACATTTTGTGTAGAAATATGCATTTAAAATTAAGATAATTTTAAATGTATGTGTGTACATTATTTTGACCTAACACGCAATGTACCACTCTTTAGTTTGGTATGCACAACTGTTTCATTATTGTATATGGGATTTGACATCCATATTGTTTTTATAAATGTGGTAAATTGTTTATTCTTGTTTGTTTTCTAGCCAGTATTTCTACCAAACTGTAACTGTCACTAATTTACTGCATGACAGTGTATACTACAGGGACATAATACTCTTTTCAACCTCCTTAATGAGTGAACCACGAGCATACAAATTACTTGTTGGGAAAGGTGATCAGATAACATAAGTTACACAGCCATATATCTTAAAGGTACATCCATTGTGTTGTTGGGGATCAAACATTTCAAACGTTATAAATGGTGTTACCTTATCGAGAAGTACCGACTGTTACCGAAAACAATCATTTTGATAATAGTCGACTTAGTATAATGACGATATGAACAACCAGTTAGTGATTTTTGATCGAAAACCGGACAATGAATTGTGAATGACGCGCGCCAATGAGTCAAACGGAATTTTGGAATCTTTATTATTACAATCAAAATGACAAATTTGAGTTGATTATGTTTAATAGGTCATATAACTACTGTGTGCATGTACATGTTTCGGTTTCTGTACATGCATTATGATTTCACTCAATTTTAATTGGAAAAAAGTAATTATGATATATTTGGCGATTCGGGATGGATGTGTAAGCTGAGTTAATTTATTTGCACTGTAAACAGCACATATGGTGAGTCGGGACGTATTAAAGCCTAATAAAAGTTTATGAAATCCACCTTTAAGTGATCTTAAGTATCCATTCAATTCTTAAAAATACTAGTGGACATAAACTAATAAATTTAACTCCGCTAAAGACTAAAGACTGTTCTTTGTCCTTGCAATAGGAGTGAAAACCCATCTTAGCATGATAACTGAAGGTCTTATGCTAACCTTATCGAATATATGTCATGGTTTTCAATCCTTTAGATTAGTCTGTCTCTTCAGTTCGCAAAGACTTGACCTTGAACCACGCCCAATCAATGACAACACGAAACAGTACACGTGATCAGTAGATAATATGTCAGCATATTAATAATAATGTCAACAACTGTTATGTCATGCCATCTCGCCTTTGTGTCCAGGATATTGGAAATTTAAAACTGGTTGACTTAACTCCAGAAATGCAACAATGTGGCTAGCATCTTTTTCTCACATATGCCACTAAAATGCAGTAATGTTGATATGAGATGTAAAGAAGTAGACCTACTTACAGGGGTAATAATTTACCCTATTGCATCATGTTAGCACTGACTATGGTGTGCACACATCGTCTGTATAAACAGGTAACCAAGTTGGTGATATTTCCCTTGAAGGAACATAATACATTCCACCACTCTTTCTAAAGCTTTTATCTCTCTATACTTAAAAATTCAAACATATTTTGAACGGAGGTAGTTGTAAGAGAGACACTACTAGATACTACACATCACACAATATAGACACGAAACAGCATTGCAAACACATTGATGTAGATATGCTTAATGTGAAATGAAACTATTATTAAAATCCAAGAGCATATACTTTCACATAGATGACATTTTACTAACGCAAGCTTCCGTCGATTATACCATTTTGTTAAAATCATATACACATGTTTAAATTAGATAACAATTCCATTGTTCCACTTTTTATTATTTGGTTGTATCTGAGTCATTCATAAAAAAAAGTGTAGCAAATTAATTAATTTAGCTAGAGTAACCATGAGTATCTTTCCCGTAACAGTTATCTTTTGTGGTAAAAATGTTTTAATATAGTGATTATTTCAAATTATTCAAAAACATGTTAACACCTTTACTTTAAAGAAGTAGGTACATCACAAAATTTGCTCATAACTTACGTTGGACATAAAAATAATAGCCACCAATTGTTTCCCAAGGAAAACAGAATGCTGGAGTAAATTTTCAAAACCTTTAAATTCCAAAATAATTGACATTGCAAAAACAGATTTTACTGACATTGTCTCATACAAAGTAATATATTCTTTCAGGACATTCTCAACATCATATCATCAATATTTACATAACTAATGAATAAATAAATGATGTTACAGGAAAGACAACAGTGTTGTTGTAAAGACACCCTATGTTACTGAACAGACAGACAAAGAGAGTATCCAAAAAACTTCTACTGATATCTCACGACATTGCCAAATTGTATTGGTTGATACACATATGGTATTAAAGGAATAATTCACAATACAAATTCAATTATATTTGTAAATAATGTTACAGTAAAGACATAACATGTTACGGAAAAGACTATTCAATAGTATTTAGCTATATTCTGTGAGATTGGATTCGTCATTAAGATCAGGACAAGCAAAAACGAAACGTTTCAATCATAGCTTCACATCTACAATAAATTAGTTCATGATACCTTGTATTTATTTTCGATATTTGATCACGTGTAATTTTTTTGTTGCAGTAAAGAGAAATCGTTTTCACTGAAAAGACATTAAAGAACAAGTTTGAAAATTATTGTAAAAAAAATGACTAGAAGTTGAAATGTAACTGAAGCTGTGGTTGAAGTGACATCTGGATAACGTCTTCTCTTGCCAATGCTAAAGGATGAGGGGTTAACTTAGGTTGTTTTGTGCATCGACCCCTGAATACAAAAACAACCTGACACATCTCGTGGAATCAATTGATTCATAATCAATGGATTCAACCTTACAAACACAAATCCACATCTCTACAATTTAACCTGTTTACTTCATTACTTAACTTCACTCAGATATCTGGGTGCTCTCCAGATCAAAACAGATTAAAATTGTTAAAGGTCAAGCATCCTCCCTACATGCTTTTATTTCGAATGCTCACTTGTGTAGATTCTGTCTGAGAGTCTCTTAGCTATATAAGCAATCTGTCATAGGTGATTAAAACAATACATAACGTGTTTTATATACGTTCTTTCAGAGCTATTCAAGTTTGAACATGTTCAGTTGTTACACTTATATTTGAATTTTTTTAAACACCAGTCTGACATGCAAGGTCTCTACTCAGTCTACACCCCTGTACATCAGCTGGGCGATCGAATTGGTAACTAAAACCAATGTCTCGGAGCCAAAGTTGAACAACACATAAATTTATAAACGTGCGTATATTTGAATAACCAAAATAACATATTACATTACAATGTTGTACTGGTCTAACAGTGAAAGGTTTCAAATCTGTAATGTGGTTTTATACACATGATAATAATTTCCCCGTTAAGGGAACGTGTATTTAAGGAATTTGAAACATCAAAATATATAAATGTGTATCTCATTGTGTTAGTTCCTTACATTTCACATTCGTCGTCGTTTAGTTTCACATTTAAAAAGTTGTTATCCCTATTATCTTCCCGTTTGTTAAGAATGAAATATGAAGTTTTACAAGTGTAAAGTTTTGAGAATGAGTTAATAAAATCATTAACGGAATATAAGTCCAATACATGTAAGACAGGATTTGGTCACCATCAGCGGCAACTTAACGGGAGCTCAATACATCCGGGACTTGCTACAGCCATTCTTTGTTCCTCATTTCGATAACCATGCACTTGCTACACGACCACAGTACATGGACGACAACGCTCGGCATCACCGATCAGGTGACGTTGTCGATTATATGCGAGCCAACGCAGTGACAACTTTACCCTGGCCAGCAGTAAGCCAAGATCTGAACCCTCTGGAGCATGTGTGGGATATTCCAGGGCGGCGACTCCAGGCTCGGAACCCTCCAGTACAGAATTTACATGAGTTGGAGGCAGCTCTGCACGCTGAGTGGATGTTATTGACACAAGAACAGATCCGACGTCTGACTGGAGGCATGACACAAATGGTCCTACCAGATACTGATCATTCTTATTGAACACGTACACCAGGGTCTACAACCAACATTTAGAAGTAACAATACCAATGCTAATGTGTTTTGTTTGACTTGCAGCTCTATACCTTTGTGGACATTGTTTCAAGTTAAAAACAGTACCTGTGTAAACATGACGTCATCGCTAATAAACAGCTACATATGGTTGCGTTTCTGTCTTGCCAGATGGCTGTTCTAGCTAATACAAAATAATCTCAGACCAATTTAGGGTCAGAGCAGAGTTACTTGTTTCTGACATTCAGCTATATGAAAATATCAGGGGGTGCTTAACTTTTTTCTTTGTGTATAGTAAAGTGAACGTACGCATTGATATCGAAGAATGGAGATAGGTATGCATGTATTTATAACTTCTTTTCATTGCACTTTAAACGCATGAATTAATCATACATGAAAACATCATTTGAACTGCACAAATAACTATCAATAACAACAGTAATAAATACAGACAAAAGTTGTTATCTTCAGAGATGAGATTCTGTCACAATAATTTATCGACCTAACAGCAATTCCCTGGCATAGTTATTCGTTTATCGTTTCTGGAAGCCTTATATAACTCTTTAAGTACGGCATAGTGAAGGCAATTATTTTCATCCTCTTCATCACTCCATGTTTTAGTCTTATGATAACCATTCAAAATTTCTATCATTGATTTTATGGAATGTAAATAAAAAATATTGCATTACTTAGGTGAGATTGCTGCACGATTCCTCACTGGACGATTTGAGTTTGGGATGAATTTGTAACAGTTAACAAGGAACACCCGGAAAGCAATAAGGAAGTCCATGCAAATACGTGTACATGTAGAATACTGGCAGTGAACCATAGTATCGCTTGGATTGTTTTCTGTCTGAATACTGCCAACTGACAACAAAATATCAACTTGGATTTTTCTCCAAGTCAATAAATATTTTACGATGAGCATATTGAAAGGTTTTCTCCAAACCTTTTGTTGTAATTCAATATGCTCGTTCATTCTATCGAGAAACATAATGTTGACTGCATTGGGAAACGGTTGAAGCAGGACAAGGTTCTGGAAATCATTCACCAAAAACAAATAACAGTTATTGAGCTAATAATGTCACAAGAAACAAACCTCATCTGTCGTGTTCAATGTAATTCTCTATTAGAAAGAAGCAAGGTTCATTAGCGAAATCCATCATTGATCAAAAGTATTTCTTGGTGTGGTTTCAAGGCACTGTAGCAGGCCGTTTTCACTGAAATAAGGTACACTCGAGCTCACGATAAGGTGAACAAATAGTGTAGTAATATTCGACTAAAGGTTATGGTAATCTTTTCTTCTATCTTGACGTCCTGACAACAGTATCTACATAGTTATAAGGTAGAGGAACATAAACATTGATCGAAAATCACATTAAAACAACCATGTTACGACGTAAAACGCCTAGCAAAAATTGCATCATTGATTTCACCACTGCACACTTTTGATATAAACAGTGACTCTGATGTACTCGTACAGTTGGATTGTATGCGACAAATTTCAAGCCAACCAAGATAGCTTTCATTTAATGTTTCCGAGAACACTATTGGGGAAATCCACCAACCAAACGTCAGATTATCATTTCAAAATAGACAGCTTATCATTTGGGAATTTTGAATATTTTTTATGATTAAACTTTTTCCTTCAGAATAATTTTCCAAATCAAACAAAATATGTATTCATTTTGAAAAAAGGACGTCTTACACAACAACACCATCATCACCCGTAAGAGGTAACCAGCAACGGAATAAATACAATCAACATCCTGTCAGTCCAATTCATTTTATAAGTAAACATATTTATGTGTTAGAATCAAGAATAAATATCTTACAATGATATAGGTTGCAATGCCAATAACAGCTATGATGTTCATTGTTTCAAAAATAGCTGCATGTACATCGTATATCGCTGTTATTTGATATACACATGAAATGGATATGAATAGTTCATGCCACAATTATAACACCTCAATTCTTGTCTGTTGCCTTGATATCTAACTTCGCGAAATTTATCGTCTTCAGATTAAAACAAGAGAACATATATGATAATTCCATGTGACAAGGGAGAATACTAAAACCCAAGCATTATTTCTGTTAATTTCTTTTTTAAAACATCGATCAGACGTGTACTCCTACGTTCCACTGTGTTGCACGGGAAAGTGGTTGATACAGTGACCAGGCACGTCAGTCTTGGTAAGAATTGTGAAAAGGTTCATACCCTTACTTCAATATTTGCACACTGCCAAAATATACAGGAACCGCTAAATAAATCTATAATAATGATAAATGTATGTTGAAGTTCAAAATATCATGGATTTTGAATATTGCAAGCATGTAATCGATGTTATCTACAAAGATTTTTTCATATTTCTGTGAACACATATTGTGATTAGTAATGCTTCGTTGGTTTTCGTTCCCACTATGGAAATATATTACAGATATTTTGATCAAATACTATTTTTAGTTTTCACACATTTCCCAATTGAAAGTTAGTGGTATGACATTCGACATTGCACCTGAAAGCTTACATATCTATTATTCAAAATTCAATATTCCAAACATCAGTTAAGAATTTACTGGACACGTTTTACTGCATGTGGTTTATTGTAAACACAAATGACACAAATGTTTTGTTTATTGAAAACGACTGCTTTATTAAGCAATTACCAGACAATTTGTAACAAAATGCGAAGATGACAGAAACGAAATCCAAAATCGGTTCCTAGGATAGGAAGCTGCTTAATCCTATTGTACTACTTACCCCTTATGTACTTAATATCCGTCATTTATTCCTGCAATATGCAGGTAGCATTGCATTATCAGGGCATCGTGACACACCATTACATTTGATATGACAACATCTAAGCTTTACCTCATTGAGTGCCGACTTTTGAATGTCTGTCCTCTTCATGTCGCTAAAACGGTGCTTGATTCAATTTTGTTTTCCTAAATTGTCCTAATTTGCTAAACATTCCCGAGCGTGATTATTAATTATATGGTATTATTTTACTTTATTCACAGAAAGCAGACGATTCGACATTCTGGGTGACATTGCTGTTTACACAACTTATATATGTTATCAATCAACACTATCGGTCAGAAATCGTGTAATTAGCCGACAGCACTATTGTTAATCTAGGGACATAATTCATGTTTGTATTAATAAAATGTGGTGAAGCAATACTCTTATGCACCAATCACATCTAAAGTTTTTTAACATATACCTTGGGGAATAAAGAATGAAAGATTTGAACTGTAATATGATAAGATAAACATAAAAGGAGCTGGAGCATGTTTATTGCAAATTTAATTTTTTCAAATTTTCCCATTTATAGAGATAGTTTATTTAATATATATTTATTTTAGAGGGTAACATATCTTATTACACAAACCAATTAGCTGCAGTTGTAATAACGCTGTTGGGGATTAAGCAAATATTGCATGGTGGCCATTTTAATGTGAACACATTTTATTATTTCGATATACAAAAACGATTCCCATGGCTATACCGAACCATGTACAGTCACTCATTTCTTAACTTGATATTCTGGAGAGAGAAGGGTGTTTTACTATTGGTGACATTATTTGTCATTTCATCAACTTATTCGAGCGAATAAACGTGCTACTTCCCCTTTAACATACAAGAAACAATACATCTGAAAGGAGTATTGAAATGGTATCTTTTTTAAAAATAAAAACGAAACATTATATGTCCTTTGACCACCAACGTGTAAAAATAAGTATCATTCCAAACAGTAGTTTCTCGAGCCTCATAAAAAATATATGGTATGAGCATTCATTAATCCCTATATGGCGTTCAGCCATATCGAATAATTCGACTCAGGGACAGGCAACTTCAATCCTCGCAAAAACCAGTGAAATTTAAATTACTGTCATGTAATTTAGGGAACAATAATGGAAACAAGGTCTTAGTCATTACACCTTGTCACACCGATAAATTGACTCAAAATTCTGTTTTAGCAGCAGTGACCTGATTGAACTTAAAAGTTGAGTTGAATTGAAATAGTGAAATTGATCCAGAAATAGATGCAGTTGCATTTGTCGTAACGACCATAGTCTCAATGCGTGTTAAGATATTTGAAGTTGCCTCGGTACGTTTAGTATACGTTATTGAAGATACAAATACTCACGATCGTATTCAATGTTCCAATCTCGAGTTGATCACTGTAATAAACCTCCGGCCATAGCTACTTTCTATATATTTAATAACTTTAGATTACGTGTTATATTTCATTAACAAATATTTGCATTCGCTGACTGGATCTCAGACATCTTGTGTTTAACAATTGTTCCCAAATTTTGAGTCAATATAGAACTTTTGACTGCTGTGGTATACTCACTTCTCATTTCCCAAACCATTAATCAACAATAACACATTACTAAACCCATTTTTATTCATATTTTAGGATGAAGGTTTTACAAATGTGGGAATTAACAATAAATATTCTATATATGTTCGATTTCGAAATCTTTAACAACTTTAACAAGATAAATTCAAGGTTTCTTCCAATTATGTAACAGGGGGTAAAGAAACATGTTTTGGGGTATATTTTGCCAGCAGTTATAGAAGCAGTGCTAGTTAATAATTGATTCATGAAGTTGAGTGTTTAAAATAATCAGAAGTTCAGTTTGGCATTTCCAAATGTTGTACATTTGATAACTTACCTTAAACTGGAGGCAGTATTTTCATATACAAATCGTATAATAGCATCAGCAAAAAGGTCACTCGAGTCATTTCTTTCAACGTAACTGCTGTAAGAATCCAAAGATTTCTTTTGCCAGCAGTAGTGACACACAATTGGTACAAGTTTCTGCACCTGTGCGCCATTTGTAACAAGAAATAAGTCAATATGAGATGTTTTTGTGAAAGAAATAAGGACGACATTTGTCACTGTTCTGTTATTTTGCAAGGAATAAGAATATGTATTGAAATTGTAACAGTGGTTACGTTTGCAGGGAAGGAATGAGAAACCTGTGAGGGAAGAGAATGCATAATCGTTGAATGGGAACATTAACATTCACCAGAAGCGAGTATAATCATGCGATCGATTAAGTTATAATTGAGAATATCAACGATCCACTTAAGCTGGATAACATCTCAAGGAATTCAAGCCCGAGGCAGTGTTGTCAACATTGAGGAATTGCTAGCCAAGCAGTGGACTATAACTTGAAGTCGATGGATAAAGAAATTCATCTTCCTGCTTAGTGAAGCAGACGGCTTCAAGAAAGTTATAATAACTGTATACCACGGCAGGTACTGCTGATTATTTGAATTTCAAATATGACAGCCACTGAATTTTTCAAAAAACCCAAAAACAGTGCATTACGTAGGTTTAAGGTAGATGATATTTTAAATGTCAAAAAAGTAATTTTTGAATATATTTTTTCTTACCTCTAAGATTTAAGTTCAACCTATCGTCAGCAAATAATTTTTTTCCTTGTTTATACTACAACGACAATTTGAAGAAAAAAACACTTAAGCTCAGCAAGGTGCAAGTGGTTTCTTTAACTCACTCGAAAAAGTGCAGATATCTGTGGCATTCAAACGTTGTGTGACCTTTTCAACACCTCTGTACACAACTCCTGCTAAAGTAGGCTTAATCGTCACTACTTCCTATCTAAATGATGTTTTTCAAGCTTAACTTGTCTTTTACTACTCCTGCATCGTGACGCAGCAGCGAAATCTTGTTGTTCTATCGACACTGAAATATGTTCTAACTGTAGATATAGCAATTGTTCAAACACAACGTTCACAGTTACAAGTACCTGATCATAATTCAACAGTAAGCGCCAATCATTCAACGGATTAACATCGTCATGCTTATTGTATTTCAGTTAGGTATTTTATTGTGAAATTATGTACGATACAATAATGATTTGAACTTGTTAATAAAATCATTAGGATAACACGTTAAAAGTACATTCATTATTAGTACATACAGAGTATTATTATTGTTAATATGAAACGCACTGACTGTCCCTTGATGTATCTATGGTATTTCGAAGAGTTATCCTACCATCATCCCAAACTTAATACAACAGAGTTTATATGCATAAGTATGAACTGACTACCACTCGACTAAACCATGTTCTTCAAGGAGATCACGAATATCACAGACATTGTAACACCACCTTGTTGTTGGTCCAGGTTATTCTTGTCAGCATTTTCAAAGGGACATCCTTTGTTTCATAATAGTTTATTTAGCTTTGATATGTGCCAATCACCATATGTGCTTATTTCAGTTCAAATGATTTCACTTAACTGTTAAACCAATCCCCAGTCGTCAAATTATTGATAATTACTTTATTCCAAAGTACATCGAGCTAATAGCTAGCCGTTGACATGTACAAAATCCCCAAAACAATAGGTCCTTTTTAGATACACGGTTGTTATAAGACCTTTTAAGCATTACCAACTGAAATTTGTCCTTGTATTTGCTGTAGATACGGAAAGCTAAGTATGAGTAAATGACGCGAACCCTTGTTTGGTTTGAGACCACAGATCACTACATTCACCTTTATATTGCCTCTTTACTGAATCGACGTGTCTTAAAACGGTATTTTTCGGCAACAGCCAGTACTTCTCTCTAAAATAACACCATTTATAACGTTTGACATATGTGACTCTGAATGTCCATTTAATTACTGTTCTTGGATGTATCAATGTGAAGTAAATCCTCCAGGCAAATACTCTTCCGTTTACGCATAATATGGTCATGTTGGGTCATGTGTATTGTAATAACACACCGGGACTTTAATAAATATCTAATTAATCGGGAATATCCCAGACGTTATTAGTTTATACATTGTCTTATGGACGTTGCAAAATTGCAAATTAAATTACTTTTAGAGATTTCAAACATAATGCTCGTGTTTAAATATTTCCCTTACTTATCAATACAATTAATGTAATAAAGTTAGTATGTATTAAGAATCAGAAAAAGAAATCAATAAATAGAACTTATACTTTTGAAATGTCTCGGACTCTTGAAACTACACGGTAAAATTCAGTCAATATGTTCAGAATTATGATCCGTAATTTCACAATAGATCTCATCAAAAGTTATTTCTACACAGCGCGGAACCACCAGGAGAATAAATACAGTGCACAAATGGCCTTTCATCAAATGAATTACAAACGATTTTATTCGTTGCTTGATGTATTAAATACATTTTCATCATGACCGTGGCCTTTTAACGAAGGTCAAGGTTTCACAAGCATGGGAGTCTTGAATCTTATCCCTATAGGGATCTGCAATCAAATTTATTTGCAGCAATTATTCATTATTATTTCTACCTTGGAAAATAATTATTTGGTTGCAGAGAAAAAATAGTGTGTTGAGCACGGATTAATTTGGTTGCAGAGGTTTTCAAATATATTTAATTTGACAAAAACACGATGACATAAACAGAATCATTTTGGCAAGTTGTCTCTCGCTAAGTGTATGACGTAATGAAACCAATGTATGTCACGATTTCTAACAAAATAATGAAATTCATGTTTATTAATTCTGGTTCCTTTTATTCATGTTTCTAGATAGAAACTATTCATTAAAATAACTTATTGCTGTTTACTTCCTATCAAAATAATTTAGCAATGAAAGATCTATGACAGCCAATCAGAACTGCGATAAGATTTGACAACAATTCGAATTCATAATACATAGTGTTTATTCCTAATGCAGGATATTTACCATCCTAAAACACACGAGCATGATAACTTCTTTAGCGTACAATGTCATTCTTCATTCATTTTATGCAAAACAAAGTTGAACTTTTCTACGCATATTGATATATGCAAATCAACAGTGTGTCATTATCACGGTAAAATGACACAAAATAATGCCTCCTTAATTATGCTTTCACTTAAAATAATTGCTATTGGCATGATCGTAATTTTTAATGTTTTAATACGTTTCAGAATGCGTTTTTCAAATAAAAAATATTTAACATAACTCGTAAGATCCGCGAATTCGAACTCATGTCCTGTCGCTTTCGTGTAATCATGACTGTGAGCAAGTCCTGACTTGACTAGACTAGACAGACTCCGTGTATATTTATTACTTCATATCCTGCCTTGGATACTGTTAACTGAAGGATAGGACCTCTTGATCAATCATGTCCGGATATTAAGGTATTCTTGTACTGTTGATGTTCGAGACATAAACAAGATCAGGTAACGTTCAAGAATTATATGTTTACCTGAAATACATGACAATCTAACTGGTATTTGACAACTGGCATGTATAATTTGCAAATGTAATTACCGACCATCATTATCACCAGTCCTATTAATGACATATTTATCCATTCAACTTAAGGACTTCAGGCCATTTCCGAGAGGTTGACTTCTCTAAGCAAGTATATCTTCTAACCATCAAACTAGAAATGTAAGCTGATTAATGTCTCTTGGTGTCAGAAAATGGACAGAAGAGTAAAGTAAGCAATAATTAATTAGTTGCATCCTCTCACCGAAGATTAATTCGGGCAAGCCGTTAGCAACGGTATTCTGATGTGTCTTTTAACCGTGGTTAACTTTCTACTACACAGATTGGCCATGCCATCATCATTGTAATATTGAGGTTTGTAGAGTATCACAATACGATGCTTTAACAGTATTATTATATACAATATATGTACTATTGTTATTGCTGAAGTGGTTCCTGTGTCCATAATGATGTCACAAATTGCTATACTCTTTGAATGTCACCATCTATGGGATCAATACAGTTCTAATTGAAAATACCAGCGATGAGAAACGTCTCAATGAATTCAAGCCTGAGGCAGTGGTGACGACATTGGGGAATTCTTAGTCAACTCGAATAGGATGCCTTGCGATAGTTGTGGAAAATAAGTACATATACTTTGCTATTAAAAAATAGGCTTTCCAGGAAGGTATTATTACGATGTCTATGTGAGGATATAGAGATTATTGCTCGAGGGACTGTGTCATATGACTTTTACGAATTAATTGATTTGTTGTATTACCAGAGCGAGAGCGATGGTTATACACATGATTACTAGAGTTTCGTTAGACGTATGGCACACCTTTGACTGTAATAATCTCAATTGTCTATTCTATTCCATTTGAATTGTGTAAAAATAGGAAGAAAACGGTCGACTTTTCTTTGGATTTCAACCTATAATGATAAATTGTTTTATGATTTCACCAGCGAAGAAATAAGGGAACAATGGTTTTTAGGCAAACGTGATATGTGCGAATCAAAAATATTTAATCGATTAGTTTCGACGGGATGGGTAATGAGTTCATCTATTCTCCTTTCTTCAAATGGATGTCTTATTACATATTACTCTAACAGATGATTGAACAAAAACCCTACATGTAATTTTAGTAAGGTATAACTGGTTTCTTAGCCTTTCAAGAAAAAGTGCTGCCAATTACCTTTGACTTTCAAGCGTGCTTCGACCTTTTCAACACCTGTAAACAAATTATGCTAAGGTGGGCGGTATCTTCAATTCGATTAATCGTTTACAACCATGGCTCGTATTTAGACACAGTAAGATCAACTAGCAACCTGCATGTTGGTTTTCGGCAGTTTTCACAGCACCTTTATACAGTATGTATTTAGCAGTGTATGTGTTTAAAGAATTCCTCAATATATTTACAAATCGTGTTGACAATATATTGGACAATATCATTATATGGTAGTTTTAATATGTTAAAATTGTTTTAATTGCATTTCTTATGAATAAATCACTGTTGTGATAAATCATGACTTTTACATCACTTGCTGATGATATATATATAATTACGAAGTTAGATTTGTCAGTTAATGACGAGAACAAATTTCCGCTAATTGATATCACAAAACGTTTCCATTAATGTCTTCGTGTCAGTCCCAATCTTTGTGAGAGCTTATGATACCATATCCTGATTTACAAAAGTAAGTTTTTACAAATATCTCAGAACAAATCACACATTCTAGGCGAATAACTTACTCGTTAGAAATACTTGCCATTTAGATAGTGAGGAAATATAACATGGTTATATTTGGGATAACACTACCTTCAATAGTACAAATTCTTGTACTTTTTCGGGCCGAGTCCCATGCGGGTATTCCCGAAAAAGTACAAGAATTTGTACTATTGAAGGAAGTGTTATCCCAAATATAACTAACTCGTTGTCCATAAATATTATCTGACATGTTTGAATAATGTGTGAATTCCAAATCTGACACATATGCAACACAGGTCAAAGGTAAATAGCACTTCATCCAGCATGGACTCTCAGGAAGACCACCTGGATCGAACATCGTCTAAGTTCCTGTTGTAACTTGTAGGTATCTGCCAACAGCAGTGACATTAAAGATAGTATGTACCTCTGTGAGAAGTGTTGACATTTTTATAGTGACTCTTGTGACGTGCAGTGTGATACCTTATCCAGTCTGAGAGATCAGGAGAGATACATAATGGACCTGTGTAGTCAGTTTATGGTTTCAAAACTTGTAAAAAAACTTGACATGAAGATGGAGTATGTCTACTGTCATGCAGGCCTCAGTACAATTTGAATGTGGTAGACCACAGAAAGTTCCCAAACTGTATGTTTGTGAATTGTGTCCATCTAATTTGCAAAGAAGCCACTCAACACTAACCAACTTACTTAGAGACATACTTTGTAACTAGCAATGTTGTAAATATTGCCTCTTTCAACTTGTAATTTGTAGACATAATATGACATGGATAATCTTACTGTGCACTTTTAAAGCTAATTGCATAATATAACATAATGATCTAAACAAAACAGAAGTAGGTGAAGGAGCATTCGCCATAGAAGCCCCCTATCTCTGGAATAATCTACCACTTACACCCAGGATTCCTAGCACTATAATTTTAGAAACTCGCCCTTTTCTCCTATCCTATCAATAAATGTAACAGGGTGCTATGCCACAGAACACCTTCCATATGGATTTAAGGCGTTAAATAAATCAAGTATTGTTATATGCTGCAAGCATAATTATATTAACATGTGGTACATAGACTAGACATATCACCATAGCAATTTGACGGCAAGTTGGCGATTTACAATTGTATGATCGTCTAAAACTGACTTGCTCAATGTACATTTATCATTTGATATCCTGCCCAGACGACGGTTGGCTACACAAAATGATCTATAAAGTAAGGAAGTGTCCGGATATTAAAGACAGTTGTGTATCGTTGATGTTTGGGACACAAACTACAGACAGGGATACATTTTTGGAAAGGTGATATTGTCTTTGATATAATTTGCTTAACCGGTATTGCACTTTAGTCCACAATACTTTGCAAATAATTAGCGAATAATGCACGAAAGAAAAAAACGCTCTAAAAAAATTAAATTTAGAGAACTTTCATCCAGACAAATTGGGAATACACTGTTAATATAAGAAAATATATATTTTCTGTGAATAAATGTATTATGAAGCTTGAATTTCAGATCTCAAATTAGCAAATGTGATGCATGATTCATGTGACATTTGACCTTTTATCATCATCAGGCATTCCCCTCTATTCCCATCATATTTTAGAGTAGAAATTGATAACGTGTAGTAATTTGGTAAAATACTAAAATCATAACGTCATTATTTCAAACTCAGAGTTCTGGCACCCTAGTCCAATGTTACTTATTATATATGCACCAATCTATTGGATGTTCATATGGATGCAAATATGACAGTTTCATAAATTCTGGTCGATCTGCTATAATTTTTTCTTAGTTAACAATGTTGTACATCAAATATTCCATGTATCTGTCCACTATATAAATGCTTGTTAATCAAACCCTGTGTATATCTCTAAAATCATATTTATGCACTCTTGTTAAAACTGAACTGTTTCTTCTAATGAATTTTCATGTATGGAGTTTCAAAAAAATAAAAAAAAATACATTAAAAAAATAATGTACTCCATTCAGAAATCTTGTTTAATCGTAATGAGATTGTAAGGTGTACGTGTCTGGCAGAATGGGGTTTGTGTATATTAGGATAATAAACAACGTTTTCAAACGGTAATGTAAACTGTCATTTCGCAGATTACATTGTTCTGGTGCAAATGGTATTGGTAACATAGTGACAGAGCATCCTGTACAGCATCCAAGTAGAACTGGTAGATAGCGTAGCTTACAAAATCTGACATTCACAAACTCATAACAACTTTTTATAGTATTGTTTCAGTTTCATGTATCATTGGAGATACAATCACAACCCATAAGTTTCATATATTATGTCTAGCTTGACTAAAATAAAATTTTAAATACTTTGGACTTTTATCAAAGGTTCAGACAAATACCTTATATGTCTAATCTGTCATTTTCATGTGATGCCGGTCCATTTGTACCCCAATCAATTCTTAATACTAGGACTGTAAGGAGAAGTTTTATTTGTATTGTAAATATAATGGGGAAGATGATAAAGGATACGATAGCCATTATAAACCAGCAAACCCGATACAATAAAACAGTAAATTTATTGGTATAATTATTATATTGGATATTGAGATGTTGAGATAGCTGACACGAGTATCTATCTACGTTCAATATACATCATGTAAATTTGCGGAAACATATGGTTTTTCTCGACCTCCATATGTGTTGCTTTTCTAACCTATGTGCTTCCTGATAGATTATTCGTTATTCATTTTCGCCTTGACTTTGTTATTATAAACTCATCCAAAATATACACAATTGCTTTAGAAACAAAATGTGAACACTTTATACTACATTATGCAGTTTTGTTAAATAACCGCTACTGGGGACATAATGAACGCCTTGAAAAGAGCATCTCTAACAACATATTGTCTACATTGAATCCTTAACATTGAAAGAGTCTGTAAGTATGATGCTTAGCAATTGAGGGTGGGTCAATGCCTGAATTATATTGACCAGTTGACACCTTGAAAGTTATTGGCCACCATAACCTGTGAATTTCATAATGTATTAGACACCACCCCGTCCCATATTCCCATACATTCACTGACTAGTTCTGTTATCTGGTACCTGTTTTACATAATTTTCAACATCATGTCGTCGATATGTAAGCATTAACATCTCTTGATGAATTAAAATGTGTATTAAAACATGTACTCCATCTAATTTTGTTACACTTATTATTGTATCCATAAACTTGTCTTTACCTTGTAGAGGAAATATCAATTCTACTAAAGCGATACAGTTGTGCAAGTTTTTGGAGTAATAAACTCCTAGAATAGTATCCCTTGTACGTCCACAAGTTACCAATACACTCGATATAGTTCTGATTGAACCTACCACCGATCCGTCCAAGCCACAACGTTTTCAAGGATTTCATGCTTGCAGCAGTGGTTACGACAAAGAGGAATTGTTAGTCAACCAGAGGGCGATAACTTGAAATCGATGTGATAAAGAGGTCCATCTTCCTGATTATTGAAGCATGAGCTTTCCTAGAATACGTTATTATAGCTATACATCAAGGTAAGGCTACATTATGATTTAAGAGTGAAGATTTAGGCTGCAATATCAACCACAAGAACCACCATCATACACATTCACGTGTAAACTACAGACGGTTGCAGATATCTTTACCGGTATCTACCGCGATCAGACTGCAATCTGAATGCAGTTGACCGCGATCAGAATGCAGTCAGATTGCAGTTGACCGCGGTCAAACTGCAGTCAGAATGCGGGTGACCGCGATCAGACTGCAGTCTGAATGCAGTTGACCGCGATCAGAATGCAGTTAGACCGCGTTTGACCGTGGTCAATTCCTTATTGTATAAAGTATAAAGAGTCATTGAAAGAAGAGGAATTTGTTCTAAAAAGCGCATCAATTGATCTAAAGAGGACATGTACATTTGTACAGATATCTTTTTTCACCCACTATAATTTGAAAATACATAAACACTATTATGGATAATTGACATCTGTATGGAAAAGTGTTTGGCATATTATGCTAATTGTAGAACCTATACATATAGTTACTGTATGTACAAAATCGGTATCACCGTTTCACTTGTTACGGCCAGAAGTAATTATCAGTAATCACTACAAATAACTTTCTTTGATTTAAATCGAATTAAATAAGATTATGTTATGTGTTGTGATGCGTGATTTTAATAAACATGATAGTATTTATAAAGAATGGATAAGGTTTGACAAATTGTATTCTGGAATTAACATATGTTGGATATTCTAATATAAAGATCAATTCGTCTACAATAGCATCTGTACACAGTTATTTGAGGTTAGCAATATTTATTTCATTATATTTTCAGTTTTTACCGATAATACAAGTACTGCTAAGTAGACATAGTGGAGGATTTTCTATACATATTTCATGTAATGATATGTAATAGATTTGCGTGAATAATATTACAGTGAACATTACTCAATAATATCATTATAGATAATACATTTAGATGCGCAATATATTTGACTGGATGATATGGTAATAATTCTCTGGTTTATCAGAGACCCCCTAATTAACTGTTAATAAGACGGTCTTAAAACAAAGTTTTAAAACTGATGAATAATCTTTTGACAATTCCTGCTTTATCCATATTTAAATGAGGGCACTATTTTTTTTAATGATACAGGAGTATTATTTAGCCACTGTAAACACGTATTTACCTTACTTTATTCCAGTAAGAAAAACGTGCCTTTAACTTGCAATATGCGCATATTAATGAAATGAAATTTTCGAGAAGAAGACTTAGTGTTTCCGGGAGAGTGGGATCATGGCACAATGACATAACAATCTAACGCCTGCAGATGGTAATTATTCGTGCCACCTGTCTGTCGCGTAATTTGTGCGGTCATAAAACCGTAGCGGTTCCAGTGTTGGGATAGGTGTATATCCCGACCAGTTCACAGGCGCCGTGTACATACAACAGGTGTACATGTGTACGTCTCAGTGAATAGCTAGCTCCCTCCGTGAATCAGGGTTATATTGGGAGAGGCAGACAGACGAGTTTATTCATGTATCATTCGTATTCTAGTTACGTAACATCATGATTTTGTGAAAATTTCAGAGAACACTTTAGATTTGATTGAATGAAGATGTGATGATTAACATTTGGTTGTATTAATGTTTAATGCTGCTATTGAACAATTGACACTCTTTCAATAAATGAATTTTAGAATGTCACTGTTTGTGTCGCTATGCTACATAACGAGTACATCTTATTCAGAAACATCATATTTATCAAATTTAGGAGCTATTAGATATCAGAGTCTTGATTTTTGGTATTTAAAATCACCAATACTTAACTTATTTATACTCATGTTCAGTGAACAGATTGTAATTTAATGCAAAAAAATATAGAAATAGATTAGTCGTCAATGTCATATTCTTACTATTATATATGTCAAACGTATTATGATAAACATCATAGATAACATTCTTGATTTAGGTTTTATCAAATATGAACAGTGTTATGAAGACCATTATAGTGTATTGACCGTGTTCTACCTGCGACAGTATACGTTAATTCCTGTAAACATTTGCTCATTGGAAATACTGGTGTACCAGTTGCCTCATTATCAATGTCAGTATCAAGAGTATTTTGAAACTATATTAAGTAAAACCTTTTTGCTAAGTACCAGAAACTATCGTCGTTTAGTGTCTGCACAATTTATCCTGACACTAACTCATCCTCACTCAAACGTATATCAATTCTCAATGAATGATTAGTCGACTGAGGTCAAAAGACATTATTGTTTATTGACGCAGTCTCAATATATAACACAACATACAAGACGCACTGGCGCTGACGCCATTGTTGCGTAACAAAATCACTCAATACATACCGACAAACTGGTCACCGGCGTTAACATAAAATGATCATGTGATACACCACTTTCATCAGTGATTAGGAATGTGTGTTCCTCATCAGTTCTTATTGTAACAATATCAGACAATAAATACCAACAATCCGGTCACCGGCGTTGATATGAAATAATTATGTGATATACAGCTCTGATCACTGAATAGGAATGTGTATTCTTCATCGGTTCACAATCCAAATTCATTACAATGAATAAAATATGTTTAAACTCACGTGGAAAGGATGTAAATAACATCTTCAGTGAAATGACCACACGCGCACTTTGATGTTTCCGACTTTGTATCTATGTGCGTTTAGATTGTACAGTCGAGCTTTAGGCGGCAATGAATAATGGACGTTTTACTGTATGTGCTCTCCTCTCCCCCAATTCAATCAGTACAGCAAATTGTGACACATCACATGTTGATACACATTATACTTCGATTCCGTTTTAATCTATGTGAAACAATCGGGACTTTATTGCCATTTACATAACTGGAAGTCCTCTTTTGTGGTAATTTGTCTTCTAGACCGAGATGTTGACGAGTGAAGCGGATCAAGGGTTAATTAACGAGTTAATGGCGGCGGTCTTTGTATGAGGTATGTCGGCAAAGATAAAAGGGGCAATCTCCCAACCCTACAGTGAACGAGATGAAGCTGCTGAAATCTACAAATCAATTTAAAATGTCCTTGAATAAAATGAACAGGACCGATTAACGGAGTGAAACGTATTTTTAAGTGTCACGTCCTGGGTAACATAGTACATTTACAAGTCTGTAGATAAAACCAAATTAAAAAATTAAAAGAGAGAGAGAGAGAGAGAGAGAGAGAGAGAGAGAGAGAGAGAGAGAGAGAGAGAGAGAGAGAGAGAGAGAGAGAGAGAGAGAGAGAGAGAGAGAGAGAGAGAGAGAGAGTGTGTGTGTGTGTGTGAGTGAGTTAGTACGAGTATGTGTATTGTGATTACGCAATCTCTTTTCAATGAGGGTTTGCTTTGTCAAATTTAAAAAATCAAGTATATGTAAAACAATTATTCGTATAACACTGAAAGTTTAAAACACAATAGTTATAACCACGTGCATGTACAATCACAGAACATGACGCAATTTATGTCACGTATTAACACCTGGTTCCTTCCCAATTTCTTCATGACATAATTCAATAGTCAGTAAATGTTACACAACGATAAGGGAAACGCTTAACAATATATACACAGGTCTGGACGACAATTCAGTTGCTGGAGAAGTGGAGAAGCTAGCTTTTATTATGTCATACCCATACATGTTTAGAAAGAGTGCCAAAACCTGCATGGATGTTTTAGATTTTAGAAAATCCTTTTTATATATTTTATATGCTTTTATATCTATTTTATGCCATTTACCTTTTGCTATATTATATACAATTTTTTGTATATGTATAGTGTACACTGTATGTATTTGTATGTATTTGCATACCATTTTATCTGTATAGTCTCTCATCATCCCATGTGGGATGGCTCATCATTTATATATTTTATGCTCTGTATATAACACATGTGTATGAGGTGAGACTTACATGAAATATCTGTCTGTCTGTCTGCTAAATGAGGGGTAAATAGTTATTGTCGCGACAGCGCAGTGGTCACTCAGCTTTGAAATCAAGTATTGAGCCGCGGAGAGGCCCAAGCCTTAATGAATGAAATATAGAATACTTAACGAATGGCTACGTGATAATATTTTTATGCAACGAGTGAATAGAATTCGGTATCAAACGTACGAAAGTGAGTAAAAAAGTAGTCAACATAAGAACCAGCTGATCGGAAAAAACGCGTATGAATAACAATAAGTAAAAACAAATAGATCGACAATTAGTGGGTGTCTACACACACATGGTATACGCCGATACACATATAAAACAAACATCATTTTGTTTAAATAGTATTTTATTTAAAAAAATTAACACTAACAAGCAACGAAAGCGTCACCAGAATGCTTGAACGATATGTTATCGCACATATGAGTAACCAACTCGATCATTGTTATTTTGAATTTTGCCATACTGATATCTGGTATTTTGGCAGCAATACTGAATGACTCGACCAATAAACTTCTTGTCAAACTTTGTAAAAGATGGAAGCTTTCGAAAAATCAATGAGGTATATGACAGCATCGGTCAGAAGTCACTGTTGTACATACAAATGTATTCATAAACTTTTCCATGACTGTTTCTTTCAGGTGTTTTATAATTGCACATCTACCCGTGAACAATAAACACTGTACAATTGACATACATGAGCAAATTACAAAATCTGCATAGATGCTGTCTCTTCTTATTAAAGGTATGCCCGACAGGTGATTACATAATCAAATCGCATATCCAATAATGCAACTATATCGGCAAAACTGATCACAGATAATTAATACTGCAACTCTAATGTCTTCTTGTTCTATTTCAGTTATACCTTGAAAATATACCATTTAGTTGTACCGTTTCAGTTGTTATCTCTTACAAAACTGGCTCGTGAGATTTTCACTAGGATTGATAAGTCACATCTTTATCTTTATTTCCTCCATAAGTATAAAAAAAGGTTGTGCACTCAAAGCATTAATGTACAGTTTTGTAAAAACATATTTGAAAATGAAAAAGAGTCATATACCAATAATATCACTTTATCCCATTGTGTCCTGTCTAAATTACCCGGTGTTGTCCAAGAACCGAGCAAATCATGGTCAGCAATTATTCCTTCTTCGTATTGTTTTCCTAAATTCTACAAAATCAAATCATCTGTCTTTGAAAAATGTGTATGACATTATGACATGTATATATGGAGAATGTGGGAGGTTTCCGCTAATCATACATTCCCAGGTTAAAGTACACAAATACTGGCTTTACTATGCTATGCCTTCTTATCGCTTACCCAAAAAATGTTATGTAATGATGATTTTATATGACCAAAATGCGCAAAAAAATTGGGTAACGGACTTTTAAAAATTTCTATTTACAACAGGTTTTAATCACATGTGGTATGAGCAGAACGTTAACTTTCCTACAACCTTTATAAGTTCAATCACGCAAAGACTAAAAGACCAACAAAACTGGCTTAACAAACTTTCCCTTTCCACTAAATGTGATTACTATTCAACTCTTAAACCATACATTTATACCGAGCTTTATCTATCATGTGTTACTATAAAGAAATTTAGAGTAAGTTTATCTCGTTTCCGATGCTCATCACATGATTTGTGGATTGAAAAAGGCAGATATTTTAAAATAAAAAGGGAAGAGAGATTTTGTAAATCATATATCAATGTCCCAGAAAACGAATATCATTTTTTGCTTGTGTGTCCATTATACACTGAATTACGCAGAAAACATCTTAAACAATTGTATTATGTCCATCCATCTACAGACAAATTCACGTCATTATTAAATTGTACTAATCGTAATGTAATTCAAAATCTTGCTATGTATATAGACTACGGAATGTAATTAAGAAAAGAATCATAACAAATAAGTCTAATAATAACACGTATTTTTACTTGTATTAACATGTACCTTTGTATATTGTACTACAGGCCTGTGGCCTTTCAGTATTAAATAAAGATTGATTGACATGTATTGGCATGGGGATTTTCACGATTTGATTCGGCCGTCTTAACATTTAAACACCCACCAACTACAGAGAAGTTTTAATGAGTAATAAGGCTTTCATAACACCATAAAGTGGACTATCTCTCCTGTATAAACAAGGAATACAAGTAATGATGAATAACGATGTTCATAACTTCACATAAACGCTACAAAGTCGTAGAAATGTACATTCAAATTACACTTTATCTAAAAGGATATTATTATTTTTTTACCAGTGCAAACTTGCGTGTTAATACTGTTTGAGATGACACTAACGTTATGCCAAATTCCGTTCTGACTCTTGACTTTGTGGACGACAGCACTGTAGAAGGTATACATGAAGTATCTGAATATAGGAATACATTGAAATAGTATGCGTTGTTAAAGTTTGAAAAACAAATAACAAATCAGGTAGTAAAATAAATTTGGACCGAATACGGCAGATTTCAGTTTCACAATCTATTATGATTAAACTTCTGCTGTACTGCCGACATGCAGACATGTACAATGTCTACGATCACGCTCAATCCCTGATCGCGGTTTGACTGCAATCTGAATGCAGTTGACCGCGGTCTGACTGCAATCTGAATGCAGTTGACCGCGATCAGAATGCAGTCAGAATGCAGTTGACCGCGATCAGACTGCAATCTGAATGCAGTTGACCGCGATCAGAATGCAGTCAGACCGCGGTTTTCAGGTAACTAATTCTGCAAGGGTCTGTAGGTCGGAAGATAGACCTTTTGAATGTGTTTCTTTATAATGTGGTAAAGTGGAATCAGTTTAAAAATAAAAAAAAGTGTTTTTCCAGACAATTCTACTGCAAGCTAAAGTAAGTAGAAAACACACATGACAGGCAGGCAATACTTGCACAAACTCAGTATGATAACCTAGAACCTCTGTAACAAAACAAAAACTTTTCTGAAATGTTCGTTGACAACACCTCTGTGTGTACATTCCCATTTGGCAAGTGCATTAACTTTCACTTTACATTAAAATACACTAGTTCAAACAGTCATGTATCAGCAGCTAAATGTTGTCAATGAATTGATGCATAAGCTTAGCAGTAATACAAATTAAAAAATTAGTTTCAAATTTTGGAAAGCTTAAAAATGAATTGATATCTTTAACACATTTCAAAGAATTCAAGTAAATTTAACGGAATGGTTATTTAAGAAGTATAATTATAAGTAATGTTGATATACTATTTACTGTATTTGAGCACGAGGCGTTTAACATATTCAGATATAATCTCTTAACCATAAAAACCTTAGTCAGTTAGTTTTACAAATGATTTTGAATGTCAAAATGATATAAAGACAACTTCATCATGTATGATTATATGACGACTGGATAACGATGACAGAGGTTATGACATTTTCAGTTATTACAAAATCGTATTTAAAAACCTTTTCACATTGCATGAAACTTTATTTCATTTATCAAAATTAGAGTTGCCTAACAATGTCTTCGGATGTTTCTCATTTCACGCATCCTCTTCAGTAATCATTAGTGTTGTTCAGAGGTTATTTCATGTAGTTTAATAAAAACCAACGGGAGTACTGTAAAGGAAAAAATCAATTTGTCATCTGATAATTGAAGACGATATGATGTTATGATATCCTCAGTTTATATTGTGTCATAATGACTTTTCTTAATTGAAAATTATTATGTGAAATCCAGCTCGTAAATATAAAAGAATTTCAAGTCACAAGGGCGGAAGAAGGTTAAATGAAGTAATACTATACGGTTCTGTGCCAAATTCTTTCAAATGAAATTAACATAATTCAAGGTAACATTGATTACTAAGAACACTTGGAATTCATCTACTACTGGTAGACATTTGGTCATCAATGTATTCAATAGCAATCTCTTATAATATCATTTGAAGCGTGATATTTGTCATACAACTAACTAAATAATTATCACTTTAGAGAAATGATTAAAGCAGTGGTCCCAACAAGCCGTACTTGCAAACACATGCCGTTTACCTGCAAACAAGTGGGCAAAATTTTGGGATGAGTATCGCCTCAGTACCGATTTAGGAACGCAGAAGCACTTTTAGTGTATGTAGAACTTTTCTGCTTCGGTTTCTCCTACGAAGGGATGATGAGCGATGCACTTATAATTTTTCTTCTGTCAATGTTTGTAACAAATACATTTTATTATTAAGCTGTCATTCGATACTCGCCAAATGATACTTTCGTCATTAAATGTTCATTACTCATATGATAGTCGTACGCAACACTTAGATTGTGTTGGTTCACATCGGAGAATTGCTTAGCTAAAACTTATAGTTCTTCATTTAAAACTAGTAGGAGATAATCACACAATTTCCATATCGTTGATTCAGTCGTAGTATAATTGATAACAATTTCTCTCCTGAAAAAATATCGTCTTTCACGTAACACCATGTCAATAACGAGGTTAAACATGTTTTAAACAATATGTATTCATGTAGTTTAACAGATACAGGGGAATCGGCAAACCAATTGTGCTCTGTATACCTGTCTCTCATTAAAACATTAATGTTATAAAGATTATGTCCGAAAGCTTAACAAAAGAAGTCCTGTCCCATATCCTCATCCTTTTCTGTCATGCAATTATGAAACATTACCACTCAAAACATCTGCCATCATGACCAAAATCATCATACACATTTTCATAAAAACAAAATGTATGTGAAATTATAAACCGATGCTTTATGTTTATATATTCTCTTTATAATGTGCATTAAATAAAAAAGATAAGAATGGGTTTTGTGCAAAGTTGTTCGTCAAAATAGTAACAAACAATCGGTACACAACAACAGTTACTTATGTGCAAATGTCATTCAAAATATACAAATTCATAGGAAATTTCAAAGGAAGTAAACGTACATGCAGAAGAAACCATTGTTCAAGTTGAAGTCATTTTTTATGCATATTATGGTAGCCTTACATGAGATGTTTAGAGTGCTTTGCGTACTATTTATTATGCAAATTATGACAAAGTCATCCATGTTCACATGTAACCCAAATGATCAGACTGAATTGATGCCACTCCTATTGAAGATAATACCGATCCATCCAAGCTGCAAAACGTCTCATGGAATTCAAGCCTGAAGCAGTAACCTTACAAAGAGGAACTGTTAGAGAAGCAGAGGACGATATCCTGAAGTAGATGGATAAAGAGACTCATCATCCTGTCTATCCAAGCATACGTTTTGTAGGAACAAATTATCATAGTTTCACGTGGCAAGAATACTCGATGTCAAGATAATCATTTGCAGTGATATTATGTTCACTTACAAGAATTATTATTCCCTGCCACATGTTTAGCAGGAAACGGGGGATAAAGCATTCGGCAGCGTCTGTCCGTCCGTACGTACATACGAAATGGTGCAACTCAATAACTATTGACTAGATTCTGTTCATATTTTGCATATGGGTTCATCATAGGAAGTGTAACGCTCCTAAATAGTTGTGTTACCTTGACCTTATATCTTAACCGTTTACTGGATTATCTTAATATCTTACACACAGCTTGTTATAAGGAACACAAAGGGCTGATTAGATTTTGATTTGACCTTGATATTATTCTCAAGGTCACAGAGGAACTTTTAATGTTTCAGCATGCTTAGCTGCTTGTCAGGGGGATCAATATCACAAGAACTGTTCATGGATTCTGATCATTATCTTACAACAATGGTTCTTTTAGGGAAGAAATATTTTGAAATATTGATTTGCGGCGGGGATCATGTCACCCTTGGTGACAACTGTTTATTTTAATTAAAGAAATACCCTTGCTAAATAGGTTAAATTTGGGTAAGGGAAATAATGTTGGATAATTCACTGAATGTTAATTTCTATTTTCGAAACTATGAATGTAGTTATGTAACAAAAACTAATATTGATGTTGTTTAATTGTTTTTCAATATTATTTGTCATGTCATGACACCCCTTAAATGAACTGATATGAGGATTACGTTGTATATTTACATCAATAGCGGTAATCCGTGAAAGACATGTGAAGGCAATCAAAATCCACATGTTGGTGAAAATTAAATTATCATAATATCAATCGCCAAATACAAATATAAGTTATAAATACAACTATGCAAATGTAAGTTTCTAATGTATCCTATGAATTAAAGTTCACTTTCCAAAAGTTCACTTTTCAATTGACTGGAACAGGAGATCTTCATTTGTATCTCTTGGTTAGTATTGCTTTGATATTTTGTCAGCAAGATATGATAATAGGTGGTAATAATTCGCTTAAAAGGAAAGAAAAGCTGACAGAATTATGTTTCTGGCACGGTCTTCGTATGCTAGCACAGTATTGAGTAATCATATTCCTTCAGTCTATTCATTCGTATGAAATTTAATGCAAACACTAATGGAAATTTTAAGTGCAAAGATTAATGTGTACTGGTAAAAATGATACTGGAAAGATAATCATTATTTTGTCGATCCAAGAGGATAACACAAAATATAATGAGTGCATGACATATTGTTTCTATAGTCGGACATTCACCAACTCATAACGTCTCAGTGTATCATTCTAAAAACGGTCAAATTCTAGCAGTAAATGTTTTTTATTAGTTTCATGTATCATTAAAGATAAAATAACAACTCATTAGTACTTTAAAGCATGTCTAGATTGCTTTCATGACTAAAATATAACTTGGTCTTTTATCAAAGCTACGGACAAGTACATTAAATGACTACTGTGTTTTTTTCATGAGATGCTTTTCCATTTCATATCCCAATCATTTCGAGATAGCACGACTATAAGTAGATAGTTTAATTTTGTTGTAAAGGGAAAACGATATATGATACGATAGTCATTATAAGCTATAATCAAAGCGTGAATTAAATGGCATTATTATGGGAGATATTGGACACAAGTAAGTTCAGAAAACATCGAGAAATTAGTAGTTTCGGAACCAATGATTGACTCAAAACACTGTTTTGGCAGCAGTGACTTAGGAATCTTAGTGGAATAGAAATGGTGAAATCAACAGAGTATATTGGAGTTAAGATGTCCACATTGAGTCTTATGGTTCGAAGCTACCCCAGTGTGTTCACTACAAGTTTTTGAGGACACATAACGATCGTATTCCATGTTCCCAACTCGAGTTGCTCTTTGAAATAAACTAAGTGTCATAACAACTGTGTAATTTTTACTTTAGATAACTTAAGATCACATGTAATATTTCATTAAAACAAACATTAGCATTCGCTGACGGGATTTTAGACATCTTGTATTTAACAATTGTTCCCAAATTCTAGTTCAATATAGAACTTTCGACTGCTGTGGTATACTCACTTTTCATTTCCCAAACCGTTAATGAAAGATAACACATTACTAAAGCGATGTGTTACCAGGATCCATTTGTATTTATGTTTTAAGATCGCGTTTTACATATGAGGGAATTAACAATAAATAGTCTATATCTGTTTGACTTGATACTATATATTTCGAAAATTATGTGACAGAGAGTAAAGAAACATCTTTTAGAGTATTTTTGTCAGCAGTTATAGAAGCGCTCCTAGTTAATAATTGATTCATGAGACTGAGCGTTAAACATAATCAGAAGTTCAGTTTGGCATTTCCAAATATTGTACATTTGATAACTTACCTTAAACTGGAGGAAGTACATGTATTTTCATATACAAATCGTATAATAGCATCAGCAAAAAGGTCACTCGAGTAATTTATTTCCACGTAACTGCTGTTAAAATAAAAAGCTTTCTTTTGCCAGCAATAGTGGCTAATAATTGGTACAAGTTTTTTTGCACCTGTGCGGCATTGTTTACAAGAAATAAGTCAATTGGAAATCGATTTTTTGGAAAGAAATAAGGACGGCATTTGTCACTGCTGGGTTATTTTGCAAGGAATAAGAATATGTATGGAAATTGTAACAGTGGTTACGTTTGCAGGAAAGAGATGAGGGAAGAGAATGCATAATCGTTGAATGGGAACATCACATGAACATTCAACAGAAGCGATTATAATCAGGCGATCGATTAAGTTATAATTGGAAATACCAACGATCCACTCATGCTGGATAACGTCTCAAGGAATTCAAGCCGGAGGCAGTGTTGACGACATAACTTGAAGTCGATGGATAAAGAAATTCATCCTCCTGCTTAGTGAAGCAGACGCCTTCAAGATAGTTATAATAACTGTATACCACGTCAAGTACTGCTGATCATTTGAATTTCAAATATGACCGCCAGTGAATTTTTCAAAAATCCAATACAGTGCATTACTTAGGTTTAAGGGAGATGATATTTTAGATGTCACAAATGTCATATTTTGAATGTATTTCTTTTACCTCTGAGATTTGAGTTCAACTATCGTCAGCAAATAATTATTTTCCTTGTTTATACAACAACAACAATTTGAAGAAAAAACACTTAGGCTCAGCAAGGTGCAAGTGGTTTCTTTCACTCTCTTGAAAAAGTGCAGTAATCTGTGGCATTCAAACGTTGTGTGACCTTGTCAACACCTTTGTACACAAATCCTGCTTAAGTAGGCTTAATCTTCAATACTTCCTATCTTAGTCTTGTTTTTCAAGCTTAACTTGTCTTTTACTACTCCTGCATCGTGACGCAGCAGCGAAATCTTGTTGTTCTATCGGCACTGAATCTGTTCTTACTTTAGATATAGCAATTGTTCAAACACAATGTTCACAGTTACAAGTACCTGTTCATAATTCAACAGTTAGGGCAAACCGTTCAACGGATTTACATTGTCATTCTTATTGTCTTTCATTTACATATTTTATTTTGAAATTATGTACGATACAATAATGATTTGAATGAATTAATGTAATAATTAGGATAGTGCGTTAAAGGTACATTCATTATTACTACATACAGATTATTAATATAATCATTCTTATTATTAAACACACTGACTGTCCCTTGATGTATCTATGATATTCAAAGAGTCATCGCTACCATCATCACATACTTAAGACAACTGAGTTTATATGCATGAAGTATGAACTGACTACCACTCGAACTAATCCATGCTCTTCAAGGAGATCACGAATATCACAGACATTGTACCACCACCCTGTTGTTGGTCCAGCTTATTCTTGTCAGCATTTTTAAAGGGACACCCTCCAGTTCAATGATTTCACTCAACTTGCAACCCTATCCCTTGTCAACTATTTGCTAATTACTTTATTCCAGAGTACATCGAGCTAACAGCTAGTCGCACAGAAACATGTGCAGAAAACCATACATGTTTTTAGATACACGGTAGTAATAAGACCAACTCAAATTTGTCTTCGTGTCTGGTGTAGATACGCTTCCAAAACTAAGTATGGCTAATTGACGTGCACCCTTGTTTCTCGCCACGTTCACCTTTATATTGCCTCTTTACTGAATTGACGTGTCTTAAAATATTAATTTTCGGCAACAGCCAGTACTTGTCTATAACATAAGACCATATATAACGTTTGACATATGTGACTCAAACACTGAATGTCCATTTAATTACTGTTCACGGATATATGTATGTGAAGTAAATCCTCCAGGCAAATACTGTTCCGTTTATATATAATATGGTCATGTTTGCAGGTAGAATTGGTCATGTGTATTGTAATAACACACCGGGACTCAAGTGAATCTCTAATAAATCGGCAAAATCCCAGACATTAATAGTTTATACATTGTCTTATGGACGTTGCCAACATAGCAATGTCATGTCATATTAAAATAATTTTAGAGATTGAAATCATAATGCTCGTGTTTAAATATTTTCCTTACTAATCAATACAATTAATTTAATAAAGTTAGTCAGTGTGTATCAAGAATCAGAAAAAGAAATCAATAAATAGAACATAAGTTCTACTTTTGGGGGTTCTTGGATTCTTGAAACTACACAGTCAAACTCAGTCAATACGTTCAGAATTATGATCCGTAATTTCACGATATATCTCATCAAAAGTTCTTTATACACAGCGGGGAATCACCAGGAGAATAAATACGGTACAAAAATGCCCTTTCATCAAATGAATTAAACACAATTTTCTTGATGGCTTGATACATTTTCATCATGACCGTGACCTTTAAATGAAGGTGGAGGTCAAACAAGCATGGACGACTTGAATCTTTATTTTATGAACCGTGATGTAAATATAGAAGACAATCTTCAAAGAACTCTAGCATGCAGCATCACATGATAAAAGAGTAACGTTAACCATTTTGTTTCAAAGTCACCAATATCGAAGGAAACAGAAAAATAGTTAATGGCAGCCATGATTGCGTTTGGTGGTATAAAAAATATCAAAATTTGTGTAAAGTTCGTGTTTTGGATATTTGAACAGAGGGTTTTAAATGATTTGGGCTTTTGCAAGAATGTTGTTGATGACTTTGTCAGTAACACAATGCGACAGAGCGTTATGTCTTTGTACAGTGTGCTTTGTGATTTCCGACTTCCGGGAACAATATGACTTGACCGTGAGGATTTTGCGTGATGGTATTGACATCAAATTTAGCTGTAGGGATATTAAACTACAAGCCATAACCTTAAAACCTATTTTCATCTTCTTCTCAAGTACCAAAAGGTGAAGGAAGCTGAAATGTTGTGTACAAATTCCTTGGCCTGTAGTAAAGTTGGTGACCCTATGATCCCAAATATGGGTAACAGCGTTCATGAATTAAAACCTATTTTCAACTTCTTCTCAAGTAAGAAAGGCTCTAGAAAGCTGAAATGCTGTGTTTAGACTTTTTGGCCAATTGGGATTCTTAATTGTAGATTGAGTGACCATGTGACCCCAAATGTGGGACACAGGGGTCATCACATAATAACCTATTTTCATCAGTATGAAAGGCTTTAGAAAGCAGAACTGTTGTGGCCAGACTCCTTTGCAAATTGGGATTCTAAATTGTAGATTTGGTGTGCCCGCAAATGTGGGTCACAGGAGTCATGATCTCTGTATTGTTTACAATGTATTTCTTGAGATTCCTAAGATTTCCAACCTGAGATAACACAGTCCCGATGAGCTACAGAGCCCATGGCTCTGTTTTTGTGTAAATCCATATAGTGCAAGTAATAATACGTTGATTAACAACTTTCATTAAATATTGTTTGACCAATCCATCACAGTTTCTTACCGGTCCGATCACAATGATTTTTAATTCTACTCTAGGTTTGCAGGACACAGGATTATAATTTAACTTTCACTATTATAACCAACTAAACCTTTTCACTGAGGTTAAGAATAAAAAATAAACATTTACAAAATATGTATTTAAAATGGTCGACGAGAGATGTTAAAATGTGTAGCTAGTCTTCTGACGTCATAAAAGCATCACAGTGGTATTTTCTAAATATATATATATATATATTACCCTATTTGGGTTCAAGGGGTCACCAACTTTACAATTTAAAATCTCCATTAGTCAAGGAGTCACAACATTTCAGCTTCCATGAGCCAGCAATTCTGGAGAAGAAGTCGAAAAAGCAAAAAGTTTACGGAATGAAGGACGCACTGACACTGGTCGCCGTGCTATGACATAGGGCCATCGGGCCTTTCAAGCTTTTTGAGATAAAAATGACAATGCCTCAAGCAAAAGGTCATAGTTGCAGCCTATCCATCACAGTTTATATTAGACTAAACTGACTAATGTATATTTATTACTTCATATCCTGCCTTGGATACTGTTAACCGAAGGATAGGACCTCTTGATCAATCATGTCCGGATATTAAGGCATTCTTATACAGTTGATTTTCGAGACAAAAGCAAGATCAGGTAACATTACAGAATTATCCTATTGCCTGAATAAATGAAAATCCAACTGGTATTTGACCATTAGCATATACAATTTGGAAAAGTAATTACTGACACATGTATCCATTCACATTATGAATTTCAGGCCAGGCGCAAGAAGGTGAATTCTGAAATCAAATACATCTTCGGACATTAAATACATGTAAATTGATGAATGTCTCTTGGTGTCAGATAATGGACAGAAGAGTAAAGCATGCAAGGATTAATTAGTCACACCTTCGCGGGCATGCCGTTACCAACGGTGACGTGATGTGCATTTTAAGCCTGGTTAACTTCCTCCTACAAAGGTTGCCCATGCCATGACCATTGTGGTATTAGGTATTGTAGAATACCACAAATACGTTGGTGTGACAGTATTATTGTATACCATATCTCTAATATTGATCTTGCTGAAGTAGTTCCTGTGTCCATAACTTTCCTAAGTGATATCACAAATTGATGTACTATTTGAACGTCACCATCAACGTACCTTCCCAGGAACAAACAGAATAAAGATGGGATCAATACAGTTCTAATTGAAAATACCAGCGATAAGAAACGTCTCAATGAATTCAAGCCTGAGGCAGTGGTGACGACATTGATGAGTTGTTAGTCAACTCGAATAGGATGACTTGAAATAGTTGGAAGTAGAAGTACATATCATTTGCTATTCAAAAATAGGCTTTCCAGGAAGGTATTATTACGTTGTCAATATGAGGATATAGCGATTATTGCTCAAGGGAGTGTGTCATTTAACTTTTACGAATTAATTGATTTTTTTATTACCTGAGCGAGAGCGATGGTTATACACATATTTTCTCGAGTTTAACAATTCGTATGGCACACATTTGACTGTAATAATTTCTTAATTGTCTATTTTATTCCATTTGAATCGAATAAAAATAGGAAGACTTTTCTTGGTATTGCAAACTATAATGATCAATTGTTAAATAATTTCTCCGGTGAAGAAATAAGGGAAATCGCTCTGAAATGATATTTTTTAGGCAAACGTGATATGGACTATCACAAATATTTAAACGGTTAGTTTCGACGGTATGGGTAATACTATTCATTATTACAGCGTGGTGAAAATGTATAGAAATACATTCTACCCATTTTTTACCTTGTCCTCAACGGTATAGAAAACTGTGCAACGAAGCAGCGACATCAATTGTGATCACAAGTTATGCCCCTTACCAGCTGCTTACAGAAAGCCAATGAAATCACCGTTTACATTCGGTACTGCAGAAGCGATGATTGTAAACTTGCTATTTTTTAGAAACATACGTTGGGTAAACGTTTCTTCCTGTACATTGTAATACTCGTCGTATAGTTTTTAAATCAATGAAAAAATATGATCATAAACATACTATTTAAGAAAAACGACCAAATGGAGTCAGGAAGCGCTATTAGTTGATTGTTGAATTTATAACAGAGACATATGGAGTTCATATGCGAATGAGAAATATCCATGTTCAAACAAAGTTAAACGATTTTAATACAAATTGTCGTACTGAATAACAATATTTAAATTAGTATTACTTGCTTATTTGAAAATTGGAACATTTATAACAGTTAGTAAGAGTTAGGTACAGTTTATCAAATCACAATGGCCATAGTTTTTTTTATAACGTTATAAGTTAGTATTTTTGGAATGAAGTTCAGTATTAAATAATTGAGAATGTTTAATCGAAATACCATGATGCCAAACGTGTTATTTGGTATTTTATATGTCTGTTTTGACGTTTTGATTATCGATTACAAGTTTATGAAAGCTTATTGCATCAATTGACAGCTTTCACAAGTACTCGACTGTCCAAAATACTGTCAAAAAGTGTGCTACAGTTTGTGACCCAGAATTAGCTGATTATTGCACGAATTTGAAAAGGTGTTTTCCAGACTTAATATAGATCAAGTCTATTACATTCAAGCGCGAACGCATTGAATTTGTGGTCTACTCGGACAATTTCATTATGATGAGGATTGTAGTACAAGATTTGAGACGGTAAACTACATGCTTGAAACTATTTTCGTTTAGTAGGCCTATGCGGCAATGTATCACTGCAAACGCCTTTGTTGTTGACATCGGAAGTTAATTTTGCAAGCTGTCTTCTGATTGGCCTATCCGATTAGCCTGCAGTACAGTAAAATCTTAGCACAGGAAATGCGAGATTGAAGTCAGGGGCGGAGATAGAAGATTTTGAAATCTTTTCGTTACGCCCGTGACGTTGTGAAAATGACAGCGTGGGGGATTAAATAGTACGTCCATTGAGATCTTTTCAGCTTTCATATTCAATAAGAATACGAACAAACACAACATAAACATGACAGAGCGAATGGCATACATATTAATATGACCATCAAAAGTACAACACTTACACATAAACTATAATTCGCTGTCTATTACAAATGCGATTGCATGTGATATTGATTACATTTGAACAATAACAATTTACATTCCTAATCTGATAACACTGATCTATTCTTGAAGTATGGTGCTAATTATTATAACATTACATAAGATATCTTCACAATAATAAGACACAGTAAAGGTTGTCGTGACACCGATATACGGAATTAAATCCAGGGCTGCAGCTAAAGGTTGATTTGTGTTCATCTATTCTCCTTTCTCCAAATGGATGTCTTATTACATATTACTCTAACACATGATTGTTGTGTTGTATCTCTTAAAACGACAATACGAAAATAAAACCCCTACATGTAAGTTTAGTAAGGTATAACTGGTTTCGTAACCTTTCAAGAAAAAGTGCTACCAATTACCTTTGACTTTCAAGCGTGATTCGACCTTTTCAACACCTGTAAACAATTTATGCTAAGGTATTTAGACACAGTAAGATCAACTAGCAACCTTAACACATGTTGGTAATCGGTAGCTTTCACAGCACCTGTATACAGTATGTTTCCAGCAGTGTATGTGTATAAAGGATTCCTCAAATATTAACAATTCGTGTTGTGAATGGTTGTGAACTATGTCCATCTAATTTGCAGAGAAGTCACTCAACACTAACCAGCTTTCTTAGAGACACTCTTTAACGTAGCAATGTAACAGTGATGAAAATATTGCCTCTTACATCTTGTAATTTGTAGACTTAATATGACATTGTGCTCTTTTTAGCTAATTGAATTATATAACATAATGATCTTAACAAAAGAGAAGTAGATGAAAAAGTATTCCCCTTAGAAGCCAAGCCCCTTTTCTCTGGAACAATCTCAGGATGCCTAAGACCATAATTTTACCAGTGTACAATGCCACAGAATCCCTTCCAGATGTATTTAATGCGTTAAATAAATCAATTATTATTATATGCTGTAAGCATAGTTATATTAACATGTGTACATAGACTAGACGTTATCACTATAGCAATTGTACGGTAGGTTAGCGATTTATAAGTGTATGATCGTCTAAAACTGACTTGCTCAATGTATATTTATCACTTGATATCCTGCCCAGACAACGGTTGGCTACACAAAATGATCTATTTAGTAAGGAAATGTCCGGATATTAAAGACAGTCTTGTATTGTTAATGTTTGGGACATAAACCACAGACAGGGATACATTTCCCAGGAGTTTTGGAATGGTGATATTGTCTTGGATATGTACAATTTGCTTAACCGGTATTGCACTTTAGTCCATAATACTTTGCAAATAGTTACCGAATAATGCGCGAAAGAAAGAACCACAGTAACAAAAAATAAATTAAGAGAACTTTCATCCAGACAAATTGTGAATTCACTGTAAATATAAGATACTATACATTTTGGGTGAGAAAATGTATCACGCAGCTGGAATTTCAGAAATCTGATGAGTACATGTTATGCATGATTCATGTGACCTCTAACCTTTTATCATCATTAGGCATTCCCCTCTATGCCCTTCATGTTTAAGAGTAGAAATTGATAACGTGTAGTAATTTGGTAAAATACTAAAATCATAACGTCATTATTTCAAACTCAGAGTTCTGGCACCCTAGTCAAATGTTACTTATTATATATGCACCAATCTATTGGATGTTCTAGCTTCAGACCACCTTGAATTATACATCTGTTACATGACTATAAAGCTTTAAAACTATGTGGGAAGAAATAGGAAAATGGTTATTAGAGACAACTGGATGTAATATAAACTTCTCTAGAAAAAACATCCTCCTTGGGTATTGCGAAAAGTGAAACTATGTACTGAACTTGATAATAATAGTCGTAAAATACAATATATTCAAAATGAAACAAAATGCAAATATGACAGCTTCATAAAAATCTGGGTGATCTGTCAAAATCTTTTCTCGGTTACCTGTTGTTCTGTTGTACATAACCTATTCCATGTATCTGTCCACTTCGTGTATAAACATATAAATGCTTGTTAATCAAATCCTGTGTACATCTATTATATCATATTATGCACTAATGTTAAAATTGAAATGTTTCTTCTAATGAGTTTTCATGTATGGAGTTTCAAAAATAGAAAAAAAATATTTTAAAAAATAATGAATGTGCTCAATTAAGAAAGCATGTCCAATCGTAATCAGATTGAAAGGTGAATGTGTCTGGCAGAGTGTGGTCTGTGTATATTAGAGTAATAAACAACTTTTTCGGATCATTTTTATGATATATACATCACTAAGAAAACGGTAATGCAAACTGTCATTTCGCACATAAGATTATTCTGGTGCAAATGGTATTAGTAACATTATCATAGAACATCCTGTACAGTTTCCACGGGGATAACGGGTGTAACTGGTTGACTGCATTGCTTACAAAATCAGACATTCACAATTTAGTGTATCGTTTAAAAATTCTACTGGCTGAGATCTAGCAGTTATATCATTTTTTCAGTTGCATGTATCATGGGAGATAAAATAACAACTTTTAAAAACAAGTTTTATATATTATGTTTAGTTTTACTAAAAGAGTTTTAAATGCCTCGGTCTCTTATCATAGGTTCAGACATTTACATTATATGTCATGTCTGTCATTTTTATGGGATATCGGTTCATCTGATACCCCAATCATTTCTTGATAATAATACTGTAAAGAGAAATTTTATTTGTGTTGTGAATATAAACGGGAAGACGATATATGATACGATAGTCATTATAAACCAGGAAACCAGATACAATAAAACAGTAAATTTATTGGCATAATCATGATATTGGATACACGATATAATGTGATGTGGAGATAGTGGACGCGAGTATCTAAGTTCAAAATACGTCATGAAAACTTTTAGAAAAATATGGTTTTCCTCCATCTCAGTTGTTTTTATAATCTAAACTTCCAGATATATTTGTTATTCATATTTGCCTTGCTTTTGTATTGTAAACTAATCCGATATATAAAACATTGCTTTTTTATATTTTATTCTTCTATACCAATAACACAATGTGAAAACTTTATACCAGTCAACCACATTATGAAGTTTTGTTAAAAAAACGTTACAGGGGACATAATGAACGCCTTGACAAGAACTTCTCTAACAACACATTGTCTTCATTGGATCCTTAACATTGAAAACGTATGTAAACATGACATTTACCAGGTGATGGTGACTGAATACTTGAAATATATTGACCAATTCACACTTTAGAAGTTATTGGCCGCAATATCCTCTGAATTTCAAAATTTATTACACACCACTACTTCCCATATTCCCATCCATTCAGTGACTAGTTCTGTTATCCGGTACCTGTTTTACATAATTTTCAACATTATTGTGTAGATATGTGAGCATCAACATCGTTTGATGATTTGAAATGTTTATTGAAACGTACAAACAAAACATTTTCTCCATCTTATTATGTTACACATATTATTATATTTATAAAGTTCTCGTCTTTAACTTCTAGAGGAAATATCAGTTCTACTAAGGCCAAGACTAAGTTTTTAATTTTTTGGAGAATTCAACTCGTAGAATTATATCCCATGAACCTCCACAAGTTACCAATACACTCGGGCAGGAATCGATACAGTTCTAATTGAAACTACCACTGATCCATCCAAGCTGCAACGTTTTCAAGGATTTCAAGCTTTCAGCAGTGGTGACGACAAAGAGGAATTGTTAGTCAAGCAGAGGGCGATAACTTGAAGTCGATGTGATAAAGAGGTCCATCTTCCTGCTTATTGAAGCATGAGCTTTCCTGGAAGACGCTATTATAGCTATACATCAAGGCAAGGCTACATTATGATTTGAGAGTAAAGATTTAGGCTGCAATATCAACCATAGGAACCACTATTATACATTTCACGTTTAAACTAGGTCATATACACGGAAGATAGATTACCCTTTTGAATAGAAATTTGTTTCTTTAAAATGTGGCAAAGTGGAATCCGTTTAAAAAATATATTCTTTTTCCTGACAATTCTACTGCAAGATGCAAAAATATCAAGAACAAGAACCCAAAAATGAATTGTTATTTTAAACACATTTAAAAAAATGTATAAATAAATGTAATGTTGATAATCTATTAACATTATTTAAGAACGAGATGATCTTTATGCATTGCATGAAACCTCATCCACATATCAACATTAGAGGTGACTAACAATGTCTTCGTATGTTTCTCATTTCTCACATCCTCTTCGGTTATCATTAGTGTTGTTCAGATGTTATTTCATGTAGTTTAAAAAAACCCAGCGAGAGTGCTCAAAAGGAAAATAAGACAATTTGTCATCTGACAATTCAGAATGATTTGATGTTATGATATAAGTTTATTTTGTGTCATAATGACTTTTCTTAAGACAATAATTTATGTGAAATTCAGCTCGTAAATATAAAAGAATATTAATTCACCAGGATGACAGAAGGTTTTAGGGATGTATATGGTTCTGTTTCTGGTCATAAAACGATTGGCAAGCTGTCGATATCAGAAACAAGCTAGGTTTGTTAAACACTGATACCTCCGGAAATAAGCATTTAACATATCAAAGTTTTCACAAAAACATGCTAGCTCATGTGAATCATCAGGTTAAGTATCAAAGACCAAGGCCCATCACAAGTTCAATGAAAATTTGTTGCAATAGAAAAAGTTTTCAGAAAAAAATGACACCTGACACAAGATAACAGATTATTGGGACAGGCGGACGGACAGATATTCAAACAGTCAGATGAAGCAATATATCTTCGGAATCCCGATTTGGGAGCATAACAAGTTATGTTGAATATTAAGGTATTAGTATTAGTATTATGCCAATAAGACTTTTTATGTAGTTTTTACTCACTTTTCTATTGATATTCGAATTATTAATTGAACATTATTTGATAACGGCGGATTATTTAGGGTGAGTTTAAAAAAGTAAGATTTGTTATTGATTTCCACAATCTTCCAAGTTTAATGCAAATGAAATGAGCATAATTTAGGTAACCTTGAACACCTTGAATTCATCTACTATTGGTAGACATTCGGTTGTCAATAATTGCCATAACAACCTCTGTATCTCTAATAGAAATAATTGAAATAAGGCATATACTTTATTTTTATATGTGTGATATTAGATATAAGTAAATGCAGTTTTGTACGTGATGTGTAGTCACTTACTAAAAGATACAGGTATATAAACGAGCCAATGTATACCCTAAGTAGAGTATTTTCAAATGTATGTTAAGATGTGGCAACAGTTAGGGGAGAGCGGGGATAGTTCGGACGATTTTCAGACAAATCTCTCCGGACTATTAAATACTTAAAACAGTAAAACATTTATCACTGTGGCACTAGGATGCTTCCGTACTACGTAACAACCAGACAGGAGAGATTATACGAGAATGAAACTGTCCACACATGAGGCAACATCCTATTCCTCAAAATACTTATTTTCTGATAGTCAAAAGTTACACGGGATTTAGTAAAAAACGAAAATCGTCTTAGCTGATCAAACTTCACGCTTGCCCAACGTTTTGCGAATATGGCATGGCTATTGACATGGTAATTGACGTGGCGCGAGTTTCCCCAACCAATGAAAACTTCTGTTACATTTTCGGTTTGGGAGTAAGCGGGGGTGTCCGAACCCTCCCGCTGTCAGAACCATCCCCGCTCTCCCCTACACATTGGCATTCAAGTCAGATTCCAAATATGAATATATATATATATATATATATTTCTGTAAAAGGTGCCTGTTTTAGGGAAACTTGAAACCTGTATATGATCACGGACCATTTGTCATGAAACCACAGAAGATCTACGTCATATTACAGTTGGTTTACTTCCGCTCCAATGGTAAGTGATTTCACAAAATGTAATTAATAACATAATAAGCCTTGGGAGGTTTTAATGTTTCCGCTGTATCATAGCATATTCATGTACTCAGATTCCACAATTAACTTAAATTCTAACAAGCAGACAGAGTCGGCCATATCCCCCGCCTTTTGGAAAATATATTGAAGAATAGTTGTTGAATAACAGTGGCTATGAACCTTTTTTCAACTAACCAGTGCCCAGTTATAAGCAAACTATATTGGTCATATAATCTTACTCTCCTGCAGATTGTAACATTTCAACTTGAGCCCAAAGTATCTTACATAATTGAATGAGATGAGTTTCTAACTTCAGAACATACACCATAGTTCTTACCATGAGAATCTAGTGAAAGGTGGCCCAGACAATGTGATGGTTTGAGTAAGGCACTGGGAATGAATGTAAATAATAGTGATAAAAAAAATGTTGTTTGAAAGGGAGTCTTGCAGTTATACACAGTATTTAAATCATGATCATCCTGCTAAATCAGGTTATTTGTATCAGTATTAGGCTCGTACAATCTCCTTATAGCCTGATGTAGCAGGATGGATGATGATATGTTTCATGTGTTGGCTCATCAGGGCAGGGATGCCACTCCTTGTAAGGTTTGTAACATATCAAAACAACCATAGCCTACCCAATATAAGGTTTATTGCAACTGATGGTTATCGTTTGCTGTTGATCAAGATGAAAATAGGTTTTTTGGATTGTGGGCAAACCCAAAGAGCTTGCACACAAAATTTCAGCTCCTTAGACCAAGTGGTTCTGGTGAAGAAGACAAAATGCGATGGACGGATGGACAGATGGACGGACGCCGGACCATGCCATAAGCCCATCCGGCCTTTCAGGTCAGATGAGCTAAAACAAACATCCATGGCAGTTTTTGAGTTCTGCTACGGAAATGAATTATTGAGTTATGCATCCATGAAATGGTAAAAATTTAAAACAAATTAAAAATTGTGAAGAACTTGAAAACCCCAAAAGTCATATCTACACATGATGATTGTTCCACACACCAAGTTTCGTTGAGATATGTCTTATAGTTTTCGATTTCTGCTCCGGAAACGCAATTCTAAGTTACGTTTCCATGGAAACAATTAATGTTTATAATCCGTGTCAAATGACATTTCATGGATATATTCAGTTTCCGAACTTAAGAGCAAACATTCAAAATATATATGTGTATGTGTAAGTGTTTGGAAATGGTGTGCATTCTTCATGGTATTGTTATCTAAAATCGTGTGTGAGTGACAATTCCAATTGAATATGCAAAAAATATATATGAGTTTTTGTTTTTCAAAAAGTGCTTATTTCAATATTGTTTGCTCAGAACAGTCATTGATTTTCAAAATGTAAATTTGCTATACATTTCCGTATGTTATTATGTATCTGTAAGGATTCTGAATTCATTAATTGATAGTGAGTGCTTCATTTAGGTTTACCAAATCGGTTAAGAATATTATAATTTGCCGATGGAAGTATTATAATTAATGCCGATAACTCTTTAGATCGTTCATTGACCATCACATTTCCTTCAATTTTAGAATAAAAGACATAAAATATCCTTCTATTTTGAAAAAAAAAACTAATTCTAAAATAGTCTAGTTCATCGTCCCATCTCTCCTTAAACCATTTTAGTTTTACAGGTACAAGGGACTGGGCAAACAGCGTTTCACCTATATAAATGTTATTTAAACATTATGCGAGAAACATCGTTTAACAGATTTCCATCAAAACACAAAGACATTTCTTGGCAGGTTGAATGTATTAATGTGAAATAAACCGATGCTTCATGTGCTTTAAATATAGAAAGATAAGATTAGATGCAAAGTTCTTTTTAAAAATTATAACCAACAAACGGTACATATATAACAACTCATGGGGACATGTGCAATTTTCATTCAAAATATGTATTATAAATTGATAGGCATTGTCAACGGAAGTACTTAATGTAGCTGCAACCTTTGTCCAAGCTATTTTAGTATGCTCATTTAATTAACCTTACATGTGATCTTTTGAGAATTTTGCGTAAAAACTATTATACAAGTCATGAGGATCCAGAACGTAAGTATACTATGCACGTTCACATGTAACCCAAATGATCAGACTGTTTCGATGTCACTCGATTGAAGATACTACCGATACATCCAAGCTGTAAAACGTCTCAAAGAATTCAAGTCTGAAGCAGTAATCTGACAAAGAGGAATTGTTAGAGAAGCAGAGGACGATATCTTGAAGAAGATGGATAAAGAGACTCATCATCCTGTCTATCCAAGCATACGTTTTGTAGGAACAAATTATCATAGTTTCACGTGGCAAGGATACTCGATGTTAAAAAAAGCATTTGCAGTGATGTTATGTTCAGTGATACGACTTATTTTAAGTAAAGAAATAACTTTTGTTTTACATTTTGGTTATCGAAATAATGTTAGCTATTTCACTGAAGGTTATTTCTAATCAAAAGCTGTGAATGTAGTTATTTAAAAAAATAATTGTGATGGTGTTCATTTGTTTTTCAACAATGAATGCAAATGAGGATTGTATTGTATATTAACTACAAAATCGGTAATCCGTGAAAGACATGTGAAGGCAATCAAAGAAAAATGTTATTGGAAAATTGAATTATAATAATATCAATCGCCAAATACAAACACAAATACAGTTATAATTGTATGAAATTTATCGCAAACACTAATGGAAGTTCCAATTGCACAGATTAATGTGTACTGGTACAAATGATACTGGTATGATTGTCATTATTGTGGGCATACAAGAGGATCAAACAAAATATAATTGGTGGATATAGTCGGACATTCACCAACTCATAACGTCCTAGTGTATCATTCTAAAAAGAATTTACTGGTCGAGTTCTAGCAATAGATGTATTGTTTTCAGTTCTATGTATAATTATAAAGATAAAATAACAACTCATTAGTACTTTAAAGCATGTCTAGCTTGACTTTCTTTTCATGACTAAAATATAACTTGGTCTTTTATCAAAGCAAATACATTATATGATTATTCTGTCATGTTCATGAGTTACTCCTCCATTTCATATCCAAATCAATTCACGATAGCACGACTATAATGAGAGAGTTCAATTGTGTTGTAAAGATAAAAGAGGAAACGATATATGATACGATAGTCATTCTAAACTATAATAAAAGTGTGAGTTAATTGGCACAATTATGGGTAATATTGGACACATGATCTTTACAAAACATCATGAAATTAGTAGTTTTGGAAATATAAGATTTCTTGTTTTTTCTTAAGAACAGATGATTCGTTATTCATATTCACCTTGACTTAAGGATTCTAACTTCATCCATTATATACACAATTGCTTTTTATTCTTCTGTACCATTACAAAGAGAATGCGATTATTGTCAACAATACCCTGTGAAGTTCAAAAGTTCTGACAGAAAAGATCATGGACACTGCCCCTCCCAACCTTCCCATCCGTTAGTAACAATAACTTATTTTACTGGCATGCATTCCGCACAGTTAACATACATTCTACCATGACTTTGCTGGATACTCGATTTTCATTGGTCCTCCAGAAAAATCAAACGTATTCAATTCTAGATTGATCCTTCTTTCATATTAGCGCCGCTTCACCGCATATTCATTCATGCCAAGTGACGTCACAGTCAATCAGAACACACAGCTGATTCTACAGTTTGTATTCACTTTGGACATAAAAAGGACTGACACTTGATCAAACGCAGCTTGTCTGTAGAGTTTTTAAGATTCATATTACATGGTAGATTAGCAAGACAAACTGTGTCAGTATCAATAACTATCTAAATAGTGACACATAATGCAGTTGAGAAGGCAAGCAAACGCAATATTAGTCACTTCCGGTTCTGAAAACCGAGCGTAACGTTTTGATGCAAAATTAGAAATTCATATATCTCATATCATCTGCACACCTACGTCGAATGTGCATTCCTTAACAGAATGAGATTACCCACACCTGGGACACTTCATTTTAATAAGTACAAGTCCTCAAGCTCTTCATATACAGCTTCTAGCAAACGGTAGCCATTTTGAATGTTGCTTATGAATTCAGGAAAAACGAATCCTGATTGTATGAACGTGAAGGTTGGGTGAATAATGAGTAAATTTGATGGGTTTTGTTTGAATTTTAAATTTACTTGCTATTAATCCAGTATAACATGTCTCTCAATTCAAACACAGTAAATAAACTCATCGGTAAAGGAACCTTTTCACTTTAAAAATAAGATTTTGCAATGTATATAGACTGTTATAAATTTTGATTTCTGGTACCATATTCTCATGTCTAACTATAATGAGAATTATAGCCTGCAATAAGTGTTAACTGGAAACACTGAGTTAATTTAGAACAAATAATAATTTAAAAAATGGGACAAGAAACCGAACATCAGGTTATATGTCGTCGTAGAATAAATTATATTCATTCTCTGACAGTACCCAATTTTGTTCTCTTTTTCTCAATTGACAACAAAAGATTCTGCAAAACATTCAATTTTTAAACTTTCTTTCATTCAATTATTTATTTGAAATTTAATAAATAAGTTCCATTTTAGAGGCAATGCGAAATCTACGTATTGTATTATACAATTATTTTTTTATTTCGAGCAGAAATGACTTTTACTTTCAGCATAGCCGGTAGCATAGAAAATCAACCACATTCAACGTATTGTTGAATGTAACTTCTTCGAATTGAGGAGAGGAATCCTCAAGCAATCATTTCAAAGATGAGGTAACAGATAGAGTTTGACTAGCCAAACTAAACCTATTTGTCTTCTCACTTTCTATTCCTTGGAATAACTGCCCTAAATATTATTCCAGTAGTTATTCATATATCCTGAGAATATAGATATGTTCATTAATGACACCATATATGAACTACCCCGTTTTGAGTACAAATATTAATTATTAAAGAGCAATGGTGGCTTTATAAAGTGGTTGGAAAATGATTCGTGTCATTACTGTATATTGATAATAATACATATCATATCTGTCTCGTATTGCCTTTTTATGAGCGACAAAAGGTGGAAATAAGTTTCTTTTGTCGATGAGTTTAAAACATCCATCTTCAAGAACTGCTATTGCTGTCAAGTACATGCTTTACATAATTTCCAACAGGAGTGTACATGTGTAGATATGTTAGCATGGACTGAATTCAATTCTGTTACACACACACAAACACACACACACATACATGTATAAGGAATTATAAAGGAAAAATATAGTCGCAAGCGACGACAAGCGGATTCTGCGCATAAATAGATTAAATGTAATGAATGAAGCCATCCTTCTGATGTAATTGCGAAACATTTGCATGTCTCTAGCTTGTCTGTAGGATTATTGAGACCCAAAGTTTACAGTTAAAATCGAACAATTGTGTGACAATATACAATAGTGTGAGCGTGTACTTACGTAAATGAATGGACCGGAAGTGGTTGTTTCAGACCTATTTTCGAAAGGGAGCAATTGGTGTACTGGTTAGGTAGAATATGATTTGATAATAATGTTTGAATAAAAAGAAAAGAGTAGGAATAGAATTGAAATAGTTTAGGAATGCAAGGACAATGAAGATGTAGAACAGGGCTTCATAAAGTGTTAGAAACGGCAGAATAAATGTCTCTGGATACGAGACAATGATGTCTCAAATCCGTTACCCTTAGCTGTTTTTAGAATACGCATTCCATGGTTACAATAGGTATACTGTGTGAAAGACTTGCTTAAAACGAGCGTAGTGTCATTGATGAGTTTGTTGATCAATTGCCACATGCGTAATATGCGGGGCGCAGGAAAATATCATCTTGCCTTATTTGGACGTAGCTTACTATGACAATAGTAAAATCTTGTTTATGAATGAATGAAGTGTTGATTCGTTGACTCGTGCTACGTTCCTTAATAGTTCTCTCGTATGTAAAGATAACAAATTGCATACCAATGTCTGTGTGCATTACACTCAATGTGAATCATATAAACTATTTGAAGAACCGAAACTACAGTCCGATTTACATGCACAGATCTGTCAAGCATAATCAACCTAGATTTGTCTTTTTCTTTGGCTGATAGATGTGCGTTAATCGTGATGCAGTTTCTGGTTTTCGACCAGAACTACTTTTACATATATATCGTCGACTGTCTTCAAATTGGTATTTTCGTCAACATTCAGTACTTCTACATACAATAGCACCATATATAACAGACCTGACCCCCAACAACACCATGTGAGCCAAAACGAAAGTGTGAATTTTCTGTTCACACATCAAAATAAAAGTCAAATTTGATGAACTTCTATTTAAAACTCATTAGTCATATAAATTATCGTGCTAATGGCCCTTTTTCCAGTTAGGTAGTGTGGGTAGTGAGGTAGTGTTGTACGGCAGTCTGCATGGTCACAGCATCGTAGGGTGGTCAAGGGGGAGTAACTCTTCCATATGACGCTTCAATAAAATCCTCATCATATCCAACTTGTTCACATGTTATTTAATGTTATTTGTTATTCCCCAATGCTTCAGCGGCATATAAATCTAAGTTGTATCGCTTAGATGCAAATATCTTTAAAGTGGTGTAACGATTTGTTTAAGTATAGGCCTATATAAATGTACCATATTTTGTTATTTCCTTACATTCCACCTGATGAAGGAGTGAGTATGTACTCCGAAACGTCGTGTATTTTCACATTAAAGAAGTTGTTATCCAGAAAATATTCCTGTTCTTAAGTATAGGCCTATAAGCGAAATAATTATGATTCTCCCATTTATAATGAACCTATGCCAGGAGTACAACAACTACCCGTATGGAATGTACCATTCACTCAACCAGTACAGACAAATCCATTTGGCATACGAAGTCTGACTTGGAAGACATAGACCAACGTGTACATGAAGACACTACATCCTCATCCCACCTGCCATCGGGAACCACCCCCATTGACAATGTGTAGTCTACAACGCAGACAAAACATTACTGCCTGATTTAACCCTTGCGGTATTTCCCTCACTTTGTTGTGCCAAGATAGTGAATCGCTGTACCAGAAATGCAAAGCGGGCCTGGATTTCTAAACACAGATTTCTTAAGTAAATACTGCAAGGCCTAAATCATCCAGTAATGAAGACTGGCAAGAGTTATTCCTTGCATTGGGAAGTTGGATTTTGTATGTATTGCTGTAATTTAGGGGAAGATTTATGTAGACATGTACCCTAAAAACTGAGAATTTTTTTAACTTATTGGACCAAAATCTCATTAAAGAAGTCGAAAATCCAAAATCGGCAAACGTACCAAAATATTTCATGACATCATCTTATTGGTTACATGTAAAGAAATATTCAAAAATACAACCAAAAAAAGTAGCCAGTACACTAAAGTTGACAGTGTTGCCAATATGAATTTTTTGGATGAATAAAAGTTCAAAAACAAGTCAAAACAATTTAACATACAAAACAAAATAAGTTTTGAACATTTGAAATTATATTTAAGTCAAAAAAGTTTTTTACTGGTAGACTTGAACTCAGTCCACTGGAATACAAATCCAACGGCTTACCATGGGACTACGGGTGCTCTTGTTATTGTTGGGGGAAATTAGTGATTATATTTTATACATCTATGAGACACTGTTTTGTTCCGATAATATTTATCGAAATTAAGGGAATTTATGTAGCACTTGTTGATATTTTGTCCAAGATAATTTCTTTGCTCTTGGGAGAATCATTATGCATTGATGCAATTACTGACACCCCCAGCAAAACAATGCATGTCAAAACGAAAGTAGGAATTTCCTCTGTTTACACATCAAAATGAAATGGACTCCATTGTCTCTGAATTGCTTACGGGTTGAAGTAAAAGTTCGTAGCTATGTCCAATGCCTCTACAATAGAAATTACCTAAAATCAAATTATGAGTGGTCTATTGTCTAGTTACGCTACAATAAAATCTTCATCAAGTCAGTTCAAATCAAACTTATTAAAATATTCAAAATTACCATACTTTGAAAGGTGATTGTGAAACAAGTATTAGGAGTTTACTCAAAATATAACACATTTGTTATTCTCGAATGCTTCAGCTGCATATAAATCTAAGATGCATCTGTCTTTAAAGTGGTGTTTCCGCAAAAGTGCATGATAAAAAAAGGTAAAAATTCAATATGGCGTCGAAACCACGTGACCTACGACTTCGCAATGGTAACATATTTTGCTTGTCTAGTTATTAAACAAGTTGCGAGTCTCTAGTATGTCACTGGGATTATTTAGACCCAAATTTAACATGTCAAAATCAGACAAATTTTAAGAAAATCAAAATGGCGGCTAAACCACGTGACCTACGAATTGGTCATGATTTACTTTTTTGCTTGTATTTTTCTTGCGCATCTTTTGCAAAAAGTTTCAAGTCTCTAAATGGGTTAAAAAAAATTCCCATGTTAAAAGTTTTTCTTTATTATGACCGGAAATGACTGTACGCGAGCGATTTTATTATTGATTCATAACGGCCATAGTCCTGTCTTACTCTCCTGAAAAAATCTTTCAATTCGGTGGGTAGGTTTTCGAATTATCTCCCTTTGAAGTTTGCGATTTTCAAAAATTGTTGGACTTTGAAAGGTCTCTGTGAAAAAAGTATAAGGAGTTCGCTAATGCTTTGGAGTATCGTTTAATCACCAACTCTTTAGCTAAACATATATGCAAGTTTGAGCTCTTAGATGCTAGTATCTTCAGAGGAGAAGATTGCCAAAGGTGCATGGGGTCGGAAAATTGTAAAATGTGTCTAAAATCAAAATGGCGGAAAAACCACATGATTTACGAATTTGCCATGATTTTACTTTTTTGCTCGCATGGTCATTGCGCATCTTTTGCAAAAAATTCCAAGTGTCTAAGTGCATTTTGAAAATTTTTCCCATGTTAAAAATCGAAATTTGGATTCGAACTGGACCTTTAGTGGGACATTTGATTGGGCCCAAAAGCTTAAGGTGCCGTGTGCTTAGTAAGAGCTGTCAGACTGCAAAGTGTGGTTGAATTATCTGCAGTCGTTTTGGCTGAATCGCTGCCACAAGATCGGTGCAAATAATAAAAAAAACACGCCAATAACAATTAGGATTCTGCCCCAAAGGGCAGAATCCTTAATAAAGACTCCTTGAATGATAATATTCAATGTCTGTTCACAAGTAGCCAATGCACAAGTAACCAATACACTCAGGCCGGAATTGTTACAGTTCTAATTGAAACTACCAGTGATCCATCCAAGCTGCAACGTTTTCAAGGATTTCAAGCTTTCAGCAGTGGTGACGACAAAGAGGAAATGTTAGTTAAGTAGGGGGCGATAACTTGAAGTCGATGTAATAAAGAGGCCCATCTTCCTGCTCATTGAAGCATAAGCTTTCTTGGTAGAAGCTATTAAATCTCTACATCAAGGCTAGGATACATGGTGGTTTGAGGGTTAAGATTTAGGCTGGTATCAACTATATGTAGAAACCACCAACATATACAAGCAGCTAATTTTTGTAGAGATACAAACTTGCTAAAAAAAAAATGGCAGATAAATACTTCAACAAACCGAGAGCTTCAGTAACAGCCGTACAACTGTATTAGGACAACCAACGTAGGTTGTCAAACTTAACCAATTCATCTGAAAAAAGACTTGCCTCTCAAATCTTCCATTAAGACATTTAATAGATAATTAATGAAAATCAATGAAATCCAAATATCATTTATAATATTTCGAAAACCTCGATATTGAATGCATATTTTCTAATACATTTCAAAGGAAGGTGAATTCAAATCAAAATACATTTCTCAGCATGTATTTTTAAAATAATAATAATAATGAAATAAAACATAATGTACTCCGAAACTAATGCTTTCAGTGTCCAGGTACCAAATAAGCCAGCTAGGTGGACAGAGTGCACATGACTGAAAACATGTATTTGTCAAAATGCTAACTCCATCGTCTATGATTACAGGACAGCTTGATAACAATGAGAGTGATTTTGGCATGTTCAGTTATTGTAAACTATGTTTCATAAAACTCTTTTGACATTGCACAAAACCTTATTTCATGTATCACAATTAGAGTTGCCTAACAGTATCTTCTGATGTTTCTCATTTCTTACATCCTCTTCAGTTATCATCAGTGTTGTTCAGATGTTATAAAATGTAGTTTAATGAAACCCAGAGTGAGTACTGTACAAGATAAAGAAAACATTCCCGTTTGTCGTCTGACAATTGAAACGCACCATCCGTGAAGTTGATGTTATGTTACCATCCAGTTTAATTGTGCTACAATGATTTCTCTAATGAAAATAATATATGTTAAATTCGGCTAAAATAATATAATAATATAGTTTCCATAAGGTGGTGGAAGGCTAAGGGATATATAGTTTTCTGTTTCAGATCACAATAGCATTGACAGATCAGAAAACAATTTTTGAACGTTTGTTTAACACTGATTCCCCTGAAATAAGCATTTAACATATCAAAGTTTTCACAAAATACTATTACAATGTACAGTGTAGCTCATGTGAATCATCTGGTTTAGTATCAAAGGGCAAGGCCCATCACTGGTCAATCAAAAGTTATGGCAATGATAAAAGTTTTCACAATTTATTCCCCGAGAAAGCTTACAGGTTGTTTACAAACAGACAGACAGACAGTGAGACAGTCATGTGAAGGGTTATATTTGTCATAGAGCTAACTGAAATATATATCACTACTTTAGAGAAAAGATCAGGGCATATATTTTATTTTTGTAACTTTGGTAATAGTGCATAAGTAAAGGTAGTTTATGAACATTTTGTGTAGTCGCTTATGAATACGTATATAAATATAAGCGAAATTACTTAAACCTAAACTGTAAAGTATGTACTTGTAGAACTCGGTGAATTATGTTATCTGTACATGCATGTCGACAGAAAATGGCAATGTGTTGAACTCATTTAAATATTGAGTAGCTGAGTTATCGACAATGGTACTTGTAGTTTATCTAAAAGTAATAGGTAAAACTGTGATGACCATATCCCTTATGCTTTTACGTCAGTACTGTCGTGACTGTTATCATTCTCGTTCCTTACCAATGTGGCATCTATTACAAGTTGGCATTCCGGTCAGCACCCAAATCATTATATTTCTGTTAAGGAGAGATGGGACGATGAACACATTTTAAAATATTTTAGAATTTGCTTATTTATTATCAAAAAAGCAAGTTTATTATGTCTATTACACGAAAATGAAAGAACATTTTGGGATCACCGAATATATTTATTTCTTAAGAAATTCAAGGAAAGATTGATTGACTGTGCTAAACAAGACTGGCATGCAGAACTTACAGAAATATATTCTACCTTAAAATCATCATTTACCCCAGAACTGTCCATATATGATCTAATAACATAAAATACAGGAAAGCACTGCTAATTTTCCGAAGCTCTTATAATCATCTAGGTATACAATGCATTAGAAAAGGGTTTTTTTATGATTATTAGCAAGCTCGCTCAGTTCACTGAAGTTTGAATCCCGCTTTGACATCGTTCATTTTCAAGTGCCAACACACAAACTGACATTCAATTCTAAAGTAAACTATACATTGCCCAGCATGTTTACATGAACACTATATACTTGAAGGTGTACTTGTCTGTGTCTTGTGTCAAAGTTAAAACAAATACCTTTTGTTAATAAGTTGGCATTTTATACCAGTCATATGATACTGGTCATTGCATATAATTAATTAAGTCAGATGACAGTCATTAGCAAAACTTAAATGGTGTCGGTTTATATCTGAGACTAGATTTGGGTTTTTATACGAACATAGTTCTACGGTGATAATCACATGTACTGTGATACACATATTATGGGCCATCGCTGGTTCAATCCTAGCATTATTGGTGACAAGTTCTCACCTGGAAACGAATTTTCTTTCACGATACACTGGAGCATCAATTATGTTAAATATTATGTGAGAAAAGTTCATGAATACTTCCCGTCCTTATCCCCATCCATTAAGCGACTATAACTCATTTTACTCTCATAAAATTACGAGACAGGTCCACTTAATGCATTAGCCATTACGGCCAACATGGTTAAACAAATTTTCATAAAAAAACACAAAGTAGTTTATTTTTATGGAGGAAAGTTGAATATAAAATATGAACAGATGATTCGATAATCCATGAAACATGTGAACATATTCTCCTTAAAAAGTACATAAATTAAAAATAATAAGATTAGATTTGGTGATCAAATTTGTTACCAACAAACGATACCTAAGTACTTATGTGCAATTAGCATTCAAAATATGTATAACAAATTGAAAGCATGTTTCTGAAGAACAAAATAAACATAACCACATTTTCAATACTGCTGTTCGAGAAAGTATATGTTGATTGTCCTTGATAGAAACATTATGTGTTAAAAAGAACTCACAATTTCATACACGGGTGTATGATACTTTATTTTTCTATGTCTGTTCAAATACACTTGGGGTGTTTGAATCGTCTTTTTCAAAGTGTTTTTTCACCACAATGTTTGGTATTTAAGTGGGAATATTTTTAAAATTAGGAATTTAATTCCTAAAATATGTCATTGACATTACCAAGCTACTTGAATTTAAATTTGTTGACGCATCATTACTGTATGACGTCATAAAACAAGCCACAAATCGCTTGTTGACTCTCCTATCTCTTTCTAGCTAAGGATATTCTAAAATGACGATTTCTAAAAAAATATATTATATATTAAAAAATATGAACAGATAATGTTTTTAAAGTTAAATTTTAGTTAAGATGACTTATGAACAGATAATACAATCCTGCTTCAGTTGTATGTATCAATCGTGGATTGAACTATCTTGTATTGTGTATACAGTGGCGTTTATTTTGTTCTTTAGAATACACATGGCTGTAGCGTTACATGTAATCTTAAGAGCCTTGTCACAATATTATTATAGCTCCATTCAAGTTTTCATCAACTTAATTGTGAGGTTGCACAAGTCGTAAACATCCTGAACGTAAATATATCATGCATGTTTACAACTCAACTTATCAGACTGAATCGATACTGTTCCTATTGAAGACACTAGCATCCATTCAAGCAAGGAATTCATGCCTGAAGCAGTAAGCTGACAAAGAGAAACTGCTGGAGAAGCAGAGGACGATAACCTGAAGTAGATGGATAAAGAGACTCATCATCCTGTCTATCCAAGCATACGTTTTGTAGGAAAAAAATACTATAGTTTTACGTGGCAAGTGTACTCGATATTCCAAGCTAATTATTTGGCTGTCATAGTATGTCCACTTACAAAACTTTACAGTCAAGTAAAGACATACACATTTTCTTGTTAAGTGGATTAAATGTGTGTACAGACAATAATTATAAATATTTCACTTAACGTGTATCCCTTATATAATGGTTTGAATGTAGTTCTTGAAAATAAACTGATTTTGATGATGTTTATTTATTTTGTAATGTAATGTGATGTGTTTTGAAACCTATGCAAAAGTGTAGTTACTAATGTACCATCGTAATTGATTAAAAGTTCACTTTTCACGTGAGGGTTATTACAAGGACTGTAGCCGGTTCTCTTGCTGTGTAGCTGTGTAGCTGTGTAGCTGTGAGTTAACATTGTGTTGATTGGATTGTGACAGCAGGATATACATATGTATAAGGTACGCTGAGTAGTAAAGAATTGCCCTCAAAAACATTCAACATTGTAAATATATCATAAAAAGAATAATCATGCAATACCCGCTTTCCCTGGCATATGTTGCATATTTTAGATATCATGAAGTGTTTAAAATATGATATTTAAGAATGGAGATTAGAGGCACAAACTAGTGACTAATAACTCAAGTTTGACACAACTCCTAACAAACAATATGTCATGAACCTGTTTACCTTCTCACATGTCAAATGGTGACCTATACTTATACGGTGACCTGCTACTTATATCTACATGTCTTTCCCTAAACATATGAAAACAGTTAAAAAATCAATGGTAATCATAGAACTGCGTATTTTTAGTATACAATGACCGCAACACAGGGTATACTCATCTTATAATATTCAATGTTACCGACACCAGCATTTCTCCGTGACTTTTCATCATTTATGTAATCAATAGAAATATAAGACAATGACATGATATCACCTAATAAATGGGCACGAAAACGTACATACACTACAGAAGAAGTTGGTATCCATCTAGCAGTCTTATATTATAAGGAGAAACCATGATACCGAGGATATGGTAAGGTTGTGGACCCTGATAGGAAGGAAAAAGGTTTTATCCTCGGTATCATGGTTTCTCCATATCATCAACCGTTTTTAATTGAAAAACAGGTTTTTTACTTGTTACCGCGTTATATTGAGGATCCCTGGCGTTATATTGAGGATCCCTGGCTGATGTCAGCCTGTTAACAGCCGCGCTATATGAATTGCTTTTGTACCGCGAAATCTCATCTGCCCCGTTGGCGCAGAAGACTAAGGCGTTAGCTCAGTTACTACAGGTGATAGTGTATACGGGTTCGAGACGCACTTTCTGCAAAATATTTGCTGTTTATATTCTGTCGTAAATTTAAGATATTTTTCAAAATTAGTCTGAGTTAGTTCCTTCAGATCTTTACTTTCAAGCCGTCATCTTAGCAGATATATTAGGGTTTACAGTCATTATCATTCCTTCTAACAGTGTTTACAACTGTCTGTGTAAAACTTTGAGGGACTTACAATTTTGTAAGTCCCTCGTACAGGGTGATACGGTTTAGAAAGGTCGTTTCAAGTATCACGTTATATGGCTAGTAGGTTGATAATGGTCTTATAATTTCTACGTGCCTATCTAGTATCTTTTCCGCGGACCTAAATACAATATCAAATCTATTGTATCTAAATACAATATCAATCATTATAAAAGAAATGAAATCGAATGTCAGAACGCTTTATCAACAGTGCCTCAGTTGACTTGAAAGTTATGTCAGTATTTAAATCATGTTAACCATCATCAAAAGATATGTTATTTTAAACAATCTCGTGATATCCTACAGATTTATCACAATTAAAACTGCCTAACCAAATTATAATGCCCGTCCTCATTCAGACTATAATTCATGTGCTGATAGAACACTGAACAGAATTCATCAAACCCAAAGCGTTACTGAATGGGAATTGATTTCAACAAGAACGGCACTAAACAACAAATCCGTTGGCAGCTGGTTCCTTTGGAGTCTGAACTTGATAAATGACATCAGCAACCACATGTTTACTGTCATGAGAGATACACGACGCTTTCAGCCATTCTGTATGTACAACATGGAACAATATGAATGGTAATTCTCTGCGACTCGTGCATTACGTGATTCTCTCATTCAATTATCTGAGGTATTAAATAAATACAGAATACTTTAGTATTATGTGAAGCAGCGTTTTAAATAAACGGTAGTCATTATAACTACTGATAATCACGTGGTCTTGGTTTGATTCTTGTTCATTTCACTCTTTGTCTCACATCTCGTACGCAATCTTATTATGTCTAACTATATTGAGAATTATATCCTGCAATAGGTGGTAACCGGAAACGCTGAGTTAATTTGTTTATAACAAATAATAAAAAACGGGACAAGATACCGAACATCAGTTACATGTCGTAGAATAAATTTATATTCATTCTTTCAAAAGTAACCAATTTTGTTCTCTTATTCTCAAATTGACAACAATAGATTCTGAAAAACATTCAATTATTAAACCTTCTTTCATTCAATTATTAATTTGACATTAAACAAATACTTGTTTTTAGAAGCAATGCGAAATCCACGTGTTGTATAATACAATGTTTTTATTTTGAGCAGAAATGACTATTACTTTAGCGTAGCCGGTGCACAGGAACTCGAACACATTCAATGTATTGACACTAAATCCTTAAAAGTAAGTAGTCTTCCAGTATTAATTCATATTTCCTGAGAATACAGCTACATTAATGACACCATATGTGAACTACTTACGTTTTGAGTACAAGTTGTCGTGTTAAATATTAATTTCAATCAATTTTTTTTACGAATGCAAACAGTCTCGACTTAGAACTAAGAAGAGAAAACTATATTTCGGCCTCAAACTTCAAAACTATTCAATATATTTTGCTGAAACTTTGTACAGGTATCAACCAAGTAGTCTAGATGTGCCTTTTTCTATATAGTAATTTGAGAATTTTTTCTTTTTTACGAATGCAAACAGTCTGGACTTTCCCTCTTCTTGGTTCTATATTCCGGCCTCAAACTTCAAAACTATTCAATATTCTTCCTGAGCGACGTCTAGAGGTGTAACGATACAGAGCGGTTGTGATACAATACATATACATTTATCAACGTGTTCAGGTTAGAACTATCACTTATGAGTTATGAGTTATAACAATTTTCAAGAAAGTAAATACATTATATATTCAAAATGCATAAATATATTCAAAATTCCTACATGGCGGGGGATATGGTCGACTCTGTCTGCTTGTTCATAACGAAATCCTGTGCAGATGACGATTTACATTAAATCTTACTTGCGAATTATTTCAATTGTCATTTTACGAACATTAATCAGGACCAGAACAAATTTGAAATTATATCAAAACGAGTTTCAGAGTTCAGTTCAGTTTCACGTTCAGACGATTATGTGATCTGTATCTGGTCTTTGTCATGACGAGCACATTGTAACAAGGCAATGCAGTCATTAAAATGTGAATTATTGATTGATTAATATATCACAAATGTTACTGTATGTAAATGCATATATGAAACAATAATGTGTTATGTTAGTCAAAATATGTAAGTCAGGAAGAATATTTGAGAACTGAAAACACACGCACGTAATAAACATAAACAATGAATCTATGTAATGGCTTCGATATCATGAAAATTTATGAAATCATTTAATGTTGCTTTAACATTTTCTCGTCACATGTAAACGTGATGGACCAAATGGTGAAACCTAACTATAACTTGATCCATTAGCCGGGCAAGAAACTGATGGATCTAGTCAAGATCAAAACGGTTAAGTACATGTTGATATTAACAAAGTTCTATGTGCTTTTTAGAAACACCACTTTTTATACAGCTCATTTAAACTGAATTTCCCGAAAAAGGGACGAAGCTTGCAATAAATACATCTAAAGATGGAGAACTGATCAGAAAACATGTTCTTATAAACACAATTACTAGTACATTTCGACAGAAATACCTTAGATTCTAAAATATTTCAAAACGTGAATATGTTTCCTATTTATGCATTCGTGCATATTATGATTCGTTATTTAACATATTCGATTATTCATTGTTGGCTCATATATCCACAGTGACTGAACAATATAAACATATGAACTCATAGTGACTCAGGTATATCGTGGTGACTGAACGTTAATGTGATAAACATCTATATTGAGATGACTGCAAGCTATCGAATATGAAGTATAAACCAGACCCTGGGGGATACTTGATGAGGTAAATAAATCCATCTGCGTTCCTGAAGAAGTACAACCCTAACCCTACATCTCATAGCCCAGAGACCAATATGGGCAGTATGTTCATACTTGTTTATTAAACATGAAACATTAAACATTCAATGCTTTTCTTGGTTATGCCTACTTTTAGAGATTTAAGAGATAAAGTTTTGTCCTTGACACATCCCAAAATGGTATTGACAAACCTCAGCTACAGTAAACCACCTTTTGATCTACACAAGGCTTAGTGTTATGTTTGATCTTGGATACATTGAAGCCAAGTGCAGAGCATGGACGGACAGAATGAGATTCAGAGATCTGAAAGGGCTTCCAACTGAAAGTCAAATTATAGTCTTCAATATTTCAAATTGTCTAAATGCTCGCTGTTATTTTAAATCTTTTGAACCTTAACTTGTTAGGCTTGCAACCTCCCACTCCATTATTCTCTCATTTCATCTGCACTTAGCATCAGTCAGGGATCAGTAGATAGCTCTATGACAAACACTATCGTTTAATGTAAGGAGAGCTATGTGATTGATCCTTCTGTTCCCGGACATCTGTTGATAATCTCTGGTACTCTGTACTCTGTACTACTACTAGTACTACTGCTCAGTTCTACGTATAGGTTTTATTGAGAGAATACCTATAAGGGAGGAGGTAAATTGTTTAATAAGAAAAACTAATTACCTGATATTAAAGCTAACTGAACTACCAGGCAAAAGTAAATAGACATTTCTGTTGGTTTTATCATATGTAAGATTTTCAATTGCAAATAAAGTTCAAATTAAACTTTTGTTTAAATGCCGTCGACAAGCTCCGTAATTGATACCAGTTTAACCTTTCAAACCGTTTATAAGCCAGTGAACAAACACATTATGAAATCTATCCAAAGCCATTCAGATGCATCTCCCAGTTGAAATAGTATGTGTGTCTTTGGCCGAAAAAAATTTGCAAGCAATCTTTTTTAAGACATTTTAAAATCAAGTAAATGATCTATCAACGTAAAATACATTAAAATGTATTTTCTTTATTTAAAAAATGTTTGCCATTACCATGGAAACGTGCATGATAGCTTAAATAAATGATTTTAAATATCATTAAAGTTTCCCTTAAACCAAAATGGTATGCTCGTGTATGTGTTCTTCTGGCGAAAGATCCATTCTTATATTTGTGTTACATATCTATTTTAGAATAAACTGTAAACATGATTTAAAGAACATAATTATTTTCAATATGTTTATGGTGAGCAAATAACGAAAATGATAAAAGAAGGTAATTTGAAAGGGATGTCTTCACCAGACTTATACCATAGACATATTCGTTGGCTTACTCTACATGCTGTTGTATTAGGTGATAATGCTCTGGGACGACATAAACCATAACTCAATAAATTAACTGACGGAACTGACTAATGGATGCGCGATGGAGATCAAAATGATTAAGTACACTCTAATCATAACATAATTACGTGGACATTTTTTGCAACGCCATCAGATTTCATCCATGTAAGCTAAGACAAAATAATGATGTTAGTTCACCCACTTATTATTCAATAAAAGTCTTAACACGGCGTATTCAGGCTTTATATACCTAAGATATGTAAAATCATGTACACTGCACAATGCGTTGTAAAGTAATGTGTACATGCAGTTAACATTATAGAAATATAATCGGAATAACAGATGTTGACAGTAGGGCATCCTGGTTCCCGGGCCTTCGATTTCGCTACTCTTCTCTCGCCCCAGGCATGGACTGCTCAATGACTGCCTCCATGGAGCGAAACAAAATGGCGGACGAGATGGGTTTTTACTATAGAAATACCTCTGTACACAGTCGGTGTCCTTGTACGTACATGTTTCTGTGTTCGAAATCTAACATGCGGATGCATATATGATATTCGCTATTATTAATGTAAACGACAACCATTTGCAAGCGCAGAAAGATTTTTTAAAAACTCGAGGTGGAGTAAAACATGTACTCACAATGTAAACAAATACCCACATCGTAATTCATCGCTGCCCACACGATTGACAACATGCCTGTATAGTACTTGTATGTATATTGCACATCTCCACACGTCATAGACGACAACTGCAATATTCGTTAAAGTATTTCTTCACAATTTGCATCGATTTTGTCACCATTACGGTGTTCGACAAATGCTTGCAAAACGAGCCCGTCGGATTTTGCGCAATGACAGTAGGGTAGTTCAAGTTTCCAATTGAATCTGTATATTTTCATACGGTCGTGCACACTGATTAAATTCCAAGGAACGACATGACAACGATTAATATATCATGAGTGTTAAGGTATATTTGTCCGCGAGTTTAAAGTTACTTTAAAGGTTTAATTTCACTCACATATTTCAACTGATAATATTTACATTATGCTCAGTTCATGAGGTAAATTAGTCTTAATATCAAAGACAATGAAAGAAGGAAAATCAATACAAATCAAATGACGCCTTCATCTTTATCATACAACAGATTTTAGATTTTTGGTAAATTGGTCATACAGGATTTGGGTAATGACGTTGATAATCGCACAGTTGGGGGACAGGGCTTGATAGCCTCGTTACGTCAAAATTTCCATTTCTATAAAAAGACGTTCATCCTGGGTCGATACGAGATATTTTGGCTTGACATTACACTAAACAAGAACTGACAGCTTGATCCATATCGATTTTCAACGTTTTTGTGCTTAATGAATTGTCCTATACACGTTTCAATTAGGACAAACACGCGTTTAGATTTTTAACATTTACTTTACCAAACGTTCAGCATAATTAATTTGTTCTGGAGTTTCCAAATGAGATATGTTTTTATTCAAGATCTTCTTTTATTGCAATGTGGAGCACAGCGGTGGGGTGGTTAGCATGCTGGCCTCTCACGCCAACGACCCGGGGTCGAATCCCGAAGGAGGCACCTATAGCTACAATTTGTAACCTGGGTTTCTTTCTGTGTTATGTCCTTGGGCAAGTCACTTTATCCACATTGCATCCAGTCCACCCACCTGTATAATTGGGTACCTGAATTAACGGGTGGTTTCGTGAAGCGCTTATGGCTGCTCCGAAAGTACACTTCCGTAAGGGTAATAATGTCAGCGCCTTGAGAAACTGATCAGTAGTTTGATAACAGCGCTATAGAGGATGTCATATTATTATTAGTAGTAGTAGATGTGTTTGGTTTCTGTTTACACAACAGACCAGACACAGTAGTTGAATATGACCAAATACGACTCAGTAATAATCTCCTGGGTGTATTTTATCATAATCATATATGATTTTGATGAAAATTTCAAAGATATACCACATCACTGATTAATTCTGTTGACTTTTCAGGGAAAGTCATGTTGACTAAATTCGGCATCTTTTTGCATTACGTGAAATGAAAATAGGCTATGTTGTACAAAATGTACCTATTTTACAACTTTTAATAATAACAGATCTACACTGATAGAATATTCACAAAGTTACACATAACATGTCATAATGCTAATTAAGAATTTGCTGTTGTGTCGTAGCAAGTGTTTCCACTCGCAGCGCCAAAGAATGGCTTCAGTTATCAAAGAAACAAACGTGTGCTTGTCTTTATCAAGTTGTGAAATATAAAGTCATCAAAATATTACCTTCATTAATATCTTTCAATCATGTATCATACGTGTAAACGGGAATATCCTCTTGAATTGTGTGTCCATGCGGGATTCGAATTTGTACTATTGAAGGTAGTGTTATCCCAAATGTAACCTTGTAATACAAACATCATTGACTAATATTTATTATGTTCCTGATTACATTTTAATTGACATGAATGAATCATGTTTGTACATTATACTCCGACACTCTAAAGCGTCAGTATCATAATAGGAGGATAAACGTTGCCTTGACTACTCACAACAACGGAGCCTGTTTATTTCTGATTATTAATTACTATTAATCACTTGGTTTGTAGTACATTCTCAGAGATATAACACTGAAAAACTATTAAAGTTGAATATTAGTTTGAAAGATCTCATGTATACCTTCATGTGCGTATTGAGGGAGATTTGATGTAATGATCGTTCACAATATATCAAAATAGTATTACTAGCTATGATATTGTTAATGGCTTTGACTGATCCTGTACACCTTGCTACTAACTTTCTGTATAAAAAAACGTTTTTATAATTATTTGCTTTCTCAAGAGTTGTATTGTATGGACGTTTATTCACTATCCTTGTCATATGCTTTTGAAGTTATTCAAACGTTACGGCATTTCATGCCAAAGTCCATAAGAATCCCCAAAATACTTACGGTCATTCAAACTCTTTAAATTATAAACTTAAACGCCTGCGTCTACTGACTAAAATTTCTTTCATTTCCGCTACGACATTACTATACTCACCATTCACGAATACCACTGGGCGAGATGCTACAGTCTCCACACAGGACAGTGACCGCCCATCCTTGGCATCAACGTTATCGCAAGTAATAATTACACTGTACTCAATGGTGTTTATACATAAATACATACAATGTATGTAAATGTATGTCTGACTTTGGTTCAATACCAATCTGTATTGTGAATGTGTACGACACATACATGTAAGGGGGGAGGTCATACTTTGTCTAAACTAAAACTATTCAATGACACATAAAGGACAAAAAGAAGTTTGCCGGATCCTTCCTGATCCTTCCGGATCTTCCCAAAAGTAGGTGGATCTTGAAGAATCCGGAAGGATCCGGCAAACGGATTCCACCAGTTTTTGTCCTGTGATAATGATGCTTTTTAACTCGAATCAATTGTGGAAGTACCCTTTATACGTGTACAACCTTCATTTTATAATAATATTGTCAGACAGGTTCTACAATGAGTACCACACATTGTACGAATTTCAAAAGCAAGTTCTAGCAAACGATCAATTTGACTTTCGAAATCAATCAAGCAAACTCTATGCTGAAACTAAGCTATCGTCAGGCGGTTGACGCATTGTTACACGTTATCTCTTTGTCTGAAATGCCCGACACTTTTTGTCAGTAAAGCACTGAATATTCTCACTAAGATCTCTTGGTGTGCCAGAGATGGCAGATTTAAGTCACTTACAGAAGTAATCCTACAGATGTTAACATTTCAAGGGGATTTTCTCTGTTTGTATTTTTTTTCATTTTAAAGCAGTATCGACAAAATATCTTTAACTACTTGAAACCTTTCTGTCACACGTCGTTGCAATAATTATTTCCGTTTTCACATCATGGTATTGACTGCCGCATTGCACTTTATTGAACTTTTTACGAGGGGCGTTCAATGAAATTTCCCCCTCACCAACTTCTCTTTACCGGAAGAAGTATTAATTTCACATGTGATATGTAGCATGTTTTCATAGTGATGTATCATACTTTTAAAATATTCATTATTTCTGTCAGCACAGGTCTTATCTAGAGTAGATTAAGGTGTAAAAATGGAGGCTGTTGAGTACAGAGCGATTATCAGGTTTTTATTCTTGAAGGGTCGTACACCAAAGGAGACTAGATGAAAGAAACTTATGGAGAGGATGCCCCATCGTATGACGTTGTCAAACACTGGCATCGTCAGTTCAAGTGTGGTCGGACCTCCGTTCAATTCAATTCCAGGTCGACCCCAGCCATTGATGAATACTCTATCAGGCAAGTGGAATGTAATTTTGGAAGATCGTCGAATTACTGTCCGTCAACTTGCCCAAGATGTCAAGATAAGTGTGGGGTCTGTCGGGAAAATCACCCATGACAATTTGCACATGCGGAAGGTGTCACATCTTTCCAACAATTGGAACGAGTCGACTACTCAAAAGCTCTTTTAGCAATGTACCAAGAAAACCAGGATAATGTTTTCGACAGACTAATCACACAGGATGAAACATGGGTCTATCACTATGACCCTGAAAGTAAAATCCAGTCAAAGCAGTGGACGCATCTTCAGTCACCAACCCCTAAAACGGCACGGGTCCAGCCCTCGGCAGACAAGGTTATGTTCACCGTATTTTGGGATCGGCATGGTGTTATCACAATTGCCACAATTACTGGGGCATTTTACGCTAGTTTGCTGCAAAAATTGCGGAAAGCTATCAAAACCGAGAGACGCGTGTGTTCACTAAAGGTGTCCGCCTGGACAATGCTTCTGTGCACAAGTAACGTGTAGCTCAGACGGAAGTGCAGACTATACTTCCTCACCCACCGAATTCTCCAGACCTTGCACCATCTGATATCTTCCTCTTCCCAAACATGAAGTTATTTTTGAAAGGCACTCGTTTCCCTGATGATGAAGATCTTACGCCTTTTACACGATGGCCTAGAAGGCTACATCAAGCGATGGGAGAAATGTGTCACACTTGTGGTGCCTATGTAGAGAAAGACTAATAACCGTACCAAGTTTCGTTTCTTTCAGTAGGGGGCGGGATAGCTCAGTGGTTAGCGCGTTCGGCTTCGGATCAAGACGTCCGGGGTTCGAATCCCGCCAGGGGCACGGCAACTTTGTCTGCAGTAGAGAACTGTTCTACACGCAGTATGGTTTGGGTGCAATGCTACACTGAATTTCAGCGTAGTACCACCCATGGTTCGCTAGTTCCAGCCGCTGCTCGCAGGTTTCACCGCAGTGCATAGCCACATGGCGTTGCGGGCTTTTTCCCTGCCATAATACTAGCAGCCGCGATATAAGTGAAATACTCTTGAAAGCGGCGTTAAACCCCAACTAACTCACTTTCTATCAGTAAAGTAGAAGTCTATCAGGGGTACTTTTTATTGAACGCCCCTCGTATTTTTCAGAAATATCTATGCTTTTTTGTTTCATTTTAAACATAATCTGTAAGGTAGTGTAAGCAATTTGCTTTCTGAATATATCTCTGTCGTAACATAACATAACTTAACATTACATAACTTTCACGATTGTGAAAAATTGTAATGTAACGTGATTATAATCAATATGAGCAGATTGTTTACTTCCAAAGAGATCCCATATATTGGTCGTGCTGACGTCTACGATTCGCTGCACCGTCGTCAGTTAACTAAACGATTAATTTAATCTGAATAAAACCAAAAGTGCTGAACTCAATAGTGTGATGCTGACTGTTCGATAAGACATACATTGATAATCCGAGAGACATGAACGCATGCAAGCATTAAGGTAAATCTAATTATATGAGTAACCCAACGACTCGTTCTTCTTATAGCTATAATCATGATTTTTGTTTCTGTATGATTCATCAGTTCATACTTGCTGCACGAAAATATGTCAGTTTAATCTTTGCGTATGACTCCGGGGTATATTGTTCTTCGCGTGTCCGTCTGTCTATCTATATATTAAACTTGGTCACATGACATTGTGCATCCACTGTGTTGAACCTTTAACATGTGCGACCTTGTGACATTGAACATGGCGCAGGAAGCAGGTTTCGAAAACTTTTACCTTCATTATAACTTTTGATTGGTTTTTGATAGGCCTTTGATACTTCACATGTGCATTCATTGTGATAAGACCATTGAGGTTAGGTCATTATATCTTCAATTTGTAACGTTAACCTTCGCACAGGAAGCATTTTACGAAAACTTTAACCTTATAAAAAAATATATTATATATATATATTTAACCAAACCTTCATATAAGGTAGTAGTCGTACTTTAATATTTTAATGGAAACTAAGGTTATATCCGGGGACATCAATGTTAAATACTATGATTAGAATCGTGATTTGAAAAAAAATACTTTGTAAACATTTACATACGACAGACATTTGACTCTGCAACTTATACGAAGGCCACAAAGATAACTTATATGTTACATTGCTCGTAGTTTCATTTGCATACATGTTTGACATTACTGAGTTTAAATGTTTGAATGCAAAGAAGATTTTAAATTTGCATAATAGTACAAAAAATGATCGCTGCTTTCGACGCCGTGTCAACGGCTTTTCGCGAACATGCCCCAGATGTGAAGATAACTCTGCAATGTAATGCATTTAAGGTGGTTATATGAAATTACTTTTAACGAGTAACATTTGAAAAAGCAATCACGCTTGGATTATTTTATCCATATCTAATATGGAATATGTTGTATTAATATCTTGATCTTTGCAGATGAATAGGTGAACATATTTCACTCATATGAAGACGTGTGTTAGTCACCCATATGATACATTTCTTCCAATAATTCTGCATAAATATAGATCAACTGAATAATTATTATTAACGCCGAGTGAATCAGATGTGAATTTTATTATTTTAATTTCTACATTCAATGGATTTTCAGGTTAGCTGCCAAACATTCTGGCGCAATAACATTAAAAAAAGCGAGTTCAACACCCAAAGTGTACTTGAACAGACATAATAATAAACATATAGTACTCTGATGTATGAACTTTGAGTACTTCTTTACAAATCATGGCTCTATAAAAGGCATTCACAATGTTCTTCTGGAGCAGTAATTCGTTTTCACAACCTTGAAAATGTGGTGACATTTCTTTTGAGATTGAGTGTAGTCCCCAATCATTTTACAATCCGATTCTTTTAGAATATTTCCATAATTGGAATATCCATGCTGAAACATACCAAAACTTCCCATAGCTATACTGGACCAGGAGTTAATTCATGTGACGTAAATAACCCTCTTGTACTTAACTTTGTTGAAACGAATGCAGGACGTCAAGCAAAATAAGGCCCTTTTTGACTCTCCAAACTCGTCTAGTTAATGAGAATCAAAACGACGATTTCTTAAAACAGGGATTTCTCAGAAATATGAACAAATAATGTTTTGAAATTTAAATTCAGTTTAGTTGACTTCTTAAGTCATGATGTTTCTTTGCTTCAATCGCCTTTATTATGCGTGGATTTCATTATCCTGTATTTTGTATGGTGACTTTCTTCTGCGGTTGAGTGTTTGTATTCAAATGGCTAGTTCCCCCACTTCTCAAAGTTTCAACTCTGAATTCGGATACGAATGAGGATGATGAGCTGAACACATTAAATTGCGACAAGACTGAAAATGAAGTTTTATTTCACATTCATATGCTATTTCTGAAATATACATGTAGCGTGAATACTGTTTCTTCAGCTTGTTGTATTCTTTGACAAAGAATATTGATATTCCGTGAGTGTTAGCAAATATCAAAGGTGTGAAAGTTAAAATCAGCTATTACTTCTAACGTTTTGGTTACCAACATCAACTTTATCGAGTGTAACTAGTAGGTAAAAGGGTCACCATGAAAGTACAGAATTGCACCAATACAACATATGCAAATTTGGCTGGGAAAAATTCACTTGAGGTTATAGCTTGAAAATGGTGAAGAATTCCCACAGTTAGGTGTTTGACGTAAGTGAGGGCAATTTCACAAACAAACATCATGAAGATTAAATCCACCAGCGTCACATCAATTCAGGTAATGAATCCGAGAAAAAAGATTGTATTGAGATTTTTGTGCGCAATCTGTCTTATCGAGCCCAACTGACTCCAATAAGAATTTCAAAATAGTACTGCCGTATCTCTATACTTGAAAACAAATGACTACCTCAAACAAAATCTCTTACGAATGATACAATATTGTTAATGAATCGTGAATGTCCTTTATTGCAGAATGTGTTTGTGATGTATAAAGTGCTCGTTTTGCTACAATGTACCTTTGTGCAGCGACCGTTTTGCCTTGGTAATTACAATTATTTCGAAATCTGATGTCTTGCTAATTGCTAAAGGACAACTCACTCACAACTCACGAATTCAATATTTTTTTTATATTTGAATATTCTGCCATGGTGGTAACGCTGATGGTCAGGGCATTATCATTTACAGACGCCAATGATCATTCTTCAATTAACTTTTGGACGAAGGAGACCCGCTCATTTCTGATAACAATAGGGCGGTGTCATGATAATTCCATCCATGTTAGTTGTAATAAAGTTTAATCTTGTTCTGAAAAGCTAAACCTTACTGAATGCTTTCTGACATTAAAAGTGTTATGAAAATGGACTTTCTACTCTCGAATCACCCTTTATCATTTGATTTTGGGAACAACAGTCACGATTCAGGAGTGAGATGATACGCTTATTATCATACTCCGTTTTATTTGGATAAAAGTATGGAAGAAAGCAAACCTATTCACTCTTAAAACCGAACACAAATAATGTGTGTCGAATAAGAGACTATAACCACCTAGTGTAATCCACTTAAGCTGAAGCATTGCTGCAATGGTAAATCCAAGGATTTGAAACCTTGTTACAAGGTAACACTCAAATTGATTCTATAAATTCCCTTGCCTTCCGTGCATTGGGCATCTTTGTCGCGACAACTGAAAAATCTCACTGAGCTATCTTTGCCTGCTCCATACGCCAGAAATAAAAGTTTTTTGAAAGCATTTTAACTGAATAATCTCTATTTATTTTTGTTGAGCTATGAATGGTATTTCGTCATTGCTTATCATAGTAAAGAGTTTCTTTATCGAGATCATGACATGACATGACATTATGAAATTATATTGTTGTAAACAAATAATTAAGGTTTACCAAAACTATTTTTTTTTAAATAGGGTCAAATCAATTTATTCCAACATAGGTTATACAAGACAACTCTATCCACGTAACTGTTGTTGGGCATGTTCATATTTTTGCATTAAGGAATCCTGAATGTTTCAGAAAATCTATTTAAAGTGATCATTCGGTCTATTCCCATAACCGTCGAGTACTGGAGTTCCTTCAACTGTTCGATGGGATAATTCAAGAAAAAAAGAATAGTCATTTGGAGTTGTAAGACGATATTATACTTGATAGAAATAGCAACGGTAGCCGTGATGCAAATTAGAATTGTAATCCATGTTTGGAAGTGGGGCGGATGGGCAAGGCTAGCTAACGTTTGCTATTTTATATTTTGAAACACATTGATCACATTATAAGACATCATAAATACAGATATTTATCATTTGAATAATTGTGATTAAATCTAACGTTTTCTGTCATCTGCGTTGTTGACAAATCCTTAATGACAGGTTCAAAATTATTTATGTCCTATTGTATAAAATTGATCAGGTAATACTTGTTCTGTAAATTATCATTCTTAGGCTATTCCTTTTATTCAGATGCTTCCAGCAACAAACTGTCATTCACAGAGCCTTCTCGGTTTCCATAGTTATATTTAACCATCCACTTTCCCCAGACTATTATGACAGATGTAATGGTCGGTATATCTTCGGCTGATTGGGACCGTATCTATTGATGACATCATGATCATATGCGTCAAGCTACATGTACATGTGTATATGTGTACATGTTATATATGTGGTTATATTTGTTGGGTACAACATGATTGTACAATAGAATAAGATAGTGGCAGATCGAAACGTACATATAAAGTATCTTTGAAATTCAGCAATGGAATGACACACACTATTTATTGATCATGTTAGTGCTTTTCAAACTTTGTCATCCGTCGTCAAATTATATAATTTAACATGTTTTAACCCGCTCATAAGTTATAATCTGGATGAAACCAAGTTAAACGGGTTTTCTGCAACTTCCTCCTGTATTACTGAAAACGTTTCTTTTCTATTGCTGAATGTCCTGTGCAGCCTGAACAACATAATAGTGGTGCAGTTGTGTGCAGGGATACAATACAATACAATAGCATAAGATAGTGGAAGATAGAACGTACATATCTTTTAAATACAGCAATTGAATGACACACAATATTTATTTCTCATATCACTTTGTCATCACATGTTTGTGGTATTTGAATTACTCGTTCATAATTTATAGTTAAACGGGACCCAGAAAAAGGTTGGGTGGCAACATCTTCCTACATTCCTGAAAACGTTTCTTGTGTCATGTGACAGATGGATGACCATATTCATCCCTATGACGTAAATACAGAATTTCACCCAAGCGTCTTCTGATATCAAATATATAGAGGATATTTGGCTTTTCTTGACAAATACCATGTTTATCTCATCGAGTGAGGTAGAAAGTTTATATTAACACGAGTGGCGCAGCCACGAGTGATTATATTTAAAGATTATATCTCAAGAGATGAGATAAACATGGTATTTGTCAAGAAAAGACACATTTCTATTTATTTTATGACCAAATTATTACATATTCACCAAAATCGACTTGGATTTACGTTAAGTCGGCTCCAGAATGAGCCTGTCGCCACAGCAACAATGTGACGTCATGAACGTGTTATGACGTTGGACCATTGTTTTATGACGTCAGGTCATTGTTATATCAGTCACTAGTGACTGATAACACGTTCCATTGTTATTTTAACTGGTGACTGATAACACGGTTTATTTTCATTGTTATATAGATCCCGGTATTTCACCTGCAATCATATAATAAATTCTATTTGTCATCTCAGATTATTCTTCATGACTTTCAATGTAAATGTATGTATTTGTATACAGCACTGCTATAAAGTGACGTCATCATCATATCCTTAATCGCCCACAAGCAATATATCCTGTGGAACAGAGTTTTCGATGATAAACGTATATTCATTCAGTGCATGCATTGTATGAGTTATCGTTATCAACATTATTATTTATAAACTGTAGAAACAAAGTGAGTGAAACCATAATAATCGGTTATAGTTTCTCAGATCAGCAGATAAGTTTTATTTTAAGGCGATGTCGTTTGTTTCATCTCTTTTATTTGTCGAACGTTAAGGCTAACAAAGTGACAATGTGCTTCAAGATCGTGTGTCTGAAGTACTATAGACAGTAAACCACTGGATAATATAGTTAAGCTCCCTTGATGTGCTGAAAATGGCAGAAGTAATCTATAACAGAAAAGGATGATAGCAGTTCAAGGGGTGAAATATATTCTCTATTTCAATAACAATAAAAATAGTAAAATATATTTCAAATACATAGTACTTTAATTCATTGGTTGTTGAGGTAGATATATCTCTTTAATATAATATTACAATGGGATTGACTAACGAAATGCATAAAAGACTTATTCATTATATTCAAAAATCAAAATTTGAAGTTCAAACTGAAACTTCAACTCAAATATACACTAAGTGATAATCATTATAAATTGGTTTTGATAGCACTTACCATACATATATAGCACATTATGACAGGTTTCCTTTTAATGCCATTATAAAAGTATATGGTTTGTGCAAATCTCTAAATAATGTGATTCTGTCCATGTATGTTCAGAATGAACAGCGTGAATTCTACACTGAGACAGTTGGTGAAGTAATTAACTGATATGTTATTTTTATGTGTGAGGAGCAATGTTACGATTTACTGCCAACATAGGTTACTGAAACCATTTGTTTCCATCTCATCTCTGTGACAATTGGGCTATTTTCTTCATTAGATTTAAAAGACAACCTGAAAAAAGAAACATATTGGAGTGTATTTGTATTAAAAAATCAATAAGTGGAATGTACTCTTACATCCTATAAATTGGCTAACTGGCTATTAAATATGTCTTTACATTTCATTCATTTCTAATAATGTCAAACAACACATACTTGAAAACGTTTTCGAAAAGAATGGAATATGTAAATATATTAAAATAAATTTATTTCTAAATCAATGTTAATCATTCTATTGATGAAAAAATAATTTTCGGCGTTTTTTAAAATTTAAATGTCCCACTAAAAGGTTGTGGTTCAAGACCTTCAAATTTAATCTCCTAACATTCAAACCCATTCCAACTTAAAATTGCATTCAAATCCTACTCGTTCAAATCAACTCCCAGAGGTGATTTGCAATTGCGCATTTATTTTCACAAATTGTCTTTAATGATAAATACAATCGAGCGATTGCAGTATAATTTTATGCAAATATTTGTGTTTCAAAGCATAAGTGATCAAACAAAGACTAGCATGTATAAAGTGTGGCAGTGCTTAAATGTCAACGCTTAGGCAACTCCTCGTTACTGATTTCCTTACTTTAAGTGTTTTGTATTTAAAATTGATGTGATCACTTAACATGTAAAAAGTAAAAGAATAAAACACGTTTGAAATTAAAGCAAATTCCATGATCAATAATTTATTTCTATGTTTGAGCATGCCTATTTCTATTTAATCGTGTTGCCAAAACAATCACGCTACTGATTGTGTTTATGAACGTTGTAGTCAAATGAAAGTCTATTTATTTCCTCACATTTATCTTCTGTTTTATGAAAACACGAGTGGTCTTTTATGACGAAAGGTTGTTGGATTGAACATTTTTCGAAAACATTTTCGATTCATATTAAATCAGATAGAAACATATGAACTATGTTTGACTGTGCATATTTGATATTCATCGCATCAAACACACGAATTCGCGCTTTGTTATAGATGTTGGATTGTGTCAGATTATAAAAGCGTTTTGTTATAATAGTAAACTTTGATCACAAAAGAACATAAATTGAACATAACATTGTAAATGGTTGTTCAAATCTACATGCTTTCTGAAAGGTAATGAGTAAACCATAACGCAATTAATCATCTCACAGATTTACCTAATGGATCGTCTGTCACGATCAAGATGGTTAAGTATATGTTCATCTTAACAAAGTTACATGTAATATTGTGGCGCCATCCTTGTGGACCGAGACGTGATAATTATCTATAGAGGCTAGCGGACATTCATTCAAACTAAGAACGGTTTGAAGCCATTCGTGGGTGCTATGAGTATGACGAAGATATTGTTGATACGTGTTATGACACATTTTAGTTTCTTTGCGAATATCCTATCAATAAATTATTCTTTTTTCTAAATTATGATTATTGAAAATACCTCGTTTTTAATTCCCGCGTTAACACCATGATAACGAACAGTCGGCGTTAGAAATTATATATTTTAATGAAACAGATGCAAGCTACACTTCTCTTAAATGAATAAACATTCCAAAAGTATTCTACAAAATGTTCTCCATTTGGCATGTTCATGATTTAAGTATCTCTAGTTGTGTGTGTTCACCATTATCAACATAGTGCATTCAGAGAAACACAGCTTCATCTTGTCGTTAATTTATTAAAACCTATTTCCTCGTGATTATAACACTGATTCTTTCTGCAAAATCTTTACTGGTTTCAATAATGTATTGCATAAAAAAAAATTTCAAAGAGTAATAATTGATACATTAAAACACATTTCCTGAAACTATCTATACATGTACACTATACGTACATGAAAAAAGTTCATACCTTCAATCCGGTAATTGGTAATAAATGGAACTATGATTTGTTGGATTACACGACAACTGCCTTACAAGCTTTGGCGATGTCAACTCCGATTTAGGCAACATTAAATTCCATTTTCAGAACGTTAATACAAACATGGGATATTTTAAATGACATATCACACAACAAGATATGACAGGTTGATCATCTATTTCTCCTTTTTTCATAGTGTATCCATTTCCAAAACGTGATTCAATTCAGACAAATTGGAAGGCATGACACAGATGTACAAGTTTTTCCGCCCAAATCCATGTGATTCCTTCACTGCTCTCAATGTCGTTACCACCTGCTTTGATGACATCAAGTCATGGATGCTCAAAAATAAGCTGAAGCTCAATGACAGAAAAACTGAATGCCTACTGCTTGGGAGACCTACGGACAGACATCAATCAGATATAACGTCTCTCCAACTCGGTACCGCATCCATCCCCATGTCTGAAAATGTAAGTGACCTTGGTGTCATCATTGACGCTGACCTCTCTCTGGACAATCATGTGAGCAGGGTAGCCAAGTCATGCTATTTCATCCTCAGAAACATCGGTCACATTAGAAAATACATCTCAAAAGAATCAGCAATGATTTTGATGACGTCACTGGTGATGTCAAAAGTTGACTATTGTAATAGTCTCCTGGTCGGTGGAACAAAGAAACAGATAAACAGCCTTCAGCGTGTGCAAAACACAGCAGCACGGATTGTGTCTCTGTCCAGGAAACATGATCATATTACACCAATTCTGAAGGACCTTCATTGGTTGCCCTGTGAACAGAGAATCACATTCAAACTCATGTGTCTAACATTCAAATGCCTGTCTGGACAATCACCTGTATATCTATCTGAGCTGATCACACCTTATGCCCCAACCCGAACTCTAAGATCTCAGAACAAAAGGCTTCTTGCTGTACCAAGAGTGAAAACGTCCCGTTATGGCCAACGCAGTTTTTCCTTCGCAGCTGCAAAGTCTTGGAACAGCCTACCTGACCACATTAGAAACTGTGACAATTTGATGACATTCCGCCAAAAACTCAAAACATACCTCTTCTCACAAGCTTACTGTCAATAAGCGCTTTGAGCATGCAATAAGCATGGATAATATGCGCTATACAAGTGGACTATAATAATAATAATGTATCCTTAGTCATCCAAACTGTGACATCCTTTTAGAAAGAGACATTAAAGAGTGGTTTTGGAACATAATAAAATTATGAAATATAAACATTGCGTAATACATCTTTATTTGATTGTAGTTATAAAATGCCATGCATTATGCAAAGTAACAATATATCTGAGGCGAAAGTCCTGGATAAAGAAGAAGTTTGAAAATGTCTTTAAGGAACAATAAAATAGTATATAAGCAGGTGATATTCAGCTTAGTTACTGCTATTCAATCCCTACAAAACAGTTAACCTTAAAACAAGTTTTGTCAAAACACGATGTGAGACTTGCGAAACTCAGTGGCGTAATTAACACAGATGAACCATACGGTATTGTGTATGTAGTCTGTACATCTTGAATAATGTAATTTAGAGTGACTGAGGAGAGGTGAGTTTCTGAAAAAGTACATATGTAGCACTTGTTGAACTCACCACCGTAATTCATGTTTGACGGTATGAAACACTCAATTAATGTACATGTTGAATGTATTTTTCATGTTGAATATATTTTGGCACACAGTTTACCTATATTGCAATTTCGCTGCTCGCGCATCGGATATATAATTATAATAGTATATTTATAACGCGCACATATCCATGCACAATGCATGCTCAAGGCGCTACACAATTATTACCCTGAAGGAATCGTACTTTCGGTGCCGCCTATGAAGCACTCTGCACGACCATATAGGTCCATACATTCCCATGTTCAGGTACCCATTTGTACAGCTGGGTGAACTGAGTGCAATGTGAATGAAGTGCCTTGCCCAAGGACACACCACAGTATAAAACCCAGGTCACAAAAATGTTTGGTGTCTCCACCGGGATTCGAACCCGGGCCGTTGGCGTGAGAGGCAGACATGCTAACCGCTACACCACTGTGCTATGGGACCAATCTGGTTACATGTTGCAATTCAATCTCTTAAAACACGTAAGTGAAACAGCCTCTGTAATCGCAAAATATGTTCCAGAGCTACAAAAAAAATACACACAAACGATTTTGTAAAATGGAATCTGCGATTATATATTTCATTCGAAAAACGTTATGTTGAACTTGATCATCGTTTGTTATGTATTTATGGCATCACTTGTTCTTGTTAAATGTGTTATGTTTATCACATGGGACTCGGTTATTTTGTATTGATATCGAGATATATTTGTTTTATTCTTTGTCATTTTCATCACTGACAATACACTTTGAATTGACTTGACTTGTCACATCTTAAAATGAAAGTAAAACACCTGGCAAACACTTTGATTCAGTCATGATTGATGTAACGACATATCAAACTTAAATTTAGACCTCTCAGAGAGACATTTTCCTCAGGACAATATCAGACCTCACATTTTATCCCATACCATGGACTTCCTCACCAATCAAATCATGCCATGGCCGTACATGTATACCCCTTGAATGCCTAATTGAAAACGTATTGGACAATATCGGTCAATAGCTCTGGTGACATTAGTTATGCCCTTAGACGCTTCAATGTGATCGTGCATGGTTTATAGAAAACTGCTTTGGTTCTGATTAACCGACAGTATACTGTCAAATGCAATCAGTGCAAATGCCCTTCTGATGTGAAAATCACATGACATCATACCCGTATCCGTTGTCCAATATGGTATGTAAGTCGTCTCACTCTCATCGGGTGACGCTTGACACTTTACACACCCTTTCGTGTTGTTATCGACTTCAAAGTCGAGGTTGCCATCAATATGTGTCTTTCTTGTTATGAGGGGTGTACTTTTTTGAAGGGTTGGCAGGTTTAATTGATAAATTAATACTATTTGTAGTAAAGATATTTACAAGTGCAACATCTATGATCAATGTGGATAAAAGAGCCTCTGAAAAGTGTGAATTATGTTAGAAACCTGAGCAGTCCATAAGAACATAATACGGAAAATACCTGCAGTATAACAGTTTTTTGCAATTAAATAAATTGGAATTTCTTATACATTAATTACCATTCTCAGGACAAAAAGTGGCAGAATCCGCTTGCCGGATCCGACCCAAATTGATTCATTTCCATTCACATAATTATAATTATAGTTGCTTCTAATCATTTACATGCATGTTGATCTGTAATCAAATAATGTTTGGTCATTAATCATGTTTATTTCTGAACACTGATTTTTAAAAATATATTGTTATCAATTCCTAAATCTTTAAAATCATATTCAGTTTGTAGTTTAAATGAAGCTGCAACTCGTCATCATTGAGTCTAGAATAATATTTTATCAAAATTCTGTCGGATGTGGAAGTATCCATATCAACCATGTCTTGTTCTCCTATCTTCACGGCAACAACACAGTTACGAATCATTAATGACCACTAACAGTTATCATTCGATCCTCTTTCTTGTTTGTTGTAATGCAAACACACTGAAACAAAGTGAATGCAAACAAGATTTGTCAGAGAAAATCACATTACCAGAACTTGAAGATTTTTCAACTGAAGGTTAATTTGCTCATGCTTTGTTCAACTTTACTGAATTCTCTCTGACATTTAAACTCGTTTGAACATGAACTTGCTACTCTTGAACCACCATGTTCTTTTATCCTATCATTTTGGTTACTGTAATCGCTATTCAGGGTTGGCACTCCGGGAGATGATAAACGTTTGATATGGTAAGTGTTGAATGTCTGACCTATCCGCGTATAAGCGATGAAAGAAAACTTCAAGTAATTACACCGTGTGCTGATACTATTCATGACAGGTGTTTGAATAAGTACAATACATGACGATGACATACAATTCGATTCATGTAGAAAATGTAATTTAAATGAAAAATAAAATCACATACATCTAATCATTATCTATTATATCATTTATCAATGAGACCGATACAATCATCTTCGTTGTATCATCATGATTATCATAAAATAATAATATGGATTTTTATTTGTCATACTCTCCCACAAGGTAGTACATGCTCTACAAACATAATCCTGCTCATTTATCAAGCTGTATGTACATCCTTTGTGTACATTTGTAAATAGGGAATTGTTATTCACCTGTAGAGACAAGAAGAAGCCGTGAAACGTTGTGTGTACATAATAAAGAAATTGTAACCAACGACATACATTGTTGTAGTAACTACCAACTTCTACATGTATGCATCAATCTTTATTTCCGGTACTCTAAAGGCCTGAGGCCTGAAGTACATTACATACATACATTTGCTTCTTTATAATCGATCATGAAACAATATGGTTTCTATGTACAAATGCGTAGAAAATATACATGGACAGGTTTTCAATTTCTCGGATATTTGAAATGTTTAACAATAACGAAAATGTATACTTATTTGGATGGACATAATATTTACCCTTTATATATTTCTTTCGAATGTTACTGTAGAAATGATACTCGTCTTCAATCACATTCGAAAGGCATACTTTACATACTTTGTGTTCTCTATGTATATTATCATATATACCTGTCTCAATTAAAAGTTCATGGGATGAGCAACGAAATCGTGCTAGACTTATTCTATACTTTTTAACATTTAAACAAGATAGATGTAATTCGGTATTGATATCGCTTTTGTAAATACCCAATCGGTTTGAGGTTACGTGTGCATGAAATATTCGTCGCGGTTATAAGGAACATGCAGTACAACTGTGTTCAACAGTCTGAAACAGATCATTGCGAAAATTGCACATTTTAAATCTGATTATGTTTTCTTTGAATCGCGCTGCTCTAAAATCCGCTTTGACAGGCTCAAAAATTTCTGGATGGTAAAAGGCGATTATTCTTGCACAATAACAAAAGAGAAGACTTGTGCTTAACGGCTAATGGTTGAAATTCAGATTCTTTGATCACCAAATGCCAATTCACAATACCTTGTCAGTTGTCTTGCCCGATGACTCTCGTGAACAAATGAAGCATCTGCTCACTGTGTATAGCCATAAATAAGAGGAACGGAAATATTCTGGTTCTCAGAGCAAAGCACGTAGTTCAGACAAACAGCACGTAACGTTTTGGTTCAAACTACATAACATAGTTTATCTAATTACTGAATGTGTAGATAATACAATGAGATACTGACACGATACAGAGAAACGAGCAGCAATGTCACAAACCTTGGTTTAAACATATTTCATTAAACAGAAACGGATTAATCACACAAACAATAATAATCATAATAATAATGTTATTAATTAATACACATTTACAACAAAATCCAGCTAAAACTTACATGTAGGCCTACTAAGGGCAATACATTGATGACTGAGTGTATAATTGACAATTTGATAAAGACTAGCACACATATATTAAACAATAAAAACAACAAGAAGTAAAAACAATGAGAAGTAAACTACACGTTTACGTTACTATAGATACAAGTAGATTTCCATGTGATCAAAACATTACAATTACTATATCTTAAATATTCTATCAATCACAACGAAACTTGATACGACATTCGCTTTTCCGTCCAAAAAAAAAACGATACGGCATTGTAATGACGTCAGACTATGACGTCATTTATTTCCCTTTTTGCTTCATCGATTCGAAATTTTACGAGTCATGATTTCGCCTAGTTTTAATGATGTGTGACATACTTTAATTGAAAGAAGTTAAAGCCGATTGTCCATAAGAGAGGGTGTTTATTTATCTTCGAATGGATGTTAAACATAATTCTGTTAACAATCATCTATTCGGTTATGTCACAGCATCTATTTCCAGCTTATAACAACATTGTTTGCCTCGTCTTAGCTTAAACTTGTGTTACAGACGAATTATGAGCCATTTTACTGTCGAACAGGAGGTTTTCGCATTAAGTTGAAGTTCAATCGCGTTTTAGCACATTTATGGTAATTTTCTTATGAAACAACTTATCAAGTGTGAGATTATCCTGTGTTGATCCAATTCACGCTTTGTATAATTGATACATGTAAGCATTATCGTTGCCTTAACTTTGCTCGTAATGTTTGATAAAGACATTATATTATCAGATTGCATCAAACAAGTCAAGGGTCTTATACAAGGTCTTATATTGCTAGTATTCATCCGTCACATTAACAAAATGTCACTCTTCCAATAATCATGTTCGTGATGTTTAATGGCTCACTTTCAAGTTGACTATCGTATTAAAGGCAGCAAAAACAAGACTACACACTATAATATATATATATATATATATATATATATATATATATATATATATATATATATATATATATAACGTTTTCTTTTGAAATATCAAAGCTTGAATTAAATGTTTAAATTTATATCCTCTGATGCAAGAAATGTTGGCGGGCCGTCAGTGCATAGGTTTGCAGTGGAATATGATCCTGCCTATACAATTAGAACGCAACTTATTAATTAAAACATGAATTGCCCCCAAGCTAAAATGTTGCCAATACTGGTACAACAACGGTCAATTATGACAGAGATGCTAGATGGACCTAGGCTATGTATTGCATACGAACAGCGCTTTTTTCATAGACCGCAACTATCATTTATAGGTGTTGAACAATTTTAGAATATATGTATATTAAACTCAAATAAGTCATTACTCTTTCTCTTTTCGATACAGCAAATGCTTTTTCCAAAATAATATAACTTTACCTGCTATTCGAAGCGGCGACGAATCTTTGTCACATAGTTTGTTGATGAAATCTGTGTATGATTTCATAAATGATACGAACCGTTTTTCATAAAGTTCGGTACCATATGCTTTTTATGTTTAACTACTACGATTTAACTAAACATGTGTATGAACTTTAATGTATTACCACCAATGTATTTACAAACTGATTTTGTTTAAGTTTGTTTAAAGAGAGGCATTTATACAGGCTAGTGTAGCCTGTTTCATAATCCTTTTCCCCCCATTGTACTTCTCATAATTTCGTGTGTGGTATATGTCATTTGGGAATAAAATACTGTTTAAATCATTTACTCTTTCTAAGTACAAAAGCATCAGACAGTTACAAAAAGATTACGCACAATAAGTAATTAATAGATTCGAAACAATGTTATCTTAATTTCAACACTTCATCAATACCAAACGGTAAGAGTTATAGGAGAGACAGGTGAAAATAATGAACGTCAATAGTTAAACATTTATTGACACTTACCACGACATGGACATGTGGTAGATGTGGTGCAGTGGTCGATGTATCGCTGCCATGGTGCCCGATTAGCAGACAGGATATCAGAGATTAACAGGAAGGATCGCCTCTACATGAGCTATGTGTTAGTGTAAGGCTAAAGACGCATTAGTCAACGAAGGCGTTCTTTGAAGCAACAGACAATCCACTCTGTCCTGTTTAAATAACGAACCCGATGTTGTATAATGGGTCTGGGAGATAACGGTTAATTAACGAGATGACCTTTAATGTTCCGGACTTTGATGGAAAATCAGAATGTGAAGTCAATAGTTCATTGTCATGAAAGATGTGACGACGTGTTTTAAATTGAATTTGGGTACATCGAAAACAACGACATTGCTTTGTATATGACAGTTTTAAATGTTTTCAATGATCAAGTTGTTTTAATTCTTCTTCAGAGTACGAGGCCAAATTGGTTTTGTGTCCCTCTGTATGACTTAAACCAGCAACATGAAGATCTGAAATGATAATGACACTCTGGTAGGTGTTGATTTACACTCCTGAGTAGTTGGTACTCGACTGTTCTTCAAAGTCCCAGGCATACACATAGCGTTGTCATGACGAGAGTCTGTCAATTCAAACTCACATTTTGAACACAATAACACACAAATGTCCATATTCAATTTTCAGTAATCATTATCGGGGGTATTTAGCGCATCGCGTATCCGTCCGTCCGTTCGTCCAAAATGTTTCCGGAACATATCTCAAAATGTACGGCTTGAAAATTTCAAATTTGGTATGGAAGTAACCTATATAGTGCTGATGTACCGTTCATTGGTTGTAACACCAAGGTTTAACAATTGTTTTAACTACTTTCATTAAACCAATTACCGTTGTTCATTGACATAATTGACTGGATTATGTTTTCCAATCTATTAATACTGTATGAAGGCGGTCCAAATACAGGTGGGGTATGTTAGCTTTGCTAATTGAGCTAAGAACATTATTTCCCTGGTCTAACCCAAAGTGACAGCCATGTTGCTAGAAGATAACCCCTAAAAAAACCTATACCACGTACCCATTTGTAATACTATGTGAACAGAGGTACATTTTAAATCGGGTCACTAAGCAAGGGAGGCAGCACCAGTCTCTCAACTCATGTCTCAGTGTGAGAGAGCGAATGTAACCTCTATGACTTCAGGTGTGTTCGGATAATTGAAACAATACTTTGAGATAAACAAAGAAACAAAGTGTATGTTTATTACTGAAGGTGATATATGCAACATGAATAGTTATAATAAAATTGTGATAATGTATGTATGTATTGAAATCTAAACCACATTAAAGAGTGTCACAGGACAAAAAGGAGTGACATCCGCCTTGCCGGACCAACCTAATTTGATGCGGACCCGTAAGAGTCCGGCAAGCGGTTTTAAGGTAATTGTGGGAAAAGAAGTACATTCAGATCATGTGTAACCAGGAGTTTCAATAAGTTAACCTGTGTAGCAATGTCAGACAGAATCATTGTTGCTTCAGTTAATACATCAATTCAAACACAATTGTTAATGTTCATACTGCATTGTGGATCATGTCCGTACACATGGATGTGACTTGCTTGATAACGATGCTAGTATCTGCATCGAACCGTCGCACTTATAGCAATAAAGAAGCTGACTTTCCATAAAACTTGTCCAGCCAAACAGCTGATGATCACTGCCCCCTGATGGTGAAGGAGGATGATCGAACATATGTACGTCGATGTAAGCAATGTATCTCTAATTTACCACCATGCATATTATTATTAACTCAAGGCTATACAACTATCCAGATGAACTTGCTGGATCAGTCCTTGAATCCATCCAAATCCTGTGATGAGTGTTTGACCATGACGGTATTCTGTCTCTGATTGCAATGTCACACATGTAGCTTTACCTTCACCAATCAATATGTACAAGGTCACGTGGCGGAGGTCAGCCGACCAGTGATACAGCACTGCTAATGACACCGACAGAATCCGGACCTTACAATAAGATTCATCCATAGGCGAATATTAACTTAATGGAGATAATGCGATTCCGTCAGGAAAGGGTTTCTTCAGATTGACGCAAAGTAGAACACGGTAGATTGAATTGGACAGTGCCAGTGAGGTTTGGTGACAATCTTACGATGTTCAGTTTTATTGTATATTAATAATATACTAATCAATTAATTACATAAATTATGGAAATAAAATGTGCTCCGTTTGTAATGACTTGTACGAAATATAACAACAGTAAAATGTTTTTTTAAATATAAGTACCTTTCATAAATGCAATGTTCTATAAAACACTGAAACACTAACATTTAACATAGAAATCCGAAGTCAGCAGAGGTCGAAAGTTCAGTTTTCGAGTTTCTATTTCAACACTCCCAATGAAGATATTTAGATAAAGAAACACTCCCAATGAAGATATTTAGATAAAGAAACACTCCCAATGAAGATATTTAGGTAAAGAAACACTCCCAATGAAGATATTTAGATAAAGAAACACTCCCAATGAAGATATTTAGATATAGAAACGCACACACGGGCTAAAAATGACACTTCTGGTGACGTCACCGAAGGCCGTCTTTTGTATTTACGTTAAATATATATGCCCCGATACTTGTTTCGGTTCGGGGGGATTGGACTCTTATCACTTTTTAAAAACTTTGTAAACTGTCAGTGGCACGTATTGCCTTCTGAATCAAATTGATTTGATTTGTATGCCAAAACAAACGTTGTCAAATCCTAAGCCATATATTTAGACTTTCTCGGTTCGGAATGTGTCTATTAAACACTTGAAAACCGTAATCCATTCCGTTATGAAGAATGCATGAGGGGCAATGGATTCGAGGAATATAACGTCGATTTGATTCTTGTTCGCGAAATCGGTGTTCCGAATGCATTTTCCTTCTATAATGGTCACGAAACTTGTAATTATAATGTGTTCACATTTGAATTACACTTTGGTAGATAATATAATTATATTGTCAATTTCGATGCTCATCATAATGACATCCCTTAAGCACCCCATGAAACATTGAAACATTGACAACTAATACTAACCTTACAGGTGCTCTGACCGTGTCCCCATGTTCTCCACGTGCGCTTCTCGTTTTACCAGTTTTAAAGCTATCGTAGAGTTTCTAAAGGTCCTCCGTAGACCACTTGATGTAAGCGTGGTGTATGCAATAGAAGGGTTAACGGTTCAAACATGTCACAAACATTCCCATTTTCAAAACTCAATGTATATTTGAAATTTTTATGACCCTTCAGATAAACCAAGAGAATATCATAATAAACCTTTTGCAAAACTATAAATCTTATTGAGTTGTAGGTCAAAACTGGGTTTCTAGAATTTTCTAATATTTTCCCTATGCAACAATTTATAGTTTGACTGCAGGAGCTTATACTAATTTACTTATATACGTGTATTCCCATTCATCTATTGCATATAGTCCATATCGATAAACATGGACCCACTAAAATGGCACAACAAACTAAAATTATACAATATATCCGACGATATACTCCAGGAATAGTCATTTAAAGAATACAAGTGACAAACATTCATCTAGAACGTGTTAGATTCGTTCTAGGAACAAGAGTGTATTTTGGTCCTCTAATCACATTTCGTTTTGTGGAGGTGTATTTATCTATATTTAACTAAACTAAAATTGAAAACGTTTGGATAAATATAGCTATCTTCAGCATGAAGATATTGTTATGCGTAAAAGTTTTTTTCCGTCACCTCAAACGCATTATTATCGTTTCCGAAGCGTCGTTAAGAGCCTGCATTTACCTTTAATGCATTCTCAAAGCTTCTGCATGTGATGACCCTTTGAAAATAGATCTCCTCTTAAAAATACGACCGTATGCATCTAGAGATGAATTTGACAATATAACATGTAGATCATTCGTTCAATGTATATTTTGTCCATCGACAGCTTTTATAAACACATTGTCCGAAGACAAGATTGCGAATTTCGTCTCAGCGTTTATTTCTGTCTTCTACCTATTAACATTTAAGATAAGTAACAGTTCCGTGATACCAAACATTTCCAACATCAGATTTTCTTATAACGAGGGCACGCACTGAATCCTTACTGAGTTGGAAAGGTTGAAATATCGATTAATCGTGTGTTGGAGGTGTTATTAGGTGTCTGTCCCGACCTATAATCTGTCTGTGTGGACCTATTAGGTGTCCTCGAGCTATTCAAAACACTGCCCTACATATGTATCAATGCCACTTTGGGAAGCAAACCATATGTTCCATCTGATGTTAATATCCTTGCTTCCCTACGCTTTTTTACGAAGAAAAATATCGATATCCATGTCCATGTGCTGAAAATAACGTTACCTCTCCAACCTGCATTGAATCAAGATGCGTTTGGTCATCCACATCAATTGCTTTGTAGCAAAATTATAGTACTAGGCGTGGCGCAAACAATGACAAGTTGGTTATGAACAAACAGCACTTGAGGGTTCAACGCATACTTACATGTGTTTTAATTCACACATACATCATCAAATTCCTGACCAGGAGGCTTATTGATCAGATAATGACCGAATGGTGGACGTACAATTACTATCAAGATCCATCAAGGTGTCCCAATAGTCAATTATACACTATCGCCAGATTATAACAATTGATAAATGCTACTATATGGACAATGATGCACTTTATAAAGTATAACATTCAATATTTAGAATATTTAGAGAAACGTTAAGCGGATGTGTCAACGAAAGCTTAATTTGCAAAGAGAAACATGCCTACTAAGATAACAACGTTGACAATGAAGATACTTATACCGTGCTGAAGGTCTTACTCAAAGCCTAGTGTAAGTGTAAGGATCAACATAATTTATTTTTCATTCTAAGCTCACTGGGAGTGTTTAACGCTGCCTCCATTCCCATACCGGGTACCCAACTGTATTGCTGGGTGAACAGAACACACCTTTGAATAAATAATGCAAAATAATGCATCTACCGGGATACGAACAGGTTCTATAGATTCCTCACCACAAGGTCTGAGAACACCCCGTATAGGCGCGTGTTCCGAACCAGTTAAGCGCAGACAAAGCCCAGTCAAATAGCTGACCAATCACATCATAGTTTTTAAACGGTCTCTGTTTTGAAAGCATTCGGAAAAGACGACAGGAGAGCTGTTTTGAGTTATCTGCCCCTAGCTTCTCGCACCGAAAGCTTTTGTTGGACGTCTTGTGATTGGTTAACTGAATTGCGTCAGAAAACGGAAGTCTATGGGCTTTTATCAGACGGTTTGGTGTGGATAACACTGAACGATATGAGTTCGTATCCCGGTAGATGAACTATTTGAAATTTTAGTCCTCGGAAAACCGTCGATTTTAATCAGAATGCTGGTCACCCATACCGCGAGTCACGCTCATTGTTGCTTAACTTTCCCGATAACTATCAATTGAGCTATTCATAGAACCACATGACACTTCAACATATGAGCCTTCGTCACCTTCAAACAAGGTAGCGTAAGTCACTAAGGTCACTTCAGTGTAATGTTAAAGAATGTGAGTTTAGATAAACCTCAATACAGGTTGTTTTGTGAAAGGTGATCCAGTACAGCAACGTCGAATTGAAGGTAATTACTGAAGCAGATTGCACTTAGAAGTCTTACGTTGAGTTATAAGAAGGCTCCAGGGGATTGAATTAACAAAGTAAAGCTGTTGTTAAGAGGACAGTTATATGACATCAATTGCCACGATGTGTAGTGTTCTTCTATGTACTTCGTTGAACTATTCTCTTACATTCATTCACAGGACATGGGTGGTTGTATCAAAACAGACCTAAGAGGACCACTTTTTTTATTGATTTTGAAACTTCAATACAAGCTATAAAATTTCAAAGTTTTTACATGGAATCTTCAAGCCTTTGATGTATGACAGATTTTAGATTGTCAACATTATCCTACTATTAAGAATTTTTAAACCGACATTGAGTAATTTTCTGTTTCAATAGAACTATGATTTCGTTGGGATTATTAAAAACTGGACTATTGATTGAAATTGGTAATCAATCTCAGGAGGTAGAGTGGATACATGCAGTTCTTGAAGTAAGATGTTTAATCCTTGCACAGTTCATGTGGCGCTGGTACAAGTGCTGATGACGGAAGTGCAAACAATCCAATAATAACGGGGACTCTAAGACATATAGTGTCAAAACTAGTTGAATAAACCGATTTTGCCTTTATTAATATTCGACATGATGTGTATTTGGCCGTGTTAATGGATGAGTTCATCAGTTAGATTGCCGGAGACAAACGATCGATGACACTTCTGGAATGATATAACAGCTGTTAGTCGGTTCTCCACGATAAAACACACGTCAAATCACACTTTTAAGAGTTATTGTCGCTTTTACGGAGACATTCCTTTTTGCGGGATCCGAACGGTCTGTCGGTCAAACCATAACGTTGAGGAAATAGTGATACTTCATCGATGTGCATTGATGGTCATAACATTCATATCACTTCGGATGTGGACATAGTGGCATAATGGGCCTATTAGGCAACGGGCACTATCAGCCGTCGCTGAAACTGCGGCTTTTGTTCTGTGATTCAGCTTACGGGAGAGAGAAGTAGTATTGTCATTTTAAAATATGTTGGGGGGATAATGTATGTGCAATGTGTACTCGAGATTCTTGAAGAAAATTAAAATGTTAAGAGCGTGACATTTGAATGTGAGAAAAAACGTCATTATATATGGCACATTATTGTAAACCTTATAGTTACTCTAAGTTTGTTACATTTAGAATAACACTTCATTCAATAGTACAAATTCGTGTACTTTTTCGGGCCGAGTCCCTTGCAGGATTCGAACCCACACCCTCAGAGTCAGGAAACTATCGCCACCACTGAACGTACCAACAGCTTACCACACGATCAGGGGGCCTTGACTCGTACACTTCTATTACTGACCTTTAAAACGTTAGTTAAATAAGAGATCCATTTCATCGTCCTTAAGCTGAGTGTCTTATCATAGACGACAATGACTTATCCGCTATTTGATTTGACAAACACGATTCTCCTAATATGTCTAAATTCCTAACTTAATTACCCCAAACTGATTCCACACATGATGATATGTGCTTCAGAATGACTTTGGCTTCATCACGATATCATTTCACGCGCGATTTAGCAAAGCCGATTCAGATACTGTGTTACATGAGGCATCGACATTTTAGTCTTGGAAATGTCATTAAACTAGCTCATCCTTAAGGTAAAAAAGTATAATATATTGTCATATTTGAGTTCGTGTGCACTCAGAATGACATACGAGAAATTTTAACGTGTTTTCCATTTCACTTTCCAGGATAAAACTGTCTCAATCCCAGCTATCCTAATTACCTTGTTGTTCGTTTAACGAGAATATGAACAGCATCATGTTACAATCAAATTCAGCGCTTTGTGCGGCGAGTTCATAATTACAGAAGAGATCATGTCAATTAATTTTAAAGCCAGTGTGAAATAAAACATTTACTTTTTATACCCTTATATGTGTACATGTGTTCGCGTTTACATGAAACATAGTAGTTTCCACATTAACTTTTATGTTTGTGGCATTAGTTTTATTTTTACAATTTATCCATGTATACTGTTTCACTTTGATTATCTGAGACAAGCCTGCAAGGTAGTAATAACTATGAAAGAACTGCAGTGCTTGTTATACACCATTCATAAAGATGATGTGTTTTTGTAAAGGATGTCGGATAATGCATCTTTTTCTGTACCTGAAACGAAATCTTTACTTCACTTCTCCCAAGTACAGGAAGAGTAAATATCCTTCCTGCAAAAAATGGCAAAGGCTTTGCGTTTTAAGACGAGACAATCCTTACAAAGCCGAGCGTTCTTGGTTGACAGCGGTATTGATTGAAGAAATCCTCACTCACCTGAACAATAACGACTTTAGTTTGATGTAGGCGCAGTGGCGAGTTCGGCACAGATCCATACCTCCCATTTTCAATGTTATCCATATTAAAAGAAACACTCTTGGAAGGCGAAGATTCGGCATTGCTCCTGTTAGATGCTTCAGATGCAATAGAAAGTCGTGCAAGTTTCTCTTCTCTTGCAGTGAGTAGTCTTGAATTAGCCGACCTTTGAAGCACCGTTGGTGCAGAACGTCGCCGAGGTGCATTCTTGATACTCCCAAATCGTCGCCGATGCTTTCGGACCAAAGTTCCAGCCCGAGTCAACATTGACATAGCTATGACAGTCCGTGTACCTTGGTGATTTAACTCATCCTAAGTTGCACACGTACAGAGGCAATCCCGCGATTGATCCACTGCTTGTCTCCAGAGCAGACCGCGACTCCCTCAGTCACCACACACGTGTAGTAAACAGTTCTAGCTCGACCCACTGCCGGGGACACAGCGTCATGTGACACAGCTACCCACCGTCAAGCACTGCCCGTAATGAGCAACTAAGGGGTTTGTGTCGGGAGCAATTTACACTATAGACTTAAGAATAAACCTATCACAATGTGGCTTCTTAGATATAGATGTACGCAAGTGGGTGGTGTTATCAATGTTTCCTATAAAAGAACTGAAATGCAAACTACAATATAGCGCTTTATTAAGGACTCGTTTCCATAATAAATACCATATCATGTTTCAACATGGATAACATTTCAAGTCATAAATGAGACTGGATGCATCAGAGCGACTTTCTTAAGGTGAGTTGACAGTAGTACTATTTTCAAAGAGAAATGTAATCTACAGGCGCCAGTGGTTCATGATTTACTATTAGTGACTGTCGCTATCGATTAATCATACTGTAGCAATAACGTTTTTTTTCAGGTTCGTATTGCAATTTTTTGTTCAGCCAATATGAATTCTCTTATTCAACTCTATGTTTCACTGACACATGCTTTTAGATTTATCCCAATACGTAAAGGCAACTGCTGTATATGAAACAAATTATAAGATTTTATAAAACATATTTTTTTAGATTTATTTTATGAATTGCATATGTTTTGAAGTTTAAACTACGCAAGAACAATTTCGGGAGTGTTGAGGTAGAGAGAGGTTTATTCCAGTAAAGAAGCCACTGGCCCATTAAACATAGCATACATGTACAATGTGCACTGTTACGGAGCGCCAATAAAATCATAACGCAGTTGTTACAGATCAAGCTGTACATCAGGATATGGGGGATTTAACAGACCTAAGAACTACGTTATCACGTTTCTTGAAAGCTAAATACAAACTAAGATCTAAGATCATTGTGAAATGGACATTCAAGGCAGAATTGGTACTCCTACATGTAGGCGTCTACCGTATTCAACCATCAACGTATGACTGGAGCATCGGAATTTGCCGATAGCAATACGAAATACTTTATATGTACACTTGATAATTATGATTGATGTACAATTCATCAGAGACATAGTCTTTAATGTTAGTTTGAAAATCTAGTTTTGAAAAACGTGAAATACCATCTTTCTATGATTTATTATCGTTGCCAATGGATCTTTGCTTACATACAGATATACATAAATTCATATTTCCACCAATCTGGTAGAACCACACATTTCCAAATCCATAACGGTTTAGAAGGCCTTTCTGGAGTATCGCAATGAACATACTCAACAACTGAAAACAGGAAACTAGTTTGGTTACTAGTTACGTTTCCGTTTTGATAAATATGTGTGTTTCTTCTGGCTCTAAAGCACGTTTTGTGCACAATTCTATGTTTTTGTCAAATTTGCCATTTTTTCATAAAAGTTTATGCAATATATTTAGACGTTAATGGGTAAACATCTCATTAAACGACCGGATAAGCCGTATCTATAGAAAACGGCTATCCGTATTCGAAGAAAATGGTGCGACGTACAAAGCGACAGTGGTGTGGAACTCTTCAGTGTGAGAGTTAGATTTGTAGGTCTCATGAGAAATTGATAGTCCCGACAGCAATATGGTTGACAATTCCTTCATGGTGTCATTTTTAAAACTCTACTCTGAGTGTCTATGTATCGCTACATCAGTCAGATCACTTGAACTACCTTAACGCGGCCATTTAATGTGAACACATGGCCGCTCGATGGGAAATTTTAAATGGAATCGCATGGCTTAACCGAACCATGTATATTCGTTTTAGAACTCGTTTTATTGATGTAGGAGTACGAATCAGCCATTGGTAACACTGACTTATATATACATTTGTATGTGAGAGCACTTTATTTCAGTAATACAATTGTACTACAGCGCCTTTAATTGTATCAGCAGTAACAGGCCACATGAGCTTATGGCATCGTCCGTCGCCCGGCCTGCGACCGTCGTACGCCGTACGCCGTACGTCGTTCGTAAACTTTTCACATTTTCGGCTTTTCCTCCAGAACTGCTAGCTACATCGACGAAGCTGAAATTTTGTGGTGAGGTACCCTGCACCTAGAGAATCAAAAGTTGTTCATTTGGTCCTAAACTCCTAAAAAATGGGAATATGACATTTCATTGATTGAAACTAATATTTGTAAAAAGGAAAATGACTTTGAGAGGTAAATGTTATACATACATTGTAAGGAGGACGAGTAGGATGTTGCCAGGTCTTAGTGAATCAATTTCTACCTGTAATGGTCAAGAGGATCCATAGACTAACATTTAGTCTCATAAATAAATGTTTTTCCTCATCAACAACAATATTTTACAAAGAATTAATTTCGTTCTACAAAATGGAATTCTATTTTACCATTTTAAATTGTATACCATTATGTATTATGATTTGGGTAATATTTTTATACCATTTGAATTGGAAGGATCACCTTTCCATCAAGATCAATACAGGAATTGTGATAATTTAACAACAAACTTTATCGAAATTTTGTGTCACATCATGTTTTTGTTATGTAGTGACAATTGAGAAGACTTAGGATTTTTCATAGCTAGGGATTGCATTATCTTCAGAACAACTTATTTCGGTTTTCATCAAACAAAACAAATGGGATACAAAGTCCATGGCTGTATGTTAGATAGTGGTTTGTCTACAACCGCCTGGTTATTGTCGAACTGAAAGAAAACTTTATGCTTCTACAAACTATATAAAGCCTCCTTAAACTGCTTCTACTAGAGGAACGTTTCTACAAACTATATAAAGTATCTTAATGCAACGCTTCTACATACTATATAAAGGCTCTTAGAGAAACATTTCTACAAACTAGATAAATAGTGTAAAAGAAAGGCTTCTACAGCTGATTGTGGCTCATTTGTATCTACTTACAGTGTATGGACAGTCTGTCAGTACTAGATGTTCACTCAGATTGGACAAGCTGTTATATATTATATATACATGTACATGTTTACATAATTATGATTAAAAACTTCGAATTGTATTGCTTTCTGTCAAAATCCAACTGATGTCAAATGATTGAAGAGCAAGATTTAAAGATTTGATGAAGTTGGAATTCTAAATAAGCATGAATCCTTTTAAACAACCCTGACATTTAAAGAGTTTATGTACTGTATAAAAGCAATAGAGCATACATCGAGGGTTGTTGATTGCTCAGAGATCGCTTTTTGGTAGCGGTATTTTATTGATTTTTAGATTTTCATTGAAGGTTTTAAAAAAAAAAAATGCTATGAATTTCGTGTGTTAAATTATCAATATCTGTATACTTGTAACAAGCAGTACCAATCAACGTTTAAAGTCTATATCTACTTTTTGGGAAAATATGTAAAGACTGTAAACCACTTAGTGATCTGATGTACTTGGTTTATAAAACACATTACGTCCACTGTAGAAGTTGTCTCATAGTCAAATAAATACCGTAATGTTATGTTACATCCTCCTAAACTTTTGATTGGGGCAGTATATGTCTTATGGTGAATAAAATGTATAGGGGTTAACAGTTAACAGTTAACAGTTAACAGCGATGTCCGTCCTTCCGTCAATATTCCGTCCCCTTAAGCTTCAAGAAACCTGAAAAAATATGGAGATATCACATCGGTATTTAGTATACATATATCGTATAAACATGCATAAAAACACATCTGAAGATAATAATTAATAATAAAAGTATTTGTACATTATATGTTTTTGCTTTTTTTGTTTTTACTTGTCTAAACGCCGGATAAAGAACTGCTTTTCAAATAGGACTCGTTAGAGATGAACAAAATGATACCCATTACGAGGCAAGAAACTTGACATGGCATGATGAGCACATCCGGTCCAGCACTTCTTTCTCTTAGACAAGGTCTTACTAGTACAGGAGATGTGTCATCAGCAATTGACAGCTTGACAGTCTCTTGATGGGTCTCAGATAAAATACTGTAATGGCCCGAACTCTATACATATAGGTGCATGTAGGTCTGTTGTGAAGAAGCAATGATATCAATGAAACATAGTCGATTGCTCGAAAAAGGGCATGACATCACAAATGTTGTTTCAAAAGTAACTCTATTTAAAGGTGTTTGGTTATATTAAGATGATAATTCTGCGATTATCTTATGCTATTGTCGTAAGATTGATACTTGTTATTCAACGTATTGGTTGATGCATTGATCTATAACTTGAAACCACTACGCAGGAAAAAATGATGAAAGGAGATGTGAAGACATAAACTTCCGATATTCATGTCCCTCTGTCCCTCTGTCCGTGTAGCCATGTGAAACTTATTCTCTGGGGCACAGGTTCAAATCGACAACACAATTCAAATTCGCTTGAAAATACATTGTCCGAATAAACTTATGATTAGTGCTGTAATATTTAGATGAAATGGTGCTGTACTGATGGAATAATGATTAAAAAGCACAGTGCAAGTTGTGTGTCTGCAAAGCTAAGCTGTTCTGTTTAACACTAGTAATTCCCTCTTCTTAGTAAAAGGAAACGTATTTTCATCTGTTTTGCACACATCAGCAATTAGAATTCCATTGTTTGTATCGAGTGACATCCTTAGAAATACTCCTGGACAAAAATATGGTAGTTTGGTTCCCCGGACGATTTCAATCATTTAAGCGGAAAAGAAAAGTTCCATTTAATACTTATTATTTTAACTGATCACCTTTCCTTATTTTTACAGTATCAGCTACATCAAGGTCCTTGAAAGCATGTTCGTGTGTCCTGTTTAACCTTCTTTGATAGGCAATTTAGAAGTTAATGTACTGTTTTTAGATCATTCTCATTCAAAAGAGATGAAACGTCACACTCACACCACGTTTGCCAATACGCAGTGATATGTTATTTAAACATGTTGTTTTAGAGCACTGCTGTTCATGTTGATGAATATAGGCTTATGCTTCGCGTTTCATAATATATTTTTAAATTTTTGAGTTATTAAATATTTACATATAAAGAAAATCGCTCATTGCACATATTTACATGTGAATTTAGAGGTGTGTAATATACTTGTTGTCATCATTGCTAAAAACAAAACATACCACAACTAGCAATTGCAACTTCCAAATGCAAGGCATATTTCTTGCCAGTTTCCATTAATGGTTGATTTAAACCTTGCAGTATTTCCCTCGCTTTGTTGTGCCAATATAGTGGATCGCTGCACCTGAAATGCATAGTGGGCCCGGATTTCCAAGCACAGAGATCTCACAAAAACACTGCAAGGCTTAAATCAACCAGTAATTGAGAGTGGCAAGAGTTAGGACTTGCATTGGGAAGTTTTATGTAATAGAAGTTTTCCTGTGGATGGCAAAGATCCACTTTAGAAGTGGATAATATGATACTAGTAGGCATGACGTCCCATATGACCTGTGCTAATGCTTTGTATACCGTGGGCTACAATAAATGAGATGTCTTGAAAAGTACAAGACTATTTTAATAACATTTAGGGGAGATTTAATCTGTATTTCCAGGTAATTGGAAAAAAAAACACTTCACAAGTGTGCTAATATATTTTGAGGCTATCAAATGAAAGGTTTGTGTGTGTGTATATATATAAGTTACTTATTACAAATTGGAAAATGTGTTTTTCTCGTGACTTATATATGTACATACACACACACAAACCTTTCATTTGATAGCCTCAAAATATATTAGCACACTTGTGAAGTGGTTTTTTCCAACAAATTCAAATTTGAAAAGCTTAATATTTAATAATTTCTTTCTATTTAAAATACTTCTTCAGGAGTAATTAATTAAAAACTCAACGACTAATCACAATTTGTAATGCTTTTAAATGATTTTGTTTATGAAACGAATGAAGCATAGTCGCTAATTATTGAAAATGTTCTTGATTCAGCGCAATTTTGAAGGGAAAAAAATGTTTTAGTCATACTCGTTTATTTTTCAACTGCATGTAGTCTCGCCTATCGATTCACACTTCCTGATGTGCTATTGAAAATATTCTTTCGTAAAATCCCTCAAAAGTTCTTGTCAAGTTCTGTAATCACAGAATTAAACTGTCAACATTCAGCTTGTTACTGAGCAGAGAGACTACTGTGCCTTATGCATTTGTTGTTTAACAGTATTTTATTGATTAAATTAGAACATGTTGCTTCAGACAAACTGAATGGTCACTTTGTTCTAATTTCTTGTTAATGAATTTTTAACACATTTCATCAGCTTTTGAAATCGTGTATTTCTTTATCAAAACAAGTTTGATTGTCTTCCCCAATGAAACTATTTTTGGAACATTCACTTTAATCGTGAAAATTTCGTTGTTTTGACATCAGTCTTATGAAGACAGTGTGTATGTCCTTAATATTAATAGAGCAGATGCGAATAGCTGACATACATGCACATATGATAATAATCAGCATTATCAATTTTGATTATTTAAGAGTGAAAGTATACTATCCTTTCCTCAATAATGAATCGATAGGCAACCCTAAGAAACAAATCAAAACAGCAATGTCACATGTATATCACACTCCAAGGGTTCATTCAATGGGGTTATTTGAAAAATAATCAGATGTTTCAAATTCTAAATGAAACATTAAAACAGCATTGAATAATATTTGAAACGATGGTTGTAAATAAAATATGACCTATTATATTGTAAAAGGCATAGTTATATACAATCTATAGCACAAATCTTTAAACGTTTCTGAAAAGGTTGTTTGCAATATGCAATACACATATCCGCCTCCAAAGATTTGGATATTTTGAGTCCTACATGGGTAGTTACATACAGGGCAACATCATTTTTATAACAAAGATTTGTATTTTAATTGCCATTTCAAAGGGAAATAAGTGTTGTTCTTCTTCAACATTCCAGTCGATGTGATTTGGGTTCTTTTTGTGAAATCTGCAAATAGTTTTGGTATATCCATGTCGTTTTCTCAATCAAGCTCAAACAATTCACCTTTGCAAACAATCAATGTCGTCCTAAATTCTATCTTAATAGCTTCGTATAACAAGTGTTTTCGAGGTTGAAATATGGACGAAATTGTTCTCTAAACAGATAAAATACTCAAACGTCTAAATGTAGGTACACAACTGTTACAACATTGAAAAGTGTTGTCAAAGAGCTTTACATTCTTCCTGATTGCCTCAGGGCTGATGCTACTCTTCTTAATGTCAGTTCTATACAAATGGTAATATGCTGTGGCAAGGCCTGTCAAAGACACGCTTCCAAGTTATGGTAAGCAATTAATCTGACAAAATATATTCAGTTGTTTCACAGCAGGGACATAACCTCGACAACGTTCATGTGATCACTATTGTGTATTGACGATTATGTTTTTCTAAACACGTGTGCCATGTTACCCTTGCCAGAGGACCAAGCAGATATGCCAAGTGTCTTTATTTGTATATAATGTGTAGATTAAAATCGAAGTGAAGGTATTAACATCTGTTATCAACCTACCTCGCGTATAACAGTACATTTGAAACAGGCTTTTCAAGATCGTATCAAATGGTCACATTGTAACTCCCCGGGATGTGTGTTGCAAGTCCTCGGGATGTGCGTTGTAAGTCCCGGGGATGTGCGTTGTAATGATAGTAAACCCTGATTTATTTGTTAAAATGACGGCTTGAAAGTAAAGATCTGAAGAAACTAACTTAGACTAATTTTTTTTTTAAACTAAAGTTTACGACAGAATATGTACAGCAAATTTTTGCAGAAAGTGCGTCTCGAACCCATATCCACTATCACCTGCAGTTACTGAGTCAGCGCATTTGACTGCTGAGCTATGGGGACAGACCAGAATTGACGATACAAAAGAAACTGATATAGCGCAGCTGTTAACAGGCTGACATCACCGAGGGATCCTCAATATAACGCCAGGGATCCCCAATATAACGCGATAACACGTAAAAAGCCTGTTTAAAATAGTTCGTTTTCTGACTCAGACATGTTTACCCGTTGACGGTCTCTCTTCAAATGAACCGCGTGCAACTACATGTGCTTTAAAATTTCGCGTGCATTGCACGAGCTTCTCGTGACAGTCAGTCAGTTTAGGTCACGTGATAACTACACTCTCGCTATACTGTGAATCCCAACGGTATCTATTATAAGGCGCGTGTTGTTTATGTATATGCGTATTTTACATTGATTTTGTCTGTTTTGGTTCACTTAGACGGTTGATAAGTTAAAGAAACCCCTCTTACTCGGACTTACCAGAGATTGTGTACCCTGAGAGTCGGTTACATCCCTCGGCCCTCCGGGCCTCAGGAAGGTAACCTCCTCTCAGGGTACACAATCTCTGGTAAGTCCTCGTAAACGGGGTTTCTCCATAACATAATTTGAGTCACATGTCATTCACGTTAGAATAGTCAATGTACGAAATTAAAATCAAAGTCCAGATATAATCAAATAAATAAGAAGTTGCGTTTTAAAGTTTTGCATTGATTTAAAGCATATGGATTTATACCATACTTGTATTCATAAACTTTTAAGTAGACAAGCCGAATATCAGAGAATCGCACCAACAAACATTTGATTTGCAGTAAAAACCTACCGTTGACTTCATAGTCGATCTGCCTTGGCTATATGGTGAACACTGTAGATTCTAGCGAACCTGGTTCTTGGGTGTGTGATTGATAGAATATGTTATATATATGAGTGTCTATATCATGCTATGTTTACGAGACGAATGCCCTAATATTAGTATTTCTCGAACGAGAGTCATGGATTAAACGATATTCAGGTACGAGTGTCGTAAACATAGTAGGGCATAGACAGCGAACGTAATATTCATGAACTTGAACCACGACACAACATAAACTTCCATATGATCACGCTATGTTTATTGCCATAACACATGCATTCAAAGACCGTGCTCTGCTATTGTTGTTAGGTCGATATCAGAATCTTCAACATGTTGTTGAAGTCTGATACCGAGTGGTGGAATTGCTTTAGGTTTTGAGTTATACAACTGCTGGTATTCTGGATTGAATACGCAGTTGTATGCAGGGTTGGAAGGGTTTGATTTAAGTTAAGTTATATATTGAAGAGATAGTTTGATGCCACGATCTTCAAGAGATGGCTCATCAGCTTCAACGTAAAGGCTTTCAACAGGCAAGTTCTGAAGGCCCCAAGACAAAGCCTGTGGTGGATAGTATCTAATATTTTGATGTAAGAGGGGCGGGCGGATTAATAAATTATGGATCCATAATCCAATTTGGAGCGGATGAGTGATAGATAGAGATGAAGAAGTTTCTTCATCTCCACCCCATTTATAATTTGAAACGACCTTTAAAAGGTCTAATGCCTTTAAGCATTTAGCTTTTAGGTTTTTAATATGTGGGATAAATGATAATTTACTGTCAAAAGTAAGACCAAGAAACTTGGCCTCAGGAACGACTTTGATTGGAGTTTTTTCCAGAAATACTTCTGGATCTTGGTGCATTTTGCGCATATTGCAAAAATGCACACAAGATGTTAAAGCTTTGGAAAATTTGAAGCCGTTTTCCAACGACTATTGATGGATTGTATTGAGTCACAGCTGCAAATGGCGCTCGATTGATGGCATATTTTTGCTCTGCAGGAAACTCCAAAATCGTCCACAAAATGTGAACCATCTGTATAATCATTTAAGACTTTAACCAAGCTGTTGATTTTAATGCTAAATAATGTGACAGATAAAATGCTACCTTGTGGGACACCCATTTCTTGATCAATCAAATCAGAAAGGGTGGAACCCAAGCGCACTTTAAATTGGCGGTCATGTAAAAAAATAGATACAAAATGAGGCATACGACCTCGCAAGCCAAATTCAAAATCTTTTAGGATGCCATGCTTCCATGTAGTGTCGTTAGCTTTTTCTGAGTCGAAAAAGATAGACATAGCATGTTGTTTATTAATAAATGCATCACGAATAAATGATTCTAAACGAACAAGATGATCAGTGGTACTGCGTTGTTTGCGGAAACCACATTGAATATCAGTTAGTAATTTATTAGTTTCCAAGTACCAAACTAGACAATCATTGATCATCCGTTCCATAATTTTACATAAGCAACATGGACGATAGTTGGAAGGATCTGTATGATCCTTCCGAAGGTTTTGGGATAGGCACAATAGTAGCATTGTGCCAACAAGATGGAAATTCACCCGTTTCCCATATATAATTAAATACCTGAAGTAGATCCTCAAGGCAAGGTTCCAGTAAATGTTTTAGAAACTGATAATGGATTTCATCAGGGCCTGTTGCTGTATCATGAGCTTTAGAAAGTGCAGTTTTGAGCTCTGACAAGGAGTAGTGTTCGTTATAATCTTCTCCATTGTCAGATTTGAAATTAAGTGTTCGTTTTCCTGTACATTTTGGTACTTTTTAAAAGCAGGGACATAATTTGCAGATGAAGAATTTTTAGAGATTGTTTCAGCCAACTTATTGGCAATGTCAGATTTAGAGGTGAGAAGGTCATCATTGACCTAAAGATGTTTTATTGTAGATTTGGAACATTTTGCCTTTAATTTTACTAATCATATTCCAGACTTTGCTTATAGGTGTTCTGGAAATTATCTTAGAGACATAGCCTCTCCAAGATTCGCGTTTTTGTTGGTTGACTGTGCGTCGAGCTAAAGCTCGGGCCTTGCGACAATTATCCAAATTAATTCTTGTAGGTCGTTTACTGAGCTTACGTTCAGCTTTTTTACGTGCCTTAATGGCAGTGTCGCAGGTTTCATTAAACCATGGCGTGTGAATGCGTGGATTTGCCGAGGTTTTAGGGATAGTTTCAGTTGCTATATCAACAGGATCAGTTGCATTGGTTATTTCATCATATATAATATGTTCACGGCAGAGGGTAGACAATGTACCCCAATCAGCCTTGGAAATTTTCCAAGGAGGATTGTGCTCCTCGGGAATAGGTAATGAGGGTTCTAATACAATGGGGAAGTGGTCACTTCCACAGGTATCCTCATGTACTGACCATGAAAATCTTGTAAAAGAGATGCATCAGTTGCTGATAAATCTATAGCTGTATATGATCCTGTAGCAGGATGTAGATATGTGTTTGTGCCATCATTAAATAGACATACGTCATTTTGATTGAGTAAACTTAAAGTATTTTACCCCTAGAATCTAGGGTATTACTACCCCAGAGGGGATTGTGAGCGTTGAAGTCACCCATGATAATAAAAGGTTTAGGAAAATGGGTAACAAGTTGATCAAGATCTTTTATAGTAAGATCTTGAGATGGTGGAATGTATAAAGAACTGAGAGTTAACGTTTTAAATATGATAAGCTGACAGCAACAGCTTGTAATTGTGTTTTTAATGTAATTACTCTGTGGATAATTCCATCATGTATGATGATATTGATGCACCCCCTTTGCCCTATCAGGAGAAGGGGAGAAAGAATTATAAAAAGTGAATGGTCTCATTGCAACTTTATCAGATTCTTTAAAATGAGTTTCTTGAAGGCAAATAGGTTGGGGATTGTATTTTTGGGCTAGCAAGCCCAATTCGTTATAATTGACCCTAAAGCCTCGACAATTCCACTGGAGAATCGCCATGGATGCGAGGATAAAACATAATATTAAAAGCCTCATGGTTGATGTTTTACCGGGGAGAAGTTGTTAAGTTGTTAAGAGACGCTGTCCATAAGGACGTCATCAGACTCAAGGTCAAGAGATCTATACTTGTTGTAGACCTCGACCGCCTTTGGGACTCACCCTTTGAATGTCTGTCTGAGTTGATACAGAGCATTTAGTGGCACTTGTTGATGATACTATGGTTGAGTATGAGGATTTAGGACCCTCAAGAACCAAACGTTTTGCTTCTTGAAAAGAGATTTTCTGGGTGAATTTAAGTTTGAGTATTTTAGATTCCTGTTGCCACCGTGGGCACTCCTTGGAGGAAGCCAAGTGTTCGCCAGCACAGTTGGCGCATTTCTGCAACTCCTTGCAGATGTTTGGATGGCTTTCATCCTCGAGTTTGCCACAATGACGACAAACCCGCTCATCCGCTTTGCAAGAGTTGCTTCCATGGCCAAACTTCTGGCACTGGTAGCAACGGAGGGGGTTAGGGATATGTAGTTCCGTGGGGAGTTTGTAATACCCTGCATACACTGTTTTTGGAGCTTGTGGATTTGAGAAAGTTAAGAGGTAGGTGCGCGTCTTGGTGATATTGTCCTCCTTCTTGATAGTGAACCGCTTAACAGCAGTCACCGCCTGGCTCTTGAGGTTGTCAAGAAGCTCCTGTTCTGATGAATCATCGAGACAGCGATCCTTGTCCCGAATGATGGCTTTGCTGCTGTTTAGAGATGAATGTGGGGAAACATGAACAGGTTTATCTATAATTTTCTGCAAGGTGAGAAGTGAGGTTGCCTTTTGTTTTGTTCTTACTTCCACAAGAAGGTACCCATTCCTAATCTTCTTTACATCCTTTACATCACCGGCTAGACCTTGAATGGTCTTGGCGGTGGCAAAAGGATTAAGACGGAGAGGTTTGTCATCAGTGGATGATATGACCAGAAATCGAGGAAAGGTACTTGAATTTGTATTAGAAGTTAAAGTTGAAGTTGAAGGTTTTGAGTTGGATGATTTTGCAAGTTTAGTTGATTTTGATGATGTTGCTTCTTCCTCAGAAGAGGGACATTCATCCGTTGACAAATTTCGCTTGTTTTTAACTGGACGGTTCATGTTCGGTTGGTAAACATTTCGTCAACCTGGATCCCCACCCACCACGGAGCACCAACAAGGGCAATGCTGTATGTCAGCGGGTGTCCTGCTGACTGCACCGGGGATACCAGGATGATATACTCCACTAAAACGTTTCCAATGTTTCACTTCATTAGCCAATGGGCCACCGCTATTTTGGAAGCCAAGTAAACTTGATGAATGTGTGCAAGAGAGCAATAAGAAAGAGTGCAGAGAGTAGGGATAGTACATCAGGAAGTTTAAATACATTTAGATGTACAAGTTTCTTGTTTTAACTTTGAATATCCAAAGTTAATTGAGATTTGAATGTTTCGCTTGTTACCAGCTAAGATTCACAGTTTCATCGAATATCATTACTTAGATCGCAATGGAGTAAGACATCCCTAAAGATAACACTGACTCTAATTGACATGTGATTTATCACAGGGGCAATACAGTATAATAGCGCCCACTTGTACTGGTTTTGTGTTACTAGTTACGAGATATTTCTATACAGAACAGATAAGGGGATTGATAGAACATACAACTGCATCAGACAAAAGTGCTACAATAGGGTTATCTATTGAAATATATATAAAGATGAATATCGACAGCAAGGTATGTCTCCATAATTACATGTATGAACCTTAAATAAACTGCATATATTGAATAAAAAAATAAATAAAAATAAGCTGAGATATACTCTAAACAATAAGCTTCGTACAAGCTGAAAAGAAGATGTAGATATTCAGGCATCAGATATTGTTTTATTCATTAGACCTGGACCATTTACAATCGCCTTTGGTCAATCGTCAAATATATCTGCTTGCTATCGAAGTTTTAGCCAATCAGATGGCAAGTTTACTCACTTATTTTGTTGTTCTCATCTCATATCAAGCCTTTTCATTCATTAATGTTTTCATAACAAGGTCAAAAACACATCAACAAGATCAAATAAATGTGCTCCATCCATTTGTTTTACTTTACGAAACAACAACAAGTTAATATATTTAACAAACATTGATATTGGTAGATATAGTTTAATTTGTTTCCATAACATTGACCCCATTCCAATGGCACACATAAAGTTAATATAAAATTAATTTCACTTCAAATTAGTGTTAAAAGTATGGTCTCATGTCTGCATCACTGCACATTATTTTAGATCGTAGATTGTGACTTATCTTAAATTTCTTTTGAGACACATTACATTTAAGTATATAAGTTTAAATATTCCAAATCTTTAATTAATTTTATGTTATTACACTTTGTATCCGTTTATTAAGATGTTTTTCAAAAGTTTATGTTCTGATATAAGGCAGGAGTATCAACATTGACATCAAAAGTATTTATTCAGACATTAAACTAGAGTATATTCCGTGCTGTTATCTCGGTGAACAGAAGCCATTCACAGCCAGCATAATTGCATATATTCCTATACAATTTCCATTACAATCAGATTTTATTTTGAGAAAATAAGTCTCCTTTACATGAGCCGAATATCGGGATTCTCTTACTGATTATGTGTGTGTGTTTAAAGGAGATGTTTGTCATTTACATGAAATCTACATTGATTCGGTCCCTGGAAAAAACTTTAACAATATTTCACTTTACCATTTCTGTATCTCATTTGTTATCAGCAGCCGACATATAAAACATTTCAGTTTTAATATTCTAAAGAAAAATGCTGAAATAGCATTCAAAGTCATAATGCACATCACGAAATGATCGATCTTTACTTGTGATAGAGTCAAATGAAAATTTAATCTTACTGTGCTGACGTCAAATAAAGATTTTTAAGTTTTGATTGTTCTCTATAAAGTGCTGAAGGCTGTCATCACAGACATCTTTTTTTTTACAAAATTGCATTTTTTGTTCGCTTTGTGGTGAGAATGTTAAATTAGTCTTATATTTTTTCTTTCGTTTACATACCACTCTTTGAAGATTGATATTGTGTAATTTCGTTTTTGAATGTTTCACATTCACAAGCAACAGTTCTTAATCATATTATTAGTTAGGCTATTTCTTTGTTCTATCGTGATGCTAGACGGGATTATAAGTTTGCAATGACATTAACTTTTTTTTAAATATGTCAGTGAATTCATTACATTAAAACTTTTTGTTTCAATGAATATTCAAGGACAATATTTAGATACGTAAACGGGAAGACTATTCTTACCCACGAGAGGTTTTATAACAATCTGTAATGACGCTTATCTATCATATTATCTTGATTTGATTTGCTAACACTGAACTTTAACATTGCTTGAACTACTTGATTCATTAATAACATGAGTTAGATCATGAATTTCCAACAATCACTTATCTTATTTTTAAGTTTGTCTTCTTATGTGATAGAGTGTACTTAATAATAATAACAATTCCATCACTTAAACATGGCTAATAACACACTAAAAGTTATGAATTCAGCATGAGGTTTAGAATGCTCTCAGTGTTGGTAAATGGTGACACCATTGAGAGGCATCAATAGTCGCTTGGAGAATATTGATTGTAATCTGTATGTAATGTATGTATGTAAAATACCCCAAAAGGAATGGTATTTCAACATCATATTGAGCTTAATATTACTTTTAAGTTTGTGTTTTTAATATTTAATGAATGCAAATTGCGGTCATCGTTACTCAAAGGGCAGACAAGAGAAGATACAAATTATTAAAATACACTAATGCAACATACCAGGCATCAGAAATAAAATAAGAATTGATGTTTTAATTCAAACAGAGTTGATATTAATGCCTTTATAGGGACGATACAAACATGGTTAAAACACTATCAATCGTATGAAATACAAGTCAGTATTAATTAACTCTCGGGACAAAGCAAACTTATTTCACGAGCAACATAAACATGAAAGGAAAGGCAAAGCTCGAACCATAGTTCAGTTTTAATGTGCATTTCATGTCAAATGAAATAAGTACTATAAAAAACAACACTTCTAACTTAATTCTTCAGATACTGCTTGAAATTATACTGACAACAATGATTGATTTCACTGAATGAAAACGTAACACTGGTTGAGCACTGCTAAAAAGACTCAAAAGGTTGAGAAAACAGCTTCAGATCTTGACTGCTCTCAAGTTCTCTGAGTTCCTTTAGGGACAATAAATATATATATAAAAAAATATGTTTTATGAAATACAACTTGGTTATATTTAGGATATATAACTCTTTCCCCTTCGTAGCATATTTTACGTCCCTCGAGAAATAATTTTGGTTTATCCCTCTCCAAACCTCTGGACAAAGGAATATATTCACTCGGGATATAACATGATGTGAAAGCTCTTTTATATATATCCTATACATATCAGTTAGATCACTTCATAAAACTAAAATCTGTCTGCTTTCAATGAAAATTAACTATAAACTATGATGGAAAATTTAAAATGTAAACCCATGTTTTGCAAGTCAAGTTAAGAACAATTGATATTAATGGTAATATTTTACAGGAAGGTAATGAAATGTTATATGTTAGATACACCGCTACACTCAAGTGAAGATGTCTGACCAAGTGTTTAAATTGATATTTAGTGTCACAGTGTAGCTGCATCTCTGGAACAATATCAGTTCCTAACAAGTGATATATGCTCTGGTAAAGCCTGCCAGACACACCATCCAATTGCAGTGAGCAATAAGCTTTTGTTATGCATACACATGGCATTAACATCGCCTATACAGCATTTAATTGGTCACTGTTTTGTATATGGTAATGTGTTTTACTTCACCCGAGAGACATTTTATCGTTCCCAAAGGATCCCATCAGATGAACTCTGCAGAACATAATTATGAGGATTATGTACAATGCTGTCATTGTGATACAGCTATTTATGAGGCATTGCCACAATATACCATAACACGCACTCATCCATGACGTTAATATGACAATCGTATATAGAGGATACTTGAAGCCTGTAAACACTTGCAGAGCAAGCGAGTATAACACTATGGTCGTTAAAATAATTAATAAGACGTTTCGATTTTTCGGTAAAAGATGCTTTCTTCCTGGTTGATAAAAACATTACTCCACTTCTTACTTATGGGGCTGAAATTTGGGGTTAGGAGGACATTATTTTGGAATTATTCATAGTAAATTTTGTAAATGTGTTCTCCACATGGTTTATAAATCTTGAAATGATGTTTCATACGAAGGGTGTGAGAGATATCCCTTTTTGTTCTTATTATCTTAGATGTATTTAGTATTGAAACGATTATTAAGAATGCAACGGCAAAGATAGGTTTATTAAAGTTATAACATGTTGCAATCCATTGCTGAGAGAAAGAGAACAAGTTGGGTCAACATGTAGTGTATGACTGTATATATTTTGTATCAGAGAGAGAACATTTCATCCCAAATTGTAATAGTGATAAGAACAATAATACTAATGCTTCAAAACTGTGTCAATCAACCAAGAAAACATTTCTGCTAAAATTTGTAAATATGTATTGAATGTTTAAAACAAAAGAAAGTAAATATGTGATATATTGATGTAAACACAGTTGTACTTTTGGTCTTTGGCCTTTTTACAAATAAAACATCTTGAATCTTGAATGTTGATACTTAGTATTTGACAGAATACAAGGCGTCATGATAAAGTTGATATTTCACACCCAGGAGTGAAATATCGACTTTACCTATGAATTATACCTGGCAATAGGCAAATAGGCAATCTGTGTATTATATAAATTAAACATTAATATGCAATTAAAACTTTTACTAACACGCAGTATTTCTCATTCGTTAACTTTTTCTGAGAACGCAGTTCATAATATAATAAATATGTCAATAATCATAGTGAAAATATAAGATATCATGACTGCAGCTTGATAGTATGTTTCGCTAATAAGCTCATTATCGAATTGTTCATTTTATAATAATTAGCGGTTTACTAAAAGACCATGAACATTTTTTGATATGTGTTAATTTTGGCTTCCATTTAAATATATCTATTGATGAACGAGAATTCACTGATCACAGATTGTATAGTTTGTTTGAATTGCAAATAGATATTGGCATATTAAGCTTCAAAATGTGTTATTGTTGCTATCATTTGCAGTGAAACCGGCTGGCATTGCCATGAACTCGTTATCCGAGGATGGTACGAATGTACTGCCCTGACATTCTGCGTAGCATTGAAACAAAACCTTACTGCATGTACTACAGCAGACATACTGTCGGGATTCAAACTTCCGACCTTTGATCCAAAGCCTTATGAATGTATCCAATCATGATATGCCATATATACGCAACAATATTTGCTCATCGTCAAGTACTGATGATGGACAGTTCAATATCATCAATATAAGTCCATCCTACACCCGGAGGACAGACATGATATCGTACAAAATACAGGATATTTCAAACAATGAGTAATACATACGAATAAAATAGAGTTTAACCTGTCTTTAGAAGCCAAATAAACTAAATTTGAAATTTCAAAACATTATCTGTTCCTATTTTTGAGAAACACACGTTAAAGAAATCCCAGTTTTCAAATCTCAAAACGGCCTGTTTTACTTGTTGTATGACATCCTATGGTAACCCATTGCATAAAAGGGCCAGTAGCACGTTTTTTCGCTCAAAAAAGTTGATGAAATGTATTTGAAAAATAATTTCACCAATAGTAAAACATCATTCTCTCTTCGGAAAATAAAGTTTAAAATTAGTGTACATGTTTCGGTAAAGCCATGGGAATCGTTTTTGTAATACAAAATAATAAATTGTGTTCACAATAAAATGGCCGCCATGCAATTTTTGCTTTATACGCAACATATATACCACTACAGATAATTGGTTTGTGTAATAAGATATTTTACCGTCTTAAGGTAATTTAAATGACATAAACTATCATTATAAATGGGAAATTTGAAAAAATTAATTTTGCAAAAAACGTGCTACAGCGCCTTTAATGCTTCAACACATTTGAGTACCAAGGACCATTATGCAGACAACATAATTTCCATATTTCATAAAATTGTAGCTTAAATACCAAACATTTCGTGAAATTGTGTAAATCTCTTTACGAGATATATCCTCATCATAGATATTCAAAGTTGACTTCGTTCCGCAGAAATATTTTGTGTTTGTGTTGTGAAAGTTTGGTATCATTTCTTCTGCCCCTCAGTGTAGACATTTCAAACTGCATTAAAAACTTTGTTAAGATTTAAGAGCACAACTTACACTCTATTGACCTTTATAATATTTCCGTAATATACATATGCTTTCAAATTAATTCAAGGTTTATGAGGCGGCCAAACTACAGGCAAGAGTATGTTAACATGTTTGCCTTTTTGTAATAATTCTATATTCATAAAAAGCTACTTGACATTGTGGAAAAACAAAGCATATAAATGGATCATGTTCAGACACCAATAATATGGCATTTGTGTGGTTATTCACGTCAACAGAACATAAATAGTGAGTCGCAGTGGGTGGTATCTCGGGTCATGGATGCTTAATACTTTTATTTATGTTGTTGTATGTTTTTGTCAAAGATGTTACATTCATCATAGCTGATACTAGTTGGTTTAGTTATCAATAATATTATTAAAGGTACATCCAAAGCGTTGTTGGGGTCACATATTCAAAACCGTATAAATGGTGTAACTTTATTGAGAATCACCGACTGTTACCGAAAACAGACATTTTGATGATAGTCGACGCAGTTTTTTGACGATATGAAGGTAAAGTAGTGATTTCTGATCGAAAACCAGACAATGCATCGCGATTGACGCGCGCCAATGAGTCAAACGTAATTTTTGATTTTTATTTATGACAGACAAACTGATACATTTGGGTTGATCATGTTTAATAGATCATATAACTACTGTACGTGCAAATGGGACGTGAAGTTTCGGTTTCTGCACCTGTATAATGATGTTTTTCAATTTAATAATTGATATATTTGGTGATTGGGGATGGATATGCAAACCGAGTCAATTTATTTGCACTGTAAACAGCACATATGGTGAATCGAAACATATTAAAGCCAATGGATGCACCTTAAATATAAACCAAGTTTATAGTCCTTGTTTATAATATTAGATAAAATACTAATTAAGTATGTACTCTCATTGGTAATATTATCCAGTCATAACACTGATTCAAAATATAAAGAAGCAAATAAGTCATGTACTTACATGTACTTATGATGAAATAGGTTTTTAAAAAATTATTAACCTTTTTAATTTGAAAATTTATTGAAATATTAAACATATTATCTAATTGTTGGCACGTATCACATTTAGGAAACAAATCATATTCGACTCCTTCGAATTAAAACAGTTATTGATGTCGCCATTCCTGCTGGTATACAGATGCAAACATAAGTTTACTTCAATGTACTGATACTATATGAAAGACCAAAATTATTGTGATTGTATGAAATGAATGTAAATAGTGTAGCAACGTAGGTTGTGTAGTCCATACTCATGTTTCCTTTCAGTTGTCTTCTAAAAAGAATATCTCACCAAAATGTTTGCTGATATCAAATAAATAAAATTAACGTTTCCGAGGATATCTTACTTTTATCAACGAGTGTTGATATATTTGATATCAGAAGACAAGATATTGATATAATATGAATAATCCTATTTCAAACACCATTACTTACAATAAAAAAACTTAACATCTCTGAACAAAAGACTGCCATAAGCAGTCTTCCAGCGATTACCAAAAAAGCATTTTTTTAAATATTGATGTTCATAGATTGCACGTAGTCAATTCAACATATCAATTCCAAGTTATGATTGACATCATATTTCATATTTCCACCGATTGATATATAAAATATAAATAACATACAACATCAATTTAATATGTGAATGTTTTTCTGTTGTTTTTTTTTCAATACATTTTTATTCGTTCCAATTGTTACATATTCAAACACAAGAGTCAAACAACAAGGCATACAGTCAGACTATGAATAGGTACATTGTACATATATGTTATTATACACATAACAATTAGTTGCTGAAGGTTCGGATGAGTGAATTCCATTTTTTATGGAATTTTTCAATTTCATTGTTTTTCTTTTAGATGAATTTTTCAACAGAAAATATTGTTTTAAATACCTTTTTATAACTGTTGAATTTTGGAGCTGTATTTCTAATATTACACAAATGGAAATGTTTTTTGGCAGAGATGATGATTTGATTTAGTAATACATCTTTATGAAGTGTACCGAACCAAACCAAGTATTTTGTAATTGTAAATTTTTGAATTAAAAAGTTATTTATCCAGAATTCTAACTCATTCCAAAATTGTGTAGTTTCACAACATTCCCAATAAACATGACATATGCTCTCAGAAGGACCCTTACAAAAACTGCACAAATCATTGTCTATCAAATTCATTCTCAGTAATTCCTTTTTAGTATAAATAATTCTATGCAAAAATCTGTATTGAAAATCAAGAAGTTTAACATCTTTCAAGACATATCTATAAACATTAAACACACTGTGCTAGTTATATTCAAACATAGTGAACAACATTTCCCATTTAGTACAAATTCTCAGTTAAACGTTTTTGTAAATTAGCCGATCATAGAATATTTTTGAACCTTTGGAATGTTTCAAAATATTACTATGGTAAATATTTTTGTATTAGTTATAAGAAGGAATGATTCTTGTCCCTTTCATATTATTTTTTAAAGAATCAGGTAGGATGTGTAGTAGATAATTATAGTCTAATATTGTTCCTCTTATTCTATATTTTGATTGTAATTCATCAAAAGGTATAAATCCATGTTCATCACATATATCTTTTACTGTCAATAAACCCTTATCAGCCCAATGTTTGATAATAAAGCATGGATTTTTTAAATTATGGTTGAGCCATAAAGGTTCAGCAAGAAGTTTGATCAATACTGTCTGAATCAACATTAAACATTTTACAATAATCATTCAATGCTACAAAAGTATCTTTCCAGTACGGGTTTTCAATGTTGAAAAATGTTTCCACATTGGCTCCATATTTGAAGATTTTGCAATAAGGTATGTTAGAGGGATTATTATCAGATAATTGTTTACAGTAAAGTCTAAGAGTGAATAACTTCAGAGCTTTGATGCAAACGTTTATATCAACCATACCCAATCCCCCTACCAATTTTGAGAGGGCCAATGTTTTTATTACAGTAATTTTTCCTATCAATGTTAAATGTCTTTTTCTTCATACTGCTAGTTTATCTCTTTCAGTTTTTTTAATGTGTTAATAACCCAAAGATCAGCAACATTTGGGGTAAATTTTATTCCAAGCATTTCAAACTCTCCCATGTACCATTGAATATTCAAAGTTTCACATAGTATTTCCTTTCTGCCTGCCATTGAGCCAATCCAAATTGCTTTAGTATTATCTATATTTATTTTCAGACCTGACATCTTGTAAATGGTATTGATTGTTTCAATAGCTGCATATAAACAGTCCTCCGTACCATCACGAAATAATTCAGTATCATCTGCATATTGGCCTAACTTGTATTCTTTATCAACAACAACAATACCTTTAATCTTTTCATTATTTCTTATCATACACCCCAAGATTTCAGCTATTAAGAGGAATAAATATGGAGATAAAGGATCACCCTGTCTGCAACCACTTTCATTTTCAAAAAATTCAGACAAGTGGCTTTTTTGTATCACGTTCACGTTGGTTTTTTCCATTACACAAACATGTTTTAATAGATAAAATCATCATCTCAGCCAAAAAATTTATACATCTCTGCAATATTAAAAACACGGTGATACTATTATTAGATATTGTTTCACTATGTTAGTTGTAATTCTACTCATCTATGCTTGTCTATTTTTTTAAAACTGTAACCTTTGGGAACATATCTGAATGTTTATATGGTGTTTATTGTTACTTACATAATTTTCAAAGAAAATGGAGATACGGTTTTTATCAGAGGTGTTTGATTGTAAATGGTCATGTAGCAATATGCAGTATAAACTCTTTGTTTAGATTGTTACAGAATAAGATATCCATGAAGATAACACCGACTGAAATTGACATGTGCTTCATCACAGGGACAATACAGAAACAACGCCTCATTGTAGGTGAATTGTGTTACCTGTTAACGGGTATTTTTATCCGAACTCCAATAGAGGATTGATCACTTTTACAACTGAAACAGAAAAATTGTGTTCTAGAATAAATATCTATACATTTATATGATCAATGTTGACAGCAAGGAAACTCCATCTTTAACTATGTCAATATATCAATGATATCAATTGCCAATGTAAGGAACTTGAATATAGCTCAGTCGACAGATGTCAGTGAAATTCAACAACGAGTGTTTGTTTTATAGTATGGGCGACCCCCTTCCTAACTAGACAAACCAAATGTTTTTAAAGCTCGATTCCCTCCTTCACACAAAGACATGAGCTGTGAAACGTGTGGTTGTACTTGGTCGCAACTGACTGAGGTCACCTCTGTTCACCGAGTAAGGAAGTGTAGGCAATATGACAGATAACCTCAAGGTGCCTATATTGGCACCTAGGCGGCTTGAGTTTAAAAGATGTGTGAAAGGTGTGAAACATATTTTTCAAAATAAAAATAAGTAATAAGAGAGCTCGTTTACAATCTCAACATGCCTGATAAACACAGACGATCAAAAACAATTTGTAAGACAATTATTTTGTGATAAAACAATCATGTGGTTTCATGTTACTGAACTATTCCCTTCACCAAATAAAACATCATTTTATACAATCGAACACAAATTCTGATACCTTGAAACAATCATCAAATGAAAAGACCGTTACAACTGAGTCAATTCCAAGACACATGTTTATGTTCTGAAATACCACTGTTGGATCTATTAAGTGATCATATGCATGCATCTATGACACCAAATTGTCTCCGATCTACTGAAACTTTTTATTTTGAAAAATGTTTTAAATCCTCCTCTCAATTTCACTGAGTAATTTATTTTGTTAATCTGTCAAGAGTCAGATTGAATCTGAGTAGGTCGCTGTGTGTGTGAAAAAAACTTTGCTTTTCCACAAAATGGATAATAATTTTTAAATTGCTTACTGATCACTCTTGATTAAAATCACAGTGGTGACATGTGTTTTATGAAACAGAACTAATCTAAATCAATGGATGTATCAAAACCATTACCTTCAAATCAAACTGAAACCCAAAACAAACGGTTTTTTATAGAAGAATTTCAAATGCCACGACGTCATACTCTGAACATATCTTAAATTTCATATTCTCCCTGGATCAAACATATTTACAGCTCTTTAACAAAGTTTCACGATATCGGAATGCAGTTTGACTCAAGGGAATTTAGAAGCGAAATACATCAGACAGACAACATTTCTTTACTTCTTTATTGTGAATAACATGACATTTCAGCCGGTCCATCACTTCAGTTGAGGTAGTAGATATCGGAGCTTTAAACTTTGAGAAGTGAAATACATAACGACAGACAATATTTCTAGAAGGCATTGCAGCACTTCATTTCAATATGATCTACATGTAGTTAATTGGTATTTGTTGTAAATAGAACAACTTTTTCTCATCTGTACTGCCTATCTCTGTATTCGATATAAAGTAATAACAAAAATCTATAGAATTGTTAAGTTGTCTCAAATATTTGATTAAATATGTGTGACATGTATACAATACACAACAATATATTTTTTAAAAAACTTAACCTAAAACAAAACAACTTGGTACATTATTTTCATACAATTAACAACAGACATATTGTCAGTTTAGACACGTGGTATGTACCTTTTCAAGATCTTAGTGACCTGTTGAGTGCATTTGTAGCACATTCTGATTTTGAAAAAATTAAAAAGAAACAATACAGAGAAGGCAAATTCACACAATTTGGTTATCATTTTTCTGTACGATATCAAGGACGTTGACTCTCAAAGTATCACGTACATCCCATTTTGGATACATCTTATCACACAATTTTTTTCTGTCCATAATCCTGTCAGTATTAGCGATATACATATGATAACTATTGAGAAAATGCCTCAACACGCATCTTGCAGTTGAGAATGTATATATGGACAAATATAAATATATCTTCTTAAACAATAGGATTTATTTGTTAAAAGTCTTTATGTAGTGAACTTACATATTTGATTTAATTTATAAGACATGTTTATAATGCACTAGTTCTAGACTTATATCAAAGTTTCATTGCAATACGGAGAGTGGTGGACATTCTGGTAAATACCATTGTTTTATCTAAAGGATGATATTTCAGTTTCTAAATGCATCACAAAAATATACTTTAATACACCTTTGCATGTCGCAAATATAACGTTTGAATTTGATGTAAAACTCATTGCTTACTAAGCTTGCATGTCACATGAACTCATTTCTGAAACAAATTTATTTTCAGTTCAGTTCTCAAGCTTGTATTTCGCGGCAGATACTCTAAGCAGGTCCAGCAGCGAAAGACAATAGGCTCATAGCAATGTGACAGGTTCACCTAATCTGGTAACAACGAGCTAATAAAACTGAGTTTACACTGATTTCTTATTACTAGCACGTCTCCAATGTTGACATTGAATATAGCGAAATGAAGCCAGGTAAGTTCAAGAATAAGAAAGGTATTATCACAAAGGAAAGCCCAGGAGGGAAATCAGTGTGATGAATGAAAGTCATGTATTTCCAGAAATATACTAACAATGGAATATTACAAGAACGATATTGCAAAGCCTGAAACTATAACCTTTTTGAACAAATTTTAAAAAACAAACAAACATTGACCTCAGCTGATACTTACGGTGTATGTATAACCTGTTAGTATTTTGATAGTCACACCGATTTGACATGTTGTTTCTATATTCATACACGAAGTTAATATATCTATAATTAAAAACATAGCATTGTCTTTATTTCTGATTAAATAACAGCTGATGTTACATGATCGAAGAGTTAGAATTTTAAATAAACATTACTCCTTTTAAACGACCCTGACATTTAAAGTGTTTATTTACAGTTAAAATTTATAGAGTGAGTGAGTTATTGTTTAACGCCGCTTCGGCAGTATTGCAGCCATTAGCGGCGAGATATTTAATTTATTTGCCTAATTTAAAAAAGAAAATTGCAATTGAAAAACAGAACACGGCACGAAGGCCGCAAAAACATCAGCATATTATCACAAGTTGAATAAAAGCTGATAATGAAAAGTTAAAATTCACAATTTGTCAACAAGGTGTACAGCCTTTAAAAAATCTAAAACACGATGCTCACCGAAATGAGTAAAAACTTAAAATTTATAGAAGATACATCGATAGTTGTTGATTGTTTAGAGATTTCTTGTTGGTAGCGGAGTTTTAGATGTCCATTTAATAGTTTTTAAATGAAGAAATGAATGTAGTGTGTTAAATTATCAACAACTGCATACTTGTAACAAGCAGTACGAATCATGTAAATGTTCATGTTAATAGTCTATATCTATTTTTTTGTAAATATGTTAACATTAAAAACACTGTAAAGCATTTAAGGTTAAGGTAACACTAAAAAGTGCCAATTTTCTTGTAAATTATCAAAACCATATTAAAACAGTTGAGATAGGGTCTAAAACACTTTTACAATTTATTCAAGTCATTAAAATATTTCATGAACAAATATTTGAACAGCAAAAACAAATCACAATCCGACAGTCATAACACGTTCGATATTTGAGGAAAACGGACAATGACTTATCTCCCCTTGAATATGACGTCACCGATGACATAACGGCATGGATTTTCCCGCAACTGGGGAATACCCCTGTTCGCAAGGGAATCTCGTCTCGGGCGCATCGCTGATGTAAACAAGAGGCCATTGAGCGGACTGTTGACATCACGCCGATCCAAGACAGAGTAAAAGATCAGCGTAGGAGGGAAACAACACATTACAGTGGTAGCAGGTATCTACAATCAAAGTTACAGATGAATATGTAACTGTAAGTCGGGAACATCGGAAAACATGGAGTTGCCGGTCTAGCCTAATCGAGTCACCTAAATTCGTGGGTTGTGTCATTTGTGTCGACAGTCTTAACTAGGCCTAGTATTACTATTATAATAAGTAGTATTAACATAGGAAACATACCCATACTTATCACCATGTTTGGTTTAAGTTGAAAGATAACAAGAAATACAGAAAATAATGGCATTTTGAACAAATTAATTAAATATTAATATACAATTTTTATAATTCAAATATAAATGTTTTAGTTTGGAAAATATTGAGAAACCGACAACATTATTCTAAGCCAATTCTGGACATATTAATGAATTATTTCAGAAAATAAGTGAACAATTATGGGGAAGTATTTCAGTATTTTCTAACTAAAAAGTAAAAAATGCTCAATTGGAAATGAGATTACTTTTAAACCTCACCACTTTCACTTGAAATGAATCAAATTGATGGTGGAAAATGATAAAGACTTGCAAGTTTGGAAACTTTGTTTCTAACGATAAAATATCCACAGGGAAATATGTGGAAGATATTTGAGGCTATACATTTATATACTTAGATTTCTATTAGGATAAGTCTAAGTATCATTGTTGGTTAATCTGTTTTCTTAAAATATCCAGAAATCTTGATAAATAGCAATAACTGTCAACATTGTTATAGTTTTCTCTTAATTGGTGGTATATTTTCTTATTTTTAAATATTTAGAATTCTGGCATTATTAATTCACAATTTTATATACATTTGCAAAATTTACAGGAATTAAATTATTTTGGTGTGGTTAAAACTTCCTTACACAGACTTGACAAGTAATACTTCCAACTGGTCAATTTTAAGAAATATTTTGTTTATGTGTTTGACTGTTTCAGATCCATCTTCAAACTTCAACTATTTAGTAGCAGCAATATGGGGGCACCTAGACATTCCACTAACTGGATTTCAACAACTCAAGCATTGCTTAAGAAACAACAATCTTTCAGATAATAAATTTAAACATGAAGATAATTTTTGTTTGTTTTACCTTTTATAATGTTACATTCATAAATACTATACCAACCTGTGATTATTACTAGCTTCGTCTTAAGATGCATTCCAGAATATAATTGTGGAAACTTGGAAAGAAGGAAGATTGGAAAAGTTAAGTCCACTTCATCCTGCTTGCTTCCTGTTTATTTCCCGTGCTTTAGTAACACTGAAAAATATTGAAAAATGATATTTAAATCAGCTATTGATACATTTCTACCTGAATCAAAGAAATTTAAATAATTGACACTAACAGTAAGCAAAGGATGAACAAATAAATATGCCTAGATTTCATTGAATTAATCATACAAATTTAAATGGATTCAATTCACTTGACAAGCACAAACATGATATTATACTTTTGTAGTTTAAGGCTCAATAAAAAATATTAGAGATAAAAAATATTAGTATATTACTGCAGTACAGTAGAGATAGATTTTATTTATCCATGTTTATTAATCATAAATATTCAAAAATAGCTATATGTGCCTTATTAATTCATTTGATTTTGATTATGCACATTTCCTCAACTTTAAGGCTAATGAAAAATAGCAGTATTGAAAGACATGATCATTTTATTGATTTTATCAATTTTATTTTGCCTCACAAACATGCGTACGTAGTTTTGCGTCTACTTCACCGTAGGACATAGTAACGTAGTAATAGGCCAAGTGAAGTATACAGTAGCATTTTGGTAGTGTACTAATTAGCTTTTTTGCATACATACACATGATAACGAGGAATACATGTACAGTATACTCACCGGAAAATAATATTGTGTTGATGACACCGGCATGTTGACATGAGAGTGCTCTCCCTTTCAATGAACTAGACTTACCACGGCGAGCCGGGCTTGGCTGATTACATTTCCATTGCCTTGCGTAACCGAACTTCAGGATAGTTGGGAGTGGTATTAGGAAACATCATGGCTGATTCAATTGTGTGTTTCTCTTTTATTCAAGCAATTATATTACATTATTTTATTGAACCGGCGATTTTGTTGATGATAAGCTAAAATATGAACATGCTTGTTGAGATAGCTGATAGCGCAGCGGCATTTTGGATAGGGAAAAGTACCCGAGCCCGTATTCGACGATGATTGGTTGCTAACGAGTCTCTATTGCTACGATCATCGATGACGTCATAAATGAGGGGGAGATAAGTCATGGGTCGTTTTCGTTGGCAATGGAACGTTTTGAAACGTGGAATTTTAATTTGTTTAATTCACAATTAAGATTTACCTTTTCAGAAAAATAACAATTCCCACCTTTTTAATATACTAGCTATACTGATACAAAAGTAGTGTAGTAGCGCTCTGATGTACTTTGTTTAGCACAAACATTACCTCCACTGTAGTATTGGTCTCATAGTCGAAGAAATTCCGTAATGTTAAATCCAAATTGATCTTTTGATTGGGTAGTAGATTGGGTAACAGGAGCGATGTCCGTCCTTCCGTCAATCTGACTGCTCCTCACACAAGATTTCCACGAAACTTGAAATGATATCGAGATATCACAACGCCATTAAGTATACATATAAAGTTGTGAAGTGATGTTGCCTGAAAATGTTTAAGTTTTGTAGTTGCAACAGTTAGATGATTAAAATAAGACTCAAAGGAATGGAATGGTTCTTAACCAAACATATAACCTGAAACGCAAATGAGATATCTTAATGAAAGTGGGCATCCATACAAAGGAAGATGTGAATTTGTTCCTGCAGGTAATAGTTCGGACATATGAAGAGAAATCAAAGCAGCCCGGGCCGTCCTTTATACTCACTAACAAGGAATTATTTTCATAGATTCTAATTGGCTTATAACTACATTGACAGTTTCCATGACGGCACTGTTATTTCAGTTTCTAGTGCTCATTCACATGACCAAATGTCGCCATGCTTCCGTCAGCGTTTTCTCCTTGTTTAAATACAATTCCATACATTTCAATATTACAAAATTCACAGTACATTTAATTGTTCATGTACAATGGCCGTCTTTTGATAGTTTTCGAAATCAAAATCTGCCAAAATCTTTTTCATCCCATTAATGCTTTCTACGATAGATATTTTTTTCACATATTGAAAGCACTACATGTACACATATTGAAAGGAGATGTGAAGATATTCATCAATGAGAACTTCGGTATTCATGTCTATCTAAAGCTTAATGTCTTCAGAAAGTCCATTTGCAGTCATATCATGCTGGAACAGTCTAATCAACCCATTAAGAGAACATGGGCCGCGTGTTTAGTAATATTGACATTGATAAAATGACAACTTCAGTGATTTCAACGATTGTTAGATATTGATTTGCTCACCTGAACATCTTGTGTAGCCATGCGGTACTAACTCTCTTGAACACAGGTAAACATCGACAACTATGATTCAAATTCCCTTAAACATACATTGCCTGTAAGACTGATTACCACAGTTGTACCATTAAGATGAAACTTTACGAAAATATGCATAAAAAACACAGTCCTACTTTAGTGTCTGCTAAGCTAAGCTGTTCTGTTGAACATTATTAATTACCTCTCCTTGGTAAAATGAAAGGTATATCCATTTGTGTTGCAAGATCAGCAATGGGAGTTCCATTTTTTATCCCTGGAAAAACTCCTCGACATGAAGGAAAAAACAACAACATATGTTAGTTTTGTTTCCTGGACGATTTCAATAATTAAAGTGGGAAAGAAAATATTTCCATTAAATACTTATTATCTTAGCGGATCATCTTTCCTTTATTTTTTACAGTATAAGCTACTTCAAGATCCTTAAAATCATGCTCTTGTGTCCTGTTTAACACCCTTTGATAGATAGATTTTAGAAGTTGACGTCCTGTTTTTAGACCGATTTCATTTAAATCCAAACGAATGTAACACTCGTAGCGTGATCACTGAAACACAGTGAGATGTTATATATACATGTTGTTTTAGGGAACAGCTAGCTGGTCATTCTAATGAATATAATACTTCGCGTTTTATAATACATTTGCACGTTTATGAGTTTTTAATGTATTACATATACACAAAATATGCCCTAATCATACAGTACACATATATACAATCAGGAAATATGAATTAAGGGGTATGTGAAATAATTGTTGCCATAATCGCTAAAAGCAAACGCACCACTTAAATTGAACAAAAGCTAGAAAGTTTTATATTATGAAATGTTTGCGGTCGATGGCAAGGATCCAGTTACATGTGTATTGTAATGCAGAAAGGATAATACTGTCCATGATGTCTCGTATGGTGTGTGTAATTGCTCTTTATACCGTAGATCACAGTAAATGAGATGACTTGATAACTACAAGTCTATTTTAGTGACATGGAAAACAAGATTTAATCTGTATTTCCAGCTAATTGGAAAGAAAGGTATTGAAAAGTTATTATGTATGTGTACGTATATTAATTACAAACTGAAAAATGTGTTTTTCGCGTATCTTAATTACTTATGTACATACACATTTGGCTACACGTTCTTGAAATGCCAAGCGTTTCCTGCCACCCGATGAGAAATAAATGTTATTGCATTTGAAACATGAAATAGTTTGTTTGTTTGTGCTCAGCAAACTTTGTCTTAAGCTGGTTAATGAATTGATGGTCAACAGATGGAAAGCTTCATCTTTCTATTCAATCCCCTGAAGACGGCTTATAATTTGATACGCTTGCTACTGGATAACAATGTTATGTAATGATAAATTAATTGGGTCGCTTTTTAGTTGAAAAACAAAATCATGAAAAGATTTGAATATCATTCCATTTTTAGACGTTATCTTTTTTCATTAAACTGAGTGTCACACATCCTATTATGTCTTTTCATACATATTCAAATTTGAAATATTTAAAATTAAAGCTTAGCATCAATTAATTTCACTCTTTTTGAAATATTTCTTCAGAAGTAATTATATGTTTTTAAAAAACGACTAATCAAAATTTCGAATGCTTTCGTCTATGAAACGAATGAAGCATAGTCGCTAATTATTGTAAATATTCTTTGAAAACTTCAGGGATATATTTTTTTAATTCTGGATACAGCACAATTTTAAATAAAAAAATTTCAGTCATGCTCGTTTATTTTAAACTGCATTTACTCTCACCTTTCAATTCACGCTTCCTGGTGTATTATTGAAAATTTGCTTTCATAAAGTTTCTCAGAAGTTATTGTCAATTACAGCGTAAGGCAGTCAACATTCACCTTGTTACTGACCAGAGACACTGCTATGCGTTTTGTATTTGTTGTTTAACGTCTCTTTGCTGAAATTATTCTAATGTTTGTTTCTTGTTAATGCGTTTTAACGCATTTAGTCTGATAAGCTTTTAGAAATCCTGTCTTTCTGTATAAAAAACATGTTGGTAGTCTTCCCAAATATGAAACTATTTGTGTTTTTTATACCCAATACAACGGTTGGTGGTATCTAGTAATAAAAACCATTCCATCCGTTCATATGTCCGTCCGTCGGTCCTTCCATCTGTCCGACTGAAGACAATTTTTGTCCGATCAATTTTAAAAATATTATTCATCTCATCCTTTTCAAATTTGATACATGTCTTTTTCACAACTAGAAGAAGTGGAGTGCGACGTTTTACACGATTGTTTTGTTGTTGTTTTTTAAATTTTGGTGATGTTTGTGCATTGGATTTAACTTATGTTACCTGCATTAAAAGCTACATCTGTGTCGTTATTTGTTGACTTCATCATTTTCTTTTTCATGTAACTTCTATTAAAATCTTATTCTGTGTTCTTGTCGATTTTACGTTTTTATATTTCCACTGGTAATATATTTGAAAAAATTTCAATTTTCTTTTCTTTCAGCCTTAAACTGCTGTATATCCCTCATTGAGCTTACATGAGTGTGCTTCCATGTTCCTGTTGTTTTAAGTCACTCGAATGAATCATAATGATTAATAATTACTTTCCAAAATAAAGTTGATAATTTAACATAAATCAATGTCTTAAAAGCTATTTCTGTGTTGTTATTTGTTGACTTTATAATTTTATAGTTCATGTAACTTTTTTCAAAAGCTACCTCTGAGTTCTTGTCGATTTTACTTTTAAACATTTCCACTGGCTTTATTTTGTAAAAAGTTAAATTTTCTTTCCTGTCAGCCTTACACTACTGTATATCCCTCACTGTGCTTCCAGGGTTGTGGTACCATGTACCTGTTGTTTCAAGTCACTGGAATGAATCACCAATAAATGTCTTAATCATGTTTCAGTATGGAATCATCCACCATGAACGACAAACTTCACCACCACAGTTGATCAATAATGACATATTTCCATGAATTTTACAGCTTATGAGTACCATTTAAAACACATATGATACCAGTTAAACACCTTATACTACCTATGGACATGATTTCAGCTTCTTATTACAGCTTCTGTGTACCATTTTGAACGTCTATGATAACAACTTACTACCTATCACAAGATTTCAGCTTCTTAACCATTTAAACACCAGAAACAACCTATAACAAGATTGCAGTTTAAACACCTTAAAATATCTCCCATGCACAATATTTTAGCGTCATTAAATTGATTTTTGTACCACTGCCAGATGACAAAAATAGGTTTTTAAGTAAAGCCCCTAAGGCCCTCACTAACAACCACAAGGTCTACAATATCTACAAGCTACACATGTGTACACAACATTTCAGGTTTCTGAACATTTTGGATTTACATAATATCATCATTCTTGTCAACCCTGATTTCATAAAACCTGTATCAGACAATCCGCGAATCTTTGTTTTATGCTAAATAAATCTACTCTCCACAATTCATATATGTATACCATCTTATGTACAAGTATAGATCTTTTAAGGTTTCTGAAAACCTTGTTTCCAATATGCAATACACAAATCCGTCCCACAAAGATTTTGAAATTCTAAGTCATAGCCACATACATTGCAACATCATTCTATAACACTGTTTTGGTTTGTCTTTTTTTAAATTACAGTGACAGGACATTCCAGATGGAAAGTAAGTGTTGTCGTTCCTCAACATTCTAGTTGATCTGATTTAGTTTGCTTTGAAATCGGTAAGCTGGTTGTGTATATACATGTAGTTCTCTTAATCCATTAATTGATTAATTGTGTTGACATAGGGCTTGTCATTGTTCCATATTGCCTTTGGGCTGATGTTACTCTTCTGTATCGTTTCTATACAAATGGTGATACGCTGTGACAAGGCCTATCAAAAAACGCTTCCAAGTTCTGGTTAGCAATTAATCTGTCAAAATATATTCAGTTGATTCGCAGCAGGAACATGACATACACATAACTGCGACAACGTCCTTGTGAACACTATTGTGGATTGACGATAATGTTTAGCTAAACACATGTACCATGTTACCCTTGCCAGAGGACCAAGCAGATACGCCAAGTGTCTTTATTTGTATACAATGTGTAAGTTAAAATCGAACCACTTCTATTAAGTGAACGGTATTATCATCTGATAATTTGACTCACATGCCATTCATGTCAAAACAGTCAATGTACAAAATGAGAATCAACTGAATAAGAGTCCGGAGATGATCATATAAATATTTGCATTGATTAAAAGGATATGGGCTTATACCATACTGGTATTCATAATATTTTAAGTAGACAAGCCGAATCGCACTAACAAATATTTGATCTGCAGCAAAAAAAAAAGGTTATGTTACTGTTGACTTTATAGTCAATCTTTCTTCGCTCAATATGGTGAACACTGTACGAAATAACTTCCGGGGTGTATGTTTGATAGAATATATTATATATATGAGTGTCTATATCATTATATGTTTACAAGACAAATGCCAGAGTGTTAGTATTTCTCGAACGAGAGTGAGGGATATACCGATATTCAGGCATGAGTGTAGTAAACACGGTATGGGATAAACACAGAATGTAATAGTTTTGTTCCTGAAGACATGAAATTAAAGAAAATATACTAAAATCTAATTCAAAGGGACTCCGGCCGTCACCGTATTTCAATTGAATGTGACATTATAACATTGATCATGACGTCATGTCACCATGGGTAAAGGGTTATTTTGCCCTAGGGCTACGAATGAAAAGTATGGACACCAAAGTGACTGCCCTCGTAGGTAATGAAAAAAGCTATCGCCGACTTCTATATTAACACACTGATATGTTTATTGGCATGCCTAGTGTTCAAAGTGTCAACAGTGATGGTGTCACACCTGTTTGATAGTATATATTATAAAGAAGAAAAACCGAAAGGTTAAATACCTTTCGTTACATGGAATTTTCTTGGAAATATTACTTCATGAGCTGATTCATGAAAACGTATCAAACGATTGCACGCTATAGCTACATCGTAGATGTTTAAATCCCATATACTATTTCCCCCAGATACTCTACTACAAGAGTTTTGACATGATACTTAACTAAACGGATCATTTATGCATAAGAAGGTTGTATTTCAATGATGATCTATATGATGCGTTATGATTTTAAACAAGAGAACAACTTCATTGCAAATTGTTTTGGAAAGTAGTTAAAAAGACAACATGTATAAGTTAGTCTTTATATTTTCATGCTGCGTATAAAACCCACTGCTTTTTTAATGTGATTTGTATCGTGACATTTATCTCTGTGACCCCTAATACATCCTTATAATTCGTGCAACTAGTTTTAATTTGAATTTTAAAAATGTAGTTTGGAAAAGAGTCGCCAATAATGAATGTTCTGAAAAATAAGGCGATTGAAGATTTTTTCTCACAAATAATTATTGTGTATGTTTTCTCAAGTAACTGCGATGTGCTTAGCAAACTATGACGTCATGTGAATTATATACATTTAGATCTACACGTTCCATGTTCAACTTTGAATATCCAAATATAATGGAGATTTGTGTGTTTCACTTGTGACCAGCTAAGATTCACAGTTTCTTCAAATATTATACACTTAGATCGCAATGGAGTAAGACATCCCTAAAGATAACACTGACTCTAATTGACATGTGATTCATCACAGGGGCAAATACAATATAATAACGCCCACTTGTACTGGTTTTGTGTTACTAGTTACACTTATTCTATACAGAATAGAGAAGGGAATTGATAGAATATACAACTGCATCAGACACACGTGCTCTAATAGGATTATCTATTGAAATATATATAAAGATGAATATCGACAGCAAGGTATGTCTTCATAACTACATGTATGAACCTTAAATAAACTGCAGATATCGTAAGTATAAATGATAAATTAAGATGTCTGTGTGAACATCTTGATACGTGTTTAACATCTTTTCAAAACAAGCTCTGATAGATACTCTGAACAAAACGCTTCGTGCAACCTGAAAAGTAGGTTTTCAGCCATCCTCGCTCATGAAGAACTGATTGTTCCGCTCATGAAGAACTGATTGTTCCGATACTTTAGACATACATCATCATGACACTGTTCATTAGGACAGTCTGTACCGAGATAGCCCGCGTGTCATTAACAAATGACATTGTTCTATTCATTGACCTGCAAACCAATGAAAAGACTCTTTACAATCACCTTTGAAATCAAGAATTCCGTTGCTATGGAAATTCTAGCCATCAGATGTCAATTTTACTCGATCTCATGCATTGTGTCATTCTCATCTCATATCAAGCCTAATCATTGGTTAATGTTTTCACAACAAACATAGGACTATTAAACAGTACCCCGTCGTGGTTAAAATGAGGTCAATAAGACATCAGCAAGATCAAATAAATATATAAATGTGCTCTCTCTAGACTTGACGAAACAACATTTCCAAGTTAATTCATTTAAACAAAAATTGTTATTAGTAGATAGAGTTTAATTTGTTTCCAGAATATTGATCAATTACAGGTCAAATGACACACATAAAGTGAACATAAAATTAATATCACTTCCATGTTCGATGCTCTTATATCGGTCGCATTTGATTACTGCACATTAATTTTCAGATCGTAGAATGTGACTTATCTTTAATTGCTTTTCAGACGCATTATACAGCTTTTTAATATTCCAAATCTTTAATTTAGCTTATTTAATAACATTTTGTGTCTGTTTATCAATATAAATTGTTTTGAAAAGTTTATGTTCTTATATAAGGCAGGAGATGCAACATAGACATCATAAGTACATAAGTATTTAATTCTCCAGACATTAAACTAGAGTATATTCCGTGCTGTTATCTCAGTCAGCAAAAGACATTCACAGCCAGCATAATTTCATATATTCCTATAAAATTACCAATGTTATTTTGAGAAAATAAGTCTCCTTTACATTAGCCGAACTAATGATATCGAGATTCTCTTATTGATGTATATATCATAAGCCATGTTGTCATTTACAAGAAGTCTACGACTCTACATTGATTTGACCCCTGGCAGAAAAATAGAATAATATTTTACTTTCGCATTTGTGTATCTCATTTGTTATGATCAGCCATGTATGGTTTATCTCATCAGCCGACATATAAATCATTTTAATTCGAATATTCTTAACAAAAGAAGCTCATATATCATTAATGCACATCGGGAAGTGATCAGTCTTTACTAACTAGAGTTTAATTAAACTTGTATTTGAACTGTAATGACGTCAAATGACGTTTTTAAAGTTTTGAAATTGGGATTATTCTCTTTTAAGTGTTGAAGGCTGTCATCACAGACATCCTTTTACAACTTATTGTTCGTTTTGAAGTGAGAATGTTAGTCTTATATATTTTCTTTCTTTTCATGTACGTTTTTGAAGATTGATATTGTGTAATTTCGTCTTTGACTAATTGACATTCACAAGGAACAGTCCTGCATATTATTAGTTATGCTTTGTTAGTTTGCTAGTTATTTCTTTGTCCTTTCGTGATGCTGGACGGGGTTATGTCTGTTGGCAATGAAATTACACACTGCCACATTTAACCAAAATGTTTGTAAGACAATGAACTCAATACATTTTGTTTGTTTCAATGAATACTTTAGGATATTATTTTAGATTTATTAAGGATCCTTATTGTTATTGGCGTGTTTATTATTATTCCACGGATTATTGTGCAAGTTATTCAGCCAAAACGGTTTCAAATAATTCAAACGAACTTTATAGCCAGACAGACCTTACTATGAACTCGCCACAGCAACCGTTTGGGCCCAATAGTTCCAGCCATTAAAGGTCCAGCTCGGATCCACATTTAGATTTTTAACATGGGAAAATGTTTCAAAATGCACCTAGAGACTTGCAACTTTCTCCAAAAGATCCGAATTGCGAGAAAAACATAAATCGTGGTGAAATCGTTAATCACGTGGTTTAGCCGCCATCTTGTCAACCCCATGCATCTTTGCAGAAACACCACTCCGAAGATATTTGCCCCTTAGAGCCGATCGAAACTTTATTTACATATAGCTGAAGCCTTTTTTTTAGCGAACTCCTAACACTTTTTTCACAGTGACCTTTCAAAGTCACGCAGTTTTGGAAAACCGCGAACTTTCAGGGGCCATAATTAAAAAACCTACCCATCGAATTGAATGTTATTTTTCAGGAGAGTAAGACAGGACTACGGCCTTTATGAATCAATAATAAAATCGCTCGCGTACAGTCATTTCCGGTCATTATTAAAAAAAACTTTAACATGGGGAAATTTTTAAAAATCCATTTAGACACCTGAAACGTTTTGCAAAAGATGCACAAGTACAATACAAGCAAAGAAGTAAATCATGACGAAATCGTAGGTCACGTGGTTTAACTGCCATTTTGATTTTCTTGAAATGTGTCTGATTTCAACATGTTAAATTCAGGTCTTAATAATCCCGGAGTGTACCAGAGACTCGCAACTTGTAAATTCGCAAATCCGTAATAACTAGACAAGCAAAATATGTTACAATGGCGAAGTCGTTGGTCAGCTGGTTTTGACACCATATTTACATTTTTTGACGTTTTCAAATGTTTTGAACCTATGCGCTCTTGTGGAAACAACACGCCGAATTTGCATCTGAGAGCTGAAACTTAGATTTATAATCAGCTTAAGCTTTGGAGAACAACAAATTTCATTTCTCATTAGCGAACTCCTATTAACTTTTTCACAATTACCTTTCAAAGTATGATAACTTTGAAAATTTTACCAAGGTTCTTAAAAAAATCTAATTTTCTTATTTCTCAATTTAATTTAATGCCCTGCTGTGCATATTCATTTACGTAAGTACACGCTCACACCATTTTATATAGTCACACAATTGTTCAATTTTAACATATGCTAGAGACTTGAAACTTGTTTTAAAAATATGCAACGACATAGAAAAAGAGTCTTTATTTATTATATTTAAAATAATTGAAGCATGTATTCGCTGAATCCGTTTATCGTCTATATTGCGACTATATCTTTAGATTATTTGTACCCACGAGAGGTTTGATAACAATCTGTTATGATGCTTGTCTGTCATAAGATCTTCCAGTGATTTGATTTGCGAACATTGAATTTTGACATTGCCACTTGATTCATTCATGAAAAGGACATGAATTCATTCATGAATTTCCATCAATTACTTACCGTATTCTTCAGTATCTTCTTACATGATTGATTGTACTAAATAATAATAAAAATACCGTAACTTGAGCATGAGCAGGAATTCAAGTTTAGAATGCTCTCAGTGTTTGTAAATGATGACACCATTGAAAGGCATAGTCGCTTGGAGTATATTGATTGTTATCAGTATTGTTTTTTTTATATCCCACACAGTGAATGACATGTCAACGCTAATATTGATGTGAATCTTACTTTAAGGTTGTTTTCAAAATTGTGACGAAGAGTAACTTGCAAATGGGAGACATCGTTACTCAAAATGCAGACAACTCTAATTACCTGTTCTCTAGAAAATACATTAATTTTGCTTACAAGTTATTAAGTTTCTATAGTGCAATTGGTTTCATCATACCGCATATCACGAATACACAAATGATTTATCTTTTAATTCAGATGGGGTCTATATTAATAAACTATTCCGTGCCTTTATAGGGACGCTACAAACATGATTAAAAAACAATAAATTGTATGAAATACATGTCAGTAATAACTCTCGGGACAAAGCACAATTATTTTATGAGTGACATCAACATGAAATGAAAGGCAATTCTCGTACCATAGTTCAGTTTTAATGAGCATATAATGTCAAATGAAATACATTTTTCCAACAACACTTCTTACTTATCTCATTCTTAAGATACTTCATGAAAACATACTCACAACAATGACTGATTTTGATGTGCTTGTATAACTCTAAAAAGACTCAATTGATCATTTTTACTGGAAGGTAATATTGAATGTCTGATACATCACTTCACACAAATGAAGATGTTTGACAGAATATTTTAGATTGATTTATATCGCCTATTTGTATATCAGTTCCCAACAAGTGATATATGCCCTGTAAAGCCTGCCAGACATACAATCCAGTTGCAGTGAGCAATAATCTTTTGCAAAATATCGTTATGTGTTCAACAGCTTACACATGACATTCAGGTAGCATCGATACATGTAATTAGTCACTGTTATGTATATGGTAATGCGTTTTGCTTCATCAAAGAGACATTTTATCGTTCCCATAGGATCCCATCAGACGAACTATACAGAACATAACCATGAGGATGTTCTAACTGGGATTCGTTTATATCGTAGAAAGTAGTTAATAACATGATATATTGTCAATGATCAAAGTGAACATATAAGATATCGTCCCTGCAGCTTGGTAGTGTAGTTCACTGATAATCTCATTATTTCATTGTCCAAATTAAAATACAAGCTGTTTTCTAAAAGACCATAACACTTGTTTGATATCTGACAATTTTTGGCTTCCGTTTTGAACTCAGGTGTGTAAGTTTATTTGGAATGCAACATAGACATACTCGCTTAAAAGGATGTAATTGGGACTATACATTGCAGTGCAACCCGCTAGCATCGCCATGAACTCGTCATCAATGTGTCCGCCACATACCCAGGGGCATAAGAAACGATACCAAACAATATAAAATATATTAAAATCCATGAGCGATACATACGACTGAGGTATGGTAACATCATGTCTCCAGAGGGCAACTAAAATAAATTTGGAATTTCAAAACATTATCTGTTCATGTTTCTGAGAAACACACATTTTAAGAATTCGTCGTTTTCAAATCTTCTTAACTAGACAAGATAGGTTGAAATGATATTTTCAAATGGTTTGTTTTATGACGTCCTTCACTAATTGTGCGTCGACACATTTAGTCCAAGAAGGCACATTATGCCGACAACATCTTATACTAACATTATTTACCTTACATATCAAACATTGTGTCCAAAAAAACCCTTTGAAATACCAATTTCAGCACAATTTTTAAACAGATATGACATATTACGTACATTACTCTCATGAGTGAAATTGTCTTTATGATATATATCCCTGTCACAAACAGTCAAAGCCGACTTCATTCGTCAGACATTTTTTTTTACTTGGTTTCGATTCTTTTGCCCCTTTCGACATGATTGACTACATATGTTTTCAAAATAATTCATGGTTCACGAAAACAGTCAAACTACAGGCAGGGGTATGTTAACACGTTAGCCTTGTTATATTTATATATTTGTTAAAGGTTACTTGACATTGTGGGAAATTAAATCATATAAATGAATCATGGTATCCCTTCGGACACCAATAATATGACATTTATGTGGTTAGTCACGTCAGCAGAACAAGCTTAAAACAACAGAAGTTAGGATCGGAAATCTGAAGGGAGTTACGAGAATAGCGAATGTACTCAATAGTCGTATACATGTGAGAGATGTACCCATACTTTTCCGAGTGTAACAAATGATACCGTTTTCCCCGTTGGGCCCTTGCAAGACGCAGCCAAGTGAGACTCAAGGGGACATTAAAATAGTATTATCCCACCGGTATGTAATACTGTGGGATATAGTCGTCGCCCTGTCCGTCTGTCTGTCAGTCCGTAATCATTTCGTTTCCGGAGCAGAACTCGAAAACCGTTCATGATATCTTTCTGAATTTTTCCAAATGTATTAGCCACCAGGGTGCCTTTTGACATTTTCAAATTTCTGGAAAAAAATGATTTTTCCATTTCCCTTGAATGGTGTTGAATTTGGACTTTGTTCAGAGACAGGTTCGTCTGGAGCACAGCTCCAAAACTCTTCATCATATCTTCCTGAAACTTTGTATGTGTATTACCCAATAACTGAAGTGGTGCTTTTTGATATTTTCAGATTTCTGAAATGGTTTTTATTTATTTTTGTTTTTGTTGGATTTGAATTTTGTTCAGAGATAGGTCTGTTTCCGTAGCAGAACCTTTCATCATACCTGAATCTCAGCATGTGTAATATATTACCGACTAACTGAAGTATGGTAGCGGATATAGAATTATCTGTCAACTATGTGGGACCGGTGGGATATGTCATCTTCTGATGACTCTTGTTGATATAAACGAAGTTTGTCCACGAGATTAGAGAACATGCTCATTAGCAGTACACACTCTCATTGGTTATGTTATTGTCTCAAAACATTGACTCAAAATACAAAGAAGCAAATAGTCATCCTTTAAACAAATAAAAGATATAGTAAACAAATTGGGATTTATTGTCTCTTATCATAAAATATTGTATTTCGTCATACTGAGTCGGAATTAGATGCTAAAATGATCAACTTGCAGTTCCGATATCATATTACGTGTTCTTACAAGAACAAAATAATTGTAAAATTACATACTGCAACTGATGATAGGGCAAGGTTTATTCACATGAAGGCGACCTTTTGTTGCGTGAAATACCAAAAGAGAAAAAAATCGAGTCCTATTTCCTGTGATTCATTTTTTCACAAAAACGACAGACCTTCAATTTCCTTCGGAAACACCATCCAACATCAAAGTCTTGCCGCAGGCCTCGTGCGGCACCAACAGCAAATATAATTATTCTTAGAAATATGATATTTATCAATTGCATCTCAGATTGAACATATTCAGTACAACATACGCTTTTCCCAACAACACTGGAGTTGGGATTGGCATGGTATTTCAACTCATGTCCACCATATGACATATACATCTGTCAATCAAGTCAAACTTCGGTTTTTGTGTTTGCACTGTTAATGGTCATGTCAGCACATGCAGTAGTCAGTGTGTGTTAAGATTGTTATAGGATAAGACATCCATGAAGATTACACTGACTGAAATTGACATGTGCTTCATCACACGGACAATACAGAAATAACGCCCCATTGTAGGTGTATTGTGTTACCTGTTAGCGGGTAATTTTACACGGACTCAAATAGACGACTGATGGCTTTTATATCTAAATCAGACAAATGTGTTTCTATAATGGTGTACTGGAAGCAATATCTACACATGTATATGATCGATGCGGATAGCAAGGAAACTTCAGCTTAACTTTTAACCATGTCCATATACCATTTATATCGATCGCTAAGTTGAGAAACTAATGAATAAAGCGGTCCTGAGTATAGCTCAGTTGACCGATAGCAGTGAAGTTCAGCAACAACGGGTGTTGCTCGTCGTTTTGGTGACCCGCTTCATGGCTTGATAATCCGTTAGTTTAAAGGGACGATTCCCTGCTCCTGTGGTGTTACCTTGCGCATATGACCGTATTCAAAGTGTATTGTTCACCCAGTAAGGCGTGTGCGTTTGTGTAGGGTGGTGTGGTTGTGGTTGTGGTTGTGGTTGTGGTTATTGGTGTGGGTGTGGGTGTGGGTGGTTGGAAGGGTGTGCTTGGAGCATGCACATTCTTGATGTGGAGTATAGCCCGGTATAAGTAGTTTCATTATCATGCTTTCTTATAATAACTATCAAAGGTGTTAAATATGTTTTCAAAATCTAAATTATCTGTAATAAATCATAACATAGCTGTTTTACAATCTCAAGATGATAAACACTTTCGATCAAAAGCTGAGTGAAATAATTGTTTCAAATAAAACAATAATGTAACTGAAATGCTCCCTTTAACAAACAAAAAATCATTTTATTCAATTGATCACGAATTTTGCGAACTTTGATTCATGCATCTAACTAAAAGCCACATGTTTTGTATTGCTATGTCACTGTTGAATCTAGCTAATCTGTTGAATGAGAGCATGTTACTGATAAAGCAACGCATACTAATACTTATTACCCATATGGTTGAAAATAACCGAGTTAATATAATTGATATGAGCACATGTGCACATATCACGTTTGCCTAGCAACGATTGTTTTACCGCGGCTTCCCGTATTTTGTCGTCTGTGACGTCATAAAACGATTGTTCGTGACGTCACTGTGGCTTGCCGTCGCAAGAGAAGTGGGCCGCTTTCTGACTTTTTTTTACGCGAATCACATGGAATAGAACGGGTAATAAAGAAATTATTACACTCGAAAGTGTGTCATATGACTTTTACGAAACTCGTGAGAATTTGTGTATAACCCTCGCTCTCGCTCGGGCAATACAAAAATTCACACTCGTTTCGTAAAAGTCATATGACACACTTCCTCGGGTAATAATCTCTATATCCGACATACACAGCCATTCTGTCGAATTGTAAATGCTTTTATGATACCACCGTGAGTCTTGACTGATGCTTTAATACTGAAACATTTTATTTTGAAAAACATGTATTTAATCCTCTTGTCGCTTTCGCTAAACACAGTCTTAAGCTGTCAACACTCAGATGGAAGCTAAGCAGGTCCTTGTGCGTTTGCTTTTATATTTGATGAACAAACTTTTCAGCAACATGGATTATAATTTCTAAATTTGTTACTGATAACGTCCTTTGAATTATATCACTGTGGGGACATGTTTTATAGATTAATTTATTTATTTATAAATTTTGTAACTAATGGATATTATCATATCCATTACCTTTGAATAAATCGTAAACTGACAAACTTTTTAACAGAAAGATTTCAAATGCCTTAGTATTATGCTCTGGAATTGTCTCAAATGTTACATTCTTCCTGGATCAAAAGAATTTATAGCTCCTTATAAATCTATCACGATATCAGAATGCAGCTTGATTGAAATATCTTTGACTGAATTCAGAAGTGAAATACATAAGACAGACAAAATTTCCATATTTTGTATTGCGAATAACATGACATTTTAAACCGGTCAATCATTTCAGTTCAATATAGATGAGTTGACTGTTATTTGTTGGCAATACAACAAAGTTCACTCAAATGTACTTACGTTTCCTATATTCTAATCTAACTGTATGTAGAATTGAGAAGTTGTCCCAAGAAAGATAAAGGTGCATGCATTGCTCTTTTTGATAATTGTGATCCAAATATTTACATTGCATAGAAATAACATTAACTTAAAACAATACAACGTGACACATTACTTGTATACAATTAACATTATACACATTTTCAGCTAAGTCATGTGATAAGGACCTTTTTACGAAGGTCAGTGACCTGTGGAATGCATCTTAAAGATGATATTTATGTTCCTAATGTACCAGTTAGATGCATTTTATACAGCTTCGAATGTTAAACAATTATCTTTACGTAACAGTTAGGTTTAAGAGCAGGCATTTCAAAGTAAAACTCATTCCATGTCTTCATCGACACGGAGTAATCAAAACTTATTGTCAGTTCAGTTGTCTAAGTTAGTCTCTTGCATGTGAGTAGAGTAAAACTAGGAAGAATATGAAATGAATAGGTTTCTCCTTCGAGTTTGAATGGAGAATAATCCTCTTTTCTAAAGAACCATTGTTTCCTGTACGAAGGAGAAGTTCTTTCAATTCGTTCTATTGTATGAGACAATGAAATCACTGGAGCGTGAGCGAGTTATTGCGGGTCTAGGGTTCGACCACCCGCGTAGTTAAAGGGGCTTCCCGACTATTCGAGTCGGCCAGCCAGCGAACCCGTTCTAGGGGGTTCGACCACCCGCGTAGTTAAAGGGTCTTTTCGACTGTTCGAGCAGGCGAGCATGTGTTCCCGGTGTTTATGATGTCTGTTTGAGATCGTATCACGTGACTAACATGTATCACGTGACTAAAGCAGGATATATATTTTAAATCTCATTCTTCGTCAGATGAAAACAGTCAGCCTTTAGATATACATGTTATTCACGTTTCTCAGCGTGATTGCTTATTACTTACGAGATCATACGAACTTTCTAGAAGCATGGCAACGAACGGTCAAGACACATCTCAGGAGGACTGGGCGAAGTCTCAATGTACTGGATCCATCATGGACGACGATCGACAGAGAGACCAGCGAGAGAGTCTGTTTCATATAGGTAGTACTCGCTATGTCAAGACTACCTTTTGGAGCGGAGAGTGGAAGATAGACATTCGTCAATACGAATGGTCTCCCGAAGGTATGCTATATCCTACCAAGAAGGGAATTCGACTCTCTCTCGAGCAGTGGGGTCAAATCAAGAATGTGGAAAAGATGGTGGTCGACTACTTTCAGCAAAGCTTACCTTCGCCACAGTCAGCTCACTCCCTGCAGTTAGGCGAGAACGTTTTTGTATCCGTGGAGCCCCCGAAACAAATCGTGGATGTTCGACAATGGTGGATACCCGAGGGTCAACAGGAATTGAAACCTACTCGTAAAGGGATAGCCTTAAAACCGGAGGAATGGCAACAACTTCTCAGAGTGAGGGCACTGTTGGAAGAAACCATGCAATAGTATGTATATTCAAGTACGCGTATGGACTATATTAACTATGTATGCATAACCTAAGTGAAGGAAATAGAACTATAGAGGATATGTCATGACTTGTACGTGTCATCATATACTTAAATAAGTCCCAGATATAAAGAAGCTACACTGAAGCGAGTCAGTCATACAGAGCAGTGGTTTTCACGAAGTCTACGGTCCCGTACAACTCTCTCTCTCTCTCTCAAACGGACGTTGAACATGGCTAGTGTTAAAATGACGAGTGATAAAGTAACATTCTACAGTTGGAAGTATGTATTTCCCAAATCCGATCACATTCACGAACCAGTCTATCTACAGTCAAGCCAATGGTTTCAAGAACGTGATCAGTGTGTAAGAGATGCAGAGAAGAAAGTTCCAAACGAGGACCAACGTTTAAAACGTGTTATCACTAAGAAGACCAAGACAATCTGTGTACAACCATATCCATCACTCGAAGTGAACGACTACATGATATCCTTACTCACGCTATGTTACACCATGGAACTCTGTCATATTATCAAACGTCTCGGAAATGAGGTCTGTATAGCGTGTATGTTTGAACAAACCGAGAGACAATATCATACCTGTCGGGACGTATTCGAGAACGAGAAACTACAGCAGTTTATGAACACGGCTTTGGTGGAAGTGAACGATAATCATGTGATTGACCAATGGGTTCAGCTGATGCGCGATGATCCCGACTTGAGCAACGTGTCTTCCCTAGCTCTGTGTCGTTATAGATGCAAGGACTATCTGAACACGCACTATAAGACGAGCGAATGGTTGGACACCATCAAAGATCGTGTGTTAAAAATGTTATATTTGGAAAGATCATTTCGTTAAGACATAGTTCATATGATTTATACTATGTTGATGTATATTGATGTATATTGTTGTATAATGTTGTATATGTATAGATACAGTTTTCAATATTCATGTTGTATGCCTCTCAAAGAAATTCATGTTGTAGTTTATTTAAACTACTATTCGTAATAAATAATGTTATATCTCAGTTTACTCGTGTCTGTTTTTCATGTGATATATGTATGTATGCATATATATATATATATATAAGGTAGTGTCTACCTTCAACGTTTTCATAGTGTTGCAGCTAACGACATTTGAAACATGTCCTCTGCGAAAACGTTAGAGAGTGTTTATTTCGATCCCAAGTCACCGGGTAGTTACTACGGGGTTAGTAAATTTAGGCAGAATTTAAAACGACGAGGTCAAGACGTACCCACGATCTCTAAGGTGAAAGCCGAGTTGATCAAGCACGACGCCTACACCTTACACAAACCGGTCAAACGTAGGTTTCAAAGACTTAAAGTGATAGTCAATGCTATAGATCAGCAATGGGATATGGATTTAATGGATATGAGTCGTTATGCCAAAGCCAACGACGGTGTACGTTATATCCTCATTGCCATAGACATCTTGTCTCGCTATCTATGGGTCGCCCCTTTAAGAAACAAGAAACCCGAGTCCGTCGTCGAGGGACTGAATACTATTCTATCACAGGATGGACGCAAACCTCAAAAGATCAGGGTGGATAAAGGGACAGAATTTAAAGGGACTTTTCGCGACTTTACCGAGCATCGGTCTATCAAACTCTTTACAACGCAGAACGAAGATATTAAAGCAAACTATGCCGAGAGAGTCATTCGAACGTTGAGGACTCTCATAGCTAGATACCTGACGCATAAGAACACAGAGCGCTACATAGACGTTCTAGCGGATTTAGTGAACAATTATAATCATACCTTACATCGAAGTTTAGGTCAATGGGCTCCTGCAGACGTGAACGAACGAAACGAGGTGACAGTGTGGAGTCATTTGTATATGAAACCACCCAAAACGAGCAAGGTGCGTTCGTTTCGGTATAAAATCGGTGATATAGTCAGAATCAGTTATTTGAGAAAACCTTTTGCTAAAGAACACCACTTGCGTTGGACGGAAGAGTTATTCAAGGTAGCAACGCGCATGAGAGATCAACGTCTCCCCTTGTACACGTTGAAAGATTTTCACGACGAGCTCTTAAAGGGACGCTTTTACGAACAGGAATTACAGGGTGTCGACAAGGATCTGGACGCCGCTTGGGATATAGAGAAGGTGATACGTAGAAAACGTGAACGGGGTAAAACGCTGTACTTGGTGAAGTGGGCGGGCTGGCCTTCTAGCTTCGATTCGTGGGTTGACGAGAGCCAGGTGAAAAACAAGTAACATTATCAACATGGATAAGTACATCGTGTTTAACGATCTAGACTCCAAGAAGGATTACTACACGAGCAACACGCACTATCGTTTTCGCGTGAAACTATCTCAACGATTAAAACTGGAAGGAGTTTGGATGATAGCTCTGTTAGAATTAAAATTCGGTACCGTGGATACTAAAAAGCTCAACGATACATCGATTGACGTGTTGTGCGACCTATGCGACAGTTCGCACGTGGGACAGCAGTATCTGCCCTTACTGAGACGAGTCGATCTGAGAGACGGACCCAACTACTATTTTCAACAGCCTTGGTATATCCCAGTCGTGTTAAAAGACACGTCCGAAATCGAAATCTATTTAAAGTGTGCAGAGGGTACACCGCATTCATTTCTGAAAGAGACGGTGAACGTGTCACTCGTGTTGCGACGCTATCCATTCCTGAGTTAGAGAGATATATATATACTGTTACGTCTCCTCGATCATGGAACGTAAAGTGTATATTCCCGATACCAAGAAGTTTATGGAATTTTTTGAACGTCGAAAAAGTCCAGGACAAAAAGTGATCAAGGGACGACCCAGCGGGTCACGATTCATTATCATTCCATCTACATCATCGACGACCCCCTCGCATAACAGTCGGGGTTCGAAACCGAACATCACCCTGACGTCTCCCAATCAGAACGTGGTGCAGAGAGCCGAAGCGGCTCAGAAGCGAATCAAGGCTATAAAACGGAAAGCGGGAGATAAGATCGTCACTTCTAAGAAAGTGCGTCGTGAGGGACAGAGCTCCTCCAAACGATCTTTCATCGAGTTTAAGAATACCCCTGCTATCGACCCGAGAGATATCTGGAAGAAGTAAAAAACTAAAAAACTGCATCATGTCCGTACTCACAGAGAAAGAATTTTCCGAGGCTCTCCCCGTTTCCATGGATCTATTTTCTATGCCCGCGTATCAGACCAGCATACTTCAACATTACTACGAAAACATACGTCCTCTATCGGTCATCACAGACTCCAGCCCCGTCGAGTTTCACGTTCCGAACGGAGGGAAAGATTACATAGACCTGAGCAAGTCTCGTCTCCACGTCAAACTGAAAGTAAAACACGCGGATAACACGGACTTGGCCGATAAAGAGAAAGTCGGACCCGTCAATCTAACATTGCAAAGCCTGTGGAATCAGGTGACGGTTCACATGCAAAAACAACAGGTTAGCTCCAGCAATGCCGGGTACCCATACAAAGCACTGATGGAAACCATCCTCGACTACGGAAGCGACGCCAAGTCAAGCCAGCTCACGAGTCAGCTGTATTATAAAGATACGGGCGACACGGTGGCAGAATTCAACTCTGGCGATCCCTACGCGGGTGGGAACGACGGGCTCATCAACCGAGGCAGCTTCGTGGCCGGGAACAAATCGCTGACTCTTTCCGGACCTCTCAGTGAGGACGTATTTTCCTTCAAACGCCACCTGGTGAACGGCGTGGATCTCGACGTCAAACTGTTTCGCTCGGACGCCAAGTTTGCGTTGATGTCGGCCGAGACGGGCAAAGAATATCAAATCGAACTGCAAGACGTCTATCTGAAGATTTGCAAACTGAAAATCAACGACGCCCTGATCGTCGCGCAGGACAAACAGTTTGAGACGGGAAACGCTCTTTACCCGTACGAGAGAAGTACAGTGAAGATGTCTACGGTCGCTTCCTCCAGCATGGATTTTAATTGGGACGCCATGTTTCAAGACGAAGTACCCAGTCGTCTGATCGTGGCCATGGTACAATCGAACGGAGTGAACGGGTCTTACACGGCCAATCCCTTCTGTTTCCAAGGAGATATGATTAAAAGCATGGGTCTGTACCTGAACGGCAACACAGTACCGGGACGTCCCTTGGAGACGGACGACGTGGAGGCTTACAACTCCCTATACGAGTGGAACAACGAATGGGGTAAAGACAAGGGTTTGAACCTGGACCGAACCGAATTTAAGATTGGTCACGCGCTATACGTCTTTAACCTGCAAGCGATGCTAGGAAACGACGGCGGTGACTATCTGAACCTCGCCAAGTCCGGCAACCTGCGTCTGGAAATCACGTTCAGCAAAGCCCTGACACAGACCTTTAACGTGATCGCTCTGGCCAAGTTCCCAGCTCTGATCGAGATTGACAAAAGCCGCAACGTGTTTCTGAAGTAATAATAATAATGAACACTCAACAGTTACTGTGCGCCATACGTAGCGAGCCGAGTCTCCATACATACGTGAAAGGAGTCTATGCGAGAGACAACTTGACTAGCGCGACCTCGACACCCAGTAGTAGGGGAAAGCCGTGGGGATGTGTTGTCAACACGGACATAGCACGAGGTCGAGGGAAACATTGGGTTGCATTCTATTTCGACGGAATAGGTAGCGGCGAGTTTTTCGACAGCTTTGGAAGGAAACCCGGTTATTACACTAAAGAATTTGAACACTTTTTAAAGAGACACTCTCGCAGTTATCGATACAACACGAAAGTTTTACAGCAATCTACGTCGAGTGCTTGTGGGTTCTACTGTCTATTTTATCTGTTAGAGAAATGTAAAAACAGAGCTAGTTTAAGAGACATCACAAACCTATTCGATACAGACAAACGATGCAACGATCACTTTGTCACTCAGTTTATATGCAATTATTTTAAATACTGTTTGACGTGTGTTGCATGATGTATATCCTTAGTACATTTTCTGTGTAATGATATCGCTATTGCTTTTATTTTCCATTACTAACATATAGTGTACGAAATCGTTTTTCCCATTGCTGTGTCCATATACTATTCGTTTATATTAAGGTAGAGACGATCCAATTACCATCGGTTGGGCAAGTCATGTCACAATCGTACATCTATTTTTTTTATTATTTTTTTTTTTTCTTCAGTATAGAGAGAACTATGAAACCTTTTCATTATCAGTTAATATGTAATGTAGTGTAGTGAGTTTGTCTTGCTGACTGTATAACCTGTGTCATATTAGTCGTAATAAAATTTGATAAAAATATCAGTATAGAGTTTTCTATTGCTATGAAAGCGAGTGCGTGCACGTATGATTGATAGAGAGAGAGAGCGAGCGATAGATACTATAAACTATCCGAGTAGACACGAGTATGTCTCATTCTGAGGTGTACCACCGGTCGGTCAAGTCATGGCGAGATACGTTCTGAGACATTATGAATTTATGATTCACGTTCTGTCTCAACACGATTACCAGGAAACGTTGAACGATATACGTGGTATGAACAGCGGTCAGGTGAAGGCCGTCATTGCCATCGTCATGCGTCTGCTTCAGGGACGTATACCCGTCACGCGTACACAGGAACGGGTGTATTTACAACGAAACCCCGACAATAATTATTATAGGATTTTGCGACGCATCGTGAACCCGAATACTGGCGAGGCCTACATCAAACGTATACTGATTCGACATACGAGATTAATCGCGTTCATCTTCAACGCAGAACACGTGAGACACGTGCGGGATGAAGCGAGGAACAACATCATGCGTCAAGCCAGACGACAGCGACAGAGAATATTGGCCCCACACGCTGCTTAAAAAACAATATACATATATATTAGGTTATCACGCGAGTATCTTCATTGAGATTCGAACCGCGACCGAGACAAGATGTCCGATCACTGTATTTTGAAATGGACCACTCCGACCACTATATCGGTTCTCGGTGCTTCCGGTTCTGGAAAGACATTTTTCGCAAAACGTTTGTTAGAGAATACGGCGTGCGTTTTCGATAAACCGCCTAATCTCATCGTGTATTGTTACGGGGCATGGCAGGATATCTACGCGGAGATGGAGCGAACTATCGAACACATACAGTTTCACGAAGGCTTGCCTACAGACAGCGATCTACGGACGTGGTCCGAACAATCCGGTAAACAGGCGTTCGTCGTCTTAGACGATTTGATGGACGACATAGCTCACAGCAAACTTATGTTACAAGTTTACACAACGTTATCGCATCATCTCGGACTGACGGTGATCAATCTACAGCAAAGCCTGTTCGCTAAGGGACCCTATACTCGCACCATCAGTATCAATACACATATATTTATCCTGAAAAGCAATCCCAGATCATTATCGGAGTACCGGATACTAGCCTCGCAGATCTTTCCGGGAGAGAGCAAGTATTTTGCCGAATCTTACAAAGACGCCATCGAAGGGAGCAAGTATGGTTATTTGATCGTCGATCTCTCGCCCCATAGCGACACGAGCTACGGACGCTTACGGACGGGTATCTTTCCTGATCAGCTGCTCACTTATTATATACCGAAATAAATAAATAAATAAAAGAGACAGACACGAGAAAATCGACTCATTCCATGGTCGGACGCGCTATGAGCAACAACAAGGTGTATCGCTGGGATATCGTGTGTTCGCCTCCCGTTCATATCCTGTCGCTGAGAAGTCTGCCTACCTCTTCCCGGTGCGAAGACATTTCGTTAAAGTCGAGTCCGCATTGGTTTGAAACGAAGGAAGAGTGCATACAGTCCCTCCGACACGCGTGGAGATCAGGTGTGGATCTACCCAACGCATACGGCGGACCTTACTGTTATATCATTTCGAAGACGCATTTCACGAGACTATGACTGCCTTGGAGCTTCTGCGCGAAAATGTAGACATGCTTCGCGTGTTGGAAAAAGCCAAGCCGGTGAAACGCAAGGCCCTCTTACCCAACCTATCTTCGAAACAGTATCGCGCGATTGTGACGATGCTGTTCAATATTAACATGGGAATCATTCCCTTGACAGAGCAAGAGAAAACCAAACTGTTTCGATACAGGAAAGCCATTCGTCTATTGACCATCAAGCGAGGAGGACCTAGACCGAGTTTACTCTTGAAAGAAGCGGGTTTCAAACACGAGAGCTTGTTGAGTCTACTCGTTTCTCATCACTTTATCGTCCCGACTTGCGTGAAAGCTCTAGACCGATATCTACGAGTCGTAGAAAACCATGAAAGAAGAGAGCAACATGCGAGCAATGGTGGTGGTGAGTCGAGACAGGTACAATCAACTTCTATCCCAAGCTCGCCCATCTCATCGGAAGATGGAAGGGATGGGAGAAACGCACGTGACGACAGAACCACGGGACCACCCTGCTCCCCAACTGCAGTCGACGACGACGACGAACGAGATACCAACAACACCACGAGCGGTAGCGAGGGAGACGACATGTGCTGAAGAAAACGAAGAAGAAGAGCCCACGGTGAAGCGGAACACGTTTCACGCTAACGCGCGATCACGCGATCAGCTGCAGCAATCGACAGCAAGCCATTATCCACGCATAGTCACAACATCGGTAGAGCACCCGTCCTCCTCGTCCGTGCATGTAGTGTTAGACCAACTTTTAGCGCACGTTCGCTCGGACGAGCAAAAGGGACGATTGATATCTCTATGGCGATATCTCGTAGGTCAGAAATCTCTCGGACACGTGTCATGGAACGATCGCTTTGAATTGTTGGATAAACACGGACATAGCATCAAACAGTCTAATGTGATTGACTTGATTCGTCAGTTTGTGTTACAAGATAGTAAGAAACCCGTTGTTGGATATGACACGTTTATTCGTGTAGTAAAATCTCTACCACGTTCAAACACCTTTTTCCCTCAAGTGGGAAAAGGCAAGAGAAAACTCTCTCAGACCATGTATGTGCAGGGAAAAGTAAAAGACGGCGTTCCCGGTGACAAGAAGTTTAAAACCTTGGAAACTTTTTAAATAAACTAGTATCATGAAGATGTGAATGTATGTAATAAATACTGAAATGATATCATAAAGTTGTTTGTTGTCTTTGAAATGCTATCGTCAGTGTTATCAGTCTTTAACTTTTCATCAACAGCAACAAGATTCTGTACAGTGTTGGATATTTTGCTTAATAATAAAGTGTTTGGATAGTAAATAGACAATTTGTAAAAATGTAAGTTTTTCAAACAAACAACAGTATACAGAATCTCAAAGCTTTTAAGATATAGCGATATAGAACTACATCTGTACCGTGAAGGTTAAATGAATACAAGAAGCATGTTTTTAACAGTTTATTAAAAATCATATAGTTTACAAAAGGTTTCATATTATTGATTATTTGTATAAGATGAACAGTACAAAGAAAATGTATAAGGTGAACAGTAAATTCGTAAAAAGAATCAACGTTAGATCACAGCAACTTTGATTATAAAAACATGTTGATTTGTGAACAGGTTGAACATCAAAAATTCGTAAAAAAGAATCAACGTTAGATCACAGCAACTTTGATTACAAAAACATGTTGATTTGTGAACAGGTTGAACATCAAAAATTCGTAAAAAAGAATCAACGTTAGATCACAGCAACTTTGATTACAAAAAACATGTTGATTTGTGAACAGGTTGAACATCAAAAATTCGTAAAAAAGAATCAACGTTAGATCACAGCAACTTTGATTACAAAAAACATGTTGATTTGTGAACAGGTTGAACATCAAAAATTCGTAAAAAAGAATCAACGTTAGATCACAGCAACTTTGATTACAAAAAACATGTTGATTTGTGAACAGGTTGAACATCAAAAATTCGTAAAAAGAATCAACGTTAGATCACAGCAACTTTGATTACAAAAACATGTTGATTTGTGAACAGGTTGAACATCAAAACTTCGTAAAGACATAAAATCAGTTCTCAGAGTTCAGTGATCTGTCTGCACCTCAACCTTGTGAGGTAATGTGGTTGCGCTGGGGATGTTGGTGGTGGTGTTGACGGTGCTGCTGGTGGTGTCGGTGGTTGTGGAGTCGATGGTGACGATGGTGGTGAAACGGAGAGTAGTGGAGTCTGTGATGAGAAGCTAGTAGAATCGTGTGCTGTTGGAGACGAGACAAGTGTTGAGACACGCGAACTGTCATGTGTAGAATCAAGAGGTGTCGCACGCAGAGTTAAGTCGATTGGAGTGACGGGTGGAGTGACGGGTGGAGTGACGGGTGGAGTGACGGGTGGAGTGACTGGTGGAGTGACTGGTGGAGTGACTGGTGGAGTGACTGGTGGAGTGACGGGTGGTGTCGAGGTTCGTGAAGTTAAGGGTGAATCGGTTGCCAGGACTCGTTGCAAGGTTGAATTGGTTGTCAGGAGACGACGCAGACATTGTCCAGAATATAGTAAGATATATCTTACTATTTTCAACAATACTATCAAACTGAACAGTACTAGGATGCCAACGACCTCCTTTTGAATGTCTGGAAAACAGATACATTCAATGTTATTCTTAAGATGAATAATAAAGTGAAAGATACATATTTATGATTATGAAACTAGTTATTCTTATAATTATTATTATAATTATTATTTTTACTTGATACTTATACTTGATCGTCTTGTAACATACCAACACATGGAGAGTATATAGGGTTGCGTAAATTCATTTGAAAATCACTGTTCATGTTCTTACTTTGTTGTCGTGTTTTAGAGAACCAATGATAAGCTAACAGGAAAACGATTATCAATATTAAAACGATGATGGATATTGGTAAAACGATTTTAAATGTCATACTTGAAGTAACAGAGAAGTGCGAGGGAAGAGGTACAGATGTGGGCGATGGTGATGGTGATGGAGATGGAGATGGAGATGGAGATGGTGATTGTGTAGTTGTCGAGGTTGTCGCGGTAGCCGTATGGATAGCGGTTGTTGTCGTGTCGGCAGCGGTGGTTGTTGTCGCAGTAGTCTTATGGATAGCGGTTGTCGTGTCGGCAGCGGTGGTGGTGGTGGTTGTCGCGGAAGTCGTATGGATAGCGGTTGTTGTCGTGTTGGCAGCGGTGGTGGTGGTTGTTGTCGCGGTAGTCGTATGGATAGCGGTTGTTGTCGCGGAAGTCGTATGGGTAGCGGTTGTTGTCGTGTCGGCAGCGGTGGTTGTTGTCGTGTGAGAGGATGGATCTGAAATATATTTTAAAATATAAAAAATAACAATAAAAATCCTAATCTTTTGATATGGACTCAACACATCGTATTATATTATATTAAATTATATACTCATATGCTATTACAAATGCTGACATCATACACTTTTATAACTTCATTTTGCTTTGAAGGTAATAAATAATGAATACAAGAATAAGATCTTGAATATCAACAACAATACTGTTGATGAAATGATTGTTTCTTAAGAAAATGAAAGATTATATCTTACCGCATCGAACATCATTGACTGTGATATCAGATGATACACTTGTCACATCCCGACAAGTTGCTGCTCCTCCAGTTATTGCGAGCAGATTTGGGAAGCACGATGTACTGATGTTTAAATTACTGCCGTGATTTAGTTCAATTTTGATAACCTTATCAAACATGTATTTTTCCGAATTGACGTATCGCACGTTGAAGAGAGGACATTTTAGAATTGCCCCTGTACCCCTTGCTCGACACCTTTCCCTCATTTCAACGATTTGCCTATTTACACTTTTCGAGTGTGTCGTCGTCCATAGTAAATGGAACGATACGAACAGTAATCCCAACACTACTTTTTTGTACGTCATCTCTGTCTAAGAGTTCTGTTGGAATGACAGAATTACATTGATAATCACGTGAAAGAGATAGAAGCTTCACATTACGCATTTATCAATAGATTTCTTCTTCTTGCTAGCGAACCCTGTATGGAGCTCACAAAACTAGGTCGCACGTGCCGTTAATGTCTTTTGCAGGTGCAGAATCACAGAAATTTTCCATTGAAGTAGAAGGCGAAAGAATAGGAGTGGAGTGGAGGGGTGGGGGGGTTATGGAGCAGGAGGGATAGGGTGAGGGGAGGAGGGAAAAGGATGGATTTCACGCGAAACTAGACTACAATACAGTCTGTGAACTTCTAAAAATAATAATAACTGTACCTTCTTCCATACGATTTTAATTCTTAATACTTTCTAATTCATGTACTATGTGAATCCATTAAGAACTAGACTTGCTGAAAGTGATACTGGTTGCTGTTATAGATAGATAGATATCAATTACTATGAAAGGTATAAAGGTTAACATAAGTCTATACCATTGATAAGATATAGCTAACAAATAATTATTCAAATTTCTTAAATATTGTAAAGGTTACTACAATGATTAATATACGCTACACAATAGCGACTACATTTTCCCTTGTTTCCCTAATTATCAAGTAATATTTTCAAGTCATTGATCCAACCACTCTGACGCTTCTTCGTCAAGTAATGTCGCTTTACCCATGTATCATTCTCATGGAGTGGAGCCGGATCAAACATGGTTATTTCGATTTCGTGATGTATCATAAATCGTTTAGCGCAACGAAACATTTCGTCGTGCATCAATGTTTCCAACACGTCTTCGAAAAAATATTCAATCTCTGAGATGTAGTTCACAGGATATAAACAGGAATGTCGCCTCTGCGAGGGGTGGTCGACTTTGCATCCCTCGCACTCGATAGCCTCTACTCGTTCTTCGATACCACGTTTTAATGCTTTAAGATACATCGTGTCAAGGATCTTTTCAAATTTCACTCTCTCATTCTGAATTTGTATTTCCTTTGGTAAAGGAATCAAGAAGTTGTATCCATGAATCTCAACGGTGTACGGTGCATCCTTGTCTGGAAACTTGGAAGATTTAACCTCTTCCAATCCGAAAGTGGCTGCTGATATCTCTGTTTCGAAATATCGATTCGAATCGACAGCGATCTCCCCGCTTCTCTTCTTTATTGTGAAGAGATAGTACGTAATCGTCGTTCCTGCGTTTGGTGATGTTGTTGTCATGGTTGAATGTTGACGTATGAAGAAATCACACACTGTTTTAATGATAAATTGAATGAAATAAATAAAGTACCATATAAAGGTTATTTTAATGAAATAAGTATAACATCAATACCAACAAATCTACATAATTAAAAATCTTAACTGAATATTTCAGCACTGTCACAGTGCTTACCATCTTGCGATACTTCTACGTGTAAGGAGTTAAGTTTGATATATTTGTAAAAACGTATTAATATAACAAAAGCGTTATGATCTGAATTAATAATAGTAATAAATTATCGAAATGCCTACTTTGATTGTTTTGTTTTGTTTTGTTTTTTCTTCTTAACATATATTTATCTCTTCACTCATCCATGACTTGTAGCAGCATTTCTCCACCTCGATATCGTGAATCATATATTTTCACTAAATAGATATTGACAAGGTTAGAGAGAGAGAGTGAAGTTTTGTTCACTCGGGGTGAATATAACCATAGGGTAACGACGTTACCCCATCCTCCAGAATGTATCTTTTATTATCTAAAGGAGTTAGAGCAACTTTCCTTACTTTGACCGTATGCAGTGTATTGTGAGAAGACCTAATCTGTTGAAAGGTAGCCCAAAACTGTTTGTTTTCGAAAAGGCATTGCTTTAACATTTCGTGACGCATGTGTTTCTTCACCCAAGTCTTTTGAATTCCCTTGGCGCGTTTCTCCTCTAGCAGGTTGACTTTCGTTTCGCCTTTTTTGTCTTTGGATTCTTGTTTGACAACGAAACTGTAGCATTTGCTTTTCAAACCTACAAATTCGAGAATGATGTGATGGCCCGTTTCGGATTTCATAAGACCCGGTTGCTTTCGTCTCTCTTCGCTATATAAAAAATGAGCTACGGGAAAATTACTCGTGTCATATTTTTCGATGTTCTGGTACATCATGATATACGGGTCGAGGAGGGGTATCGTGGGCGGGGCACTGAGCGCGAAAAGCAGAGAGTCGGTATCGGACATACATAATTTCACCTGATCGCCGTACAGTTTCACCAACTCGTCATACCAAAAAGAAAAGATTCTTCGCTTGGCGTGTTCCAGTATGGAGAAACCGACGGCTATAGGTTTATTCAACAGGACCGACGTACGCGACATTTCTACGGACGTCAAATGTTCAGAGAAGATATTCAGGCGTTTGAAATTGCACTTGGCAGTACATTTTGCCAGCGCGTTCGGTTCGGTCACGAGTCGAATGTCTTTGTATTTTCTACAGTTTTCTATCTGTTTACCGTAACACGCGTTGCTCAAGAGTTTATAAAAATCTTTTGACGCGTTGTCGGTGGCGGCTTTACGTTTGCGGGTGTTCACCTCGATGTAAGGTCGCATCCACGAGTCTTGAGTGAACCTGACGACCGCGTGAATGTGTTTGACCTGCGCTCCCAACCTCAAATAACATTTCAACGTTTCGTAATGAACGACGTAGTTGTGCTTATCGGAAAGAGTACAAAATAATTTTTTACCGCTCGATTTGTCGGTAGGGAGTCCCAGTTCTTTCAACATATCTACGCAGTAGGGTGAAAATTGATCAGAGCTCATATCTTCGTGAGCGGGCGCCAGAGGGAACGCGGCGAAAAAATCGTGCAACCTAGGAGGTATCGTTAGGTCTAATTCGATGGCGTAGCCGTAGTAGCCGTCGTAGGGTACGTTCATCCAGTCTATGAGTTCAAACACGTCTCGTTCGAGAAACTCGAACTCGCCTACGGGCAAGGGCTCCGTCATGCAAGTGGCGTACAGACTGTTTACATCGTAGTATAACAGGTACCCGGTGTCTTTGGTAGGATCGTACTCGTCTCCCATGTAGGGATTATTGCTCTTGAAATAGCGATGCGAGATGAAACTACACCCACCTCGAATCCCTTTCTCGAAAAACCCGTACAAATCGGGATCCGTAAGGAGTTCGATCTGCGCTTCGGTGAGCTTGAGACAACTCATGTTGGCGAACCCCGGTAAACTCACGAAGTTGAACGGTTCGAGTCCGTAGTCCGACATACACATGGATCTGAACATTTGCATGACATCGCACAACAACAACGTGTCTACGGATACGTACAGCTCGACGAAATCTCGCATACTTTTCAAATGAAAAGTTTTCCATAAGCGTTGTACGAATTCGTAATCGATATCCGAAATGTCTTGCTCGCTGAGACTCGAGTAAAATTTGTCTTTAGACGGTAAAGCTTGCTCGTCGAGTACTCCGATATCGGTGAGATGCTCGTAGCAGAAGGGTAATTTCCGCGTCAACAGATCTACGTGTTGAGGGAACTGTTCCTTTAAATGATGAAAGTGTTCGATACCTTTATCTTTCAGGTTTTTAGACAAAGTGTCTAAGGAAGATCCCAAAAATTTATAGGAATCCATAAACACGAGATTGTCCACGCTGAATGTCAGATAGTTTTCCGTGTTGTGAGCGATGCATTTCAGTTCTCTGTCCGAAAAAGATTCGACGGCTTCCAACAACAGATGAAAATCATATCTTTCTCCGTTATGCAGTATGCAAACCACCCTTTTGCGTTGCCAGTAATTGAGGTTGCAAATCGAATGGGCCACCCCCCTCACGATACCGGAAATATGATCGTGCTCTATCACCGCGTCGCCAGCTTCGACGATAGCTTCTCCGCACAGCCAGCACGGCCCTCCGTTTTCCAACGCGTCACGAACCTCGTCAGTCACGATTGCGTCGACGGGATTAGCGTAAATTTCATCTTGTATCCAATCGTAGACTTCCAAGATACTATCCATAAAATGAGCGCACGCGTCGGGACCGGTGTACACTCGCAAGGGTTGAGTGTACTCGGGTATGCGACTGACGAGTTTGTAGGCGTACCCACACGGCACGTGCGTTTGCAGTCGGTTCGGACGCGTGTCGTCGTTGCACGGCTCGAGAACGGATTCGAAATCGGCATAAAATATGAAATCACATTCCTGTTCCAGCGATTTTTGTCTCAGACCAAATTCTAACAGATCGTCCTCGCCTTTAATCGGCAACGCGATTCTCTGGATATTCTTATGACAATACGAAGCGTGTTTTTCGAAAGCCGACTCGTTCGTAAACGACCACAGGCAACGACGACATACTCTATATATACGATTCGTGTTTGCTGGTTTCACTACATTTGCCAAATTAGTAATCAGACAGAAATGTTTCTTGTCAATCTCCGATAATAACAGAACGTCGATGCAACGTTCGGAAGGTACCCGATCTTGTGAATCGCTGATTTGAACGGGATAGAGATGCGCGTTAGTCGTCACGTTTCCTTGTTTGTCAACCTCGGCTTCTTGATATCCGAATACGTTTATCGAGACATCGTTTTGATTTTCGAATTTGGAAACGTCTTTCAACGTAGCAGGGAAAGAGATATCATTTACATTAAATCGATCAACATGAGGTAAGTAATGAATCTCCCGTTCGCGGTGAGAGCTTGGCGGAGCCGGATACAAGTGCGCTATCACAGAATATAATAGACACCGATCATCCGTATTGACAATGTTAAGGATAGATTTCTTGTATCGTTTCAGCGGGTCGGGAAGTTCGATATACGTCGACCCACGAAAGGGTCTGTACCGGGTCACGGTCAGTTTAACGCCGAGAACCTTTTCCAAATTCAAATTAGATCCTTCCCCTTCGTATTCGTCGATGCGTCTCAAAAGTGTATTGACGTGTTCGTGATACTGTTGTATCAAACTATCGCTTTGCATCGCAACAACCATTTTAGTATGGAAGTAAGGTTCGACTAATTTTGCTTGTCCGTCCTCTGACATTTTGGAAAATTGAACCTGAAGACATAACCCCCATTTCACGGAATGTTTCTCGACGATCTCCCGCCACACCTCGTCGATGATTCTCATTTGTAACGAAGCCAAATACATCAAGGGATCGCTTCCTTCTCCTATATCGTCATTCGGTACGTATTCGAAACTCTTGGCCTCTCCTCCGAAAGCCTGCCGCGCGTCGCAAGCATTACTAGGTATATCGCGCGGACCACCACGATTTGACGGACCGGGGGCGGGCGACGGACCGGGGGTAACAGAAGGACCAGCAGTCGCGGCGCGAGCGGTAGTCCGTCGTGACACTCTTCCTCTACCCGACAGCACACCCCGCGCGGTAGACCGTACACCTCCCCTCCTAGCTTTATGCGTGTGACGCCTGTGATAAGCTAGTTTCTGTTTGCTGCTACAGGAGAACGCACACTCAGAGCAAACGATGGGAGTAGGGTGTCTTCGACGCACGTGCCATTTTAAAAAATTCAAAGTCGTGTACTGTTTTTCGCACTTGTTACAACGAAACAATGAAGATTGACAATCTTGTTTGTGTTTTCTTAAATTCGAAAACGAGACACTCTTCATGCCACACTTACTACACGATATCGTTTCAGGATGGTATACCTTGACATGGTTTTGTAAATTGTCTTCTCTAGTACACACTACACAACAATAAGTGCAAGGAAAATGTTGGGGAACCTCAAAACAAGATTTTTGATGACGATATAAGTTAAATTTGGATGAGAACGATTTCTGACATGAAATACACGAATACACTGAACAAGTCGTATGCGAAGACATTCTCTCTCTCTCTCTCTCCTTGTACAATATCTAAGCGTTATTATTATTCACGATACGTTGTAGTATATCTGTAATCGAAATAAATATAATCAGTTTTATGAAAACAATAACAATATTAGACTATCGAACTATGTTGATTTATGAATTTTGAAATATTGTAAGTTACCTACCGTTTCAGATAATATCAAACTAAGTTCACACAGTATCCAAGTATAGAAATATTTATAATCCAATGGTTTAGTGTTCTGACTTTGGCAGTGAGAATCCCAAACTGATCGTATACATATCTGTTTCATCTTTTTATAATCAGAGATTCCTACAATATGATTGGATACTTGAAAATAAAAGCTTCTTCGTATCTTCTTTACTTTGATTGGATGATCTTAGAAATCTTGTAGAGATCGAATTGTAACCCTCACTATGATTTTGTTGTTGTTTTAACAGTAGTTTGTACGAAAATGTTAAACTGAAAATACTGATATAAATAACAAACATACATAATATATTTAAAAATGTTAGTATCTTCAAATTGTTTCAAATGCATGAAATATCGTGAAATCAAATGATTTGAGGTTTATATCTTGTATCTTGTACCTTGTAACTTTAGTGTACTTGTTCAATATATTTCCTTGCTAACAATACAATCGATGAGATTGGTACTTCTTATTCATATAGATATACATGACACTACAACATAATAACATGTACTTCTTAACCTCGCTCACTTTTGAAGAACCGAAATATATATATATATATATATATATATATATATATAAAAATCAATATATAAATCAATATCCTTCTTAACCCGCTTATTTGGAGGTGAGATATAATCACAAAGTTAATAAAAAGTTACTTTGGAGGTGAGATATAATCACAAAGTTAATAAAAAGTTACTTATCATTAATCATGATACAGAACCAACATACTAATATATCTAGATGATAGGCTTAACGAATGATATGTCGTGATGAGTTTCTGAAATTAATTTCGACTCAATCGAGTAGGTAGGTAGGTAGGTAGAGCAGGCGAGCAGTCAGGTGACGGACGGACATCGTTTGGTAAGGAGACGTTGGTTACTCGATCGGTACAAGCCTGCCTGCCTGCCTGCCTGCCTGCCTGCCTGCCTGCCTGCAAGCCTGCCTGCCTGCCTGCCTGCCTGCCTGCCTGCCTAGCCTGTCTGCCTGCAAGCCTGCCTGCCTAGCCTGCCTAGCCTGCCTAGCCTGCCTAGCCTGCCTAGCCTGTCTGCCTGCAAGCCTGCCTGCCTGCCTAGCCTGCCTAGCCTGCCTAGCCTGCAAGCCTGCAAGCCTGCCTGCCTTGCCTGCCTGCCTAGCCTGTCTGCCTGCAAGCCTGCCTGCCTAGCCTGCCTGCCTGCCTGCAAGCCTGCCTGCCTGCCTGCCTGCCTACCTGCTTGCCTTTTATCATGTCTTTCACTTCTTCGAAAAATACCAAACAAATTCCTTATTGGTATAACAACAACGTCAATGTGAGCGTTGATCCTACAACGTCGAAGGTTTTCGTTCACATAAAGAAGAAAAACGTGAAGGGCGAAAAAAGCATAAGCTTGCAGCCAGAGGCGTTCAAGGCTCTTATCAAACAATATGATAAGATAATGGAGGCTGTGGAGGAAATGGAGCTTCTTCAATGTTGCGATGAAGAAGTCGATCGAATCTCCACAAATCGATTCCGACCATACAAAAAACCTGGTAAGTTATTACCTATCTTTTATATATATATATATATAAATTCACCTGATGAGACCCGTAATGTTCGAAAGCATGCTTGTGAATCTGATTAAATTATCGTAATATCTTCGAACATTTTATCTTTTCTATATGAGACCTGGGATTTGGAAGATGTTTTTAACTGTTTATATATATATATATAATAATAAATAACATTATTGTTTGAGAACTTGAACACTGATGAATTCATACATAAAATGTTAATAATTTGTGATTTGCTTAGAATCGAACCTTCTATTTTGAAGAACAACCTCTCTACAATTATTTTATTTATTTTATTTTTTCTTTCTTTTTCTTCTCACTAACAGAGACAATATATCAACCTGTGTCACCTGTTGGACCACCCCCACCTCTTCCAACTGTCACACAGGCAGCTGTCACACAGGCAGCTGTCACACATGCAGCTGTCACACATAGTAAAGTAAGTGACGGATTAAAACGTCCGTACACTTACCAACACGATAGCGAATATCGAAACGCTACCAACACCGCTACACGCGACAACAACGTTACCGATGGTGGTGTTGGTAGTGGGGCTCACGGATACAACGTCGGTGTAGGCGTCGGCGGAGTTCACGGATACAACGTCGGCGAGACTCACGGATACAACGTCGGCGGAGCTCACGGATACAACGTCGGTGCCGGCGTCGGCGGTGCTCACGGATACAACCTCGGTGCCGGCGTCGGCGGTGCTCACGGATACAACCTCGGTGCCGGCGTCGGCGGTGCTCACGGATACAACCTCGGTGCCGGCGTCGGCGGTGCTCACGGATACAACCTCGGTGTCGGCGTCGGCGGTGCTCACGGATACAACCTCGGTGCCGGCATCATCGGGGTTCACGGATACAACGTCGGCGGAGCTCACGGATACAACGTCGGTGCCGGCGTCGGTGGGGTTCACGGATATAACGTCGGTGCCGGCGTCGGCGGTGCTCACGGATACAACCTCGGTGCCGGCGTCGGCGGTGCTCACGGATACAACGTCGGCGGAGCTCACGGATACAACGTCGGTGCCGGCGTCGGCGGAGTTCCTCATCGACCTCATCCTCTTCCACAACCAGAAACTCATCCTCAACCTCATCCGCAACCTCAACCTCAACCTCAACCTCAATCTCAATCTCAACCTGATTCTCAACCTCAATCTCAACCTCAACCTCAACCTCAATCTCAAGCTCACGCTGGTGAACAGCAACCTTAACATAAAGATGAATTGAGTTACCTCAAAACTTTCAAAATAATTTTCAATAGCTAGATATCCAAGAACATTTTTAATTCAACTATTCTAACATTTAATATATCTCAAATCATAAAAACTTTGAATAAATTAACTTTATAACTTTTGATTTCGAATTTTTTTATTATATTTTTAATTAATATAGTTCTCATGTAGAACATTTTACCATACAACAGATCGCTGGCTGTCCGACTCGAACAGTCGAAAAGACCCTTTAACTACGCGGGTGGTCGAACCCCCTAGAACGGGTTCGCTGGCTGGCCGACTCGAATAGTCGGGAAGCCCCTTTAACTACGCGGGTGGTCGAACCCTAGACCCGCAATAACTCGCTCACGCTCCAGTGATTTCATTGTCTCATACAATAGAACGAATTGAAAGAACTTCTCCTTCGTACAGGAAACAATGATTCTTTAGAAAAGAGGATTATTCTCCATTCAAACTCGAAGGAGAAACCTATTCATTTCATATTCTTCCTAGTTTTACTCTACTCATGTGGCAGATACTCTAAAGAGGTCGAAAAAGAACGAAAACTTATAGGAATTAAGCAATATAAAAGGTTCATCGAATCTGGTAACTACGAGCTAATAAAACACTGATTTCTTATTACTTGTACAATAATCAGTTTCAATGAATGTTCACGTCTCCAATGTTGATTTTGTTGATGGGGACATGAAACAAGGAAAGTTCAAGAATACACAGAGGTATTACCATAGAGGAAAGCCCAGGAGGGAAATCATTTTGGTAAATGATAAATAAGTCATGTATTTCAAGAAAGATGCTCACAATGGAATATTAAAGAAAAATATTGCAAAGACGTACAGAGTACGAGAAAGCCAACATGGCTTACATACACTAGCGACATCGCGTTTATAATGTCTTTTATCTAAAAATAAAATAACATTTTGCGCTCGACGAAAGAGTTATTGTCATTAATAACAATACGTCCGTCAGCATATTACTCATATATATTCATATATTATAAAATATCATATAAATATAGTCACACGTGACGATAAAAGGATTCAGCGCTTAAATAATCAATTGTAATGAATGAATCCATCCTTCTATTGTTATTGCACATCTTTTGAAGAAAGTTGAGGGTCTCTAACATGTCCGTAGGATTATTCAGACAAAACGTTCCTTCAGAATGGCATACTTTTCAAGATAATCAAAATGACACCCTAACCACGTGATCTATGAACTCGCAATGTTTTACATTTTTGCTTGCACATCTTTTAAAAAAGGTCTCTAGCTGCATTTTGAACTTTTAATGCTAAAAATGGACTTTTAGATTCAAACTGGACCTTGAATGCCTGAGCCGATTGAGCCAAAGAGTTCCATGCCGTGACTTAATAGTGAAGACTATCAGTACCGTTATTGTCAGAATATTAAATCTTTTAGTTTTTGCTGAAACACAGTGCAAAAAATAATAGAAGAACAAAGGAAATGCGACTTTTACATAATCTATAGCACGTGGCACGGGGGTGACATGGGCTCTTTGTCCCTGTTATTCATGTTAAATGTAAATGGCGACGAAACCGTAAGACTTACGAAATCGTCGTGATTGACATCTTGTTCGCACTTTATACTGAATCGTTTGAACGTTGTTTCACGTTTCTAAGTGTATTTTGAAAAAAAATCCCATGTTAAAATCGGACGACCGGAAATGACTGTTCGCGATCGATTTTATTGATGATTCATGAAGACGTCGTCCTTATTTTACTCTACCGAAAAAATCATCAAATTCGTCCGGTAGGTTTTTAAGTTATGTCCCCTTTAAGTTTGTATTTGTTTTTAAATAACAAGATTTCGAGAGTTCACTGTGCAAAAAGTATTAGGAGTTCGGCAATGAAAAACAAAACCACGTATTCACCAATGCCTCAGCTGTAATAATGTGTATGTTGCAGAGAGATGTAAGTGTCTTCAGGGAAGAAGATTGTGAAAGGGGCGAAAAAAAAATGTGGCGGCGAAACCACCTGACCTACGAATTCGTCATGATTTACTTTTTGCTCGCATTATCAATGCGATCTTTTAGAAAAAGTTCTCTAGCTGCATTTTGAAAAAAATCCCATGTTAAAAATCGAACTTTAGATTCGTGCTGGAGCTTTAATGGCTGGGCCGATTAGGCCCAAAAACTTTGCAGTTCTATTCCACATTAAGGGCTATCATTATGTCAAATTTGCATTTTGGGTACACACATCTTAAAATAACAAAAAATAACTAGGATTTACGCGTCATTACTTAGGTCTTCAAGACTTCAGCTTGACCTTGAACTCGATGTTTGACTCAGCTATTTCATCAGTTTCTCCGCTTTAAAATGAGCTATCAAACATGTCTCTATCTTCAGTAGTTTTTTTTACAAGTGTAACATTAATTTGACCCCTAAATTATTATTCTCGTGATTAACATAAAACGGTCAACATTTTCATTCCAAAGTGTCACATAGAAAATGTTGTGCTTTAATTTCCACTTTAGTATATCTAATCATCATTTAGATAGCATTCATAAGTAATGCTTTGTGTTCTTCTGAATATTCTAGAGAATACTCAAAAATGCTTAAATTTAAACCCCTAGACAACGTATTCGATGTTCGGAGCTTTTTTATGTAAGGGTTCAACAGAAACGTTGTTTTTCTTGAAATTGTGCATCCGAAGGTGTGAATAGAATTACAATAGCCTAATTAGTTAAGCAGTTGTGATCCTTCCAACTTTCCTGAAAATGGTGATTTTCAAAAAATTATAATCTTCTATGACTTGTCACACGTAAACTATGACAGCTACATACTTGAACGTTGTTGTGCTTAAATGACTTTGTTCCTCTTAAAATGGTATTGCTATCTTCAGTGGTTTACCATTGGAAATTATCCAAATAACCAAGCCCTCGACAAGTCTCAAAGTCACAGAATTTAATATATTTGGGCCAATGCTTAAATTGTGACAAGACTATCAACTTTTACATGAAAAAGATGTTCGATAGAGTTATGTCCTATTGAACAGGAGGCCAAAATTCGCCCTTTTTAATATTGACGATTTACATTGTGAATTACTAAAATACCAAGTAGAAATTTCAAATGCAATTCACGTTAAGGTGCAGTTATTCAGCTTCGAAATGAGCTACAATACATAGCTGTATGTATTGCCGTTATTTAGGAGAAGATTTTCAAAGATGCATACCTTCAAAACCGCGAAAGTTCACCAAACGTTTAGTTTTTTCGAAATAGAAAAAAATATAATATTACAGCCGAAAAACGTTATGACCTAATCGATTGGGAATGTTGTTGCGCACATTTTGGTGAAAGTTTTATGAAAATATCTTTATAAGTTTTCGAGCTATTCAGGTTTAAAGTTTAAACTTCAAGGGGAGATAACTCAGGACAGAAGTTGAAAATAAAAAAATCGGCCGACGTTCAGGACTAGTTTTTGTCACAAACTATTAGCCGTTACTTCAGAATCGGGCGCACAAAAAACGTACAAATCATAAGAAGAAAAAACGGATAATAACAATAGGTCTTCCAGACATACGTCTTGAAGACCTAATAATAAACACGCCAATAACAATATGGCTTATGGCTGAATCCTTAAATATATCATATTTTATTTGATCACTCACTTTAGATGTGTAAATATTTGAAATAATAATCATAATAACATATTCCCTGCGAATATGTAATAACCCAATGCAACATGTCGAAAAATGACCGTTAAAATTTGAGCTTTCTCCATTAGTACACGGATAATAATGTACACTGAACTCCAACAAAAATAATCCATATATAAATCTTACTGTCAGTGATTTTAATTTCGTGGTACCGTCTTTCCTTCAACAGCACATGTGAAATGTCATTACTTGTAAATTCAAATTTTAAAATATCTCAGTGTACTTGTTTTACACAATCTTATCTGAGACAAATATCTTGAAGAATGGATCTCACAAGAATCGTATGAGCGAGTATTTAAATCAAATAATAATGTTGTGCATTGCAGACATGTTTAATTAATATAACATCAGATTTCACCAAAATTTAATTAAACAAAACTCTAAACATGCTTTAAAACACCTAGAAAAATGTCCTACATATTTACCATTGAAAATCTCATGTTTAATGTTAAGGTGATGAAAGGATAGTTCTTTTAATGCAAATTATTGCATCAAATAAAACCTTGTTGACGTTGCTAAAATTACAAACACTTTGTTTTATTAGTGCCCTGATCTTCTATTCTTTTAAAGGCGCTGTTGCACGTGTTTGCATTTTGCATATGTTCAAATTTGCCATTTATAATCAAGTTTATAAAATAAAGCCGAATATATTTAATGAAGTGGGTAAAACAATACATTGCATGACCCGATTATTCCTAGTCGTAGAAAACGATGCCATGTGTAAAAGGAAGACTGCTAGCAGCCATTTTAGTGTATATTTTAATAATTCAAGGATGGGAAATGGATCCGCCTTACTTACCCGAACCTCGTTTTAGGACTTTATTTATTGATTGAGGAAGATCACTTTGTAATTGGTAATATTTATTTCGTGAAATCTCTTTATTTCCATTAGAAAACGTGCAACAATTCCTTTAACTCACTCATGTTCATGTTTATTTTCATTACAGAAACTAACTCCATTTTCATAAAACTGTAACACAAAAAGAGTTTATTTTGGAATAATGAACCACGAAAAGTAATGAGCTACAGGGAGTTGGAAATTAAAAGGACTTTGGATGAAGCGAATGTCAGTAATGAAGATACTTTTTTATAAAAAAAATAAATAAAATCCTGCAGACGACACTTGCCGTAGATATAATTTTAATTCGACTTGTTTACAAGTCTTTTCAACAGCGTGGAGCATTTTCAACATGGCGAATATATAGGTAGCTTAACCAATGTGCAATAGACGTTGATTGATTGGTAAGTGACAAGTGGTTAGCTTGATTAGCACACAATAAACTATTTAGGAGGAATTAAAATTTGAGTCATTGCAGGTCTCACATCCTGACCAACAGTCAATGAATTGATCATGTGTTTCAATTGCATAATTGACATTTCTTCTCGAAAAAGTTCTTATGAAATCAAATTTACTCCAAAGAGCTTTTTCATGGTATTTGGAGAGGAATCTAAAGAGGTGTTATTAAAGTCAATGGTTGTTGTTTCTGTTGGTGACACAGTGGTTTGGTCGGTTGCAATTGTGTTGGTTTGGTCTAAGTCCTCAGTTGATAATACTGGGGAATGATTCATCCCCTCTATTAATCCCCTATATATATATATATATATATATATATATATATATATATATATATATATATATATATATATATATATATATATATATATATATATATATATATTTACAAAAATTACAAACACTTTGTGAATATATATATATAATATATAATTATTTTGCTTTTGGACATACGTCTATATGTCCGAGGGTTTTTTAAAACTAAATAGATTTTACTTTACAGTTCACATATATCACTATAACTGATTCAAAATATAATTGTGATTTATTCGATTCATTCGTGATCAGATGATATCAATAGTTCAATGAGCATAAGACATTATCTACTTTGATTACAGGCATTACTAAAGATAAAACTGGCCCTAATGCAAAGGGTGATTCATTACACAGAAATAACACTAATAACACCCGATGGTTCTCGAACTGTGTGGGGCCAGGTGAGAGTCTACATGTACATGGTTACAAGAGCGGTGACATTGACACAAAACATCAACAACAATGTGTGAATGTACATGAAGGAAAGCAATTATACATATTTATGAAGTGAGTAATTATTCTCTATACCATTCTACCAACAACATAGACTGTGACGTTTGTATAAACCGCCTAATGATGAAATTGAGGTTATTTAAAGAGCCATCGATTATGTTGATACATGTAGGCATACAAATAACCAATAACATATCTCGTTGAAATATAAACACTCTATTTTCGCAGATTTTTTCGAGTCAAAATAATTAGGAATGGCGTTTTCCAATTGAAATATAGATCAAATCATCGTGGTCTAACTCACAACGTTTATGAGTACTTACATTTGGATATATAATATTTGGCGATTATTTAGTTACCACTTCATTCCTACAAATATCAAAATAAACGCTTTACCCAGCGACGTATTTTACTTGAATTTCATAATCAATGAGAATATATACATGATATATTTGTCATAGTTGGTGGTATTAACACAATAACAAGGCAAAAGTGTGCTCAGCTCACATAACCCCGCCTGTAGTTTGCCCGCCTTCATACAGTATTAATAAATAGGAAAACATACTCGTGACAATGATTGTTTGTAATTGGAAATATTTAAAAATTACTTGAACCATGGAGTTTAAATCAATTAAAGGCACAACAATACCATATAGGTAACATCCAAATTTGAAGTTTCCATTTTTAGTTATGCTCCGGAAGCGACTCAAAGCCGTAAAGTCTGACCGTTTTTAGTCAAAATTTCAAAGATTATTTGAACCATGGAGTTGAGACAAGTCATATAGTGTTTTAATTATGCTCCGGAAACGACGTCTATATGACATCTGATTCTATTGACGCACGTTAATCAAAGAGTACTTGTCTTTAAAACCAAATTTCATTGGATTGTAACGATATGAAAATTATTGATCATATGTCATGTTCTAAACACTAGAATACTCGATGTCTCTTTAAAGCATCGTGAATGTTGGAGGCAACCAAGTCGTACAAATCAATCAGTCAAACATACATATTTCTAGTTCCACAAAAGTGTAGAATACATCGCCAAATCTGCCGTTGGTGAATATAAACAAGAGCCATCAGGAGAGATGGCTTATCCCCCCGGCCCCACATAAGTTGAATAATCAGTTTGAGCAGTGTATAATTAAAACTAGAACTTAAAACTAGTTTTTGCTCGTAAAAACAGATGTCTCCTCCTTCACCCAATTCACTTCAACTTATTTCCTTTCTAGAAGACAAAATATCGCCATGGGAGAAAAAAATTCAAACCCCAAAAAGGAACATCAACATCATATGAGGAGTTAGTATACAAAATTTGGTGAGGATAGGTCAATCAGTTTTTAAAATCTACTCCGGAAAGAAACTCTAAACTTCATATAAACATGGTCAAAATTGTTGCCATGGAAGCAGAAACATTTGTTTTCAAAAGGTTGAAACCCCCAAAAGGCACATCTACATGGTATTAGGAAGCTGTATACCAAATTTGGTGAGGATTGGTCAAGTAGTTTTAGAGATTTGGTCCGGAAACAAAGCCCACCCTTGAAATAGACAAAGTCCAAATGTTACCATGGAAACAAAAAGAAAAGGCACATCTACATGATATGGGGAAGCTGCATGCTAAATTTGGTGAGGATTGACCAAGTAGTTTTCAAGTACTGCTCCGGACGGTCGGACAGACGGAGCCAACGACTATATCCCCCCGCATTATATGCCGGGGGGGATGAAAAGTAATGAAATGTATTATGTAGGCTACAGTTTGTGTGACACCTTTCTAAAACTACTGTGTATTGTGTCAAAAGTGGAATTGTACAAGAAAACTTCACCATATGTTGTAGCTGCTGTCTGGGACAAGCTCCACTTGTTTAAACATCTATACATAAAATCATCTGTTCTTTCTTACCAATCTTCACTGTGCCTTCAGTATAATATTCAGGTACACACAAACGTAATACAAAATCAATTATTATTATCATTATCCTTATTCATATTATTATAACGGCACATAATATTAAACTAGTTTTGAAGATTCTCAAACCTTAAAACACGGAAATTTAATATCCTCGTTATTCTATCTTCATGCGTTTTGTTAGGTCAAGTCATGTCTATCATCAATAAGTAGTGTCGTTCAGCTCATGTTGTCGTGACATTATATTTAGTCAAATACATTAAGAGACTAAATAAGCATTGATATAGAAGTAACATAACAAGAACGTGTTATTTTTATAATTATGTGTTATTCTCAGAATTAATTTAAGATTGAGTTGAAAGTATATCGGAGCGAGTTTTTAACTTACATGTACCACATAGATGTGAAGCAGGAGTTGAGGTTGAAAATGCGAATACGAATAACATATTGAGCGTTCATAAAAGAGGTGAGGTGAGTTAGGGTTTAACGCCGCTTTCAAGAGTATTTCACTTGTATCGCGGCTGCTAGTATTACGGCAGGGAGAAAGCCCGCAACGCCATGTGGCTATGCATGGCGGTGAAACCTGCGAGCAACGGCTGGAACTAGCAAACCATGGGTGGTACTACGCTGAAACTCAGTGTAGCATTGTATTACTGCGTGTAGAATAGTTCTCTACTGCAGACAAAGTTGCCGTGCCCCTGGCGGGATTCGAACCCCAGACTCCTTGATCCGAAGCCGAACGCGCTAACCACTGCGCTATCCCGCCCCCTTCATAAAAATAATAATATTAAATCTTATCAGACAGAGAAAATATTGTCATAACTACTAATTTGTGAAAGATAAATTAAAACTGCCAATTCTACAAGAGTTAATAAGTGGCTATTCACAATAGATAGATGAGGTGAGTTATGGTTAAACGCGGCTTCCATGAGTCTTTCAATTATATCACGGCTGCTGGTATTATCGTAGTATGAACGCCCGCAACATCATGTGGCTATGCATTGTGGTGAAACCTGCAAGCAACGGCTGGAACTAGCGAACCATGGGTGGCACTACGCTGTAATTTAGTGTAGCACTGCACCCAAACCTTACTGCGTGTAGAACAGTTCTCTACTTCAGACAAAGGAATTCGAACCATGCGCACCTCTTGATCCTCTTGAAGCCAAACGCGCTGACCACTGCGCTATCCCGCCCCCTCAAATAAAGAAATTATGCCAATTTGATTGCTTTGATTCCATAAACAACGTATTTTTATTACACATCTTTTTAACGTAATTTTCACCAAATATATCATTTAGGACGTCAGTGCACTCAATATGCATCGATCAGACGACAATGTACTTCTATATAAGTATCAACATCGTCATTTAAATCCAGAGGCCATAAAAATCGATATACATGGTATGTCTAATAATAATAATAAAATAAGTATGTAAACCTTATATGCCTCTTTTAAAGTATAGAACATTATAAATTACCAACTAAAATGTCCAGCTACTATTTCACTGAATGTGTGTGACTATTTATAAGACAACTGTACTATGGATAAAACATCTATCTCATATGCAAGAAGTTTGCGGGCTCTGCCGTGCCACTTTACCGAAGACCAAGAAAATGTGTGCCCACGATAAAGAAACGCTGTTATCCATGGAGTTGTTTAATATTTGTTCATTAAATGCCTTCCAAGAATCTCATTTGTAACTATACTTATACTTGATATGGATATGGTGGTTCAAATAACAGACACCTACCTTAATTTGATACACTTATCATAAAAGGCGATATTTACAGCTAGTCTTTCTAATTATTCATTTTCTTATTATATAGCTGTTTAAGGAATCTAGGGTGTTATGGCACATTGTGTTATACCATCGCGTCCTTCCGATTGACGAGACCTCAACATCTTTTACTTACAATTGACATGTGAGTATTGGGAACGATTTACGTGGAATTTAGTTGAAGTCGAGTGATAAATGAAATACTAAACTTGATCCCGTCTCTTTACTTACGCTTTGCATTTATTTTGTTCTATTGATGTAAATAAATAGATGCAATACCATAGTGAGAAAGTACGTGCATTCGTTTATTCCACATATCAAGGAGACCTGACAGTCGGCATGGTCTAAACTGCAGTCATTATGGCAAAACATGCTTGTCGGAATAATCATGCAATAAACACGTGGATAATAGCAAGCAGAAATCGTCGACTATATCACCTGCCAAGTGGGAAAAGTTAAAAAACATAGTGAACAATAATCGGATTGTTATTCTTTGATAAATCCTAAATAACTCCTTAATAATAAATTCATACTCATATGTGTATACTAAGGGGTGGGATGGATTATGATAAGTTGGTTGATCCATCAAAGGAGGGGCCTGAACTGGTTTCAGTTAATTTAGACGGAGCCTCAGTGATGATGGGCAAAAAAGGTGGATTAGCTGCCAACATTCAGACTGATGCATGGTATGTAATCCCTGTGCATTATGTGGCTCATAAACTTGAGCTATCCGTTCGGGACAACAACAAAAAAGTTAAGGCCGTGTAACCTGGATATGGGCTACTCCGGGTCTACTGAATGTCAAGGCTGACATTGCGAACGAACTGCATGGCGATGATTTGAGACACAATGCTGTAGTACAGTCGGATAAATGATATGTATGATTTTATGAGTTCAGTTAAAATAGTATGTTTACGACATTCGATTTAGAATATCGGTATTCATACGCTCACCAATAATTTTACTGATCATGCTTGTCTAAAAGGTTGGTTAGAGTGGCGTTGAACAAGTCACTCAGTTCATTCATATTTTTTTTAGAATTAGTGAGACTTTCCAGAAGATCATCACTCAATGTCAAATTTCTTGGTGTTACGAACTCAAACTATTTAGGTACTGCTCTATCAAACATCACAATGAAGTGATCCGACATCTGCCTGTCATTCCTTTAAATTGTGTATCAGTCCGTCATCTATGGCAATAACATGACCTATCCTGCGTGGACTGTCCACGACAATGAATCAATTGTCTCTAAAATTTATTTTATTTTGTAAGAGGATTTATAATTGGCATTGAAATCCTCAAGAATAAAGCATGATACTGTTTTGACATCAAGCGTTGGATAAGTGTGGCAAATTCGGATGAAAAAGCAGAATTGCACAGTTTTTGAGGGTGGAAATCTATAAATTCAGACTGCTTTAATATTATCTTAAAACAGCTGTCACCTGTGATATTTTTGATAATTTGACGTGTAGTCCCTTTATATCAAAAAACGGTAAAGTGAAAACATGCTTAAAGATGATTTCCACGAATTGCACGTGCACAGATGCATATAAAGAAACCCATGTGACACGTTCAGTACACAGCAGCAAAAAGCATTCGAAAAAATGCCGAGATTATCTTTGGTACAGAGAGAACGGGCCATTGGAAAGGAGCAAGTAACGCTGTCATTGCTGCAACTTTAAATTGTATCCGAGCCTACAGACCTTAAAGTGGACCTGTTTTGAGGCCGCAAAATCGACGGAACAGACTTACCTGGGCACGACGTGTTCGACAGTGGCAGGTACGAAATTGACAACGAGTCTTGTTTTCCGATGAAAGCAGGTTTTCCTTGATGAATCCTGATGGTAGAGCATGTGTGAACAGGCGTGAAGGGGAACGATTGCGACCAACACAGCAAAAATGACTGAGTATCCTGCAATCTGGAAACCCACTGGAAACTTGGTAATGGGGGTATCCATTTGGTTTCCGTCCGCTGAAACTCAGCAACCTAGTTTTCAAATAGAATCCATTTTGAATTCTATGATAATCAATATTTCCTAAATGGAAACGAACAGTAAACTATGGTTATGTGTTTCTTGTTGGTTTCCATTCCTGGAAATTGCACTATAGAGTGAAGTTTCATTTAGGTTTCCATTCCTGGAAACCATACCTAATGTTTCCAGAAAATGGAAACGAACATGAAACCATCATAAATTATGTAGTTTCATTTCAGTTTCCATTCCTGAAACTTGTAATTACTGATTCCATTGAATGGATACCAACATGAAACCATAAGTGGAAGTTTCATGTTGGTTTCCATTCCTGAAATTTGCAAATATTGTTTCCATGAAATGGAAAACAACATGAAACTAAGAAGAGAAGTTTCATTTAGGTTTCCATTCCTGGAAATTGCACCTAATGTATCCAGAAAATGGAAACCATCATGAAACCACGAATGGCAGTTTCATATTGGTTTCCATTCCTGAAACTCCCAAATAATGTTTCCATGAAACTATCATGTGCAGTTTCCTGCTGGTTTCAATTCCGGAAATTTGTAAATAATGTTTCCATTATATGGAAACCAACATGAAACTATTAAATATAGTATTGTTTTGAACTAATAACCTTAAATGATGTTTCATGAAAACCATCATTTTGAGTAATCAGATATGCAGTTGATATCCATATACTGAAGTTGAACCTATTTTCGTCTTCTTCTCGAAGGGACTTAAAAGGCTGTAATATTGCGTACTGACTCTTTCGCCAATGGAGATTTAACATTGTAGATTTGGAAACTTTGGTATCTCACAAGGTTTTGCATAACATATCGGACTACTGGTAGGGATAGGGTCACTGTGACTGGACATTGACACTTATAATTTAATAATGTTGCAAAAGTGTAAGCAAATATAATTATATTATTGACAGTTGGCATTCACATATGTATACATATGATTAAATATATGGAGCATGCACACAATAAAAAAAACACTCACTATTCATCTGCAAAGCCTACTTTCAAACAGTGGGATTAGCATACTTCCATCATTTTCATAATTCTACCATGTGATCATAGTTATGTAAAACTATGTTACTGTGTAATTGTTGTTGTAGTAAAAACATTTAATAGTCAATAGCCTGAAAGACCCGATTGGCTTATGGCATGGCATGGTGTCCGGCGTCCATCCATCAGTCTGTAAACTTTCGCATTTTTAGCTTCTTCTCTAGAACCGTTTGGTCTAGGAAGCTGAAATTTTGTGTACAGACTCCTTGCCCATTGGGGATTCTAACTTGTAAAGTTGGTGACCCCCAAATATGGTCATACATGTCACAACTTTAAAATTCTGTTTTCATCTTCTTCTCCAGTTCCGAAAGGTTTAGAGAGCTGAAAAGTTGTGTGCAGACTCCTTGGCCAATGGAGATCTAAATTGTAGATTTCGTGACCCCATGACCCCAAATAGGGTCACAGGGGTTACGACTTTAAAAACCTTTTTTCGATTTCCAGAACCAGTAACCAATATTGTGTATGCAGACTCCTTGGCCAATGGGGATTCTAAATTCTTAATAGGGTCACAGGGGTATGATCTAAACACCTATTTTCAAAAACTCCTAAGACAATAGGGATTCTAAATTCTAAAGAACCTATTTTTGACTTCTTTTCCAGTATGAAAAGCTCTAGAACATATACAGATCCTGATGAGCTACAGAGCCCATCACTGTAGTTTTGCATTGTAAAATATAATTATATTGGTTATTATTTAGATCAAAATCTAAGAATAACATTTGCTACATTGATGTTCTCAATAAGCAAGCCACAGAGATATCGTAAACTATATTGTTGACTAAATGTAAAGATGGGCCACAAACTTTTAAAAAACTGTTGTGATGAGCTCTGAGATGTTATGTGCTCTTCATTCAATAGAACGAGAAACAGGATTTTCAGAAACCGATCAGGGCTCCTTTTCAATATGTCATAAATGTTGATATTTCCAGAATACACATAAGAACTAAAACAATAAAATGCAAAGGTCTACAATATTTAGAGTGAATGTGTAACCAATTTTGATATTAAATTTAAAATTTTATGACTGGGCAATGCCTTATACTGTGATATCTTAATCTATTCCTTTGAGTTAATGAATAACTAATTTCTCATGGGCTTCAAAGCCAATGGCTTTATTTTCATCCATGTTAGTAATTGATAGGTAAAATAACTTGTTATCAATTCACTTGTGGTGATATTATTGACACCTGAAGATGATCATAATTACTGAATGTCTTTTGTCTACATTTTAGAAATTGGAAATTCGCAGCAAGGCCCTGTCGACCATCAACTGGCCGGAAAGAAGAAAACAGAGAGTGCTTCCCCTCCTACGACTGGATGTCAACTCACCAGTGGTGTCAGATGAGGAGGATCAAAACTTACTCCTATCAACTGGATTTGTATGGGAGAGCAGGAAACTGACATCGTACAAGAAGCAGCTGGACGATGAACGGTTGCTTTCTGCTTCACCCCGTGGAAAGCGAAACATGAAAATGTGTGCCAGACACCCAACAATAAAAGTAGATTCACTCCCGTCTAAAGATGTGCCAAGTTGGGCCGTGCATAATGAAAATGGAACTGATGAGCTTGATAGGACTCTGGAGGAAGACCACGCCGAAAGGCAATACAATCATTCTGAGGATGTGTGGGGGAAGGGGGTGCTGTTGGTAGCAGATGAAGTAACTCAGTGATGTGACTACTTTCATAGACTGCACAATAATCAAAAGTTATTTAAATATGGAAATTAATTAAGCAACACCCTAGTTTGCTAAATGAAATGTGGTGTTCTGTGAATGTTTAGATAACTTAAATAGTTTTATCACCCCATACATAATTGTTTATTTATTGACTAATTCATTGGATGGAAATCAACCATATACACAATTTATGAAAATATGAGATGGAAAAAAATGTGATGGCATGAACTTTGTACCCAAAATCACTTTTTTCCAAGGAGAGAAACAAGACTACAAACTTGAGAAATGATTTAATTAACCTTTTTGATAGCAAGTTCAAATTCATACACCAAAACATCTTTTATCATTCATAATAAGAAGCTTGCCAGAGATTAAACTTTCAGTTTCCTTTTGAACAACATTTAAGATAAAGCCAACAACCATAGGATCCGCCAACAAATTTTATATTATCGGAGTTCAATAATCACTTTAAATCAACAAATATTGACTTTCATTTCCTATTATAACGCAACTTTGATTTTGACAGGAATACACCAAGGTATCTTAAAAGCCATTATCTAAATTAAAGACACTGAAACATTACTTCAGTGAACTTTCGTTTCTACGCAACTACTTGATTGTTCTACCTAACATCACCAAATGTTATCCTGACAGGTTGTCGTTTTTCTTATTAGAACAGTTTAGTGTAAAAACAATTTGGGTGTTGCTTAATTTATTTCTTACTGTATATTTGCTGTGTCATTGGCGTGTTAAATGAATAAATGTTATTACAATATTACATCTGTCTTGTCATTACTAGAAATATTATACTTAGTCAATAAAAGTTAACATGGAAATCATGTTGAAACCTACAGTAATCCTTAACATGGAAACTACTCTGAAACCAAGTTAAAACCTACAATTAGGTTTACTGTAGGTTTCAACCTAGTTTACATGTTGAGGTTTACTGTAGGTTTCATGGAAACCAAGTTGAAACCTACAGTAAACCTTAACATGGAAACCACATGGAAACTTACAAAATCATTACACTGAAACCAGACTGAATCCTACAATAAACCTTAAAATGGAAACCAGACTGAAACCTACAGTAAACCATGACACTGAAACCACACTGAAACCTACAGTAACACTGAAAACTACAGTAAACCTCAACATGAAAACTAGGTTGAAACCTACAGAAAACCTTGACATGGAAACTAGACTGAAACCTACAGTAAACCTGAACATGGAAACCAAGTGGAAACTATCACATGGAAACTGAGTTAAAACCTACAAGAAAGTTATACATGGAAACGAGATGGATACCACTTGGAGGAGTGGGTAATTATTCGCACTGGCTACCATCCGGATACTGGTGCAAAATTCAGTTTCAGTGTTGCTGGAAACCACATGGAAACTGTTAAAAACTGTCTGGATACCAACTGGAAATACTGGTTTCCATTGGGTATCCTGTTAGTTTCAGTGTTCTTGAAACCAGCTTATTTTTGCTGTGCAAATTGCATCCAAGAATATCAGCACTTTGGCGGTGGCAGTCTGATGGTATGGGGATGCATTTGTGGGGACACTAAAACACGGCTAGTGGTCATTCAAGGAAATCTGAATGCACAGAGGTACATCGACACAGTTCTGTTGTGATAACATTTATACAGCAGCAGCAACGTGGTATCATTTTTTCAGCTAGATAATGCAAGACCACACACAGCGGCAGTGACACGAAATGTCCTGACCAACATCCAGACTCTACCATGACCAGCCTGTTCACCGGATATGAATCGAGCATGGGACCAGCTCGGGAGACAAATCAAACAACAAGTGGCACCAGTTAATCTTCAGGAAATAGAACAGTGCCTCCTTCAAAAATGGCAAAACATAACCCCCAACGTCGATGCGTCGTCGTGCCCAGGCATGTATTGACGTCAAAAGAGGACACACTTAACTCTTGCCGGAGGAACCTCCATAATGTTGTGTGTTTGTGATTTTTTCTGTTGTTCCAACTTCTGCATACACTTCGATTTTTACCCCATGTGACTTTGCCGTATAAAGGTACTTTTTTGTAACTTTGCATTGTAATGAAATTTAAAAAATTGGAAGAAGACTAGATTCGTCAACATGGATAGGACTTTGTTCTTATTGATGGGAAATATTCATAATTCAGCCTCTAGGAACCCACAATGTACCGACCAATGTAAAACTGGTTTCGGGAGAAATGAGGCTTCCTCAAAGATTTAGGTGCATAATTAAATACTGGATATCAATTGCAACACTCTCACTTCCTCAGGTTGATATACCGTCTGAAGTGCTGGGAGATTTGATGAAAGATGGCCATTTCGAGGGACCATACACTTGCGATTATTCAAACATCAATTTTAATGTCGACGATAACAGAAACGTTAAGAAAACAAAATATGCTACATGAGGCGTCTTGGATCGTTCATGGAGAGCTTTTTGAGAGCTATTGAAACCGCCGCCAAACAAGAAATTTGCGATATTTTATGCTCTTTGTTATTGGTGTTACGAAAACTGACGGAAATAACTACGAGCAATCATCTGAAGTCGAAGAAATCAGACTTTGACAGAAACTACGGTGCATCACTTAATTTTAAAACATTGACTGATGTTACAAAACAAAACAGAAAGTCCTCAAGAGTGATAATGTGATTGAAAGGTAACTAACCTAACCATTCGGAAGCCCTCCTCTCATTATGATGGAGACAAATTGTGTCCCGAAAGTTAACTGAATTCACGTTAGTGGTTCAATACCACCCTCTTTGGCATCCGTAGTGTGACGTCAGCCAATGCTTTGAAATGGAGGGACGTCTCTTGGAAGACTGATCGGGACGGGACTGAATTTATTCAGTTCCAAGACTTGGCAGGGTGACAGCAAAGGCGGTGTTAGGAACGAGTCCCAAGACAATGGGCCACGAGTGATGAACGTTGCCGGTCGCACTTTTTAAGAGGTGTCGACCTACAGGCTATTAGATTCCTGACACGCCTTTATATATTGTCACCCGTCATACATCCTTGGTTTAAGCGACAACCCGTTGGAGTAAACAAGCTGGGCTCCATCAGGAACGGAATGGCCCAAAACGCAGGATTAGAAAACCAACCGTGTACTAATCACTTAGCTAGGACGTACTTGGTTCAAAAACTAGCTGATGGAAACGTACCCCCAACTAAAAAGTATACACATATCTGAGCATAGGCACGTCCAGAACAACTCGTTGTCCATGAACCGCCATAAGGTTCTTTAATGAACTTCTCAACGTTCGTTCACAATTAATGAGTGAGTGAGTGAGTTATTGTTTAACGCCGCTTCGGCAGTATTGCAGCCATTAGCGGCGACACAATTAATGAGTCACGTCAAGATGTGACTCATGAGTTATTTTAAACGTTTTGATTTATTCACTAAATTTCGCTCGTGAATAAATCAAAGCGTTTAAAACTTTCCCGGACTACATTCCACATTCAACACCAACTCTTATTTGTAATTCCTTTATCTCCTCCGCCTCGTTTGTTCAACCTTGGGGCATGATGCCTTTTATAGCCCGAGAAAGGTGAAAAGATATAATTTATTAAAGCAGTATTTATAAATTCAGCTTTTTACAATTTGTAATTTGTTTTGTTTTTGTTTACATCCGAGATAACTTTTGTCGATAATTAATAATCATAACATAATAAAAATTTACGGAATTGTTTACTATTTTTCTTATGTTGCTAACAGAATGAAGACATTGAAGGGTGATTTCATCCGTCGAGGAACTCCTTTAAAACGAATCTAGTGAACGTCCGAGGAAAAGGAGTCCAAAGAGAGGATTGAAATGAAGACAGAGAATGAACTCGTCACTTTGGTTGAGTTCAAATTACAATAGAATGAAGTACGTTGGTCAACTTCGTTACATTAAGACAATGTGTTAACTTTGAACTTTGATGCTTAATTTCACGAACAATGAAGACAATTGCAGAGAAGAACACGTTCGACGAAGGCCTGCCTTGTTTCAACGTTAAGCATGTACGAGCAACCTAGTTACTTACATGGAAGTTTAATTATGATATATGTGGAAAATATAAACAAACCCTTTTTTTTTAATTAAGGTAGGTTCTTCTCTTAAGGGAACGTTTTCCTCGGTCAGGAAGGTTTGAGCGGAGTCGTGCCCCTCGTGCCGGTGTAGTGAATCCCTTCATGACTTTGCTTGGCCCTGGTTGCGTTTCACTCCGACCATGGGTCCATTTGGCACATTTCGTTTTCCCAAGAAGAGTCCGTTTAGTTTCGGTATTATATATTAGTGGGGCAACTGAATAATTTATTAGTCTCGTGTAGTTTTAAAAAAGCAAAAGACGAATTACATTGCAACATTCTTAAAGATATATCCTATTGAAGTAGTTAACACAAACTGAAGGAAAACCAAGGAAATCGAATGACTCCAATGTCATAAAAGCAAACGTTAAAGGACAGTTTGATTGTCGGTTGTATGATAAGATTGCAAAGTCTAAATGTTGTCATAAGTAAAGATGTGTGTTATCAACACCTTAACGGTGTTTAAGAATGAATGCTGAAGCGTTGTGTACAATAGAAATTATGATGTGCAAAAGTACGCTTACCATACTTCCATAGAAACAAAGGTGAGGAAATTGCATTTTTTTAAAAAGCTGGTAAGGGCTAGTTTCTCCAGCCAGGTGAGTCCATACACTCTACATATGAGGTATCGCCAAGGTGGACCCAACCTGTTCCTTCAGGTATTGGACTGTTGAATAGTGTTCCTTGGTTTCTGCTTCAACACACCTGTCACACTAGGTATATTACGATTCAACCCTACAACATATCATCGCGTCTTTCAGGGACATTACATCCGTTTATGTAAAGGAAACCGTTTTGAAGAATAAAAATAGAGCCATGGGTTCTGTAGCTCATATGGTTGAATATCTTAAGTTATCTCCAGTAATACATTTACCAAATCTACAGTTAAGAATCTCCTTTGGCCAAGGAGTATGTATACTTCATTTCAGCTCGTGAGAACGTTTTGTCCTGAAGAAGATAAAAGAGGGTTTTAAGGTCATGACCCCTGTGACCCATATTTGGGGTCACAGGGTCACCAAATCGACAGTTTATATCCCAATTGCCTTATGAGTCTGTACACAACATTTTCCAGTCGATGCTCGCAGGTTTCACGGCAAATGCCTAGCCACATGGCGTTGCGGGCTTTCTCCCTGCCATAATACTAGAAGCCGCAATATAAGTGAAATACTATACACTTAATTACTCATGGTTAGGTCATTATGTGAAATACAAGGACTCGAGAGCTGACTCTCGATGTGGTCTGACCTGACCGAGACCGCAGGTCGAGGTCAGGTTCATGTAAGACCGCCAAGGGAGTCAGGTCCGAGAGTCCTTGTATTTCACATAATGACCTCACCATGAGTAATTAAGTGTTTTATTATACCGAAATTCGTTTTTTCTTCAGGCTGTAGTTTTTTCTTATTTGTCAAATCAGGGCCTCCCCATCAGCTGACGACATCTTGAAAGCAAACGTAAAAACAAACAGTCGCGTGACAGATCACGTGACGAGTCAATATCTCAGGTGACCGTAATTTCTGTCAAAAAACTGACCTCATCGCTGGAATCGCGGGTAAATGTACACAAATATTTTTCGATCACGTGTTGTGAACTGGCCAATGATATTCTTACAAATGTAATAGAGGAATAATACTCTTAAACCCTTACTCACCTCAACTCGCTATTTTGTACTGGAGAAGAATATGAAAATAGGTCACGAATCCTACAATTTAGAATCCCCATTGGCCAAGGAGTATGCACACAACCTTTCAGCTCTCTAGACCTTTTGTACTTGAGAAGAAGATGAAAATAGGTTTCTTAGGTTGTGACCCCATTTGGGGTCACGGGGTCACCACATTTACAATTTAGAATCCCCATTGGCCAAGGAGTCCGCACACAACTTTTCAGCTCTTTAGACCTTTTGGAGATGAGGATGAAAATAGGTTTTTAAGTTGTGACCCATGTGATCCTATCTGGGTATACATGATGCTTCAGTGGAGGACTAATTCACGATCTGTTATTCCTAAACTCGTCCATCATTCGTAAAGTCTACCAAACAGATGTGTTGAAGTGGCCAACAGACATGGACACACAAATCGTGATTACAATTTCAAGTTTAAAAATGAAAACAAAGCATTATGCATTATAATATCTGCTGTTATTCAAGTGTTCCTTTCCATGAATACATTATACAATATCAAAATTTTCTTCGCTTTGAGGTACATTGTAACTGTCAGTCTGTCAGTCAAAACGTTTCATCCGTCCTTTAAAAACCTCGGTCTTTGAAGATTGACATTTTCTGTGTCTTTTCCTGGAATGCAGGATATTTATTCACAAAGCAATTTTTAAAATCAGATTGTTATTTTACTTTTGTATTTGTCATGAATCAAATGTGGATCCCTTTGAACTTGAATTAAACACTGGGGTATAATTAAATTGTCTAAGATTCAAATACTTTTACAGAAATGGCTTAAAAAAACTGTCAAACTTGCTAACATAATTAAATCAATAAACATTCAAAGGAGATCGATATGTTAAATTTTAAAATGCAGGGTCAGTAATAGCGAGAACTGAGGTGGTCAAAAAGAAACAATATCAAATGTTGAGAAAGTGCTATTTTAAAGCTTAAGTTGTGCACAATTACTTTCACGTATATCTTTTGTATCTTGTTGGTGTGCCAAAGTTGATTGAGGTAAATAATGCATTCAAGTTGATATGTCATTAGTCAAATGGGGTCCAACGTAGTGTCGTTGGTAAATATATAGATTCTGTATCACCCCGAGAGCTTTAGCTCGGTATTTGTCGAGGGCTATACAGGATGTGATATGAAAACACCCATATCATACTATTTCTATCATATACACATACGAAAAAAAAGTTACTTAAACGTTCATAACCTTTAATCAATTCATTATCATGGCATTGACAACACATAACTTACTCAGAATATTTTCTCATGTCACATGTGTTTTTACGTCACATTGTTTTATTTCGCATATCAGTGTACCCATTTAGTTTGTTTCAAAGTTTACCTAATTTTTTGTTACGGAAACTGCCGATTCAATGATGGTGCCAAGCTCACAAATCTACGGTCTGCAAATACCTGCGGCGTTTTCCAGCGATGTTGGCCATGTTAAACGTCAACCTCGTCCCCATGGCAAACTCCTCACGGTGCTATTACGTCTCGCATGCGTCAAACCTTTATCTATGAGAGACTGTGCGGAGTTTAAATGCCTCGTGATTTTGATCTAATTGTCTCGTACGTCTACCTAGGGTTTGAGATTCAAGTCCCTTGACGACGGGCTGTTACAGGTTTTTGCTTTTGAAGACGGGTTGATACTCTATTTTTTAACTTATTTTGGTATGAAGCGTCCGGGAATTGAACCCCGACCTTCCGGGTGATTAGTGGACGCTCTACCAACTGGGCTACAAGTTGAAACTGCAATTATTTTCAAACATATTTATGATGTAGTACAGATATTGAAGAATATTATCTTCTTGTTTCTAAACATAGAACAACTGGCTCTGTAGCACTCTCAAATGTTACATTATATAATATATTCACTAGAATGTGTCTTCATTCATAAATACATGCGGTTCCCCTTTCCCAAAAATTATTAGTAAAGCAACATGAAATTAAATTCTCCATTCAAATAATATTTTATTCCTAAAATTAGCTTCCTAGAATTGCTCATTATTTTAGAAGGTTTAAATGCCGAAATGGTCATGTTTTAGTGGGGTGTTAAATAGTAGGTAGGACAACTGTTATAGTCTTCCTCTACAATAATAATAAAATAATAATTTTATGTTCTATCATATTATGTGCAATCATTTTTAACAAAATAAGTTTGACATGATTTCATATAGGTCCACCAGATTAACCCTCAAAGGCATTCGCGTTTTTAGATTAAATTAGGCACAAGGTGGGCCTCATAGGCCCAGGGGGTTTACACATACGAATATGGCACTACTGATACAGATAATATGGTGCTATGTACCTGCACTTGCTATCATCATCATGGCGAAGGCGAGGTCAAAGGGCATGTATCCAATCTTCTAAAATGTTATTTTACTGTATTTCTAATTATTTGGTGTTTGTAGTTTAGTATATATGTAAAACTTTCATCAAGCAATGAAGGTTGTTCTTTACGTTGTCATGGTTCTCATTTAGAAGAAAGAATGAAAACATGTATATCAGGATAACTTTATTATTAAATGCAGTCAAAAAAGAACATGAAGATGAAACAGTATCAAACTGGCAACCACGGTCAGCGTTCAGTGCGAATAAATACACAATACAGTCTTACTCAGAACAATCAGATGGAGCAGATCTGTTGTGACATGCAGTAGGGCAGATACAACATCTCCTCTTCCCTGTGCTAGATGATTCTTCTGTCGCAGATCAGGAGGGAAGAGAAGTAGCGATAAGCTCTTGCACCACACGTGCAACCCATATTTCGGTATTCCCTGGATAAGTGCACTCATCAAACGTTCAGCAATAGTTTGAAGAACACGCTTGTTGATCAGATTGTCATAGTCTCGTTTAGACAGTATGTTTGCTTGAGATCCTGCATCTAACTTCAGTTAGAGAACTGTTATATTTACCGATATTGGCACTATCCAATCTTTATGATGAGATGTCAGAATTACGGACAGTATCAATGAACTATGTATCCTCTACTTGATATTCAACATTGTGTATTTTGGATCTTGCAAAGGCTGTAGACCGACACATTTTGGCAACATGATTGAGTATACCACAATTGTTACAGTGTTAACAAAGTGCTTCACATCTTCTGGACGCGTGCTATTAGCCACATTTGTAACACGACCTGGGACCTTGAGCCTGTGTTGACTGACTAGTAGAGTTAGTTATATTGTATTTTTAGACTGACGACTACTGTTCTGCTCTCTTTGTTTAACTGCATATACAGTCGAGACACTATCAACAATATGCAGCTTCTGAACCTGAACCTTACATTAGTTTATATCACACCATTTAATACAAGACTGAAGATTACAAGGAGAGACAAGAATGCAGATACATGATCTGAACGTGCAGACTCATGGAGTGCGCTATTATAGCGTGTGAGAGTACTGTCACCGTTAAATGGGAACATATCGCTACAATAAGGTATATCCCTCTTCAATTGAACTACTACTACTTATAAGCACCGTCTGACACAAGAACAGTTTTCAAAGTCTATTGGCAGACAAAAAAACATGACTGGGCTTCCGAGGCCAACCTTATGCCTTAGTGTAACAACAAAATATTTCTTACAATAATTAACACATTTTATATGTTTTGGTTCGAATGCTTTTGAAGAATGAAAGATAATGATGTGTTTGAGGATTAGATGGAACGAAATTAAAATTCGTTCAATAATAAAGCTTTTGAGTGCATGTGAACACTCTGATGGGCCTCAAAGACCCACCTTGTGTCTTTGAGGGTTAATACAATGCGGATAACCGTTTTCTATGGATACGGCTTATCGGGTCGCGCATTTAGATGTCTTGCCCTCTAACATAACAAAATATTGTATAAACTGAAAATAAATAACAAATTTGAGAAAACAAAATATGTATTAAAAACGTGCTACAGCGCCTTTAAGGTGTCCGACAGATTAAAAATCATCTCGGAATTTGTTTCTATATCAGAAAGGGTAGAGATGAAAATATTAGATTAGGAAGCTAAGAGGTTAGAGATTAAGAAGAGAGGGGAGCAGGAGCTAGAATATTAGAGCCTACCTCCTCGGATAAGGTCAATATCAATGACTAAGTTGCTATCGTTTGCTGCCCAATTTTGAGAAGATGGATGTGGAACGTGGTACCATGGTATCAAACATTTTGAGAGGATCGCTTCAGAGTTAGAGTTTTGGAGTTTTGGCATGTCGTGGTCTAAGTTCAAAGGTAAGGCGACTGTAGCTTTTAATTATTTTGTTGATGTTCAGCCACAGACTTAGAGCAATTAAAGTTGACTGTTCTTCGGGCACATGAAGTCACTAGCGAGACGTATTGACAGCAGTTTCAAGAGTCAGATACTTATATCAGTATCTGCTGCACCTCGACTTTGTAGTGCAATATCTGGCACAGATGATGCGACAACAGACAGCAAGGCTTGAAGTTAACCAGTGATAGAGACTGATGTGAGATATGTCTAAAGGAGGAAGTGACCTGATATATATAAGTGTAATTAATCTTAGAAATAAAAGTATTTACCAATATACCGTATTCTTCAGTAATGAAACTCGTTAACATTAGGAAAGAGGAAGTTAGTCGCAACGTTATGAGTTTTCTTGATCAAGTGTGTTCAATAAAAGAACAGCGAAGATCATTAACAATAATTGATGGGGATGGTGGAAATCTGTATTTTGTATGACTCAGGTTGTGGTTTAATGTCTTGTTCATTTGACAATTTACGTACCATGTATGTACCAATGACTCATATTATAGTCTACTTGATTGATGCTTGAAAATGTATATTTTGCTTGGTAATGATGGTTTTCTAACACATTAGCTTTCGAAATGATTAATTCTACTGCAGACTGCGACAGTGGTATCGTAAGTAAGATAAATGAAGTGAACATTTGTTGTAGAGGGGGGGGGTTGTGGAATTTTTGGTCGGCCATTTTGTTTTTTCAAATAGCCTTGACATGACCTTTAAGTGACCTTTAATTAAGGTAGAAGGTGACCTTTAGGTCACCTGTACCCTCGCACATGTTATGTAGCTGACCTTTGATTAATGGGGGTTCAAGTGACCTTTAGGTCACCTGTACCTTCACACATGATATGAAGGTGCCCTTTAGGTCACCTGTACCCTCTCATGTGACTTGAGGTAACTTTGATTTGACAGGTGTGATCAATAACTTGAATGAAAATATCTTACAAGTTTTAACTATTTTGATTAAGAGCTTACTTAATGTTTTGAGTTGGATTAAGGTTTTTGATTTCTATCCATACTAATTCATAATTCATACAACAACATTTTACAGAGGTGTTTAAAATTGCCTGAAGATAAATTAACCGAGATGTCATTGACCAGTGGTCAGTAAGTGTAGAAATGCCGACGGAAGTGAACAGGATATAACATCTCAAGTACTCCTTCAGTTTGACCAGTCTCTATACTATACAGGAAGTTCTCAACTGGACATACAGTGATATCCATAATCGTTGTGTGTTTAAGTTACTGAATGAAACAAACAATGTCTGGTTAGGGTAATTTCAATGGAGTAACTATAAAACTTGTTAATATTCTGTTAATCTGTCAATTGTCTTATTCTTATTGAATAAATCAAATTAGCATGAGTTTTCTTTACGGGCATACATATCAACATTGATTCAATATTCAATCTGAAATAAAAGACTTGCACTCAGTCTGCGCTATTCTATATGGATACATATTGGGAACACATACTGACCATAATATGATAATAAAACAATAAAATCAACATTTTTCTTAAAAACTGAGAGTGACCCGGAACATGTTTTAAAAGTCTGGAATAATGTAATGTTTTACTCCTATGTTAGTGACAAGAATGAAGGATAAAATATACCATATGACAAATCAATGTGCCATTTGTAGCTCTATTTGTAGCTTTATTTGTAACTGTATTCATATTCATTCAAAAGGAGTTTTGGGGGAGAAAAGGACACAAAGCTTGATACGATAATATCAAAATGAAGGACAATAATCAAGTCTATCATTTGCCATTTAGCTGCTTACAAACCCGTGGGGAGGGCAACACTGACACACTAAAACCTCAGTAGCCATTTCCTTAATTACATAATGCGTTCTTATGCACCCAGATAAGAATGTGGCACAAGATTCATATAAATGAGCATACTTATAATACCCTAGACTTTGCACAAGTTTGCTTGAAAATGTCATTTACAAGTGATTAGCGATATGCTTTATTCTAAAACATTCAATTTTTACTCTAACATTTCTAGAAAAATGTCACTTTATTGGGGTGGGTACGCAATATCGTTATGGATTTGTTATGAGAGTAAGGTCTAAATATTTCTGACAATACAATATTTTTACATTATACATCTATCATGTTTTCATTAAGATGAGAGACAAAGATGTGATCAACATATAAACTTAAAAGTAGGCACATCCTGTATTTGGGAAAATGTTTAGACAGGTGACCTTTTGGCCCGTCACAAACTTTACCAACCAATATACTTAAGTAGGAACATCCTGGTTTTTGGTAAAAATATGACAGACAGGCAGCTGGACTTTTGACCTGTCACAAAAATGACAAAAATAGAATAACCTAAAAGTGGGCACATCCTGTCTATGGTAAATTGTTTAGACAGGTGGCCTTTCGGGCCATCACAAACATTATTAACTAATATCCTTAAGTAGGAACATCCTGTTTTTTGGTAAAAATATGACAGGTGGGCAGCTGGACTTTTGACCTGTCACATAAATAGATAACCTAAAAGTGGGCACATCCTGTTTGTGGTAAAACTCTGACAGGCAGGTTACCATTTCACCTGTCACAACAGATATCCTAAAGTGGGCACATCCTGTATCACAGAAACATATAGTCAGTTGACCTTTAGACCCTATCAAAAACACCTATAAAAGCCCATGCTTTCCCACAATGTTCATTTGTAAATCGTGGATTTTTTTAATAATGTTGTATTAATTACCAGACTCTACATATTTTATAAATTATGTTAAATAATTTGTTTCCATATATTTTATAATACACAGTGGTGTAAAATATTTAGTATCAAATATAATATTTATTTAATGTGTACATCACAAGTTGAAGCTGTATAGTGGTCAAGTAGTTAATGAGAGCCAATTAGTTACCGGGCCATAAGCCTGTGTATGGGTGAACTGCTTGAGTAACAACTACTCAAGTACTTCACACTTGAGTGATTCTCACTGGGGGCAGTCAAGATATTTCACTGTTGATGGGGGTTCTATTACATCTAGCGGACCCTTTAAGGGATATGAGAGAGAGAGAGAGATGATGTATTATCTCTGAAAGAGTTTTCAAGTAGTGAAAGTTTGTTAGTAAGGATTGTTTCGATTTGTTTGGCAAGTTAACATAGTTACATGCTGGGACAGTTGGTGAATGTTTAACAGGGTAAATTGGAATAAATTGGAATAAATTGGAATAAATTGAAAGTATTGTTTCAAGACAATGTGTGTATGTTATTGTAGTATTATTTTATGAAATATTGATAAATCGCATACAAACAGAGTGTATGTAAGAGATAACACATTCATGTATTTTAAAAATTGTCTCAATTGTACAATAACTAAGTAACCATCTGTTCAGTGAGTGTGTGAATGTATCACTTATAACAGGGTTGGCTACTTTTACTACAGGAAGAAAAATCCCATCATCTTCTTGTCTGAAGTATTCATCCTTGCAGTGTTAGTTGACAACTGTTGAAATGACCTAAAAAAGATAGGTCATTTTATAATGGATACCATGACCTAGTTTTCTACAAAGGTGACCTAAAGGTCACCTGTACCCCTTATTAAAGGTCACTTAAAGGTCATGTCAAAGGCTACTTGAAAAAACAAAATGGCCGACCAAAAATTCCACAACCCCCCCCTCTACAACAAACATTGGTTGAAAATTGCTATAAAGGAAATCATTAGAACCCAAATGCACTGCTTAGAAGCATTCTAAAAGACAAGGATATATATATACAGCTGCTTAACAAAAGTTTGTTTAACCAAAGAATTTCAAACAAAATTCAACTTTGACCATTTTTTAATCATATTTTGAAACATATATAGTTGAAAAAAATTACTCCATCGGATAGAACAGTCAATACTGAGTACATCCACCCTTGGCATTCAATACTGCCCCGATTCTTCTAGGCATACTGTCATATAAACGATCAAGGGTGTCTTTTGACAGTGAATACCAATGCTTTTTCACTGACTCCCAGAGGTCATTGGAAGACGTTGGCATATCTTTTGCAATCTTTTTGCCTATGATGTCCCAGACCGACTCTATGGGGTTCATATCCGGGGAATTTCCTGGCCATTGCAGTATCTCAACGCCCTTAGAAGCCAAGAATGCACGAGTGGATCGCGAATTGTGGGCTGGATCATTGTCCTGCTGGAATATGAATTCCCTACGGGGGGAAAACGAGACAAGAGCAGTGTTCTTTGATATCATTCAAGATTGTCTTTTGATATCTGTCGCTATTAAGTGTTCCTACAACTTTCTTGAGGATTCCAGGGCCATTAGGAGATATCAGTCCCCAGACATGAACTTGGGGTGGGTGCTTTACGGTGGACTGTGAACAGTAGTGTTTGAACCTTTCATGAGTAAAACGCCTCACTTTCATCCGGCGACGGTTGCTGAAACACCTGAATATCGATTCATCTGAGAAGAGAACCCTGTTCCAATCCTGCACACGCTTGTGTCTGTGTTCTCGAGCCCATAGCAATCTCTGTTTACGTTGTCTTTTATTCAAAAGCGGCTTTCTGCTCGGAACATAGCAACGAATCCCAAACTTATGAAGACGGTGAGAGATGGTCATGTGACTAACCGTTCTGCATAATCTTTTACGCAATCTGCTGCGAAGAATATTGAGAGTCGCATACCGATCTCTCAGACTCTCTTTCCTTATTAAACGGTCTTCTCTCTTAGATGTGCATTTAGGCCTGCCAGTTCTTTGCAAATCGTTAACAGAACTTGTCATCGTGTATTTCTTGTAAAGTTTGATCATACCTTGTATTGAAGCATAACAATTGTATTGTCTCGCCATGTGCCTCTGTATTCTCCTCCATATCATACCAGATTGTCTCAATGTGATAATCTGTGTCCTCTCATGTAATGTCCAATTGCGCAATTTTGGTTTAGGCATTCTAAAGGAAAGAAAGACAATTTGTTATTTACATATTGAACATCTTGGAATGCAATAGTACATTTCAATAATAGCAATATGTTTCTGATTAAAATTGATTGAACTTCAAATATGACCAAAAATTGCAAAGAAGAACTTTCAGACCAAATTAAACCGGAAAGATAGGCTTGCACAATAGAAAAAGATACATTACTTATTAGATTATCCAATGTCGTATTAGAAATTAAAAGGAAAAGAAAACATAAATAGGTTAAACTTACCTTGAAATGACTGTATGTCACCACTTCATCTTCTTGTCAAAATAGGGTAGGGTAGTTTAAATTAGATTAACAATTTATTAATGAACTCATTCTGAAATGTAATGCATTGTGGCACTTCATTAACATATTAGCTCTTTATTGAATATATCTTTGTTATCTTTTTATAGAAATTAACAAATATATAACCATTTGAATGTACATAAATGACAGTATTTTGTGAGTTAAACAAACTTTTGTTAAGCAGCTGTATATGGCTGTTCAACTTTTATATTAAAAGATGACGATGTTTCGGTATAGATATGTTTACCTTTATCGTCTAATGCTTGAAAACGGTATAAGGATCTCTACCGAAACGTTGTTTATTCATCTATATCCTCGTCCTCTCAAAATGCACTGTACATCATGTTACTGATATGTGCATAATGTAAAACAGAGGTAAAATCAAATTGTATAATATCCATTGTCCATTTTCCAATTTTTAGCTCATCGGGCCTAAAGGCCCGATGGGCTTATGGCATGGCGTCCGTCCGTCCATCCGTCCATCCGTCCATCAGTCCGTCCGTCCGTAAACTTTTCGCTTTTTTCTTCTCTTGAACCAATGCCTCCACAGAGCTGAAATTTTATGTGCAGACTCCTTGGGCAATGGGGATTCTAAATTGTAGATTTCGTGACCCCGTGACCCCAAATGGGGTCACAGGGGTCACATCCTTATAAAAACTAATTTCAACTTCTTCTCCAGTTCCAAAAGGTCTAAAGAGCTAAAACATTGTGTGCAGACTCATTGGCCAATGGGGATTCTAAATTGAAGATTATATGACCCCAAATGGGGTCACATCATTAAAAACCTATTTTCATCTTCTTCTCAAGTTCCAAAAGGTCTAGAGAGCTGAAAAGTTGTGTGAAGACTCCTTGGCAAATTGGGATTCTAAATTGAAGATCTCGTGACCCGTGACCCCAAATGGGATGACAGGGGTCACATCCTTATAAACCTATTTTAATCTTCTCCAGCTCAAAAAGGTCTAGAGAGCTGAAAAGTTGTGTGCAGACTCCTTCGCAAATGGGGATTCAAAATTGTAGATTTCGTGGCCCCAACCTAGGTCATGGATCATGACCCAAAAACCTATTTTCATCTTTATCTCAAGTATGTAAAGCTCTAGAAAGGTGAAATGTTGTGTAGAGACTCTTTGGTCAAAGGTGATTCTTAATTGTAGGGTTGGTTACCCTGTGATTCCAAATGTGGGTCACAGAGGTCATGATCTAAAAACCTTTTTTTTACTTGTTAACAATTTATTACGTGCGATAACTTAGATATTCAACTTTAAATATAAAAATATCAATGAAATCCTGATGAGCTACAGAGCCCATGGCTCTATTTTTAACAAACTTGCTGTTCCAACCTTTATGTATGCATTTATCTACTTTCAGAAATACCAAACCTTGATGGTATTTGGCAATTTGGTTTTTTATTGTATCTGAAATAAGTATGATAATGATACAAATGTCTGGATTTTGAAACTCGTCATCTCCTTACGTTTGACAATTATATGTTTATTGTATAATTAAGCGTCCATATGATACCAAATTTACGTTTATTGTAGATTATTTTATGACTAAGATTTATATATGTTTCCGCCGTCATGATAAAAAGTCTATTTTAGTAGTTCTACATGACTAAAATACCACATGGTTGTTTAACGGCTAGAAATGTGGTAATTATATTCATGATTATTAATACTGCGAGTAAGACAATCAAGTTATACAATCAAGTTGGTTTTCGTTGTTTGTTGATGTGAGGTGAATTTGCATTACGCTAAAACATTTTCCTTTTTTTCGTTTATCCTGAATTTCACTTTGAAAATAATCATTTCTATTTATAACATTCGACTTTAATACGTAGAAAACGATAACGGGGTAACAGCTGAATGTAGTTTGACATGGTATAATTAACTTTCGGATGACAGAGAAAATATCCTTACAATAAAAGCCATAAACACCTCTTTATATTTTAACAAAAGGTGGATTTAAAACGTATGCACTGAATCACAATAGGTAAAGAAACTGATAAGCTGTAACTTGACCGTCTATTTCTCCGTAATTGGATAAGCAATCTCACACAAAAGAAGTAGCTTAAATCTTATATTGTATCTTCTTATGTATGTTGAAAACTATGCCTGGAGTAAACTATGTAGCCTATAGCAATTCAATGATGGAAAGGTAACCACGAGTTCATTTGGCATTTGTCTGCTCTTACTTGAAACTTTCAAGTTAGATGTTTTTAATTCAAAGTGTAACTGTAAACAAAGTTTATTCAAATTCAATAAAAGGCTATTTTGATTGTCTGAATATTAGTTATGTTTATGGAAAGTTCATTAAGACTGAAAATACTGATCTTGTGCTATACTATTATTGAGAAGTTTTTAATTACAAATGACTTATTCAGCCGTTAAAGAATGCGTGGAGCTACACCCTCGACATCAAGGAAGGCCATATTGATATGACTTCACTTTATGTCTGACTATTCAATTATCAATGTGCACATATTTACTGTTTTCAGTCCATGATGCCAATTTGCACATTTCAACGATGAACATCAAAGAGTGATAGCCTTTGAGATGTGTAAAGTCATGAAATATACAAAATATATGTATTTTGTGAGTGTGACATCTAAAGGTTGACGATTAGGCAATACTATCAAATGGGCAGATTCCCTGAATACATAAGGGACTTCGAGAAACTAAAAGCTGTGAATGCCTTTTTCCCCCTATACTTTCAAAGCAGTAGGTATGGACGTCCTACACGTAGTTTGTCCCCTACATGTAGTTGGATATAATCTTTACATTAATTTAAATTTTGAACGTAATGATTGATTGCATATTTAAATACTGACTGGACTGATTCAAGCGTGACTGAATATTCAGCTTGAAGTCATCAGCGGTGGCTATTCGATGTTCTCCTTCATTTAAAGTCACATTTTTGGGGGTTGAAAGCTCTGACAACAACATTCTCTTTATAATACATGTGTATAGACCTTGTCGGCAATATGCAGGACACCGCGTCACCGGAATTTCTCTACAGGTCTCTTGAGGTGAGGTGAGGTGAGTTTGGGTTTAACGCCACTTTCAAGATTATGTCACTTCTATCGCGGCTGCTAGTATTATGGTTACCTGTCAAAACGCAGATTTCCCAATTAGCAGAAATGAAAAGTTCATTGTCAGACAGGTCACACCTATTCAAGTAATGGACTGGTCCACTCTGACAATGAGTAGAGCGACACAGTCAAATTAGCAGATCACTGAATCAACAGGTCAATGTTTAACAGTATGATCCTCCCGGTATATGTTTATATGTAAATACTGAGTAGTAACACACTGTAACAATATATTCAACACTCTATCAAAACATTGTTAAACAGTATAATCCTCCCAGGCACATGTGTTTGTAAGTAAATACGGAGTAGTGTTACTTGACGGATACTTGTATGCTAAGAACAAGGCCTAGGATAAGGGGGAACACTGTTTACTGGCGGTGTTGATAGGTCATGCACTGGCAAGTGTACCACCGTCACAGACTTCGTGAAGATAACAACACAACACAGCCATCCACCTAGTGACAGCATTGTTGCTGCAGAGACTGTGTTCCCTCAGGCCACGTACGCGTTGAAGGGATGCCTCTTCCACTTCTGTCAGGCAATATGGCGCAAGACGCAGGACCTAGGACTTGCGGTTGCCTACAAGGAAGATGCTGAGTTGAGGAAGTGGGTTCGCCGAGCTGCAAGTCTCCCGCTGCTTCCCCTGCTCCAGGTCCAGAATGCGTGGCTCGATGCCATGAACCACTGCCCAGACGTATGGCAAGCTGATGCCTTCAACGACTACATCGTCGCGACGTGGGTGGATGACGATGCCAGGTTTCCTCCCCGACTCTGGAACCGCCATGGAACACAAGGACCCCGCACCAACAACATCCTTGAAGGGTTTCACTCTCGGATCGGCAAGACACTGCAGCACAGACACCCCAACGTCTACAGGTTCATCGAACTGATCAAGAACATTGAAAAAGGAAAGAAAGCAAAGGTCATCAAGATCAACTTTGGAGCTTCACAACCACCCAAGAAAGCCATCTACAAAGAGAAGGAGCAGCGCCTGGCTCGTCTGAAGGATCAGCTTCGCATTGCGGTGAAACCTGCGAGCATCGGCTGGAACTAGCGTGAAATTCAGTGTAGCATTGCACCCACACTTTACTGCGTGTAGAACAGTTCTCTACTGCAGACAAAGTTGCCGTGCTCCTGGCGGGATTTGATCCGAAGCGGACGCGCTAACCACTGCGCTATCCCGCCCTCTACAGGTCTCTTGAGCTATTTTGGTAAAATAATAAATAATAAAACTACAAGTATACTTTTGTCACAGGCATACAGGCGATACCGTATTTCTAAATATGTATGCGAGTATGAGAGGTTTAGGAACATATTCTGCCTTGCGTGTATGGACTTATCCATTGTTTTAGCAATTGAATGTCAATTGATCATATGACTAACTTATACTTCTATATAAATATCAACGAGGCCCAAATTAAATAAAATGCCATTACATTTGTTGAAATAAAAGAAGCTGACATTTGCATCCTCGGAAAATAAACATTACCATCCAGTTAGGTAGATCGAATTACGAAATACCACATTGCGAAAGTTCACAAGTTTTCCAATAAAAGAGTAGATATTTATTATTTATTACAGATAAAGTGTGAATGAAAGGTAAATGAGTACATTTCGAAAATGACGAAGGTACGGTGATGAAACATTGTTCGCTGAACAGGAACACGAATTCAGTGTTTATTTCAATGTAATAACTTTTCATTGGAATGGTTTGTCTTATGACTGTGAACAGATTGTCATTGAAATGGTCCTAGTTTTAGAGTAAATAAGTACTTTTAACTATTTCATTTTAAGCCAACAATATATGTTTCATTCACTTTTGTTATGTTCCCAGGGAGTTTAACTCACATAAAATAGAGAACAATTAACTTCTCCATCATTTAAGATATAAGAAATGTCAGTATTCAATTACTTTTTGAAAAGACATTAAGCATCAAAACAGAACGGAAAATGTGTATATTTGATGGAGAGACCAATAGTATAGTTTATTAAATCAGTATCAGAATATCAGAGGACTGCATGTACATGTATGTGTTTTTCAAGTGACATGTAAACACTTTTATGTATGTTGTTGGAGCCAGATATGTCAAACGTTATCTGTGATGTTACTTTATCGATATAACTACTGACTGTTGCTGAACATTGCCTTTCAATGCTGGTCGGTTCAGTATAGTGACGATATAAAGGTGTGCAGCAGCAGACACAAATTCAGTTGTAGGTTGGTAGTGTTTAATATTCATATAATATGTAAACATGTAAAGGGAACATCTAATTTTGGCTCCTGTGCATTTATAGCCGTTTGTCAATTGTAAATAAAAACAGGTAATTGTGGAGTGAGTCAATTTCAACTTAAATCAACGGTAGTCTCCCTGACCCATACATCCCATAACCCCTACAGGGTGTCAAAACAAGTTAAAGGTCTACCACACTCCTAATCTCTAGCCTGTTACCTACCACAATGTTCAATGGAAGGGCTCATATTGAACAGAGACAATTGATAGTGTGAATAAAAAGGTTAAATGAAATACAAGCATGATTTAAACGGTATTTGTATTTCTAGTTTGTACCCCGATATAAATTTCTCTCCCCGTGACGTCGACAGGATTTATACTTTATGTCATGTAACATACATTATAACAAGATACAAATTCATATACAAATAACCGAATATGATAATTCAATAATTAACACAATATATGTACATGGCCATCCACAAATTTAAAATAAGAATTTTTGCTGTTGCATGCTGACAAATATGACATTTTTTTCAATTGACGTGCTTTCTAAATTACTTGAAATGTTTGCCTTAGTCAATTAATCTACAAATAGATTCCACAGTTTCGAAGTTAAGTCTCATCAGATAAGTCATTGTTGCCATAAAGAACAGTTTTCAAATTGAATCCATACATAATAGTAGCTGTTTGATCTAATGTATAACTTGACAGATGAAAACATCTTCATAATGTCAGTTACATGCTAGGCAAGTAGCAGAGTTTTCTATAAATCTGTTAAATGTGTTACCTTTAAGGTCACTGCACCCTAATCTTAAGCGACCAAGTGTTACTTGACTGTGTCTTTAACTATAGTCTTTTAATTTTGTATGAAAGTAACAATCGGTTTTAAATATATTATTTTTGAAGATGGCATATGATTCGAAATTGTTTAAAGACATAACAAGATCATTCCACTCAGCAATGGCCGATGGTAAGAAGGAACGTTTATATAACTCAGTATAACATACAGGAATTTGTAAATTATGTGATGTACGAGTATTGCAGTTCGAAATGTCCGACATTGTTGGTGGAACTAATGACGATAAATAATCTGGTGTCAACTGAAATTTCATTTTGTAAAATAGACACATTTTGTGACATTTTTGCCTGTAGATTTTCGAGTAACAGTTCGTATTATTTTGTACAATTATCAAATATATAATCACAATAGTCAAAGAGAGGAAGGATATACAAAATATGAAGTACATGTAAAGTAGCTTCAAGTACCTATATACCAAACTAAACCATCTCAACTGTTAATGTTATTGTCTCAGTTTCTCATTTCTTTTTAATGTAAATTCCGACAGTTATGAAACTGTTGTTTTTTTGTGGTTAACATTGTTTTCCTTTATTCTTTATTCCTACTCCATACTTACTCATTCGTTATGGTGAGTTCATTATGTCAGACAGGTAACTGTTTGTGTTGTTTAACTAATTGTAGCGATTATGGGATGTAGGAGTAATGGGTTGTTGGGCTAATGGGTTATAATCAAATAAACACATTAGTAATTTTGCACGTATCAAAGCTAGCATATACAAAATAATCAATTTGTGTAGTGGTTATAGATATACATAATAAAATTGATGGGTACTGATAAGGAAATGCAGGTCAATATATGTTTATAATTGACAAGAATTGTGTTAATGTGTAATCAGGATAACAAAGTTATTTTCTATTTCCATAAAAAAAAAACTTTACTTTTAGCGCCATTATAATCAAAAACATCTAATAATCTACACATATTTATATTTAAATCATTCTAAAACGTACATTTCGTGTTGTGAGGATGGAGCAAAGATCAGCAAGAAATCGACTAGGCCATTTGAGAACCATTGGTGTTAGATAATGACAATAATCCAATGAACAGTTGCTGTGATATTCCGCTCATAAGCTTAACATTCCGAAACTTCCACTGTGACCTTTAGAAAATGTCAAGGTCACCAAAACATTATCAGCCCGTTGTTTTCTCTAGAAGCTATGTGTAAGATATGAAGAGTCAACAGTCAGCGGTTCTTGAGATATCCCGCTGACAAGAGTAAATTTACAAAGTCTCGTTGTGACCTTGAAATGAATTCAAAGTCACGAAACTCTGTAGGAACACTACTCTCCCTATGGTTAACATATGTACAAAATATGCAAATACTCCAGTGAACAGTACTTGAGTTGAAAGTAACAATCTTCTATACGAGTACATATGCACATCACTCATGCCTAACAACCGTTCTTTCAGCGCGACTTCCCGTATTTCATCGTCTGTGACGCCATAAAAACGATTGTTCGTGACGTCACCGTGGCTTGCCGTCGCAAGAGAAGCGAGCCATCTCCTGACTTTATTTACGAATGGGTAAAGAGCAATTTATACATTCGAAAGTGTGTCATGATTTAACGAAACTCGTGCAAATTTAGGTATAGCCTTCGCTCTCTCTCAAGCAATATAAAAATTCATACTCTTAAAAGTCATATGACCCTATTCCTTCCTATTATATGTATGTACATTGTATATATGGCGTGTAGTTTCGGTTTCTACGCATGTATAACGACGATTTTAATTGGAAAAAAATACATATGAATATTTGACGATTGGGGATGACTATGCAAGTTGAGTGCAAATATTTTAACTGAAATCCGCAAATATGGTATGTCGGCACGTATTAAAGCCAAATGAAATATTTTGAAACACAATGGATGTATCTTCAAATATTAATGTCAGGTATATTAGCTTTCAAAAACAAACAAGGTTTTGTGTATTGAATTGTCCACAGTCACACGGCTTCCATTGAGAATCACGTGCTTCCTACATGTTATGTCTTGTTTGTCTCTCTTGGCTCCCTCATGCTTTTTATGATTGGCATTTGATCTGATGAGTGCTTCATCAACAACAATGGATGTTTGATATTGTTGAAAAAACCCGTTGGAATTCACACAATAGTCACAAACGTTAATTCTCAATTTTGGCGATTGTGTTGCTGCCATTCATATATGTATATCAAATTTGAAAACACGGTCACATAGTCCTAGTTTAGTTCTCGTGTGTATTAGATCGTATACGTTCTTACCTTACAGCAAGTGTCATTAAACCAATGAATGTACCGTATGTAGTCCAGTACATGTATATAAGTTTCGTATGTAATGTAACACTGCATTCGTTCGATCCATGCATTACAGTCAAGTCATTAAAGTTAAACAATTTTGCAAAGTCTGAATGCATTTTTTGCAGTTCCTTTATTTTACACTCTTGCCCTTCCAGGCCAATGTCATATTTATCATCAATTGGTTTAGGATATAAATATACAAATCCTTATATGATTTGGGTACTAGATATAATAGAAGAATACATAGGCCTCCAAATTTATATGATCTACGGATGTTTTATCCGAGGACAAGTTGTCTCGGGCAGCACGTGCTGCACGTGCATTGTCCACAGAAGAACTGTATGTAATAACATTCTAAAACCACTGACCAGTCTGACCAATATCTGTCGTGGTGTTAAGTCAAGATTATCGTCATCGATGAAGTTCTTGGTACAGGTGGGCACACGCAGCATTGTGTGACAAGTGTCACACAGCCGTACTCAACCTGTGAAACAGTTTTCAACAGACAAACGCAATGAAGGAACGCCCATATCCGGTCATTTAAATATACAACAGATGTAAGATGTATTTTTAACAATACGTTTACAATATTAAATTTGTGTAATTCCGAGACCATGTTCAATAGTGTCTCAGTTACCTTTTATGATATCACATTTATCATATGAATATTGGATATCAAATAAAGTAAATGTGAATTTGAGTTTCAACAAGAACAGTCAACAGTGATAAGATATACTGATACACAAACGGGTCTCATTTTACGAGTTTTACACATCAAATAATGCAAGGGTACAATGTATCATGGTAATCAAAAAGTAATAAACAACTTATTAGTCCCCTGTGTCATATTAAGTTTGCTCTATGTGAAGATCAAATGGAATTATAGAATATGATATCAGTAATTGTCGGAAATGTTTTAGTGTTTCCTATAGAATTGCGAATTTTATAAACTCAAAACATAAAACAAGTAGGACAATTTATTTGTAAAAGTGGCATGATGTTTTTAAAAAATTGAATATATATATTTATTGAACATAAATAGATGATTGAGTCTGAACAGACATTTCAGATTTGAAGTTGAAAAACATATTCGGAAACCATATAGCTTCCGGAAGCAGTTAGAAGTAGCAGTTATATGTGAAGGTATTTTGAAATGAATTTGACCTATTATTAGATGATACAAGATTTAGCATATTCACAAAACATTTTGTTAAGAATAAAAAAAATGTTATCTATTCTTGATTGACTGAAAGGAGACTAGATACTAAAATATCTACATATGAACTACCATGATATCCTTCTCTGAATAATGCCTCTCTTAATCAATGTATAAATGTACATGTTTGATGTTTAACTGAATTCACGACCAAAAGAAACCGTACAAAATACAAGATAGGTCAATCCAGCTCCTGTTTATAACCATGTTGTGATCATCATAGGATATTTATGAGTTACTTTGCTTCGATATTACAGAATAAAGGGAGCATGATCAACAATGCGTACTAATTTGTATACTTACTTTCTATTTCAGTAAAGAAACAACATGGCACACTTTTTGCTAAATAGTTCAGCCCTAGTGGAAATGCGTCATTGAAATTAATAATGAGATATTGTTTTCAAACTGAAGTATACATGATACAGTTGCGTCTATTCAATGAAAGGGAGTGGGAGATGTGATTGATGATTTACCAAGTAAATCAAATTACGTAAATAATTGTGGTGATTCGTATTTCTGGTTATGCAAATTATTCATTTTTTTTTTCACAAAGGTTAAAGTTCACTTTCAACATATTGAAAAAATGTTGAATATAAAAGGACTAAGAGGTATACGATCTAAAAACTATGTTCACTTAAAACTTAAAAAAGTGACTATTTGCTCCGAATAAGTAAAACATCAAGTATATTTTATACATTTGCCTGAACAGATTTAGGTGGGGTGTGGATTCGAATACCGCATAGGACTCGTCCCGAGAAAGGTTCAAGTATTTGTACTAAAGTGCAGATAACATTATCCCAAAATCAACATTGTTACATTTGTTCACTGGCTAAATGTAATATACATTTCTTGAACAATATGCCTGCTATGAGGGACTGTTACATTCTGGGATGTTCACTGTATTGTCACCATGGTTCGTCAAAATCAAGCGGATTTCACTTCTATTCCATTGCCAGCCTGTCAGCCTCCTTCTTTACATTTACTAACAGCAGCGAGCTACATGAAGATTACTTGTCAGTAATTGTGCACGTACAATCTTAAAAGGTTTTAATCATACGAATATATGTCAGAAGTGTAAGAAAAGCTTAATATGTTTAAACTACACGACACACATAAATGAAACCATTAAAATGCATCTTGATTTCGACACTATGCTATCTAAGGGGCGTGCCCATTGTTCAATACAATGTTTTGTGCCCATTGTTCAATACAATGTTTTGTGCCCATTGTTCAATACAATGTTTTGTGCCCATTGTTCAATACAATGTTTTGTGCCATTCACGCTGGCGTAGAAACAGTGTAAGAAGGTATTCCGAAAGTTATGTCCATTCTACAACAAAGAAGTTGACTTGACATTGTGTTTTGTCTAAATCATAATACAAGTATTTCATATGGCGTGTACACGTGCCAAAGTATCGTTTGTGCTGATTTCAGTTACAGTGTTAATTTGATTCAACTCGCACATTCATACCCAATCGCTGACTGTATCATGTTCGCGTAATTAGTTTCTATCGAAAATCGAGCAAAACCATCACACACGTGCAGAAACCGAAACAAGACGTCCCATTTATGTGGACAGTAGTTACAGTAGGCATATTGTTCGATTTTCGATGATATATCCCTACTTTTATATTATATATATATATACGAAACTAAGTCGACTATCATCAAAACGTTAAAACAGTTGGTACAATAAAATGACACCATTTATAAAGTTAAGCATATATCACCACCAACAAGACAATGGATGTCCTTATAATTTATGTATGCAATTTACGGTGCGATGGAGTAGAAGAATAAGCCATGCGTAATATGTCATATCATAGAAGCACTCGTAAAATGTACAGAAACTGTCGGCCTGGTGTACACTATATTCATGTACAGAACTGGTGGTGGTTTGTCGTAGACAGGTTATATTAACATTTTTATTGGCAACTGCATCATAAACGAGTACCTTTATATAATTTTACATACTTTAATCGTCAATGAAAAAATAAAATAATTGAGCCTGAATAATGAAATATTATCTTCATAACCATCGTGGGTAAGAATAGGTTTCTTCTTTGACATTCAGTTTTTTAAAAATCTTTCCAGACATACTCTCACCTTATCATAATAAAGTTCTAATATTTCTTAAGCGTTTTACAACATACATGTACATGTATATCCATAAACAATGAATTTAGAAACGTGTGTTTTAAACATATTTTATGAACACTTCTTTTACATAAACAAATATAACAAGGATGAACGACTCCATGGCCAGGTTACTGACAGTAACAGATACATGTGTAAGCAGGCAATATATGGTACGTGTACATGAAGCAATATGAAGCGGATGGACATATAATAAGATTTACCATATAGGCCTACCAATGATATCGATGATATGGGATGTTTTGCATGTTTGATAGAGGTGAGGAAACCGCACCCATATTGCTGCTCGGTCCAATATGCTTGGGCTGATATCAGGATCTCGGGCTGATATGGGGGAAGTATGACAAATGACATGTTATAACCTCTAAATACTTACAGAAAAGTGATAAACATTTAGTCAGGTGTACAACAAGGCGTTTGTTCGTCGGTTACCAGAAGCCAATTTAAACTGACAATAGAGCGTGAATAGCAACCGTGCAGCCATGCGTTAAGATTACGCAGTGTAGTAACACGATATCATTTCAAATCTGATATGCAGCTCGAACAAAGCTTTAAGTTTGTCAGCTCGGTCAGGAAAGACGGTTACCTGATATATTGGACGGTACAGTACCTGCAGTACAAGGTGTTGTTACAATGGGAGTCATAGCGGATATTCTGATGAAATAATGCAAGGTCATTTAGCAATAAAATGACACATTAGTTAATTATCATATGAAAGCATCCGAATGCAGTGTAACCACAAGAATGCAAGCCTGTAGTATACATGTTAACGTGACCTCCATTGGGGGGTGACATAAATCACAAGAAGAAAAGCGGTTTTCTTCCCTTCACGACTTGTTATGTAGACGTGTATATATACGACTTGTTGGTCGCTTAGAAGACGAGTTCTCACACTAAGGTGAGTTATCTTTATAATCAATTTCCTTTTAATTTCGATGTTAATTATACAAAAACATAAGAGATACACCATAATGTATTTGTCTATTACGTATATGCTTTCCTCGGGTTAGTGATTTGTCGCTACACTGGTCGTGACTGTCTGTTACACAGAGAACGTTCCATAGATTGTGTCAATTTCCAGGTTCATGTTTTTGTTGTAGTGGGTGAAGATGATATATATGAATATATATATTTTTATTATATTAATTTGATAATTTGAAATATTAACATATTACCGATACAGCAGTAAATGTAGAATGTTTAACTTATTTCCATATTCGACGAACATTTCTACCGTTACGAATGCAAATGTAGCTTTGGTCCTTTGCATGCGTGTATGGCATCGTTGTTGATTCTGGTAAATCTTGACTGCATTAATATTTGTTTCAGAAAACCGGAATCTGATTCATAATGTGGTCTCATATTTTTTACGTATTGGTGTTTACCGTTCAAGGTAAGTATTTGGTGAAGATGCATTTCAATATATTGATTACACTCTGTACCGGCTATTACCAATTCTAATAAATCTTGAGAACAAGATTTCTACCATTACACAATTAGAGGCCATTGGTCATTCAAGTTCGTTTGGAAAATTATTTACTCCTTCCCGCCTATGTGCATTTACCAATTCTGAAATACAGAACATGCAATCATAACTTACCTGTTGAAGTTGGCCGTTGGCATGGCATTGACCGTGAAAAAAGAACATGTAATCTATGTAATTCACCTGTCATAGCAGACGAATTCCATTATCTCTTTAAATGTCAAGCTTTTATAGATGAAAGAAGTAAATGTATCCCAAACAATTCTTTAACATTCCCAAACTTAATAACTTACAAGAAAATATTTGCGAACCAAACTTTTGTACATTCAAAGAATCTAGCTCGTTATTTCAACGTTATTGATAAAGTTGTTAAAACCCATAACTGAATGATAACAATTTTGAATTTGTATGTATGAAAATGTATATTTTAGCCTGCTATCTTGCTTTTGTTTATATTGTATAATTGTTATTTGTATCTCTTGTACCACTAAGCGTGGTTTTTGAGAATAAAAAGAAAAGAATTTGAAAAAAGAATTTGTTAATTTCGTGAGGTTTATGAGTATTATTATTTGAATCATATGATCAAAATCGTAGTATCGGTAAACAAGCCTCTCGGGAATTCCTAAATAAGAAAAATGTTTTCTTTTTCTTTGTACTATTTTGGATCTGTTATATTTTGTCTATCTTTTTCACCCGGGTATTTTCCGGTAAGAATACTCCAATCTCCTGATTGTGTATTTCATGATATGAAAGTTGATTATCTGCTCACCGGTGTGTCTATATTGCTCGAGTTTTAGTCATCTACGTGTAAATGCCTGGTTATTCTTAGTATTACACATCAAACGCGTCTGTCATAACAAGAGGATTTGGATCAAAATACCCCTAAAAGTAGAATGTACTTTCTTTGAGATGTTATCATATTGGTTTGAAACTAAGGCCAGCTATTTGTTTCCTAAGGAACCATGATCTGTCATTTACAAACAACTAAATCAAAAATCGCTATTTACCTTTTCTCACGTTTGCAGGTGTTTATACGGAAGTAATAATCACAGCGTATGATGGGATAGCAATATCTCTACAACAGCCGCTGACTTTAACATGCAACTACACCAGAGCTCCTTCAGACTTTATCATAGCATTCAACTGGTATCACGACGACACTTTAATCGCTACAGGAACTTTTAGCCCAAGGACTGTTTTATTCCAGCCGAGTTCTCAATGGAATACAGGTGTATTCCTTGGTGACTTTGTATCTTCCCTTACCATACAGCTGCCTGCACCGAGTGTCACCCCAACTGCTGCAGGCAACTACACGTGTAAACTGAGTGCTATGTTTGGAGGTGTACAGGACTCCGCGACAGCAACCATTCTCGGTGAGTCTATAGTAGCGTTCACTTAACCAGAGAAAGCGAACCGTTAGTTGAGTTCAACACAGCTAAAATAACGGCAAGATGTAAACTTTTAAGGTTAGCATTCGTGTTGCTTTTGCACTAAATTCTGTCAATTTGGTAGAAGAAAGTTCAAAGTAAAGACAATATAAACTATCGCAATAGTTATTGCAATAGTATGTCTCAAAAGACTAACTCTGTCAATACAGTCACCCCTACAGCATATTATCTATTTCCTTTCAGAATCTCAAAAACTATCTGGATTCCCATCTGTATATAAACTAATAGAATTGTCCAGACTGCACTTAGACTGCAGCAGTTATATCAACCAAGACACGCCCACCTCAGCAGGTTTCACGTGGACGCACGAGGGAGATGTTCTCAGCTCCTCCCCCAATCTTTCTATCAGTAGATCTGGAGTGCAGCGGAGCGAGGCAGGAGAGTACACGTGCACTGTGAACAGTACTACTGGAGTAGCTTCGGGGACGGTCACTCTTGTTATTCAATGTAAGGCACGTCGCTATAAATTAGTGTTTTGTATGTAAAAGTATAGTTGAGGTCATGTTACTGATTAAATTTTATGCAAATAGAGTAAGGTACATATTCAAGTCAAATGTGCTAAACGTTTGAATGTGTGTTATTTTACCGGAAAGTACTGAAAAATATTGAAGGGGTGCATTCAAGAAGGACACATTTGCTATGTTATATACATAGCACATGTGCCTTCTTGAATGCACCCCTTCAATTGTCTTTTTAATGCTAGTCGACTAAGCATGGTGGCGATATAAAGGTGAAAATAGTGATTTCTGATAGAAAACCAGAAAATGCATCACAGCTGGCGCGCGTCAGTTAGTCAAACTTAGAAACTGTATGTAAACAAAAATACCAATTTGGAGTGTTAATGTTTGGTCATAAAACTAAAGTGCAGGTAAATGGCATGTGCAGTTTTTGTTTCTGCACATGTATAAGGCGGCTGATCGAGGTTCATTTGAAACAAGTAATTATCATATATTTGGCGACTGTGGAAGTCGAGTGAAATTATTAGAAATCAGCACATAGGTCATTTTTTCACGTGTTATACCCACATAATATAGAGGGAAAACATGTCACTTTGACAAAAACAGAAGTGCTAAAGTATTACTGCAAACTGGTATTTTTACACCTCTACACGTATTGGTGATATGATATAGGCGCATACTATATATACACAGTTAAACACATGAGTAAATTCACATATTTAACCAATATTTTCATTATTTATCATATAATTTTAATTCTGAAGGTCAATTAATTTTACACTATTTATTTAAGTCACACTTGCCATAATAAGCGGTCTTTTACAATATATTGTTTCGAAAATCTTAATCACTGTTGTAATCACTGTTCCAATCTCAATAACAAAATGCATGTTCCAGATAAGCCACATATTTCCGGTCAAAACGCTACTTATCCTATACCAGAGTTGTCTCCCCTTGAAATCGACTGCAGCAGTTACACGGCTGCAGGCAACCCTAGCAACACCAGCTTCATATGGACAGGACCTGCAGGATATTCCTCTGCGGGATCCCTCCTCTCTATACGCAGGATGAGTAGGAGTCAGACAGGGCGATATACATGTACTGCCAGTAACACGTTGACTCCTACAGGAGGGTCCATGCAGACAGGAACAGATACCGGGCAGTTCAACGTCATTGTACAGTGTAAGTTGACCATCTGGAATATTGCAATTTATAAAGGTAAATTCATGCAACATCAATGTCCCATATCTAAAGTTCTCCCACATGTAACATTAACTTATGATATATGTATGATATATATCTTGGGTTAAATTAACACAATTTACATTGGCTTATATCCAGCGTACCAACAAATCAGGAGCGTTTAATTCGCTGTTGATCTTTTGCAGTCAATATATATCTGCAATATGATATAGATGCTGCCACTAGGGGACAGTTCAAGATTTAAAGGCGCTGTAGCACGTTTTTGTGAATTTTTTATTTTCTCAATTTTTAAGTTAAGTTTCCAATTATTGTTGACGTTTATACAACATATTGCTGCGTTAGAGGATAAAACATCTCATTACACAAACCGATAAATCGTATCCATGGAAAACGGTATTATAATCCGTGTTGGAAGAAAATGGTGCGATGATTAAAGCGACAATTTTATGGAACTCTTCAGTGTCACAGGTAGACTTGTAGACCCCAACTCGATTTTGAGAATTGTTGACCATTCCATCATTGTATCATATTTAAAACTCTACTCTTGAGTGTTAATATATCGCTACATCAGTCAAATCACTTGAACTATAGCTACCTTCGATCGGCCATTTTAATGTGAACACCTTAATATGGCCGTTCGAAGGGAAATGGACTAGCATGACTTAACCGAACCATGTACATTCGTTCGTACCCAACCTCACGTCCACCATGCTAACAATATCGCATGAGCATTATTTGTATAGTTACACACAGTATATAATACAAATACCCTTGTGTTGCAGATATGGACATTCCCTCTATTAACTTAGACAAAACGGAGGTGATGGAGAACGAAAGTGTAACCATAGGATGTTCGGTAAACAGCAGTCCCAGGGCAGAATTAATACTGAGGAATGTGGTTGATAATCCTGCCATTACTCGTCAATATACAAACAGTTTACAATCCACAATAACAAACGTAAACTGTCTCCATAACGGATCAATCTCTTGTTCTGCTGGAAACAGAGAGACTGGGGCTGTGCTGAATGCATCTACGGAACTGAACGTTTGGTGTATGTATGTTTCAGGGGAAAAAACATGCATTGAGAAGACAATCAACTTTATCAAGATAATAAATATGAAACATAACATAAATAACAAGATGTTATTCTTTTATCAGAGTGGTGAACAATTAATAACTCGTTTTGTTCATGTATAATATGTAATGATTAATAATGTTCAGTTGTATTTATGGATCAGTCCCTAATAATCCGTAGTGAATTTCGTTGGTAGATGACTAAATAATGAGGACTTTCTACATATAAATAACGAAAGTTTTTTATTCGGGAAAGGATTATACCTTATATTTATGTTAACATGTAACATGCTTTAATGTCTATGTCTAACTGATTTATTTATGTTTTAAAACATAGTTTGATAATTAATAAGGCGGTTTATTTATTGAAGCATTATATATCTATCGTACATATGTTGAACAGGTTCTCCCCGACTTGAGCACAGACAAGCATTCACGAGTATGGTGTACAGTGAGATTGACGAAGTTGTCTCCCTTGCTGTAGAGGTTATTGCCAACCCTGCATGTGACTTTAGTTGGTATAAAGACGAGGAGAATCTCTTCGCTATTCCAAGCAGTACAGAGCATACCGTGACCTCTGATGGTCTGAGGTCAACACTCAAAGTCAAACCTAGGACCATTCATGATTATGGAAGCTATGCCGTGGTTGCCTCGAACAAATATGGAAGGTTACAGATGGCGTTGAAATTATCTCAAGCAAGTAAGTTCTTAGTGATGAAATACAGACTTAAAGAAATAATTGTTCAACAATCGGGAATCTTTCTTTACTTATTTACAATATACTATGTAAATTTTGAAGTTTCCATAATAAATGTATCCACAATTTGTAATGGAACATAATAGTAGAGGCGCATTTGCTCAAACAGAAGACAATTCATAGACAAGTTCTTACATTATGTCATCATTCCGGATATGCTTTTAAAAAATAAAATATCCATGATTGAAACTCAAACAAAAATTTAGTTGGAAGTTCAGTGATTATCCAAGATTTTAAACTCAGTTATATAATGACGCTAAATATTCTTGTTATTGTTCTACTTGTTGTCAAGCATGTCCCGTCACCCAAAAAGTAGACGGGTTCTGGACAGGAGTTGGTGTTGGGATTGTGATCGTGATCCCCTTCGTCCTTGGACTAATCGTTGCTCTTATATGTGTTATTCGTAACCACACAGCTTCTAAAATGGGTAATTATGAATTTATGAAAGCCCGCTTCGGGTTATTATTTCACGTAACGACGTACATCATTTGACACTTACTTTAAAAACTTAAAATTACAAAAGATTTAATTGCATCTTGAATATTTTCTAATATACCGTATACCTCGTGTTATTGAAAAGAACATTCAACACTATTACTGGCGTATCGTTTTCGTTCAACTCGTCATAAAATACATGTAAACATGTAAAATACAATGATTTAAGGATTGTAAACTTCGTTTTGTTATTTATTATGATGTTTCAGTACATATACCCTCATTTTGCATGAAGCATGTTAATCGTTATCAAGGCTAGACAAGGTATTCGTGTCTTTGTGACACGTGACGAGGGAAGCTAATTACATCACAAATACATGCATGTATGTGTACATAGTATGTAGAAATAAACTATATAAATATGTAAAATATGATTTGTTTCAGGTAAATGCTACCATGACATACAGGAGTATGTTTGTTGACATTGTCTGGCAAATACATTTTAGACATGTTCTTTGTTTCAGACGATGAAAAATCACCTCCAGAAACCTCGAAGCAAAGCGATAGTATTTCTAACGAAATAATCAACATTCGTTTATAGGAACTACTGAAACATATTTTCAACCATAAATTAATTTACCATTTAAATACGTTAGATCTAAAAGTGCGTTGATGTCTCAGTTTCAATGTTAATTGTGCGAGTTCATGTTATAATATGCAGTTTAATTGGCAATATAGAAATATTGTTTATTTGATATGTTATTGCCCTGTTAATCCCATTAAAACGTACGGTACTGTATAATTGCTGATAGTAAAACTGTATAATTGCTGATAGTAAAATTGTAATACATATTTTACTATTTTATTTATTTTCACCATTTATGTTTTATCATGCCGTTTAGAGTAAAACGAATTCATTTCATATATAACATATATTCAGTTTCATAAAGAACCTTAGAAATTTTGCATATATAGCATGTTAAAAATAATAAACAAAATGTCAAGTACACATTGAATTTCGTATACGTTGTCATAAATATTATAAACAGTCACATATATGACATTAACACTGTTGTGTTTTTAGAGATTTTATCAATTACATGTACGTTTCGTAAAATATACTCTTATAAATACTCAAAACCATTCCATTCATGTTTGTATTGTATATCCTTCTTAATCCTCACTGTACACCTTACTCATCAAGTTTTAATCTCTGTTTCCAACAATTGTTAATATTCTGTTTCAATGTATTCCACATTCCTCTTGATGAAGGAGTAAGCAAATACTCCCAAACATCGTTTATCTTCACACAAAAAGAAGTTGTTATCGATTTTTCTTATGTATTCCGCTTCTGAATGCCCATTGAAGACTTGATTTTATTCATAGCATCGTTTTCTTAAAATCCATATTCAGTTTTAAAGAAAAAACTTTTGATTTGCATTTGATTAAGAAAACTAGATCTGAGATCTGTCATCGGCAGCACTTCTGGTAAACTTGTAACTGTTATTATCCTTTTCATATTTAAGACATTATGTTCGTTTGAATAACATTGATGATCCAGGACATAATACAAATAAAGATCAGACCTACTTTAATTATATAGTATACCATGTGTATCATTAGTATCTATAATAAATATTATTTCAGGTAGCGAATATTTGATATTGTTTACCAAAGTATAGCCTTTATTCAAAGCGGACGGAGTGTCCCTTAAAACCTTTGGTCAACGTGTTATGATAAGCCGACTTCTTTCTTGTATTTGGTTTCAGTTGACATCAATGCTGGTTAGCAATTCTATCCTCTCCCTTGTCTGCTGTATATTCACAGAAGGATGTCCACAATCGTGGTGCCGCAATTGATTGTTGATTCTTTAATAAACACTGTTGCTTGTTCTTACTCACTCGTCTCGGCATTTTGTCTGACCATGTCCGGGAAGGTTTGGTCCGTGAACTCGGTGACACCATGCTTTAGCAACTTATCTTGTACAAACAATTCAATGTAGGTCATCACAAAAGCCTTAATTTGTTTCTAAGGTTTGAGTCACTTAAATAAATAAAAACAACTTTAATATTGCATATAACTCCATGTTTAGAAAGCGTTTAATTTGCAAATGTAAGGATAAATCAGAACACCACAAACATTGATTCTTCAAGATAATGGATTCTTTGAAAGCTCTTTCAAGACTGTGTTCACACGCACATACAATTCAGATTGATAACGTAGAGTGTCATTTGTCAAAATCCTCTTTCTGGTGTGGCAGTCCATCCATGATGCTGGACATCGCCGGAAGTGGTGAATAACTGCGATGTCCGGTTTGATTGTGACACTGAAATCCAAAATGATGAAGATACATATAAATAATTATGTATGTATTACGTATAAGATGTGTGTTTATGTATCTTATTCCACGTCACAAGGAACTTGCTTGGGGTGTGTAAACGACCTCCGTATATTCCGGCGTCCGTCCGTGCGTCTGTTCGTCTCCTGAATTAGATGTGTAGGCTTGCGTAAAATGAAAGCTTCAGACTCGCATGATTAGTGTTTAACATATGTTTACTTTCACGCATTTGAGGACGATTTTCAAGATGGTGTTTCCTCATACGAGGATTGGGCACACGTACTAGCATTGAGAAAGCCATTAATTTCCCATTAATAACAAACCAGTTTATAAATCTCTATTTTAGAAACAGTAAACTGATAATATCAGACTAAGTAACAACAGCCCGAAAAGGTTAAAATCGGGATTCATAAGCTGGAATTGAGTTTCATCCGATGAGCCGAAGGCGAGTTGGATTCAACCTAACAATGGGCTTTTAATTCTCGATGGCAACCTTAACGGGCAGTTATAACGCATTTATTTTACCGAATGTTTTCGCACTGCCGACAAACACATATGCATGTACCTAATTATTTTAACGATAACAACAATTCTACTACTAAATAGTATTTTAATACTGCGATGTGGACATCGATTATGAATCAGCTTGTCTACAAATTCCAACTTCACTTGCCTGTCGTAGCCAGCTTTTGATTTACAGGAGTGTGTATACGCATACTGTGTTCGTGCCGGTATATAGACAAGCTTCTGGCACTCCAGGCGGGGGACATCACTCTGGAGAAACCTCACAGTTGTCAGCTGATTGTTTGGGTGAGAAGGGGTCCAGTCTGTGATATGGAACTGCTGGTAGAAATAGTATGATCCCGCCATAGGATACTGTTTCGATAGCGTCTCCTGTGCAGTAGAAATATAATTCAAAGTAATGACATATTTTGCAATTGAAAATATCGCCAATTCGATCAACTTCATGCCTTTGTATTGTGGTATGTGAACTGTGAAGTGGTATCATATAAACTGTACTGGTTGATAGCGTGTCATGTGGATTATATATTATTGTTCAATCTGAAGAGAAATCTAACATTTTGATATTTTAAAATGTGAAGGATATTATCAGCAATCTTATATATTAAACAGTTAATAAAACAACTTTTATTGATGTTGACTATTGTACATACAGGATCTTTAAAATGATGTTATAACAATTTCTAACAAAGAGCTACAGTGAAACGTCGTAGGAAGTACAAATATGTTTAAGTACCATTTAGGTTTCATAATAATGATTAATATATATAATAATAATGCATGTTTATAATATTATCAACACATTATTTCTTTACAAGTACTCACATTATCATTTACTAAAATTAAATTACATTAAATATGTAACCTGTAGCAGTTCCTTCAATGTTTGACTTGATTTCGGTATGATAATCTCGTCAAGGTCGATACCAGCCACGTGACTGTATCCAGACAATCGTTCTCTGCAGTCATAGAGGGCAAGTTGTTCATCGTGATGAAACTGGGGAAATGAACGGTTACCGTCCCTCATACTCCGTGCCAGATCTCCTATAGTGTCAGATATTGGAATATTTAACAATGGTACAATGTCGGACATCATGATATAATTGCTCTCAAATGAATTCAAACACGACGAGAAATGTGGTTAAGCGAAACGAGCACAGCTTGCTTTGCACTGATAACATGTGAACCATATATTGAACCTCTGATTCACATATTGCACCTGTGATCCATATGATTCCTCTTTGATAATGGGATTAAACACAAGATGGAATGATAAAAGACACAGGTTATTGGATATTGAGAGCTTAATTAATCTTCGATATATACATTGAATGCATTTTTATATCTATGTTTAGCATATGTACGATTCATTGTGAAATACCGGAATAGATTAGTGATCAACCTGTTTCCGGTACTTATGTTATTTTGAACGGGTGGAGTGCCATTTTAACCCCATTAAGGCGTTCACGTTCCACGTTGAGACTCTTTCTGACTTTTTATGATCTAGTATATCAGAAACATAAAAAGATGATAACTTATAAATAATACCTAAAACCCTGTATGATTATTTTGCAAAGAATGTAACGTTTCTATGTAGAGGCTTACACTTTTATCACAGAAACGTAGCTCGAGGTGTAAAAATCAAGTTGTAAATCCACGGAATATGACCTTCTGTGGGTTAATACTTTCTTCTATGGTTCCCGCAGTACATGAGGGACCGAACGTACGTCATATGCATACATTTATTTTTGTGGACCGTCTCAAATTTACATGATATCACTTTCCATGTAAACACTAATTCCGGTAACAGTTTTTATTTCTTGCTTTTGCTCAACATTAAAATTACCTATCTGATTTACATCGAATATTTAATGTGGAAAATAATACTTGTGAAATGTTGACAAATACTATGAATGTATCTCAAGTTTGAAGGTAGATTAGGATAGTCCATGTATCAGTCAGGAAAAAGCGTAAATCGTTTTTATATCATACTCACCTGCCAAGAAATAAGGAATGGTTTCGAGAAACCCCTGTTGAGCATAGAAATTAAAAACTTCCATCACTTCAGGTAAAACGTCAAGGGTGTAAACAACAACCTTGTCTACTCCCATGAGCTTCTGAAACTCCATCCACTCCACCAATCTAAAAGGCTGGTGCACGCTATTATAGGCAATCTTAGCACACACTCCAAGTCTGTCCGTATTATGTTTGGCCTGAAGAACCGGGTGGTAATGGTTAACATCCATACTGCAACCTTTATTCGTCAGACTGATGAGTGAGTTCGTGGTCTTGGATTGTGCAGCACATGCTACCTGCCTTGCTGGATATGGAGCTCTGACGTGTGTGCATTGGTCAAAGGAGTTGCATAAGAATTGTGTTAGAAATGATGAAGGTGACTTGTAAATGTTTTGGTCTGTATCCATAATGCAGCACGTCCAGTTAAAGTTTGATTTGGCAAACATGTGGATCAAAATTACGTCTTTCTGATCCAGCGAAATGATGGCAGATAATATCGGAGGAGTATCTTTTGTTGTGAGATACTTTCCTTTTTGAATACCAATGGTTTTGTCAAGGAAACGCCTGTCATGTCTGTGTTTGGATTCAAGCTACAATCAAAAGGAAATTGTATTATTACAATATTATTGGTATCATAATGCATGAAATGCAAAGCAATTGAATACAAAATGACGAAGTTGGTGATGAGTGTTAAATCAATAACGAATGAAAATGCTACATTTAATGTAGCTTTTGTTAGTCTATATCAGCTATGATTGATTTGATAACTGTTTTACCTTGATAAAAAAAGAATGAAAGCTATGACTCATGATATATTTATTAATTTTGCATTCGTTTAATTTGACCATGCCTTTTCAAGTTTCCGTGTAGCATAACCCAGTGTGAGCTCCGATAAAACATTTACTGTCTATTTTCTACCTATTATCTAGCGAGGATGCATGTTGGGAAGCTGCCATTGTTACAGTGATGGGCATATACATAAACCATGATCGGTTAATCTCAATGAAAACACTGATTGCAATATGTGTTGTATAGATGACCGTTAACATAGTCACATCCTTCTTGCTGGCTTGAGGTCAATAACTTCGGCATCTTATTTAAATTATGCAGTATATGTACATAAACATGTAGCTTACCTTTAAAAAGAAAACATTGAGACAGAGCAGTCCAGCGACAAGAGCTAAGGTCTGCTTGAACAGACGACCCACATAGATTCTGACCATAGTCTTCGTGAGTTTGAAACAGAATATGATTCAATGTTTCAAACAACCCCTCAAGCATTCATAAACTATTATTAATGACTCATTGGATATACATAGGCAAAATATATACAAAAAATATAGAACTTGGTTGATGGTGATAAGGATGGTGACGTTGATGGTATGTAGTGTACATCCTGTCTATAAGATTGAAAAACAAGTGTAATGTCAACCAAATAATGAAGTATCATTTTCATAAATATAAACTGGATTCCATCTGACGCAATGTGACGATATCGAGGCAAAAAGTGAATATATCAGAATTTAAACAAATATATGGAAACTTACTAAGTTTGCGGGTAAGCATATTTTGTTTCAGGCATGCCACTGCCTAAATAGTACGTTTTTGATTAAACGTAATTATTTATACTTACCTGTTGACTAGACCTACTTTGCCTTACCTCCCAGGGGTAATGCTATTTCAACCTTAATACAGACGAACTTGAAGAATGGATGAGGGGTGCGTAAAATCCCTTATCCAAGGGCCGGTAAGTCTAGATGGTCTCGTGACGTCACTACCTGTTCATATCACTCTCCGAAAGTCCCAAAGGCAAGACAGACCAAGTGGGGAGGATGGGAGGGCCTAGAGCGTAGGTCTAGTCAACAGGTAAGTATAAATAATTACGTTTAATCAAAAACGTACTATTATTTAAATACCTATCTGTTGACTAGACCTACTTTGCCTAGAATCCCACCGCAAGGAGGCGGGTCAGTAGATACATGGTAGTGACGAGACCAGCGACTAGCCCTGAGTGTAAGCTAACCTACGAGTCCTCCACCCTGTGGTGAGGACAAGGCACAGCCCGGGAGATACCATCTCTACCGCTAAGCGGATCGAAGAGACAACCCTGCCACTCAACTTCCGATCAACACACCGCCCCCCCAACCCCAACAGGGAGGGGGGGGGTTAAAATGAAGTTAAAGAAAAAACCAACAGACACGAGAGCTAGTAATGTAAACCATGTTTATTTACAATAAGTCTCAAAAGCGTCCAAGAAGGATGACCCCTTTTTGGTCTGGTTGGGGGACCACCTTCGTCTGCGCGAAGACCTGTGGACCCAGCCTAGAGATGCCTTCAAGATCTGCTGTGGAGACATCTCGTAGGTAATGGTAGGCGAAAACCTCTGATGAACGCCAAAAACACCCTGCCATGACATCCGAAAACGCGATGTTGCAGTGATAAGCCATTGTGGCAGAAACACACTGGCTAAGTCCCCCTCAGGTGGACGAAGCCTGGACCTGAGACTAGGAGTCCCGCGCTCTACCGACTGAGCTAGCCCGAGACCGCGATGTTACAGTGGTAAGCCATCGTGGCTGACACTGCACGGATCTCATGCGGGTTGGAACGCGAAGGAGGAGGCAGGTCAGCGGCCTTGTACGCATCAATGATCTCAGGTACACCCCCAACACTCGCTTATCTAGCCCTTGGGCTCTCCTAGGCGAGTGAGGCAAGACCAGCCTCAACAGCTGCCGGGTTTTGTAACAGTTCCAGACTTGTTGCAAAATCCAAAACATGGGACGATGAACCAGTTCTTAATTAACAAACTGAAAGAATGCAAAGATTCAGAGGGGTGCCGAACAGGAGACACAACCCCCTGAAGACTGCCACGTTCCGTTGCCACTGCGCTTCCAGGAAGAAGTACCAGACCTACGAATGGCCGAAACATACTCCCGGAAGTCTGAAGACGAAAGAATGACACCCTCGTTACACAGGTCCTTGCACTTCATACAAGGCAAGACCTAACAGACTTCCTACCTCCGCAAATGTACAAAATGCAGAGTACGTAGTGACGCAAACACCGAGGTAGTAGAGTAACTAGGTGACTGATAGCCGAGTCACTGACGAGACCCTCGAGACACTACCAGGTGATTGACAACGAGTCACTGACGCATGTAAGCTAGGGGAGGTGAGTGAAACTCAAATCACTTAACAGGTGAGTGACAGACGAGCCACTGACACGAGTAAGCTAGACGATGTGAGTGACAGGAGATACAGCCGAGTCACTTAGTAGGTGAGTGACAGACGAGACACTGACGCGTGTAATCTAGACGAGGTGAGTGACAGTCGAGTCACTTAGTAGGCGAGTGACAGACGAGCCACTAACGTGTGTAGTCTAGGCCAGGTGAGTGACAGGTGAGTGACGCTCAATTCACTTAACAGATGAGCGACAGGCGCGTCACTAACTTGCGTAAACTAGACGAAGTGAATGACACACGAGTGAGTGAGTGAGTTGGGGTTTAACGCCGCTTCCAAGAGTATTTCACTTATATCGCGGCTGCTAGTATTATGGCAGGGAGAAAGCCCGCAAAGCCATGTGGCTATGCCCTGCGGTGAAACCTGCGAGCAGCGGCTGGAACTAGCGAACCATGGTTGGTATTACGCTGAAAATCAGAGTAGCATTGCAGCCAAACCTAACTGCGTGTAGAACAGTTCTCTACTGCAGACAAAGTTGCCGTGCCCCTGGCGGGATTCGAACCCCGGACCTTTTGATCCGAAGCCGAACGTGCTAACCACTGCGCTATCCCGCCCCTGAATGACACACGAGTCAATGACGCGAAACACCTACATAAGGTAGTGTAAGAACTAATTCCTGACACTAAGAAGCAACACTTCCGATAGCTTAATTACTCCAAAAACACCAACACTCACTCGTCGCAACGAAAATCCTTCTCACACAAGTCCTTACACTTCCTAACCAGCAAGTGAGGATCCTTGATAGTGGACTTCCTACCTCCGCAATTCGTGCAGAAGGCAGAGTACATATTGAAGTAACAACGTGCGTGATAGTCAATCACTGACCCACGCGCGTAAGCTGATGAAGTGAGTGACAGGAGATTGACCCTCAATCAGTTAACACTAACGTGGGCGAGGTGAGTGACAGTAAGGTCACTTACTGACAGGCGCGTGGTGAATGACAGTCGATTCACGACGCGAAACGCAAAGTCTTAGAGTAGTGTAAGAACGAAGTTCTGACATAGGAGGAAAACAACCCTTCTGATAGCTAATTACTCCAAAAACACCCAGAGTGTAAACTCACGAAAACGTAGAACGAAAACGCTTAAGTGAAATCACGCAAGGCGAGACGAGAGAGACTACCGAAAGTGTTAAAGGCAGAGGCTCCGAACCCGATACCGGGACGAGAGAAGGAGGGAGCAGAGGGGGTGACCACGAGTCACTTCCTCCACTTCTTTTGCGGGGTACGACCTCCGGCGCCAGGCCGGGGGGACTTGGGGGACTGACCCGTGGATCCACGGCCACGACCTCCCCGCCGAAAGTCCGTTTTCGCTTTCTTGGGGGAAGGTTGGCCACTGCCCTGGCCTTGCCCCTGACGAAAACTGGTCTGCGGACGCTTTGGTGTCGTTTGCCTCTGCGTGACGAGCCGATTAGTGAGGTCTTGCTGTTGGGCCTCCTGTCGTGCTCTCAAAACCTCCGGGATACGACCACCAAACAGAGTTTCAGCGTGAGCAGGGGCATGTCGAAGGAAGTTCTTATGATCGGGGTTGAGACCTGACCGGTAGAGGAAATTGTCTCTGCGAAGCACTGTTATACTCGATGAAATTCGCGACGCTGACAACATGATCTGCGCAAGGTCCGCAGCCACATCACCAAACGCTTTGAACAACACCGGGTCCCCCGCCTCCATGCCCGCCTGCTTAGCACAAGCCAGCATCGCCTGACATGTGAAAGCCACGTTGTTCCCCAAGCCTAACACCGAACGCGCCTCCCTGTCAAGATGAGAGAACTGTGCCTCAGACACGCGGTGAAGCAGGTTGGTGGTAAACAACCGGGATGCCCCCTGATCAAGGGGAGGCGGAACAAGCTGAAAAGGGACCGGATACAAGGGCAGACGCCGTCTGCGCTTGTCCGGCACCACCAAAGGCGGAAGCAGACGATTGGGCATCGCAGCTGATACGACTTGCTCCATATCCTCGGTGGCCTCCAACAGGAGCCTATGAGGTGGAAGGGCAAGACGCGCGGGAGGTACCTCGCCATCAGGGCCAAAGGAAGCCCTCCTGGCCGCCGACGTGCGCGGACCCGTCACGCTGACTTGGCTAAGTGGAACGTCCGCGAACGAAGCCACTTCGGATAGCATAGCTATTGCGTCAACCACTGGAGGATCCTCCGACAATCCCGTACCCTCCGCCTCCGTTTCTATACTGATGAACGGAGGGTTCGACACGTCCACGTAGCGGATGTCACGTTCCGGTGAGTCCGGCGAGGAGTCCCGTAAGGGTGACATCACCGTGACACGCCGCGCAGGGGTGCGAGGGGTACGCGAAGGAGTCGCGGGTGCGGAGGCCCTAGCGGACGAGGAACGCGCACCCTGAGGTACGTCATCCGCATAGGGCTCACACGGTTGCGTAGTCGTAGTGTGAGTGGGTAAGTTCCGCTGACCCAAACGCGCATCGAGCAAGGAAGAGACCATATCCTTGACGGATGCCAGAAGGAGGGACGGATCGACCTTGTCGAACCTAGCCTTCTTGGACTTCTTCTTCTTGCTCTTGGGCGTAGTGGGTCCGCCCACCTTAAGTCTAAGCGGAGACAACCGTTTGTCCGGCGAAGGAGGGGACAACGGGTGAGTCCGCGAACGAGAACCGGAACACGACGGCGGAGGGGGGGAGCGTAACTTCGACCCCCCAGCGGGTTCGGACAGGTCCGATTCCCTGTCGAATTCATCCGCCCGTTCCGTGAGGACAATGTCTACATCCTCCACCGGAGACGGATGACGAATGGGAGACAACTCCCTACGTTGAGCTGACGACGTACGCTTCTGTGACGCAGCCCTATCGGCCACCGACTTGCGTATGGCGGAAACGTACGCGTGGAACTCCGATTCGGAGAGAGGAGCGCATTCGTCGCAACGGTAATCCTCTTCGCAAAGGTCCTTGCACTTTCTACATAACAAGTGCGGATCCTTAGAGGCGGACTTCCTGCCTCCGCAGTTCGTGCAGAAGGCGGAGTACATGGCGAACGGTAACGATAAAACGCGTAACGTAAGCGAAGGTAGAGACAGTCGAGTCACCTACACGGCGTATAGTAGCGTAGACGAGGTGAGTCACACACGTGAAACACCCAAGCGGCGGAGCAAAAGCACAACAACTCTGCCGATATGCAATCAAGAGAGTTGAAACAAAAACTCTGAACTCGAAGAGCACAAAGTCAAAATCAAGTAACCACCCGCCAAGGTAAACAAAGACGAACAAGCCAAACCAAAAACTAGGCTAAACACTTACAAGATAAATCAATCTTAATTCACATAACATTCGTGCGTGAACCAAATCTTAAGTGACTGGCGTAGCGAGTCACTTGAACCAAAGTGAATCACCCTAAGGGTGAGTCACGTATAATCGACCTAAGTCGAACCAAACCCTAAGTGACTGGCGTAGCGAGTCACTTGAACCAACGTGAATCACCCTAAGGGTGAGTCACGTATAATCGACCTAAGTCGAACCAAACCCTAAGTGACTTGCGTAGCGAGTCAGTTGAACCAAAGTGAATCACCCTAAGGGTGAGTCACGTATAATGGACCTAAGTCGAACCAAACCCTAAGTGACTGGCGTAGCGAGTCACTTGAACCAAAGTGAATCACCCTAAGGGTGAGTCACGTAGAATCGACCTAAGGCGAAGCCAAAGGCGAATGGTAGGCGAAAGCTAGCAACGGGCAACGCGAGTCACTGACGAGGAGTGTATCCACTGCTCCTTAACCAAGCTAGTGACTCACCTAAGGCGAACAACTAGCGAGCCAGTGACAGGCGAGGCGAGAAGCCAAGCGAGACGCGAAGCACTTGAGTACGGACCGCAGGCGAATGACAAGCGACAAGCGAATGACAAGCGAGGCGAGTCACCCGCGTAGGAGAGATACCACTGCTCCTTTACCTTACGCAAGTCAAACCCACAGTTCCCTAAGGTACAGACCGATAAGCGTATGACAAAAACCCTAAGTGACTGGCGTAGCGAGTCACTTGAACCAAAGTGAATCACCCTAAGGGTGAGTCACGTAGAATCGACCTAAGGCGAAGCCAAAGGCGAATGGTAGGCGAAAGCTAGCAACGGGCAACGCGAGTCACTGACGAGGAGTGTATCCACTGCTCCTTAACCAAGCTAGTGACTCACCTAAGGCGAACAACTAGCGAGCCAGTGACAGGCGAGGCGAGAAGCCAAGCGAGACGCGAAGCACTTGAGTACGGACCGCAGGCGAATGACAAGCGACAAGCGAATGACAAGCGAGGCGAGTCACCCGCGTAGGAGAGATACCACTGCTCCTTTACCTTACGCAAGTCAAACCCACAGTTTCCTAAGGTACAGACCGATAAGCGTATGACAAGCGAAAGCGAATGACAAACGAAGCAAGCCAAACGAAATAGGAGAGATACCACTACTCCTCTACGATACGCAAGACAAACACTTAACAGTTAGCACTAGAGTACAACCGACAGGCGTATGACAAGCGAATTAGGAGTGATTCCACTAGCTCCTTTACCGTACGCAAGTCAACAACCCACAGTTAACACTAAAGTACAGACCGAAAGCGCGTGACAAGCGAAAGCGAATGGCCAGCGAAGCGAGTCAAACGATTAGGAGAGATGCCACTACTCCTCTACCAGACGCAAGACAAACACCTAACAGTCAGCACTCGGAACGAATGGCGAATGACCAAGCGAAAGCGGATGACAAGCAAGCGAGTCACCCGCGTAGGAGAGATACCACTGCTCCTTTACCCTACGCAAGTCAAACACCCAACAGTCAGGTGAGAGAAAACAAAGAATCACGAGCTGCACGTGCGGCGCATGCAATCCACCTACTCCGGATGGTCGCTAGCTAGCACATGTCAACAAGGCCCCTTGAAATCTAACACCTACTTGAAAAACAGATTGTAAACACAACCTGCACTAATGAAGAACAACGTTGATGATATCTCTTGAACTAACAAGAGAAAAATAGCAAGTTAGCAACCCAAGTCGCTAAAACCCCAGTCACAGAACAAAACACGTCTGCCTTGCTCTGCAACTTTTAGGAGAGTGATATGAACAGGTAGTGACGTCACGAGACCATCTAGACTTACCGGCCCTTGGATAAGGGATTTTACGCACCCCTCATCCATTCTTCAAGTTCGTCTGTATTAAGGTTGAAATAGCATTACCCCTGGGAGGTAAGGCAAAGTAGGTCTAGTCAACAGATAGGTATTTAAATAATATGTAGGATAAAACCAGAAACAGAAGTCCGATTCAAACCAATCAAACAGTCTATAACCACTAGAATAGCAGACACCTGACCTCTTATCGAGCCTCAATAACGCTTACGACTCATTTACGAGACCTCGTGTATTTGCACTGTAAAGATTATTTGTCTAATACTACTTTGTTCGTCTATGTAAACAGATACTTTCCAATGTATATGAAGTTTAAACGATTATTCATGTATACTTGCATTGTATAATGTCGATACATATCAACTGCATGGGAACTCTTGAAACTCCCCACTTGTGTTATCATGGCATTGTAAGTATTATTTTGAAACATTTGAATTTAGGTAATTATTTAGAACAAAAACATATTGTTATTTAAAGTCAGTGACGTAGGCCGGCATTATTATAATGAATGCAAACATTGAATCAAATTTTTCACGTTAACACCAGACTGTTTTGTCAAGCATGCCATGCACGAATTCAAAGACCTGACTCGCACACAAGAATGACGTTTTTGGTTATCTCCAATTTCAATCCTCGGGGAATGCATTAGAATCCATTAAGTATGTTGTGTTTCTATTTTAACACATATAAATGATATCAATCGTTAGACAATTCTTTAATCGACAACAAGACATATCAGATATTGATTTAACGACACTCCGTTGAATTTTAGTTTCAATGATATTAATAAGATGTCATAACAATATACAGATTTTCCTTTAGTGCATACTACGTTCTATATGCTATGTAGAACTCATGAACAAGGATTTTCCAGACTGTGATTTTTTAATCGCGCAGTCGCTATGACAACGCACGTGTAATGATTGTGCGGTCTATACTGCATGTATTCTTGCCATGCATGTGCATGTTCTCCCACATTGACTGTTATACATCTTATTGACATTTTACCTGTTAAATGATTTCTTATTTTTAAGTACAAAAGAAAGTACACACCTCAGTTGGTTTCGATTAATTCAATATTATATTATGGCATAATATCTGCACTAGTTTGAATGAATGACATTGGTGACTGGATAATCTTTAGTTAGAATATTTTTGTTTAATGAAAACAGGGGCAAGAACTTAAATTTACACCATTATTATCTCTACCATGTTTAAAGGGGCAGTAGCACGTTTTTTGCAAAATTTATTTTTTCAAATTTCCCGTTTATAATGATAGTTTATGTCATTTAAATTAACTTTAGAGGGTAAAACATCTTATTACACAAACCAATTATCTGTAGTAGTAAAAACTATGTTGTGTATAAAGCAAAAATTGCATGGCGGCCATTTTATTGTGAACACAATTTATTATTTTGTATTACAAAAACGATTCCCATGACTTTACCGAAACATGTACACTCATTTTAAACTTTATTTTCCGAAGAGAGAAGGATGTTTTACTATTGGTGAAAATATTTTTCAAGTACATTTCATCAACTTATTTGAGCGAAAAAACGTGCTACTGCCCCTTTAAAATGTTGTAAATGTGTGCGGAACGAGAAACATTTACTGATTTTCACAAATAAGATGCTTTATATGTCGATGAACAGTTGTGTTTTATCAAAAATAATTTTGAAAAAATTATGAACTCAAAATGTCATTTTCCTTGGCAGATAATTATTTTTGTAATTGAAAATCATACATTGTTTATAGGTTTACTATTTAGTCTAGTATCCTATATACGTGAAACTGTATATCCTCTTTATTATGCGCTTCAAGCAAAGACCTAGTTGGGAAAAAGTTATTACGATATCTAACAAGATAACTGAATCATATGATAAATAGGCAAACATCTAAACCTATTACATGTATACTGAAAAATCTTCATTTCTGTCAGTGCTCAAATTTCGTTTCCCGTCTGTTGTTTTATTTTCAGTGTGCGACTCTACAACACTTCTTTGTGGGGTAAGACCATTGTCTCGAAGTATATTAAGACTTGAAAATATGTCTTCACTTATTTGGGGTCGAAGACATTCTTGTGTATCTCTGTCAATGGGATAGATCTTTGGAAATGTTACTGTATTTTTATCAACATAGTCAATGGCTGTTTAAGGGGAGCTCACTCTGCAGACGATGGTGTTTCGCGACCAACATGTACGTCTGCATTCGGGATACTTCCTGCAGGATTTTGAAACTTTACATCGGCATTTTTGAATACATTTTGAAGTAAGATTATTATGTACTCTTTTTCTGATGAATCAATGGAAGTAGGTACTAAAGTGCTCATGAAAATAAATCACGGCGACTTAGAAAACAATTGAAGTTTCACTGATAAATCTACACCGACTATCGATTTTGAGCTTCTGTTTCATCAGTATATTTCAAATCAGCCTAAAAATACTTTACAGATAAGTAAAAGTGTCTTTTTAACTACTGGAATTATTTTAAAAAACGTTAGAATCTGATACACATATAATATGCAAATTAACTAAAATAATCTCAAACGGTCAGTATCATAATATATGTCTTAGAAAAAAATATTATATCAAATCATTTATTGTTTTAGCCTGTGCTATATCACAAGTAAACAAATGATTGATGTGCATATTTGTTCCACTAAGTTTTCAGTTCATTCCTGTTGAAAAATCTAAATATTTCGATTTCATTAACAACTTACCATTACAACACACGTGCAAGAGCACCATCACTTCTAAACCGTTGCCCTTGTCACTCGATTGATTGTGACATTAGTTAATGCGTGATGCCATCAAGGTTTTACCCTAAAAAGGTTATCACGCTATTCAACCACATGACCAAGTTATGAAATATGGATATATCAACATCTGTTTGAAATGTGTATAAATGTAAATTAATATGCATCATGCAAAACCATTTCTTTTGTATTTCCATAAGCATTTCAATTGAACTTCTGTAATTTGTCACAAGAGTCGGTCAAAGTCAAAATCCTCGCTACTCATGCAACATAGAAATACACTCGTTTTATTTACTTCATATACACGTTCTTTCTCGTGTAATAATTCTATGTATTACCCTTATTTTTTAAATTAACCGAGTTAATCTGTTCGATCACATTTGCCTAGCAACCATTGTTTCAGCGCGCCTTCCCGCATTTCGTCGTATGTGACGTCATAAAACACTTGTTCTTCGTGATGTCACTGTAGTGCGAGAAGTGGGTCGTTTCCTGGCTATTTTTACGCCATTCAAATTGAATAGAATGAGTAACTAAGGAAGTATTCCACTCGAAAGGGTGCCATGTGATTTTTACGAACCCTCGTACTCGCTCGGGCAATGCAAAAATCACACTCGTTTCGGAAAAGTCTTCCTCGGGTAATAATTTATATTCATTGATTGTGATATTGACGTGCGTTTGTGATATACATATACAGTAGCTCATGGTTGAACTAGTACTCATAAAATAAATCCTCAAGGATATTATGATGACGTGATAAACAGAATATAAGAATATAACACATATCATTCGTCAGTGTAGTACTAATTTATTGACACCAAATACTGATAAATCGATGAACAAGGTAACAATGAACAATAAACAATACGTAATATACTTATAAAGCGTGCTGAGTTATGATACGACTTACGCCAAAGTGTATACTTTTTGTAACAATGTTTTGGAAAGCAAGCATGCTATAAGTATAAACTAGAAACATCATGTACATATAAGTTAGGGATACCTGATGTTTTATGATTTATATGTCATTAGTATTGCCAAGTAATAAATAAATACATTATTATTCAAAATTTCACAATTTCAAAATGTCCCGAACTAATGTTGTCCAGTATACTGTTGTGACAATCTACTTCCACCACCAGGAACGAAGTGAAGTAATACAGAACCGGAAATCAGAAAACTTTGCATATTAGCATAACCAAACTGAAAAAATATAATGACGATATCTACCAATCAAAAGATTTTCCTAATTGCAAGTGCAAGTTTGAAAGAAACGCTAACATTTTCTTAGAAATAAAATGGATGGATGAAATACATCTTTCAGTTTTTAATAAGACATAACATTCACTTCAAGGCAGTGATTACTCTGTTCGATGTTTCTGTAAGGCCTTAAAAAATTGTTTCTGTTTTCCGCCCGCGTCAGTTTCAAACCCACGCTTCAGGTCTTTTTTCTAGGTTTTAACAAAAGAAAGGGGCAGATAACTCTAATCCTTTAGCCTAAAAAACATTGGACATTAAAAATGTCACTCGTTTTTGTTGAGATGTAGTGTAAGGATGGGATTATTGGCCATTTTGAATAGGTACACATATTAAACAGGGTTTGTGCTTTATTTATATAAATAATTGTGTTCATTTTGTTTTTTAACTGGTGAGAAATTTGTATTAAATGGAATTTATCTCTTCATTAAAAAAAATATGTCGTGAATAAAAAAAATAATCGCGTTATCATTTTGGTCAGCCTTTTTATTTTTAAGGCCTAAGTTCTCCAGCGTTCAGATCCCACCAGGGGTCGATACCTGCGTCTGTAGCAGAGAACTGGTCTACATTCAGTTTGGAATCCTACATCGGTATCCACATCAGTGCCACCCATGGTTCACAGGTATCCACACAATAAATGTCACATAAGCATACATAAATATATGTATATTATGTAAATTGTATACACGTAACACAGTGAGTGCTAATGTTGTCAAACGTTATTATTCATGTTGTATATAAGTAAGGCTTATCTTAAAGGTCACATGGGAATTGCAGGCTTCATTTGCATTTAACTGCTGTAATATGGATTGTTGAAAGTTAACCTCGACTCAGATTACAATGGCCAAGTTATGTTCACTCAGTAGGCCAGTAGATAATACAGATGCAGATACAGATGCGTTAAAGAGAATTCACAGTTACGTTGTATTTACACGAAACACAATAATGTCAAAAAGACATGAAAAGGAGAATAAAATCAAAGTGAATGTGAATATGCTTTGAAGATAACAAACAGTCAAACGAGAATGTCTTGAAGAACGTGATTACGTATATGCTAGTCTGGAAACAAATAAAAAAATAAATATATATATATATATATATATATATATATATATATATATATATATATATATATATATATATATATATATATATATATATATATATATATATATATCTCTGTGAATAATAACGTCAAAGTGCTTTAAACCGAAAAATATATGTACAGTGTCATTAATTCAAATACAATGAAATAATGAAATTCAATATATAAAAAAATTCAAAAGCCACATGTGTATATAGTATTCATAAAATAATGAGATAACAGGCAGAAATAAACTCACATGTGTATACAAAGAAGAAATATATTATCTTTTGATAAAACACAGAAAAGTTTATGAACAAAACTATTTGAAATGGAAGAAACCAACTAACAATTTCTCAACTAAAATATCCTATTAGGAAGACAGTCAACAGTGCTAGTGCCACTGCAAGCGTATTTAATGTTGATTTAGTGTTTGGGTTTTCATCTAGACTTGTGAATTTCTTCATCAGTTCGGCTTCCTCTTCTTTGGAGACTGTCTTCTGCTTCTCCACAGTTATACCGCACAGCCAGCGGCCAATCTTCACCGCCATTGATGCTTCTGGAAGTATAGGGCATTGCTACCGATTTATTTCAATGGGTGAACAGATTATCCAAAAGCATTTATTTTCAACCACCACAAAATTGGGATATAGGTTTGTGTTTGGTAGAGAGAGATAGTTAATGGAGTTCGAAAATAAGATCGAAACATGCTTTTGTTCTTTATAGAGTGAGGTCTGATATATTCCTTCAATGCACGTAGTCTGTGAACTTACAAGGGGAGAGCGGGGATGGTTCGGACGATTTTCAGACAAATCTTCCCGGACTATTAAATACTAAAATATGAAAGTCATGATACATGCCTCAATAAAGCTTAATATCTTATCAATGTGTAAGCCTTGAATGAGAGTGCTATCTCTTGTTGAAAACAATCTTAACCAATCATACGTCGACAACTCGTTTATCGTAACAATGTTTATGAAGATGTCCAAAAAATTACGTGTCTGTCATATACATGTATGCGTTTTTGACCTGTATTTGACCAAACATGTGTTTAAAGTCTATTCGCTTCTAACTACAAATATCGTCGCCTGAGAAACGGAAGGTTCTATGTCCACTTTTCGTGAAAATTGAGGTTTTCCTTTTTTTGTTAATTATAAGTCTTTCTGCACGATTAGATATCAATTTTAAGTCCATATCTTTAACCGTAAGCACTTTTTAAATACAATTATATGGTTCTATGTCCAAAAACTAAAATGTTACTCAGAACCAGAAGGTTCTATGTCCACATCCAATCACAGCACTGAACAAAATCATGTGACCCTATAGTTCCAAGTCACATGAATATATAGATGATATGTTTACCAAATACAAGTGTAATACAGTAACAGAAACTAACCTAAACATTTGTATAACATTTATATTTACAAATTCGTTTCTTTCATGGAATTAAAGTATTTATTAGGCATAAACTAGCATTTTAAAAAAATAAATGGAGATAGAACACTGTGATTCCAAAACGTTTAAAGGTACATCCATTGTGTTTCATAAAATTTTATTTGGCTTTAATACGTTCCAACACACCATATGTGCTGTTTACAACACAAGCAAATTCACTCAGCTTGCATATTCATCCCCAATCGCGAAAAATATCATAATTACTAGTTTCCAATTAAAATCGAATAACATCATTATGCATGTGCAGAAACCGAAAGTGCACGTCCTATTTACATGCACAGTAGTTATATGACCTATTGAACATTATCAAGTCTAATTTGTTATTGTGTCTGGTTTAAATAAGATTCCAAAATTACGTTTGACTCATTGGCGCGCGCCACACGCGGTGCATTGTCCGGTTTTCGATCAGAAATCGATACTTTTACCTTCATATCGTCAATATACTAAGTCGAGTATCATCAAAATGTTAGTTTTCGGTAACAGTTGGTACTTCTCGATAAAATGAGACCATTTATAACGTTTGGCATATTTGACCCCCAACAACACAATGGATGTACCTTTAAGGTTACTATTTCAGGCTAATACAAACTAATATTCCAATATCAAATTCAGGCGCGTAGCAAGTCGATTCATTTGTGTAACCCGATAGCTTTTAAGACTTTAATTGTAGGTTGTATTGTAAGTGGCACCGCAAGCTGATGGGGATCCCATAATTTTCATACTTTTCTTCTCTTTCTTACACAATTAAAAATTTTCAAAATATGCAATATTTGTTTCTTTTTTTTATCTAAATTTAAAGTAGGAATCATGAAGACAGTATCAAGGAAACAAAAGGTTCTTCCATGTTGATTAACATTGTTTTTAAAAAAAAGGTTGTGCGTATGAAGAAAGTTTCGCATTTTTTTTAGGAATTCTTGGTGGTAAAAGAGGTTTGTAAATTCAAATCCCACAACAGTGACCCAAACATTTACAGAACTTAGAATACATAGAATTTAATAAATTAATGAAAGAAAAAAGGTAGGTCACCATTCTATTTTTAATAATATGGGCCATGGGCTCTGTAGCTCATCAGGATTTGTATTGTTTGATGTTGAAGACTGACATTTTTCTCCCGATAAAGCACAATCACTTGACATGACCTTGTAATGTCCATGGTCACCAACATTTTCCAGTGTAAGTGCATAACTTATACACAATTTAGACTGACCCCTATGCGGAGTCACAGGGTCACGAAATCTACAATTTGGAATCCCAATTGGCCAAGGAGTCTGCACATTTCAGCTCTCTTTGGTTATTGCTTCCGGAGAAGAAGTCGAAAAAGTGAAAAGTTTACAGACGGACGGACGCCATGCCATGTGGGCCATTCAGGCCTGATGAGCTAAAAACTAAGATATTGTCACATTTTTTACCAAAGGGAGAAAACTCCAAAGCTTGACAGAGTACTACTAAATAGCATTTTTCACTTTAAATAAATTGTACCAAAAAATTGTTTCATCATAAAATAAAGTGTATTTTGATTAGTCATAATAAAATGATTTAATGATCCTATTCCTATAGGTGTATTAAAAATTCCAAAATAATGTATGACACTGTTACTGAAAATGGACACAAAAGCTACAAGGTTATGCACTTCTCAATCTGACATCTGAGAATGTACAGAAGCAAGATGTGTTGAACTCCTTTAAACAGTACACAATAAGTACATCATTTTATCAAGTGTCATGGGCATGACTAGCAGTGATGGTTATATCTGAATGTGATAGTAATGCCAAACTTAAGTCATTACCATAAAATTTTACCGTGACATAAGATTGGTTGATATTGACAATTTTGTGATGGAAATTACTGTGATGGTAATGATGATTTTTACTGCAAAGGAAACAATAACTGTTTTTAGACTTTTCAGACATACTATATTTGAACATGGGGAACATTTGTATTGCGCTGATCACTTCTTAATTTATGTAATGGTAAAGTATCTGTATCAATTAATGATGATGAAATACATTTGAATATTCAACCAAACAATTCGAATTGTTCTCACTGTTGGAGAAAAAGGTTCTTATTAAAATTTAGAATTTTTACCGTGTCATGTTTGTTATTTTCATTATTCAAATGAATATTACATATTTCTATGATATTCCATTGAACAAATGATTAGCAACCATTAAGACAAAGTATTACATGAATAATTTTAAATAATTTGGTATGATAATGTTATTTAGCATAAAATTGGACATAGAACCTTATGGTTCCAAATCAAAATTTGCATATTTTGGTGTGCACTCACTTTTCTAACAAACACAGCTCAATAACAATTAAGGATAAAAACCATGCAAGAGGACTTTCTTGTAATAAAGTTGATTTCTATGAATGATTCGTTGACCACTGTTCAGTATCACATATAAAACAAGAAAGCTTGGGTACCAAACTTTCAAACAGCGATAACTCAAAACTTGGAAAAGTGGAGATAGAACCTTCTGTTTCTAGGGCGACGATATGTCATCAAAGTAACGTTTAGGAAACTGCAATATAGACCATTCCTCATTGGACTTGTGAAAATAAGCAACCAGTTTTCAATGAATAGGCATTAACGGTGTAATACCGAAGCAGAAAGTAAATATGCATTGAACAAAGCATGTGAAGTTTTAATGTAGAAGTAAATTCCGAAATATTGTATCAACAACCGGTCAACCTGTCAAATAATTTCGAGTTGAAAATATTTCTATTAATTTCATTTCAAGATGTTATATTGTCCGTACTATTAATATCAATAGAATTTTTTAACTCTTCAAATACGACATCAGAAGCGTGAAAAACTCGGGACAAGGTGTACATGTCGGTGTGCAGTGAGATGAAACACCCAATCAAAGATCGCGTGTCAAAAGGGGAAATTCCCTGCTTAGACATTGACGAGCTCGCTCGGCAGAAGCCCAGTTTGATTCACGTGACCGGTATACCCATACAATCAATTACGTAACGGGCTCGTTAGCGGTGGTCCATTTGGGATGACACTCGTGAGACTTGTCCCCCTTTAAGGCTTTTGATAAATATCTATGTCTGTAAAAGTTTTAAAAAATCGCACAAATAATAAGGGACAAATATAAATTGACAACCAGACAAGAGAGATTATACGAGAATGAAACCGTCCACACATGAGTTGTGCTTATCACTGCAAGGCAAAATTCTATTCCTCAAAAAACGATGCCTTTTCTGGCTGTGAGCGCTTACGTTCTAATAGTCAAAAGTTACATGGGATTTGGTAAAAAATATATTCGTTTTAGCTGATCAAACTTCCCGCTTGCCCAACTTTTCGCGAATATGGCATGGTTGTTGACGTGGCGCGAGTTTCCTCAACCAATGAAAACATCTGTTACATTTTCGGCTTTGGAGTTAGCGGGTGTGTCCGAACCACCCAGCTGTCCGAACCATCCCCGCTCTCCCCTACTATGACAAAGGAGTATATTTAAGTAGGTCCTGTCTTAATTACGTGTGCATTACATTTTAGGGGATAACAAGTTTAGTTCATAAAAATGTAAAGAAATAAAGAAATAATAACTTGGTTAATTCAAGATCTAAAGTTCAAAGGACAGTGGTGAAGGAGAGAAGGCTGCAAACAACGGTAACCTTGACTTGTCTCCAGCGTTTCATCAGCTTCGTTGATCTTGACCGAGAGGTCGTCACCTTTTGTAATGTCGTTATCCCCCTCTATGTTGTTGCACTTTGAGTAGGTAACACACTCGTCTTCGTCGTTCCTCGACCACCACGTTGATCTTCCAAGCTGCAATATGCAGTGTTTATGATTTCAATACTACATGTTTAGGAGAGGGTTATAATGTTAATCTAAGATTTGGTATTTCTAATAGCATCACGTGTAGCGACATTGACATGTTCTAGTTTGTTGCATATTAAACAAATCTACCTAAGCTTGGACTCGAGGGTTTCAGCCAACAAATCTTCTAAACGTGAATTGAACATGGCTTCAAAAGCTCGTTAAGTAAAAGTGTCAGGTTCTGATAAAAATAACAAAATATATACACTCAGTATTATATTACGGTACCTGTTCAGGTGTTCGTGGTTTCGTACACAGACTAATGACGGCCATAAAGACAGCTGAGATGACGGCAAGGATCATGGCGAAGTAGAGGAAATGGACTCGCTTGAGGACTTCCGGTCGGGTGTCCACCTCTCCACTGCCACAGAACGGGGCCTGGTAGACGAAGTCGAGACACAGACGGATGAATCCCACACAGAGCCCTCCTATCAGCCCCCAGAACGCTCCCTGTAAGTGACGAGTTTGTCGTTATTTCATTATATAATCACGATAAAATCATTTTGGCTGAATACTTTTGGCCTTCCTCTACTCTCTAAACTGCCTTGGACGAACGGATCGGTCATAAGACAGTTAAAGTGTTTTGTTTGACAGGATTGTGTTTATTTGCCTGTAAGCACATCAGTGATTTGAGATGTTGAAAATCATGTCCTTTAACAGGATTCTTTGCCGATATAGGATTGTAGAAATTGTTTTGTCGCGGTCTATGAATGGCCAAATATAATGAAAGCGGATGAACACTTCATTTTTCTGGTCTACATTTATCGTTTTGATTTGACACGTAACATTTGATCAGAACAAAACAGATCTAAAAATAGATTTCATTGAAAATTTAAACAGAACTTAATCTCTTTCCTCTTTCATAATGCCCTTAAATATTCTAGCTCAGGGGCGTTGACAGATTGTTTTACTTGTTCAGTTGTCCGCTTCCACAACATAGCCATCAGAAAAAGAACCGTCCATGGTGGAGCAGTGTAGGCCGTTATTGCTTGAAGATAGCCCCAGAGTTGTCCCCCTTGTGCCTGTTGAATGACGGGAAGCCACACTATACCAATACCAGTACAAACTAGCACCGCAATTCTCCCGACTATCATCAGCTCATTACTGGACGGGTTCTTCCTGATGTAAGGCCACACGTCCATGGTGAACATGCTGCTGGCGCTGTTGAAGATGGAGGTGAGGGAACTCATCAGAGCTGCCAGGAGGGCAGCCAGCATCAACCCGCGAACACCTGCAGGAACAAGTATCTTCAAACCAGCTCGTTCCACAACATCAAGACGTAACAGGTTATAAAAATACGCTTGTGATCTATGGTCAAACAATGAAAGTATGTCAACTGCTGAATAACTTTTCCTCTCACTGTTCCACGCATCAACCCTGGGAGCCCTGCAGGATCAATGTATCTCCTAACAAACTCGCGACACAGTATCAAGACGTTGCTGAACTGAACTGAAAAAACTCAGACTGCAAACAGCAGCATAAGAGGTACATAGAACCAAAAAAATAGAGTTTTCTTAAAGTTCCTAGCTTATTAGAATTAAATAAAATATTCATTTTGTACATATTTGTACATTAATGTATGTGTACACAGTGACAGTTATGAACTATGGTCAAACAATGACAGTTTGTCAACTGCTTAACGACTTTTCTTCTCACTTCTGAAAAAAAAACTGTTCTACACATAGGTAATATACCAATTCATGGAACATTCGGAATGGACCTTGACTTTGATTGTGGTAACAATGTAACCCTCTCACCATTGGGCAGAACTCTAAGCACCAGCAATGGATACGCAATGTTGCTACACCCGGCCTCGTTCTTGCAGGCAGCGTAGCAATCTTCAGGAGATGAACAAGCCACTTCCTCTGAAATGATAGATTTGAGTGGCATTACGGATCAGATATTACGCCTATGACAACCATGCTGTCAATTTAACTGAAGAGTTATACTTGACAATTTCGGAGAATCTGTTATACCTGTATAAATCTAAAGCACGCAAACAGAAAAGACCTTCATGTAACTTGTCAATAAATGTACATTAAACAAACGCTAATTATTTATGTTATATGCTTACTATAACTATACATAGCAAAACAAGTGTTGCACCCCCATCCCCCCCCCCCCCCCCCCCCCCCCCCCCCCCCCCCCCCCTCCCTACATTCATATCGAAAATGTGATGCTGTGGCAATTTTAGGATATATGTATTGAATTAAACACTAAAGACATAAAGATAGGACACTGAATGACTAATGTCTTCGAAGAAACATATTCATGTTGACATTTAAAGAAATAACGACTGAATTTGCAATGGTACTGTTTTTTTACCCACATAACTATTGTTCCAGTGCCGAAACTATGCGATAAACATTAGGTATCAGAGGACGAAAACAAACATGTTGTTACCAACTTGACTTTCACGCATCACAACATCTTTTTTCAAGCATAATATGGAAGGAACTGGTTCTTAAAATTCCATCCCCTTTTTCAAAATTGAGATCTTTAAGAGTTCGAGTCGTAATCAAACACATCTCTGTGATTTAGTGGTGTCAATACAGTAATACAGACCCAATATCGTCAGTAAGCAACTTTGTTCAAATTTGTCTTTTTCCAAACAATCTGACTTTGAAGGTTCATACTGCTTTAACGAGTGACGTTTGATTAAAAGTAATTAAGGTACTAAAGGTTCATCAGTTGACCTGAAAGAATGGAACTGCTTACATAAGAACAACCAATGCTGACTTTAAATTTTACAATACTTGTTCCACCAATATAGCAGAATTTGATGAATGCAAATATCACAAAGTTGTGAAACATTATCTGAATGAAATTTGAACTGGTAGATAATGCTTCTGTCATATCACAAAGTTGATTGTCCTGAAACATTGTCAACTTTCTTATCAGACAACTTTTACTGGTGAAAAAACTTGGGGGTGCAACACTATTTTTGCTATGTATATTTAGTATCCTGAATGCCAGTCATTTATTCATTTTACACAGTACATTACTTCAAGGTAGATTTATGATATTTTAATATGATTCTTGTGAATAAGAACTGTTGCTATAAGGGTGCTGCTCTAAGAACACCGTAAAAGGAGGAATATCATGAACAAGACGCAGAAAGTCGATGATTAGTATTTCTAGGGTTATTCCAAGAAAAAATGCAATCTCCAAAAACAATAAGCGACATCAAGCCGACCTAGGTTTATAATTGACATAATGTTGTGAGTTTACCTGGGTAGAGTATGCGGCTGATCATACCGGGTATGATCCAGAGGAAGAAGGGCAGGATCTTGAGAGCTGCAGCGAGGAGCGTCCCTGCCTTAGCGTGACTCATGTCCTTAGCGGACAGCGTGCGCTGCACCATCAACTACAGAGAATTGTAGATTTAAGCAACGATGTACTTATTATAAAATGACGACCATCGGACTTCATTTTTTGAGAATTCAACACTTACCAATCCTATACCCAAGCTTATCGTCTGCATATTAATATAAATGTTACTGTTGTCAAATGTGGGATTAATTTACCTTAAATGACAAATTGTAAGTACTACAGAGATAAGTATATTTTTAAATGACTTGCTAAACGAGTTATCATATGGGGTGTGCATGTACATATTGGGTTATATATAATCAGTAATTGATTTTATACACACCCATTTCACTTTTACTTCATTTCACTTTTTCAAATTTCCCATTTATAATGATAGTTTATGTTATTTACTTTAGAGGGTAAACATCATATTAGTGTACATACACCTATTTCACTTAAACTCGTAAACCTCTTTTCTTGAACAAGCGTAAGCTTACCTGGTCAGCACACCACACCCACATGCCGATGAGAGTCAGACCAAACAGTGCCCCTGGCCACGGAATATCCCCGTCTATGGGGTCCCGCCATATGTGCATGGAAGCCTTGGGTGGGAGGCCGCAACTGTGGTTCATGGGTTCTGCCAAGGTTCTGTTAGATACCGCGTTCAGAAATCCGTCGCCGAGATTGTCCATGTTTCCGATTTCTTGAAATCCTGTTTGTGGAAGAACGTTTTCAAAAGATGTAAAAAAAAGTGTCTTAAATATTGACAATTAGAATGACTTGGTGCACGTGAACTGTCATATAATCAAATGAATATTGACCATACATTTGTTTCACTATCGTACATGTAGCTATGGTCATTTTTCATTTGGTCTAAAAAGAAATCATGTGACACACAACTGTATCTATTTATTATTAGCTTATTAATGATGATATAAATAATTTTAATATAAACTATTGTAGCCAAAATGTAGCTGATTAATATCTTACCTCTGACTGTGAGTATACACGCTCCAATCAACAAGATGACGGTCTGTAGAGTGTCGGTGTACATCACAGCCACAAGACCTCCTGTACAGTACAGGTGATGATATGGTATGGTTTTCATTGGTAGGACTTCAACACTTAAAATGTTTATAGAGAGCACAACAAAGGCATACTGACCATGTATTAAGTTTTTTTTAATGATATGTCCCATATTCACGTGATTACATTTTGATGTTGATGGATATAAGTCAAAGACACACTGAGACCAGCCATTAAATAATAAATATCCAATAGACACAAAATACACAGACGTATTATGTCCCATCGCGATGCAGAACAATTAGAAAGCATTACAAAGGTTCAATACACTGTGAGTGGAGTGTGGGGTATACGTACCAATAACAGTGTACAGAGCAGTCACTACAAGGATACCAATGATGCAGTAATACAGGTTCCACCCTAACAACAGCTGCATGAATAACGCTCCACAATATATCTCCACCTGAAGTAAAAATAGATGTATTAACATTTTAGAACTGGGTGGCAATAACCAGATAAAGTGGGATAATATAATGTGCATTGTAAATTATTAACATTTGCTTAGTTCTAAATGGACACATTAACTTTGAAATGAATTCAAACGTTAACTTTGTACAATATAAGCACACAGTGGAGTTTTTCCCTTCATGGTGAATGAGAATATTAGGTCTTCATCGTAATGTGATATCATGTATTTCACGTTTTAGTATTGTTGGTCGTCTTTTTGATGATGTGTAAGCATTCCATCTTTAGGGAATTGTGCCAAATATACTGTAAAAAGGAAAACTTGATCTCATTCAAGCTTGATATCATATGGGTTAACGTTTTGGATGATAAAAAATTTATTTCAGTTTGGCAACTCAAACAGTTCTAAAAGTTGTATTCTTATTTCAAATGATAAAAGTTCTTACAGATATCTTGGTGAGTATGTACAGGAACAAGGCCAGGATGGAGAGGGAAATCCTCAGTCTTCTGCCTCCGAATCGTTTCTTCAGATACTCGGGCACTGTGAAGGCCTTGTTAGAAACAAAGTAGTCACTTAATTCGCTGCATACTACCATACTAGATTATACAAAGTAACTAATGGTTGAATGAGTACCTGCGACAACTATTGCTCCACCATTTAAGAATTACTCGACACAAGTAAATATTGTCCTCGGTCCCTTAGAGGTAACCAAACTTACCCACCCTTTAGTTGTGTTTCTAACATAAGCCGATAGCACTTAATGATGTCAATATATGGCATTTTAACACAAATCTTCAAACTCTCCCATTTATATATAACTGCATGCACGCGACATAGATATGGACAATGTCGCACAAAGCAACATATATAAAAGACCAAAGTGTGTCATTAAATGAAAGACGTTGTCTGTTGTAATATGAAGGATAGTTGTTTGCCTGACCAGTAGCATTTTGATTTACATTATAATATACAGAGTGCTGTAGTAGTGATGTAGTAGTGACTGAACTGATTACGTGTTTTCCAATCTCAGGGTTGATAAAGCGCAAATCAGTAAGCTCCAAGTAACCTAGGATGATGGTCAGAGTGAAATTAAAAAATTCTCAGGAATCGGATATCTTCGTTGACGATTTTCTAAATATTTTACTGCTATCAACGTTAAGATCCACAATGTACATTGTAGGTAGGTGCATTTCGCAAATGTGTATTTACCACGGTAATATAGAGCTAGAACTGTATGGAATCAATAGCCTGTTCAACTGTTGAGTTATTATTCACTGCTAAATATAATCTCCTGAACAACACGTATTTTGACTCTTGTATAGACTCTTGTATAGATTATTGTATAGATTCCTGTATAGATTCTTGTATAGACTCTTGTATAGACTCATGGATAGATTATTTTATAGATATTTGTATAGACTCGTGTATAGATGCTTGAATAGATTCTTGTATAGACTCTTGTATAGATTCTTGTACATATGTTTGTAAAGACTATTGTATAGATTCTTGTATAGATTTTTGTATAGATTCTTGTATAGATTTTTGTATAGATTCTTGTATAGATTAGATTATTGTATAGATTCGTGTTTAGACTCTTGTACAGATTATTGTATAAATCATTGTATAGACTCTTGTATAGATGCTTGTATAGAATATTGTATAGTCTCTTGTATAGATTCTTGTGTAGACTCTTGTATAGATTCGTGTATAACTTATTGTATAGATTCTTGTAAATATTCTTGTATAAATTTGTGTATATATTCTTCAATTTCCTGTTCCCTGGGACTCCATGTCGAAATTTAATATGCAAACTTCATTGTTGCTTATATATTGATAAATGAGATCATAATATTTCTAAAGATAAAGTGTGAGCATATTTAATCAAGTTCATTATACATAAAGCATAGTATTTCCACATCTGCCACTCAAAGTTTATCTGTATCAGTAACTTACACCGCTGGATACATATACAGGCAAAAAGAACCATCCTAATGAAATGAGTAACAGCGTCGCCTGAAATAGAAAAAAATCGCATTATGGAGAAATACAGTCATCATATATGCGTTAATGATAAAAATATACTTGGAACTATAATTACATCTAGCACTAATTACTGTCCAGTTGCACATGCTAAATTGGTACATGTAACACGGGTCTAATAATCGAAAAGTATATCAAAATGGTGTAGATAGAGCATGTTTACAAATACTTATCATTATTTATCAAGTATACATCAATAAGCGCAGTGAAACGTATTTCGACGTCGGTAGCAGATATATCATGACGACTGTATGGTATATTGATTCTAACATGTTTTGTTTTATGAATATAATGATACTTAATTATAATAAGATAGAGGTTGTCATGCTGAGTGCGTATAGAGATGTATATACTTCAAGGCCCATTTAACACTCTTTGAATCCAGTTGTTTTTCCGGGAGAACTTCCCTACGAAAGGAACCAGGGCCTTACAATTCTTATTGAGAAGGCCTTATACTGGATAATACCCCGCTGAGAGGGTCTTGAACAGAATACTAACGTTCCAAGAGGGTATTATCCAGTTTTAGGCCCCCCAAGTACAATTCTTTGAACCCAAAAAAGTCCTAGTTAGTAACATAATCAATCCACAAAAGTTTAAAATTTTCATAGCAGACACCCGCAATTCGATTCGAACCCGCAACCCTTCGCTTCTAGCCCAAGGCTCTACCACTAGACCACGAAAGATTTGTGACTGAGAAGGGTTGATTGTTGGTCAATATCCTGCTGTCAGAAAACTTCCATGATATTTTATGTACGCTTTATATTACTTGGACCACCTGCAGTAAAACATTAACTGCATTTAGTTTGTTTGTTTGTGTCTGTTTTAGGTATATAAAATAGATAACATCCTAATCCTCAGCTGACGCGTCCCCGGGTCTTGCCGAGGGCAAAGGCTTCTCTTTGCTAGAACGCCCTCGTATTCAGGTGTTATCCATTATATCACCAGCATTTGGAATCAACATTTATTATACTAGGCTCACCTTTTTCAGATGGGCATGATATTCGGTTTTAAGTACAATGTCATTTTCAATTTGTATTCATACTGCTACCAACAGCTTTTAAATAACACCATCATGTTTAAAGTTGGTCTTATCCTCGTATTAATTTTGACTCGCATGATAAATTGTTCAACTGCATATTTATACTCGTAAGCCTTTAATGGGTTCCTGATTTAGGTCATCAGCTAACATCGTCCGTACGTCAGATAAACATGTCAATCATTCATATTGTTTCAAAATTAATCTACTGCACATATACATAATATTTATCATGGCGTCATTATTAGCTGACATATTTTAAAATCAAAACAATCTGTCAAGAAGACATATTAAACTCTTAAACTCTCACACACTTGATAAACATCCTTTATGAAGCAAATGGTCGTTAATTTCCGACAACATATCGAATGTACACGCCTTCTAGTTTTGAAATATCAATATGAGCCAGAGAAGGCGCTGCATTCATGCCGTAAACAAATCAAGTGGTATACAGCAGTACGACTTAACAAGGTGAGGTGACGTGATTTGGGGTTTAAGTATTAAGTATTTCACTTTTATTACGGCTGTTATCATTGCAGCAAGAAAGCCATGCGGTTATGCATTTGCGGTTAAAACTGCGAGCATCGACTGGAACTAGTGAACTAGGGATGGCCCAACGCTTAAATTCAGTGTAGCATTGCCCCAAAACCTTACTGCGTGTAGAACAGTTCTTTAATGCAGACAAATTTGCCATTTGATCCGATCGCGAAAACGAACGCCCTAACCATTGCGCTTTCCCCACGCCCTAAATATGCAATGTGCACATGATCTGGAGTTATATGCTAGAGACTTATCCTGAGCTAATTACGTACATGCCATTCGTACAGCACCACCGAATAGCCTGCTGCCGCTCCTGCTCCTGCCAGTCCTATGAACATGGGCGCTCCTACATTGCTGGCGAACAGGGAGGCTCCCACCTGTACAGTAATTGAGTTCTGAGTTATCATTAACCATTTGGTGGTACAAAACCATAATTGAAGAGGTGAGGATAACACCAGGGTTATCTGCCATTTCCAAATTTGATAGTAGATGAAGTTGTTTTTCAAATATTTGAACATTTTTTCTTTCGCATTTCCATATCTTCACAAAGTATTATTAGCTTTCTTTTAAATAACATCCTGGCCTAAAGAAAAAAAAAGAAAACAAATTGAATGAAATTTAATTTATTACAAAATTTGAAAATGGCAGATAACCCCGGTGTTGTCCTAACCCCTTCAATTATAAAATAGACATTTATGCAAATTAATTTCTTACAAATACAAATTCAAGTTCGTTGACGGAGAACCTTAAACACAAACTCACGTAAACACAAAAGCATACGCACGTCCGTTGTTTATGAAAGCATTTTAGATTACTATTATAGACTTTATGACTGATCAAAAATCATGAACATGTGCTTGGTCTCAAGATCTACACGTTGTGTTTACCCATTTTGGTAACAACAAGCTCCACCCTAAATAAGAACTGTTGATTAACGTTCGTATAAGTTATAAGTAACTTATATAGTGTGCTGCTGCTCATGGGGCGTTTAGAAAATACCCAGGACAAAAAGTGGTGGAATCCACTTGCCGGATCCTCTAAAAAGTTGACGGACCCTGAAGAGTCTGGAAGGATCGGGCAAGCGGATTCCACCATATTTTATCCTTTGATATACAGTTAACACATTAGAACGTTCGTACATACGAACATTAATCCACAGGAAGTCATTATTTCAGACTACATTAACCATTATGTTATTGCGAAAATATATACTCTTCCAGAAAAGAAACTTGACACTGACTTTTAAACCGCAGCATAAAGTTATCGGATGCAATCCGAACATGGAAATCAAAACTAAAACACAGTTTGAAGAAATCTGTACTGCAAACTTTACTCAAAACAAACATGTTGATGTGATACACAAGTGATTTAACGTCTCGGGAGGTGCAAACATGCCAGTAACGGTTATGACCACCGTTTGCATTGATTACTGTTTGGCGACGACGACCAATGGATGCAATCAAGTTGTTAATCACAGCCTGTGGAATATTCTGACATTCGTGCTGAAGTGCCAAGATAAGTTCCGGAAGTGTTTTGGATGGTGGATTCCTTCTGCGCGCACGTCGGTCCAGTTCGTCCCAGAGATATTCAATTGGTGACAAATCTGGTGACCTGGCTGACCATGGCAATGTCCGTACGTTGTTTCGCTGTAGAAAGTCCTGACAAACACGTGCAACATGCGGTCGAGCGTTGTCCTGTTGAAAGAGTCTACCATGGACGTTGATGTGAGGCACAAGATAAGACTGCAAGATCAAGCCCCTTTACTGAACTCTCGTGGGGGTACCTACCACATATGCACTAGGGATGTCCTACCACCGTGATGAATTCCAGATCACACCATGACATTCCCACCTCCAAATGGGACCACCTCCTGAACACAGTTGGAAACATAACGTTCTCCCTGACGTCTGTATACACGTGTGCGTCCATCACTACCTCTAAGCAGAAAACGAGACTCATCAGTGAAAAGAACGGTTCTCCACCGTGCACGTGCCTCTGCCACCTCAGCCTCTGTTGACACCCCTGCAGACGTTCCGCTAGATGGGGTTCCGGAAAAACAGGACGTCGAAAACATTGACGTGGAAAAAGTCCAGCCTCTCTCAGCCGGTTGTGTACGGTTTGGTCGGATATTCGACGAAGGCCAGGTATCTGGGTTCTTGTTGACTTTGCTGTTCTGGTGCGCTCTCGAAGATGAAGAAGTCTGATGTACCGATCTTGGGCCCGTCACCCTGGGTCTGCCTGACCTTGGCCTGTCATCTACGGTGTTTGTGATGTGGAATCGGGTCCATAATGATGAGATTGTCTGGGTGGACACGCCCAAGTGAGTTGCCACATCATTCTGTGTCGCTCCTGTTTGCAGCATGCCAATGGCGTTGTTGCGTTGTGCTCTGTTCAGTCTGGGCATTCTTCAGGTTGCTGTACTGATGATGTGTGTTCTGTAGAAGAGCCCGCTGATATGGCTTTTTATACCCCTAAAGGAGACGTGTCAATAGACAAGATCGCTAGATTAGGATAATTACTCTGCGAGACACTTTGGTGTACGAGTTTCAGATCGAACTGTGAGAACTCGACTGAAAGCTGCAGGTCTGAAATCACGTCGTCCATTTGTTGGTGTAAAGATGTCAAAACAAACGTCTGCGAATAGTCTGGGCTAGAGCCTTGACTTCGCAGACGGGTTTGCATGTGGAGAAGACGTAACGCGTGTACCGTCAAACAGCATGATCGTTATGGAGGTTGTGGTATGGGGCGCGATAATGTACGATAGTAGAGCTTAACGATTACGTGTTGCATGCAGGCTTAAAGAGCCATCACGGATGTTGATGAAAATATCAAAATTTCTCCAAAAATCTATCTCCGTGAAATAAATACACTTAATTTTTCCCTAATTTTTCCAACTTAAAATAAGCCGAGAAATTACATTGATTAGTAAAGGTGTTTTCCAGTCTAAATATAGATCCAGTCTATTATTTTCAAGCGCAAAGCATTATGGTCTAGCTCACACACAGTAAACAAAGACACGAAAGAATAACAAAAAATATGAGCAATGAAAGAAATCGAAATATATAATTTTTTGATGGTTATTTATTTACCATTTCATTTAAGTAAGTATTTGCTACAGATATTGGAATAATTGTTTTACCCAATTGCTTGAATTTTATAATTAATGAGAGTAAAAATTTGTCATAATTTGCTGGTCTGAATAAAAAGAACATTAAACAGGAAATAATTTGTATATTCTCAGGACATTTAGAAACATAGTTTGTAAAGCAATCGTCACATTCAGTAATGTGTGACAAGGGTACTTTGCAAGAGCGACGCGTGAAGCACGTGCAGCACATGGGTTGTTATGGCGACTTGCGCTAGAGACGAGCCTTCACGCTTCGGAAGCGCTTGCTGTTTGTGTAGTACGTATTACGCAAAAAAGGGGACTCTGTTTATATACGTCAGATACCCGTAGCGCGCGCTAGTCGAAGTGATACTTCTCTTTGAACCAAATTGCAATACATTGTCGTGATATGAAAATTATTTAACATATGCCATGTTGTAGATAAAAAAATTCTCTGGCGAATGACGTTATAAGTATATTTTCAAAAAATTTGAAACACTAACATCCGTGATGGCTCTTTAATGGTGTTCGTTAGAGGGATGAAGTTGTGCCATAAAGTCATAATATTGGTCGTAACTTTGAGTTACGGTCGAGTTTCAATACAATATCTGCAGAATAACGCTGTGAAGAGTTTGCGATGGCCATTCAACAGTCCCGACATTAATCCTGAAGAGCATCTCTGGGATATTCTGGAAGTTCGAGAACGTCAAATAGAGCCCCAGAACCCACTGGTGACGGAGAGGCGTACGACTCCTAGAGCTGTGGAAACTCATACAGCGTCTACGAGATCGTGCACTGCAGTAAACAACAAACATGGGGGACACACACGACACAGACGTTGGAACATTTCAAGCTCTACAAGTTCAAAAATTCATAAAGGATCATCAAACAATTCGAATCTAACCAAATGTTTCCTTATTCATTTCCATCAGCTGTATATTTTAGAAATGTTCATTATTTCAAAGAAAACGTAAACTTTTTACACTGAAGCGCGCTAACTGATTTTCTTTGTGAATATACAACATATTTCATGTTTAGTATTTCCAATTTGCGTTGGAAGTAGACAGAATAACATTGAAGCAAAGAACCAGAAAAACTACCATGGTAATTGTATTTGTGTTAATACGGTAATCGATACACTCCCAATAGGAAAACATATGGCTTTTGAAAAGTAATAATCATATAGAGCTTAATTGGTTATGTCAATCAAACCTGACAACCTACCATTAAAAGTTATACATTGAATATAATGTGTCCATACTAATAACAACAAATACGTACACTGTCGGCCAAAAGAAACGCCTACCAGATACCTAATCAGATTTCGTAAAAACCATAATGATCAGTTTAGCAATATTACAGCATTTTAAAGTTGCAGCATTTCTTCATAATATATTTTAATTTCAGAAGTTGTCTTGTTACAAAAGAATTGCGATTGTAGACATGAGACAAATGCATTGTTCAGTTTTCGATCAGTGCTTGGTCAGAACAACATTTGAAACAGATTTTCATACAACTACGAGCAAGAATACAGGCACCCATTCGCACCAAAGTGGTGATGACGCGACAGATGTACCTAGTGACGGTGCGCAAGTGAATTAATTTAACCGGAAATAGCGGTCTTCTTTGGGTGTGGTTTTCATGAATGTTATTGACTAGAATCACAGTTTTTCACGATTTCAATGAACTTTCATATCAATTTGTTTTCAGTATAACGTGGAGACCACCATTGATTATATTTCAGAAATTATTTTATCTTTCATTTTAAGGAAGATCAAGTAGGCGTTTCTTTTGGCCGACAGTGTATATACTTATAGTTTACCGGTATCCAGTGCATGTGTTTCCCCGCTAGGAAGTAGTCGGATGCATTATCTTTGCTTCCTTTGAGGCTGGACTGAAATATTAATGATATTTATGAATTATCCTATTTACATATACACAACAAGTTTCAAAATAAAGTTTCAATATTGATGCAGTCTAAATAAGATAGTATATACACGTGAATGGTTACAAGTAAAACAATCATGATAAAGCTCTATCTTACAAACTGTTTTGAATAACTGTATTCAGAAATTATATGAGTAAAAAAGAATTATCAGTTATGGATAAACAAATTCTTTGTTCGTTCGTCAATAATGAACTGACAAAATGTAACTGTAGGCATAAGTATAATAATGAACTGTCAAAACGTAATTTTAGGCATAAGTATAATATAGCAAAAATAACACATAAAGATCGTTCTTATTGCCTTCCAGCTTCTAAAATGTCACTCACAGAAATCTTAGTAAACTCAGTGTGTAAACTCAATATGTATATCTTTTATCAACTAAGAGCCAGTTAGTGTCATCAGTTACGTCATATGACAGGACGTTGGCAATAAGCTTGACGCGCCACCTCTTATATAATTGAACCGGCCAAGTGGCAGATATCCGGCATCAAAGAAAAGGTGTTAATGCATTAAGTGTAATTTGAGATTGTTAAATTCAGAACTAACCTCTCAACAATATAGAATAAAATTCAAAACAAATACAGCATTCAACACTAACATTTCATCGATTTCACCCAAATAAAATTATAATGTTAGAACGGAATCTGAAAGAAAATGTGCACCGAAAAAGAAAACGCCACTTTCATTTCGATTTGAAATTAATCATGGTTACTTATCATATATCACATTTTTCTTGAACATTAAACTAACTTATACAGAAAATTAGCGGGACTGACGAGTCCTGGCAGGACTAAACATGGAATAGAAATATACATATTTCAAAATAAGACGTTATATACGATAAAGATACATATTGGAGTTATACATACATGTAGGCAGCATTTGCATTGACTTTGTGTATTTTGAAATATATCTTTTTAAATGCCACATTCATATAGAAATCACCTTGTCCTAAATCGTCTTTTGCGTCTAGTTATTAATTATTGCATTCAATCGTATTTGTTGTTTATTAAAATGTAATAAGCATATACATAATCGTGCGTATACACTGCAGTAGTCTTCATGTAATTTTCACTGAGTTTGTTGATCATTCCAGTCCATTTGATCATGAAATAACTATTCTTAAATCATGTAGGAGTGGTGAATATTGTTAAAAAAATAAATTACATTACATAATATATAAAACGTTTTAACGGGAAAATAAATTTAAGCAATGTTTTATATGATACGATGTCACATACACTGTATGAATATACTTTTCCACAGATATCTAATGTGCCAATGTGAATGTTTCGAATGAGTTCGTTTTGATTATGAATTCCCGATTGGGACAAGGTCGCTTATGGGAGGGATTTACCGACTGCTGCAGTTAAGCCCAGTACCAAGTTTGCGTCACGTGACCTCGCTACCCGGCTCGCTCGGGCCTCGCCACGCTGCGGTCTAAGCACACATACCCTACCTCAATGTCCCCCCTTTAAATGATAACACATTATGCATTTTGTAAGATACTGATATTCATAAATGGTACAATTTAAAGGAATTGTAGTACGCCGTTGTTACTTAAATAAAGTGCTCTCGCGAAAAGGAAAAAAAGAGTCACCAATGGCTTGATAATACTCCTGAATAAAAAACAGTTCTTAAACAATGTACATGGTTCGGTTAAGCCATGCGATTCCATTTCCCTTCGAGCGGCAATTTTAAGGTGTTCACATCAAAGTGGCCGCTCGAAGGTAGTTCAAGTGATCTGTAGCGATACCTAAACACTCAATGTAGACTTTAAATATGGCACCATGTGTGAATAGTCAAACATATTGCTGTCTGAACTCTCAAATTCCAATGATACAAATCTACCTCGCACAATGACGAGTTCCACAAAACAGTCGCTTTATACATGTATACGGCGTGTACATGTTGTCTTTATAATGATACCTAACGTGTGAAGATACGTCGAACAGAACAAAAGTTATTAGACACGCAAGAAATAGACATGTGGAAATGTATCACCAGTTGACAGTTGGTATGAACACGGCTGACTGTGCACAGCGGGACTAATAGTTGCATATGATCAAATATTTGTTCATCAACCCCAGGGGCAACAGTAAAACCCCGGTGTTGAATCAACTGTTTTAGTACCTTTAATCATGAGTAAAATCATGATGACACCTGAATGAAATAGAACATTATGTTCACCAAAACGTGAAATACTCTCATTATTGATAACAATACATTAAAATAGGCTGTGTTTGTTGTAGGTCCATGCACATCACGTCACTTAAAAATAGAGCCATGGGCACTGTAGCTCATCAGGCTCTATATACTAATTCACATTTTAAACACATTTTAAATGCACTTTATATGGAGACCTTACCCGTCTGACCTATCTTTGAGGCCAGAGATAAAAAATCCCCTTCAAATAAAGACACACTTGAAGATTTAATTCATTACCTTTGTTTCCTTTAAACTACCTCCCTTTAAAGAGCACATAAAATCTCAAGATGAATAGCTTTTCAGATCATGACGTCTGTGACCTATATTAGGGATCGCAGGGTCACAAAATCTACAATTTAGAATCCTCATTGGCCAACGAGTCTGCACACGACTTACCTTTTGGAACTGGAGAAGAAGATGAAAATTGGTTTTCAAGGTTGTGATCCTTGTGCCCCTCTTTGGGGTCAGGGGGTCACGAAATCTACAATTTAGAAATCCCCATTAGCCAAGGAGTCTGCACACACAATTTCAGCTCCCTAGACCAAGTGGTTCTGGAGAAGAAGATGAAAATGCGAAAAGTTTACAGACGGACGGACGGATGGACGGACGGACGCCGGACACCATGCCATGCCATAAGCCCATGGAGAAGAAGATGAAAATAGGTCTTTGGGATTGTGACCCCTGTGAACCCATTTGAGGTCACGCGGTCATGAAATCTACAATTTAGTATCTCCATTAGCCAAGGAGTCTGCACACAAACTTTCAGCTCTCTAGACCTTTTGGGACTGATGAAGAAGATGAAAATAGGTTTTTGGGATTGTGACCCCTGTGACCCCATTTGAGGTCAAGGGGTCATGAAATCTACAATTGAGAATACCCATTAGCCAAGGAGTCTGCACACAAACTTTCAGCTCTCTAGACCTTTTGGAACTGGAGAAGAAGATGAAATTAGGTTTTTGGGATTGTGACCCCTGTGACCCCATTTGAGGCCAAGGGGTCATGAAATCTACAATTTAGTATCTCCATTAGCCAAGGAGTCTGCACACAAGGTTTCAGCTCTCCAGACCATATGGAACTGGAGAAGAAGATGAAAATAGGTTTTGGGGATCGTGACCCATGTGACCCCATTTGAGGTCACGGGGTCATGAAATCTACAATTTAGAATTCATATTAGCCAAGGAGTCTGCACACAGCTTTTCAGCTCCCTAGACCAAGTGGTTCTGGAGAAGAAGATGAAAATGCGAAAAGTTTACAGACGGACGGACGCCGGACACCATGCCATGCCATAAGCCCATCGGGCCTTTCATGCCAGATGAGCTAAATATATATTATATCAATATCAGGTATAAAAGGACGTAAGTACTAAATCCTGCGTACCAATGTTTTTGCCGTTTACACTCACTCACTTGTGGTAAGGCTATCGTTTTAATAATCCGTATTGCACTAAAGAAGTCTCTGGGATTAATGTTATCTGCTTAGCTGAATTCGAGAAATATATTGACTTGGCCATAGTTTGATAAATGTGTTACTTGAATGATTTTCAGTAAGATGTCATCTTGCTTATTAGTTAACATATGTATGTGCTTATTTCTAGAGATTAAATAATGAAGGAGTTGAGTAATGAATGTCAAGACGGTCGTAGGACAAAATCCCCAATGGACAAAAACCCCAAGGACATAATCCCCAAGGACAAAATCCCCAGTGGACATAATCCCCAACAGGGTAGGACAAAATCCCCAAGATGAAAAATACAACAGAGCAAGGAAGTAATAACAAGTAATTTTATTCATACAAGCAAGCAGTAACAATCCCGGTCTCACATTTTACATAGCACTTTCAAACAGTATAGTTTCAGTGAAACCTTATAGAGTCACCTATGCTTTTCAAAAAGTCTGGCAATATCAGTCTTCCATCGCGCTATGTAAGGCAGAGGTTTTTGAGTTTATCCTGGTTGTTGTCACGGCGACAATTCCGACGTTTTGCTTGTCGGATGCCTCTTGAATATCTTAGCAGAACAATCCCAACGCATGGTAGACTTGGAGGCACTCTACTTGGTGTAGATATATCCATCTAGGGCCAGCTTAACGCCACCCTTGTTACTCTTGAGAATCTCCATAGTGGTACTACAGTACATATGTCAATTTCCAATAGTATTTATATCAGTAAAGTCATCACACAAGCTACATGATCAGAGGTTATTCTAAATGAGAAGAGATTGATGAGTGGCTTACTTTTACTGATCAAAGAAAAATTATAATGTTATCAAAACAATAATTCTCAATAAACTACTACTTGTGATCAAAGACAAAGTTGATTAGGTTATAAAAACAACAATTTACAAAAGTTCTTTCTCAGTAAACTAATACTTGTAATCAAAGAAAACATTTATCAAAACAACATTTACTACCAGTGATTAAAAACAGCCATTTGTCAAACTTCTCAGTAACTAATACCTTTGATTAAAGACAAAGTTGATTAGGTTATAAAAAAAACAATTTACCAAAGTTCATTGTCAGTAAAGAAAACAAAACATTTTTAATCACCTTGGGGATTTTGTCCATTTTGTTGTTATAGGGCTGGGGATAATGTCCACTGGGGATTATGTCCTTGGAGTTTTTGTCCTTGGGGATTTTGTCCATTGGGGATTTTGTCCGTTCACCGTCAAGACATAGGGGCAAGAATGAGCTAAGAAACTTTGTATTGTAAGTGATAAAGAAACTATAATCCATATCACACGTTGTATAACCTATCGAATTCTAAATGCCCATCACTCATTTAATAAGAACCATTTTAGGATTACCCGTTTGCCCGTTTTCCTAGCCTAACAATATTGATACAAGCAATGAGCCTACGTAAGGTGTGTATTTAGATCCGAAGTTATATAAATATAAGTTCTGATACACTGAGTCACGCATACATTTTCATACTTAATTATTTTATCCGCCTTTGAAATTGTGTTCAACTTTAATGGGGACATTTTGATTTTTTGTCCTGTAAACCAGAGATTATTAGAGCGTTAAATTAACCTTGCATAACCGACAGTTACTAATGAACTGGTTGTCGGTGATCAGCGAGTTAAAGAGATAAAACAAAGAGGCTGCCAAAGAGTTTTACGAGACGCGCGCATGAACAGCAATGTTGCAATGTATATACAGCTTGGGTCCCGACAGGTGCGGACGTGTTTTAGGGAGCTCCGCCTGAACGTACTATAATCTAAGTCTCTGTGTGTTTTTCCTCATGGATTACCCCATATACACTTGGATCCTATAAAACATGTGACTTATGGACTTATATACATACTTTCTGAAAAGAAATGTATATTCATGGACAGTGAAACGAGGTAACTATATACCACTTTTGTTGACGTGAACATTTTGTAATGGATGCCTCGATAACTACGTCCCCAACTGCATATTCAACACAGAAACCAGATACCCAAGACTATGATATTCTTAAGACTTTGAAAGATATCTTTGGAGAAAATGACAGAAAAACATGTGAGCGATTACTCGCTAACCAATATGGCGCCGACGATGCAGGTTTGAATCATATTCGACAATGCATGTATGATATAGGGAAGTCGGATCACACTGATTTTCCAGAAGGTATTCTCATTAAGAGAGTAAAGAGACATGGACAAGCGAAATCTGTCATTGAAAAATATGCGTCTGACGTATATCTCTTGTACAAATTTATTCATGGAGTTATACCTGCTCATGTGATTCAAACGGATGTGTTAAGCAGATGTAAACCTCATCCAATTAAGCAGGGACAAAGTGAGATGAATAGTGATGACAAGGATATTATGTCAAACTTGCTATCAAAGATGTTATTTATACATGAGGACATGAACAGAAAATTTGAAAGTGTGTGTAAAATGATTGACGTCTTTCAAGGTATGTACAGCAAAGACATGCTTAATCTCATTAAACAGTATGAAATAAAAGACAAATTGTGTGAAAACAATGTAGCTGATATTGCCAAACTTCGTGCAAACGAAAGTCATCTCAAATCCGAGATTACGATGCTACGTAATCAACTCAAGACAAAGGATAGTGAACTCAGGCAGTACAAAGACAACATAAGCTCATCAATTAACACCATTGACAAGAGCGTACGCGCTGTCGATGGTAAGATTGACTTGATGAACACTCGTAACAAGCTTATGTATTCTGAAGCTGTCAAGAGGGACGCTGTTGATACTCATATCCCCGTCAGCCCAGCTGTTACCAGACAGAGTCAACAGGCCAGTCAACGACACGCCAGCCCTGACGTGAACACACGAGACTGCAGAATGGATGCCAGCGGTGATGATGACGTCATTATCATGAACGACAACATGGAGCAGAACAACGCCGACGAGGACGCCAGCCATGCTGACAACGATGGATACAGTGGCGATGAATCCCGCTCCGATGATCACAGGACAACGACCAAGAGAAAGGTGACCTTCAATAACGAATGGTCAAGGTCATTCAGCGGAGTGTCAAGAACGCGTAATAAACGGTATGTACTCAGCTACGTGCTTGCTGATAAACCGTTTGACGTTGTGAAGGACTCGATCATTAACTATGCAAAATCACGAGATGTTGTTATAACAAACGTGTCATTAATGAAACATTGGGACACAGGACGTAACGCAACCTATACCATCAGAATAGCTGTTTCTAGACAAACTGTTCAAAATCTTCAAGGAGATTTCTGGCCTGAGAATGTCCTAAGTCGTGAATGGGTTCCCCGACAAGCGTGGTACAACGAACACACTCGTTCATGACTTTAACAACCATGTATGTTTTTAGCTTGTGTTATACTGCAATGATACTTCGCATTGCTACGTGGAATGTTCGAGGAGTTCAGAACTGTCTCTCTGATATAAAGTTCAAACTAGAAAGTTGCGATGTCATGGCTGTTAGTGAACACTGGCTTGACCCATCTCAAAGCCATATGCTTGACACCCTGCACACTGACTTTAAAGTATTTACTAAATTCCATGTTGAACACTCATCAAAACGGGGTGCAGGCGGTGTTGCTCTTTTTGTGAGAAAGAGCTCGTTCCAAAGCATTGTTAGTGTGGATATTGTCTTAAACAATCATATCATTGGTGCCAGATTAACCAGAGACGATACACCCCTCTACATTATCGGAGTCCGCCTGCCTTCATCAAACGTTCTTGATAGTGTGTACTTTGATGCAATGTACGATATGTTAGATACATATGATGAATGTTCTCAACTTGGTACAACTGTCTTACTTGGTGATTTAAATGCCGATATATGTACACACAGTACTTTAAAACGAAGAGCAAAGACTTTATCAAACGCTCTCTTAGAACGTAATCTTATTTCAGTTGTACCACTGGATCTCAATACTGCATATACATTTAGAAGCAAATGTGGTACTGTCAAAAGTATGATTGACTATGTTTTCATAGACCTTGATTTCCGAAGTAGTGTTGTAGGCTATTACATAGATACAAGCGTCCCATATTCTGTGTCTGATCACAACCCTGTATTAGTTTGTCTTAATATGGACGCTGGTTATGTAAGCTATCAAGGTGAACGCCTTAGTTGGCGGAAAGCAAATTGTACGGATTTTATGTTATATCGGTATGAAACCGAGAATTATTTTAGAAATGTACAGTTTGATGTTTCCAATTTTTTATCTCCTGATGAATACATAGAGTATCACAGTAGCTATATAACAGAATGTCTTCATGCTTCAACTCTACTGGCAATTCCTACTTCTAAATTTCAAGCGCAACTAAAACCATACTGGAAAAAGTATGAACTGAAAGAACACCATGACCATATGCGCAATTGTCGTAAACATTGGCTTTCAAACGGCAAAAGTCACAATTCAGATGATAAATATTTTATTGCTTATAAAGAAGCGAAACGTACATTTCGAAAACACCATCGTTCTGCTAAGCAAAGTTATAAACGTGATCAGTACGATGAAATTTACCAAGCAGCTGAAGTTGACATTCATGAGTACTTTAAAGCTACGAAAAGATCAAAACGTAAAAGAGAAAAGACTCAATCTCTTGTGTATAAGGGTGACTCCTGTGACACGCAGGAAGGAATATGTGATCTTTTTGCCAAATACTTTAGTGACCTGGCTGTGTCTCAGGACCAAGGTTATTTTAATACAGACTTTGCTGATCATGTTGATGAGTTTGTGGAGAAAGTTGTATTTAACCCTGTTAATGACGAAAGTGATTCAGTCATTGCCCCTCCATTTACTAAGGATGAAGTACTTGTTTCTGTTAAAGTCCTTAAAAACAACAAGTCTCCAGGACCAGATGGTATCTCAAATGAGCACTTAAAGTATGCTGGTCGATCTCTTATTGACCATATTGTATCACTTTTTAATGCTATTGTACAGTTTGAGTATGTACCAAATGTATTTCATGTTGGTAATATTTTACCCATCCACAAGGGCAATGGTAAAAACAAACAGGATCCATGTAACTATAGAGGTATCACCCTTACTCCTGTTCTCTCAAAATTACTTGAAAGGCTACTGCTGAGGAGAATTGAAACATGGACTAAAGTTGCAAATGATTTCCCCCATCCGCTTCAGTTTGGCTTTAGAAAGGGTGCGGGTGCAGAGACAGCAGCGCTTACTTTAACAGAAAGTATTGCTTATTATGTAGAAAGGGATTCACCTGTGTATTGTGCTTTCCTGGACAATGAAAAAGCATTTGACAGAGTTTGGTTAAATGGCCTTTTCTATAAGCTTTACAATTTTGGCATTTGTGGTAAACTGTGGCGTCTTATATACACCATGTACACGTCAATGAAATCATGTGTCAGCATTGGTGGATGTACTTCTAATGTTTTTTATGTAAAACAGGGCGTAGGTCAGGGTCGAGTCTTATCAGCCTGGCTATTCACTCTATATATTAATGACTTACTACACTGTATCGTTGACTCCGGTCATGGCCTCTGTCTACCATGGGGTAAAACACCAGGGGTACTATTAGCTGATGACTTATCTCTGTTGAGTACATACCCTGTGGGACTCCAAAGTTTGCTAGATCGAGTAAACAACTATGCCAACACATGGCATTTGCGTTTTAATGCTTCAAAGAGTTTGTTTCTCGTATTTGGAGATTCAAAAAGATATGTCCATCCCAATATATTCATTGGTGAGAAGGAAATACCTTCATCTACGCATGTAAAATTTGCTGGTCTACACATGTATTCTACTGGTAGAACCCTAGAACGCACACAATCTGTATGTGAAAGACTAAGGATTCTCTTTAATGCCAATAAGAACCACGGCCTGTTTTTTGGTGGTCTTAACCCATTAAGTTGTATACGCATTTGGGAAAGAGTAATTCTACCATGTGGTTTATATTCATGTAATGTCTGGGGCTGTCTACCAGAAAAGGAATATGATATGCTGGACAATGTTCAAAGCTATTTCTGTAAGAGTATCCAGGGCCTTTCAAAACGTGGATCATCCACAATCGCCAGAGATACTCTCGGTATCGTCACATTACGTAGATATATACACCAAAAGTCCCTAATATTTCTGGGAAAACTGTTTAATAGCAATATAAAGCTTGTTTTTAAGCAAATACTTGTCCATAGGTTGTGTCAGTACAGACATGCACCATTATTGGAGAGGAATCGTTATTGCAAGTCATCGGCAGTATTCCACATGTTAAATCTTGTAACTATGTATGATTTAGATCTGCAAGTACATGATTATGTAAACAAATCCTCATTCATCACGAAGTCTGAGTGGTCTGTACTAGTAAAAGAGAGAATACTTAAAGCTGAAGATTCATATGTATCATCTGTGATGAATTTGAGACTAAATCTCGAAAGATATAGTACCATAAGATATCCCAGAAACGTTCACAGATTGTGGTTTGCTTGCTATAAAATGCCTGAAAGCTTTAATGATATTGCTGCTCTTTTACGTATTAGTACACTTTGTATTCAGTCTCATATGTGTGAATGTGGCACTGTTGCCTATGATATCGTAAAACATGTATTACTTCATTGTTCACTCACACAAAACAGTAGAAACCATTTGATTGACTCACTTGTTGACATGCTTGATGTTGATACATTTGTAAATCTATGGAATGATGAAGACCAATTTGTGTCATTTATGCTTGGTGGTCAATCAAATGTATATGTTCAACAGCTTGATCAAGAAACGTGGTTTCGTTGTATCAAACTGATAGCAAAATCTGTAAAAACCTGGCTGCCTCCCTTGAAATATATGTTGTAACTTAGCCACTCTGTAACCTGTATATACGTGTTTGCCATGAGGGCATAACTTATTGTATCTTCGATTTCGGAGGAAATAAAGAATATCTATCTATCTATCCATCTAGGGCCAGCTTAACGCCACCCTTGTTACTCTTGAGAATCTCCATAGTGGTACTACAGTACATATGTCAATTTCCAATAGTATTTATATCAGTAAAGTCATCACACAAGCTACATGATCAGAGGTTATTCTAAATGAGAAGAGATTGATGAGTGGCTTACTTTTACTGATCAAAGAAAAATTATAATGTTATCAAAACAATAATTCTCAATAAACTACTACTTGTGATCAAAGACAAAGTTGATTAGGTTATAAAAACAACAATTTACAAAAGTTCTTTCTCAGTAAACTAATACTTGTAATCAAAGAAAACATTTATCAAAACAACATTTACTACCAGTGATTAAAAACAGCCATTTGTCAAACTTCTCAGTAACTAATACCTTTGATTAAAGACAAAGTTGATTAGGTTATAAAAAAAACAATTTACCAAAGTTCATTGTCAGTAAAGAAAACAAAACATTTTTAATCACCTTGGGGATTTTGTCCATTTTGTTGTTATAGGGCTGGGGATAATGTCCACTGGGGATTATGTCCTTGGAGTTTTTGTCCTTGGGGATTTTGTCCATTGGGGATTTTGTCCGTTCACCGTCAAGACATAGGGGCAAGAATGAGCTAAGAAACTTTGTATTGTAAGTGATAAAGAAACTATAATCCATATCACACGTTGTATAACCTATCGAATTCTAAATGCCCATCACTCATTTAATAAGAACCATTTTAGGATTACCCGTTTGCCCGTTTTCCTAGCCTAACAATATTGATACAAGCAATGAGCCTACGTAAGGTGTGTATTTAGATCCGAAGTTATATAAATATAAGTTCTGATACACTGAGTCACGCATACATTTTCATACTTAATTATTTTATCCGCCTTTGAAATTGTGTTCAACTTTAATGGGGACATTTTGATTTTTTGTCCTGTAAACCAGAGATTATTAGAGCGTTAAATTAACCTTGCATAACCGACAGTTACTAATGAACTGGTTGTCGGTGATCAGCGAGTTAAAGAGATAAAACAAAGAGGCTGCCAAAGAGTTTTACGAGACGCGCGCATGAACAGCAATGTTGCAATGTATTTCATGTATATGTGTATATCTCTAATTAAACAGTCATGGCTAGTGTATATGACCAGACAGTTTCCTGTCATCCCAGGTATTGAGGACACCTGTTCAGCAACTCAGACGTGGTTATCTGGGGACCCGCCGTTGTGTCATTCATTCAATGGCACGATTACATCATGAAGTATACAAGCAGATTGAAAGAAGGAAATATATATGTATATTTGAAAGAGGGTCTTCTGTCAGGCATTACTTTATGTATTTAGGAAAATATTTGTATCTCTTCAAGAAGCTGATATCTTGATTATCTCATTTAACGCCGATGGAGAGAATGTATAACATTTGAATTTGAACTTAAAATCACAATTAACATAACACCATTATCAATGAAGTAACGTCTCATAAACATCTAGGAATAACTCTACAACAAGACTGTATGTGGCATAGTCAAATTGATAGTATTGCTAAAAGGGTTAGTCCAATGATAAATTGCATTAGGAGTTTTAAATACCGTCTCAACAGAACAACTCTACAGACCATGTACAAATCGTACATTTTACCGATTTTCGATTACTCCTGTCATATCTGGGATAATTGTAGACAGAAGCAAACACTACTTCTTGAGAAATTAAACCTAGATGCAATAAGAACCATTTGCGGCGCAGTTCGAGGCACCAGCCATAAAAAATTATACTCGGAAACAAATATAACTTCCTTAGAAAAAAGGAGATATCGTCAAAAGTTATATTATTTTATAATATGGTAAATAAAATTAGTACCTGATTATCTATCTAATTTAGTACCTGATACTGTATCGGACGCAAGTCGATATAGTCTGAGAAACAATTCCGACTTGCAAAGCATACAGTGTAACACCAGTAATTATTCTAGATCTTTCCTTCGAGACGCAGTTAATATCTGGAATTCTCTCCCTTTAGACATAGTTAACTCCAATATACTCTTGGAGAATTCAAAAGGAAACTAAAACAAGGCAACAATTACCCAATACATTTCAATCTATTTTTGGGTTCAAGGTTTTGTCAGATCATTCACTCTCGCCTCCGGCTTGCATGCAGCGACCTAAACGGCGATAAGTTCGAGAGATTTATATCCGATACCCCTGCATGTGCCTGTGGACACCATTTAGAGGATGCACTTCACTTTTTTCTAACCTGTCCCAAATAAAATAATATAAGAGTAAACGAATATTTCTTTACAAAAGGTTTCAATGTAACATCCATCTTGCAGGGAAATACTTGCGCAACGAACCAGGAAAATCAAATACTACTAAAATCCGTTAAATAATTTTATAGTTAAACCTAAAGGGTTTTCGGACTTTTCATAACTCATCTTTGTTCTATTATCATGCTATTGCCTTGCTGTTATATAACTTTCAACAACTTTAAAGTTCAATGCCTTCAATATCATCTTGTCATCTCGTGCCATTCACATGCCTGTTGGCTTTATATTTTATGATTCTGCAATGTATGCTACCTATTCGGTTCTGTGAACGTCACGCACGTTTGTTTTGTTTTGTTTCCAGTTAGTAGGAAGAGGCGTTTAAATAAGCATAACTGTGCTTGTTTGCCGATTCCATCACTTTTTCAGTGAATAAATACGTTTAAATCAAATCACAATTTCTAAATGTCCATCAATCATCTAACATTCCTGTTTACACTTATGTCTTATTAATACTGCATGCGCTTTTTGCGCAATCCAGATGAAATATTACTTAGGGTAACATCTGTATATGACTTTATATTTGAAAACTTATAAAGATAAGATAACATTATTCAAAAACAATAACACCGAGAAGTGAAGCTTTGTTATGGCACAATAAAACATTGTTTATTAGGTTATTGATAAGTTATCTGTTACTCTATAAATATTCTACAACTGCATGTGTTTTATAATTTAGTCAATATATATATATATATATATATATATATATATATATATATATATATATATATATCTATATCAGTGTAACCTATCGTGGCAATGTTGATACAAATAATGAGCCTACATAAGGTGCAGTCGTTATTAATCCTGTCAGGTTAGAAAAGTAAAAATTCTTATCACTGAGTGGGAATTCGTTTGTTCGACTAAAATACTATACATTGATAAAGTATATCACACGTTATAAGTATTTGGCATCTCTCATTATCCCAACCACAACTAACTCTCGAACGGAGCTATCTTGATGAGTAGACCTAGGGTCACAGGCATTTATTTGCTCAAATTAAATTGTTCTTTTATAATAAAACCCAGAAAGTATTGGATTCGTTTAATGAGTAGAATTCAGTTGTTTATGAGTATTTAAGAAATGATTTTGATATAAATATCTAACCATGAACCTAAACACTTAACCAAGGCAGTAATATTGTATTTGTGACGGTTCTCAAGAATAATTCGACAAATAAAACGTAAGAAATGTACATTTAGTACTATTCCGTAACATGTTTGAAGGGGTATTGAAAACTATACTAAACACCAAAAAGATTTTAAAAAAACTAAAATACCAAAGTACAGAATGAACATTTTGAAATCCATTTCCATTCTCAACTATTACACCCTTTAAATTGTTTTCAACTTTGGGGAGGCCATCGGAAACTTTGTCCTCAAACCACTAGATCAGAAGAGCGGAACATCAACAATAAGCTTGAGAAACTCACGTTCGTTCACACTGTTGTCAATTATTCTAATGTATATGAACTGGTTGCTGGTGGTCTTTTGCATGAGCTGCATAAGTGTCGCAATAAATTGTATATACACCACGTGGTGTGGTTATCAGGTCAATATCAGAGGTAGTTATTTTTAGATAACCGACCTCCAAGCAACCGAGAGGTCGGTTATCAAGAGGTTGGTTATCAGATAACCAACCTCGTGATAACCGACCTCTCGGTTCGATAAGGTGAACATGTCTCGGCTTCGCCTCGCCATATTCACCATATCGCACCTCGAAAAAATCTTACCCTCGGCTTGCGGGTCTAAATGACCCTTTGCCTCTATTTGTGACTTTCGACATTCTTTAAATCATTTTTTTTTCAGTCAGTTTTGTCATGCCAATATTTTCATTTAGTTTACACAAAATATGACAAATAAGCTGATTTAAAAAATATCAAAGATCGCGAATACGTGTATATGAAAGAAAACATGAGACAGAATCCACATAATTAATTTACCATCATTTTAATTTCATATTACATGTTCACACACACACATTCTTGTTATCCTTTCTATAAGTACAATGAAATGAGTCACTTATAGTGTGTTAATATCCCGTAATTCAACACATAATATCGATGGTGGTCCTCTCTGCAACTGCAGGAAATGGCACAAAACAATGGTCAGTAACACGGAAAGATCCCAATCCATTTGATCGTCAACTTTGATGCTGTCTTTTCTTAATGACGACTCCACCTAAATTCGTTTGGTTGTCCCTGAAACAAACAAAAGTGAAACATAAGTAACAGACAGGGGTCTCATCTTGTATTAATTTTGTAGACTTGTGTATGTGTGATATAGGCTACTTACTTTTACTTTACTTAAAGGTGTATCCATTGTGTCGTTTGGGGTCACATAGGCCAAATGTTATAAATGGTGTTATTTTATCAAGAAGTACTGACTGTTGACGAAAATTGCCATTTTTGTGATAATCGACTCACAACATCACGACAAATTATTATGTTGAATAGGTCATGACTACTTGTACTGTATATGAAAATGGGACTAGTAGTTTCGGTTTCTACGTATGTATAATGACGTTGCTCGATTTAAATTGGAAACTAGTATAGTTATGATATAGTTGACGATTGGGGATTGGTATGCAAGTTGAGTGAAACGATTTGAACTTAAATCCGCACTTATGCCATAATGGTATGTTGGAACGTATTAAAGCCAAATAAAATATTATGGAACAATACTAGATGCATCCTTAATAGCAGAATATTTACGAAATATCTAAATGATAAAATTATAAATTTTGATAGCAAGAAAATCAACGATGTCAATTTAACACTCGACGATATTGATTATCGAAAACGAGCTATTCATTGTTGAAGTTATTCAAAATGACATGCAAAGGTATACGAGACGGTAATGTCAAAATGGTAAAGACAATCATCCCACGTCCTGGTGAAAATCATTATTACGATTTGTCAAGCAAAGTTGTATGATACTGTCAATGAAAGTTTAAACGCTATCGTGAACAATCAGAACATCATGTTTATATTTCGTTTGGTCACTTGAAAACGCCCTATTACATGAGCTAAACTATCAAATACGGTTAAACAGAAAATGAAAATACAATGTAACTCACCTTAGTTTCGCTCCGAACAGACCTTGAAACACTTATTATGTGTAGTATTGTTTGAAACATCAGACCACTCCATTTTGGCCACTTCCTCCCAACCACGCGCTTGTGATTGTGTGCAGCACGTGAAGTTAGAAACTAAGCTTGGCAACATAACATTCACGATGTCCGTGCATCACAAGATGCAATGAACAACGTCCGTGCAGCCACGGTATTCGAATATGTTGTCAAAAACAATCTTATAAATGTTTGTTTTATTTTTTTTTAAATCATCTTTATTGCATATATATTCAAAGAAAAGGTGATGTAGTTTCTGAAGTAAAAACGAAAATAATCAGTTGGTTACTTGCTAGGAATTTCTGTTTGACAAAAATGAATGTACACGAATTGATTTGCACATGAATTCGCGGAGTGTACACGTGAACGTGAAGCAATGTTCGGAGTAGAATTCACTCAAGCATTACAACATTACTACTATTTCAAAACGTTCAATGCAAGTAAAGTAACTATTTCGTATTTAATTTTAATGAAAATAAAACGACTTGCCACTTTATCAATCATAACCATGTTGTGTATGTGAAATAATGACCTCGACCTCGTGAATATCTGTGATAACCATCTCGCGTACCGCTCGATGGTTATCACAGATATTCACTCGGTCTGCGGTCATTATTTCAACCATATACGTAGACGTATACAATAAATTAAATCACCAGGGTTGTTGTACACGACTCGACAGTTTCCGGTCATTGGGAACCACTAATCATACTCAGGTAGCCTATTTATGATACCTGCACAGGCGTGATTAGCAGGCCGGGTATTCAAAGCATAGTCGTGGAGCGTCTTTATCTTCATGATAAAGCGTAATTAAACACTAAAGTTTAAATTCTTTGGTTTTGATATCGTCAATCCAATCTTATAGTTCTTTAATTATAACAAACATGAAAGTTTCGTGTTCACTGCAGTATAGTATGAAAATCAGCGTGTGAATAGATACAACTTTTGAACAATGGTGAGCTCACGAATATGAAATATAAGCATACGAGAGTTTGTAGACGTCTGTGACAATGTCATTAAAACCCCATTTCCACAAAGATAATGATTATTTTATATAAGTGTCACATACAAACTGACTTATGAGGCACTATAAAACATAGTATACTTAAGAATAAACACACTTTTCAAAGGAAATACCATAGTATAATGTCAATAACCAAGTGAGACAGTATGAAATATACATGTATACATGTACCTAGGCTCGTTCATGTACAATTACTGTAGTTGGTCATACATTATTATATATTATTACTAATATAATATATATCATATTATGAACCGTTGTGAAATAACTAGACTGACGGTGGTGCATTCCATATGAGACCGAAAATATACCAAAATATTTTCTATAGCCTTGGAAGTTATTAAGTGTAGGATAAAACACGATACAGAGGTTATGCTTGGGATTGTAAAACCCGAGGTAAGAACGCTGAGCGGGAAGTAAGACCGAAAGCGAAGCTTGAGGTCTTACTTTCCCGAAGCTTTCTTAACGAGGGTTTTCAATCTCAAGCATAACCGAGGTAGAGTGTTTTATCTAACTTAGATACCGTAAAACATAAATGTGAGCGCTTATCGTATATTGAGGTTTTCTTACAGCAGACGAATGAAGGGTAGTGTTTTTTTAAATTTTATAACTGTCAAATGTCAAAATTTTCATTTTATAATGTTTGATTCCCAAATTCTGCGTTATAAAGAGTATGTCTCCCGGATTAGCGTTATATAGAGGCAGAGACAGTGTGACTGTAAATACGGGAAATCCAGACAGTTCTTTCGGCTTCCTCGGTAGCGTGGAGGTAGAGCGTCCGGTTTAAAGAGCAACGGGAAACGAGTTCGATTCCCGCCATCTACACTCTGAAAAAGTTATCTTTGTATACTTTTCGATAATAATTGTTATGAATTGAGTTGAGAAAAAATCTTAGTCTCATATAAGGTCTTACTTTCAAAAGTAAAAACTTACTTTCACAATAAAAACCTCATACGTGGTTATTATCAGAAGAAATACCGACTGAAATAATAATGAGGGGTTATTACCAGAAAACAAGATACCTACGAAACAATAGACAAAATCCCTGATAGGTTTCTAACTAGTGATATACTTGTCATGTGCATCATATGCATACTGGAATATTGAACAAACATCACATTTCAGTCGATATGAACATATTCCAAGAACAAGCATGGATTGATTGTGGCAAATGAAGTTACAAAATTGCGACAATACAATGATTTATAACGGTCTTCGATGATATGTGCTGTGTCTTACATAACGTGCGTCACCTTTCAGTGGCCATGGGAATTCGCGTATTTGTACAGGGGACGGGTATAACCATAAACTAATTAACCGACCCTCACGTAAATGTTTATGTATTTCAACATAACTCTTCTACCAGACTATTAGGGATGGGTTAATACTTTGACACCTTCACTTTCTTTTAGATCTAACCCACAATTATTATATAACATGTGGCATTAGGAAGGCAGTAATGAAACTTCAATTGTCATGTACAGTAACAGATTGTGAATTGTAAATATTCAGTTGATAATCGTATCGAATTTTAAACGCATCATAAACTAATAATATTATTTTGTTTCTGTATGAATCAACATAGAAAACACATGCATTCGCTGTCAGAAAAAAAAACTTATTTATTAGCTCTACATTTAAGTTGTAATGTTTGATATCATTAAAACCGTTGTCGTTTAAATCCGTCAAATTCAACATGAAACACAGACATATTGATATAATAAATAATATAATCTTATATAAGAATATCTGTCATTTCGTGACAAATACCACGTTTATCTCATGTCGTGAGGTAGAAGAGTAGTATATTCTCACTTGCGCCGTCGCTCTCTCTCGGAGAGCTGTTCATACATGTACCTATTGGAGCGAAGATGGTTGAGCACGATTGCTAAGTCCAACTCAGGTGGACGAAGCTTAGCCCTGCCGTCCACAGAACGGAAGGTGTTAATGAGGCCCTTGAGGACCAACACATCTAAACCTGGCGACCTCTTCCTGAGTACGGAGAGGAGAGCAGACATGTTGGTATTAATAATTGATGACCCTTTAAGATGTCTGGTGTTGCGTAGGTACACTAAGTACTCCACCACCTGAGGGACGGAAACCTCTGCCGAAGTGTCACGAAAACCCCGCTGAGAGGATGGCCGGCGGCGGAAAAGCATGGGCGTCCATCCCCTCCCACCCTAACGAGAGCTCATCTAAGCCCATGGCTTGTGGGTATGGAACTGGTGAGACATAGGTTGGTAACTGGTGATTGAGGCATGTCGCCAACAGGTCTATCAGGGGGGTCCCGAACTGGAGACACAACCCCTTGAAGACTGCTGGGTTCAGTTGCCACTCCGTCGGGGGAGGGGCATCTGGTCGTGACAGCACATCCACCATGATGTTCTTGGCACCTGGAATCTGGACTTCACGAATGTCCAGGTCCACATCGTCCACCAGCTCGAAGAGCCGGAGCGACACTCGTAGCAGAGACTCGGCCCTGGTTAACCCCTGCTTGTTTATCGACCAAGCAGCCGCTGAACTGTCAGTGTGGACTAGTAGGCACTGGCCTCTCAAGGGGACATGCCAGTGTTGAATGGCACGACGGACTGCGTCCAACTCGAGGACGTTGATATATGAGTTCTTCTCTGAGACAAGACTCCCAATCCAATCACACCCCCAAGCGCAAGCGCACCCATTCCCCACAGGCTTCTCAGCACTCTGCTGAAACAACAACATCAACAAGCTACGCATCTCACCACTCAGCACCACACACTGAGCCCACAGCTCACTTAGCCTATACAAACACCACAGCTCACCAATCAACACCATCTGCAGACTCACAAATACCAACACAACCGCACCCCAACGCAACAACACCTAGTTTAATCACATTTGTGATCTTTGCTGCTAGTGTAGGACAGCACCTATCAAAGATGCTCAGCCGTGAAAGGATCGGCTCTATCCTACACAGCAATGCCTGTAGCTACACATTACTCAAACAGCTAGGAAAGGGCTATTTAGTTAAATTTACCAGCTTCAAAACCGCCCAAGCAGCCCAAAAAACACTAAGCAAAATTGCAGGGCATAACGTTATTTACAAAACTCCTATTTGGTTTCAGGAGTCTAGAGGCGTGATAAGTTTCTCCAAAAACGAGAACGATTTAGAAAGCTACCGCGAGGAAGCGAACCGTTTTGGCACACAACCCCAAATTCTTTCAGCACGGCGCATCCAAAAATCACTTCCCGACGGTAGTAAAATAAATACGCCAAAAGTTATTCTCACTTTTGACACCCCTAAACTCCCTACATCTATTCTTTTCGGCGCTAGTACACGCACTGTTGAAATTCTAGACAAACAAATTACTTACTGCACAAACTGCCTGACATATAACACGCACACGACTGCGAATTGCAGGAGGCCGGGGAGATGTGCTACATGCGGCGATCGGTCCTGTGATGGGCCTGATGCAAATCAGGACTGTCACAGGTACTGCATCCATTGCAAGTCTCGTGAACACACATCTCTCCACCACTCCTGCCCTACGTATCGTAAACACAAACTGGCAGCAAACCCGCATCGGCAAAAACCCACAACACTTCCACCACACAACCCTCCCGCCTCCAATCCCGCCCCCCACCATCCCCCTCCAGCCAAACCACCCATGCCCCAACCCCCACCCCGTCCAGCCCAACCACCCACCCGCCATCCCCCACCCCGTCCAGCCCAACCACCCATCCGCCAACCCCAACCCCCTTCAGCCCAAACCACCACCCGCCAACCGCCACCCCGTCCAGCCCAACCACCCACCGCCAAGCACCACCCTCCCAATCCTCACCAACCCAATCCCAAACTCACCATTCCTCTTCACAAGCTCATATATCTTCCCCCTCTACCCCCCACCGCATCACTAAAAACTCCAAACCCCACACTAAACCAACCTCCCTCCGCAGAGCACTCTATCTCAACCTCCCTACTAACTTGTCACCCACCGGCGCCACTTTTTTGGACAACGGTAAACCCCCACCTAACACCTCCTCAACACCCACACCTTCTAACCAAACCGAGTCTATGGACACGGACCACCCATCCCCACCTAACCAAACTATCCCCCCCTCCCGCATGCCCCTCCCCGACACCCCTCTTCCGTCCTCTCAAAACCTGCATGAAAACCTTCCCCCATTAACAACTCAACCCCCTCTGGCTCCCCCCACAACCTCCTCCCAACCCCTCTATTATAACCTATTCAACACCCTCCAAGACCCCATCTCCCCTCCTCCCTCCCCCAAAACCCGCACCAAAAAACCCTGCTCTCCATCCTTCCGCACCTCCAAAAACCCAAAACCCAGACCCTCACTCTCCTCCCAATCCAACCTCTCCATCCTGGCAATCATCATCTACACCTTCACCAACCCCAAAGTAACCCCCACTAAAATCCTTAAAAAGGCCCAAAAACTAAACTTAATCTCCCCCTCATCCTCAATCCAAACCCTAAGCATCCTATTAAATAAACTTATATAAATTAAAATCCAATAACCCCATATCATTCATTTCCCTAAACCAACCATGCAGCATAAAATAAATACCATTCTTAATTTTCCTTACTTCTTATTCCTATTTTTTTCATTCATGCAAATTATCCAATGGAATGCTAATGGCCTTTCGGCACACGGCCATGAGCTTAAAGCTAAAATTAAACTCAACCAACTAAACCCCCACGTAATTACCATTCAGGAAACCCATTTCGGCCCTAGGACTAAATTTAATATTCCAGGATATAAACTGCACAGGCTAGACCGGCCCAAAACCAATCCCGGTCGCTCCTTTGGAGGTCTTGCTATTTTTATCCAGGAACATTTAAACCATTCTACTTTCAACTTAAAATTAAATTCATTAGAGGCGCATGCCATAACCATTAAACACCAAAACGATAGAGTTAATATTTATAATATATATAATAAACCTAAACTACCATTCAAATTAGAGGACCTTCATGTCCTACAAAATTCAGCCCCCGGTCGTTCCATGTACTTGGGCGATTTCAATAGCCACAACCCAAATTGGGGAGTAAACGATAAGGTCGATTCCAACGGCAAACTAATTGCCGATTGGGTCATAAATAACAATTTTGTAATCCATAACACTAACATACCAACTAGGTTCGATAGCTTCAGGGACACTATGTCCGCTATCGATTTAACAATCACCACCCCGGACATCGCTAGCAATACCGAGTGGCAGGTATACGATGATTCCTGGGGAAGTGATCATTTCCCCATTCTTATCACCCTTAATAACTTTCTTCCATCAAATAACTCAAACATTGAAAATTGCCCCCAAAACCCTAAATTTCATTACAACAAGGCTGACTGGGATAAATTCAATGCACTTTGCAACCAACTCAACCCAGCAGACCTTGAAAATAAAGACCCCGAAACCTTTTCCAATAACTTCACTAATGCTATCATCAACGCTGCCAAACAATCCATCCCCTTCTCCGCCCCCAAAATCTCTAAACCTACAGTTCCCTGGTGGACTGAGGAAATTAGAGTTGCGCGCAAACAGCGTAAAGCAGCCTTTAAGAAGGCAAAGCGCAACACTTCAAAATTACCTTATGCTAGGCAATTAAAAAATAAAGTAACCTCTCTCATAAAACAAACAAAAACACAACACTGGGAAAAATTCTGCGAGGAGCTGAATGGCAGGGCCAAAGATACAACCTCCATACTTCTACCACCTTACTCCAATCCGCACTAAATAAAGTCGACCAATGGGCCGACAAATGGGGCTTTAAACTAAATGCGGAAAAAACCATAGGGGTAGTATTTAAACATAAAAATATGCGCCCTTTCTCCCCCAATCTTTACCTAAAAAATAACAAAATAAACTTCCAAAAACAAACTAAATTTTTAGGGCTAATCTTTGACGAGCATCTCTCCTGGGAAGCTCACGTCAAAGACCTTAAACTTAGATGCTCGAAAGACCTTAATGTCATGAGAGCAATCTCCGGCACAGGCTGGGGAGCAAATAGGCAAACATTACTCCAACTCTATACCTCCCTAATAAGGTCCAAATTGGACTACGGCGCTCCTATCTACAATTCCCTAAAACCTACTCTTATCAACACCCTTAATTCTATCCAATATCAGGCATTAAAATTAGCCACTCGCACTCAAAAGGGTACCTCACTCGAAGCACTCCAAGCTCTAACTGGTGAAATTCCCCTCGCAACGAGACGGGATCAACTCACCTTAAACTTCTGGGCTGGAACTTCAGAGGACCCTCTTATAAGGGATATGCTTAGCAGCATACCCTCTAAATTCTTTAAAGCTTTATTTAATAAATACCCACTCCGCGCACCCATCTCTCATCGCGTAAATTCTCTTATATCCCAAGCTGAGATGGGCCATATTCAACTCCCCACAAATTGTACGGTGCTTCACCCTATCCCCCCACTTCCGGCTCCCAAAATAAATCTCCATCTCAGCAAAATAACTTCTAAACAAAACCCTAAACTCGCGCAAACAACCGCACTTCAATACATACAGGAACACTGGTCCGACTGGTGTCACATTTACACAGACGGGTCCAAGGACCCGGAAGCACGCACAACAGGTGTAGGCATACATTTCCAACATCCACAACCTTCTTCATACTCCAATAGGCTTCCCAACGACCAATCGGTCTACACTGCTGAGCTTATGGCCATCGCAATTGCCTTAAGCCATCAAAATTTAAAAAACCAGGACAAAATTCTCATCCTTTCGGACTCACTCAGTGCTTTAGAAGCACTCAAAAACAAATCTACCAAAAACCGTCCTGGTTTAATTTCCAACATTCTTCATACAATCCAATCTCTTAACAATCAGGGCAAGGCAGTAAAACTCCTATGGGTACCAGCCCATGTCGGAATATTTGGCAACGAAAAAGCCGACAAAGCAGCAAAGGAGGGCCTTAAACTTCCAAACTCACTTCCCTTTCACCATTCGAAACAAGAGGCAAAAAGCCTTTCAAAATCTTATGTAAAGCAGGCTTGGCACAAGCAATATTCAAACTCCACAAACGCTCACCATACCAAACAAATTCTCCCTAAACCACTAGGCAAACACAAAATTTACTCCAAAAACAAAAATATTGATAGGGCAATATTTAAGCTCCAAACGGGGCATACTAAACTAAATTCCCATCTCCATAAAATCAAACTAAAAACTTCACCCACATGCCCACACTGCCCGCAAGCAGAAACAATCCACCACATTCTCATAGAATGCCCACAGTATGCGGCCTTCCGCCAAAAACTTAACCTAACTCTAAGGGCCAACAACATCCCACCACAAAACATTAATCTAATACTAAATCCAAACAATAACCAAAATACATTCCAAGCATTAGGTACTTATCTCAAAGATTCGGACCTTCTGGCCCGAATCTAAAAACATAAACCAACTCAATTCCAAACCTAACAACTATCCCCCCCCCCCCCCCCCCCCCCCGGCTTAACATAAACTAGGCTATTCCAAATTTCAAAATTTCCAATTTTTCCCAAATTCTCGACCATGGCATCCAAATTATCCAATTTCGGAAACCTTTCGAAACTTTATTAAAGGCCCTGGTGGCCCGAGTGGGAAATCAGCTCCGCTGGAAACCGCTCGTAAAATCTCAAAAGAAGAAGAAGAAGACAAGACTCCCGCCACCTGCTCGTGACCCAGATGCGCCCCCACCCCTGAGTGGAGGCGTCTACGAACAGGTGAGCTGAGGGGGGACGAGGCCGAAGTGGAACCCCAGAGAAAACACTCTCGTCCACCCGCCACCAAGCTAGGAAGCGAAGCAGGTCTGGGGTCAGAGGTATGGCGTGACGACAACGAGTCTCCCTGATGTGGGGGTTCAGGAACACCTATTAAGGGCGGAGGAATAACCTCCCCCTGCGGGTCAGGTCCTGAGCTGACGTTAGCAACCACAACACTCTTTGTCACTGAGGGAGAGCGACGCATCGAGGGCACGATCCATTAAGTGTTTGTAACGAGCCATCCGCTCCCCCGTGATGAACCCACCGAACAGCTGAGTGTCTAGGATAGTCCCTAAGAACTTCAGACGAGTCGCTGGGACCGAGTCCGACTTTTCTAAGCTCACTAACCAACCTAGGCAACGAAACAGGTCTATTGTGAACCTGAGCTGTGCCTCAAGAACGACGGGAGAACGGTCGTGGGCGAGCCCATCGTCCAAATACATTAGAAACTGAATGTCGCATTGGTGTAAGAATTGGACGATAGATTGAGTGACACGTGTGAATAGCCAGGGGGCGGACGAGATCCCGAGGTAGGCATCCTTGAGATCGAGAGACACCATGCAGTTGGAGCGCTCCAGAGATAACATCACAGAGGGAGGAGTCAAGAGTCAAAAATATGGTGGCCGAACGAGGTAGGAGCGGTTGAATACCTTCAAGTCGTGAATGAGGCACCATTTTTCCGAGTTCCTTTTGGGTATGGGGAGTAAAACCCCCGAGTTAGATGCGAGGTCAGGACCTCCTGCACCGCCCTCTTGTAGATTAAGATCTCCACCTGTTTCAAGGTTAGTAAGAGACGGTCCCGTGACAAGAGACGCTGGCTGGGAGCACAGGTAAAAGGAAGAGGAGACGAGATGGGAATGCGGAAGCCCTGAGACAGTATCCGACAAACGAACGGGTCTAGCCCTAACTGCTCCCAGTTACTGACGAAGCTTTGAAGCCGGCCCCCCACCGAGCCCTCCGACCACGTCACGATTGGAGGAAGAAGCAGAGGGGTTGACCACGAGTCACTTTTTGGCGTTTGGGCGTAGTCTGCCTCTGATTCCCCGCAAGGCGATTACTGAGGTCTTGTTGTTGAGCCTCCTGCCGCGCTCTAAGAACCTCGGGGATACGACCCCCAAAGAGAGATTAAGTGTTGGCCGGGGCCTGCCGGAGGAAGGATTTCTGGTCGGGGTCGAGGCCAGAACGATACATGAAGTTATCCCTACGCAGGACCGTTATCCCTGAGGATATCCGAGAAGCCGATAGCATAATCTGCGCGAGGTCTGTCGCCACATTGCCGAATGCTTTGAAGAGCACCGGGTCACCAGACTCCATGTCAGCCTGCTTGGCGCAGTTGAGCATCGCCTGACAGGTGAACACCACGTAATTGCCCAACACCAAAACTGTGCAAGCCTCTCTGTCGAGATGCGTGAGCTGCGCATCAGTAACGCGATGGGGCATGTCGGGGGAAATCAGGCGAGACGAACCCTGATAAAGAGCAGGCTGGATGAGCTGAAAGGGAGTCGGATGCAGAGGCAATTGACGCGGGCGCTTATCATAGACCACTAACGGCGGTAGCAGACGGTTAGGGGCAGCAGACGAGATGGCATGCTCCATATCCTCCGAGGCGTCCAGCAGTAGCCTGTGAGGCGGAAGAGTCGCGCGGGAGCTGTGTCACCTTCGGGACAAAAGGAAGCCTTCCTGGCTACCGACGAGCGAGGTCCCGAGACGCGGACCTGACTGAGTGGTACCTCCGCGAACGAGGCCACTTCAGTCAACATGGCGAGTCCACGACTGGGGGGTCATCTGATGACCCAGTACCCTCCGCATCTGACACTATACTGATGACCGGAGGGTCAGAGACGTCAACGAAGCGGGTCTCACGGTCATCCGAGTCCGGAGAGGAGTCACGGGTTGATGACACCTCCGTGACACGGCGCGTAGGGGTGTGAGAAGGATGCAATGCATGACAGGAGGCAAACAAGGAGTGTAAATGAATTAACGACATGCATGTATAAGTAAATGCATAGTTCCTAATCAGCTTATTCCTTCAGTGCTCATTAGTTAATTAACACGTCGGCCATGCATGACAGGAGGCAGACAAGGAGCGTTATAATGAGAAAGCATAGTAGAGTAGGAAAATTTCAACATCAAATATCCGCTTTACTAATAAAGTTATAAAGTTGATTTTAAAATTGTGTTAAAATTTAACAAACAGTTTCAGAATATATCAAAATAGTTTAGATATCTCGTAAAAAATAAAAACTCGAAATTTCTAGAAAGGGGGGTACTTTGTTTCTTGCTTAACTGTACGTCGCACCATTTTCTACTAATACGGATTACCGTTTTCTATGGATACGGGTCAATAAATGAGATGTTTTACCCTAAGGCATCATTAAAATGTATAAACTTCAATAATAAATGGCAAATTTGAGAAAAACTAGTTCACAAAAAAGTGCTACTGTGCCTTTTAAGTATAGCCTTAACGACAACCCTTGTTGTATGATAGTGATATTCACAAATGAAACAAAGTGTTTGATCTCTATTTTCTAAAAGATAAGGGCGTTTGTACGTTGCGCAAAGTGAACTTCACTGCGTTCAGTGTTGCTATTTGGATCGATCTCAAAACCGATTAATTAGCCCCGAGCTATCGATGATTCAGTTGTTTCGATATTATATAGACCTTCATGTAAGTTGTAAGATTTGTTTAATGTTTACAGCACAAACAGCGTCTCAAATGTTCTTAATTTAATAGAATTATAATTATAAGTCATGGTATGCGAGATTCAAACCAACACTCTCGGCCACCCTGAACTCGACACAACAGTCACATTGGCCTAAAGGTAAGCTGTTCATACAGTAACTGCTGGTGCTTGGTGTCTGACACTGATGAACGAAGCATGCAAGGCATGGTAGTTCAAAATTATAGTGATGTCCCAATTAAAACACTATTACATTTGTTCATTATTTTACTGGCATGTACATACTTTCATGAAGTGATGTATATAAGTTAATTTACAACCTATTTCTTGGATTATATTGACCCTGAAGAGACGCTAATTACATTTTCTTGGTTTCCGCTGGTTTCCCGTATGACTAATGGGGGGACACCTTTCCGCTTTACCAATTGCCTCTGCTTTGTTCCATGTATTTAACCAAGAGAATGTACAATTAAACAGTTAAAGACTATAGATATCCCTCGATAAGTTTCAGCTAAACATTATCACGTTCTAAAGTCAGTTATACTGTGCATTATCTACGAATAACCAAAATAACATTTTTATTTTTAAAAGCTAAGTATTTTAATCACCTATTTTGATTCATAAGTTTTCTTAGAATATATACTACACACTAACTATTTATTTATTACATGCACATCAAACATGTACAACACATACCCATATTCCAACACCAAGAACAAGTATGAAGTAAGCGGCAACAGCCACGTAGTCGCCTGCAGACAGTGATTCAGTCATGTTCACACCTCGCAGACCACAGCGGAACTGACAGAGTCGCCCAGTGTTGTTATACCAAGGGCTACAATCAGTATTATGTTCATGCACAGCCTGTAATCCCCTCTACAAGCTTGGCAAAAATGATGTTATCATGCGTATTACTTTCTATGCAAAGCACGTTTAGTACAGAGTGAGTGTGGAGTGTACATGCCATTATGAGACGTTGTTGCCACGACATTACAATAATAACTGGATAGGGCACTCATAGAGCTAATGTTGTAAACGATAAACAACGAGGTAGCATACATTGAGATTGAGAATACAAGAATGCATTAATTAGAATTCCGACGTTATCACAACCCATACCTGTTGTCGAAAGTAATTTTATTTTCTCAATTAACGTCTCAATTAAGATCTAAACAAATCTAAGACGAGAGGTATTTTACAAGTCGCATTACATTAACAATGCAAAGAATAGACTAGGAAAAGTTAAAACCAAAGAGGCACATCTACATGATATGAGGAAGCAGTGTACCAATGTTGGTGTGAAGATTGGCAGAGTAGTAGAGTTATGATCCGCAAACGATTGGAACGCCGACGCCGACGCCGACGCCGACGCCGACATAAACACAACCGAAGACTTTCGGGAGGAGACAAATTGCCACATTTACTTAGATCTTATTAATGAACATGATGTAATATGCCTTCATGAGATTTGATGATAATATCATGTGTATTTAGGAGTGTTTACATTCCACCTGAAGGCTTTACATAAGGCCTAAGCAATTTTAGAAAATGTTTCTAGTCTTTACAGGCTGAGAAAAATGATGCGATGACGCGATTTCTTTTTGATTTTTTTGGCGACATTTCTTTTTCGAATGAAGAGATACATACACTTCATTCTATACAAACTTCTCACCAGTTTAAAAACAAATTTCGACAATTAAACTTATATAAATAAAGAACAAACCCTCCTAAATATGTGTTACTATTCCAAATGGTCAATAATCTCACGCCTACAGTCCATTTTCAATCTACAAAATTTTGCGAAGAGTAATCCCTTTCTTTTGTTAAAACCTAGAAAAAAAAGACCTGAGGCGTGGGTTTGAAACTGATTCGGGCCGAAAACCAAAAACAAATTCTTTTTTTTTTGGCTTAATACATCAAGTTATGTGTTTGATATTTTAGAATAGTCAACTTTAAATTACAGGTGTATATCATTCAGTGATTATTCTGATTATTCAGTTATATGTATTGGTAGAACTTGAAATTCAAGTGACAGATAAATATATAATACTTCATTCCCATATAACGAAAGAGGAAATACATGGATAAGTTAATATGTTGAAAGGAACAAAGCTGCTGGGTCCGATCTGATTGAAAATGATTACAGGAGAGTTTTGGTTTATATTTTACTCCCGCTTCAGTAGACTTCTTCAATTTGACAATGGGAAAGGATATCGCAGTGGTTAACGTGCTTGGTTTTAGATCGTCCGGGATTCGAGAGGAGCTCGGCAGCTTTGTCTGCTATAGAGAACTTTAGGCGACATTATAACCCAAATCACCTCACCTTAAGTTGATACTTGCCGTCTGGAGGTTTCCTCTGCATGTAACTAATTATAAAAGGATGCTATCGTTCTAACACAAATGAGCTCCGTCCCATGTTATGTACTCCTTAATGACATTTATTTTAATGGAAACACTCAAGAAAAAATCTATGGTTTCAGATTCAGATTCAGATTCAGATTCGTTTATTCAGTATACACATGGCCTAAAGGCCTAAAGTACAAGTACAGTTTTACATTGTATGAGAGATCACGTGGCAGTGACGTTTCTCAGAATGAATACATGTTTTAAATAGTTTGCAAGGGAATAAATAACATCAGTATTTTTGGAATTTAACAGATTGGACATTATATGTTTATCTTTGACAGGTAATATTATAAAGGATAAATACCTATTTCGCAGGTGTATATATTTTGTACACTCAAATTATAATAACACATGGAATTCATCTTCGATATTTCCTGCATTACAATTTCTACAATGATATTCGCTAGTATCAAAGGAAACATTTCTTGTCTTACGTACAGAATTAATTCTGAAATCATGAAGACTAATTCTAAATTTACAAAGTGCCCTTTTCAATGATTTATCCTCTAAATGTAAAATATAAAATTCAGGGTCAAACAAAGATTTATGGGAAGAGTAGTTGTCTAAAAACCTAGAATCATTAATTGCCATAGACCATTCTTGGAAAAATATACCAAGAAGGCGTTATTTAAAGGCAAATAAAAAAAACTAGTTTCATTTCCAACACCTTGAGTTATCCATACAAATGAAAAACCTGTCATGAAGAGCAACTGTCAAACCTCTGAAACCCAGTTAATCTATGGTTGTCTTCTATCAAATCAGTTATATTCATCACTTGATAATGTACACCTTGCTATATTCCCTTGATGTTTCTGTGCCAACGGATAAGAGCCCACTATACATTTCAGATGCAGTGCTCCGCTATGTTAGCAAAGAAAAATGAGGGGAAATCTACAAGTCTTACATTAGCCAGTGATGGAGAATGACGTGAGTTGTGCCATGCGTAGGAAAGTTTACTTGTTAATACAGCACCTATAACTATTAACAAAGTGTATGTAGTTACCTGTATAAACACCATTGAACCCTACTGACTTGTGCCGTCTTAGACACTTTGCTTCGTTTGATTAGAATTGTTATAGTTCATGAAGTAGAGGGTAATGTCCGAGTAACTCTCCATTCCTTAAAATGAGGCCGAGGCCCATTATTTTTAAGGAAAGGAGAGTTACGAGGATATTACCCAACTTAAATAACACTCAAAGTATTGCTCTTTTATCAAAATTGCTTTAGAAAGTTAAAGAAATAAAATTTATACTTAAAAAATATAATGTGATGTGTAACTCTCCATTACTGAAACATAATGGAGTGAAAGAACAATAGGATGACGTCACAAGTGTAATTTAACTACCGTTAGTGGCTTTTATTTCATTGAGAAATACTGGATTTGGTTATAAATTGTAGTGAGTGAGACAACATTGCCATTCAAGCTCAAAACATACATCTTGCCTGTTGACCATGATTCTTAAATGATTTACATCATTGCCACATGTACATCTCAATATGTTTTCCACGTTTATAAACAATTTTATGTTTGTCACGTTTTATTATTTTCAAAATGAACCGAACTAAACCCATATAATAACGTGAATAAAGTTCTAATTGCAAATTTGAATGTGTCATTTTGATTTAAAGAAGTAGAGCTATTGGTTCAGTATTTCGTCGGGCTTGGCATAATACATAGTATAATGTTGACGATCTTCCAGAAGTTGTTACCGGATATCAAATCTACTACTAATATTCGCATTGGCCAAGGAGTCTACAACCAATATTTCAGCTTTTAAGATTTTCAAGATGCTGAAACGAAGCAGAAGTTGTTAACGGCGTAGAGCTTGTGGTTTTAATTAGCGGCGACAGAGTCTATAATTCAAGAGCCCCATCTGCAATTCAGCGTTCTAGATGTCGGCTTTATTGAGTTTTTTCTTGAGAACTGACCCGTGGCTGTACTATTACCAAATGTAACATTATAATAAAAAATATTCCAAGAAGTTAATATGCAGCATTTTAACTTTCTTTCAAGGCGTGGCCCTTACCACGAAAGAGAATAACCAACTCTACACTGTATAATTCCAATCTGACAACAAGGAGAAGAAGGCGGTAAGGTTTTTTTTTATTTTGACTGGAAAACACCTTTACTAATTAGTGCAATTTCTCTGCTTATTTTGGTCGAAAAAATCTGTGAAAAATTAAGTGACTGTATATATATCACGGAGATAGATGTTTGGCAATTTTCCGATATGTTCATCAAAATCCTTGATGGCTCTTTAATAATCCCAGTTGGCAAAACAGTCATTTGCATTTTATCCGATAATTTATGGAGAGAATACTAATTTTACGTTAATAAAGGAAGCCGATATCAGTATGTGTAAATTGTAAAGATACATATATGTCAACATTTCATACCCTCAATATTTACAGTAGTTTCTTACTCTCGTAATGTTTTTGGAAATTGTGATAACATTGTTCTAATTCAACCAGAGACGGTCGACATATGAAGTTGAATAAGAAGACATTTGTTTATGGAAACATTACAATGTTTTGTAGACTAGTTACAGTCCTTCTTATATTGTTATGTATAGATTATTTGAATTCTGGTTATGATATTGGTAACATTGTAAATATTGACACTTAATGTGCAGTGGAATTTAAAAGATATATAACAATAAATAATAAATATATTACAAAGTATGTGAAGAGATAGTTAGTACGCATACACGAAAATATAACATGATTGTTGTTTTTTTTATCACTATTGGTGGTTTGTGAGTAAATATAGTTTGGTTTGATTGATTGCGGTAAGGTATGGAGGTAGACAACATATCAATAACGATATAGGTAATCAGAAAACATGATAATTTTAAATAATTTTACTGATAAGATTTTACAAGAAATGTTATATTGTGGAGTTAATCTAAAATCTGGTCTTATGTTCTGATGCATATAAATCATTTGTACTGGTCTAGGTTATCCTATCTGCACGTTTTCAGTTGCATCAATTAACAAGTTGGTAGTCATGCGTACCACTCACAATTAGTTTGTACTTACTGCCGCTCTATGGTTGCACTCCTCTCTGTTATTGTGGGTTGTGTTAAACTAGCACGGATGAGCTTCAGATTACATGCTACTGGTTTGAAAATGCACCAAAGCGAAAGGAATTTGGAATTACATGTATGTGTTAAATCAGGGAGAAACTGTTGTTGGGTTTTATTTAATATTTAATGTCATGGTAACATAATGACTAGTGTATGGCATGTAGCTCGTGCACTAAGCTAAGCTTCTATTGATTCCTAAAATAGTTATCACATATCAGTCATAATCATAATTTGTAATTGATAACTAAAACGTCAAAAGTAAATATATGACATGTGACTTGAACAGTGTTAAACTTATACATGACATGAACACTTTAATGACATTGAATTTAAGATCAGAATTACTTTTAATGCACTGTTGGTGTTCCTTATGTCGTCGTGAAATGGCGAAACTGTGATTTGGTATGACAAAACTCCGAATTCCAAAATAAAATTCAAATGGTGTAAGTTTGTAAGCCAGATATGTTTCCTCGAATCGACTGAATAAAAATTATGATTATTTAAAACCACACAAGTCGATTGATATAAGAAGCGTGTCAGAATACATATAGAAATGTTTAACATAACTGTCTTAAAATAAGGTTTGCCTCATAACGCAAGAAATATATATTCCAAATATCTATAATGTACGTACTAAGGATGATTTAAAAGTGGACATAGAAGAACACCTTGTGACTTTGTATTATATTAAATACAACGACTGTCAAACATTAATTATTTTGAAATACAATTTCACACACTTTATTTAGCCAAATATTTTATCCTCAAATCAGCTTTGTGGCCAAATATACGATACATTAATCAGCTCCGTGGGGATAACAGAGGTCAATAGGTCAAATAAATAGACATCAAATTGAATCATAATTTATAATCTACAGAAATATTTTTTATTACTAAACGTCATATCATATTAATAATTAATGCACCCGATTCAATCTTAAAGGCGCTGTAGCACGTTTTTTTGCTGAAATAAGTCGATGAAATGTATTTGAAAAATAATGTCAACAATAGTAAAACACTCCTCTCTCTTCGGAAAATCAAGTTGCAAATGAGTGTACACGGTTCCGTAAAGCCATGGGAATTATTTTTGTCATTCGAATATAATAAAATGTGTTCACAATAAAATGGCCGCCATGTAATTTTGGCTTTATACGCAACACCGTTATTACCACTACGGATCATTGGTTTGTGTAATAAGATGTTTTACCCTCTAAAGTAAATATAAATGACATAAACAATCATTATAAATGAGAAATTTGAAAAAATAAAATTTGCAAAAAACGTGCTACAGCGCCTTTAAGATGGAAGTCCTAATTGAAAAATATCTTAAATCCTATTTCCGCGACCCTATCCAAATTTTAGCGTTTAACGGGTAACAACGGAATTAGCTCCCTTGACTTGAATTCTTCGAGTTTCGTAGTTTATCGGCTATTGAAACAAATAAATATAAGTGTCATATGTAAAACAGAATATTTTTAAATGACAAGATGTTACTCGACAGTTAATATGAAAACAACTCTGGACGTGGATTGTAGAAATTATGATGTTGTTGATGGAAACATCAATGATCAAGCACGGCAGTCCGGCCGGCTTGTTATTGTCGTTATTTGGTGTTTTATATTGTTTACAAAGTAGTTTTTCAAAACTTTTCTCCTCCGAGAGGAAAATCCAAACATTGTCTTTAAATTGAGGAAACGAGTGCAGAAGGAATTGCTCCTTCGCTATGAATACATAGAGGAATGTCCCCCATCACAACACAAAATATCACTATTATCCACTGTTCTTTTCTTACTATGATGTCACCAGCCTATCTCGGGCATGCGCAGTAGAGCTAGTCCCGCGCACCCGTTTTGGGGTCCTCTCGCGGTTGAGCTCTTCAGCAGTCCAATATTTACACACTTTGAACATTAATATCCCGTTAATTAGAGGACCCATCGACACCAAATTTTCAGTACTTACAGTTGAAAGTATTGTCTGTATGAATACATTGATTAAAATAGAATACAAAATGAGGTTCCACGTTCTTTAAGATGAATTTTAGTTTGTTATGATGTGTTCATTCCAGTCACAACTTCCTGTATACGAGTAGAGGGAACTGAAAATGAAGATTGTGATATTCAAAATATTTCATCAACAAAGTCACGAAACTGTTGATATAATTCGTCCAATTTATAGTTATACTGGTTTTATGATCTTAGAAACTCTGCTCATCCAAATCAGGCTTTCTGATAAATAATCACGATTTTAATCTTTATTGCAAATCGATGCTGAAGTATAAACTTGTTAACTTTCAGCAACAGTTAGTATAACTCGATAAAATAAAACCATTTTGACATATGTGGTTAAAGTACTCTAAATGTATTTATTACTCAACCGTGGTGAGATCACTCATTAGATAACAATGAGTTGGTTACACACATGTGTGATACCACCGCGTGCTGCCGTAACGTCATAATCGACCCGTGACGTCATAGTGGTTTTTTGTTGACGTCACAATGTAAGCCGCGCGACTGCAATAGCGGGTGACCTTTTTGCAAGTGAGCGTCACTAAAAACGATTTTCTTGCAATTCAGCGCTATTTACATCATTGAGTAATAAATAAAATACTAAACTCGGTCCCGTTTGATAACATGTTTATGAAACTCGTGAATGCCATCGGTATTTAACTCGCTTTCGCTCGTTAACATACCAAACCATCCACTCGTTTCATAAACATGTTATCAAACGGGACGTCGTTTAGTATTCTATATTTAGCATATGCATACATGTACTAATATATTGCAAACGTATGTAAGGTTTCATGTATCATTGATAGTGACACGTCATAGGAAACGATGTAACAGGTAACTATTCGGGTAATACATGTATGCTCAACGAACGTGCTGCTTCAGAGTTTATTAATTTGAAAGGGAAACACATATTTCACATATTTGCGTAAAGCGATAAAAAGTGAAAGTGACAATTTCTTCCTCAAACTGTTGAACACAATGTAAACATTTCCATGTGAATGTGTATTTTATTTCACTCTTATTATTCGTTAAGGAAGAAGTGACTATGATAATCTAAAAGAATGAAGAATAGTACTCAACGCTGATTTTCGACGACCAAAATACAAAATAAAATTAGCAATACAACTTTACGATATAAACTGACAAGCAGTAGAAACTACATCTATTTTTCAAGAGCGTCAAAAACAAGAAACTGCTGTTTCAGCCACTTTTTTGTTCACCCGTGGAATAAAATATCGTGCACTTTTGTTGGAATACTTTCTTTTGATATTCAATTGATGTGCAGTATTCCCCTGTTGATGTATTTTGATAGAATATCCATATATTCGATATGGATGTTTTGATGAGGTACAAACATTGAAATATCTTAAATCCCGAAGTTTAATTTACACAGCCATTAGCCTCTTAACATCCTCGTTTTTAAATCTTAAATGGATAACAATTCTGATGAAGGAGAACAGTATAATCTTGATGCTCATTTTAGTTCTTCATTATTGATAAAAACGGGTCTTTATGGTAATTTTAGGTTCCCTGATGGTAAATGGATTCACACCCGGCCATGTTGGAACGGTTGTTCGTTTGCTTGTTGCCGCTAATGAGGGCGGGAGTTAATCCTGGTAATCTCAGATAATCCTGGTAATCCCCAGTAGGAGCAGATGAGTCTCATTGAACAATATTCTTTGTTGAGATTTACTATAAAAGTATACTACTCCTAGATGTTCCTCGTCATTCCTCTCTCCACTTCTCATCTGAACATCTTCTGAAGGAAAGCATGGTGGTAAGTGATCGTTGTTGTTTTATGATATAAGTAAAATTGTTTCCTCTACTCTCTAAAATATATCTTGAAATGCCGTTTTGTAAATGAGGGAAAATGTAGGGTATACTCAGCGACCATTTCATTCCATTTCTTTTTTAAACGAGTTAATGATTTATTATAAAACGAGCGAAATCGAGTTTGATACACATCATTCACGATTTCGATAAGAAATTGGAATGATTGAAAGAAGTTTAATATTCTGTTTATTACTTGACCTCATCAATCAAACGACATTTCAGACAGCTTCCGATTGCAGAAATTAGAATTTGCCATTGTACGGCGGTACAAACATTTTGACCTCACAACTGCAAACTATTGTGACGTCATAATTTCAGCGCTAGTGCAATAGTTTAGCATTGCTCTGTAAGTGTATTACATTCCAAAGGCGAGTGATATAGTATCAATTCAATAGTTTTGAGTCCTTTAAGTCCAGACTTAAGACCTACCTGTTTAATACTCAAGACTGACTTTCCTATTGCTATCCCTCAGCGCTTAGAGCATGCATTGAGCATGGATAATGCGCTATATAAATTGACTATTATTATTATTATTATTTTAACTTGGTGAAATATTTAAACTCAAAACGGCGATAATTTTGTGGAATAGGAGACTCCTGACACGCAGTTTATTTTTTTAATTTTCTTTCTTTCAGTTGTTTCTTGCCACCGTTTGCCTCGCAGTATGTCTTGCTTCTTCAAAGACCATCCACAATGTAGAGAAGCGACAAGCCCCAGACCACAGTCACTTCCTATTCGGGCTCCCTAACACGAACTTCCATGAGAACTTCTTCAACCCACCCAACCCCATGATCAACCATGTCCATACAATCACCCAGGGCCACCCTATCAACCCAATCAACCCCATCAACCCCATCAACATGAACTCTGATCACGCCTTTTACAACGACTACTACATGCACATGAACACACACTTCCTCCCGTCAGACCACAAGTGTGTCAAACCCTACGATCTGGATGCTGCTCTCATGTTGCTGTCTAACAAGACTGATGGATACCCTGTGTAAGTTGATTTTTTGTTTCATTCTTAAACTTGAACTTGAATATGGATGCATGTAAGGTAGAAAGTGTCCAAATATATCCAATATATAGTTTTATTAATGACACGGTACCCTGGACATAATTAGCTGTTGGGATTGACAGTTGATTCTAGTTCATTAAATATAACTCTTGTTCAGTTGAAACATGGTGCATATTATGATTTTGTGTTCTTCATTCTTTTCTTTGTCAAAATTTTGAAAAGTGAACAAATTCTACTATTTTCGGATGGATTTTGCGGGATCTGAATCAACGCACTCAGCTCCATGTTGTTATAATCATTACTGAATATCAAAACTGTTAACAACTCATACTCAAAATTGTATTGTTATATACATAACTTATCACCTGCAACTCTTGTTTCAGTGACGCTATCGCCCTGGAGATCTCCCAGCGTCCAGATCTTGTTCCTCATCTTCCTTCTGGAGCTCCTGTCGTATCTGAAGCCGAGTACACAGTGTGAGTAGTCGTACTGAGAGGGGTAGACCCATTAACTTATATATCAAAGCAGTTGATATTGAACAAATAATTTGCAATTCAATTTATAATTTGCGTTTTTTACACAAGTACACATGGTACACAAGTACTAATCCATATTTAAAAAACTAAGAAAAGAAACATATGTTGACAAATGCATTGATATTCTCGTCTCCCTCTGAAGCAGACTACACAGTATGAATAAATCTGCATAAGCTAGTTTTTCCATTGCTATTTGAATATCATAATATTATAGTGATCAGCATAAAATTATGAATATATGCCAACCGTTGCAATAATAGGTTTTTCACATTTCAATATTTTGAACCGTGTTGGCCATTTTATACAGATGTCTTTATAAACCCATATCTGTATTGTGGATATATACTTAAAAACTTCGAATCAGGTATTATTGAAAACATTTTTCTAGTGATATTCCATCACAATCGACATGTGAAGGACTTTAGGTTATACATGTATCAATACCTTCCCGTGACCACGTCTACTATTGTCCCACAATGAACAGATGTGAAGATGAAAAGCTCAACAATATGTCGCCGTGCACTTACAATGCACATGTGACATCCCTATTTGGATTTGAACTATACTCACAATGCGGCTATCATATAAGAAAGATCTTGAAAGTAATACATGTATTCTTAAATAAGGTATCAACGTTTAAAGGACCGTGTACTTATATGTTTCCAGTGACCACACCTTCTTTTGTGAAGATGAATAGCTCAACAATATGTCATCGTGCACTTACAATGCACAAGTGACATCACTATTTGGATTTAAACTATACTCACAATGCTGCTATCATATAAGAAAGATCTTGAAAGTAATACATGTATTCATAAATAAGGTATCAACCTATAAAGGACCATGTGGTCGTTGCATGAAACAACCTTAACACTAAGGTTAACCTTAGTGCCATCTTTTAACATTGCACTAAGGCTACCTTAGTGAATTAAGATGAACTTAGAGTTTCGTGCAACGGGACCCATGTACTTATATGTTTCAAGTGACCACACCTTCTCGTGTCCAACAATGAAGAAGAGACTCCGGAGTTTCACCAAGTATGGAGGTCAATGCTGGATCCTGGACAACATCATGGTCAATTATGGATACTGCGTGTAAGTGGTGACCTTGACCATTAGCAATATACAGACTTACATTCAAAATATGGATAACTGAAAACTTCAAATACAGGCAAAATTTAATGAAGATCAGGGTTTAGATAATGATGTATTAGATTTCTTACTGGATTTCTGAAGAAAAAAATTCAAATCGACCTTGAAGTTACTTGACTAATTTGAATACTTCTATCGGAAGCAGGTACAATAAGTTATATTTCGTTATATATTTATCGACATAGGATATGTCAACATTAGATATATATAATTTAATCAAAATATGAAACTAAACATTTCATCAAATGTCAAACGTGAATAATCGATTTGTAACAATTCTTTTCTCACCCCAGGAACGCGTACTGCAGCAACCAGCACCATGGCAACTCTCTGTACACACGCAGCATGTGTATGGAGCACTTCGACACCGTGTACGTGTGGGCATACTGTGAGAACTACACCGTCAACCCTGCCATGAAGATCAGACAGGAGGCCCTGCAGCTCCCCAAATACTGCTCCTGTAAGAGTGTCCGCTGCTATTGAGGAACACAACATAAACTCTTATCAACAACTTACATTGTCCGCCGGTTCTGTGAAGCACTATGTTTGCAACGAATATACACATGTATGTTATGTTATGTGTAACGATAAGCCATAACAGGATAATTCAATACTCACCGTCTGTGTTTTAGAAATGTGATTTTGTATCGATGTCATTTTATCTTGTGTCGTATTATACATCATGTACGTGTATCGCATTTGTCTCCTGCTTTTGTAAAATAAACAAATTGAAATTACGTTTGGTTTTTAGTTATCTCTGAAATCTTAACCGAGCTGAATGAGACGTTCAGTGTTACTCCTAGTTTTGATAAGCTTCTCATATATTTATTTAGTGTCATATTGAAGCTGGAAATGAGAGAAAAAGAGAGAAGAACTTCCTGTGATTTTCTATGTGTGTGTTATGTTGAGACATATTTCATCACGACATACGACCTAAACCATTGCTCTCCGTTTACAAGAGGGAAATCTGTCCTAGTGTCAACCGTCTTAACATACCTCCAGCCAGTGTTCTTATTGTAGCTATCGGGATGACCCTCTATCCTGCTGAATGCACTGGAGGCCAAGAACACGCCTCTTGACGAACCCTTCGACCTGAAACATCCCCTAATTTTTCAATACTGTAACGTTTCTTTACACACTGGCTCCTTGGTTTTATTTGGGTGTTCATTTTTCATACTAACTTAAGTTGTCTATTGTAATGGACACACAGAGGTGTTCATGACGCATACCGGGTGTTCATCATGAACACTGGGTGTTCATCATGAACACCTGGTACAGCCGTGAACACCTGATATGAGAGCACTTATTGTTTGTTAATTTACTTTGGTTTACTTTTTTTCTTTCTGAGTCATGATAATTCGTAAAATAGCATTTCTCGACACACACAAATCGCAAATACTTCCGACGAAATGTGGGATCGAACCTGCAACCCTATGCATGGTTTCTGGTCGAGTGATCTAACCAGTACTAGGGATGACAGCCGTTTTTCAACCAAACTATAAAAAAAAAATTAAAAACCGTAAGAAATAAGATAATAAGGATCAGAAAAAAAACTTTATTGAAAAAAAAATCCACCCCAATTCAGTTTTTAATCACGATAGGACTATTTAAAGTTCAACATTTGGAAAGGGCCAAGACGGGAAGGGAGGCAACTCCTGCAGTGCCACCATTTTCAACACTTTCACACACCTGGAAAACAATATAAAGAATTTGTTAATATCCACCAAAGTCATAATTTTTAAAGATGAACATTCAATGAATGAATATAAATCTCTACTAAAACAAAACAATAACTTGTTTGGATACAAATGCACACTTAACATTCACTGTGCTCAGCGACTTCAGGACAGTGGTCTTGTGCTGAGCTGCTGCAAGATGACAACTACTTCACACTTAGAGACCAATATTACACACAACCCTCTGAAGAACAAGACATTTAAAGTTATCTTCCCAATTAGATATTCCTAACACTGTTTTATTTGTAGGTGGTGGACCTTAAATGAACAATGAGAAAGATGAAACATGCTTATGAAATTTCTATTTTGAACCTTCCTGGTATTCCTGGTACTTTTCAACGTTCTGACGCATCATTCTATCTTAATCAGACATTTGGCTGAATGGATGTTTTATATTCTTTATTATACTAAACACTTAGTCATGACACCAGCAATTGCGATGGCGACTTGTAATGGAATAAATATTATACACAAGGCTAACTTCAAGCATGTAACCCATAATAATGTTCAACCTAAATCGTTAACTTGCAGTAGCATTTATTATTGCTGACAACTAATAGGGGGGAGAAGATAAAAAGAAAATGAACAAGTAATTGGCAAGAAATCCTACGGTCAAGGAATAGGTACGGACGGAGAAAGTCAAAATACTCACATGATGATTTCCAACTGCATGGATCTCTAGGCTGTGTTAACATCAATTCGCACGTAATCTCGCTGTACATAAAACCCAACCTGGACTGCGTTCTTCACGTGCAGGCACTGTCATTTATACCTCTCTGGACGAGTATTGCAGAATATGTCACATCCGCATATTCAATTGGACACAATTAAATGGCTATGCAAAAGTATTTATAGTATCTGACATTATGAAAAAAATATGTCTACATACACCAGACCATGGCCGATATGAACCCGGTACTGAAGCTCGAACAAATGTTTTAAACAGAAAGTTAGGAATTTAATTGTCAATCCCGCAGCCGCTCGAAAACCGAACGCTCTTTCGAAAACACACAAAATAATTTATTGCGCGAGAAGTAAATACTACTTTTGTATAGAATTTTACGATTCAAACCTAAATTCAACCGGAAGTACTGTAACTCGTGACACAGTTGAGTAGCTGAATTCACAGGTGGAAGATGCATGGGTTACAGTGGATACTTTAGGAGTTTGTGATATAGAGGTAAAGGGTAGGCATACATTTTATTGTTGCTTAGGTGTATTTTGTGTTCTCTATGCGAGTTTAAGCACATGTTATTGTTTTTGTAGCGTGTATTGGCGTTTTGAGTTTTGTTTACAAATTCGTAGGACTCAAATTGACGCTGCTTTGTGTTGATCGTGACGTCACTGTCATCCCTGGTATTACACCACGGAAAACAGATGAGATGAGGTAGACTTTTTCATCACCAAATATATATGGTGTTCTTTTATTTGTTTGGATTAAAACTGTCATAAATTTGTAAAAAGATTTTGATCTTCAACTTGAGTACAAAATGTTTAGAATTAAATGAAAGTGTTTGTTGTTTTCTATCAACCGGCTATATTGACAGTAGCTATGCAGTCACTAGTAATGGTTGTACATTTCAGCGGCGCGTTGCACGTACATCACCACTCACTCAGGCAAGCTGGCTGATATAAACACCGTTTTTCTGACAAGGACTATCGTTTTTTTACTCCCAAATGTTTAACATAAGATCCCTAGAATTTACACTTAAAGTGTTACATTCTGTATGTGGTTTGGTATAGTGTTGAGCCAGTGTGTAAAAAAGGATTCTACTGAATTCAAATATACCCAAAATCGTTCATGGAGCCCATTCGCACACAATACATACATGGGAAAAGTTTTATAGTTTACATCATGTGTTTGTGCCATTTACTTTTAAAAATATCATAATATCGAACAATATTAATTGTCCATGCATTTAATTTGCTAAAAATCCATTTTCCGGTTGTTTTTGATTTTGGGTAAATTTGGATTCAGTAGAATATTATTTTCAAATGCATTTTTTACTTATGTATTATAACCGTAACGAGAACACTCAAACACTGTAACAATGTACCAATGCCAAGATCTCAAGACACAAGGAATGAACTCTTTTGACTAAATTTAATTTTTCTGATAATTCCCTTTCTTTGGTATTTTAAAGTACAAGTGGAGAAATAGAAAAACACTATTCACAAAAAGACATCATGTAGTTACATGCTTTACCAAAAAGATTATCGCAACTGACACGTTACGTTGTTTATATAAAATTTCAGACCTAAAACTATTAGGGGGTGTTAACCATTTTTACCATGAGTATATTTTCGTATCAGACGAATTACATGTCTTCAGTAATTTACATTGGCTCATGACTTTTGTCCTTGTCTTGTTAGGCCTACATGTATTAGTAGGCAAATGTGGATATGCTTTGTGAGAAATATAACGAATACAATTTCGGTGTGTTTACACTAACCATTTTGCTACCACAATGCTTTGCAGAGATGTCAAACCGAAGAGAGTATGTTCTAATCTTACAATAGATGAACACTAACATTACCAATAAAAATGTTTAATGTGTTCTTTTCCACATGTATGACTGATACATGTATGATCTTTTAATGTAAGTTGTGAAATACTTTGTAGGAGCTTTGATGTACATGTACTGGATATAATGATAACATTGAAATTCAATGTTATCTTCCTGAATTTTCCATCAAAATATTAATATAAGATGATGTGCGATACATAGTAATGTCACCCCTCTTATTTGAAATATCATAATCAGACCATAACACATTTTATTGGATGTAAGTTCAATAAAGTATACAGTTATCATACAACACACATGTTTTTCTCATTTACTCTACGTTACATATTCATCGGAAAAACAACTTAAACATTAATTAAAACATAGGAACCAGGTGCACATGCAAATCATAATTCGTGTTCGTGCTTTGCAGGCGATAATCAACCCTTATAGTTTTATACATGTCACGATCAATCAGTTGCGAAATGAGTTTAATTAATATACGCTTGTACAACAATCCACGTTAACATGCTCAAAATCTGAATTGTTTCATAAGCAATTAAATGCACTTTAAGTGCGAGATATATGAGAAATGTGTGGTAAATTAAATACCTATTCCCACTTTAATACTGTACACATGACCCTGCCGGTAGTTGTGAATGACTATACTGGAAACTAATTAATCATACTTGACATGGCACTCAGTATATATCAATTAGGCGTAGACATTCCTCGCCATTTACATTTTGGTACCATTTGAACAGATACATTTAATTGTTTGCGCTAAAATGTTATGCACTTTCATTCACGGCATTCTTAGTTTCTCTTCTCATGGCTAGTTTCAGTTTTTTTTTGCAGACATAAAGAAATCAACACAAGTGTAGATTCAGCTGTTTGTAGTTAAATGGCTTGGTCTCTTTCTCTTTCTCTTTTGGCTCTAATCTCTCTCAATTCTTTATTAATGTACTTCTGACGTCTGAAAAAGCAGCATGTAAGCTTTTACCGTTTGGTCGTCAATTTTAAGATTTAACGATCCAGAGCATATGTTATACCTCAAATTATTAAAGATTTCAATTCACTTCTCTTGTCCCTTTTTATGCTTATAAACCCATAGTTATGCTGTTATTCATGTGTAATTTTGTCAAAGGAGTTTAAGATATTACAGAACTGTTAATTGTGTTACTGCAAACCGTAGACTAATTGCAAATCTAAGTCAATTACGGTGTGGACGCCAAGAGAAACATCATCGAAATGAGACAGTGTTTCCATCAGTTGATTTTTGTATCATTTCATATCATTTTGATTCACGTTGCTGATCCATATCCTGTGTAATCTGGAGACAAATTCCAGTGTCGGAGTTTATATAGTATGTCTTTGAAATGCGGTTAAAGGTAGAATAATCCGGTAAAGAACAACTCAGATTGTAATCAACTTTTCATCGTTTTATTGCAAAACATCACGTATGAATTGGACAATTATGAATAATATGAACCGTTGGAAGAGAAGGAAAATCAAGTTAGAAAAATGGAATGAACAACAAATCATTTTCACTGAAATATGAGTGTTCAAACGTGTTGAACAAAGTTGATGTCGGGTTCCTCAATAGCAGCGGACACTCTTACAGGAGCAGTATTTGGGGAGCTGCAGGGCCTCCTGTCTGATCTTCATGGCAGGGTTGACGGTGTAGTTCTCACAGTATGCCCACACGTACACGGTGTCGAAGTGCTCCATACACATGCTGCGTGTGTACAGAGAGTTGCCATGGTGCTTGTTGCTGCAGTACGCGTTCCTGGGGTGAGAAAAAGAATGGTTACAAATCGATTTAGAATTCACGTTTGACATTTGTGATATATTTGGTTTTCCATTTTGATTAAATTATATATATCCAATGTTGACATGTCCATTGTCGATAAATTTCACGAGTTCTAACGAAATATAACTTAGTGTACCTGCTTCCGATAGAAGTATTCAAATGTTTCAAGTAACTTCAAGGTCGATTTGATTTTTTTTTTCTTCAGAAATCCACTAAGAAATCTAATACATCATTATCTAAACCCTGATCTTCATTAAATTTTGCCTGTATTTGAAGTTTTCAGTTATCCATATTTTGAATGTAAGTCTGGATATTGATAATGGTCAAGGTCACCACTTACACGCAGTATCCATAATTGACCATGATGTTGTCCAGGATCCAGCATTGACCTCCATACTTGGTGAAACTCCGGAGTCTCTTCTTCATTGTTGGACACGAGAAGGTGTGGTCACTGGAAACATATAAGTACATGGTCCTTTAAACGTTGATACCTTATTTAAGAATACATGTATTACTTTCAAGATCTTTCTTATGTGATAGCAGCATTGTGAATATAGTTTAAAACCAAATATTGATGTCACATGTGTATTGTAGGTGCACAACGACATACTGTTGAGCTTTTCATCTTCATAAGAGAAGGCGTGGTCACGGGAAGGTATTGATAAATGTATAACCTAAAGTCATGTGTTTGATTGCGATGGAATATCACTAGAAAATAGTTTTCAATAATACCTGATTCTAGGTTTTATATTCAATTATACCTACAATAGAGAAATGGTTATATATAGAAATTATGTATAAACGAAGTTCAGAATAATGGAATGTGAAATACCTGCCATTGCATATATTCATAATTCTATGCTGATCACAATAATGTTATGATATTCAAATTAAAATAAAAACTAGTTTATCATGCATATTTATTCATACTGTGTAGTCTGCTTCAGATGGAGACGAGAATACCAATGCATTTGTCAACGAGTACAGCATATGTGTCTTTTTCTTAACTTATTTTAGTTATGGATTAGCACAGGTGTACCATTGCATATGCTAATCAAACGCAAATTATAAATGGAATTACAAAGTATTAGTTCAATAACAACTGCTTGGATATATAAGTTAATGGGTCTACCCCTCTCAGTACGACTACTCACACTGTGTACTCAGCTTCAGGTACGACAGGAGCTCCAGAAGGAAGATGAGGAACAAGATCTGGACGCTGGGAGATCTCAAGGGCGATAGCGTTACTGAAACAATGATTATGTTAAGAAGTCAAAACAATCAAAATTGAAACCTGTGATTGATGGGTAGTGAAGGTCATAGGACATTTACCATTGGACGAAGTACCTGACGGTGTGTTGAATTTGTCAGTTGACCCGAAATATAGTAGCAGATAGTGTCATCACACATACAACAATGTCACATGTTTTGATCAGATGATATACATGTGTAACAAACGACAATTACATCAATTAACACTTAACGTTTGTAAATACATGCACGTTTACAATTGATATATGTCTTAATGAAACATCATTACAAACAGCATCAATTAATTGAATTTGGACATATGGAATCAACATTTATTCCTATGAAAATGTATTTAAACTTAAAATGGAATTACTCTACAGAATTACATTTTCACAATGTTCAACATCTTTGTTGATATTAAACGAATTTCCATTTGATCCAATTTAAGACTTTGACCCTAAGAATACATTACATATAAATGTAAATGAACTTACACAGGGTATCCATCAGTCTTGTTAGACAGCAGCATGAGAGCAGCATCCAGATCGTAGGGTTTGACACACTTGTGGTCTGACGGGAGGAAGTGTGTGTTCATGTGCATGTAGTAGTCGTTGTAAAAGGCGTGATCAGAGTTCATGTTGATTGGGTTGATTGGGTTGATAGGGTGGCCCTGGGTGATTGTATGGACATGGTTGATCATGGGGTTGGGTGGGTTGAAGAAGTTCTCATGGAAGTTCGTGTTAGGGAGCCCGAATGGGAATGGGAAGTGACTGTGGTCTGGGGCTTGTCGCTTCTCTACGTTGTGGATGGTCTTTGAAGAAGCAAGGCATACAGCGAGGCAAATGGTGGCAAGAAACAACTGAAAGTAAACCAATTACACAATGGTGTATTAGAGATTCATTTTAGTGGTGTAAACGTTTTTGTAAGCAATAATATATATTTTCACTTCCACAAGCAACGGTACCCAATTGTTAAGTCTGTATTTGCAGTTTACATTGATGACACAATGATTATTACTGATAAAATGGAATGATTATATATAATGACCAAACTAGGTTTACAGTTTAAGGAAGGAATAATCAATTTCACAAGATGAAGTCATCAACATTTATTGCTCAAAATCGCCACCTGTTACCAGAAGCCAAATAGATAATTGAATTCTTCATTATTGGAAAAATTATTTGCTCAGGTCCGGAAAATAGGCGCCTTTAAGAAATGCCATTTTGGACTCTCATAAACAAGACTAGTCAAGTAAGACTATTTTTTTAGATTATTTAGTGACGTTCAACAGCACTGATATAACTACCGAATAAGAAGGTACATTATGTCGACGATATTTTTTACTGACTTCATTGTCCTAGTTTTCCCAAGTTTCAACTTAAATTACAAACGTTAAGTTCAAAACAATCATCAGCAGCCTATGTGTTTAACAGAGATGATAATTAAACTTATTCTGCACTGGTGAAAACGGCTGTGTATACTTCTTTACAAACCATAGGCTTATCAAAAACCTTTAAAATCGAGCAGCGGTTTTTGGTTTTGGACTCCGATGAAACATGTTGTTCCGTTTCTTTTGCCCAATGTTTAGAAACTGCAAAGTGTAGGAACTTCCCACTTACCTTCATATTGGCAGATGATGTTCAACTGAGTGCAGCAGGGAGACGAGTGATGATGAACATTTTGGAACAGCTTTTATACCAATTCACTACAATAGGTTGCATTTAATGGGATTCAGATAGTTCATTAGATTTCCACCTCTGAGTTGCACCAGATTAACCGGATTAACCAAACAGCCTCTTAGCGGCACCCGGCAATAGATCTACAATAGGGCCAGTTTGACAATGAGAACGGGTGTGAGTCCATTAAACAACGGGATATCTTAAAATGTACATTTAGATCTATGGAATATCTTAAAATATTGATTATCTTAAAGTATCTTTAAATATTGATATCTTAAAATATCTTAATATAATGATATCTTAAAATATCTTAAAATGTCCATGTACATCACTTTTGGTGAAAAAGTCAAAGGTTTAAATAAATTGATACTGAACGTAGTTTATGTTTACAAGAAGGCATGTATGCATGCACAGTTTTACAACCACCAACCTTAGATGGTAGATGTACATTCAGATGTCAGACCATTGTTGTTGATATTCAGATAGAATTTCAGATATTTTACAAATCACTATCTTCCTTCAATGTCAGAGATCGTTGAGTTTCCATGATATCTGTTCTGATATATTATTGATCATGTATATTTCTTGAGTGATCCCCTCTTTTAAGTGATGTTAATATGTATCACTGGAAATGGATTTTAGGAAAACAAACTTTAAATTTGCTGTCACAATTAAAATTGATTTTAGTTTGTAGGTGAGTTTTTGTTGCAAAGTTCAAATAAATTAGGCACACATTAAATTTGATCATAATATAACAATTGATACTGTTTAGTAATGCCAAATATGCCAGAACTATCCAATGAAATAAAATAACTTTGAAATAAATACATTGAAATTTTAAATAGCTGGCGAATTTTGCATTAAGCATATTTATTTCATATTTAAAAAATTGGGACTTTTTTTTAAAATTTAAGACTTCAGGGAACGAATATTGTATTTTTTGTTTATATAATTGCATTCAATAAGCAATGAACAATAAACCATTTTCAAAGGTTCCACGAAGCTAATACACATTTCATCTGATAAGATAAGTGTCAACCAGTTATAATTTCGATTTCTACATCCTTCTCAAGTGTGTAGGATATTTGACCTTCTATTTCTATTTCTTCTATTTATAGTTGGGGATAAAGGGACTTTAAGTATTACTATTGATAGTTTTTTTTAAATTCTGTAGTTGATTGTAAGTACTTGATAGTTTAAAGTGTAAAAGCTCGAATCTATTCAATTAGGTTTAAATGAGTAGTTTGTCAATGATTGGAATACAGTTATATATATTACTACGATTTTAACTAGAAACAGTAGACATATGCTGGGTAGTTTGTCAATGAGTGTAACAAAGTTCGGTATATTACTACGATTTTAACTAGAAACAGTAGACATATGCTGAGTAGTATGTCAATGGGTGTAACAAAGTTGCATATATTACTACGATTTTAACTAGAAACAGTAGACATATGCTGAGTAGTTTGTCAATGAGTGTAACAGAGTTACATATATTACTACGATTTTAACTAGAAACAGTAGACATATGCTGATTAGTTTAGCCCATGGAGAACAGAGATTAGGATCGGAAATCTAAAGGGAATAACCTCTGTAGAAAAAGAATGGACAACTGTTGATGTGTCCCCAAACCAAACTCAAATACAACAACTCAATTTAAACTTGTTTAAGTAATAGTTATCATACATTCTTAACTCAGCACTTAACATGCCGCAGGCCTATTGTACAACAGGTAATATTGCCTAATTGCAAAATCCTGTGATAATTGAGAGTTTTTAAGAGAGTATGTTAACAATGACAAAATGACATAAACAATTATAGGCACCGACTTTTTAAACTAAGCGACAAAAGAAACCCTACCATTCCTTCGAAAAAAGTACAAACCTAAATACTGCTACCTGAGAAAGTTGATTTAGAAGGCCATTGATAAGCATATATATTCTGTAAGGAAGTACTCACAACTTCATTCAGCAAGGTATGATACTGTAGCTATATCTGTTTATCTTTGTTCAAACACACATTGGGTGCTGAACTCGGTTTTTAGATATAACGTTTTACATTTAAGTTAAATGTTTAATAAAACATGGAAAGTATGTATCGACAAAGTGGATCTACTTTGATTTTAATTCGATGACGCATCGTTGCTGTAGGTTGTCATAAAACAAGGAAAAAACCCAGGTTTCAATTTCGATCTCGCCTGGTTGGGGTCTGGGAGATTACAAAACGACGATTTTATTATGAGGTGTTTTTTTTCAGAAACATGAACAAATAATATTTCCAAATAAATAACTTGACTAACTAGAGAATGGTGTGGTCTTGTTTCAGTCGGTTATATCATCCTTGGATTATCATGCTTTTTGGTGGATGCGTTTCTTTTGCTGCTTAGTTTAATTACATTATCGCACCCTTCAATCAATTGAAATGTTTCACAATTGTTGAGTAGACAACCTGATTAATACATGGATAATAAAGAGTGATCTCCAAATTATAGTACAACCGGAAACCATTATTGTTTAAATAACACCCGTTAGTGTTAGAATAATCTTTATAAATACATGTAGGAAAAATATTTGATTGTTCTTATTGTAATGGGGAGGTTACCCGCTCACGTGATACGCTGGAAAGGAGTATTAATTGATATTATTCTGAATCATACATGTATGTCTTTCGTTATCTTGCCCACATGCGTTATACGCCCGGAGGCATTTTTAAAATCAATGATCATCAAACTCTGTTGACTTCAAATAAACCAATACTAAGCTTCAAGTACTCTATGTATTTCAAAGTGTTTTGCTTTTAATGAAAAGAGTCTGAAAGGGTATTAAATATGGGTTGGTATTTTATTAGCCGGAAATATAAGTTGAAGGTAATCTCCATAAATGTCACTGGATATTAAAGTATTACCGACCAACTTAGAAAAACCATTATTGTTTTCCATCGTCCGCTTTTTATTGTTATATACCTATTTATGTATACTCGTAGACACTAAAGACTTGATAATGGTTTTTGTCTTTATGAAAGACTTAAACTATTGAATATCAAGAAGAACACCACATACCACTTTACCACATGGACAAAATATGTCACGATATTTGAATTTTTATGATTGATATTTTGTCAGTGTTTGAATGAATAAATATATCATTATCAATATTTTCAAAATGTTCATAATCCCTTACTATTTCGGACCAGTAGTTGATCAAATCATGAATAAGTTTATAAAGAACTGTTTATATCTATAATTTAAGACGATTTGTAATTTGTTCATCTTATTTTATATACATTCTTTTTGTTTGTAAGTCAACAGAAATTATGCCACAGGATGTCTTAAAGGATGAACAATCGTACTCCAATTATGTGTTTCAAAGACAGTGCATTTATGTACTGGAAATGTAAAACTAAATATTGAACATGAAATATAAATTTCTTGTTACTGTACGTGATGTACATGTATATACCTTTTATGCTTTCTTTTGCAGTTAAAGTGGTTTGGCATATGAAATATAATATCAATATATAAATGTTATTCTAAACGATTGTTCATTATTATTTGTTTTTAAAGCCACTGCAGGTAAATATGAGTGTTCATATATGTATTGTATCTATCAATATTTGACGACTGACCGGAATTCTATTCTACCATTTGCAAGTATCAACTCCAATGTAGCTAAGTTTATGCCCTTGACATTTCAAAGGCAACATAATTGTCCAAGACTCTGTCCATGTACCATTTGATTATCAAGTCTTTCACGTGAATAATTATCTATAATTTCAGTTTTATGAACATGCTAAAAAAAATATACTGAGATGACTGAATGTTAAATAAGGTACATCACTGACGTGTGACATTGTACGTAAAAACAAATATGAGTTTTCCAGTGTTATATCGGAAGCGTATGCCTTAGATAGAAAAGAATATTGAATTGTAAATGTTTAAGTGTATAAAATATTCATTCAGAAACTGCATGTAGCTTGCATTTTACAAGTGAAAACAGATGAAGTTGTAAATCAGTCTTATTCAATCTTAAAGAAAATGCCTTTTCAGAGTTAAGTATTAAGTTCCCTGCATAGATCATCAGAGTTCATCTGATCCACCCTAATCCCCGGCTAATCCATAATTATCCCCTCAAGCTGTTTTAGAGACCATCACACTGCGGGCTGGTCTTCATTGGGTGTCTCTGAAGAAACTCCCCATCACCATAAAGACATTATATTGTCAGGGATTTGACTCTGAACACCTAATTTACATTCTTGCAGTACACCATATCTAAACACGTTGTAAATGTGTGGTGGATGGGTTCCATTTAGAATGTTCAATTAAAATAGTATTTACTGATTTAGTGAAAAAAGTCGAATTATACGGCTGAAATGGTATTTTATTCAAAGTTTGAATAACAGTTGATGTGTAGGTACATTGTACATGTCAGTGTTCTTAACTATGCTCCTGTGAAATATTCTGAAGAAAAGAGAAATGACAAATATACCTTTCTTCTCTGTTTCAAGAGCTGTATCTCACATTTTATTATATTATCTTGTAGTATATCCTACAAAACTATTCCCTTCCGAAATACTTTGTATTCGTCTTGCAATATTTCATTAAATGATATTCATTGATTAATGATATGGTAATGACGGTGAAAGTTCGAGTTTTAATCAGTCATTCTGTTTATAGTTAAACTTAACTTTACGTGACTTTATTTTTTTCAACCAGAGAGTAATATTAGTTCATTCATTTCGATACCATAACTACAAAATAGATATTTTCACTAGATGATATTTAATAAAATTGTTAGCATACGAAAAGTATATAATTTTATGTAATGAATAGTCTTAGTTATACTTCTCCACTGAAGTTAACGACAAAGGAAGCATCTTATTCAAACGTTTACAAACTTGTACTATTACTGTAACTTATTCGGAAGCACATTCCAGAAAATATGTTGTTATTAAGATATCAAAAAAGTAATGACAGCAACAAATCTTTTCATAGATTTGGAGAAAAACTATTTTTTTATTTCAATATGTATGTAAAGTAAGGTGTGAAAGTTATGTATAAATTATATATAGTTTACGGAGCTTTGGTTTAAAATTTCATTCCGAAACAAATGAACATGAGATAGATACTCAACAATTAGAACAACATAAACTTTCATTCGTAGTAGACTGTACTCTTGATAATTATTTCTTGTATCGTATGGTAGAAATGAGCTTGTGAAAGTGAATCAGCAAATTCACCAAAACACTTGGAAAACATTTTGTTTGTCAACAGTATTCCAAATGACATTTTCCATAAAACTTCCCGTATATATGATCATCTCTTACTATGTCAACAAATGCAACTACATATATTTAAATGCCTTTGTTTAGAAACACATTTCTAGATCGTTGGTATTATTTAACTTCCTTTTAGAAACCCAGGCCCGGTCATGAAAAGTTCAATCACGAAGTTCTCACTGGAAGCTCATAATGCACCCCGGATAATCCTCCCTGTGTACTTTAACGTGCATTTTGATGGCATATATATCTGTCATAATCCGCCATTTACACCAGGTAGATCATCATATTACATGGTCACGTGAGGTTATGTTTGAAAACAATGTGGTATGTCCACCGTGAATAACTTTTATTATTTTTGTTCTTCTTATATATACATCGATCGACCAATTCAGTTCACAGTTGAACATCTGAGAACACGAGAAAATGAAGGTAAGTTTTGCTTTGTTGTTTTTCGTTCTGTTCATTTGAAAAGGGAATTTGAAACCAAATAGACATAAATGGTACTTAACGATTTCTAGTTAGTGAGTCACCATGAAACATATAGTCAATCAGTATAATGTAAACGAAGGGAAACAGGTGAAGAGGTTCAAATAGTTCATTTATCCCTTTCTTTTACAACAAAGCTGTGCAATGCATGCATGTCGTTAAAGGCGGGTCAAAAACCTTTCTGGTGAATTCAACTAATATTTGTTTTAAATGTATGTGTATATAAATTCTATATTATACTTAACCAATCGTTTGATTTACTTTAAAATGCACAAAAGCCACATATTAATCATTTGAACTGTAAATATGTTCCATTCAATATTTCAGTCGGCTTCCTTGATCTGCGTTGTATTCTCCCTCTCCACTATCCACGCCCTCCCGAACAATGTCTTCCACAATCCTCCCTTCAACTTCCCAGCATTCAATGGCTTCTCCAATGTCTTCAACAACGTCCAATTCCCCTTCGGTAACTTCCACCATCCGACCCATGACCATGACGGCCACGGACCGCACTCCCACGGGCCAGTATACCGACACCCTAAAACAGTGTGCGCTGAACAGCTCCCTCTCACTGAACTGGCTGGATACAGTACCGACTTCACTGACTACCCAGTGTACGTGTCTACCTGTAATCAAATAGTTAATAACTAATGTTTCCTTCTGTGACATCATAAATTGATCTTAGAACCCGATTACGATGATGTTTTGACCGAGATCACATTAAATGGATTTCTGGAGTTTAGAATATGTTTATTGTTTTCATCATTTTCGTCGTTGTCGTGTTTTCTTAATTAATCTTCTTATTTTAATGATAACTTCGTATTTTACCTTATATATTATCTATGAGATATCTTGATGAAATGGAAAGTAGGTTTCAAAGTGAAAAACCTTGATTAGTACTGCTCCTTGACTTCAACATTATAATCTTAACCTTGGTTTACAGAGGAGAAATCTCAATTGAGCTTGCTCTGCCAGCTAGGGCTGGTCTGTTCGAATGTCTCTCAGCGCAGGTCGTCCTCCCCGACGCTCCTACAGCCCCCGTCGATCTTGTGTAAGTTGCTGTCGACTTGTTTACTTTACTAACCACAGTGAAAAGCTTGAAAGTATCCAGATTTTGAATTTATACCTGAAATATGAAACGAAAAGAGTTTAGTTGTTCATTGTTATCATTTCATTATTGCTTCTCTGTCCACGTGTGAGAATGATCGTTTTGAAAACACTGAGGGGTATGCAATGTTTAGATATTTTCTTTCTGAATATCTCAATTAGTTTTTTCATATTGCACCATGATGTTTCTTTTCTGTTACGACAACGGTTCATGACAGGTGTTACTGATATAATATATACATCGTTTCTTCTAATACCCTTGTAATGTTTTTCCTGTAACGAGTTTTTTCAAAAGCATGCATACAATCTTATCTCATACATTTATCCCTCTAAGAACTTTCAAAGATTCCATAGTGCTCATCGCTCCTCACCGTTAGAGTTTTAATATTTTTGTCAATTAATGAATATTCGAACCATTCATTTGATTCTGTGTTCATTTTCAGATTGGCTAACTCCACCGGGTCTTGTAAATTCGAGGTATTCAACTTGGCATCCTTCCCTAAATATGGCGGTAGATGCTGGGTTCTGCAAAACTTCCAAGAAAAGGCGCTGTACGCTGAGTGTTCGTAAGTGTATTGTATTGTGTTACTCTAGTCTGGTTGACGTGAAGATACACGACTTCATAATATCTATGTGTTTAAATATATGATTTGAAAGGAATAGATTTTGCTCCAGATTATAGGTTGACAACATGTAAATTGTGTGGTCTTTAGTCGTTTCTTTTAGAGACATGTCTAATGTTGATGCTAAGCTTAAGCTCCAATAATAAATTGCCTTGCTAGCATCACAGTAAATAATACTTATAGCAATACTTAGATCGGGGTTTTCTTTGTACTAATTGCCACAACAAAGTCAGAATATTGCACATATAAATAATTCATTTCATCAGCATTCCAATTTGTAGGGGTAGGGGTAATCCATGTTGTCTTATGTTACACACATGTGTCCTTCTTGAATGTACCCCTTCAGTTGTGAAAACTACATGAGAAATAAAACGTCCTAGTTACGACGTTATACACGTATAGGGAAGGAACACACCATCATATCAAACATTTTTATAAAATTAACCCAATAATTCATTGTTATTTCCAGGAAGCTGAACGAGAAGTGCAACAACTGTACTAGTGGGTACCACCGTGAGCAGTCCTTCAGTCGGTGTATACAGACCTACAAGTACGACTCAGTGTGGACCTACTGTGAGGGAAAGACTCTCAATGAACGTATTGGAGTCGAGAGGATTGCCATCCCCACAGCTTGTACCTGTCGACAGGTCAAATGTGAGACCAAATACGTCTATCATTATTAGACCAAATGGACAGTTACCTTACTAATGGACTGTAATGTCTAACATAGTTTCTTTAGCGTCTTATACTATCCATTTTAGACTCAGGATTATGTTATGAAACAATTGCTAGCTTAGTGCATTGCAAGTTTAAAATTATATATTGAAATATTACATTGCGTACTCCAGTATTTAGTTGCATGCAATCCAAAGTTAGCGTGGTATGATGAATTCTGTTAAATTGCTGCAATGATTATGTTGAAGATTGCAACAGTGCAACATTACCCGATTGCAACCATACCAACAATGGTGTATATCAATAATTCAACGTTATCGTATTTCAACCATTTCAACGGTATAGTATTGAAATAATTCAACGTTACCTGATTGCAACGATTATAAATTTTTGTTATTGAATTTGTTCAACATTAGCTTTTTGCAACAAATATAATGTAAGTGTATTGCAAAAACTAATGATTTGCGACAAAACTGGTGTTAAAGGATTACATTAATTTCAACGTTAGTCTAATGAAAATGGTCACATGAGCATTAACCTATGTATTTTATGTTACTTGTATATTTACTCAACATTCCGTGTCTATATATGCCATCAACTATTCGTCTTTGCAAAGACGAAATACAAACTCTTGTAGATTCTTTCATTACTGTTTTCTTGTCTTTCATATTTATATACCAATAAAGCAAGACTTGAACCAAAATGCATTTCAGTTTGTATTTTTTAATTATAAGAGACATAGCATGTGCCGTCATGATACAATTATAGACTGGTGATGAGGTTTATACCGGTTTTTTTCATAGACATAAGAAAGTCCGCGGTCAATATCGTTTTTTCGGATCAATAACAACAGGTATTCACAGAATTCACCAGTTCATATAATTGTTTTAGTATGTATTTAGTACAGAATCGAAAGAAAAACAATAACATACAGCCAAAGGGTAACTTGGTTTGAACAGTTAGGACTACGTCTATATGACGTCATGATAGCAATAGCATGACGTCATACAACAATCGTTAGACGTCACTACTCAAGACGGCTTTTGATGTGACTCTGAGTCCATCAGTCGACGGTTACGTGATCGCCTCTCGACCATTGAGATCGCTGGAAAACACGCTTACATAATAATTATATATTGTTCACTTTTTCATAAACTAGCGTCCAAAAAAAAACGCCAACAAAAAATGATAGTACAATCCGCGAATAGTTAATACGACTGAAACAAAGTTACACGTTGTGTCAAGAAGCCACCTCACCTACAATTTCTTTTTGTAAACATTATCTAAATAAGACTTTTAATAATCGTCGGGTTTTTTTTATCTCGTGAACTACATTTGTTGGCGAGATACAACGGTATTTATAAAGCTTGTTTTACTACGTCCTACAGTAAAAATGCGACAACAAAGTATAGTCCAAGAGGCTATGACATTTGAAAAAACATCATTTATTGTATAAATTTTAAGTTAAATTTTAATCATTTTGTCGAACTTTATTCTCTTAAAATACCGATAGCGATAAGTGAATTTTGTAACAAGTTTGTGTCGCGAAACGCATACTTATCAAAGACATTCAAGATCGACATTTTCCAGTGACAGCATGCTGGTTTTTTTAAATGTTGGTAGTGTTCAACGGTACTAGGCACACATTTGATTGGACTATTTGTTTTACTGACAACTCAGTGGCGTTTGAGCCAGGTAGTTGTGGGTAAGTGCGACACAATGATGTGTCCCTGTCGGGAGATGTTGCTTGCCCATTGACAACATTTGAATTATGATACAATGATTGGAAACAATGGGTATTATTTACTTATCGTTATGCTCTCAATTTACATGTTAAATATTAAGCTATTCTAAACACTGGTAATAATAAAATTCAAAATTGGTTTGAAAAACAAGAATAGCCTTACGGTTATCTACAATCGATGATTGTTCAACATACATGTATTAAGTTTCACTAAGTTAGGCCTCACAGTTTTAGTACTTGTCCGTTGCCTTCCTATGGAAATGGGTAAAATTTAAAACCCAAACAAGTTGAAAACCCAAAAATACATCCTACAAGTGTTGATTGTTTGACAAGCTAAGTGACGTTGAACTAGTCAATATCTCTAGTCAAGAAGAAATTGTAAGTTACGTATCCATGGTAACGGCTAAAATACAACTCCAAAAAAAGTTGAATACCCTCAGTTGCCTTCCTATGGAAAAGGCTAAAATTAAAAAAACCCAAACAAGTTGAAAACCCAAAAATACATCCTACTAGTGATGATTGTGTGACAAGCTAAGTACCGTTGAACTACACATGTAGTCAATATCTCTAGTCAAGAAGAAATTGTAAGTAACGTATCCATGGTTACGGCTAAAATACAACTCCAAAAATATGTTCAGTAAAATATTAGCAATAATTTTTATCTGGAAAACTACCGCACAGACGCACTGATTGACGGAATGAGAGAAAGAATACTTTTTAAAGGGACAGTAGCACGTTTTTTCGCTGAAAAAAGTCAATAAAATGTATTTGAAAAATAATATCACCAATAGTAAAACACCCTTCTCTCTTCAGAAAATCAAGTTAAAAATGAGTGTCCATGGTTCTGTAAAGCCATGGGTATCGCTTTTTGTCATTCAAAATAATAAAATGTGTTCACAATAAATTGGCCGCCATGTATTTTTGGCTTTATACGCAACACCGTTATTACCACTACGACGGCCATTTTATTGTAAACAAATTTTATTATTTCGAATGATAAAAACGATTCCTATGGCTTTACGGAAACATGTACACGTATTTTAACCTGATTTTCCGATGAGAGAAGGGTGTTTTACTATTAGTCAACTATCAACTTATTTGAGCTAAAAAATGTGCTACTGCCCATCATAAATTCAGAGGTGCCCCATCTTAAGACCAGACGGGATCCACAAATGGGATGTTATATATGTCTGTAAATTGTCAACACATTAAAGTCGAATATCAAAAAAGTAAAACGAGCAAGCATAAACATTGTTCGATTTATTTCATAAATAATCTAAAGAATACACGATATATCTGATCATATTGGCAAACACACACACACACACTAGGTACTGACTAAACACACACACACACTAGGTACTGACTAAACATGACATCACTAGGCTACTACATATAAACACGTTCCATGTGATTAAAAGGAGATATGGGAATGAGAAACACATGAATGTATCAAATATCCTCGATCTAATGAATAATGTGTTACAGGTATGATGATAATATTATATAATTTACATGATGTTATCCTTATAAAAGTATCGTAAAGGCATATGACCTACATGTACAAGGAATGATTTAGTGGTAAAGTAACTTTGAAGGGAATGACACGTATGAATATGAATATTTACAAATGCTGTATAAAAACAGAAACCAGGCGGGACATTTCTTATTTAATACCTGTTTCTTTTCTAAAACCACTTACAATTACACAGTCTTTAAGTTTCAAAGTTTGTATTAATTGTTCTGGTAATTTATTCAGAAATACAATCTTTCAAGTAATTATCAACTTATGGTCATGTGTATTTATCTAATATATTTGACAAAAAAGGGTGATATTTATCGAACTGTAAAATACATATAGTGCCTCTACCTATTTCCTCAGACACTTTTCCTGAAGACAAAAGTGCTAAGCAACTATTCAAAATGTTGTTAAATGTCCACACAAAGTGTCTACTTCCTCCTCCAGTTCCAGGGGTTGTTCTTACACTGTACAGCCAGACAGGAGCAGGACAAGGGCACTATAATCCTCTCCCTGGAGATCTGATCCCCGGGGGTGCGACCCTCACAGAAGGCCCACACCGAGATGTACTGGTACTGGGGCACGCACCTGTTCTCCTTGCCGCCGAACACGAAGCCGCCGTCACATGTCACACAATGGCGGGTACTGAAACACAGATGTGGAGTTTTACTGCTGTGTTCTTTACTTGATTGCTGTTTCTAATAGTATTTGTATAATGACAATAACACCCTAAAGTCCTAAAGGCTCATTACATTCTGAAAAAGACCACATGTTGAATTTCTTTGGATATATATTGCATATTACATGTTGCGGTTTAAAGACATCGATCTCTCGTCAGGCCAATAACATCAAGAACTACTCCCGAGTTATACCCTACAATATGTTGGGAGGCTCTGGGTTAACGTAACGTATTGTATTAGGAAGTGGTTAATTGAAGCAGGTGTTAGTTTTTAGAATCAGCTCCCTTTAAACTCCCAGAAACATGACCAAACTGTCCTTTATTAATATCTGTATTATATTCATTATCAGAAAGTCACAAGATTATAATAATTATGTACTGACATACAAATGTATATTGTAGTTATATCTGTATGAGGCACATACCGACAAATGGTGAAGTCATAAAGTTCCTGGACATCTTTCAACATCCAACACGTGGCATTGTAGCCAACAAACTTCTTCAGGGGATACTTGGTAGCAGGACAGGAGTCTAGTGAGTGAACCAAGCTGCAACGAGAAGATATACCCAGGTCTAATTAACAATAATAACGCATCAATGATTCCATAGGAAAATCTAAATTTCAGTGCTTGATGTAATTGTCAGGTAAAATTTATACAAAATCAAAATTATTGAATCGAGGAAAAGTCATAAACTGAATAATACTTAAAAGTCACTTGGTTATAGTTATTTTTTAATCTATAATCTATAAATGTGTTTCCTAGAGTGCGATTTCAGCAATCCATGTGTGTTTGAACAGACATACAACGAAACTACTTTTTTAAAACATACTTTTAAAAGCCATTCCAAATCCAGAAATAGTACATGTTTGTGACTCTGGTGAAAATTGAGAATAGTTTCTTTCGCGAGGTAACATCATCCCATTTTAGGTTCCCTAACGTCTGGCTCCATAAAACATAAACTTACGCTGAATCTAGAGGGACGGTAAGAGCAGGCTGTTGCAGGACTTCTCTACCCAGACAAACAGCGAGGTCAGGTCTGGAGTTGAGCTCAGCGGTGATAGCAGCACTGTAACAGAGGAAGTATTGTAACAATATAAACTTTGCTTTAAAGAGGCGCTATAAGAGTTATTGCAAACTTACCTTTTTTAATTATTCAATGAATTCATTTAAAGTAAAACTCATAACTAACACTTTAATAGGAGAGGTTATAAAAATCACAGGGCCTGTTCATCTATTATAATATTATTACTCTTTTTAATACATTGTACATGTATGTTGCACTCGCCAAATTATGGTTTTAAACCTGCTGGTGTATTGTATTCGTTATTTAAATTAACATCTTTTCAGGTTAAAAGTCAGCAAGTACGTGTCATCCTCTCCATGGTACATTATATCATAACACTTACTCTGGATAGCCTGTATCATCACTTGAGAAGAAGTAGCCAGCAGAGAAGTCCGTGAAAGCTGGACAGGGGTCAGTGCTGCTGTGACCACTGCTGTGGTGTGAGGAACTGGCACTGTTGTGGTAGGTGACACTGTTGTGAAAGAAGGAACTGCTAAAAGGGTCGCCACTGCCTACTGCCGGGTACCCAGCTCCAGACACACAGTGCCAGAGAAGAGTGGTGAATGAGAGAACTATTTGAACCTGGGAATAGATATAAATGTGATAACAAGTTGGAAGCTGACGATTTAAGATCAAACAAGGTAATAATACAATCAGTAACTTAATGTATTTATTTATTTCAGAAATGAATAATATAATAATTTGCATCCTAGTTATTAAGCAAACGTAAGATTTTCCAAATGATACAGTATAACGATCGAAAATTCAATATTGGATTGCAAGTAAAAGCTCATCAAGATAAGTCAGATTTATAAAGGACTGCAGCACGTCTTGATTCTTTGCATATTGATACCGTAGGAGCGTAATGCTATTATAATGAAAGCATTAGTCATATTTACACAGTATAACCTCAACAGATTATATCTAGTATGATTAGTATGGATCAAACAAGATATCCAAACTGAAACACAGCAAATAAATTAAGAACAAGAAATGAAAAGAAGATTGCACGTACCTTCATGATTCTTGGAGTACAGATGAGTTGAAATAATGAAATAGTGTACCTAACCCTTTTATAGTATAAGGTCTGCTGTCACCATGCCTCTCACAGAGAGAGTACACATTGAACACCATTACACTTACATCACTTATTGATGCTTTAGTCCATGTTTAAGCTGTTAAATCGATGTCGAGACGGCACGAGACTCGTGGATTCAATTGTTGAGGTAACAAATGTTTGATAGTGTGTAAAGGGGATTAAATCGATGCCCATTTCAGATTAAAGTAACTGTCGCTGGTGGCTAGTTGACAAGATCGCCTGCAGCTTAACACTGATAGCTCCATAGTGATGCTGGGTCTCTTGTCTGCTGATGATGGTCTTAACAATAGACTCATGTTTATAATGCTATTTAAAAACCATTGCAAAGCAATTCAATGTGCATTCCATATTTCAACTGATTTTATTACATATATGTCTCAAACGTTCACCAAAGATAGTAGAAATTGGAGATCCACTGAAATCAATTTTGCAATATATGTATATATGACCCCTATTACAAAGTACATTTAAATAAAATAAACGATGCCAAAAAAAATTCGAGATATTTACTCAAAAGGTGATGAACACGACTGAAACCGTGTCTCTAAACCAGTTGGACATTTGCCACAAGAACTGCTTTGAAAAGTGAGACACTTTACCTTTTCGAACACTAGATCGAATACTTTATACATTTATATAACGTATTGGCAGCTCTAAAATTCACCAAATTACATATATATATATGCACTATTAGGATTTTAGAGCGCATGTTTCTGTGGGATCTTTGACATTTCTATCCTGACCAGAAACTGTCTTTCTGTAATGCATTTTATTCGTTTTCTGGAATAGCATTCCTTATTTCTTAGATGTACAAATCAAATCGTTGTTATACAAATACCAGCTTTAATAGCATGTATAACTGCCAAATCAAGCACAATGTACACGCATGTTCATTTTGGATTCGCTGAATTCTAAAATACATACACTAAAATATCCATATGAGCATACTTGTATATGTAATTTCTTAAGCACTTATCAGTGGAAAATCAATGCAATGTTTGTACGTTCTTAGATCTGAAGACTTACCTAATATAAGAAACACAATTTCATATGGGCAAATACACATCTGTATGTGTCCAATTTTACCTCTGAATCTTCGTTGAAGGGAAGTTCATAAAGCGTAAGGAAACAATCATCATCATTATTCCTGTGGCTTTATAACCTTGCCCTGAGGCACTGGTGTGGTACAATTTAAAGCTGACGTTTTGGTATACAGAGATATCGTCAATTGCATGGAAAATTACATGTTCTTGAAGACTGGCAATTTCTAGTATGTGTAATGTTTATAATCGGGAACATTAAAAACAAATTTCATCATATTCTAACCTAATTAAAATGTATATATCCATATCAAAAGGTGATTTATTACAGATGAAGTCGTTGATATATATGCTTTATAGATTTATGTTAACGTTTTTCAACTGATATTAATTTGGAACCTACTTTCAAAATAAATGTTATAACTAGCCATGTCGCATACATGACTACGTTCATTTACTATAATTGTTTACAAATAGAAGGGATATGCTGGCAGGATATTCGTGACTAATATTCATTACGCTAAATTTTCAATATGCATTGAGCATAAACGTGTATTAATAAAACACGATAAATGTTCTTGTATTTCCTGCACCTTGTAACCTGATTGATCAGGTACACGAGGAGACTGGAGGTCGTTTACCCACTCTTCTCTACATGTAGTCGAATTTATCACTGCATTTTATAAACATAGCATGTTTCAGTGTCAGTTTTTAAATTAAAGAGGTACATCTATATATGCAAATTAACATACATTTCAGTGTATTTATATATGATTCCCACGTATATATGCTCATGATGTACATGCAGAAATTATGATGAACTAAGTGTATGTAACATTAAACTATTTTGAAAGTTATTGACACACGTTTTGGACCCTTAGGACATATTTTTCTGTCGGTGTATTTGTTATCGTCATATATATATATATAGGCAATTACAATGTTAGTGGTGTAGCACATTTAGTTAAGTACATCTATATTGCATGTCAGATTTGCTCCAAAATTGTATTTTGTCCATATTATTTAACATTTTATTCGGAAAATTTGCAAAGTATGACCGCATCTGCATACAAACGGCCTTCCATCCAGAATTTCAGAAGGTCACAATTACAATTATTAGTAAACAAATCGACGAAATCGATCCTGTCAACGCGTATGAATATTTTTTTTAAATAGGACTCAGTCACTGTTGAATGACAGGAACTCTTTTTAATTAACAATGTAGTGTCATTTTCAAACAGCATGAGTTAAACGCAAATGTGTCTGAAAGATGTGAGTTCAATTACCCATACACTGTCGGCCAAAATAAACGACTACTTGATTTTCCTTAAACATAATTTCTGAAATATAATTAATGGTGGTCGCCACGTTATGCTCAAACAATAATTAATATGAAAGTCCATTAACATAGTGAACAAACTTTGATTCGAGTCTGTAGCGTCATCACCACTTCAATGCGAATGCTTCCCTGTTCTGTTGATCGTGGTTGTTTGAAAATCTAGTTCAAATGTTTTTTAAAAATAAATCAGTTAGCTATCAAATTGTCAAAAGGAAAACAATAGTTTCTTGGTCATTTCAAACCGGCGCATTCGGAGTACGCCTCAGGCTATCAATCACGTATATGTATAGCCTCTTTAGTTGACAATGTACGGACTGCACGCTGTTCACGTGGACCTCCGGGAGCTCTCTTCAGTTGTAAAACTACTAACATTATGTTCCATTATGTTTGTATAAAAAGTGATGAATATAAATATGTGACAGAGGTAATTTACTCTCAGAACTCAAAAACTGTAAGACATACCTCAGTGGAACAATCATCATATGTAAATGTTTATGTTTTGGGGTTTTTCATCTTATTCGGACTTATCCATTTCCAATTTACTCATAACAGCTTCCCTTCCAGAACAGATCTTTAAAACTGTTAGGCAAAGATTAATACATCTTAAGAAGTATGTATTCTTGTGTAGCACTGATGATGAATTTATAACTAATGCGTTATTTAGGATTTATGAAAGAATAAAGTTCCATAAGACTAGTATTGTTCGCCTTGTTTGAAACTTTCCCACTTGGTGGGGGATACAGTAGACTATATCTGCTTGTTCAACTTGATATGACACAGTTAAGTTGGTTGCATCATCTGCCCACAGACGTTCCTCTCATCTCAGTGAAGGGACTGTCCGTGGTGTGAAGAGAATGGTAGGGTGTGTGTAAAGGTCGTTATAACGGCTCTCAAGGAATGCAAACCTAGCTGAAAGTCAGCTATATCTATGGAGGAGGGGCTGATGGCCAGGAAATGAAAATAATTCTGCAAAGAAGTCATTGAGGGGTACAAATCGACCAGCGCCGAGTTGCAAACACAACTGATCGTGAATTGGTATTAAGTCAAGGCATTCACTCAGGAAAGAAGCAAACTGTCACATGCGAAATTATGTATCACTTACTCTTTCTGCCACTCTTTGCCTTTACCAACAAGCCAACATGCCGATGATCGTTTACTTTTGTCAACGGGTGTTGGTATATTTGATATCACGGGAAACTTTGATGAGACTCTTTTTATCCCACCGGTATGTATACCGTGTGATATAGTCGTCGCCCTGTCCGTCTGTCCGCCCGTCCGTCCGTAATCATTTCGTTTGCGGAGCAGAACTCGAAAACCGTTCATGATATCTTTCTGAAACTTCCCATGTGTATAACCCAACTACTGAAGTGGTGCCTTTTGATATTTAGAGATTTCTGAAAATTATATTAGTTTCCGTTTCAATAGAAACGTGTTGAATTTGGACTCAGCATGTGTATTTCCCACTCACTGAATTAGTACATATACAATTATCTTCCAAAGATGTGTTTTACAAATTATGTGGGACCGGTGGGATATGTCATCTTCTGTTGACTCTTGTCATTATATAAAAGTACACAAAAGTTCATCTCTAAACAGGTAATACCAATAGACTGCCGGGATGTCACGATATTGTGGCGTCATTATGTTTATAACGTCACAGTGTTGTGTGTACTTCCGATTGTTTACGTCAAAGCAATGTGGGTCATTTTTTGATGACGTAAAGCATTGTGATTTCATGTAGTTGACGGTGGCAGGGCACAGTTCAACAGTTAGACGTCGCTTCATCTCAGGTTCGAACAAATTTTTTACATGTAAATTTGATGGACCCCAAAGGTACTCAAACTCCCCTTTGAACATTTCTGAATCCACTGATATCGATATTTGTACATGTGCAATAAACTTGAGCAGTCATATTATCAATCACGTGATCATTGAATGTACATGTTTAGGACCATTTTTACCAGTATCAAGTTGACCATATGGAGCTACATGAACATGCAGTTATCAACTTGAAATAGATTTCAACTTCATAGAAACATATCCTTTTTAAGAACATTTAGAGATTTAAAAGATAGACACATTATGTATGTTAATTAATTCATCCCGTTTTATAAAACAAACCTGACGAATATATTCAATAAAAGAAAGCTACAGAACTTTAAGCTGTTGTTAACGACAGAGAGAACACATTACGTTTAAAGCGTGCAGTCCGTGCATGCGAGTGAATCAAATAGAAAAATGCATCTACCTGAATTCTTTCATCGCGTTCAAATGAGGAGGAATGGAAGATTTCAATGAAGCTAAAGTTTTATAGTGAATTAAGTAACATTATATAGGTGTATATTGAAATCAACCAGAAGAGTAAACTTGGTGGATAATTCATAAAAAAAATGATGCTAAACGTTAATTAAGCAATCAGTCGCATCCGTCAGCATCAAGAATTTTGGGATTTGATTGCGATGGGAAAAGGCTATGTTGCGAAATATCTTCACTTCGATTTGAAGGTTACAAATGAAAACAAACATTCACGCAATAGGTCATCATATCATTTGTTCATGATTGTAGCATGTGTTCATGATTGTATGAGGTGTTCATGATTGTAGCAGGTGTTTATGATTGTAGCAGGTGTTCAACCTGTACATTCATGATTAACATCCCTGCACGCATATTTTAGGTATACACCTCTGGTGACGTCACTCTGTTGTCTCACAAGAGTTATCTTTCTTTGAATAACCCGGTAGAGGTTTTACTATTGAAAGTAAGACCTCATAGGGGGTTTTACTGTTGAAAGTAAGATCTACAAGGTGACTAGTGACACATTTTTTCACAACTCTTTTCTCAACAAAATTACCGAAAAGTATACAAAGTTCAAATAGAGATGGCAAAATTAGAACTTGAAACCTTTTGCTCTCAACGCCGGTGCTCTACTTTTGAGCTAGCAGGCCAGGGATGGCTAAAAGAGCTTGGTTGAATTACTCTATTTATATAAATATCTTCTCCGCCTCTATATAACGTATTTGAGCATGAGCATTTTTTCTTCTTATTTTGATATCTACATGCATAACGACCACAGTGACACGACGTTGGTTCTTTTGGTTTACAATGTAATATAACATGAACTATGAACTATGAACTATGAACTCAAGTACGTGCATGCACCATGTCATAACGTGAACCTTCTTTAGATGATGTGATAGAAAACTGAAAACCATATTTCAATCAAATTGCAAACATTTATTACTAAATACATTGGTATTGAAGACAGGTGTAGGAAACATTCACAATCTAAAATAAGAATATCACATGATGTTATTACAAAAGTAAACATAGAAGATCAAAGTTAAACACTAGTTCACCAGGGCAGCAGGAAGAGGGCCATCATTTTACATGATTTAAAAAGGACACATATTGCATAACATAATCAACAAGAAGAGGAAAATTACAATTATTGCGTAACAATTTTGAAAACATTCCATTCAATTATAAAATGATCGTAATGTATCAAGAATTGATATTGAAAGTCGAGGTCGAAAATTCTTGTATCTTGCGTTTTGGTATCATTTCACCCCCTGATATAGTATTATACTTGACCCATACTTTCCCTCTCAGTGATTGTGTCCAGTGCGTATGTTACATATGTGCGATTAATATAAGTACTCGATGTAAAAACATTAACTGACAACCACCAATAGACGAGCCAAGTAGGAAACTACTTCTTCTTCCAGAAGTAACTGTTGGAGTAGCATCGCACCTTGGAACAGGTGCACGAGTAGGGCAGAATGATTCTCTCCCGGGAGATCTGACTGAGGACCGGAAGTCCCTCACAGAAGGCCCACACAGACACGTACTGATACTGGCGGATACATCTCGTCTCACTGCCCCAACCAGAGTGGAAGTTGTCACATCCTATACACTTCTGGGAGCTGAGGATAGACGCATAGTTTTAGTATGTTGCATTAGATTAGGGATATTGAGAGTATATATTGCTCATATATAATATCGTATAATGAAACTACTGTCACGGGTTATGGATATATATGGATTTAAAAATTGTCTTTTATTTCACATGGTTACATAAAGTCACCAGAAGCCAACCAAACTTTATATTTAATTTTCGGAAACATTATTTGTTCATGTCCCCGAAAAACAAACCTTTACAAAATGACGAAATATGAGAGTGAAATATGACATGTTTGTTTTATGATGATGATGTCGAAGAAGGCACAATACGTTAACAACAATTTTTATGAATTTAAGTTCCTTATTTATCAATTTAGAATGTTAAACATGTGGTCAATCATCAGTTTGAAGATAAAATCGATTCCATCAACCCTTGCGTGTTTAAACAGACATTCAATTAAAAGTAGCATACACTGATGAATTAAATTGTGTATTCTTCTTGACAAACATATCCTTATCCAAGACATTTAAAATCATTCTGGAATCAATATTTTATTTTTGACAAGTTTGGTATTGTTTCGTTTGCTGATAAGCTGATGACTCAATGTTGTAATGATCTATACGAAGTGAAATAGAGGGTGATAGAATGTTTGTACTTACAGACATACAGTGAAGTTGAGGACCTCCTGGACTGTGGGTACGATCCAACATCTGGACCCATACCGCACGAAGCTTGTCAGTATTATCCTCTGGCTAGGACAGGTGTCTTGTGAGTTCAAAAGTCTGAAATGTTGGAATTTCGACATGCTCTAAAATCAACTAATATTGAAAGTATTAATACCTTATACAATGTACACAGTTAAAAAACATCAACTTAGGTTCACTGATTGAACATTTATATACATTGAAAATTAAATTAAAATTTAAGATAATGCGTAATTTCATCATATCAGGTTTCCATCTCCTCATTGTCATAATCATAATCGGTTTCAATGTTAATTGTTTGTTTCTCAGATTGATTCATTGTATTTTAACTAAGCATATGCCGACTTGAAATGTACGATGTAGAAGAACTTACGCAGGATCCAGCGGTACAACAGAGACATTAGGTAGAACGATCTCTCTTGCAAGACACGCAGTTAAGTCTGGTCTTCCAGCCAGCTCCGTGTTCAACCCCGTTCTGGAGATGCAATAAACAAAATTATATAATCGTTGAACTGATGACATTTCACAGTAGCAGTGTTTAGTCAATTCACAAAACCATATTGAAGACTACTTTAAACATACAGAAATGTTGTCCTTGGTGTTATACTTCCTTCATTGTTTGTGTTTATGTTGACGTCCAATTTTTAACAATTACCTTTAAACATGTAAATATGTTAATAACTTTATATCAATTATTTTCCAAAACAATCTTCAGATAAAAACTTACGGTGAGTAAGCAATGTATTTTTCAAAATCCAATTCCAGTACGAGAGAGATTAAAACCAGATGTGGAGCACCATATGCCTTTAAATATATATGATTTATTTGTCTGTGAAAGTCACCTACACTGGGTAACCGGTAGGGTCCGCTGAGAGTTGAAGATCTGCAGAGAAGTCGACTTGGGTAGGACAGTTGTCTGTTTGTGTATTACTGTGAGTGTTGAAGCCGGTGTTGTGACTGTTGAAGCTGTTGAAGCTGTTCGAAGACGATCCATAGAACAAACAGGATGTCATACCAAACACTCCAACAAACGTCAACACTTGCAGCTGCAAGAAGGAACCATGTTAACGTCAGTGTACAATTTATATTATATATGGTTATCGAGTGTGAAAATCAAATCCGCTGGAAAGCGCTCGTAAAATCTGAAAGCTAATTTATAGTGTTATTCATCATCATTGTATAATTGGTCGATGGGCCCTTCGCGAAATGTTATTGGCTGGTGAATAGTAGAGGTATTGATTGAAGACCGTTATTAAGTAAGTTAGTTGTTAGTGGTTTGACCCTGCTATTGATATATACAAGAGATATTCGACCTAAATCAACACATTTTAGAAATACATTTTTTCTACATTTTATAAATATTAGAAATATATTATTAATTCCAGTATTTTCAAATAATATAAAACATTATTGAAGTCCTCAAATGATACAGGGAGGATACACTTGTTTTACTTGAGATCTTTGATTGAGTAGAGTCTATTAGAGTTTCTTTGAATTTATTGCAGTATTTTGGAGTGAGTATCTACTCGTATATACTCAAGGTGTTTCCATAGATAGAATATAGAAGCTGAAGAAAATTCCCGTATTCACCTGAAAGTGCATACACACCTAAAGGAATTCATAATATAAGTTAAAGGATATGATTTTGAGAAACTTCAGAAATTGGCAATAACTAGTTGCAGCGCGGATGATTGGATTTCATGGGGAAAACAGAATATATAGCTTATATGTGTTTGCATTATCAGTGAAGATGTGTAAGCTTTGCTATGTACACATTTATTTGTAATTATATATCTACTTAAATAACCTATGGTACTATGAAATGACTAGGTGTTCCTACATGTATATCCTAGCATTTCCTTTTCTCATCAAACATCACGATTTATAACCAACACTTTGTTTACTTTTACACACAAATTCCAAAAATATAAGCAGATGAGTTACAGACCAAATTTCAATAATTCAATATAATATTTTACAACAAAATATTTTCTTGATAAAATGTACAACTTACCATCATCTTGTTAGTCTTCAGGTCGGATCGGCTGTGCTAGAGATAGACTAACACCCTATTTTATACAGGGGATAAACACGCCATAAAACTACCCCATAGTGCTAAAACAACCATCAAATTTGGCACCTAATCTCTGCACATAAGAAAAGCATGAAGAATATGATGATGTTAAATCGTAATAGATTTGTCAGCAAGTTGGATACAATGGTGATCTTATCCCGGTTTAGCTTGATGTAGTCAGAGGATTACCTCCTGATTCACGGTTATCATTAACCCTCGTTCACAAGTCCTAATAGACCTTATCCCTCTGACGAGCAGTCATTATCTTTACAGCGGATAAACTGATCCCTGGGAAAAGGCTCCGGGGCACGGAGATGTTGTGTCTCAGGGTAGCTCCATAGTCGTTGTACGACGATATAGAGAGTGGAATATGCCGTAGGCTTAACGTTCATAACAAGTTCAGTGTCGTTTCTGACATGTATAGAAATTAGACTGTAATACTATTTGTAATGGCTATATCCAATATATTGAAAGGGTTTAAATTGTTTCTGAGGATTAGCATCTGACTTAAAGATGATGAACGTTTCTTTAAAAGTCAGATCTTAGATTTTATTTTCAATAATAGCAACATGTATTCCAAATATACGAATATCAACATTTTTCATAACTTTAATACTGTTTGCCATTACTTCTATGTGTTTTAAATTTGAAGGCCCATGTGTCACAAGTCACATGTATTGAATCATATAAAGGATGATAATCAACTGATATCGCATAAAGATATCTGCTATCTGACACTAATGTTTATGACACCACTCTTCTTTTTTTCATTTACACAACAAGTGTGTAGTTTAAGCTCACAACTCTCTCTTACCACCTACATTTTGTCGTTTTAGGCCTAAAAAATAAAAAAAAAATGTTTCAGGTCTTACAAGACATGATGCGATGACGCGATTTTTTTCTTTCTTTCTTTTTGGGGGGGGGGGGGGGGGGGGGGGGGGGGGGAGAGAGATAAAAATTTATACAATTATTTGTATAAATAAAGCACAAACCCTCTTAAATATGTGTTACTATTAAAAATAGTAAATCATCTCACCCCTACTCTACATCTACACAGAAACGAGTGACATTTTTGTCTTTGTCCAATGTTTTCTGAGGCTAAAAAATTATACTTATCTGCCCCTTACTTTTGTTATCACCTAGAAAAAATACCTGAGGCGTGGGTTTGAAACTGATGCGGGCTTAGACTCAAATATTTTTCTTTCCAATTACCTAATATCGTGTGTGTGACTCCTTAAGGAGATATTAATTCTCTGATTTTTTTTCTAAATGATTTACCTTTATCATTTAATCAATTTCTGAATTGCCATATATAAAGAAGGGAGTGATAGTTTATTGAGTAATACTAAGCAAATATACTATAGATGAAATATCATCACCATCAGTTTGAAGTGTCATATTTTGTAATTATACCGGAATGTAGGCCAAACATGTTCTGACAGACAAAACAAGTTCTGGTACCTAATGTGACTGGATGAAACCTTGTTAAAGAGAAAGGAATGTCGCTTCTTTAAGTTGGATTACAGTGTCATGCTCTGACAAAGCTACATAACTGAGGTTATCAGATATAACTTTAAAAAATAAAGAAAACGTTCATGTTGGGGAAATAAACTTCTTTTTTATAATTTTTTATTTTTGTTGCATTTTACATGAGTTGCGCATATACTGTGCATACATAGACCATTTATCAGTAGATAATAAACTACTTGTTATATATATATATGTATGTGTATATGAAGATAGACCCTCATTATACATGTCAATGAAAAGGAACATAAGATACCAACGGTACTTTTGGTTTGTCTTAAATTTCTAAATATTTGGTTCGATAAATCAGTTTCACATTAGCGATATTTTTACGCGAGGAAGTATGTAAATTTGACACTTCCGAGTTTTATTATGTCTACTCAATTTTTCTACTTGAATCGCATAAAGTAGCTACGAAAGGGCCTTCATAACTTAGGGACGTCATGGACAATTGTTCGATGACGTCACAGACGACCAAATATGGGAATAAAATCATGAATATTATCATTGGTGAAAGATATAAAATCTACCTCGTTCCTGGAACAACGATCAAGTTAGTTGAGTTTGAGTTTCTCACAATAATAGAGTTAGGAATATATACATATGTCTCATTGAAGATAAATCATTATAAACTACTCAACTGCTTTGAACATTGTCTGATTTTGTAATGTTAACGATTAATAATTAAATGTAAACTCATAACATCATCATGTACTCAATTGCTTAAAAGGCTAAACATTTAACCAAAGCGTAAGAAAAATGACCCATTCTGGATCACCAAATCAGTGTGTATAATTATTATACTGACAATATCATCCATTTTAATGTTCATGTTTCCTTGATATATCCGTATATTTATACAATGTTTGTCACCATTTTAAAGAAAACATAGTAGGATGAATAAAGAACCATAGGGTAAATTAATGTTTCAAATACAAAATTATATTTTGGAAAACATACTTATGATATCAGTTTTGTTAAAGCAATATTTTATCTACAACATTACTTATTATAAATAATTTTCATCTGACCACAATCAGATGAAATTGTGTTTAATGCATTTTACGTAGTACACAGCAACAAGCGTTTCCGCGCATGCAGGCTTGTCAATTTCACAAGTCGCCATAGCAACCCACGTGAAACTCGCTCTTCTCAACTGCTTTCGTCCTGTGGGGTAACAATTAACCCTTGTCACACATTGCTGAATGTGACGATTGTTATATTGACCTGTTTCTAATTGTGCCATGATGTACAAATTATTTATTTTTTACCCGTAAAATGATATTCTTATATTATTATACCAACGGACTGTGACATATTTATCATGACATGTATATATATTCTCATTGATTATATAAATACCTAGTTTTGTTAAAGAGTAATTTCAATATATGTAGGAACTACATAATTGAATCAAATGGTAAATAAATAAACACCAAAACCCAAATATTTTGATTTATTTGATTTCTTATAAAATTTGATTGTCTTCCATGTGTTTGTCTACAGTGTGCGAGTAGACCTAAATGCTTTGAGCTTGAAGATAAAAGAATTGATCTTTATTTATCATGAAAAGAACTATTAGTTAAATTTCTCCGCTTTTTTAGTTCGAAAATATCTATGAAAAATTAAGTGAAAATATTTCAATGAGATAGTTTTTTGGCAGTTTTCCTGTGTGTTTGTCAATAAACTCGATGGCTCTTAAAACTATATGAACTTATGAATATGGATATGCCAATATCCTATCTCATTGTTACGCATACATATTCGTTAAGGTGTCTAAATACACATCTCGCGCATACTATAGTGGTCGACTCGCATACTGTAATGAAAGAGGAAACATGGGAACGAAAACGATTTGTAGCTTTTTGTGTTTATCTTTTTATCTCCTTATTCAGCCATGTAGCCTGCAATTAGTTATGTTATTCCAATGTCATTTCGAAACTACAACATTCTTTTGCTTGAACTATAATCAGGCAGAATTTATGACTTTATATGTTATAGGTACATGTAGGTGGTGTAATGAAAAATACAAATATCACAAATGAAAACTTATAAATAAAATGCTACATTTTATTTTTCAAGGTATTTAGAAACATTTTATAACCACACTATCATCACGTTCTGTTTGTGCATTTGATTACATGCACGTGTGTACAGTTGAATTATAGATTTATGTTCTGTACGAACATAATTACCTAACTGTCATTTAAAGATTAGTTGAATATCGATGAATATGAACTTTGATTTCATCAACTCATTTGTACATGGCATTATCATAATTAAAAGTGGAGTTGTGTGTTTAAAACAAGTATAATCACAGCATATGGAGGATCCCCGTGTTGTTCTCGGAATGTTTATTTATATTAATGTCAAATTTTAAAGCTGATGTAATAACAACAGGGGCTGTTAAAATCATGATGATGAAATCTGAATGAAAGGACGACAAGCAATTGAGACACCAAGTGTTTGTGAACTTGCCGTACCGGTAGCATGTATTAACAGAACGTGTTCAGCAAGGACATGTACACAATTTGAATGGACATAATATTAACCAACATTCCTGTATTTGGATCACAAGTACTTTTTTGTTCCATACTTCCAGAATCAGACACCACACTTTGACTGTATCTATAGCTTATCCACTCAGCTTAAAGTAAACTAAAGTCCAAAAGAAACGTCACACCTCAGTTGGTTTCGATTAATTCAATATTTTTTAAGAAATGGAATACTTTTGATTATGGCACAATGCAAAACCACCTTTTGGCAGTAATTTTTAATTGGTGACTGTTTAATTTTTTTTATCACAATATCATTTTCAAAACAAGACAGGGGTAAGAAATGAAATTTACACCAACTTGAACCCTACCATGTTTAAAATGTTGTAAATGTGTGCAGGACGAGGCAAATTTATTGATTTTCACACAGAGTATGTGTTATATGTCAATAAACAGTTGTGTTTTGTCAAAAGTAATTTTGGGGAATTTTAAATTTCAAAATTTTAATTTAGAATTTCTTTTTAAAAAACACGTAGAAGAATTCTTTGACTGATTTAATATTCTGGACTAATTTCACAAACTATTCAGTTTTTGAATACGACGTCGAAAACTCGAGAAATTTGACATTGAAATTTATACATATGATAAAAACAACTGAGGGGTGGCGTTTCTTTTGGTCTTTAGTTTAATATGCAAAATTAACAATGTTATTTTTTCATAATTACATATTATATATGATATATATTCATACATGTATATCTTATCATGTCAACATTGACCATTGGTACAATGTTGGGTCTTTGTTGCGCCGGATGCTTATAAAATATCATAAAAAGCTAAGAGATTTTCTATTTTTATATATTATAATAAGTGCTCATTTGTCAAACAGTGTGAACTTTATATAATGTGTTATAGTATCCAGCAAGGGACAAACAGTTAAGTTTTTAGTCATGTTGAGTATACACTACAGTACATTCAGTATGCAATGGGAAGATTTAATTTCCAAAGCAAAATAACAGAAAGATGACGAGATGCTGGTGTTGATAGACAAATTATTGCATGCTGACGTTACCGCAAATAGAGGAGAAACAAGTTTTCTAGTCACTATAAATGTACTGTATTTGTATCACAGGTTGATGGTTCTCTAGAGGGTAATGCGACCTGGTGTATGACTCCGAAGCCATCAGGCAAGGGATGATTAGGGTAGTTGTATGAGTGGCGTTTATACAAAGGGGTCTAACATTAGGGGAAGACCTGATAATCCTTGTTACAGTTGATTCAGAAAAAACTTCGTAGGGCAATTATTAAGGTCATAACGTTAATCCTACTGGTATAATGGTACTAGTTTACTAGTTACGCTTTAGACTATCCAACACACCTTATTTGGAAAGACGAAATACGGGCCCTGATGAACCTCATTGGTAAGGGATAGTGACACACGTCATTCACACTTTGATGGTATTATGCTCGTTTTAAAGACTTTCTGTCAAACCCACAGCAATTGTTTCCGTGTCTTCTCACTACAAGCCATTAGAAAGGAGGAGTCGGGCCTGATCATACAGTTCTCTATTGAACATACCAGACTGAACATTAATAGTATATATTGTTATCTAAACCGAAACGTCGTTGTTGTGAAATAGGTTGATCGTCAGAACCGATTTGTCCCTTCTATAATAATTTCTCAAACTTAAACAAAAAGTGTAAGTAACTCTCTGAACTTGTGTATACATGTACTACAAAATACAATTTATTTGTTTGATCAAATCCAGTCAGTGACATGTGTAAAGAAAAGACATACACTTATACATAAAATTGCAGATGTTTATTCACTCACTATAGGTAAAAACAAATACAGAACAATGAAGGGTTTTGATGACACGAATCTACTTTGACAAATTAAGAAGTCGTGATATGTCACCCTAGACCACACCGAAAGAAGAAGAATCACCATCCAGGGAGCTCTTTATGACGACCAGGCGTGCAATCAAGTGTTCAAAAATGTACACATTCTGTAAAGCTGATCACTTTTTGCCGTAACCCCCATTACCATGAAGATTGGCGTAACAAGCTATCTTCTTGCAGTTACAGCTCAGTGGGATGATGATCCGCTCCCGGACAATCCTGTTGAGGTCTGGTAGTCCATCACAGAATGCCCAGACGGAGATATACTGGTAGTCCTTCACACACTGGTGGGGAGAGTCTCCGCCAAACGTACTACTGTGTCCCCCGCCACAGAACCGGCAGCTGTAGGTTCTGGATGGTGAGAAATAAGGAAAAACAGTTTAACAATTGTTAACTTAAAAGACGATCGTGAACAACTGAAAAACATTATTCGCGATCTGGTTAAAATTTCATTCAGCAACGTTTGACCTCATGCATAATCAATAATATCAATGAGGGAGAGACGACTGGAGAGAGAGGGAGAGAGTATAATGTGATATTTGGCAAGATTCGTTATTCTTCTAAGGAAGTACACATTTCTCCAAACAGAGTTTACTCAAGTCATATCGTCCTCCGCCATCTGCAACAATACATGTACGTGGTTTGTCATGAGTTTTGAAAGAGATCTGTTGTTATCAATTTGTGTTGTACAATCAACGACGTCGATTCATAATAATTTTAAAAATTGGAAAGATACGATCTTTTTTATATCCGTCGAAGGGGAAACTACTATGTGTTGATAAGAATCCCCGTAGATGTTTTGGGGACCTACTGTAATGGGTATACACGAAAATATACTTGAGTTGCTTCCGTTAGGAGAGAATGAGATGAAGCAAGTTATAAAAGAATTGGTACTTACAAACAGGTAGCGTATGTGATGATTTCCTGGACATCACGCATAATCCAGCAGAAGCTTCCGTATCTGAAGAAGCTCTGGAGTTGGGATTGTATAAATGGACAAACTGGCTTAGAGTTCACCAACCTGAAGCGAATACAATTGAACTGTATATATTCAAACAAAATGTCAAGAATACCATAGAATGTTATGGAATCTAATCTCTTGTTGCCATTGAGTATATCGTATTAAGTAAAATATGTATGTCATGTGTGAATTTAGATATCTTAAGGAGATAATCATTGACTGTTTTATCTTGTGATATTCATAAAACTTTACATTTGATTTTATAAGCATATGAACTTATCCAGCCATGGTGTATTTTACTGGTATAATCCTGCTGTCTATAAAACGTGCCACTTACGTTGGGTCAACTGGTATGATAGAGGAGTTTGCTGGTACAGCCTCTCTCAGAAGACAGTTAAGAAGATCCGCCCTTCCAGCCAGTTCAGCGGCGATTCTGTCTCTGCAGTCATGAAAGGTAGAAATAAGTTGAATTATGCGGTTTTTCTACTCGACTACGCGACGATGGATTCCCAAGTACAACGCATTACGTTATAACTTAATCATTCTTCAGTAAGTAATATCTATGAAGGGTGAATCTCTATGTGTACAGCTTAACGAGATCTTTAGTAACAAATGCAATTTTCAATACATGTATATGTGATAAATATTCCGTATTCGACCAATTTGACCTAATAGATGTTTGACTTACGTCGGATAGCCAACCGGGTCAGAACTGAGTCGGAGTTCATCAGCAAAGTCTGCTGCTCTCGGACATGAGACCGAGAAGGCCCCTCCTCCGAAGGAACCCCCGTGGCCTCCACCCGAGCTGCTATGTACTCCACTGGAACTGTGTACACCATTAGAGCTAACACCGTAGCTGTTGATATTGTTGAGGTTGTGGCTTCCCTGGCTGGCCCCAAGGTTATTTGCTTGGTTGAAGCCGTGGTTGAAGCTGCTGATTCCAGAGTTGAGACTGTTGCCATAGCCACCAGACAGACCTGACAACAATCCATTGTTAATTCCAACGTTGGTACCATGACTTAACTCAGAATATTTAGCACCCCCATTGTTGAGATTCGGACCTACACCATTACTTACACCCGTTGATACGTGGTTACTGTTCTGTGAGCTGTATCCATTGTTGTTCAACCCATTTGAAAGACCCGAATTTAAATTGTTACCTAAACCGGAATGTAAATTATTAACACCTGAGCTCAACCCGCCGGTTAAACCTGAATCATAACCTGAGTTGAAACCGTTATTTAAACTATTTCCCAGCCCGCCAGAATGTACACCACTATTAAGATTATTCCCCAAACCGCCAGAATGAACACCATTATTCAGACTATTTCCCAGCCCGCCAGAATGTATTCCATTATTAAAATTATTTCCCAAACCGCCAGAATGTAATCCATTATTAAGACTATTTCCCAAACCGCCAGAATGTACACCATTGTTAAAGCCGGAGTTGAAACCATGAGAGCCAGAGTTAAATCCATTAGCTGGACCTTGATTGATGCCTGAATCTAAATTAAAATTAGTGTTTATACTGCTGTCTATATCAGTAACGAACTGATTGAATCCCGTGTTTAAACCTGAATCCAAGGAGTTGACACCGCTGTTAAGAGTATCACCAAACCCGTTGTTTATACTGATCTTTCTGTTCAAAGAATTAAAGTCGGTGCCCAGGCCGTTGTTAAACCCAGCACTAGAACCATGATCTAGATCCGAATCTAAACCACTATTAAATCCAGAACTAGGGTTGTTCCCAGAATGTCCAGAATTAATAGTATTCCCCAACCCCGAGCTCATACCATTGAACAAGCCGTTTAGTCCATGGACGTGGAGAAAGGCTTGTGTGAACAGGACGCAGGAAACAAGGACAGTCAGCAGCTGAAAATAATAGAAGACATGTCAATATATAAAGTATTCCTATTCGATGCATATTTTAATTTTGAAACTTAATTTCTCATTGATTTGATATGTATTAAGAAGTCGTATTGTCGAAGGGACATTAAGTAGACACGGACCGTCGTAACAAATATAGAAGACGGTAGCCAACGATTTTGCAAAGGCTTCTGTTAGAAAAGTTAAGATTGAACATTTATATGATGGAAGTGACTGTGTATATTTAAGTGAAAAGGTTTTCTTTAAAAGACAAACCTATTGCGATTTCAAAGAAACTTAAAAGGAAAACAGTTCAACACATGCTTACCTCCATAGTTAGACAAGTGGAAGATATCTTGTTCAGACAAGAATCCAGTATTTATACACACTTAAATTGCAATAAAACAGCGTAAACAAATGATTCCGGATTAAGTAGACTCAATGTAGATTTGATTATGCATAGCAGCATGTACGTCTCATCATTAAGATAAAGGAAAACGGAGCCGACAAAGCTAAAACGCTAAATAGGTATTGCCTACCATATTAAAGTAGTAGTTTATTCATAAGGGATGAGTGAACGTCTTATTGGAATCAAATGTATTTGCATTGCAGTTAGATGAGGTCAACTAAGCTCAATTAGCACCGAAAATGATGAAATATTCATGAACAAAGTTAATTATGAAATCCTTTTTCAGGAATGGAAAGTTTATTGATGCTTTCAAAACATTTCGACGTTGGCTGCTTAATCTCCTCTTTCAATTTAAAACTATTCAGTATTGATAGCGATTATACACTAGTATTTGTAATAATGTGCCAGCATAGGTTCATCTGGAAAATATGCTGCTGTAAAAACGACACCAATAACTATATTAACAGACTCTCTGAGTTAAAACACTATACTATTGATTGTAGAAATATTTGACAATAAACATTGGATGATGATATCGCCAATGAGGACAGAATGATTGTCGTTACAGTGAACTATTTTTAAATATGGAAATTGAATTAATAAACATGTTGTCGCAATATGTAATTTCTGTTCCTTTAATTCGTTGACGCATCTTTTCTGAAGGAAGTCATAAAACATGCAGAAAGGGTGACCGTCGTATTTCACCCGATCTCCTTTCTAGACTATTCTAGACGATTATTTTAAAGAGATGTGTTCTTTTAGAAACATGCATGACATTAACAGATAATGTAAAGGAATTATTTGACATGGCTTCTCAGGACATGATATACGCCGAACTATATTTCAGTCGTATTGCATGATTTATCTAACACTTGTTGATAAGATATCTTATTTATTTAAGAAATGGAACATATGTACACACTATATGCACAACTCTACACACCCAGAGTCTGGCACTAATTGACAGCACTGCATGTATAAACAGTTTAACCACTCAATGACCTTTTCAGGCAAACCAAGCACCTAGGAGTTCCCTATAGAGTTCACCTATAGATATCATGGGGAGGGTAAGAACAGTGCTTTATTAAATAAACATCACTACACAACTTCATTATTTCATCATTTAAATGGTAAAGCATGTCGACTACAACGTGGTAATTATCCATGTGCAGACCGATTTGAAAGCTTATAACCATGTTTTTTCTTTCTTTTATTGATCTTTCTATTAATGACACAGGCACACATTTTGGAATATATTAACTTTCAAAGACCAACAGTACAGTTAATCTGGTTGAGCAGCTATTACTCGATTATCTCCCAAATGCAAATATATATCGTACTATGTTTTTGTTATAACTCAGTATCTATTTGAAAACATATACTTTAGTTATCATACGATTTAACTTTGTTATGCGTTATGCGTGTACCGGTCCATTATTTGGGTGTGACAAGCCTGATAATGACGTCTGTATGGTGGCGGTTCTGCGTTTTAGCTCGGGGACCTTATAATCTGACCTCGATAGATTGATCTTAGAGTTCACTTTGAGAGTACAGTTCTTTCTTTCTCAACTAACATGGAAAACAGTGTCAACTTGGCAAATGACTATTTCCATGAAACCATTTGAGACAGTTGGGTCACGTTTTGCCACATTAGGTCACGCAGTCGTGATAACGTTATCCCTATTGCCCACGTCCCCGGAGTGTCGAGTTGATTTGTTAACGAATTCACTGCTCTATCCCACATTCTCTATCTTGATCCATGTATATTGTCACGAAACGTCACGTCATTGTCAAACTCTCTAATGAATGAAATAATGGCTTGTTCTTCTTTCAAAATGGTTACCTCACGATTTGAGGGAATTCTTCAGATGTTTTAACTAAACATTGAAACTGAAATCTTGTTGATAAATGTTAAACCCTATTATCTGTCCTGCATTTAAACTTCATTTATATTGCTATATGAATCTATGGACACAAACAAAATATCCAGGTTTATCTTCAAAATCCTTTTTGGATTTTTTTACATTGTCAGGTTAAAAAGTAGTTCGCCCTTTTACAAGTTTTGAACTGTTTCCTGCTCAAGGTTATAATTGATATGTATCCAGTATAATGTACATATATCTTATAAATCTGTTTTGCACTTTCAGCCTAAGTTATCATACCCATACACGTGTCGAGAGTACGTAACAATCTTATTTTTAAAAAAGTCACGTCGTACAGATACAAATCCAGTTTAATGCTCTTTATTTGATACTTTGTGTTTTATTATTTCTGTTATGTGTGATGATTTGCTAGCAAATGTGTGATCAAAATGCGAACTACGATCACTTTTCGCCCATATAAGCCATTTGTATGCACGACATTGAAATAACTTATTCTGGGGATTAAGTATGGAATTATTTACACCATTAAGGTATTTAGTTTACATTTCAAGCATGTTTCCACTTGTAGGCTCGCACTTACAATGATGATGTGAATGTCAAAACAAATCAGAGATGATGTCCATCATATTCTGATGACTTGTGAATATACTATAACATGGTTATATTTGGGATAACACTACCTTCAATAGTACAAATTCTTGTACTTTTTCGGGCCGAGTCCCATGCGGAATTCGAACCCACGCCCTCAGAGTAAGGCAACTATCGCCAGCATTGACTGTACCAACAGCTTACCACACGACCATTTCGCCTCGACATATTGTGTATATACTGTGAATATACTGTTTAAATAAGTCGCAAAACTCATTTTGTACTAATTTTCTGATTAGAAATTTGTCATAAAATGGGTAGTGTGATATAAATGAAAAACTATCCAACAATTTACCAATGAAAATATCAGTCAAATAATCTTTGATCGTTGGATATTTTAGAAAATCATGAATTGTGAATCATGAAAACGAGTAAAACTTTATTGACAATTTAAAATAAATATTTGGAAAATAATAAATTTATAGGAGTAATGTCAATATTTTGGGTAAACAATTAGTGAAAGCATCGTTCAAACTAAAACTAGTATTAACATGTCAAACGGTGCCTACCAAGTTCAAGTTACATGTAGCTGCATTGGCCTTGTAAAACAAGGGAATGTATTTAGTTTTAACTGTTTTGTTGAGTTTTACCTTTGTTCAACGATTGCTGAGATTAACAAACATGCTAGTGCCCTATTATCCATGGTACGTGATGTTCTATGTGTGTAAGTCGACTTGTGTTATCTAAAACGTAATTATTAACTGGTACAGCTGCATCCCGTTCACCTACCTGTGTACCTCAGTGCAAATATCATATATATATAGAGATTATTACCCGAGGAAGTGTGTCATATGACTTTTACGAAACGAATGTGAATTTTTTTTTAATGCCCGAGCGAGAGCGAGGGCTTTACACAAATTTGCACGAGTTTCGTAAAAGTCATATGACACACTTTCGAGTGTAATAATTTCTTTATTATCCATTCTGTTCCGTTTCATTCACCCACTTCTCTTGCGACGACAGCCTACAGTGACGTCACGAACAATCGTTTCATGACGTCACAGACGACACAATACGGGAAGTCGCGGTGAAACAATGGTTGCTATGCAAACGTGATATGTGCACATGTGCTCATATCAATAATATTAACTCGGTTATTTCCAACCATAATAAATAATAAATTGTAACGTCAATATAATTACATTAAATAAAATGACAAAGAATCATCCTATATCCCATACTGTGACCGGCTCGTCAGTGGTGAATGTTTTCGTTTTTTGACATAAAGAAATAGACATTGAACCAGTGTAAGAGGAAATACATGATGAAATGCATGTTTGACCAAGTTGGTCACTGGATATTTCAACGAAGAAAATAAAAATTGTACTTTAGAAAAGCTAGGCACGTGGTCACTTGAAACATTCAACTGTCTTCTTATTAAACTAAATGCAAAATGATTGGTCTAGATTTCGCGTTGATTCGATGCTTCAATGACATCCCGAATAGCAAGAATATAGACACCTTAGTTGGTTTTATCCTGTGTATGATTTTCAATTACAAATAAGTTGATATTTCGACGTCTTTCTCTGAAACTGAATAGTGTAGTCATCAGTCAAAGAATTCTTCTACGTCGTTTTTAAATTTCTTTTAACAATGAAATCATAATTTTTATAAGTTTCACAAATTAATTTGGATAAATGACAACTGTTTATCTGGTGTTATGTCGTATCATAATCAAAATGTTCAAAAATGTTAAAATGTTGAATAAATCAACCAAATGTTGTGTGTACTTGCTTGTCCCTGGCAATTTACATGACAATTGCACTTAATACACAGGTAGGTTACAAGCTCTCGGGATGCAGCTATAAGTGTACCTCAATGACAGTAGTAATACATTTCATTCATGATTTATGATGGCAACTTGGTCGACCTTCACAAGAGTAATCGGTCCTGTATTATAATAGCACAGGTTAAAGGGGCAGAAGCACGTTTTTTGCAAATTTTATTTTTTTTAATTTCCCATTTATAATGATAGTCTATGTCATTTATATTAACTTTAGAGGGTTAAAGATATTATTACACAAACCAATTATCCGACGTGGTAATAACAATGTCGCGTATAAAGCAAAAATTGCATGGCGGCCATTTTATTGTGAACAAAATTTATTATTTTGAATGACAAAAATGATTCCCATGGCTTTACGGAACCGTGTACATTCATTTTTTAACTTAATTTCCGAGGAGAGAAGGGTGTTTTACTATTAGTGAGATTATTTTTCAAATACATTTCATCAACTTATTTCAGCGAAAAAACGTGCTACTGCCCCTTTAAACCAGTTAAAATGATAAGTTACGTATTGTAAATACTTTGATATATCATAGTTGTATATCTAGATGTTACAAAATATAAACTAAGTAACAGGTTCACCAATGAAATCAAACTAACCAAGGCTATCAATCTCTACCATACGTTTTAGTTCAACAACAAAACACTAATGACAGTTGTTAGGCGAAATGTTTGGTGAATGTAATGTCGATTTCTTAAACTTCAGGGTGAATAGATATTTGTATAGGGAATTGCGTCTCTGTTTGGCGAGACTAGCGCCATTCATCTTTGCTTACAGGTGCGCCCATTGTGTTGTTGGGTTCACATATATGCCAAACGTTATAAATGGTGTTATTGTATCGATGGGTACTGGCTGTTGCAGAAAATAATCATTTTGATGATGGTCGACTTAGTATAGTGACGATATAAAGGTAAAAAACTGTAATTTATGATCGAAAACCGGACAATGCGCGTGTGAATAACTCAAACGAAATTTTGGAAACTTATTTACAAAAGAAAAAAAGACAAATTTTAGTTGATGGTTTAATAGGACATATAACTACTGTGCAGGTAAATGGGACGTTTGGTTTAGGTTTTGCACATGTAAATGTATAATGATGTTGATAGATGTTCATTGGTAACTATTAATTATGGTATATTTGCAAGTTGGGTTAAATTATTTGAACTGAAATAATCTCAAATGGTATGTTGGCACGTATTAAAGCCACATAGAATACTTTGAAACACAATGGATGTATTTTTAATGACAGTTGTAATACGAAAAGCTTCGTGTATGTAAAGTCGACTCTTCCAAACGATGTTCAAGAGGAAGAGCGTGAGATTTGTATGGTATATAGCCTCTCTGTACCGGGACCAGCGCCATCCACCCTTGCTTCAATGAACAACTAAGAACTATCTCCGGTAGGTGGTCGGCTATAAAACGTCTGTCTTATAAAGAGACTGCATGATCCGGAGCCCAAGGGTTCGGATAATCCTATTGGATTAAGGCAGGGATAGTTGAAAATCTATTTGGACACGACTGGTTCTGTGAGTGTGAATGACATCTCAATATTTTTGTTAGACATGCTTTTTAGCATTTCAGTATTTGATTATCAATGAACTCGCTGAGTATCCAGCTATATGTAACAATTCATTTGTATAAATTATGCAACGTAAACGTCGTATACAGCATTTTGTAACTGAATGTAAACCAGTTTTCTATTTCTCAAAATGATGTTTATACCGTGTTAATTAGAAATGTTCAAAAAGGGATATTACGAGCCTGAAAATTTGTCGTGATATATTGGAGTGCCCACAAAGCAATTAACTCATCACGTTAATCACCTGCCAAGCCAACAAAGGACGATAATTTCTTTGATGCATTATTCTACATAGTGCTAAAATTGGATTGATGAACATGTAAATATTCATAATTCAAAAAGTCAACAAAAATTAATTTTGATAGATATATCATGGGACAATGATAAATGTTATTACAGACGTTCTGCCATATCTACATGTTCAGGCTTAAGTAAGTATTGTTACATGTATATTATATTGTTCAATTCAAGAATCCCTGTTCGTAACTTTATATATTTCTTATAATTGAGATTTTGAGGTGTAGTAATGAAACTTCAGGTTTTATCAAATAAAAGACGTATTCGTATTGAACGATGTGTTCAAGTTATCAAACACCATTTGGAAGTAGTTACCACAAGCGTTAAATGCCAAACAGTGTATATTTTATGAACGCTTCAGTCACCCTCCTGATGTCGATCTGTCAATAGTGCTGTACCTTTCTCTCTCCACACAGAGGTTACACTAATCATATCTTCCAAGGTAATATCTATCGTTATTCTAGTATATTGTCATTCTCTTCCCACACAGGTTACTCCCTTCAGATTTCCGGTAGGATCGGAAATCTGAAGGGAGTAACCTATGTGGGAAGAGAATGGTATATTGTGCAAGTAATAGAGACTCCCGATTGTTGCAATCGACATTCTTTTGACTGAGAAGTCTGCCAGTTTTCAATGTATTTGCAAAATTAGAGTACGATTTTTGCTTGAATGAAAATAAGTTTTGCAAGATTTCAGCTTATGGGGATTTTGTGAGAACCGAGAAATATGGCCCAATTGCAACAGAGGTGACTTGGGAAGATATGAGTATGGAGTACTGAAATTGACGCTTCGGTTGGAATATTCAAACATGTACATTTCTATCAGAATGATGTAATTAAAACACTTTCCTTTCTTGTCCATATATTAACCTTTTTTCATTACTCAATATGTTAAACGTTCATATTGATATGATATGATATGCACATGTAGATGTAGCATATGAAATTGCTCGTGTAAGCTAAACTTTTGACGTGCGTGCATCATTTCCGTTAAGAACTACACATACAGTAAACATTACTTTGGAGTTTATGGGTTTGCTTTTATTACTGTTTTGGTCTGCTTTTGGTCTTATTTAATCAGTAACTTGATTTCTTTGAATGAATAGCGTCCATACCGATGAGATGCATCAAATATTGGCTGGCATTTGCGCATCTCAACTATTTGAAGCGTCACTAAAATACCTTCTTTTTCCAACGTTTATTTTGCTACAAAATTTATCTTCTGTAAATAGTTGACAATCGTCTAATATATAACCAAAATTTCAACTTAAAATTCTTAGTATTGCATCATCATAATAATTAATAAGTGACATGTTTAGATAATTGGTTAAGGGCAACTACTAATCATACGGGTATGTGTACATGAATATAGTCATACCATTTACAAAACATGCACATGAATCTCACATACAAGCAGTCTCTTTAACATTCCATCATTATATCATTCGTTTCTTTGATTTGATTACATCTGATCTGTCTAGCGCTAATATACAGTACACGTATTTGAGTAAATCACACTGTTCATAAATATACCGCCGCCAGTAGAAGTGTTGTGATAAAAGCGGTGGTACAAGATGATATCCGCGTCGAACCACTTGTGTCTTCTGCAACAATAATGATATTAAAGACTTAATATTGAACAAGGGTTAACTATATTTACCTAACTGTGGAAAATATAACGTCTTTGTAGGCTTGAAGTGCAGAACATACTTACGACAGAAGCAAATATGTCACATCATTGAGAAGAGTGAAGCCAGTACAATACTTTGTAGATCTACAGTTAAGATTATTAACAGTGTATATGAAGCTACCTAAGTGACTAATCTTAAATGATATGATGGTTGTACTATTCACATCATTGGTCAGTCAGTATATTCGACCTTGATTGCATGATTTCTCAAATTCGAAATATTTCACAAACGATAAGCAGAATTTCGGAAACCTGTAGCGATGGCTACTGATTATAGCAGTCTGTTGAAATATGTTTTAAGGTTTACCTTACGTGTTCAATATACAATTTCGGTAAAAAGCTTAACTTAACTTAAGTTCGACGATAAAATAATCAATAAAATACAAGGATTCTAAGTTGTCATTGTAGTTACTTAATCATTCTACATATTTCCACATATCCTTGTTAGTTGATATTAACTTGGAAATTTTAAAAACATATAAATAAATAATAGTGGGGGTTTTTTTGTCTAATGTTTCCAAAGAAACTATAATAATCGAGTCCCAGGCAGAAGATCATTCTCTCAGCACTCAATTCCAGCAAAAGGAAATTGCAATTTTGAATTGAGAATAGTCTGGCAAAGAGTAAAACATAAGTTATATTTGATCCAAATGTACTTACCTGGTTTGGGAGGTGATTTCGGTGTCTCGCCTTTAAAAGAACAACACGAATCGTTTTTTATCGATTCTTTGAGGAGCATCTGTTTCATCATTTTTGGTATGAAAATTGTATGTCATAATACATTTGATGTCGATTACAGATATCAAGTTACACAAGTTGTGTGATAAAGCTGATGATGCAACACCTGGAGTAGATCATATACTATCCCGATACCACCATTGCTTTATACTTAAATCAACTTCCATTAACTTGTAAAAAGTTTATATTTGCGATCGGACTGTAATAGTTAAAGCTCTTATATTTATTTCAGTTTGAGTCCGTTGCGGGATTCGGATCTACACCCTTAGAGTCATGCACCAACCACCAGCACTGACTATCGCAACAGCTTACTCATTTAGCTAACTTGAAGGCAAGGGATTCGACCCGAACAACATATAAGAGTTTGTACTATTGCAGAAAGTATGATCCCAAAGTAACATTGCTACAATAATTAACTTTCGTAATGGTACATGTTTGTATTTGTAATAAATTCAATAACTTACATTTAGCATTGACTGCCGGTTCCCACTGAAACGCGTCCCCTTCTTCACTGCATGTGTATTCCTGGGTACCCGTCAGTTTGGCGTCAGCGTGACGACACCCGGTGACAGTGACAGTATTACCCAGCGTGTAGTTAAAGTTGTCTTTGGTGGAGTATGGTACGTCGAGCAGTCCGCATGTGGAGGCTGGAAATATTACATTGATAATTTGTCACGTAATAGGACGTATTCTATTGACTACATTTAGAGTATGCTTTCGGTATCATTAAATAAGTACCGAAGGCCATGATGAAATGTGACTGGTTTAGTTATTATTTTAATGTTTTAGGTGCACACTAATAGATGTAAGCAATATATATAATGATGAAATGTGACTGGTTTAGTTATTATTTTAATGTTTTAGGTGCACACTAATAGATGTAAGCAATATATATATATATATATATATATATATATATATATATATATATATATATATATATATATATATATATATATAATATATATATATATATATATATAAATATATATATATATATATATATGGTACATTAAACATGGTCAACGTCATGAGTTGAGCTTATTTTTTTTTTTTAACGAAATTCAACGGCACGATAAGGATAAAATCAATTTGGGCATGTACTGCTCTAGCTAGGGTGAACATACCTTTCGAGTGAACATACATCGCCTTAAATACAATGTAGCAGTCTAGGTTTGATATGGAACACTATGACCAGGAAATGGGAGCTTAGTCGTTTGTGTAAATATCTCATGTCGGTGAGCACCAGTCCATTAGATGTGCAGTCTTCCAACTACGGTTGAATAAGAAGCAAATAGTTCGTTATCCTAATCGTTTGTAATTTTATATGACCATTTTTCTAACACTTATACCCTAACTTATTGCCATATTAGTTTACACTTGAACAAGATCCATCAACGATAATGTCAAAGGGTCTGGTCCAATCTTAATATTGTACAGTAACACAAGGCAGAATAATCTTAACCCAAGACATTGATACATGACCTATCCTCTTACAAGATTGCTTTTTTTCCGTATTATCCAAAAAGGCACCTTTGACTGGATGAACAGATTATGTTCTATAACCAATAGCACATTCCTATCGTCTGAACGTTACAGCAATCTCCCTATTTGACCATGTGGCTCTAATTATACCTTAGAATTCAATTTCTTAAAGTCATTTGTAAAGTGGCCGAAACTTTAAACACTCCAGCCAATAATGTACGTTTCTGATTATACCGTTCGTATAAAAGCAACTTACCACAGAGTTTAAGTGTAGTATTGTGTACATGTCTAACTTAGGCTTCTTTGGAATTCACATTGTGATATGTTCAAAAGTACAAAACGCACTGTGTATGAATTGGAAAACGAAATTGTGCGATTTAAGTGATACATCTTACATGGCAGAAATTCTGTCCGAAAATAATCCAGTAATGGCAAACTATAATTCGTCTTAAAACATAGAATCGATCTTTATTCTGGGACTCAAATAACAATAGGTTTCTATTGTTACACATTTCAAATATTAAAGAAATGTTAAAGGCGCTGTAGCACGTTTTTTCGCTCAAATAAGTTGATGAAATGTATTTGAAAAATAATTTCACCAATAGTAAAACATCCTTTTCTCCTCGGAAAATAAAGTTTAAAACGAGTGTACATGTTTTGGTTAAGCCATGGGAATCGTTTTTGTAATAGAAAATAATAAATTGTGTTCACAATAAAATGGCCGCCATGCAATTTTTGCTTTATACGCAACATAGTTTTTACCACTACAGATAATTTGTTTGTGTAATAAGACGTTTTACCCTCTAAAGTTAATTTAAATGACATAAACTATCATTATAAATGGGAAATTTGAAAAAATAAATTTTGCAAAAAACGTGCTACAGCGCCTTTAAACCTGGCCATTTTACTTTCTATGCATTTGTACAAACTTGCATTATGCAATGTACTATATGACTGAGTTTTTTTTGAGTACTAGAATACATCATAATTGATTGATAAACAGAGAAGAAAAGAGACGAGAAGAAGAGGCACGTCAGAGACAAAAGTTGATGTACAGGTTCAACGATTTCAAAAATCTATCATTTTAACACCAGATTTGTTTCCTCTATTGATGCACTGACAGTTTCGTCACTTTAGAATAAATCAAATAACCACCAGCGAAGAAAAACTTCATACCAAGTTTCTGGAAACTCTGCAGCTCTTCAAACCATATATTAGCTCGTCTAGTTGCTGCTGCAATGTCCCTTATCCCAGTAACGGAGTAGTCGTACACACACCGGGGGTTCCCCTCACACACACTGGCTAGGTCGGGGAGGGAACCAGCGGCTAGCTCTGGGGTGGTGAACAGAGGCACATAGTCGCTCTCAGCCATGTTGTGGAAGGAGAAGAGAGATTCCGGCTGGGTTAATATCCCTTCAAAAATGAGGATTACTTGGAGATTAACGTGTATTTTTATCGTTCTTTTAACGTTATGATTCCTTCTTATGAGAAAAGTGCATACTTTCATTACTATAAATTTATCCTCAATGGAAATTTCCAAAAATGAATTCCAAGAAGCAACTATTAGCAAAATTTAAGAAAGTTGATACACATTATTGATATTTTCCATGTAAGAACAAACTATTCTTGACGCGTTTCAATTGTTTCTCATCAACGATAGCAACTGTTAATCAGGCATGATTTATCTTAGCTTAGTATATAATACTTCATTAAGCTTATTCTGTCGTTATGCAGTGTACAGACACTTGCAGAATAAGTTACCTGAAAATCGCAACCAGAATGCATTCTGATCGCGGTTAACAAGGATCAGAATGCAGTCTGATCGCGATCAACCGCAGTCTGACTGCAATCCGATCGCGGTAGATACCGGTAAAGATATATGCAAACGTCTGTACATTGATTAATAAAATATCGTGTTTTTGTCATGAGAGTAGTCCATATCTTTCATAAATCTTACAAGTTTTAGCGAAGGTGTTGTAGACAACCTCAGGTGATGAAGATGCTGCTACAACTGTTCCACTTTTCACTGTGAAGTCATCATCGATGTTATCGTTCCAGGTACCCAGGAGGCCAGATGTGTTGAACTGGAATTGTAAAGAAACTATTGGGAATGGATTGACATAATTCGTGCTATTGGCTGCTATGCCACTGCTATAACTAAATAAAGTTCAGAATGTATTGTTAAATATCATATATTTGTTACTGGACCTTTAAAGCAGGCGGGACGTTGACGACGACGTGGAGCAGTCCATGCGAGGCTGCTACCTGTACACCTACACCTGACTGTAGCAGCACTGTGTAGTTAGACTCCTCGTCGTTGTTAATTACTGACACACCTGCAGGTGAAACGGTTGAAATGAAACAAAGCAATCTTCATTCATTACACAAAGATGGCAAGGAAACATAACATTCTTAAATCATTACACAATGGCGTACATTGTATGTATAAAGAATGCGATAATAATAATTATGTCTTCAAAAGTTTCTTTTCGACTTTTCTGACGAAAGATTTGTTATCTTTCCCAAATTAAAGGAAAAGCAATGGACATAAAATACATAGATAAAAATAAGTGTTTCTATTTGTGTTAATGGTTTGATTCAAGTTTTTTTTACATGAAGGTGATTCAAGGTTTTTACCAATACTATTTCTTTGTGGATTTTTTATGTAAAAAAGCATGTCTCGGAATTAATCAAATTTATCTATATAGTTTCAATCTCCAAAATTGACCTTAAGTGTTGTCTGTCAAAAGCGATAGTGCACGTAAATGAACTCTACAGAAAGCTTTTTGCTCGATTGGTCAATCGATAACCAGACATGGACCTAAAGAATTGGTACCAATTTGACATCGTATCCACACTGTCTATGCGTCTAGAGTAACATCTCTCAACTCCTACACAGAATGGGCATTTGTTATGAATATGCCTATTTCAGTAATCTTTGAAATTAAATCCTTTGAAGCCTTCATCTTTAAAGATTATAATAGAGTATCTCATAATTCTACAGAAAGCATATTAAGCTTAATTCAATATGACGTCTGACGGCTAAGATATCATTTTTATATGTATTTCATTACTTCATTATAACACGTTTATTGAATCAAAGATAATGTTGGTGTAACTGTCAATGGGAGGCTTAAAAATTGAATACATTAACATTATTGTTTGGTAACAGTGTAACATGCATGTAACCACAATACACTCCTGTGAGGCGAGTGTCCTCCGTTGACCACCAGGAGTGTCTCGCTCTCACATAAACTGTGTTACTTGTTCATTTTACAGTAACGTTAATTTCTTTCAAATTTATTAGACACAATGGTTCAGTTCCTACCACTGAAGTCCTGCTTGGCGAGTGCTCTGTGGTTAAACATCCTGAGTGCCCCGTCCACAAAGACGTCTAGTTTCCTGGTACTGACGATACCCCGGGGTGCGAGGCGGACCTCCACTCTGTCCCCAGTCCCTCCCTGCACGGCTACTGCTGTCAACACTGTAGCCTTGTAGCTGGTCTGTCCTGAGGGAACACATTGTTTAAAATAATCTACCAATACCTAATCTCGAAATCGTTCGACTTGGAACTCATTTCACAAATACTTACGGTCATCTTAAGTTAACATGGTTATCCGGGTGTAATGTAAAGGAATGGGAGTTAGGGTTAATATATTCTGAAAGGTTGCTTTGTGAAATAAAACAGATTGTACGTGTTTGTTTGGAAAGGACGCCCTTTTACTCCCCATTTTATTCTAATTCAGTTCCAAGGATAATTTATTTCGTACAGATACATGTGCGTACACATGTAATTATATGGAAGTAATTACATTATTTACGTATTTAATATTAAAATTGAAAGTTGTTATACAGGAGATTAACAGCTGTCTGTCCTATATATCACAGGACCGATGACTACATACCGTCATGGTTTCACCAACAACGCAAATAAATTGCGAATACCTTCTAAAATAAATTCACTTTGGTAAATAGATAACTGTTGAGAATTATAGCAAGAAATATCATAAATGAATAAAGTAACTTAGTTGTAATATTAGTGAAGATGACTACAACTGGGTGTTCAGAGTGCTCGACACTAACTCCTTTGTTAATCATGATAACATGATAATATTTCTTTCCCATGTTCTTTAGAAATATTAGAAACTAGCGCGATCACGTAACAAGAGGTTTTATTCTTAGATAAGTCTTTCATATGTTCTTTGACATTCGAAGACAGTCATTGCGGTTTCTCGTGAAAAGAGTTGTTTCAAAGAACGGTACAAACATTACGCCTGGAATGTGTTGTTTTGATCTCTCTTGGCGTGATAATGACGGACATTGAATGACAATCAATGGTAATGTGTGACATTATGCCCCAATATTGTAATAGACATTTGTAATTACATGACAGCATGAACTCTATGAATAATATTATCATTGTGTTAGTATCATCGAGTCAATTATCGACGATGTAGCAGATAATGAATGTTTTTCATGACGAATGTGTGATACAGTTAAAACGTTCATCTTTAACTTCTCATAGTCTCATAATTTTTCAAAATTAGATACATTAAATGTGGAACTACGTAATGTATCGAGCATCTAAAATTGTTTTTAAATGTCCCCAAATCAAATCATGTTAAACCTATTCTAATCTGGAATTTTGAATACAACACACAACTTCAAGCTAAGATTATGAAATATTGAATAACAATTCTCAGAGGACATTTCCTTGTTATTCACTTCGCAACCATGTCCAGCCGTCAGTCCACGTACCATTCAACTGCTTAAACTTCCCCTGCAGTGTAAAGCCCGGAGTCTTCAGTAAAGTGAAGTCTCCCTTGCCGCCGAAATTGTAGAGTTTACCATCAAAGGTCATCAGATGGGGATCTCCGAATGCAGTAGCTAAAGAAAATTAAACGAAAAAGAAGAAGTATTGTTCCTTTTCGTAAACCAGTGCCAATGGTTAGATTGAATTAAGAAATATCTTTCCCGAGAGTGTAGTTCTAAGGTGCACCAAATAAGTTGAATCATCTCTGGACGTCAGTTGAAGTGCATCCAGTGCAGTGATAACGAACCAGAACACATCCATGTTTATTTCACCCGCTCCTCAAAGTATAAAAGAGTTTGTGCTGACGTGTCCCAAGGCCACAAACGTTGGCATAATGAAAAATATCATTGCCGTCATTTTTAAAGATTTTGATTATTTAATTAATGAGTAGACTTTTCATATCACTTGAGCGAGAAAAGAAACATTACAGGGTCACCACATCATCAGGAACGATATCATTATATCATATCAGGAAAATGCATGCCAAATCAGTTAATGTTAACTTTGAAATAACTTTTGAAGTTTGAAATACGACTATGTTATAGGGTATCCGGTCAATTATGTGTTGAGTATAGTACGACCCTATTCGCTCGGATAATATTTAAAAATTATTGTGTGCGACCGCTCGAGAATAACTCGGGAAATTTCGTGTAACTGAACACATGGCCATTTCGATTTCGCTTTGTTGCGATGCATCATAGATATCTCCTACTGCACGCTATTTGCACGACAATCCTCAAGTAAGTGAACAAAAGCCCGCTATGCAGTTGCATGTGTACACATCTCTGACAATCGTTCTTGCATTATCCAAGTATAATTGTTTTATTTGAAACCATGATCAATCCAAACTTTTTGAAAAAACATCAGATAATTCAGTCACTCTATTAACTCATGTGCATTGAACAACCTCACCAAAACACAATTATTCCATCATAACAAGCTGCATGTATACTCTCACAATTGTCCAATATCCCTGGTTAAAAACCGATATCAATATTTGTACTCCGTGTCCGTGCAGACACTGCTCTCAGTAACTGATCCTTGTACTATGCAATGTAAACATCACTCACCAGATCTGGAGGGTCTGTATCCATTACAGTCCCTGGTCGCCCTCTGGTCCATGTAGCGGTCACAGCGAGTGTAGTTGTTCCACAGACAGCAGTAGTAGAAGGTCACCACGTCCTCTATCCAGTGGGACATGGAGGGGACATACCCTGGCTTGTTGTACGGGTGTGCACCCCAGTCGTGGGCCTTGTCTGGGGTACTTCCCTGGAAGGTATCCGCGGCGTAGGAGAGGAGGCCGTCGTCACCATAGCAACATTGGTTACCCGCCCCTGTTGACCTTGACATTATGGGAAAGGAGTGAACGATGATGGGATACATTGGTTTTTAAATCATGTTCATATGTTACGTCGTCATAGCCTTTTCTTAGATCTGTTATAAAAGAGTTTTGATGTAATTGACTGGAGCGTTATAGGGTAAACATGTACCCACGCTTGTCAACATTCACGTACGGTAATAATGTAATATGATGTAAAATGCTGAATTCCGTAGCCAATCATTGGATGAAACAATTTGCATGATTGACCTTGGAAAATGTGAGGAGAAAATGGTAAATGGTTCTTATGTTAAAACAACTACATTGGTCAAATCGTTATAAAGATCGCTTGAATGATTTATAAAGATGGTAACTTCATTGTTCATTGTTACGAATGGTAAGACAGCTACTCACGAGGGTTGGAACGACCTAACACAGTGTTTAGCCCCTTTGTGATAGTAACAGTTTGTGGCGCTTGGGGAGAACATATTGCAGCCCACATCCGGCTGCCACCGCCCGAAGTCAGCCAAGGCCTGGTCCACGCTACAGGGGCAGTACAGGAGTTTATCCATCCACTCCATGTCCTCCCGGTCCTTCTTGTACCACGCCTCACACTTCTGGTTGGGCCAGCTGGTCCCGTGCAGCTCCGTCATAGCACTGTTCACATACCACCCCAGGGGCAGCACTCCACCATTCATTGACCTTAACATATAAGTTCTTTGAGGGGCATTTGGAAGTGGTATACATAAAAAATAATATTTGCTGGGTAACAATTTCTTAAGTATGTAGATGCATAACGTTTGGGAGTGTCTGTCATCAGTAATGATAGGAATAGTAGTGGTAATGGGTTTTAATTAATTTATTCAGTGTCTAAATTTTGGCTCAGTTTCAAACAATGACAAATCAAAAGACATTCTCTAAACCACAGTCATACCTGTTAGTCAATTTTAGAACAATCTAAAATCAAATCTCCTATCGACTGAATTTAATGGATTACAATGTTTTGTTCTCAGCCACCATCAACATCAGCACCAGTTCAAGTCTACACAGTAGACTAACTCGTGTCCTGATCTAAGCCTTACTCCAGTGTTGCTTAAGAAGGTGTACAATGTACATCCATTAAAACTACTAAACCACCTGATAGTCTTTTACTTCACAAAAAGTAACCCATTCTATATCAAATTTCAAGAACATCAACACCATCAAATTGTAACCATGAAGAGAAAGAACCCACGTCCTGGTGTTGGCCTTGATCCAGTGCTCTCTGTGAAGGTTGACCTCGACTAGTCCTATCTCAAACAGCTGACAGTCCGTCTGTTCACACTGTATAGCAGCTGGGGGGAAGCTGAATCTACCTGTGTTACCTGTGTTTGCTGCCAGGGTAGACAACTCTTTCCATATCACCTATACGGGACAGAGGATATAGGTGAGATGAGCTGAGGTGAGTTGGGGTTTAACGCCGGCTTTCAAGAGGATATAAGTCATATAAAAAACATCGGTGTAGATACTAAAACGACTTACTACTGCGTCAATTACTGTACTTATCAAACCGAGATGTGAAGTTTCCATTCTCGAATTCTCTATTCGACAGGATAAAGTTTTCAAAATGTGATAGCCTGAACGGTGAGCATATGCAGATGACAAGAAAGTCAATATCTCGCCATCAATTAGTTAGCCATTCAAAGTTATTCCTCAAAATAAAATTCATAAATTAATGGAATACATTTATTCAGCTTTTTGCTAACTAAAATTGTACAATATGATGCTATATTACGTTGGTTTCGTTTTCCCTGTACCCAAGGAGTTTGATATCCACTGTGACGTCATTGTGCAGAGACAATGCAGAAGGGTCCCATGTCATTATGACCTCATTGGGCGTGACGTCATACCAGCCCTTCTCCAGGTTAATGGACTTCGGCAGTGGTCCGTACCGTACTGTAAATAGTATCATTTGATAATACTATATAGTAGATACTTGAAAGAAAGATACATATATAAAACAAACATGCACGTGATGGATAGATGTTTTGGATGAAATAACACTGCAGAATTAGTAATGTTATAAACTTGTCAATGTTCAATGGCACTTGCATCTGTATTACACCATTCAGTGTTCGATCTGGGTTTTTTACTTTGAGTTATTGTAACAATAAATCTCGCGGTATAGCTGAGCGGTTAATCTTGTTTTATAAACCATCAACCTCAAAGTGAACTTCACATACCAACAAAGATACTTCCTTGTCCAGAGAATGTATTCCCCCCATCCACAGACACCGCCACAGGAACCCATCCCCTCTGGTTGAGTATAGGAGCAGGACACTTGTACGTCAGGTAGTTCACTCTGATTCCGCGGCTCATCACTGCTGTAGAGCCTGTACCAAACCTGCACATAATCTCCGCATCGTCACCAGCACAGGGACCAGATATCTCCAGAAGACTGCCACCGAACATCTCAACGACTCTTGGGTAAATCTCGAGTTCTCCTGAAAAAGACGTGTATCAACTGAATCATTATCCCTTATTTTTAGATGATAGCGACAGTCCAAGGAGTGAGAAAATTATATTTATTTGCCTAATTACATGAATGCGTAATATTCTTCAAAATGTCAATATGAGAATATTTCATAAAAACATTTATGCATGTGCGTATTTCTAATTATATAGTAAACATTATACAACAGAAAGCAACACCTTCGTTATTCTAACATAAAGACTATTACCTTCATCAGTGTAGTAACGAATGGAAAATAAGGGAGGACTTGTGACAGTTTGGTCCTAAGCCCCTACATGTATATTGCAAGACAGAATACAAGGATTAGAAGATATAAGATTGTACGTAAACTTTTTCTCCAATTCGATATTACGGTTACTCACGTCCTGAGTCAGTGCAACCGCCTCGTTCTGGTAAATCGTGAGTGACCCGGAATATATAACCTCCTCTCCCGGAACTAGAATACTTGCTAGGGAGGTCAGAAAGGTCACACACGGTACACACGTTTGTCCATCCAAGTCCATGTCCACCATTTATACCAGCCTTCGTTATAAAAATTATTTCATTACACATTACCACAAAGCCAAATTTACCCAATTGAATGCTAGTTTTCATTTACCATCCACTCGAATTTTTCTTTCAGTTTGATATTGATTGCGAAAAATCTCATTTCATCTTACTGTAACATCGGTTTATCCCGAACAATTTGTTACCGTAGTGTGCATTGACATCATTTCTATAACAGTAATTACGCTATTTTTGTATTGCAATTTAACCAAAATTCCTTCTTTGCCCTGTGTACTGAATCTGGTGGATAATTACCTGAGAGATTTCTTTCACAAAATTTTCATTTTCTAGGAATATTATATTGACGATTCTTCAGAAGACAATTTAAAAAGATTAACTCAGCTCTGTCTTCTTTTAATAAATTATTATCGGTGTTCCTTTCATAATTGTTTTTAAAAAAATATATAATTTAATTTCATGATCAATAATCCTTTTTCAAAGATTATATTTCTTGCTTATAATAAAGTAACCCTAACTTCACTTACCTGGTAATAAGATTTAATTGGCACGTCCATCTTCAGGTAACTCATTATAACCATTGTTTCATCGTCCGAGCCAGTTATTATTACTTGAAACGTCGAACTCTGAATAATTTAAAACAAAGGTTGTATTCAATTATATTATGCATGTTTATAATGAAGTTTCATACATAAAAAATACCAAGTTTAATATCATAGTTTTATACTAAAACGATTTGAAGCAAGTATGTGTACATCATTTAACAATTTCACGTTAATATACATAATAAAACGTGTATTCTCTCACTAAACAAGGAATCTCAGAATCCGCTGTACAACTTCCTTCTTCAGACTGCACGATGTCTGTTACATTTTCCCACGTGACAATGAGCGCCATTTTGGGTTGGAAGAGATCAACACCCACTGTAGCATTACCCAAATATGTTTGCATAATTGAGGCGAATTGATCCATTTCATTCTCTCCATGTAATCTGTAATACAAGGGAAGAGAAACTCAAGTCATGTAAACAGCATGACGTGGACAGTTTCCTAGTATGCCCGACGTTACATATAGGGATACTGGTATCTCTACGGTGAAAAGCATTATGAAAAGGGTGATACTTTCAGTTACATAAGCTATCGTTAAGTGAGATGTCATATAATGTTCTCGACGTTATAACAAGGTGTATAGTGACCACGCCGATGTGATAGCGATACTGAAAGGATGCCACTGGAAACACCGCTATGGTCTTAAAGGCGCTGTAGCACGTTTTTTCGCTCAAATAAGTCGATGAAAAGTATTTGAAAAATAATGTCAACAATAGTAAAACACCCTTCTCTCTTCGGAAAATCAAGTTGCAAATGAGTATACACAGTTCCGTAAAGTCATGGGAATCGTTTTTGTCATTCGAAATAATAAAATGTGTTCACAATAAAATGGCCGCCATGCAATTTTGGCTTTATACACAACAACGTTATTACCACTACGAACATTGGTTTGTGTAATAAGATGTTTTACCCTCTAAAGTAAATATAAATGACATAAACTATCATTATAAATGAGAAATTTGAAAAAATAAAATTTGCAAAAAACGTGCTACAGCGCCTTTAAAGGGGCAGTATCACGTTTTTTGCGAATTTTTATTTTTTATAATTTTGTCATTTATATTTACTTTAGAGGGTAAAGCATCTTATTACACAGACCAAATATTCGTAGTGGCTATAACGGTGTTGCGTATAAAGCAAAACTTGCATGGCGGCCATTTTATTGTGAACACATTTTGTTATTTCGAATGACAAAAACGATTCCCATGGCTTGCATAACCATGTACACTCATTTTAAACTTGATTTTCCGAAGAGAGAAGGGTGTTTTACTATTGGTAACATTATTTTTTAAATACATTTCATAGACTTATTTCAGCGAAAAAACGTGCTACTGCCCCTTTAAGGGATGATTGTCAATGAAACAATACTGGTCAGTCATTTTCCGTAGATGTAATGTGGAGCGTACTGTAGATGCCAGACACATAATTCGCAAGTGCATTGATTTCAATTAAATGTGCAAAATAATGTTATCACTTCAGACAATACAGCAGGGGACCGTTATCTGGCCATTATATATTTATCTACACTCAACAGCAAAAGAAACGGCACTTCGTTATCGACAGAGTAAAACACAAATACCACTGTCGGAGAAAGTCGAGTTTGAAAGTCTGAAATAGGCAAATGTCGTGTTACGACGTACTCTCAATTTCATACATGACTTTAAGGTGCTTTAATTTTAACGTTGAAATGAGCTACACATGTAGGGGTGTTGTATTTTCAACTATGGGGTTTTGCCAGAAAATTTTATATGTAATTTGAAAATTATAAAAGGTAGAAATGTAATTAGTAAAAGATGTCACCGACATAAAATCTTCTTGAACTTAAAGCATTACAGCAGGTTTCATAAACCAAAGCAAATAAGTACATTTTGGCTCTCCTGTCTCATCTAGATAAGAGATTCCAAAACAACGATTTCTTAAAACACAAATGTCTTTATGAATATAAAAGCTATTATTTTAAACATTCAAAGTTAATTTAGTTGGCTTCTAGTGTAACTCGGTGTTACTTGGTGTAACTCGTATGTATCACTTGTCAATTGAAATTGTATCTTTTATTGTGTATGCAGTTGTGTGTGCGAGGTACATGCATATGAGAGAGATTTGCACTGCCCTCATCGAGCATGTGAACATTATATGAAGATGTATGTACCTTGAACCATTTTCACACATATAAAGTTTTTTTCACGAACAATACTTTTCGTTTCCATTTTTTAAATGTAATAAATTTGATTTCATACAAATTGAATAAATAATATTAATTTGAACTAACTTACATTGAATTTTAACTATAAAACATTGTAACAAATCTTAGTAATTGGGAATGACAAATTTGATAAGATATTGAGTTTCATGAAAGTGAACTGCTGAGGAAGTGTTGACAACTCTGACAGTCATATCGAAATATGATGCATCGTATCTCCACTAATTAGAAATTGCAGTTCCATATATTCTCTACAAGTCATTAATCTTACTGAACGTGTGTCTATCATAGTATTGTATTAATAAAAGGGACACGCATCAAGCAGTATGTGTATACACCTTGCTTCTTAGCTGTTACACTAGACTGTTATCGGTCTTCCCGGAGTATCAAAGGGTATCGAAGCTGGCTTACCATCTTCACGTGTATGTCCCTACTTCGCAGCTAGGGTGTTAACCATACTGTAAACCTGGCTAACAGAATCTCCTTAATATAGGACATTAAGCTTCGTTTATGAATTCAGGATAGATTTATGACACTAAGTACAGTTGGTTACATACTTAATATATACACATGAACGAAAGTTAAGCACCCACGTTTCTTCACCAGCAAAAGCTTTTGGTAAGAAAGAAGACAAATCCGCCAGTAAAAGCAACCGTATGGTATTAGAGAATCATGGGATTCCTCAATTTCATTCAGAAATCGTTCGCTTCTTTTGGATAATTTAATTAATTTATTATTTTGTTATAGTTTGGCCTCAAAACTCCTTACGTTATACTAAAGAGAAATGAAGGTGAATATCGGTTGCTTTTATGTGAGTTATTCCAACTCAACTTGTCACATTTTAGTAACTGCCTTTTTACCAAAAGTCACTAGTTACAGTACCTTCATAATAACGGCAAATTTTGGAAAATACGGTTTCAATAAAAGTGGCCTCCTGAAGAAATCTGAGCATTGCTAACTGTAATGACAACTCTAAATAAAGAGAGCCTTTATTTCCTGTGTTGAACTGGAACGAATCCAAAATGCATTAACAAAACGTATGATTATAGCCTTTTTGTCAAGACACAATGTATTTGTCAATAATTGTTGAAAAAAGGATGACATTTCATTGGGCTTAATTTCAATCTATATATATTTAAGTATTTAAATTTGAAAGTTTATGAATATCTTAATTACATTCATTAATCATTATATTAGGAATTATGAAGGATTGGATTGAGTACCATTATTTCTTTATTAGTGAATAATAGTGAAATTTTTATATTTAAAAAACATGATAAGTTATCTTCAATAAAACATTATGCAAACCAAGTTCTCAGGTCTTCACGTTATTGGTGAACGCCTTGTGTAAACTTGTTTATGGAAATCAGATTCGCAGGTATTAATTCCCTAACATTGTATCTGTTTGTATCTGATCAGGTTATGGATAAATCATACCAAGCATACAACCTGTAATACATCGTTCCACGCACTCCGTCAAAGTGGAACGGCGCAAGGAATGCTGGGTCATTATCAGGGTCGCGTGAATCACTGACGTAGTTGAACTCGTCGAATCTCACATCAGAATCAAAGGAGATGATTCCGTCTTTATTAATCTGCGAAAAGAACAACGGATATGAAATAACGTTTATTTGTCTACCTACGTTTATAGGGATTTTTGTGACATTAAATGCCAGACTGAGTGATGTTCAGTATCTTCCAGTCTAATGTATAAGTCTAAGCGCAAACCTTGCTTACATCTTTAAAACATTGATGTATATCTTCGTTGCATTGCATTGTATAAAATCATGAAATTATAAAATAAGTATCGATATCACAACAAACCGGTAACTATGAATTTTTAATACATATTAAAGTGTCATTAGTTGTTTAAGTGTTCCAAAGTTTCGAAATATGTATAAATAAAAATTTATCGTTACCACGACAATTCGATGTAATTTTCTTTCAAACACAACTACACTTTCGATTTACTCGCGCCACTGATTGTGATGACATTTCCCTTTCTTGCGTATCACACAATCTGGTACGTTCAACATTATAATTCCAGATTCTTAAGGCTACGAATATTAGTCACCTCACCTCACAAACCTGACAGCCTCTTAAAAGAAGCGTTGAATCATCTACATGAATCCTTTAGAGTGAACACTTCGTGACGATAAGCGGTAATTGTGAGGGGCATAATAGGAACTAGGGTGATGCCATTGAATCTAGCATTCAACATAACTTACATAGGCAGTTCTGTATTTCTTTCCACTAAATATGACGTTTCTCCCAAGGCTGATGGCTTTACTGTCAGCAGTAATCATCAGATCGCCGACTGCTGTACCATACGGATACATGTGGTTGGGGAATGGCGTATCTTGGCATTCTGAAGATAAATGTAACATTTTTATACATTTGATTTATTGAAATTTAAATATGTGTATATTCGTTTGTCCCTGGTGTCTTGATCAATGTGTATGTGTGTGTGTGTGTGTGTGTGTATATATATATACGATACGAGTAAATAGATGATTCTGATCAATGTTTTCAATTTACAACTTGCGTTTCATGTTTAACCCATTAAGTTATATCACTTTTTCTGAACGATAGGGTTACGGTTGATAGCTATAGGTTCACTGTAATTTATCATAATGATGATCTTCACACGGTTGACGTCCATTTCCAAGTTGGATGTTCCGAAATGAGTAAAATATTGTAAATTATACCATACGTGATAATAACCAAAACTATAGAATACATTTAATTTATATATCGTATAAATATAATTGCATGTATATCCGAAGGAATATTCAAAATAGTGTAATATTACCTAAGAGAACAATTTACAAAGCAGTTGAACACTACTTTAATTTAATTTGTTCATGTCGAACTTAATATCAATCGGGATTCGGGTCGAACAATATGTACTTTGATATTTGAAAACAGTTATCGCTTAAACTTTGTATTATAAAACATTTGACCTCAGTTTAACGCTTTACATATACATACTGTCTCGGTGTAGGTACATATAGTTTATCTTATATCGTATAACAACAAAAACGAAAACATTATCCCAAAGGTAAACAGTTGATCTGGGACATGGCACAATGTTTGCTGTCTATCATGTGGAGAACAGTTCTATAAAATCATGAACTTCTCACCTTCAGTAAGTGGTTTGCTCATTTCCGATCTTTCTACATTTCAATTTAAAGTCACGAAAGAAAACAATTATGTATTAAAGGGGCAGTAGTACGTTTTTTCGCTCAAATAAGTCGATGAAAATTTTTGAAAAATAATGTCACCATTAGTAAAAGACACTGCTATCTTCGGAAAACCAAGTTAAAATATGAGTGTACATTCGATAAATCAATGGAAATCGTTTTTGTATTTCGAAATAATAAAATGTGTTCACATTATAATATTCGCCACGCAGTTTTTGCTTTATACGCAACACCGTTATTTCCACTACGGATAATTGGTTTGTGTAATAAAATGGTTTACCATCTAAAGTAAATATAAATTACATAAACTATCATTATAAATGGGAAAATTGAAAAAAATAAAATTTCAAAAAACGTGATACAGCCCCTTTAAAAACACTTACAGTTAGAAATAATTATTCAATACGTTGTCCAATATTAGAACATCGTCTGCTGAACAGGTAACTAATTATATTGTCTCATCACGTGAATATTTACAACGAGCTCGAGGCATACTGTAATAACGTTTAATAAGTCGCCATTAAGAATTATTTACGTAATGCACAGCTCGCGATATGTACCTCATGTGATAAATTTGTCCTACTTTAAATCTTTTCGTGTAGTCCACATATTTATTCTCAGTCATAGTGCCCGTTGGTATTACCTGATATTGCCACATACCATTTGGTTTACGTTAGCTACATTGTTCAGTTCAGTCAATCATATTTTGAATACGATATAATTACAATTTGAAAATATGTTCTTCTTAGTGGCATACAATGTATATCAATGATATATATAGTATGTCATATATCCGTTGTTCTTAATAGAACATTTGATGCATATAATAGTAGAAAAAAATACATAATGAAAAATAATGTGAATAAAATTAATGAGAGACGAATGTAGGTTAACACGTCTTTCTTTATTACAAAACGACATGACCTAACACATGTCATTGTGTTGTGTTGTTCATTCGAATACCAGAAAAATAAACGTCAAGAAAACTTATCATTTTTACATTTTTAAGAAATACTGACATGAAAGAAGCCTTCGCTTCCGTAATGTGCCAGACAGACGTGACTCATTCTTCACTAATAGGCCTATGTACTTACCCGAGTAATGCAATAGAACTAGGAAGAACACTGTCCGCAACATGGCTGAGTGAATAAATCTGTCTGAGATATTTTCAACCTGACAGGTAGACAGAGTCACGACGGCCCGGAATAATACGACGTGTGTTTCTGAATGACCTGTTTCATCGAATATAAACAGTGTATGTACATACACTTCACATCACCCTGATGCTGCATACGATACGCGTTTTTGTGATTTACTTGTTTACATTATCATAAGAAATATTGTCTACATCCATTCTGCATGTCACCATATCTGTAAAAGTAAACTGACGAGCATAAGAAATCCACTTCATTTAAAAAAGGAATATCAAATATTGATGCCGAGCAATTTTGAATTTCTTTGTAAAGGTGTACTCACAATTTCACACATCAGAGCATGATACTTTTATTTTTATGTCCGTTCAAATACACTTGGGGCCCTGCAATCGCGTTTTCAAACAAAATATTTTGGCCAGAATATTTGGCATTTACCTTAAAAAGTTATGCATGCAGTTTATAGAAAGTTTTGATCACCTAAAAAGAATTGTCAACAGAAGAAAAATTTTAAAATGATATTGAATAGACTATATCTGCTTATAAAGTACAAGATGTTATCATGATTATATAAAGCGCAAACTCACGGAATCACTACAAATGTGCATACGCACACGCTCAATAAATAGGGATTAGCTGCCAGAGTCTATTCATCCCCTCTGCTTACAATTACCTATCCCACACCTGATTAACTGATTAACCACGTCGCTGTTCTCCCATCTATCCATGCTCAGAGGGGCAAAAAGAACGGTATCAAATTCTTCACAGAGTCAAACAGAAAACTGCTGGATAAAGCCGATTTCAATTGTGATGAGGATATATCTCGTAAATAAATATTACACGTTCAATCCATTACAGCCTGATGCTTAATCTTTTAAGTCTTTACAAACACACATGGGTCTGCTGAAATGGCTATTTCAAAGGGATTTTCTGGACATAATGTTTGGTAAAATATTATAAAATAGTGAAATATGTTACTAGTAGATGTTTTTTGGACTTACATTTGTTGACGCATCATTTCTTAAGGACGTCATAAAACAAGTATTTAAAGTATTTCACAATAAACTGCTGAATATTCAAAAAGTAACTCATTCAACTCTATTTAATCTCTAAGAAATCCCTGTATCCGCTAGGTTTTCCAATTACTACCATGTTTCCCATTGCGCTATGATAATCTCTGCGTCCCTTTTGTTTCTTGTTTGTGTTGTACATCGTGTTTTTCATATTGTGAACATGTCTATATTTTTACGTGGTTCAAGTGGACTTGAAAAAGAAATTATTACTCAAAACTGTACCACGTGACTTTTATGAAACTCGTGTCAAAATTTGTGTATACCTTTTGCACTCGTTTTGGCAAAATATCAATTCAAACTTGTATCGTAAAAATCATATGACAAACATGTTTTGGTGACAATCTCTATATACGGGCGTTTACTGCTGCATCTAACCCATTGTATTCGTATGCCTGACAACGATAAACAGATCGATTGAAAGATAAGAAAGTATTTATCTGAATGTCTATCTGTTAAAGTCTGTGAATAAAGTCAATTGCCATTATTTAGATGTGCTTTATTACAGTTATGACTTCTAGAACTTCTTGAATCTCTTGAGTTGTAGACACAGTAGGTATTTTGTAGGAATAAATCAAAGAAATGAGACCGAGTTTCGAGATGAATACAACAGCTCACTGTGTTTACTTCGTTCAGAAATGTTGCGGCTCAAAATGTATCACGGTTCATTCATACATCTACCTCAAAATCAAAGCTTTAAATGCTGATGTCAACCTCGTGATTTATAACCAACTTCATGGTATAATTGCCTTCTGTCGTTCTTGCAGCAGAGTGCCACTAACCCGCTCTCTTATTGATGATTACGTCTTTGATTACCCACTAGTAATTTGTATAATAAATAGTTATGATTATTCAGTTTCTAAATTATATCTTACATACTGTTTATCCATGAAGAGTAAATGTGTCATTAATGTGTCAATGAACTTTATTTGTGAATGTGAGAATCGACTTTTCATTTTAAATGTAAATGTAAATGTATAAATTTGAATACAGAAAAAAATGTATACAGAATAAATCGTGTTTAAACGCATTTGATAATTAAATGATTTCAGATTAGCTCTGGTAATGAAGTGATGCTTTTAACGCATACATATCACTTAACATAAAACCCATTAACATATGTTATTAGTGCTGATGGTTAATGGAGACACTCATTTACAATATACTCAATGCGCCCGTATCGTACATTACCATAACACTAAATTAAATGTCAATCAACCAACACTGCCACTGGTTGTGTAGTATCATGGTCAATCAACAGTGCGATTCTTTCTCATATACCGATCCCTGCCCAGAGCTGTTTGAAATAGCACTGGCCACTATCATTACCACACTGGCCATTTCATCAAGCTGCCATGGGCTGTTATATCCAATCGATGCAATGGTCACTTAGTTCGGCCAATATTTGTATGTCCACCTCTGATCCAGGAGGTGTAATAATCGTCATGAGGGCTGCCAGACAGGACTTATTATATTGAAATGATAGACCTTACCAGTAATGGTTATAGACCCAGTCCATACTTATAACCAAATGGCTCTCCTAGCGTTGTTATGGAGACCAATATTAGTTGAACGTGCTTCATAGCTTGGGATGACTATTATTTGCTAACCAACTTTACCATGCATAATGATAATGTAAATTTCGACAACTTTAAGTGTATAGAGAAGATTTTACAATGCATGATTATGATTCTCTTCTGCCCTGAACATTGTGTTTATATAATCAATTGCAGTAATAAGCAAACTTAAACCGCTTCGAAATACTTCATTTTTAGAAAATATATCTTCGCCATATTACACAAACAGAACAAACTATGGCAGGGGAAATCTAAATCTGTAGCATGTTCTCCCAAGATAAAATTGAACGATCAAAGAGCATTCAATTCTAACACTTGGCTAACCTTCAGAGCACATTATGGGTTTCAGGTCGTTGTTCAGTTTTCCAAGCTGATAGAACACTGTCCCTCAGTGTACAACACAGCTATCAATTAATGGCTGACAGCCCTAGGGATGAGGGCGTGTTAGATTTGTCCATCATCGACTCGCTGACCTTTCCATTAAGACAAGAGAGATTATAACTCACAGACACAGACGGGATGTATGCATAACCCGGATGTAAGTCATCATCTTGGCGTGTCTGGGTGATGTCAGACGCTTTAGGAGACAACTCTTTAGTAGAAAAGCGGAATATTGGAATATCTTAGATTAATGAGGATATTGTTGATGTATATACTTATGATATGTTTCCATATATCTGTGTAATTTCATAATTATAATATATAAACAAATTATTATTGATTTTGTATTTTGAATAGAAATTATAAATCGGTTACATCGTTGATGTGTATTATGACTCATGTCAACGTTAATGTTTTGTACAAGTCAAATATTGAAGTTATAATCGGAGAAGTTCCTGAGGGCCAATGGATATATGTCTAGATAGCAGACTGCACGCACTGAACTATCCTCATATGTATAACCAGGTAATAAGTAGACATGCAAATGTATGTAATTCATGTTACTCTTTCTAGTTCATATTCAATTCGCATGTATATTTTGTTCCGCAAATTTACCAGATGCTATTGAAAACATTGATACATTTCCTAACATATAAGTTTACATGGGTAAATTGTAAACGTTATCACTTGGTTGTTTCACTCGTAAAACCAAATATATCTGTATGGGGTTAAACTCTAGCTTACATGTCCTTTCGTTAATGATTTAACTACATATTTATGTGTCTATATGAGATGGTTACATCTGGTACCGTCTTGTTGTAGATAATGTAGATAATGTGGAGAGTATATATATAAATATATAATTGTATTGATCGTTGGTCCGATGATCATGAACAACAAAGAAGCAATTATCGTATCAAAGACTTTATGTTATTCAAACTTGATAAAGAACTTGACAAGAAACACATTCAACGTAATGTTTTATATACTCCCGTCACACGTATACTTGTATTACAACGTCCAGCTAGATCTAAACCATCACTCCACTTGCAAGCAAACACATCGAGTCATTGAGCACATAAAACCAGAGAACCAATGATTGCCACAGCCAAAAGTTCAATGTGAAGTCTACATCAGATCTGCCTCGCTGTATTATAAAGATAGTCATGGTTTGCAAAGCTTCTCCCGTTGTTCATGTGATGGTCTTGTTAAAGAAGCAAAGAAGATTCATGTGTAGCGATATATGCAAGTTTCAACTTGCAAGGCAGATTTCTTCTTTTCTAATGTAAACTTAAAAGGTCGAGTTCGACTTAGGTGTATTATTCGAGAGGTCATTGCAAATAGTTTAACCTTTAACAGTTTACATGATGGCAACAGACCATATGTCTATTGAAATCTCACTTTCAAATTCTTACTTTCTAGTTCATTCCATAAATATCCTCTCTTCTTAGAAATTCAGAATCATACTTTGAATTTGATTCGTTGGTTAAATAACGTCACAACGTGAGCTTACGATATAACCAGTGTCTCTAGAAGAATTTAATGACATTCATTTGTATCAAAATATAAAAGGTTATCTTCTATAATTGTATAAAAAGAACATACTCTACGCACTGATTTTATATCATCAACATCGTCATCAAGTTTCACAATATAAAAATAATTGATATGGCAAACATTATGACACATAGAAATATTACGTACTCCCATAACAGATGAAAATCCGCAGTAAATGCCCAGAAGCTGAAACGCTGTGTATAATTTAAAGATGATTTTCAATCAAGAATATTTGGTTTCGTAGGATGGCGCCTTAATTCACAAGGTAAACTCATGACAATTATACAGTCAGGAATTTCAACTTCAATAATTTCAATAAAATAAGGAATAGTCTATTTGGCATCTCTTGTTCTGGCAAGAAGGCAGAATTTAAGAATGAAATTATTATGTATGGGACTGAGCTGGTGTAATGAAAATGATATAGAATGCATGACAATTTCAAGATTTCTTCGTCAATTTAACAACTTTCTCATTTTCCTTCATGGTACACACAGGGCATTGTTCTCCGGTCTCTCTGAATTATGACACTGAGCTGATAAAATGAAAATGATATATGGAATGCATGACAATTTCATGATATTTCTTCGTCAATTTAACAACCTTCTCGTATTCCTTCATGGTACACACGGGGCATTGTTCTCCGGTCTCTCTGAATTATGACACTGAGCTGATATAATGAAAATGAATGCATGGCAATTTCAAGATAACATGTCCGGTCTATTTAACAACCTGCTCGTATTCCTTCATAGTACACAGAGGGCATTGTTCTCCGATCTCTCTGAAACACTCCAGACAGACCACAGCACCACATTCATCTGCAGCACATGCCCACGAGTCAACCACTCTGTCCTCACACAGCAGACAAATATCAAACCCTACTGCAAGACTCGATGTGCTCTCCTGGCAATGGATCTCCTTGGCGATGCAGTCAAGACTCGATGCTTTTGGAATGATCTGATGATGCTTTGATATGCTGTTGTTGCTGCTACAGGCAGATTCTGGTCTGCTTCTTCTCTTAGCTTCCAGAAGGTTGTACAGGTACTGGCATCTGGATGCTTCCTGTTCCGGGAAGTAGAACGCAGCAATTCTTGACCTTAGCCTCAGACCGTAGGATTGAAGGAGAGCTAAGGCAAAGGTCAAAGTGTATAGACTAAATATCATAGAAACAGCGTTATAGTCTGGTTGGGCGTTCTTTGGCAGACATTTGTTCACATCTGTGACACTGCTGTATATTGTGTCAGAGTTCAGGCGCTCAATGAAGGCCTCCATTATACTAATTATGGGTCCATTTCCTGCAATGTAAAGGTCGAGTTTGGTGATGTTAGTGGTCAGGTCCTGACGTTGTGAACCAATCAGGTACAAGATGAAGTAGAACACATAGTTGAAGAACAGAACTACGAGAGTGACGCCCATATGCATGAAGAAAAAGAGGAAGTCGGAACTTCTTGATCCCGATATCTCAGAAGATAACAACTCTTTCTTGTCCTTTCTACATAGTGGAAGAATGCTTTCTTGTTTTCTGTTTGCCTTTGCTTTATCAAGGTCCTTCATTTGAGTTGTGATGTAAATGTTATCAAATCTAACGCTGGAGAGATAATTTCGTCTGTACATGTAGGCTTGAAATATCATTACCAGAAAGAAGGTTGACAAAAACTTGATAATGATGTCTATAACAAGTACAAAAGCGTCAGTTTTCTTCTGTAAAACTTCCCTTGTCGCCCTCAAGATATTTGGACCATCAGCTGAGAGGTTAGTTTTACGACCCAGTATCTCCGTCTCAATCAGCTGGAAGTTGAAGAACCGCTGTACTCTGTTGACCTGGTTTACAATCCCAGCCAAGGCATTGTTGATATAGGCGTCAGCGAAGGAGACGGGTTTGCAGTAATCGCTTTCAGTTATCCCGGAACATACGTCATCGCCGTCAAAGATGTTACACACATCCTCGATTCCACGTTTCTGTCTAAAAAGAACAAAACAATGTTTGTCTCATTATAAGATATTGTTTGATTTTGAGAGACATGCTTCTATGTACGACACACAATGAAGCCTTGAAGTCTTGAAGTGTATGATGTGTAAATGATGTTTATGGATCACTTACCTAAAATTTTCAATTATATAAATGTGTTGTACTTGCATCAAAAAGGTTGTAAATCAAAACAAAATGGATCTTCCTTTCTTTATCAAATCGCAAGTACGAGAAATATTACCAGTTTGAAGATGACATACATGTATAATGCTAATTCTACTCAACCAGCATTTATTATATAACTTCAATGAGATGAATAATTATTGATAATAACCGACAATGAATTCATCACAGACTTTGTGAATACACATGCTATAATTATATAAAACTAAACGATACATTTGGATTTAACTATTCGTTAATTATTCTATCCATCGGATGTTCCATCAACTCGTTCGAACCTCGATGGAGATATTCAACGTTATCGTTTAAAAGAGACCCAGATTAACGACTTTACCTATTAATCTCCACAGCGACCTCTTCCGCCGGAAATGAAGAGGAACGTTTCCGGCGGTCGAACCATCCACCTGATTTGATTTTATCTAGAATGCTTTTCACGGCCTTGGTGGGGTCAATACGAGACATGTTCTCCCGACACTTTTTGTTCGTGTTTCCTAACAGGTCCTCACATTGCTGGTAGACACCTTTAAGTGTGTTCTCACATGCCTGAAACGAAAAAAGAATTCAGTTTATTTACTTTTCTTCATCAATTTACATACATTCGTTTTCTCAAATTTCCTAGTCACATGCCATGCTTTTTCTATCAATTTATTTGTTATACAATTCCAGAAATGTATTATTTTCATACTTTATACAATTCAGATCAGTGAAACAGTTCTAATGCATTTCGAAATAAGAAGAATTGATTAAGTGACATACTAATGACCATTAGCTAAGCCGAAGATGTTATCGGAACTAATCGACTATCTCCAACGAGATAAAGGTAATATTAAGTAAGCTTCTGGCAGAGACGTTGCTATATATGTAACAGCCGGGGACCAATGGTAAGTCGTGTTCACGTTACTCTAAGAGGGAATTTACCCGCTAATCTATGAGCTTTATATTACAGCTGTACACGAGACGGATACAGCCCACGTTATTAATAGTGATTTGTCGCATGAAGCCATCAATTGAATGAACTCTCAGATATCACTTGATTTACTGTTAGTCTAATAATTACATGGATTTGGACATGACGGCTTTCATATACATTGTCATTACGCCTAATGAGAAAATTTGCATTAATGAGTGATGATAATAGTTGAAGATGGTAGAGATTTCTCTCTCTCTCTTATACATAGTTACTTATAATGTCTTTATTATTTCTCCTGAAAGAATATACACTAAACGCCAAAAGAAACGTTACCCCACTTCTTTTGTTAATAACGTTCAACTTCTTCTGGACATCTAAATCACATTTATTTGTTACTACCAGCCTGGCCGAAAACCGAACAATTTTAAACTTCTTAAGCAAGCTGCATTTTGCCACAATATGAATCCATCAGGGATTTTAAACGTGTTATTAGCATAAAGCTACGTTATTCAGCTTTCTTTTGAACCATTCATTTCTCAATAGCTTTGATACGTAAAAAGTAATTAAAAAGATAAGAGCTTTTAAACATTTAGAACAATCCTAATGTCATTGTTTAATTTTATTTAATTGTTTATTTACACACAGTATTATTAATCGTGTCTGTGGCATTTGGGTTTATTTGTACCTCAACAAAATGATGCAACAGTAACTCAATTTCATACATGTATTTACAACTACCGTTTGACTACAGTTTCAGAAAGTGGATGTCTGTCTGTGCCAAAGATTCAACTTGGAAGAGAGACCAATTACAGCATCGAGCCATGACTCCGTCTATCTCCAATCTTTCCAATATAGAGTCAAGCATCACGGTATGTAACATAGACCCCCCCCCCCCCCCCCCCCCCGACAAACCCCAATCCACCACACGCATACTTACACCACAACCATCACGCACGTGGATGACACATCATACATACTCATGGTCATAAACAATCTTAAAGGAGCAGTCAGACTTGCATAACGAGATCAATACCTTACGGAGATGTACTTTCACAGAGACATATCCTTTCGGACAAATTGACCTTATTTTTTATTCAAAACACAAAGGTACAGTAAATGTTCACATATGTCGTTCGCAAAAGTAATTCTGTCTAGACAAAATGTAACCTGATGGGAAAGACTAAATGTCACAAAGGGTGTTTCATCCCTTTTATCAGTTATATAACCTTCACGAAGGCCAACCTACAGCAGTGGCTCCCTGTAGGGCTCCTTTAGCTCGCTCCACGCCTTCTTCCACGTTTACGACACCATCTTTGATAACGTCAAGCTCCGCTTTGAGTACTTCCGCCTCTTGCTTTATACTAATGGCCATATCCTGCAACTGAGACTGCAAGTCCTGTAATGGCTGCTCCAAGCTCCGCTGCAGGGTGAGACTCTGGTTAAAAGCAATCTCCGTCATACACGCTAGGGTTGTCGCCATCTGCCAATACAGGTAATAAAAGTGTTTTGACAGAATGAATGATTTTTGTGTACGTCTTTCCCATTACAGTAAGACACACATAAGGGGTCAGAACATAATACTAGATACGACACAAAGTGATACTAGGCAATGTACATATAGTACTTTAGCATTAACATTTCGAATAGATTTGATAATTAATAGGTGTTTATAAACACAATATACATTTATTAAAATCACAATAAAAAAAACACTTTTCTTATACTCATGCAATAATTTTGTTGCGTATGCATGGTTGAACCATTCTCTACTACCGGTATATCTACTGTCTATTTGACTACATAAAAGATATCGGTTAAAAAAAACTATTTTATCAATATTAATAGAAAATGCACAAATTACAAATGTTGTTTTACCCTTGTCGTACTGTCTATAGAGAATACTAAACGACCTTTTATAAAATGAATTTCTTGGCAACAAGCGAGCGAAAGCGAGTTTAGGAAAAACACATGTACCAGTTAAATAAAATAATGGGATAACATTGAAATGGAGTTAAGTATTTTGATATTGTCCATATAAGTCTACAGGGAAGTGAATCTAAGAATTCCGTGAGCCAGCTATCATTGTGACGGAACGACAGACATTGTGACCTCACAACTACAAACTATTGTGACGTCATACGTGCAGTGGCGTTACACTGCTTTGATAAAGTCATATACAGATGACACATATCTTACACAGGCGTGTAATAACTCAATTACGATATGGGATGACACGGTATTTTATGATTTCTTTTAATGACGAACCCAAGCAGATGTAGTCTTTCCCTGATTTGATGATACCATACAAGAGTTAATGACATTTTCTTAGATCAAAAGGTAATCCAATGTCAACTGATTCATCATTAAATTGATTCTTTGTCACGAATGTATTTTGAACCTACAGGCACGGGGTTCTCTTATTAAATGAACACACATTAGAGAGTTCACAGATTCCATGTTGAGAAGAAATGGCATGTTATCCCTGCAACAGTTGACAATCAAATACACGGCATTTTGGTTGTCATATTGATTTCCAAATTAAGTGCAAAGAAAATTCGGTTTCCAGTAATGAGACTTTCTTGAGTTATAGCTAAAACTAACATAAGCCTCATCTGTTGTCCTGGCATCGTCGTATATGAGTTAAAGCAACTATTGATTAATTCTTCACTAAAGTTGTTCATTCGGAATGTCAAACTAAGCAATACAAAATATTCGATTCGGCCATTGTTTCGAATTTATATCAACTCTGATACGCGAGGTTAATGTTACAAGTCTTATCATAAATAATGGGTAGATTCAAATTTTCAACAATAATATATTTATAATGACATTCGTAATGTTTATCTATAGATTGATTGATCATTACTGCAAATGAAATACGTTATCACTTAAATACTCTGCAGTGAAAACAAGATACGTTACTTAACCAAAAGTCATAGTAAGTTAACTTATACACAACAAGCAAAGATAAACATTTGACAACGTTGTGGTTAATATATGATTAATCAAAATGGATTGGAAAATTACTAACAATGGGCGTCGATTATTTCATGCTATTCGAAGGTGGACGGACAGACAATACCAGACTGAGTTTATCTTAGGTTTAAGTACATCAATGTCATATTGTGAGTATTTCGTGGTAATGTATTTGGCAGTAAATTCTAAAAATGCATTCCTTCCCAGGTGGTCCAGTCGCAAGATCCAGTCGTGTGATGTGGGGTGAAGGGGGCAATTTACTGTGCCAATGACAATGGCATCTTGCAGTGGGGACATATTTTTCTTAAAAGTTTGATATCTTGTAAAACTCTAATAAAAAAAACTCGCCTCTGTCTTCTTTGAATAGTTTGCTGACAAAACTACCCGTATTCAAAATGGCTGTTGTTTTGGTTACTGTTTACATGACTTGAGAGTAAGGTATCTAGTGATGTGTTACGAGCCGTGCTTAATTTTAGTGCAAATAATGCAAACCATTGGTTGTTAAGAGAACTTAAGAGTTCATAAACCATGTTTGTGAGACAATGTCTTCTTTTCTTCAAGATACATATACATGTACCTAAATCAGGTAAGACGAGATAGATGAAATACTAGTATGGTTTATTATCATCGTGAAGTTTAAGTATCAATCATTTAGCTTGAGTTTGTTGTATTACTGTTGCTACCATAGAAGGAATTTTCCCGTAGACTTAGAATTGTGTAGCAATGTATGGAGAATGACATTATTGTTATATTTGATATATGAAAGAATTTGTGTTGTAAGGGTGAGGACATATTTTTCAAACGTGTAATAGACTGCACACTATACAAACTCAAACTTTCATCTACATGTACAGCTTACCTCATTGACATTCCTGGCAATATTAATCCCAGGACCGGACAACAGAACCCCGGTGATGATACACAGAAGAGCTGCCCGCCCCTTGTTGGTAAATCCAGCCACACTGATCAGTACCACCACACACCGAGCATCTACCCACACACAGGAAGCCACACACATCACCAGAGTTACCGCCCCTGACAACCCTCCAGCTATCGGCAAGGTGAACCGGAAGCAGTAGTGTAGGGACATGAATAGACCTCCGCCCAGGATCAGAGCAATCAGAACTGCCAGGATGATCTTCAATTCTCGGAAATCGTCTTTCACACGACGACATGGTTTTTCAATGCCTTCAAAGATTGAGGAATGTTTTCTTTTGTCTATGAGACAACTTCTTTGAGATTTCTCCTCATCTAAAGAATCTCCGCCTAGTTTCGTATCAAGTGCGAAACTATCGCCGTCACAGTTTAATAGCTCCAGAAATATTGTGTTTGAATCAGCAACGTCGTGTTCCCGTTTCTTGTCAAGGCTGTGGATATAAGATTATCGAAATGTTGACTATTTTCATATTTGTTCATAACATAAGGCTTCCAATATGCATGCTATGCATTTAAATCAAATAATGAAGAGTTATTGTAATTAGATGAATAATGTCACGTATATAGGACGAGTGCCATACTTCACTTCATTTCACTAGTTATGATGAAAACGTGCACACAGTTATATTTCTTACCTCATGGTGTTTAACGTTGCTTTATCATTACACACCATTTTGTTATAATTCACCATGGCAACTATGTCTCCCCTGGCAACGCTATGACCTTGCCCTTTCTTATATCCGACACACAATCCGTCGCCGTCATCTTGAATAGGCTGAATTTCGGGGCATTTCACATCACGAGTACCTGTCTTTCGTGCGGTTTTAGTCGACTTATGCATTTCCGGAATATTCACGTAATTCTGAAAATATAAAATGTAAACTGCAATACATCACACAAGGTATTTGGACAAAAGCTAATTACACAATCGACCTTTAAAATGTTATAATCTATGGCAACTTAACATTTTCTTTCACGGATATGAATCATCCAAATATACTCAATATTAAAGCTGTTTCGTTCAAATATAAATTCAGTTTCTAGTTTTTGACCTTATAAAAGTTGTAAAGTGGCGAAGCATTCTTAAATTATACATTAACCGTATGTACGACAAGTCTTGAAACACTTAAACCAATGTTAGAAAGGTGTAGAGGCCTAGACAACCCCTCCCCTACCCTATTGCTATGTACAAGGAAGCTAAGGTATCTAGGCCTCTATATATTTCTAATGCTATTTTAAGGGATACAGCTCCCTGTGATTTGTACAAAGCTTGTTATTCATTTACAATCTAATTGGAAACGGAAAAAAAATAAAATATTGGACAAAATCGCCTCGTTGTTTAAAGACCTCTTTCCATTATTTTGTTATTCCCTTATGTAAAATTCCACTGCTCAATGTCCATCAACTAAATATTTGAATTGCAAATAAAACTTTCTGAAATCGCTTTCATGTTTCTCATCATGAGTTCTACCATACATCCTGGCCTCTCCGTATGCTTTTTAGTAATTCTATATAGAGCCATTATTAGGACGTTTAAATACTGTTTTATGCACAATATGTACCTTTGTTATATCGGCATTTGTGAAAATGTGCTAAACATGGAAAAAAAACAAATATTAGTAGAATGTTTCTTATCATTATTGCTAAACTTCTTTATGTTACCCACGCCACAATGCTGACCTCAATCCGGAAGTGCATAAGTCAATAATTAATCATTATTCATTTGATTTTCTGTGTAAGCTTTTTGATGTCTCAAGTTATGCATTCTATGAGGCGTAAAGTAATCGCTTAAGGAAGAAGAGTCCCAATTAAACACCTACAAGTACATGTAGCACATTCGTCTAGAAAAACAGATTACTGTGCACATTTTAAATCATCAAAATCGTTTAATACCTAAATTAACAGATTTGTCCCTGGAGATACATGTACACGTAGATTAATATTATCTAAAAAGTTAAATAGTTAATAAAATTAAAACACATGTAATGAATTTTGTTTATTTAGTTGTGAACAAAAAATGCTAAGCATGTAAAAAGTGTTCTATTCCTTCAGGAGCATGCATATTCATAGAAAAGTACAATACATCATACTTTATTGATTTCAGCAAGCATATGTCGGACAAAGCATCGCTGGTCATACAGCGGAGAACAATACCTATGTTTAATACATGATGGCCCCTAAGGGGAGCTCATTTAATTTTACACCGTACACGAGAAGCCACGCAATCACTGCCAAGAGTCCATTTTTTATGTAAATACCCAAATAAAACTTGATTTATAATCCCACTGTTGACATTGGCATAACCCTGGCACCAGCGGAATACTTGCAGGGCTTAAAATAATCAGTCAGCGCTGGTAATTCAATGGAGACTCTATTCAGCGCGAACACCGCCAAGGAATGAATCATCATTCAAAGCTTTTGTGGCTCCAGTTTTTAATACATGCCTTTTTAGCGAGAAAACTACACAGAGCAAAGAGTTAACCCGACTATCTGCACGTACAATAGAGATATGCGGCTTAATTTAATTTGCTGATAAATTGCACGTGTAACTCAAGGCGTCACAATAACGGCATCGTGAATAGCTATTGTATTAGACTGATTTTATACAGCATCGTTTGTATGACTTATGAACGCAATTTCACGGGAAATTAACCTTAAAAGCTTTATGTTGGGATTGAAAGTCTATAAATATTTTTTCACGAGCTACTTTGAATAAAAATCGACATTTTGACATGACATCTTATTTATCTACTCGCTATGAATAACACTTTGAGTTTTTTGGGTTGTATACATTTCATTGAGAAGAATGTGTGCTCTGGTTTAATGCTGTGAAAATTGGATTATGAAGGATAATGAATGAGGAAAATCAATGCTAAGTTTGTGGAGAAATTGGATTTTAGTTTATGCCAAACATAAAATAATATTTATTGCGAAAATATCACGAACTCGCAAGGAAGTCTCACACTAGCAAAGCCTTCACACAAAGACATTGTCACGTCATTCAGATTGTTTTCAATATTCGAATGCTATAGTACCTCTT